>CM061238.1:108687520-109960972 GCA_030848705.1 Heracleum sosnowskyi
TATTTTATTTGAAATATGGAGTTGTAAATAGTATATGATAATATTGGTAAAATATATTTGAAAAATAAATCAAACAAGTAATTAAAAAAATGAAGGAAATGAGGAAGAAGGAGAATTAGTGGAATTAATAATTAATGAGGAGATAGAGGCGGGAAAATGTTTAATCATAAAATGACACGTGGCAAGTTATTGAGTCAGTACGTCTTTCTTTACAATATTACTGTTTTCATGAATCCGCATGCAGGACTTGCATACTCTAAACATTTTTATCACATTATACGCAGTTTTTACATGCGTATAAAGTTCATTTCAATTTTTTTAAAAAGAACATGCATGTTGAAAATGCGTATACATGCCACGCATGTTGAAAATGCGTAATTGATGGGTATTTAGGACTGCTCCTTCCGCTTGTAGGTATTTTGGGAACGATTTTCCTAAAATGAGGCATTTACGTGTAACACCCTGAAAGAAACAAGTAAAACAACCAAACTTCTAATATTTAGGTTTTAAGAAAATAATAAACACCCCGGCCTATTACAAATATCCAATTTAAATATTCAAAATTTTATGAATAGTTAACATCTCTCTTTTCTAAAATTAAAACATGTACTTACATAAAAATTACATATTATCTATTAATCTTATCTTCCTCTATTTTAAAATAATGAAACTGATAACGCATCATTTTTTTTTGTAATTCGGGCAACTAGCACAAAATTGGTGTTGCATTACCTGTTTCAAAATAACTTATATTGTAGAGTCAATATTAATATTAATATTAATATTAACTCCCGATTTCTTGGCGAATTAAGTCATTAACCTGAATTATTAAACAAACCTCGATTTGATAACATGTGGTAAGTATTAACTCTCGCTCCTACTTACGAGTTTTAAAACCCACAATTATATGCCACAATACTAGGTTAACGAGTTTTATCAGAAACTCAACTCCCGTCAGTTGCCCAATATATAATAAGTTATAAGAGTGATCAGTTCTTATATCTATCAACATTGATTTACTTAGGCATGCAAATTCTATTTTTGTTTTGACAAGCATCATACCACGATCATCATATGATCTATAAGATGGATTTCATCTCAACCCCATAAGAAAAATTAACTAGTCATTATACTAATAAGCATGATAAACATATATAAATAAGAAATCAACATATGTAAACAATATGCAAAACAAGAATAAGAAACAATATTATTTATTGAAGAATAAGCCCTTCAAATCGGAATACTTAGCATCCACAAGCAACAAGAACAAGAAAACCAATCTTCTCACTTGAGAAGATGGATGTGTACAAAGAGAATATAAAGCGTATCTAAAAACTATTGTTTGAATGTCTCATCTCTCCACCTTTGATAAGATAGGCTTTTTATATACTTATGCACAATCAAAAATACCATCCTTCACTAATTACAAAAGAGATTTAAAAATTGAATTTCGGACAGGTGCGCTTCGTGGTGCCGCAGAGACTTGTATGGCTCCTCCGTGGTAACACGGAGCGAGCGGATAGACAGAAGCAAATTTGTTTACCGAACAATTTCTTGTTGACTCCTACCATATTTTGCATTTTTATGCCCCCAGAAGTATCATTTTTGCACCTTAGTTTTTCACCAACTTGCATTTCTTCTACTTTTGCTCTTTTTCACACATTTTTACCACCAAAACGCGGCTTAGAGAGAGTTCGACTCAATACCTGAAAATCAAATAAAACACATTAAACTATAACGAAACTTGAGTAAAAACTCCGAATTTAAGCCGGAAAATAGAGCATAAATGGTACAAAAATACCACTAATCAGTTACACGATCAATTATAGCGCGAAACCGTACCTGATTCCATGACGGTAGAAATGAATACGGATCGTGGGACCTGATCTTCCACAAACTTGATTCGTCTCTAGCGGTATCTTCTCTGACTGATAGGAATAGAGTAGTAGAGATTGTGAATTGTCTTGGAGACCAAAACCCTTGTTATGTTCTTTATATAAACCATCAAAAACTAGACTTAAACGGTTAATTACAAATTCATGATTTAAAACCTATAAATCTTTTAGAAGCAATTTAGAAAATTTAACTAACCAATTTTAATGTAACACTCGATACAATTTTACGATTCCCCAATGAGATTTCTGCAAAAAACAATACAAAATTCTAATCAAACCGTTCATTATCAACATAAATTTTATATTAAGAAATTAAACTAACCATCACTGAATAAAGAGGTTGGCTATGACTTGCAGATAACAACCGATATACTTCTAGCATATATTTAGTTCAACTTCCCGACGGTTAGTTATTTTGTCGTACAAACAATAGGTAGTTTGTGACCCCAAATTGATATACCCTCCCTAATCATTTTTAGGTTTTCAACCTATTTCCAAACAGAGGTATCCATTTCATTGTGGAGCAATTTTTAAGTTAGATCTATGTTGTTTATCTTACGACAGTGCATAAGAAAATGATGAAAGAAAAACACAAAAGATATTGGATTTTCTTGGGTTCAAAATTGGCACTGATTTTATTAGTTGCAACGGTAATACGGTAATACTTTAAAGCGGAGACAAGTTATCATATATTTCACCAATATAAACGAGATGTCATTTAGATCGCTTAAATTGGTATAGAAATCATTTTGATAAATTTCAATTAGAAAATTGAATATAAATACATTTAAAAATTATAAAAATCTGAAATTTTTATGTATATTAATGTATATGGTTTTATTCCTAGTTAGTATCGTGCAAAAAAAAAAGAGTTTTATTATTTTTGATATTTTTAAGTTAAATCAAAGAAAAATAATTGGAAAATTAGAAATAAATAGTAAATGAATTTCTTAAAATCTGAATATATTATTGGAGGTTCTATAATTTACAATTTTTTATTGAATTACGGTAGCATGCAAAAAGAATGTATACAATAACATATATTTGGAGATATTCATTTAATATTTATGATAATTTTATTGACTTAAATGATACCCTATTCAGTATTGACACATATTTGGATTGAAAGACTGAAATCTCTTTTTCTTTGTTTGTTAATTAAAATAGAAAAATGCTATGCTTGGGATACATGCTTGTAATATAAAATATCAGCTATGTGAAATAGTGTTATCATCAATTTCGAAAAAGTGTTTCTAACTTTTGACAACAGTTTGAGGTTGAATAATATTTCGCCTTAATAAAGTTGTGGCAATAACATCATCTCTTTAATTTTCTGGTATATTATATTACAGCAAATACTGTATAGTAAAAAAAACACTAATTAAATTACTTGAGATTTCTTTCTAAAAAGTCAGATATCTTTATCATTCTTTTCTTAACATAGAAATTTTAAGATTCTCAGCTTAAATGACTATTCAGATTTTTATCTTTTATTTTTTAATGTTGTTGATTTTAAATTTGAATTTTAAGGTTAGCGGGCCAAATGATTATGGAAATTGCATAAAGTAAGATTATATATTTATTTTTGAATTTTTGAGGTTCCCGGGCCAAAATGATTATGGAGACATGGGTTTTTCAACTATTATAAATAGGATGCTAGGGTGTAAACTGCAGACAACCTCTCATCTTTCACTTATACAATTAAAATATTATATTCTTTTGCTCATAATATTTCAGCAATATCTTCTCATATACTATAGCATAGAAGAATATGGGTCAAAGATGAAAGGTTGTTCTTGCTATAATCACCAATGAAAGAAAGAGAAGAGAAACCTTGAGAAAAAGAAAAGCAGGACTATTAAAGAAGGTGAGCGAGCTTACCATTTTATGCGATCTTGAGGCTGCAGTTGTCATCTATAGCCGTGGGGAATTTCAGCCCACTGTCTGGCCTTCAACATCCGAAGCATGAGCAACAATATCCAAATTTCTCAGAAGACCAATATTAGAAAGAAAGGCACGTTCACACACTAGAAAGAGCTTAATTACACAAAAATAACCATTAAAGAATAAAGCTGAACGACTAAAAAAGAAGAATGATAACATAATTATACAAGCTCTGATAACATTAATCTATGATGAAAGCAAAAGGATTCGAGATCTTGACACGGAGCAGAAGAAAAAGATGAGTGATTTTGCTGATGAAAGGAAAAAGGAACTCCTCAAGCATATTAGGAGGCTAAAACTGAAGGAGCAAAAAGCCACTCATCAGCCTCAGGCTCTTCCTCGAGTCCTGCAGATGCCAAAAGCAGCAAATGGCCTAAGTATAAATGGTCTTGCTGTTGGTAGATATTCTGCATCACCTGCAGCTGCAGCCCATGGCCAACTGATGATTGACAGAAGTATGACATGATTAACTCCTCCTTAGTCTTTACATCTGCAAACACCTTATCTGCTTGTTATGCCCCCTTTTAAAGCAGCAGCGAACAACCTCGACATGACTGGAAGAGCAGCAAGTGGCATAAACATAAATGCTCTTGCCGGTGGTAGAAATTTTCCATTACCTGCAGAAGGTCATGGCCAAGAGATGAATCTTAGAGGTATGAAACAAGCAACTACTATTCCCTTACCGCAGCGAACACCTAATCCGCTTGTCATGGTGCCTAATAATCTAACAGGAGACAGACTCAACATGACCGGAATTTATGGATAGACAAATATTGGTGGTGTGATGCAACACACTCTGCCTTCTCCTTTATTTATGCCACCAACTGATCCGTTCACTACGCCAATTCAAGCTCCATATCCACCTCAGACACCTTCGTTGGCCCCGCAGTTTCCATTGGTACACCCACCAGCTAATGGCCTAAACATAAATGATCTTACTGGTGGCAGAAATATTTCATCACCTGCAGCGACGGTGCATAAGAAAATTATGAAAGAAAAACACAAAAGATATTGGATTTCCTTGGGTTCAAAATTGGAACTGATTTTACGAGTTGCAACGGTAATATGGTAATACTTGAGAGTGAATTTTCTACAATGTAACTTGTTAAAACTACGTTTCGTAATAGAATAAGATACATTTGGTTGAATAATTGTTTGATAACATGTATTGATAGAGATGTTTTTCGAACAATTGAAAATAAAGAAATCATGAAAAGATTTCAGAAGATGAAAAATAGGTTGATGATCTTGTGAAAATAAAATTATTTTAATATATAATTATTTGCATAAAGTATTGATTTGAAGTTGTCAATTTTTTTATATGATATACGACCCCCTTAAATTAGGATCAGGATCCGTCAGTGCACACATGAGTTTACAATAATATGACGTATACGTGCGTGTAACATTTTTACTATTATTAGCATTGATATCAATTGATACTTATGTCCTTGTCTTTTCCGATTTTACAAGTTAGCATGACTGATTTTTTTTATATATTTAAATTGTACGATGTTATCTCTAATTGACGAAAGTGAATAAGTGAAAATGTAAATCTTCTTTACATTTTTCATTGTTCACTATTTTGACTTAAGAAACTTGTGAATGGTATGTAAATAATTCTATACGATGAATATTTCCTGTAAAACTTTTATTAATTTATGATATTTTGAGGACATTATCTTATATTGTGCTACATCCTCCCATTCGAACTCATAAAACTAAATGAACTTTTCGAGTAGTATCATAATTTGTGAATAATCAGACGTATTTGGTACAACTAGTTGAAATGTCAATTTATTTAGAAAATTACAGATTGTAGAACCAGACTATAAGTTTACATAACTTCTTTATTGTTTTCATGATTAGTTGCCACTTTTGATGATAATATATGTTGATCCTTATTACACTAGAGTTCCTCTTTTTCAATCAGATTATTTTGAATTTGTTTACTTACAAATAATTAGATTATGGGTGTTATTTTCGGTCGAAATATGTATGTTATGTTATATACGCATTTTCAAGAATAGGTAATCTCTAAATGATGGTGGTGAAAGTTTTTTTTTTGAATTATTATGTCACATGGTTACGATTTTGGACCAGTTATTTGATTGGGCCAAGTAAAGAGTTGGTTATAGGTCCTTAGCAAAGACATTAAAAGGCTTATTAGGGATCTCCCCGAAGGGGATTTCTCTGTTATCTCGTCTCAGAGGTACAAAGAGTGCTAGGCGGGTAATAGATTCAATGAGGTCCAGCCTGTAGTCTAGTCTCTAGAAGGTCATAGTGGCCTTCGAAAGAGGGAGAAATCCCGCTTACTTATTAACTTAGCAAAAAAAAAAGGAGTTGGTTATAGGTTGTTGTTGGGTCCACTGATATAGTCCTGGGAGGAGAGTATTTTCTTCATTTTTAAATATTAAATTGGTCATTAAAGCGGAGACACGTTACCATATAGTTCATCAATAGTTATCATATAGTTCATCAATATAATCGAGATGTCATTTAGATCGCTTAAATTGGTGTAAATATCATTTTGATAAATTTCAATTAGAAAAATGAATATAAATACATTTAAAAATTATAAAAATCTGAAATTTTTTATGGATAATAATGTAAATGGCTTTATTCCTAGGTGGTATCGTGCAAAAAAAAGAGTTTTATTATTTTTGATATTTTTAAGTTAAATCAAAGAAAAATAATTGGAAAATTAAAAATAAATAGTAAATGAATTTCTTAAAATCTGAATATATTATTGGAGGTTCTATAATTTACAATTTTTTATTTAATTGCGGTAGCATTAAAAAAGAATGTGTACAATAACATATATTTGGAGATATTCATTTAATATTTATGATAATTTTATTGACTTAAATGATACCCTAGTGAGTATTGACACATATTTGGATAGGAAGACTGAAATCTCTTTTTCTTCTTTGATTAAAATAGAAAAATGCTATGATGGAGCATGGATTAAAACTACATCCCTGCAAATTACAAGTCGAGTTCTCATAATATTCATATTATTAATTTGTAAGCATTTTCTCAAACTTTACATGAAGTGAAAATTAAAAATTGAAAAATTAATAATATAAATTCTTTTTAAATATGAATATTTAATATTTTAAATATTTTATTTAGAACATAAGGATGCCTCTAAATGAAAGTTGTTGAATTTATGTGAATTAGTTTTAAATCTGTGCCACAATACATTATTAATATTATTTATGAGTTTGTTTACATTTTATTAACTTACTTTAATTTTATTTTAAGAAAAATAACAAAATAAGGTTTGCATATACACATTACAAAAGTTATTTATAAGTTTTTTTTATTAGAATTAATTATTTTTTTGGAAAAATTGCAAAATAATATTTGCAAATTCCTTTAAGTTGATGATACTTATTTTATTAACACTGATTTTTATTATTTTGGTTATTATTGTATATTTTTTTCATAAAATTTCTTATTTTTTCTAATTTTAAAATTATTTAACTTTATATTATTCATATTTTTCACTCAGTAACTTAATGATATTAAATATAATCAGTTTCTATTTTTCAGGAAACTTGCAAGATATTATCCAGAAATTCTATTCATAATTTTTGCAATTAGGAGTATAATTTAAAAATATTTTTAATTTTTACTTAATATTATTTGATATAGAATTATTAATAATATTTATGAAATTACAGATGTGTTCTTGATGATTAAATCATCTTAACCCCGTTATAATAATTATATATAATATATAATTAAAATCAATTGTAAATAATAAAATATTTTTGTTACAATTTTTAAACTTAATGTTAAAATTTTGATAATTAAATAAATATTTTAATAAGGCAAAATGAATGATTATGTAAATATGACAAAATTTTAAATAATCATGTTCAAATTACTTGCAATAAATTAGAGATATAAATGTGCTCTATATCACATAATATGATTTAACCATGTATTAATTTCCACTTGTCTATTCTAATTTTTAGAGGGACAAAACTTCACTAAACTTGAACCAAAATAAACAAATATGTAGAATAGGGCAATTTTCTACCATAACGATATGTAATAACAATTATAATGTTAATAGAGTATAATATGAATTAATAATTCAAATATTAAGTTAGAAATAAGAAATTATAAAGTTAAACAAATAATAAAAAATATTAAGTTAAACAAATAATAAAAAATTGTTAAACAAACAATAAAAAATTATTAAGTTAAACAAAAAATAAAAAATTGGTATTAATGCTAATGTCATGAAATTTAGATTTTTTTAATAGAATATGTGCTAATGTCATGGATTAGTCATTTGTTCGGTGCATTATTTAGAAAAGTAAGATCATGTACGTATTTAATGAAAATCATTTAATGAATTGAGCATTTTGTCAATCATGCACTAAAAACAAGTGAGGATATTATGACATTTAGCATTTAGCAATCATGATATTTTGCCTTAATAAAGTTGTGGCAATAACATCATTTCTTTAATTTTCTGGTATATTACATTCAAGCTAATACTGTATAGTCAACAAAAAACACTAATTACTTGAGATTTCTTTCTAAAAAGTCAGATATCTTTATCATTCTTTTCTTAACATAGAACTTTTAAGATTCTCAGCTTAAATGACTATTCAGATTTTTGTCTTTTATTTTTTAATGTTGTTGATTTTAAATTTGAAATTTTAAGGTTAGCTGGCCAAATGATTATGGAAATTGCATAAAGTAAGATTATATATTTATTTTTGATTTTTTGAGGTTCCCGGGCCAAAATGATTATGGAGACATGGGTTTTTCCACTATTATAAATAGGATAGGATGTTAGGGTGTAAACCTTAAACAACCTCTCATCTTTCACTTATACAATAAAGATATACATTCTTTTGCTCATAATATTCAGCAATACCTTCTCATATACTACAGCATACAAGAATATGGGTCGAAGAGGAAAGGTTGTTCTTGCTAGAATCACCAATGAAAGAAAGAGAAGAGAAACCTTGAGAAAAAGAAAAGCAGGGCTATTAAAGAAGGTGAGCGAGCTTACCATTTTATGCGATCTTGAGGCTGCAGTTGTCATCTATAGCCGTGGGGAATTTCAGCCCACCATCTGGCCTTCAACATCCGAAGCAAGATCAACAATATCCAAATTTCTCAGAAGACCAGTATTAGAAAGAAAGGCACGTTCACACACCAGAAAGAGCTTAATTGCACAAAAATGTAAACGATTGAAGAACAAAGCTGAACGCCTGAAAAAGAAGAATGATAACAGAATTATACAAGCTCTTATAACATTAATCTATGATGAAAGAAAAAGGATTCAAGATCTTGATGCGGAACACAAGAAAAAGATGAGTGATTTTGCTGATGAAAGGAAAAAGGAACTCCTCAAGCACATTAGGAGGCTAAAACGGAAGGAGCAAAAAGCCACTCATCAGCCTCAAGCACTTCCTCCAGTCCTGCAGATGTCAGGAGCAGCAAATGGCCTAAGTATAAAGGGTCTTGCTGTTGGTAGATATTCTGCATCATCTGCAGCTGCAGCCCATGGCCAACTGATGATTGACAGAGGTATGACACGATTAACTCCTCCTCATTCTTTACATCTGCAAACACCTCATCCGCTTGTTATGCCCCCTTTTAAAGCAGCAACAAACAGCCTCGACATGACTGGAAAAGCAGCAAGTCGCATAAACATAAATGCTCTTGCCGATGGTAGAAATTTTTTATTACCTGCAGAAGGTCATGGCCAAGAGATGAATCTTAGAGGTATGAAACAAGCAGCTACTATTCCCTTACCGCAGAGAACACCTAATCTGCTTGTCATGGTGCCTAATAATCTAACAGGAGACAGACTCAACATGACCGGAGTTTATGGACAGACAACTATTGGTTGTGTGATGCAACACACTCTGCCTTCTTCTTTATTTATGCCACCAACTGATCCGTTCACTACGCCAATTCAAGCTCCATATCCACCTCAGACACCTCCTCTGGCCCCGCAGTTTCCATTGGTACACCAACCGGCAAATGGCCTAAACATAAATTATCTTACTGGTGGCAGAAATATTTCATGCAGAAATATTTCATCACCTGCAGCGACGACCCAAGGTCAACTGATGAATTTACAAGGTATGACACGATTAGCTCCTACTCCACTTTTTTTATCTCTACCAACACCTAATTTGATTGTCATGTCACCTAATACATCAGCAGAAAACAGACTCGACATGACAGAAAGATTTTATGGACAGACAAACATTGGTCGAATGATGCGACACCCTCTGCCTTCTCCTTCATTTATGCCACCATTTGAGCCGTTTGCTATCTCGAATGCACAATCAATGGCAAGCGGTCTAGATACGACCAATGATGGCTTCATTAATGAAAGTACAAGAATGTTGACTGGAGATGGCCAAATTGAGGAAAGGATTCAGCATGCATCTCCTCCATTTTTGCCTATGAAATTACCTCGTCGGCTAGGTCTGCCACCAGTGCCTCTTATGCAACATGATGCAAGTGTTATAGACATGCTCAGTAATGAAAATAGGTGGAATACAATTGGATTTACAAAACCTGGAACTACATCGATAGACCAAAGTAGTTTTGGTGATGAATATAGTTGGATTGCAAATGAGTTTCCAGAACCTGCAACCCCGGGCCTTAATCAGAGCAATTTTTGGAATGGTACGAGTAATGGAATATGGGATGATCTTGATACTGCATTTGAAGTCAATACTGAGCCTCATTGGTGGAGGTAGGAGATACTGATGCAGAACCTGGATTTCAAGTCGAAATGCCGTCTCCTTTAAAGTGATAGATAGATAATTGTTTAATTTTCAATAACCGTATTCTAAGACGGACGACACATTGATTCATGTAACAATCAGTTTAAAAGCATATGAATGTAAACAATGTTTTTGGAAATTTATAACAAACGTCTAGCAAATAGGCTTTAATATCAAAGGCAATTAAAGTCTGAAGATGTAAATTGTACCAAACTACTTAGCAATAAAAAAAACAGCTCTCATGGAGCTAGACTTTAAACTACGGTATCCAGGGTCCAGGTACTCTGCAGTTTAGTGGAGACTGACTGTGATCCTTTGATTTAAACAGATACCATTGTTAGTAGATCAAATCAAAAGAAAAGTGTTAATGGCATGACAAAGACACAACCTCCAACAACAAAACTGGGCACTTAAACATGACTTCATCAGTTTCTTATCTTGCAATAGTTCACAGGTTACATTCGAGGCACGTACCTAAGAAGATCCCCTGCATTAACAAATTTACATAAGAAACTGTTCGAACAAACTTTAGGACTAATTTGAAGATGTAAATAAAGCTACAAAATCCAGAAACAAATTTCAAAACTGCCTACAGGAATTTCAAAATTACAAAGCACATTGCACACAGAAAATTCAGAATTTGATATAAGAATAGCACAATCACTTTGAGAACCAGATACATGCATTGCAAATAAGATAAGTGGAGAATCTTGTTTGTGTTCTGATGACAACTTCGTAACCATATGTAACATATTGAAGAAAAATTAGTCTTTATCAGCTTGTCTGCGTGCATTGTAGAGGAAACGCTAGAAGTTTCACAAGCACAGGCGGCGGACATGTAAAGCTACTTAGGTTAGGGAAGGTAAACGCAGTCGGCATGTATGTACAGTATATACTGGAAAAAACGGAATTGATATATACAAATCTAAGATAACAACTGAAGCTGTGCATTGTGCACTAGCTACGATTTTATATATATATTTTTCAGGAAAATTCTCCTCATAACTGTTTTTTCCACATATTAAATTTTTCGAGACTTGTCTATATGCAAGTATGTCTTTATATCTTGTAGAATAACCATCCATAAGCTCGAGCTTCAGTACTATTATATTTTTCAGAATTCAGATGATATACTACCTAACCAGTACAGGTAGCTGATACAGCAAGTTCAACTGAAAAGCTAACATCAAGAAAATATCCCATGTCTTTGCTTACAAAATAGTTACTGGCATCAAGTGAACCTTTACGCAGTCTTTGTTCTTGTTGGCCAGTTAATTGTGGGAAAATTGGGAAGACTCTGCTATGACAAAGGTGGAAAGAGAAAGTGTTCGGCAGCTCTTTTTCTCAGTGCAGGCTTTCCAGTTCTCAAAATCGTGAAAGTTTAGAGGACAAATAACCTTCACTTCCTTGCATAAATTTATCTTCCCCTTGGTATATTCTTTGCAGAAATCAGTATTTTGCTGCAACAGGACTAATGTATCTGCCTATTTTAACATGCGCCATATTTTGTCTAAGTCAACAATGCATAACTGCATTGTTTCATTTTATCTTAAATTCCAAAAACCTAACTCCTTTCATGTTAAACTCTGTAGTCCTACTAACTGTTTCCTCCACACCCCTTGTTTTATAACCTAACGATTCTTTAGACTCGAGTATGAATTAAAAAGAATTTGCACTGTTACTGCATGATTACTGGATTAGCTAGTTATGCTTATGCAATATGCATAGTTACACTCCTTGATACAGCTTTCCTTTAGGAAGATCATTAAAAGTGAAACTTTTCTTTTTGTCAGTGATATGACTATAGCAATGACAACTTGTGTGGTTCTCACAGCCCTTCCGAGTTAGCAGAGAGTGGAAGAGTTTAAGCAGTGAAATGAAAGAGTTTGAGTTGGGAAGTGTTTGTGTAATGATCTTGTGTAGACTGCAGTGTTTTGGAAAGCATCCAGTATCGGTGCTATTGTGTTGATTCATAAGGTGTCTTATTTGTTTTCACTCGTGGTTAGCGCTTTAGGTTTCCTAGTTGAACCTATTCAAGCAGTGTTGTATTCTTTGACAGGATGAATGGAGTGAAGGTGGTTTCAATGTTGTTTGCCATTTAGGGTTTCTTTCGTATATCTATCTGAAGTATCTAAAAGACAAGAAAGAAAAGTTTCAAAGTGGCAATGTGAACAAGGATTAATACACCCCTTAAATGAACAGGGTAGTGCACAAGTCGAACTTACACTGACATTCTAACTGTCATAGTGACAGATATGTTCCCAATATCATACATTGTCAATGGACTTCTTAAACATCTGCGACTTTTAAAAAGTTCAGTTCTAGCAACTTACCGTTGACTGCAATCAGCAAGCTGTGTCGTTTTCTCTTTGCTATTCCTCTCAGGAATTTTAAAATTTCACCTCCAACTCACAGCCGCCTGTTCAATAAGGATGTTCCCTTATATTTCCTAAATTTTCATTAAACTGTCAGCCACACTCTTTACATTAAGAGTTTTCTGCTACACAGTTTGGAAACTAGCACAAAATAATCAGGTTCCTACTAGGCCTTCTTAAAGTGATAAATGTCAATGGGCAAAGCAAATCTTGTTAGGGGGTTACCATGCAAGTGGTACACTCTAATTTAGGGTTGTTGTCTACATTATATGGATGTTAATCGTGTTCACATAAGATATAACCCAACCAGGACAATTCTGTGTATATGTATCCTCTGTAGAGCTTTTTACAATCAAGTTCGAGTTTTTTTTGCCGATTCGAGTCAAGCTTAAAAATAATCGAGTCAGAAAGTGTGTTAGAGTTCGGTTCGTGTAGTATACGAGTCGAGTTCGAGCTTAACGAGTTTTCGAGCTTAAAGAGTTTTTTTCGAGTTTTCGAGTTATCGGGTTCTTATCGAGTTTATCGAGCATATCGAGTTTATCGAGCTTTAACTTGATATAAAAAAAAAAATTCAATTTTTCAATTTTTTTTTAATTTAGAAACAATTTTTCCTTTACTAAAAATGAGAAATAATGAAATAAACTTTTAAAACCACGCACTTATATATTTGAAATAACTGTATTATATTCAAATATAATTTGGTTTTAACTTGTACAGTTGTACACTTGTACTTGTTACTTAATGTAATAATATTGATAGTTAACTTTGCAAATTATTTAAAAAAGTTTTTTATAGGCACCGGATCATCACTACAAGAAAAACTCAATCAGACGACACCTTTCAGACAACGGACGGCCGAAAAAGTGTTGCCTAAAATTAACAAACGACGGTTTATTTTTTGGCTCGAAAAAGTATTGTCTAATCCATTACATTACAACGGTTTACGAACCGTTGTCTAAGAAAGTGAAAAATAGTGGATATAGACGACGCAAATGAATGAGTTTAGACAACAGTTTTTTTAACTTTTGTCTAAACAATATTAAGACAATGTTTTAATTTAACCGTTGTTGGATTGAGACCACGGTTGTCTTAGTCGTATTGTGTGAATAAACGTAAGACAATGTTGCAAAAAAACCGTTGTGTAAATTTGATATAATTTTATTATAAAATTGTGAGTAAATTATTGGATAATAATTTTTATATATTAGGATGTTGACTAACTTTGTTTTATTTATTCAATTTATAAAAGTATAAAACAATGGTTTTTGTTTAACAAAGTGTTGTAAGTTGTAAGACTTAACAATGGTTTTGTTCCAAAAACCCGTTGTATATTTGTATAATATACACAAGGGTTTTCGTTTTGATCCGTTCGTTGTTGAATAATCTCTGTAACAATTGTTTATGTTGTTAAACCGTTGTATGATATAGACAATGGTTTCGTTTTATAAAATCCTTGCGTGATTATTTACGTTACAACGTTTTGTTTAGCTAAACCGTTGTCTATATCAAAAGCATTGATTTTTTTAAAAAAATACTTTATTTGTTTTCCTTAATACATACATAAGTGGTACACACTTCATACAATGTTATTGTATAAATCTCTTATTTGGATATTTAGTATAAAAAATTGTTAAATATATAAAAACACTTAAATAAAGGTTAATGATAATAATAATATCATTGATAGATAGAATACGATCATACTTCAGATATTTTGTTATACACGTTGTAGATGTGGACATCATATATTGTATGATTTACGATCCTTGATATTTGTTTACAAGGAAATATTAGCTAGCTAGGAAAATGTTAATAATTATAACATTACTAATTCCGAAGTTAAACGAACATTATATAATAACTATACTATTAGCGAATAAGTGACATTCCAATACTATTAACAACAATGTTGTCATATTCAAATAACTCATTTTACATATCAGTATGACATAATTTAATTATAAAGTCGTCATTAAGTTGTCGTATATGAATTTTATATATGTGATTCGGGACTCACCTATGTTTTGTTTATTTGATTTTAAAAAAGTATAAGACAATGGTTTTTGTTTAACAAAGTGTTGTAAGTTGTAAGACGTAACAATGGTTTTGGTCCCAAAAACATTGTATAATATACACAAGGGTTTTCGTTTTGATCCGTTCGTTGTTGAATAATCTCTGTAACAATTGTTTATGTTGTTAAACCGTTGTATGATATAGACAATGGTTTCGTTTTATAAAATCCTTGCGTGATTATTTACGTTACAACGTTTTGTTTAGCTAAACCGTTGTCTATATCAAAAGCATTGATTTTTTAAAAAAATACTTTATTTGTTGTCCTTAATACATACGTAAGTGTTACACACTTCATACAATGTTATTGTATAAATCTCTTATTTGGATATTTAGTATAAAAAATTGTTAAATATATAAAAACAGTTAAATAAAGGTTAATGATAATAATAATATCATTGATAGATAGAATACGATCATACTTCAGATATTTTGTTATACACATTTGTAGATGTGGACATCATATATTGTATGATTTACGATCCTTGATATTTGTTTACAAGGAAATATTAGCTAGCTAGGAAAATGTTAATAATTATAACATTACTAATTCAGAAGTTAAACGAACATTATATAATAACTATACTATTAGCGAATAAGTGACATACCAATACTATTAACAACAATGTTGTCATATTCAAATAACTCATTTTACATATCAGTATGACATAATTTAATTATAAAGTCGTCATTAAGTTGTCCTATATTAATTTTTTATATGCGAGTCGGGACTCACCTATGTTTTGTTTATTCGATTTTACAAAAGTATAAGACAATGGTTTTTGTTTAACAAAGTGTTGTAAGTTGTAAGACGTAACAATGGTTTTGGTCCAAAAAACGTTGTATAATATACACAAGGGTTTTCGTTTTGATCCGTTCGTTGTTGAATAATCTCTGTAACAATTGTTTATGTTGTTAAACCGTTGTATGATATAGACAATGGTTTCGTTTTATAAAATCCTTGCGTGATTATTTATGTTACAACGTTTTGTTTAGCTAAACCGTTGTCTATATCAAAAGCATTGATTTTAAAAAAAAATACTTTATTTGTTGCCCTTAATACATACATAAATGTTACACACTTCATACAATGTTATTGTATAAATCTCTTATTTGGATATTTAGTATAAAAATTTGTTAAATATATAAAAACACTTAAATAAAGGTTAATAATAATAATAACATCATTGATAGATAGAATACGATCATATATACTTCAGATATTTTGTTATACACGTTGTAGATGTTGACGTCATATATTGTATGATTTCTGATCCTTGATGGTTGTTTATATGGAAAGATTAGCTAGCCAAACACTAATAATGGTAACATTAAGATTTCCGAAGTTAAACGAACATTATAATAACTATAATACTATTGAGATCAAAACCTGAATAAGTGATATACCAAATATTATTAACAATAGTATTGTCATATTCAAATTACTAGTTTTACATATCAATATGATATAATTCAATTCTAAAGTCGAGAGTAAATTGTCATTTACTGGTTTGACTAGTACTTTTAACTAGTGTATCGTCCCGAATTATTGTTTGGATTTTTTAAAAATAATTTTATGACTATCCAACCATATGGATGTAAAGATCTATATATTTTAGTGATTTTCCAGAAATTTTAGAAAAAAAATTATTTTATTTTATTTGAGATTTTAAGAGTCAACTAGTGCTTGACTATTATTTTGTTTCGTACTAGATTGGTGATTCCACTAAAATAAGTAGGTAATAATATCGATATGGTTGGATATTCAAAAAAAAAAAATATAAATCATACATGAATCCCGTTTCAGGGAATTGTAATTTGACTTAATATTGGTCAAAAAATCATATTAAATAAATTTGTATATTTTTATTATAATCTATCACCCATAGAAATAGAAATAAATAACAAATAAAGTAACATATATTTTACAAATCTATAAAAATAATATAAAACATCTACATCCAAATTTCACTTCCCTCGTCAAATTCATTTCCCCCTTGTCAAATTTCATTTCCCCCTTTCATTTCACTTCCCCAACTTAAAATTTCACTTCCCCCTTGCAGGCTTACACAAACAATCAAAACACAAAATACACATTACACCAAACACCCAAACGACTCACACATCGATACACCAGACATCTTCTACGCCAGTCAACAGAAAAGATTTGGGGCTTTGTTTAGGGTTTCAAGTAATTTAGGGTTTCGATTTAGAGCTATATGTTCAATTTGGGGCTTTGTTTTGGGTTTCAGGTAATTTAGGGTTTCGATTTAGAGCTAATTGTTCAATTTGGAGCTTTGTTTTTTGTTACTATGCTAATTGTTCATCTCAAATTGTCGATTTACAAAAAAGTACCAACATCGATTCAATTGTTAATGCTTTAAGCTAATTTATGAATCCTCTCAATTGTCATATAGTGTTACAGGGTTGAATCCTCAAAAGGAAAATGAAGAGGGAAGCAGCAGCAAGAGAAAAGAATTCAGCAGCAAATATCTTCTATAAATAAAAGGTATGACATCAGCGTTATCTTTCTCATAATTTTTTATTAAACAAGATTGATTAATTTCTTGAAATTTCGAAGGACTGGTAAGTTTGTTGCAATTTCAAGTTATGTTTGTGCTCAAGGTATTTTGATATTGTAATTCTTATGACTCAGGTGTGTAAAGCTAAAATAATGTAAAGTTTGTGCTCAACTGCAGTGATTATGTCAGAATTATAATCCTGCCTTGCTGATTAATTGTATACTACATGAAATGCATGCTACTAATAATCTACGATTCCAGGTCTAAGCTGCAACACTTGAACTTCAGTGGGTTCTACACAGTACTTTTGGAAAAAAATGATGAGCTAATTACCGCGGCTACTATAAGGTATCTCTTATTGCATATTATTCTTGAGTGTAGTTTGGACCCGTTACAATGATCTAAAAATGCTTGTAACAAGTGTATTACTTGTTGTCCACCAGAGTCAACTTTTGCTGGTACTTGGGCAGATATACCTTGTGATGCTATTTTGCTGGAATCTACAAAAAATGGAAGGAACAATATTTGTTGTTCGACATAGATAACTATTTCAAGGACTTCAGCAGATCTACCTTCTGATGCCGTAGCAGATAACTGTCTGCCAAACAATAACTTCTGTAATACCAGTGCTTCAGGTGCGTACTTTCATGACCTCAACTCTTTGCACAGAGCAGTGCAGGTTTGCACTTGCATGACCTCAACTCTTTGGACAGAATCATACAGAACGTGCATAAGGAAACAGATTAAATTTCTTTCCTACAAGTTCATCAGATTAAATGCAATTGCATATTATTGCTAATGCAACAAGTAATACACTTGTATACAGAGTTTAAAAATAATATATTAAAAACATAGCTCGAAGTTCTTGACTTGAATAGCAAATTATATGAATAGCTGCCACAAATTATATGAATAGCAAAGAAGCATCGTAGCTAGATTTTACACCCATGTAACTTTTTATAAAGGGCACAAATTCATGGCTACCTGACAGAGTAACAAGAAAAACAATGACCTTAACAGCCCGAATTTGAGCCACGGGTACAAGCATTATGTCCTGAAAAATTACCTTACAAGAAACTTATAGTATCCTGAGAGTCTGAATTCCTCGCATTAGTGTTTGATCTGCATGCCTAAGTTATGTCCTGCATTTCTCATGGGATACTAAAAAAAAGGATAGAGTTTCAATGTAACATACGGAATGAAGGTACATGTGAAGAAATGTTAATCTTATTAATAGGTCTGAATTTATGTAGGATGGTTCACTGAGAATGGAATGAGATGATCAAGGTCTCATGAAATAGATGGATGTTATAGCTCGTAGACAAAGAGGTTTTATTTCTGCATGATGTTAGTAAATCGGAGCATAATACATGTGAATGTTTTGGCCTCTCTGACCCTGCTCCCATACCTAAACCTTAGCGATCATTCTTGCTTCTTTCATTCTCAACTCCATCTTCTTGATCGTTTTAGTGACAAATTTACTCCTGCTTATAATACCGGATGTGATGGTTTCAGGACTATTTCAAAGCAGTAGTTACCCGCTAGAAGCTTCTCATAGAGGCATTTATTCATCTTGTCTTTTCATTTTTATAAGCTATTTTGCAATGGTATGGATCCAGTCTACTAGCAAGCTTACTACCAGTAGAAATGACTGGGACCTGAAAATTGGTCACACTGGTATGACAGAAAACCCTAATCTCGATCTTTCTTTATGGCTCTGTAATCACCAACTTGTTAATGATTGCGATGCTGTGTGTGTCAGTCCTTGTTCTGCTTGTTCCCTGCCTCTAGCGGTTGTCAAGGGCAGATGTATTTCTAGTGTTGATTAAACGAATAGTATCAGGTGAGTTTGAAAAAGTACTACTGTATAAAATACAACTCTTTGTCCTTACTCATAGTGGCAAGTTCTATTTGAAGCTAATCATGTTCATGTTCTTAGTTCCTTCAGAAATGTCTGTTGATGATTTTGACTGATTAGCATATTTTCAAGTTCTGATAGAAAAACTTGCGCTCTCGAGAGAGACTTGATTTAGTTTGCAATGTTTTATTATAAACAATAATAAAGTGTATACAAGTGACTTACTTGTTACTTGAAGTTCTTGGACAAAGTGAACTCAAAACCTTTGAATAAAGAGATTGTGCAAGGTTTAATTCCTTGGTGTATCTTTTGTATGTTCATAGCTTTTGTATTGGTGACATATATATTGATTTTTGTTTGATAATAATTATTACAGGTTTTGTTAAAGGATCTGAACTCATTAAGTCAAGTTCTGAGGAGCGGTCTCTGTTAAAGAATCTGGGCAGCTGGCTAGGGAAGATTACGATTGGCCGGAACCAAGTCTTACGGGCCAGAGAGATTGACCCTAAGACATTGATTATTAAGGTTTTCTTTTGTTCCAGAGCTTCTTTTGAAGCTGTTATATCTCTGTATAAATAAGTTTACTTTAAGAAAATACATTCTTAGTTCATTCTTTCTTAGTTTGTTGATGATGAATATTGGTTGTAGTAGTGAATTTTAGTTCGTTGTAATAACAAATATTGATTGTAATGATATATAGTTGTTCCTTTTTGCGTATATAAAACCATTGTCTAGCCTATTTTTAGACCATGGGGGCATTTATAAGAAGAGTTGTTATAAATAATATCTTACAACAACCAAGCTTTATAAAAGTGTTGTGTGTTAAAAATACGACAATGACTTATAAAAACTAAATCATTGTATGAAGGAATTACATACATGAGATGAAAAAGAATAAATCGTCATATGAGAGTAAGAAAGACAACAATTTGGAAAACAAAAACCGTTGTATAAATTGCTTCCTAGAACGGTATTTAAATCGATTAATACATAAACTGTTGTTGTTTCTAGCTATTATACAACAATTTATATTTACTCGTATGTTGTCTTCATCACCTTATACAACGCAATTTTTGGTAGGAAACTGTCGTCCTTTCTGGCTATTATACCACACTTTGTTAATCGGTGACTGTCGTTTCAGTTATTTTGCACAACATTTTTTAAGCGTTGTCTGAGGTCCATCTGACGGCATCTCAATAGTCATCGGTTTTCAGGGGTAATGCATTAATAATTTTATAAATTATATTTTTAATTGAATAAAAATATAATAAACTACGATAGTACGACTTTATTGTGTTGATGACTTGGTATATTTTAGACTAGAGTTTCATATTAAAGTACGTTATTATAAATTTGAAATTGATCCAATGATCGGTGATTCTAATTGATTGAGATATCCATTAAGGATTAATCGTGACTTCATAAGTATTAATCGAAGTAATAATTAAAAAATGCCTAAATGAAATTTGAGCTGACCTATTAAATCAATTTTTAAGTGCTCGATTAAAACTATAACTTGACCGTCAAAATTGAATATAGCTTGAACACGAATTTGATAAGCTTTTAAATTTATAAATATGTCATCGAAATATTTTTAAAATTATTAAATTACTATTCTTTTTAAAATTCATTAAAAAATTTGGCCACCCACAACAAATGATATTTCAAGTAACTAATTAATAGATTATTAATATTTAATGAAACTTATTTTCAGAATTTAGAAATTAAGAATGTATTATTAAAAATATAGAAAAACATAAATAATATTAAAAATATAAGCGTTTAGGTGATATCATCTAAAAAATATATAAATATTGATAAAAATATTAAGAAATTACAAAAAATATAATCGAATTCGAGCTCGAGCTTTTCGAGTTGAGCTCGAGTCGAGCTCAAAAAAACTCGGCTCAGCTCGGTTTTTTAATCGAGCCTAAAGTTATGTTCAATAACAAGTTCGAGCCGAGTCGAGCTCAAAAAAACTCAACTCGAATTACGGCCCTAATCCTCTGTATGCCTATTCTAGTACTGCATATAAATTAATTATTAAGCCTTTAAAAGATATTTGTTGCGGTGGTACTATGCCAGCGTAGGCAAAGCCACGTGCTAAACCCTCTGGCAGTGAGGCATTAAGTATTTAAGGTAAGAATAATCTTGATGAATGTAATACTGAGGATAATTTAATATGCATATAATTAGATTACGATGAAGAGAAATCAATATATTAAGGATCAATGTTACATTCTTTTAGGAGGGTCTCTCTCCTTTATCTATCTTTCCAACCCCCTTTAATGTGGGGGTTTGGGGGTATTTATAGGGGAAGTTTACAAGTTGACCTATTATAAATGGGTCTATGTACAAACTATTATTTGAGCCCTCTTCACATGGGATTTGGCCCAACATTTGTCCCCCCTGTTGGAAGCTACATCTTTAGATTTGCTTGGGCCCTGAAATATAAGACAAAATATGTAAAATAGCTAAATTAAACTTAATGAATTTATTAGGAAAATCAGGAGTCGATTTTTTTTTTCTTTCTCTTTTTTTTTGTACGGAAATCGGAGCCCAACTGTGGCTTTTCGGCTTCCCTAATATCCGGTAGCGTCTTTTTCTTTTCTGTGGCAATTGCAAGGCTATCCTCCCAACTCTTATCACTTCTCTCATTCAGGTGTGCGTTTTTCTCCTTCGCTTTCCATATTTTGTGTTTTATAAATTGTCTTGATTTGCATTACTTCTAAGAATTTATAACATGTCTATTCACTCTAACTCGTCTGAGGCTACTGTTAGCCAAAACCCTCATAGGAACGTGTCGTTAGATCCAGACCTTGACCCCCTTTTTAACTTAGACCATTTAGAACTTCCCGATGTCGAGGTTGGCTCTGGGTATAGTTTCTCTGGGGACGAGGGAAATGAAGGGGTTCACGCTTCTCCTCCTTTAAGTCCCGGTACGGTGGTGGAGCGCGAACGGGTGGTTGGAGAGGCTCTCGTCGCAGGACAACTGGAATTTGGTGATAACACTAGTCTTAATATGTCGAGCATTTTTTCAAATCCCTCGATGCGAGTGGATGTGAATAAGAATTGGGTCGACTTATCCGTAGGGGGTTATCGATGTGAGATTCCTAACCCCGATGATCGGATATGGAATATGCCCGAGTGCGGGATGCACGGTATACCGTTAATTCATTTTGATTATGGATTGCGTCTACCCTTGCATCCCTTCTTCTTATGCATGTTCGAGGCTGTTGGATGTGGGGTAGCTCAGATGACCCCCAACGCCATCGCGCAAATAAGTGGTTTCATAGCTCGCTGCTCTGAGGTCAATCGATTACCCTTACTGAATTTGTTCTTTTCGATTTATAGTATACACTATGCACATGGTCAAGTTTATTTTTATAAGCGAGCTGGGGTTCGCATCGTGAATGTGAAGTCGTCTAATCACGGCTGGCACGGTAGGTGGTTATTCTGGTATGGTAAAGATCTTGAGTTCGTGCCCTCCTGTCGGACTGTTCCTAAGGACACAGTCGACCTCTTAAATAGTCTTAGTAAATATGATGCAGCCTTTTTAAGAACTTTCTTAAGATCTTGGTCGCCGTATGATTGGGCGCAGTTGAAGGATGAGTCTTTTTTTGGAAGTCACAATCGTAAGATTACCTACTTGTTGATGTTATTTCATTATTCTGCGTGCTAATGTCGCTGCTAACCTTTTCTTGTTGGTGCCATTGTTTTTTAGTTTCGGGGCGATCTTTACGGCAGGTGTTGGACGGTGGTTTAAAAGACGAGATGGACAAGGCTCTGATGTTACTTGCTAAGAGGCCACACTCTCAATTTCCGCGAAGTAATGCGGAGACGACTCCAGGTGGAAGTGGTTTGGGAACGGGTGCAGCTAGAGATGTAACCTCATAGTCTGTGCCAGTCTTGGAAATCAATGAGGAGGCTAGCTTGGATCGTGGCGAGAATACAGAGTTGGTGTCTCGCGAACGTAAGAGGTCGCGTGTTGATATGGTGAATGATGGTTCGGAGAGAGTCACTGCGAGACGGGGGCAGGACCCGCCAAAGCATGGGGGTGCGAAGTCACTAACTATTACGGGGCTGCGAGGTGGCGATCGTCCTCCAGTTCTTCAACCTAAGAGTGCTGTGGAGCCGGCTCGTTTCGAGATCCAATCCTTTGAGCGCTGGACCGTGGGAGCGCACGTGCCATTACGGGTACGTTTTGTTCAGTCTATCGATGATGGGCTCTGATGTTGTTCCGTTGTATTATTCTGTTGAGACTTATCATATGTTGGTAGGTTTTCGGGGCGTTCGACTTACCGCAGGATTTCAGCTCGTACGTGGACCGTACTCGAGGTGATGTTGCTGATCGTTGTCTTACTCGCGCATAACGGGTAATCCTTTTATTTGACTTTCTATCTATTTTATTTTGCCTATTATACTGTCATGGTTTCTGTATCCCAGGTTCACTCATGTTTTTGATGTTTCAGTTCCTGGATGACATGACGCACATCGTTCGCGAGTATCGGGCCGACGTGGATGGTCAGTGGCGAGTTGAATCACTGCGGGAGATGGCTACTATGAAAGAACAGTGAGTCGCTGCCGAACAATGAGCTACAGATGCTGAGAAGCGTGTTAAGGAATTTTCTGCTGAGTTTGAGAATTTGAAGTTAGAGAATGGTAAAGCTATCCAAACGATCGGGACATTATCGGATGAGTTGGAAAAAGGGAAGAGGTTGTTTGAGGAAAAACAACGAGAAAATGATGAAATGAGGTCAAAGCTTGAGCGTTGTCGTGGTGAAAAGGAGACCCTTATGAGTGAGGTCAACATCTTGAAGGCTGAGGTGGAGAAGGGAGTTGAGGAGATTGTGAACGGTCTTGAGGCTGGATACGACCATTGTTATGCCCGTGCGGTCGCTGCTGGGCTGGACATGGCTGGTCACACCTTCGACGACTTCTGCGCCGACTTAACCCAGAAAGAATAGGAAACAGGCCCAGAAGACGTGTCGAGTTGAAGGCGGGGAATGCCCCGTGACTTTGTACTTCCTTTCCTTTTTTTCTATCTATTTTAACCGTCCTGTATTTTTTAGAACAATTTGATAACTGTGGTGTTGGTGTCCTTTAGGGGTTAGGTTCGCAAACATTAATCAACGTTGGTTCTTTAAACAGATTTTACAGTCTTGGATGTACGGTATTTTATAAAGTGTTATCAAAACTTTGAGTTTTTAGTTTATAGTTGGTCTTTGGTAGTATAATGTGTTTGATGTTTAGATATGTTAGGCCAACTTTTATCGTTACCTTTGTCCAAGCCCTATTGTATGTGGCATGTAAGGTAGGTGGAAAGATAATGCATGAAATGAGATTTGCCAGCAACCTATTTAAAAAGTAAATTGTTCATAAGACAGTACTTCTCAGCTTAACTTATCTGCGGCTTGAGTTTATAGTCTTGCCTTAAACATAGTTGACAATAACTTAATGATAACATGTCCGTGACTGGATTTAATTAAAAATAACTTGATAGTAGTGGGTAAGCTCCCGTTGCTCATGGGAAAAACCTCTTCAAGTGGATCGCATTCCATGCGTTCTTTACTTGCTCGCCGTTGAGTTGGGAAAGCTCGTAAGTGCCTGGGCGGAGGACTCTGGAGATTTTGTATGGACCTTCCCATGGCGCCTTGAACTTCCCAGTGACAGTTGGCTGAGATGAGGCGGATTCCCGTAAGACAAGGTCGTTCACCTGAAAATTCTTTGTTTTTACCTTTTTGTTGAAATATTTGGCCACTATTTTCTGATGTCGTACAGCAGCCAAGTTGGCCTCATCTCTGACCTCCTCCAGTAGGTCGTTGTCGAGACGAAGTCCTTCTAGTGAGGCGTCCGGGTTGAAGGAATCGACTCTGGGCGAATTTAGACTTTTGTCCAGAGGGACAACGGCTTTCGTCCCGTAAACTAACCTGAATGGAGTCTCACCTATCGGGGTTCGGGGTGTAGTTCTATAAGACCATAATACATTAGGGAGCTCGTCTGCCCATGAGCGAGGTTGCTCTTGAAGTCGTTTTTTGAGTCCTTGGAGAATGATCCTATTAGTGACTTCCACCTTGCCATTGGCTTGTGGATATGCTACCGAAGCTTTAGAGTTCTTGATGTTGAGGTCCCGCAACATGGTTTCGAACTTGTCACCAACGAACTGGGTGTCGTTGTCGGTGACGACCGACCTGGGGATCCCGAAGCGAAATACAACAAATTCCATGAAGAATTCAATCATATCTTTTTCCAGGATGCGCGCTAATGGTTTACCTTCAACCCACTTCGTGGCGTAATCAATAGCGACGACCAGATATTGAAGTTTCCCCTTAACTTTTGGGAGTGGGCCCACGATGTCGATTCCCCATTGGAAGAATGGGCAAGGACAAAGAATTGGTGTCATTGCCTGTGAGGGGGCATGGCTGACAGTCCCATAAAGTTGGCAGGGAACACAGCTTTTGACGTAGGTCTCGCAATCCTTCCTCATTGTGGGCCAATATAGGCCTTGCCTGATGATTTTAAGTGTGAGGTTTTTGCCCCCATGTGTTATCCACATATTCCAGTGTGTGTTTCTAAAATAGCGAGCTGGGACTCATCGGGTCCTAAGCAACGAAGAAGTGGCTCCGTTAGAGCTCGCCGGTAAAGCTCGGAGTCTAAGACACAATAGTTACGGGATTTAAACATGATTGAGTGAGCTTCTTTTTTGTCGTCAGGGAGCTTGTTGTTGACGATGTAGTCTAGAAATACAGAGCGCCGGTCTGGAGATGCTGTGACCTCGCTTATGGTGAGTTCATGGATTGTCGGGATTAACAATTCCTCGACGTACACGGGATGAGAATTGACTAGTACATTTGATGAGGCCAATTTGGATAGCGCCTCAGCCCATTGATTCTCCATTCGATCCACGTTTGTGATCGTCCAAGATGTGAAGTGTTTCAAAAGTGAGTGAGTTTTGTCCAAGTAAGATGCCATTCTGTCGTTATGAGTTTTGAATTCTCCCATGATCTGTTTTACCACTAGCTGAGAATCGTTGAATATGTCAATAATTCTAGCTTCCAGTTCGCTTTCCAGTCTAAGTCCTGCTATCAGAGCCTCGTACTCAGACTCGTTGTTGGTAGCTTTGAATGAGAACTTGATTGCTTGCTGAACTTGAAAGCCCTCTGGACTAATCAGGATGACTCCTGCGCCGATGGTCTCAGATGTAGACGACCCGTCGACGTAAAGAGACCAGGGACAGGAAGAGGTGGGATTTATCTCCTTTGACGAGCTTTCTTCTTGGGAGAATTGGCATTCTACAACGAAATCTGATAATGCTTGAGCTTTCATCGCTATTCGTGGTTTATATTCGATGTAAAATTGACCTAGTTCGACCGTCCATGCAGCGAGGCGCCCCGTCATGTCTGGTTTGTGTAATATTCGCTTCAAAGGTTGATTAGTCATGACTTGGATCTCGCGACCCTGAAAATAATGACGCGGTTTCCTACTTGCGATGACGAGAGCAAAGACCAATTTCTCAATTTGTGGATATCGCGTTTCAGCATCGCGGAGTGTGTGGCTAACGTAGTACACCGATGACTCCGTCCCTCCTCTGGACTTTACTAAGACTGCTGCAATGCTAGCATCGGTAGCGGTGAGATAGACCCGCAATGGTTCGCGGGCGACAGCTTTGATTAGTACATGAGGAGTAGTTAAAAACCTTTTGAGTTCGGCCAATGCCTCCTGGCATTTGTCATTCCAATCGATTTTTGATGTTTTGGCTGTCTCTTTTATTACCTGAAAGAAGGGGGCACAACGCTTGGAGGACTGGGGAATAAACCGTCTTAGGGCCGCGATGCACCCTGTTAAGACCTGGACCTCTTTCAAGGTGGATGGGCTTTTGATGTCCATGATAGCTTTAATTTGAGAAGGGTCAGCCTCAATCCCTCGTTGTGTGACCAAGAAACGTAAGAACTTGCCTGTGGTGAGGCCAAATGAGCATTTCGCAGGATTAAGTCGCATACTGTGAAGGCGGATCGTTTGGAAAGTTTCCCGCAGGTCGTTGACGTGATCCAGGGCCTTTTGAGATTTGGTGATCATGTCGTCGACATAGACTTGCATATTCCGGCCGATTTGTGAGGAGAATATGGTATCCATCATTTGTTGGAATGTCACCCCTGCATTGATGAGCCCGAATGGCATGTTTTTGTAACAAAAGACGCCCCTATGCGTGATGAAAGCGGTTTTCTCCCAATCTTGGCTGTCCATTTTAATTTGGTTATAGCCGGAGAGTGCATCCATGAATGACAAAAGCTTGTGGCCTGCAGTGGCGTCAATCAATTGATCGATGTTTGGTAAGGGGTAAAAGTCCTTAGGACATGCTCTGTTAAGATCAGAATAGTCAACGCACATACGCCACTTGCCGTTACTCTTTTTCACCAGTACCGCGTTGGCGAGCCAAGTGGGGAATTGTACCGGTTCTAAAAACCCGGCGGCGAGTAAACGATCAAGCTCGGCGTCAATTGCATGTTTCTTTTCTTCTGAGAAAACACGTTTCTTTTGTTTCACCGGTCGAATTTTTGAATCAATATGGAGTGAGTGGCGGGCTATGACCTCTGGGATTCCTGGGATTCCTGGCATGTCACTGGGATCCCAGGCGAAAATATTGGAGAATTCGCGGACGAGGTGAATGATATCCTGGCGCAGAGGATTTTGGAGACCTTTCCCAATTTTAACCTTTTTCTCCGGATTTCCCTGCTCGATCTCAATCTCATCAGTGTCTTCCATGGGGATGCATTTTGGGGTTGCTGGCATCTCAATGATATCATTTGGATCAATTTCTATAACCTGGTTGATGGAGGAGTCGTCCCCGGGTTTTTGTCGTGGAATGACGGCAGATAAATAGCATTGACGGGCTGCGACTTGATCACCCGTGACCTCACCTACGCTGAAGTCAGTAGGAAACTTCATTTTAAGATAGGGAATTGATGTAATAGCCTTGAGGGCTATCAGCGTAGTTCGACCGAGAATGGCGTTATAACTCGATGTCGCATTGACGACATGGAATTTGACCATTTTCCAAGTCTAACATGGAGATGTGCCAAATAGGACGGGTAAATCAATGGTGCCTACGACCTTAACCTCGTTTCCTGTGAATCCATACAAGGGAATATTGACATTTTCCAATTTGCGGTCCCCAAGATTCATTCACGAATAAGCGTGGTGGTAAAGAATATCGACAGAGCTGCCGTTGTCAATCAGAATTTTCTTCACCGTATTTGTGCCTACTTTAGCAGTGATGACAAGGGCATCCTGGTGAGCCTCAATTATTCCTAACGGATAATCTTCATCTGAAAAAGATATGATTGGAGTTGGGTTGTGTCTTGGCTTCTTGGGAGCCTCTGGATTGACAGAAAACACCTCGCGAGCATATGATTTTTTGGAATTGTTAGAGGTGCCTCCTGCGGAGTGGCCCCCAGCAATGACGTCGTTAACCTGTCTTGGTCATGGCCTCGCAGAGGGGGGTGATTTGTATCGTCGATGAAGTGGACTAGTTGTCCTCGGCGAATTTTACTCTCAATAAACGAGCTAAGTTGAAAACAGGAGTCTATTGTGTGACCTGTATCCTCATGATACTCGCAGTATCGAGAACTTGGAGGTCGTCCTGGCTTCATTGGTCTTGGAGGTCGATAGTCAGGTTCAGTTTTAAGAACAGCAAGTGTGGTTGCTTTGTCGGTGTTGAGCTTAGTGAATTCTTCCTCATTGAGGTCACGTGTTTTCCACACCCTTTCTGTTTTGTCACTTCTCTCGGTTCTGTCAGGCAACGGGGTTCGGTGATCGTAGGAACGAGAGTGGGGTTCATATCTGCGCCTTGTGCTACTTTGTGGAGATCGTCGCCGTCGACTGCGACTTCTATCCCGTTTCTGGGAGAATCGTCGAGGAGACTGGATGCTTCCCACTGCCTCTTGCAGTGTCATTCTATGTTCAACGATTTGAAATGCAGATTGGAGAGTGCGAGGATTTTTCTCAAAGAATTCTTCTAAAAGGAGTGTGTGACGATTTTTATCGATCCCGGCTACGAGGTAATTAATGGCGAGTTCCTCAATCAAATTTGGGATGTCCGCGACCTCCGCCCGGAAGCGAGCTAAAAAGTCTCGCAAGGGCTCAGAATGTCGTTGGCGAATCGTCATCAGGGACGCAGTTATCTTGCCCCCATTATAGTTGCTAGAGAAGAGACTTTGAAATTTGCCTTTTAGAGTATGCCACGAGTCAATGGATCGCGGTGCTAGGTTGTTGTACCAGCGTAACGCTGTGCCCTTCAAACATGTGGAGAAAAATTGGCACCTGGCGACTTCAGAGTGACCAAAAAATGCCATTCGCCCATCAAAGGTATTCAGGAATCCAATGGGGTCGAATGACCCATCAAAGTAATCTAGAGCTGGGGTTTTCAGATTCCTGTCAATCTTAGCGATTTCAATGGATCGGGACAAGGGGCTTTCAGTCGAGATGGGTTGGCCTGAATGATGTTTGATGTAATCCTGGCATATGGCGAGATCGTTCTGCATTTTGGCGATATCCTCTGGGCGGAAAGACTCACCCGAGTCGCTTCACCATGAGGCATCACTTGCTGATGACGTAAGACGTCGCTTAAGCGGCGGTCGAGAACACTGAGATTCATTGGATACTTCGTTATCGAGGTTGTAGTTCTCCTCGTAATCATCATCTAGGTGTCTTTGGGAATCCTTATCACGACGAGATATTGACGTCTGTTGTAACTCCCGCTGTAGATGTCGAATCTCCCGGTGTTTTTCTAGGCGAGCTTCCAGTAAGCATTTCTGCTCTTCCAAATATGCCAACTCGTCATCCGACCCGGCGAAGTCCTCAAAACGTTGAACTTGTCATGGTTTTTTCTTTTGCTTTCTAAGTTTGAGTAAATGTAAACGTGTATCACTCGTTAAAACTTTCTTGCCCGTGGGGGTCATGATTCTTAAGCGTTTATCAATGGGGGGTCTAGGAGATCCCTCGTTTTGATCATCGGTAGGGGGAAACAACTCCCTAGGCCGAAGCACAGGGAGAGGCTGCATTTCTTCTCGCCGAGGTATAGTCGCGACCTCGGTCGTACCACCAATTTTCGAAACAAGTGGCTCACCTTCCTCCATTTCAAGTGGAATCACAGATAAAAAGAGCTCCTTCTAGCGCCAAATGATGAATGTAATACTGGGGATAATTTAATATGCAAATAATTAGATTACGATGAAGCGAAATCAAAATATTAAGGATCAATGTTACATTCTTTTAGGAGGGTCTCTCATTTATCTATCTTTCCAACCCCCTTTAATGCGGGGGTTTGGGGTATTTATAGGGGAAGTTTACAAGTGGGCCTATTACAAATGGGCCTATGTACAAACTATTATTTGAGCCCTCTTCACATGGGCTTTGGCCCAACAAATCCTATCATCATGTCACATGATAACTCAGCAGCAAAGGGACTCGACATGACTGAAGCCTTCATGGATAGACAACCCTTGGTACTATGATACACAAACCCCCCCCCCCCCCTCCCCCTCAGGTTCTTCGTCGGGTCAGGAAGATTCCAACGGTAAGCCACGCGAGGAAGAGCCTAAACATGAATGGTTTTGCTAATAGTAGAAAATTTTTAACATCCGTAGCTGTAACCTATGGGCAATATATGAAATATATGAATCTAACTGGTATGACACAAGGGTCTCCTTCTCCTCTTTATCTGTGACAACAACTAATCCGCTTGTTATGTCACATAATAAAGTAACAGCAAAAAGTGTTGATATGGCCCAAAGATTTTATGAACAGACAAATGAAGGTGGTACAAGGCAAAACCCTCAGCCTTCTTCTTTATCTATGCCACCTGCTCTGTCCACTATGCCAATTCTCTTTTCAGCGGGAAGTCAACAATGCACCTCCTTTTACAGTGAAGTGGTAGATCAATGTTTTAATACTTTATGTTATTTCAGCAGTTTTGGTGGAGGTAGAAGTTATTGGGGATATGCTGATGTAAACTAGAAACTACATTCAAAGTCCATTGCAGCAATGCCACCTCCATTTGATTTAAAGTGCCGATCTTTAACTTTATGTCTTTTATATTTTGATGTTTATCTCCGCATTTACCAGGGATCAGGTAGGTTATTGTATTGATTTCAAGATTTTATAAAAGTCTATTCGATAATTCGTATTCCTATAGGGGCATACAAGTAATTATGTATCAAACAGCTTAAAAGCTTACAAGTGGGGATAATTCTACTTGAAGCTTGTAACGAACAACTAACAAACAGGGATTGGTAAGAATGTTGCACTACAAGAAATTCCGGTACTTGTGACAGAAAATTCCGTCGTCAAAGGATAGATTCCGTTGTAATATCATTTTACGACGAAATTCCCGACGGAAAAATTAGTCACAAAATGAGCACCAGGGAAAGGCTTTCCGACAGAATTTAATTCCGTTACGAACCTAGCAACAGATCTGCAACAGCATGGTAATGGAAACTTGTTGGTATTTACAACAAATGTACAACTCCCCTGTAACATAATTCCGTTGTTAGATGCCTACAACATTCCGTTGTTAGATGCCAACGAGTCAACAACGAATTTTTGTTAACGGGTTACCTACGCCTTTACTCCGTTGGTAATAAGCAACAATTCAGCAATGCGCGCACTTACACAGTTCTACAAAATGCTGTATTATGAATTTATGATTGTTCCCTTTAGAAATTTAATCTGAATTAACAATCGCAAAATAGAAGCCAAAAGTGAAACATGCATTCATAAAATCGGCACTTTGGCCATAAGTCTGGCTTATGTTTACACATCATAAAATACCAAAAGGATTACAAACCAAGTTCTTGATACTTGCCAAAAGTCTGGCTTAAGTTTTCACATCCGAGAAAAACAAAAGGAGTACAAACTAGGTTCTTGAATCTTGTTAAATACTAGTTAATAGTTAGAACATGGAAGTTTAATCTGGAGCCACACTAGCAATGAAGACACACAATCATTCTCCAGTTTCCTGCATTTTTGAAAAATAAAGTGATCAACTAACAGTGAAATCGCACACATATTTTATATAATCAAACCAGTATAGGAACTTTTGTTGAAGCTAAAAAGCAACTGCACAACAAGTTGATTTAAGAGCAAGTTCAGTCAAGAGATTTGTAAGGAAAAATCGACAAATCTAACTCACCTCAAATCTTGCAGGCTTCTAATTCTGAGTATCAAGCACTCGTGCTAAAAGGCTTTACATCTCCCTCATCCGTTGCTTCATTTCATCCATCTCTTTAAGTCGTTCTTTCATTTTTTGGAGCTCGTTCTCTAGCTTCTCAAACTCTTCAGTGTTTGGTTGGGAGTCACTGAAATGAGAGACTGTGCTGCTACTTGGCCCATAAAAAATATCCAAGACCATATATCATATTCCTCTTGTTGCGACCACCAACTGCATCATAAAATAACCTATTTTCATCGACAAGTTGAGGTACTGATGAGCCATCAGTAGGTTGGCAACGCTCAACACGGAGAGCATTCAGCTTTTCCTGCATAATATAGATTAAAACAAATCAAACTGCTAATATTTAATAAAAACAATAGCACTACTGAAAGTAACAATGAAACAATACCAAAAAGGAAACATATAAGAACTATAACATGGATTTCGAATCTAGTTATTTGAATGACAGATAATTGCACAAGAGCAGACTAAAAAATAAATAAATATACACGAGCATAATCCATAAAATAAATTGTAGCAGTGAGAACTTGATAATTTTCTGACCTAAGAATAAATTGTATCCGAGTACATGTACTAAAATTAGCATTGAGTACTACTTGCAGTTAGCATTGATAAACTGAGTGAAGTCATATGTGTTTATGTTTAAGAACTGATGTTTTACAACACATTGTGAAAAATACTTGAATTCCAGATTCAAAAATTCAGGAGGATGTATTCCCTTTTTCTAATAAAAGACTCAAATATTTCGCTGTAATCAAATATGTGCAAAGGTATTATATACTCACACTTATTTCTGCACTTTTCTTGTTAATAAATGTCTTTTTTTCGTGCATCTTTGTGTGCATATACTCAAAAATCTCAGTGGAGTTCGGATCTCTATCTCATTCTTCTGCCTGTATAAAACATGAGTTTAATATTAGAAGTATGAAATATAAAATTCAACTATTTATTTGATAATTCATACAATCTTGCATCCACCAGCTTACCAAACGAGATACATGTGTTTTGCTTGAAGCTGAGCCACATGTGTGTGTCCCAGGGTAGTTCTCATTCAGGTCAACAACACCCCTACGATTCTACCTCTTTCTTTCAGATTTGGCTTGACATTCTGGGGTTTTCCAATCCTCGATCCAACTCAACCACACATCCCTTCCAATTCTATTGTTCAACTCGTATATTTTTTTCCACTAAACATGAGCTCTACAACGCAGATCTTTGTAGCGAAATGCAGCATTTTTTGACCATCATTCATATATTATGTTGTCTGGTTGTCTCCATACAAACCATTTCTGCAAAATTGAAAAATAATAGGAAAATTAGATTGAAATAAGTATAAATTATTCCATATAAACTTATGCATATGTAATACGTCTAAGACTATATGTTATTGCCACTACTAGTGTTACATGAGTTGCTTATTATCAAAAACAACTCGTGTCAACTAAAATTGTGTCCAGAGAAAACTAAGACGGTGTGGTCCAGAATAGCAAATACTACATACTTATCTTTAGTAGCACATTGCACATAATACTTTGCTAGAAACATATAATTAAAAGTAAAACTTCGAGCACTCTGATCCACAATTTTAACCACTTCATGCACACTAAGTGTAATAAATCAGGAAACAAAGGTTTTTTTATTCAGTGAAATAAAGTAAATTTATACTGCATTAATAGAGAAATTTTCTATTATGGCCTTTAGATTCCCTTTAACCTTTGAATATATGATTTTTTTAAATCAAAAATTTATATATTTGACTGGAAATTAAACTTTGAGGGTACACCACCATAAACCTTAAACCCTGGTTATTTGCTAGGTTTGTCACTGGGTAAAAGTATTTTACTTTTAAAGTGAAGTTAACCACATTACAAATAGTTTAATTTACAAGTATTTACTAACGTTCAAGTATTCAAATTACATTCCAAGGGTAATAATGACTCCCCTCAAAAGAGTAAGCAGAACCAGGTGTACGCAAGTGCATACTAAAAGCAACTAAATATCAACAAGATGACGCTGTAACATTAACATGATAGAGAACTTTTGAATTACAAATGACAAAGGTGTAGTGTATTCAATGATATATGTCACATTACTGACGGACTAGTGACGAAAAATTAGACGACCGGTCTTCAATAACAATGGTCTTGCAACAGAAATTTAAAAGGTTGACCTTTTTAAACTGTCAGGAATTTCGTTTCTAAGTCGTTGCCAAAGGTGTCGTTGCTAAGCTGTTGTCTATCATTTCCGTCGCAACTCCGTTGTCAGCCTCTTCCGTTGCTAATCCGCTGGAAAACGTCGCGGGATAACATGGCGCCATATTTAGCTACGGATTGTTGCCGTCGCAAAGTGCCGTTACCAAATTTGTTACTAATTTCCTGAAAAACGTATATATGTTGCCAGTTTGTCACCAAAGGTTGGCGGGAGGTTTTGGCGCCTTCATTGGTGACGGTTTTTGTCTGTTGCTAAATATATGTCGCTATGTCGTCGCTATGTCGTCTCTGATCTGACGTTAATGAGGCTAATTTTTGATAACCTGTAAAGCGTTGATAATCCGTCGACAATAAACGACGGAATGGTGTCTGTTGCTAAATTATGTCGCAAAATGCGGGAATTCTTGTAGTGTTGCTTCTTCTCCGCTAAATCGTATTTAAACACACAAGTTTAAACACTAGATAATCTGTGAGCCTTCATAATTTCGAAAGAAATCAACCAAACAATGAAAAAAAATTAAGTAATAGAAGAAACTCAAATGAGGAACTGCACAATGGAGGTTGGGGATAAGAGTCTTATATGGGCTTTTCAAAATGCTATGAAAATTACAAACTATATATTTTTATAACAGCGTCCTGTTAAAATTACAATATGTTATTTATATTAGAAACACATTATTGTTACAATGGATTCATTTTGTTTTGTACAAAAAAGGGAATTCCATTTTTGTATGTGTGCTTGGGAACTTTTAAGTATCATGCAACTCTCAAATTTCTTAAGACTGCAATTAAAAATTATTTTGCAACACAAGGAATATTTCATTCCGAATTAAACGTACAGAACTGGTTAAGATGTCATTATCAATACAATTTATCTCAGATTAGATGGTTTGGATTAATATCACAAAAATGGCGAATACAATAAATGAAGGTGGTATTACCCAAAATAAAGATTTAACAAAATGGAATATACTATTCCTCTGTTCCTCTATAATACAGAAATTAATGTAAATAATATTAATTAATTAATTAAAAATTAATTATATAAAAATTATTAATCATTAATCAATCAAGCTCGTGCTTTGCATGGGCTCCACACGTACTTATTACTTGATAAGGCAACACACTTATATCATTGAGTACATAAATGGATATTAGATTAGAAAAATTGAAGAAAGTAGGAACTAAGACTTTGCCTCAAACAATTGGAACAAATATCCCCATATGTAACAAAAATATAAAAACCCACAAGCTACTTACTTTAAAATAATAATTTGAGAAAGTATGAATCTCGAAAATCATGAAAGACTGAAAGAATGAAATTGCAACATAAAGTAAAGAGAAAACTATACAACAGATACGCAAAGGGTGTGACGAAATTTCACTTTCTTATTCGCGGTATCCCGCCAAGCGCAACAAAGAACATTAAAGATTTTGAGTGAATTGACCTAATGACGCAAATCTTTAGACAATCTTTACCTTCAAACTCGAACCCAAATATAACAAGACTATAGTGATGGTATATTTGAACATTCTGTAACATACATTTTACGTCGGTTACAACTTTACTTTTAGATAAATATTTACTACCATCATAAAGAGTGTTAGGATCGCATCCACTATAGATCAGCGTTAATCAAACACAATAACAAACACGAAAGTAAAGAACACAATAATTTAACGTGGAAACCCCTCAAGGGAGGGTAAAACCACAAATCCACTATGAATGTATTACAAGATTGGAGTCGCTCCCTCACTCAACACTCTTGAATACAATCACCTCACCTTGATTACAAAAGCTCTCTCTTGTGTATCGCACACAACTCTCTAACTTTTGCAATACTTCAAAACCCCTACAAATATCTATATTTATAGGCACCACAAATTGTCTAATCCTAATATCTTTCTAATTCTATTTGTGACAATTACCATCTTTTCTTATCTTGGATAGAAATCTTCCACAATTCTTATCTCTGCCAGAATAAGACTTTCCTCAATTATCACAAATTAGAATACTGCTCATAATAGGATTCTTAACTTATTTAGGAATTCGGGGCGGACCCCAACAAATCCTCCAACGGCTCGAATTCCCTAATACCTCAACCGATTCCGAGAATTTCACCTTTTTCTCGGTCTTCATCGTTGTTGCTTCACCATCTAAACAATAGATGTTCTTCTTATGCATCATCCCTTGTAGAATCAAGTTTCTTCCTTTATACACTTGCAACTTCGCCCTCGTCCAACGAATTTGTACCCACGTGATGCCAACACACTCAAAGATAACACATTCTTTGATGCATCTGGTACATATCTCACATTGAGAGCTTTCTTGATCGTACCATCATGGAGTTTAAGACGAACAGTTCCAACTCCTTGAACCTTCATCTTCTCATCATTCCCCACAATAATATTACCAAGACTTTCATCAGTGCATAAGGTCTCAAACATCGCTCGATCCCTACATATATGCATAGAAGCAGCAGAGTCCATCACTCATTCTGATTTATTCTTCACTGAACCAGGAACGGTATCCTCACTCGCCATCAAAAACTCTCCATCATCGATCACAAGTGTAGAGTCTGCATCATCAACTTTGTTCTTTCCCTTCATCTGCTTAAAGGACTTCACATCTTCTTTAAATCTTGGACAGAATATCTGCATATGACCCGTTTCACCACAATAATAGCACTCAACAGTGCTCATATCCCTCTTACTCGACCGAGATTTACTTCTTCCGTGCAGGTCATTGCGGTTGCGACTCCTTCTTTGAGCACTTTGGACAGCTAAAACTGCCTCACCACTTTGAGAAAAAACATTCTTTGTCATCCTCTCATTATCTCTTAACGCCTTTAACACATCATCAAGAGTAAGAGTTGTCCTCCCTACTAAAAGCGTTTGCTTAAAATACTTGAAGGACTTCGGCAACGATGACAACAGCAACAGACTCATCGGCTCATCAACATTAGCCAGATGACATACTAGCTGATTAAAACAACTAATGTGATCATGAAGACTACTTTCTTCATCCAGTTTTAAAGAGTACAACTCCATCTTCAAATTAAGTCAGTTGGTCAACGACTTCGAAGCGTATATGCTTGCTAACTTGTCCCATATCTCCTTTGGTGTCGACTCCTTCAATACATTTTATCTCACATCGGGTGCAAGTGCCGGCCTGATTGTACTCGCCGCTCTCTTCTGGATCTTCGCCCAATCTACATCACTCATCTCTTTTGGCTTTGCCTTCTCAAAGGCATCATCAAGTCCTTGTTGAATTAACACATCCTTGACGGTTAATTGCCACATAGTGAAATCCATCTTCCCATCATACTTGGGTGCATCAAACCTCAACGACTTTAGATCTTCCATCAAGCCAAGAAAAGATCAACTCACGACCAACTATCCACGCGCAAACAGTCAACTTCGGACACCATAAATCACACCCTCCCGAACCCAAAATCCGATCTCTAGCGTTCATATTTTAGATATTGATGTAACGAATCTACTGTCCGAAAATCAGGACGATCCGACCACGGATGACCCCGAAATCGTCAATTCTTCAACAGTTGCGCAGACCAGAAAATTCCTGCGAATTTTCGTAATTACTTCGTTATTGCCTTCTCTTTAATGCCGAATCTACTCCTCGAACCCAAGCTCTTGATACCAGTTTTTTAGGATCGCATCCACTATAGATCAGCGTTAATCAAACACAATAACAAACACGAAAGTAAAGAACACAATAATTTAACGTGGAAACCCCTCAAGGGAGGGTAAAACCACAAATCCACTATGAATGTATTACAAGATTAGAGTCGCTCCCTCACTCAACATTCTTGAATACAATCACCTCACCTTGATTACAAAAGCTCTCTCCTGTGTATCGCACACAACTCTCTAACTTTTGCAATACTTCAAAACCCCTACAAATATCTATATTTATAGGCACCACAAATTGTCTAATCCTAATATCTTTCTAATTCTATTTGTGACAATTACCATCTTTTCTTATCTTGGATAGAAATCTTTCACAATTCTTATCTCTACCAGAATAAGATTTTCCTCAATTATCACAAATTAGAATACTGCTCATGATAGGATTCTTAACTTATTCAGGAATTCGGGGCGGACCCCAACAAAGAGCCCATGATATGCTAATATAGTATGAATAAATTTCTAATAAACAAGCATATACATGATTCAAAAATTAATATTAGATTGAGTTGAACTAATAAAATATATTATAATAGAATTAGGTTGTACATATTAATTAACATATATAAGGGTGCGTTCCGGTAAAAACTTTTTGAAATTACAAACATTTTTTGTAAGCTTGGATAATAATTGTTAAACCATCATTAAATTAAAGATTATTTTGTAAGCTTCGTGGCGAGTTGTTAAATCGTCGAAATCTGATTTTTAAAACTCAAGATAGATCCCAAAGAGTAGAGTTGGCATCTTAAACCTAATAAATATTAATTTTGTAATAATTTTAGCTCCAATTTAATTGTTTTTTAGTATAAAGAATGTTATAGAGTTTTAATAGTTAAATTAGTTATTCGGATTTTCAAAGATCAATTAACAACATATTAAAAATATTTAAAAATAAAAAAATTATAAATATATAAAAAAAATCCTGAATTAATATATTTAATCATAAATATTATAAAGAGATTCGTTCATTGCACGAGTTTTAAGCTAATATTTTTAAAGTAAAAAAAAAATAGGGCTTATTTTTCATACGTGAACTTGACCTTTGCAGGGGACTTGGGACTCGAAAAATGGGTCTGGTTAGTAACTTGAAAACTAATGTTTTAATTTTTCATACCTGAACAAGGTTTCTAGAAAAAAATTTAAATTTTAAAGGTTCACGTGTTAAATTATTAGAGCATCTCCAATGCTCAAAACCCTTAGCTAAAAAGTCCATGTGGCATTCCAAAATTAAGAGTTATACATAATATCTAAAATATGAGCCACTCCAATGGGTATTATCCTTAGCTAAAATTATAGTCAACCTCCTGATGTTGGTTATATATGCTGAACCTCTAGGGATCTGTAGCAAATTCCACATCATCTTATTGCCATATTCGAATAATATTATACATTTATAATAAGATCAAATAATTATAAAATACTAATTTTAAAATATAGCCAACCGTTATAGCTAATATCATTGGAGTCCAATACGTTACATGTTCAACAAATTTTACATAATCAGTATTTTATACTATTTTAGCTAATCAATATAGTCAACTCCATTGAAGATGCTCTTAGAGCATTCACAGTCGAATCCCTTTCCCTATCCCTAAAATCATACCAAAAATAGTAAGTCTTCAAAATTATCCCTAAATTTTGTTCATCTCTTCAAAATCTTCTACATCCCATTCCTCATTAATATCCCTATTTTAATATTTTATAATTTCTTGAGATGAAAGACATGTAGCAAATGAAAAGAAAATGGAGGGAAAATGATGTGGTGTGTATACGAGGATCTACGGTAAAACCCCAAATATGGGGATTCAAGTTTAGCCCCCAAAACTATACCCCATTTTGGGGTTCCGGATGGAAGACGTTTTTTGCATAAAATGTTAAAATTTCCCCCAAATTTTAGAGATGGGGTTCCGACTGTGAATGCTCTTAGAAAGGTTTTGATCTTTGATTCTTTCTTTCCTTAATTTTGTTGTCGATTTGAATATGAATTTTGAAGATTCGTGGGCTACATGAATAAAAAACAAATTAACCAATACTCAGGTATTCAAAAGTTTATATATATCCCCGTGTAGAGGTTACCAACGTAAATACATATATAGGATTAATGCTGCTAGTCTATAATCCCAAGATCTTAAAAAATTGAATAATTCTATGGATATCAAATTGAATTTTAAAATGGATCTCAAATGTCACATGTCATGTTTTTATCGGTTACATCTTAATTAATAATAGTGGACCTCACTGCATTCACATTAATTCCCCAATAAAATCATCACAAACTTTCACATCAATAATGTCACATCATTTAGTACCAAAATTCGGTACACAATTCGATACCTCTAGTATTACTCTAAAAAATTATGTATATATCCAACTGATCTTGACCAACTAATAGAAATTTGGATTGAATAATATTCTCCCAAAACTAAAATGTGTTAATAAATTCATTCCTTATCATAAAAAATTACTAAATTGAAATATTAGTATCCAAAATGTCAAGTTGTTCCATAATGCAATACAATTTGAACGGAGATTTCTTTCCATGATTATGCTAGTTACTTTGTTTTTTGGTTTTTATTAAAATTTTTAAAGGTTTACATGTTAAACTACAACAATAAAGGTACTAATCTTTTTCTTTCTTTCTTTCCTTATATTTTTGGTCGATTTGAATATGATATTTGAAGATTCGTGGGCTACATGAATATCGAATTTGTTTAAGTAAGATTTCATTTTAATTAATTTCTTTTATATTTTAAGGTTTGCCGAGTCAAGCGATTATAAATATTATATAATAATGTGTCCTAATGATTTAGGGACTTGATTTCTTGTATGAACTCCAACAACATTACTTACATTCATTCCCTATTATTATTATAATAATATATTTGAAAAGAGGAAAAAAAAAAGTGGAAGAAAGAGAGAGAAAAGAAATGTAGAAAAGAAGGGAAATGAATTTTTTATTCATGAAAATTAAATAGGTAATGACTAGTGGTTACTTATTAATAGGTAATGAGATGGATGTCCTAGTGATTTAGGTAACCACTAGAACATTGTTGGAGCATCATTTTTTGCTAGATTACTTATATTTAAACGTAGGACATGATATTAGTGAGTCGTTGGACTTGCTCTAAAGACGTGTCTTTTGAGTCTTCTCAGCTATTATTATATAAAGGACACTAGGGAAATGCAGCATCTCATCTTTCACTTATCTGATAAATATTTCTAATTCTCTTAATACAATTGCAATAAAGATTTTCCCATATTATATATAATGGCCCCAAGAGGAAAGATAGTTCTTGCGAGAATCAACAAAGAAACCAAGAGAAGAGCAAGCTTGAGAAAAAGACAACCGGGATTACTCAAGAAGGTAAGCGAGCTTTCCACGTTATGCAATGTTGAGGCAGCCGTTCTCGTCTATAGCCCTGGTGATAACCAACCAAAGGTTTGGCCATCAACATCCGAAGCAAGAGCAACAATCTCAAATTTTCTGAGCAGACCAGAACTGGAAAGAATAGCAAATTCACACACTGCTAAGAGCTTCATGGAAGAAAAATGTATGAAACTGAAAAACAAAGCTCAACGGATGACAAAGATGAACGAGGAAAGGGTTGTAAAAGCTCTTATAACTTCATTATATACTGGAAAAACAAGGATCCAAGATCTTGACTCGGAACAGCAGAAAAAATTGAGTGCGGGCATTGATAAAAAGGAAAAGGATCTCCTTAAGAATATTCAGAGGCTTTCAGGGAAGGAGCAACAAGCCTTTTATTTGCCTGAGGTTCTTCCACCTGCTGTGCAGATGCCACAGGTAAGCCAAGCGGGAAGTAATCTAAACATGAATTGTCTTGCCAGGGGTAGAAATTTTCCATCACCTGCAGTAGCACATGAACAATTGATGAATATTAGAGGTATGACACACTTAGCTCCTCTTCCGTTATCTCTGCCAACACATAATCCGCTTGTTATGTCGCCTTATGATTCAGCAGCAAACAGACACGACATGACCAGAAGACTTTATGGACAGACACATCTTGGCTGTATGATGCAAAGAGCTTCTCGTCAGTCTCAGACTCTTCCTCCAGCCCTGCCACCGTTAATCCAAGTGGCTAGTGAAATAAACATGAATAATCTTTCCAGTGGTAAAAATTTTCCATCACCTACAGCTGCAGCTCATGGCCGACATATAAATCTTAGAAGCATGACTCGAAGAGCTACCTCCCCTATTCCCTTATCTCTGCCAACACCTAATCCGCTTGTTATGAGCCCTGGTAATTCAGCAGTAAGCAGCTTCGACATGACCCAAAGTTTAAATGGACAGGGAAATTTTGGTAGCATGATGCAACACCCTCTACCTTCTACTTCATCTATGCCACCACCTGCTCTGTCTGCTATGCCAACTGTATTTTCAGCGGGAAGTGTACCATACATGAGTGATTATACCTTGATTAACGCAAGTACAAGGGCACATATTGTAGAGGGCAACTTTGGAATAATGAAACAGCATGCACTTCCTCCTTCTCTGCCACTTGATTATTCGCTTCTACACCCGTCATCAAATAGGCTCCATATGACAGGAAGGCTAGAAAAACAGATTAATTTTGGTGGAACGATGCAGCATTCTCTAGACACGACTGACAATGGCTTGATTAATGCAAGTTTCAGAAAATTTACTGAAGATGGCGATTTTGGGGAAATGATTCAACATGGTATGCATCTAGAACTGCCTCGTCGGCTAGGTCTGCCACCAACGCCTCGAACAGAGTATGAAACAAGTGGTGCAAACATGTTTAGCGATGAATATGGTTCGAATACAGGCAGGTTTCCAACACCTGCAACTGCAGCGCTTGATGACAGCAATCTTGATGGTGGTATGAGTAATGCAGGATGGCCTGATGCAGACACTGCATATGAAGTCAGAAATGCACCTCCTTCTAATATATAGGGGTAGACCAATGGTGCGATACAGTCGGAGTTAGTGAGGATATGCTGATGTAGAACCTGCTTCGGAAGTCCTCGGCAGCGCTGTGACGCCACATCCTCTTAATTAAGAGTGACGGGGCAAATCTTTTACTTTATGATGTTGTTCGTATCTATAGTTTTGTCTTTGCAAAAATGATGAGCTACCTTATTTTATCATATCAAATTTTTATATAATGTTTTCTATTTTCGATTTGCCTAATACTAAAGATATGACTTAAACAAACTCATAAGAATATTATAGATAAAATGGCACGCAAGTAACAAGAACTAGACATTGTAAGTTGGGTTGAAAGACTGAAATCTCTTTTTCTTTGTTCGTTGATTCAAGAAGCTGTCTTGATTTAGAATTAAAGTAAGCTTGTTGTACTATTTGGTAATCGACCAAACTCCAGTGTAGCCCAAAATTTCAGGTTAATTACGCCACTACATAACATACGATACATGCTTGTAATTTAAAATACCAGCTCTTTGAAAAGATATTATCATCAATTCCAAAAAAGTGTTTCCAAAAAGATTGAGGTTTAATTATATAGACCCTAATAAAGAGATGGCAATAGCATCATCTCTTTTCCGGGTATATGACTTTACAGCGAATGCTGTACAAAAAGTCGAGTTGATATAAAAACTAATTACCGGAGATTTCTTTCTAAAAAGTCAGATATCATTATCATTCTTTTCTTATTATAGAACTTCTAAGGTTCTCAACTTAAATGACTATACAGATTTAATCTTTTATTTTTTAATGTTGTTGATTTTAAATTTGAATTTTAAAGTTAGCGGGCCAAATGATTATGGAAATTCCATAAAGTAAGATTACATATTAATTTTAAAATTTTTGAGATTCCCGGGCCAGAATGATTATGGAGACATGGGTTTTTCAACTATTATAAATAGGATGCTAGGGTGTAGACAACCTCTCATCTTTCACTTATACAATAAATATATTACATTCTTTTACTCATAATATTTCAGCAATATCTTCTCATTTACTATAGCTTAAAATAATTTGGGTCGAAGAGGAAAGGTTGTTCTTGCTAGAATCAACAATGAAAGGAAGCAAAGAGAAACCTTGAGAAAAAGAAAAGTAGTACTATTAAAGAAGGTGAGTGAGCTTACCATTTAATGCGATCTTGAGGCCGCAGTTATTGTCTAAAGCCGTGGGGATTTTCAGCCCACTGTCTGGTCGTCACTATCAGAAGCAAGAGCAAAAATATCCAAATTTCTTAGAAGACCAGAATTGGAAAGAAAGGCACGTTCACACACTACCAAGAGCTTAACTGCACAAAAATGTAAACTATTGAAAAACAAAGCCGAACGACTGAAAAAGAAGAATGACAAAAGAATTATACAAGCTCTGATAACATTCAATCTTGATGAAAAAACAAGGATTCAAGATCTTGACTCAGAACAGCAGAAAAAGTTGAGTGATTTTAGTGACAAAAGGAAAGAGGAACTCCTCAAGCACATAAGAGGCTAAAAAGGAAGGAGCAAAAAGCCACTCATCGGCCTCAGGCTCTTCCTCGACTTCTAGAGATGCCACCAGGAGCAGAAAGTGGCCCAAGTATAAATGGTCTTCTTGTTGGTGTTGGTAGATATTCTCCATCACCTGCAGCTGCAACCCATGACCCACTGATGAATGATATAGACACAATTAGCTCCTCCTCTTTCTTTACATCTGCAAACACCTCATCCACTTGGTATCCCCCCTTATAAAACAGCAGCACAGACTCAACATGACTGGAAGAGCGGCAAGTGGCATAAACTTAAATGCACTTGTCGGTGGTAGAAGGCCAAGGCCAGGAGATGAATCTTAGAGGCATGAAACAAGCAGCTACTATTCCTTTACGGCGGCGAAAACTTAATCCGCTTATCATGGTTCCTAATAATTTAACAGAAGACGGACTCAACATGACCAGAATTTATGGACAGACAAACATTGGTGGTGTGATGCAACAAAGTCTTCCCTCTCTTACTTTCTCTGAAATAGGTGTGACCCCAAACTCATTCCGGTACCCTCATTTGGTTTCATATCCAACTTAACGTGCCACAAGTCCAATGCAACATCCTTATTCCCAATACGCAGACCCATACAACATCATGGCCTATTGGTATTGGCCTTCACAAGTCTAATGGCTACTCCATAAAATTTACCCATCAGTTTCAATGAGACTCTATAAAATTTCCACAGAAAGCCCAAAACAGTGATACGAACCTATTCTTTTTTTTTTTGACGAAAAAGGATTGGATTAATAACTCAAATCAGCCAACAATACAGGAATTAAATTGATAGGAACAGACCTCCCATCAAAAACTCGACATGGAAATGAACGTGACTCTCTCGCTATGACGTGAGCAGCCATGTTAGCAGATCGTTAATGAAAAACAAATTAATGAAAAACAAAACAGTGATACGAACCTATTTTAATGTTGTGTGCAGCAAACTCTTTTTCTTATTTTCAAAAAGTTGACCCTTCTTCTTTTTTAACGAGTAAGTCCGAAAATGGTCGAGAAAACATATCCCTGGATGTAAAGTGCATTGAGTTTTGAAGTTAATAGACAAAATTTGATAATTGGCATACTTGATCACAGGCTCTAAATACCATGTGATGAAACATGCACAATAAATAAAACTCTCAGATCATTTACAAGAAAAGTTGAACAATAGCATTGATTTAAAATGAGCTCATAATCAATCCATGATGTCACAAACATGTCATACCCCATTGTCCCATTATCATATAGGTGGATCATTAGTTTCAAAACTCATCAATCAAGTAAAGTAAAGTAAGAACACAAATCAAATATAGACAAGGTGATAAGGGTTTATGCATTACTTGCTTTGCTTTGGCGTTGATGAGAGATGATATGAACCCTAGGAAAAAATTCGATCATCGGGTCGGGGCGGGCCCGACTTGTATTACGGTTTGTACAGAACCCGGAGCTGCATTTTTGAATTATTTCAATGTCAAATATAATGGTCTAAACAAAAATGTCGTGTATCAAAATTACATTAGCTGATTACTTTGTAAATTTTTAACATGCATGCACATACGTATGAAAATAATCAAATATTATTATACTATTGTTATCGTAAAAAACTTGATTAGTGTTATAAAATTAAGACAATTATTTTATAATGAGAGAACGAGACAGGAAAATAGAGAACAAATTGAACTATGGCTTGTGTTTCTCTGATGAGTTGTACCTAAAAAATTGCCTGGGGTTGCTATTTATAGGACAACAACAACCGCCTATAGTGTACATATATTATTCTTTAATAAAGCTTCCTTGGTAAGTTTTTCTATTAAATTAACAATACTTTTCTAAACTCAAGAGGCGGTATCTTTCTTGACAATCAGCTCAATTAGTTTATAATACTCCCCCTTGATTGTCAATGAAAGTTATTGTAAGGATGACTGCCTCGTTAAAACCTTGTAAGGAAAAATCCAGTGGGATAAAAACCTTAACGAAGGAAAAAGAGTACAGTCTCCCCCTGAATAAAATATCTCACATATTGATATCTTCGTGTAGCAAACTCTTCAATCTGCGCATGCCAATATTATTTCGCAGTTTCTCAAATGTTGACGTGGGTAGTGTCTTTGTAAGTATATCCGCCAAATTGTCGCATGAGCGTACTTGTTGAACCTCGATATCACCATTCTTTTGTAGTTCGTGAGTGTAGAAAAATTTCGGCAAGATATGCTTCGTTCGATCACCTTTAATGTACCCTTCCTTTAACTGTTTAATGCAAGCTGAATTATCTTCAAACATAACTGTAGGACTATCTGTGATACTTGATAATCCACATGATTGCCGAATATGTTGAATGACAGATCGCATCCAGACACATTCCCTACTTGCCTCATGAATTGCTAATAATTCTGCGTGATTTGATGAAGTTGCAGTCATAGTCTGTTTTGTAGACTTCCAAGAGATAGCAGTCCCACAATATGTGAATAAATAACCTGTTTGTGACCTTCCAAAGTGAGGATCTGACATGTACCCAGCATCTGCATATCCAACCAACTATGATTTCGAGTTGTTTGGAAATAACAATCCAAGGTCAATCGTCCCACGGAGATATCTCAAGATATGTTTAATTCCATCCCAATGTATTTTAGTTGGATCAGAACTGAATCTTGCAAGTAGGTTTACAGCAAATGCAATATCAGGTCGGGTGTTGTTTGCGAGGTACAGAAGAGTACCAATTGCACTAAGATATGGAACTTCAGGTCCAAGAGCATCTTCACTTTCTTTTCTGGGACGGAATGGATCTTTTTCAACTTCAACTGATCGAACAACCATTGGCGTAGTCAGTGGATGAGATTTGTCAATGTAAAATCGATTAATAACCTTTTCTGTATAGGTTGACTGATGAACAAATATGCCTGAAGATAAGTGTTCCACCTGTATACCTAAACAAAACTTGGTCTTTCCAAGATCTTTCATCTCAAACTCATTTTTTAAATAATTAGCAGTATTAGTAATATCTTCAGAAGTACCAATAATATTTAAATCATCCACATAAACAGCAATAATAACAAAACCAGTTTGAGACTTTTTAATAAACACACATGGACACACTTGATTATTAATATACCCATCATTCAATAGGTATTCACTAAGCCTGTTATACCACATACGACCAGACTGCTTTAAACCATATATTGATCGTTGTAATTTAACTGAGTACAAATGACGAGGCTTAGTTTCCTCCAATTTTAATCCTTCAGGGATTTTCATGTAAACATCACTATCAAGTGATCCATATAGGTAGGCTGTCACAACGTCCATGAGACGCATTTCCAATCTTTCCATACAAGCCATACCTATTAGAAAACGAAAAGTTACTCCATCCATTACCGGAGAATAAGTTTCATGGTAATCAAATCCAGACCTTTGAGAGAATCCCTGGGCCACTAGCCGGGCCTTATATCTCACAATTTCATTTCTCTCATTTCGTTTTCGTACAAATACCCATCTATTCCCCACAGGGATCACACCAGCTGGTGTTTGGACTGCAGGTCCAAATACATTTCTCTTGCGTAAGGACTGTAATTCCTCTTGGATTACAATTTTCCATTTTGGCCAGTCATCTCTTTGTCGACATTCTTCCACACTTTGTGGTTCAGGATCGGAGTTCATAGAGATATCACATGCCACGGAAAAAGCATATATCTCATCAATCTCAGTACTCCCACGATCCAATAATTTCCTGTTATGTACATAACTCAATGAGATCTCATAATTATTAGGTACCTTTGTTTCTATGAATGCATGTGCCACTTCAGGAGCAATATCCTCTTCTGGAGGTAATCCCACTTCTGGGGGTTTCGTTATATCCTCTTCAGGGGCGCGAACCTCTTCAAGAGGTAATACCACTTCTGGGATATTATCAGGAACACTTGCCATTTCTTGGACAGGTCCAATCAGTTTTCGTTTTCGTGGTACAGCATCTTTTGCACCAATAGGTCTGCCACGCTTCTAGCGTGGTTTTGAATTACCAACCAATTCTTCAGGAATTGATTTAGGAATAGGAATTTCAACCCTTGTCGGAGCATTAACAGCAGGTATATGCGATTTTATAATATGTCTAGAATCACTAAAAGCATCAAGCATTTGATTAGCAATATTTTGCATATGAATAATTCTTTGAACCTCAGATTCACATTGATTAGTACGAGGATCTAAAGCATTCAATCCTGATGTATTCCATGTCAATTCAGAATTTAAATTATGCACAACCTTATCTCCCCCTAATGAAGGGAAGACAGACTCATCAAAATGACAATCTGCATATCGAGCAGTAAACACATCACCAGTCAATGGTTCAAGATATCTTATGATAGAAGGTGAATCAAAACCTATATATATTCCTATTCTTCTTTGAGGTCCCATTTTAGTTCTTTGTGAAGGCGAAATAGGGACATATACGGCACAACCGAAAACCTTGAAGTGAGATATATCAGGAATTTGACCAAGGGCTAGTTGGTGGGGAGATTGTTTATGATAGGCAGATGGTCTGAACCTTATTAGGTTCGCAGCATGTAATATAGAATGACCCCAAACTGATGTGGGCAGTTTGGCTCTGAGAAGTAAAGGACGGGCAATAAGTTGAAGTCTCTTAATTAAAGATTCTGCCAAACCATTTTGTGTGTGCACGTAAGCTACTGGGTGTTCAACTGAGATTCCTACCGATATACAGTAATCGTTGAAAGTTGAAGATGTAAACTCAGCAGCATTATCTAGTCGAATTGATTTGATAGGGTGGTCAGGGAATTGAGCTCGTAATTTGATAATTTGAGCGAGTAGTTTGGAAAAGGCTGTATTTCGTGTAGAGAGTAGACAGACGTGAGACCACCTAGTTGATGCATCAATTAAAACCATGAAATACCTAAATGGGCCTGAAGACGGATGAATGGGTCCACAAATGTCACCTTGGATCCGTTCTAAGAATTTAGGGGATTCGACTTGAAGTTTAACAGGGGATGGTCGAACAATTAGTTTTCCTAGAGAACATGCTGAACAAGGAAGTTCATCTTGTTGTATGATCTTTTGGTTTCTAAGAGGATGTCCCGTAGAATTTTCTATAATACGTCGCATCATGGAAACTCCAGGATGACCAAGTCTCTCATGCCATAGGGTAAGTGATTTTGGGTCTATAATTTTGGGAATAGTGATATTGTGTGACTCAATAATCCTGATTTTTGTGGCGTACAATCCAGAAGAGATTGAGTGTAGTTTTTCTAAAATTTTATTGTAGCCTGAAGTGGTTGAAGTGATTAAAAGATATTCGTTTCCATCTTCACTAGTAGTTTCAATGTGAAAACTGTTAAGGCGAATATCTTTGAAACTTAAGAGGTTCCTCGTTGACTTGCTAGAGTATAGGGCATTTGGTATATGAATTTGTGTTCCATTTGGTAGGATAACACCAGCCTTCCCAAGACCTTCAATCATATTAGATGTACCCGATATCGTTAATACTTGAGAGTTGGTTTTAGTTAACTGTGAAAAATATTGTCGACTTTGTAGAATCGTGTGAGTGGTGGCAGAGTCAGCAATGCAAATATCTTCCATACTTACTCTGAATACACCCATAAATAAATAAACGACATTTTCATTAAAACAAGTACATAAAACAGAAATACATAGAAAATTACATAGAAAGCAAAATCGTACATAAAAACTATTCATCTAGGTCATAATAAAGATTAGTCCTACTATCTAGTTCATTTGAGGTCTTGTTGATTGGTTCATTAAAACTTGCCAAATTTGTTTCCACCCTTTGTCCATTCTGATTTTTAGATGACTCGTAAAGTTTTACAAGATGTTCAGGTGTGCGACAAGTACGAGTCCAATGCCCATGAGCCCCACATCTAAAGCAGATATCTCTAGTGTCTCCTTCCTGCGGTGCCTTTCTTTTATTTGATACATCATTTTGCCACTTCTGGTGGCCAGAGTTGTTGTAGCCATCACGCTGCCACTTCAGGTGGCCATAGTTATACTGATTTCGAAACCGACCACGAGAATTTCCACGTCCACGGTTTCATCCATAACCTCGTCCTCCTCTACGCCCTTTCCCACGCTCATTCTTCCGGAATGACATGTTATGTACTTCGGGTAACTGGGTAGAGCCTGTGGGACGTATCTGATGATTTTTTTAGCAATAACTCATTATTTTTCTCAGCTACAAGAAGAAGAAATATCAGCTCACTATATTTCTGAAAATTGTGTTCCCTGTATTGTTGTGCCAGGATCATGGTGTTAGGGTGAAAGGTTGATAGGGTCTTTTCGATCATATCAGCATCAGTAATATTCTCACCACACAAAATCAGTTTTGAACTTATTTTGAACAGGGCAGAATTATATTCAGCAACAGATTTAAAATCTTGCAATCTTATATTAATCCACTCATAACGGGCATGCGGCAAATGGACAAGTTTCTGGTGATCAAATCTATCTTTAAGATTATTCCAAAGGGTGAGTGGGTTTTTGACAGTTAGGTATTCAGATTTTAAATTTGCATGAATGTGATGTCTGAGAAAAATGATAGCTTTGGAATTTTGTTCAACAGTTGGGGCTTTTTCTGATTCTATGGTGTCTTTTAATCCGTTAGCACTAAGGTGTAATTCCGTATCTAGCACCCAAGATAGATAATTGTCCCCAGACACATCCAAAGCAACAAACTCTAATTTTGCAAGGTTTGCCATTCTCCTTTGTTGAACAAACTTCAGTTGGCAGAAGCTCGTGCTGATAACGTGTTATAAAATTAAGACAATTATTTTATAATGAGAGAACGAGACAGGAAAATAGAGAACAAATTGAACTATGGCTTGTGTTTCTCTGATGAGTTGTACCAAAACAATTGCCTGGGGTTGCTATTTATAGGACAACAACAACCGCCTATAGTGTACATATATTATTCTTTAATAAAGCTTCCTTGGTAAGTTTTTCTATTAAATTAACAATACTTTTCTAAACTCAAGAGGCGGTATCTTTCTTGACAATCAGCTCAATTAGTTTATAATAATTAGCTCTATTTTACAATTTTAACTTATATGAAATATGAGTACAGTAGTGTTGTAATATCCCGGATTTTTTTTTGTAATTTTAATAGATTAAAATTTGCTAGAAATTAGAATTAGAAGTGGATTAAAGTTTAAGATAATTATATAATTTGACTTTAGAATATAAATAGATTATTGAGTTTTGCTAATTTAATTTTGTTGGGCTTTAGTTTAAAATTTTAGCTGGCCCAATTTAATTAAATGGACTAATATATAGATACAAACATAGGTAATTTGTAAGATAAAAAAAAACCTAGCAAACAGTCGGGGTGAGAAAAAAAAACGCCGCTAGAGAGAGAGAAACAAGGAAGAGAAGAAGAAGAGCACGAGGGGAGAAGGTCTCACAACAAGCTTAAAAAGAATGGGTAACGATTCTTTAATTCTCTTGCTATTCGTGTTATTTTACGTCTATGATATTTGATTTATTTTGATTATGTTAAGGATCTTTGTAGATTGTCTTCAGTATTTGTATATGTGTATAATTTGATGTATATCCTTGAGTTATTTGTTATATCCATTGTCGTCGTATGATTACTCCAATTTCGTATGTATATGTTTGAATTCTGAATTCTTATAAAATTCGTATCTGATTCGTTATTAATTGGTTGAGTTAATTGCACTTTGTGTACCTAAACTATCAACAAACTGCAATTTGTTTACCTAAACTATCAATTAAACACATTGTGTACCTAAACTATGCATATCACTGCAGTTTGTGTACAAACGTTAAAATCACCACTAACCCCGTTAGTATCATTTTTTGGCGCCAATGTCTGGGAGTTCCCTCCCTTTACCTCCCTTTGTTCCCTCCCTTTCTTCTTCCCTGGCAAGTACTTATACATTTACAATATTGTGCACTGCAGAATAGGTAATCTCAGAACAGTCAAAATAGAGAGAATTGGGGAAGGATGAGTATGTGTTATTGTGGTATGTTTGCAGTTGAAAGAACGTCATGGACGAAGAACAATGCTGGGCGTAGATTTCTTGGTTGTTTATATGCTAGCAATGGGTGTAATTTCTTTCGTTGGGTTGATCCACCAAGTTGTTCGCATTGTTGCTCGATTATCCCGGGGTTGTTGCGCAGGAACAGAGAGAATGAAGAGAAGTTGAAGGTGTTGGAGGCTGAGAAGAAGAGAATTAAGAAGTGGTTTGTAGTGTTTGTAGTTGTTGTAAGCATTTGGATAATGGTTGGTTAGATTGGCTAGATTAGATTAGGTGTTGGAGGCTGAATAACCAAGTTTGTAACCATTTGTTAATTTCCAATGCAATGCAAATTTTCTTGGTTCAATTCATTTGCAATTTTGTGTTTAATGTTGTGTTCAATTGTGTTTGTAAAGAGCATACTAAAGGATTTAAAACAGAAAAGAAGAACTGATCATTAAATTCAAAGAGTACAAATGGAAGTAGTAGATCATAGTAAATGGAACTAATTTGTACTCCAAATTATTTAGATAAATAGAAAAAAGACAGGGCTCATGGCTGTTGTCTTTGTTGCTTAGATAAGGTGGATGATGGCATGTGGTGGCTCCGCAAACTCTTTCAAACCCCCTTCTCCATCAAGGCAATCGGTGGCCAGGACATTGGCTGCCACATTAGCATCTGCATGGATGTGCTGGATGTCCACATGAGACCATGCCTCCCCTTTAAGCATGGTAATCATCTCAATCAAGGCAGCCATTGGATAGGCTGGATCAGGGTTATTGATGAGATATATTGCATCCCTCCTCTCAGTGAACACCACCACAGATGTCATCTCACGCTCCCAAGCCATCTTTAGACCATAGTATATGGCCCAAAGTTCTGCAGTCTGGGGGTCAGCCAAGCCAATCATGCTCCCGAAACCTCTCACCCACCTCTCATTGTGCTTCATAATTTCCTCCTACACTAGCTTTCATTTGGGACCTGTCGAACACACCTTTCACACATAACTTGTAAGACATTTTGTTTGAGGTAAAATATTGTATGAGTTGTAGATTTACAGTTTGCAAATGTGTGCTTTAATAGGCACAATGTAAGTGTAGTCAATGGTCTTGGTAAAGATTGAGGATTACAAGATTCTACACTGGACCATTGACTAGAGTGACCAATGCATGTAGCTTCAACCTTTGATCCAAGCAAACAACCAATGCCTGTGATTTATTGTGTTCAACTCCAATTGAATACAAATTGAATGCAAAAAAAATGTAACAACAAATTAATATAAAAAACAAACCACTACAGGGCTTGTAACATTATATTAAAGAGTCATAACTCTTACATCATTCATTGTACCAAAAACAAACTGCCCATACATGCAATTTGACAAAAAAATGGTGACAATTCACCATATCTAGCATCAGAGCTTGATTAAAGCTTCATTAAAGTTTGATAATCAAAAGATGATACTAGGCAATAACTTAGTAAACAAAATAATAAGTAAAAGATCTCTCCTTCAGCTAGCATTTACAACTTCCTATCTTTCCTTTTTTTTAGAGCTGCCATTTTCTCATTTCTTGTCTTCTGTAGTTGCTTCATGGTATTAGTAGGCTTAGCAGATTGATTAGCATAAGAAAAGATGCCTCCTTGACTATGATCATTAGGCATTTGAGGTGGCACTTGAGGTGGCATTTTAGGTGGCACTTGAGGTGGCACTTGAGGTGACATTTGAGGTGGCACTTGAGGAATACTCTTCTTCTTCTTCTTGGGCCTAGGTGCAGTACTGCCTTGAGAAGGCATAGGTCCTTTAGTAGGAATTGGACCTTCACTAGGCACTGGACCTTCACTACCCACTTCAGTTGAACCTTTGTCTTGAGGCATAGGTCCTTTGCCTTCTTTCTATAAAAGAAAAAGAAAAAGAAATGGTCACTTAAAAAATTTGAAAGTCATAGTTAAATACACAAAAGCAAAATTAATTACCTTAGCCATGCATGTCCTAGCATTGTGACCCTCTGCTTTGCAATAGGTACAATGTACCTTGGTGCCTGTTTTGCACAGTTTGGTACCATCTCTGACCTTATCAGTAGGAATATCATTTTTCTTGTTCCTTTTTTTTTTGGGCCTTCCTGGTTGAACTTTCCTTATTGGTGGCAATTGTCCAAGATATGGTGTCTTCTCCCAATATTCCTGACTATTTATGGGTTGCACTGTGTGTTGATAAGTTCTTAAGAACATATCCTTATGATAAGTTTTGTGAATATAAGTAGACATCTCTAAGTCCTTCCATCTTATGCATGCACATGCATGGTAGCAAGGTAGGCCAGTCAAGTCATACTTTCTACAAGCACAAGTTCTACCATCCAAATCTACCACTATTTCATGCCCTCCATCAGCTACTGTCACTAGATATTTGGTGTCCCCTGACCATTGGACCACACAACCACCACTAAATCCCAAGTCCCTAATAAACAAGGTATTAGAAATGTATGACAATGTATAAAGATGCATGAAAGACAAAAAATACAAAGACCTTACTTGTTTACTTTCCGCATTGCATTAGGACAAACTGGATTCAATTGATAGCTACTTGACATCTTGTCCCTCCTTAATTGGATCCTTCTCATAACACCTTTGTGTATCCCTTGGAGCAGGCCAATGATTGGCAGGTCTCTAAAGTCTCCAATACTATTGTTGAAGACTTCACAGTGGTTATTAACAAACATGTCAGAATGACATGTTGTTCTAAAAGCAGACCTAGACCACTGTGACCTAGGCTTTTCCATGAGCCAGTCATGACATCTCTTGGAGATCTATTATATGAAATTTAAAAAAAAAACAATCAGAGTAATCTCATATGGTTTTCAAGTATGTAGTAGTGATTATTACCTTTTTAAGAGCAGTCATATGCTTGTTGAACATGTACTCATTGCTTGCTCTTGCTGCCTTCCAAAGCAAGTCCCTTACTCCCCTTCCCTTATGATTAATTACCATGTTGTTGTAGAGATGCATAACACAAAATCTGTGTTCTGCATTAGGGACCACATTTTCAAGGGCATTGATCAATCCCTGCATATCATTGTAACAAAGAAAATGATAAACTTAGGATGAATATATATACATCAAATAACAAAGAAATTAACCAAGTTACCTTTTGTCTATCAGAAATGAATGTCCATGCACCACTATTGACAATTCCAACATCATCTGTAACCAACTTTAAAAACCAATTCCATGAGTCTGTGTTTTCTGCTTCCACAACAGCCCATGCAATGGGATACATCCCATCATTTGAATCTGCCCCAACAGCAGATAAAAGTTGCATACCATAGGGACCCTTTAAATGACAACCATCCAGCCCAATCAAAGGCCTACAACCAGACTTAAAACCTCTCTTCACAGGGCCAAGACAAATGTAGAATCTTTTGAATCTTCTTCTTTCCTCACCAGGTCCAGCATCTTCAAGTTCTAGCTTAACTGTACTTTCAGGCATGCTTTTCTTAATCTCATTCATGTAGTCCCATAACAATGCATACTCAGCAACATGATCTCCCTTAATATTCTTTAAGGCCATTCTCCTAGCTCTCCCAATGGCATGTATACTAACATTACATTTCCAATCATTCACAACCTTTTTCTGGAATGCAGGTAGGGGCCATGTAGGGTTCATCCTAATCTCATTCTCATAATATTGTGCAATCCACCTAGAATTTATCTGTCTCTGTCTGAATGTTTGTGTGCAACTATGTTTGTTGTTGAGGGTCTTAATCTGAAATGTGGTGGAGTTTGGCATTGGTGAGGCATATATCTTCCAATTACAACCAAGACCTTCACAAACAAATGTCACTCTATGCCCATAATTCCTCTTCTGGATAATTGCCCTTCTCTGAGATATAGCCTGATTTTTTACAGCACTTCTAAAGGACCTTGCACTTGGAAAAGTCATACCAATCTCAAACTGTGGATTAGCCATGTCTGTGTCTTCATTAAAACGAGGAAATCTCATCTCAGAATCCTCATCATCAGTACTATTAGCTACCATTCTCTCCCCATCATCACTATCCATAACATCATCACTAAAGTCAGATTCCACAAAGCCTGTGCTCCAATTCTGATTATGGACTACAACATCAAAAATTCCTGAATTTTTCTTATCATTCTTAGCTTTTTGGTGACTCCTAACATCCTCATCAGTACTGTCTATGTTGGAACTATCCTCATGAAAACTAGCAGCATCATGATCACTAACTTCAGTTGGAGGTTCTTCAATTATGGGGTTACCCAACAATTGATCTATGTTATACATGTCTTCACTTATTCCCTCAAGCTCAAAGAGATCCTTTAACTGATTTTTTTCAAATTCTATACTAGGAGTGGGCTCAACATTGTATTCACACTGTGTATATGGAAATTGAGATGCTTGAGTCTCTTCACTAGTTTCACAAAACACATACATTAACCTAGAACCCTCAACCAGCTTGCACATCTCAAGAACATGGGTATCAGAATTTAAGGGAAACAATCCAAACTCCATTGCAGATTTTGGAAGTTTATAAAAAATTTCACACATTCCAACGTTTACTCCACAGTCAGTTAACATGCTAAATACTTCCAACAAGCTCAATTCATCAGTATCACATTTGTCAACATATCTAATTTCACCACCTATATATGCCTTAGGGTTTGATGACAAATGACCCCCAATATGCAACTTTATAGTAAACAAATCACTATTACCTGAAACAAGATTACATGGGTACAAAAAACACGTAAAATTACGCAGAATAAGAACTCATTCAGCTTATTACCAAGAACAACAAAAATACCCAAATTTAGCATTTTTCAACTATAATATTATGGGTAAAAACAGGGAAACATGCAAATCAACAACGAACTGAGAATTGTAAAACTTAAAACATTAATAATTGTACTAAAGGAAAACACAAACAAACTCACACATGACCTAGTACTTGTGTTTTACCTCCATAGTCGGGTGTTTCTGCGCCAAAACTACCACCACCTCCATGATCGACATCACGTATCAACCAGGGCATCTCTTTTTCCGATTATCAACACGATTACACTTTGTGATTTGCTTTCAATAATTATCAGAGAGAGAGAGAGAGAGAGAGAGAGAGAGAAGAGAAGAGAGAGTTCAATTATTTCTGTGAGTGTTATATGCGTGCGTGTATATAACTGTCTGAACACTTTTCTGTGAAAAGACAAGAAAGCCCCTTCATTTAACGGGGTTAGCTGTGATTTTAACGTTTGTACACAAACTGCAGTGATATGCATAGTTTAGGTACACAATGTGTTTAATTGATAGTTTAGGTACACAAATTGCAGTTTGTTGATAGTTTAGGTACACAAAGTGCAATTAACTCTAATTGGATTCTTATGATATTAGACTCTGTGAAAAGGTATTTTTATTATCTACAACTTTGATTCTTTGTGTTTTCCGAAATTAGGTCTGTAGATATGAGTTTTTCTGGGATTTATTGACCAGCCAGTATGTTTTTGAAACTGAGAAGTCTAACTTTGAAAATTCATAGTAAATTGAGTCTTTATCCAAAAATTACGAGCGATACCATTCTGGAACGCTCCTTTCGACCTCTGCACGTTGTGTTTCATTCCTCTGACTATTTCTGTGATTGCGATGTCTTAAACGTCGAAATACTAACCTGATCAGGGGCTGATTCTGTTATGCAGTCCACAAATGTCTATGTTTTCAGTTCGTTACTTGTCCATTTTTAACGAGCCTTATCATTCTGGAAAGGTCTCGGAATTGCCTACATTTTTCGTGTTTTGTACTTTTTCAGATAAATTCATTTTCATAGAGTAATTTGTCAATTTTCAGAACTGGTCAGGATTGAGTTTGTTAATATTGGTCTATTTTGCAAGATGTTTTGGTGTCTGATTTTTGAAATTTCATTGAGTAAGTTATATGTAAGTGTCGCATTGGTTATATTAAGATGGTGTGAACATTATTTGAGTTTGACTGGTTTAATAAAATTATAGGATTTGCTCGCATTGATTTCGGTATTTGATCGCTTTTGAGGTAAGTACTTTTTGACTTACTTTTATTTTCGAAAAAGATATTTTGACTCTGCTTTAAATTTCGTATAAGATATAAGAATATTGTTTCGAACTGTATAAGATATAAGATACGAGAATCTTCGAATCCCTCAGTCTCTACGTTTCGAACTCGTTCGTAATTTACGCTATAGTTCCGGAACTAGCCTTAGATACCCTTAGTAGGCGCACAAGTGTGCAACTTTAGATACCTATTAAGGGGGCGTAATTATTGAACTTTAGATGCCGGTCACTGGCAAAGTGTGGCGAAATTATAAGAATAAGAATAAGATCCCAGCTACTGGGAAAGTGTGGCCGTAGAGCAAGACTGTGGTTATTTATAAGAATTTCGTTTCTGTTTTAATTCTGTTTTAAATCTGTTTCTATTCTAGTTTTGAAAATATAAACTTTGGGCTGGATTTTTTTTTGTAAAGGTTTTTAAAAATTATTATTATTTTGAGAAATCTGTTTTATTAAAACGCCCACTGATTTTTGAGAATATCTGTAAGTCAAATTGTTACTTGCTGAGCTGTGTAGCTCACCCCTTTCCTAACATTTCAGGTTTCGATTTTGGAGGCTTATTGAGAATATGGATGAGAACTTGTGAATTCCGTGATATGTGTTTGGATGTAAATTACTAGTTAAGAATAGTTGTGCTATTAGAATCAATTTTGTTAAATTGCAAGATATGTATTATTGAATTGTGGAGCAGCGTCTCCGATTTTATATTTTTGATTATTAAGTTTGACCACTGCATTTGACTTTTGTGCAATTTTGTATTTATTGAATAAAGAAATGTATTTTATTTTAGTTTCGAATTTAGAATTAATAGTCCGAAAAGTCGGGCTGTTACAAGTGTACATGTATTATTATTTAATTTATCATTACTGTTTCTTTTTTGTTATTTTCAAAGTTTAGAAGACCGAGCATTTCATAACACACCCACGGCCAAACAGCTTAACTCATGATTATAGATGAGATATAATGGGTGATGCAAGTAATGGAAAGCAATGTATCTCAGTCATATATGTAACTCAGATTTCAAGTTGTATAGAACTCAGATTTTACATTAATACAAAGCTTTCTAAATTCATATGTTCTTCCAAGTTTATATCATAAAACTAAATTCCTGCTAGTGAAGAGTATAGTGGAAATTCCACTTTTGTCCCTAAAATAAGGTTGTTTTGGTAAATTCCCATGTCTAAACGGGTTAACGGACTATCCACATGTAACCCAGCTTCCTAATATGTTATTTTTCATTGTAATATGGGTTAATTAAGGATCCAGTTGTGACCTGATTATTTTAACATACAGGCTATACTCATTCAACAACATAATCCCACAAATCTTGCGATATACACACACAAAATTAAATTCTCAATTGAAAAAATTTAAGAATCCCACAAATCATGCCATGAATGGTGTTATATATTTTCAGATTTTAAATGATTATATTTCTCCCACCAATCATGCCAGGAGTGATGTTATCTATTTTCAACATTCAGATGATTATATTTGTTGATTACCAAATCTTATATCAAACGTACATGAATTCAATATCTCATTTTCTTCGACAATTCTCTCTTTTCTTTTTCTTCGTCTCTTTTATCTCATTTTTACTTTTATTTACGGAATGTATTGTGTTTTAATATAACGTGTATATTTGTTAATCAGGTCACTCTATATACTTATACTTGCACAATAAATATAACACATATATAAACATATATAAACATGATATACATACACAAAACATGAATTGTTCCGTAGAATAAAAGTAAAAACACGATAAAGAGGAAGAGAATTGAGATTCAATAAATATTCTTAGAGAGTAAATAAAAAAAGAAGATGACGAAAAATCATGGATTTGAATTTTGAAAATGATAAGACCCATGTGATAATCAGCATATCCATGTAATCAATTTGATTTGAAAATTAGCTAAAATTGTGGGATTTTTAAGATTTGAATATGCATATATGGTATGCTATTTTATGATTTCCATGTCTAAGCGGGTCAACAGACTTTCCACATATAACTCGGCTTCCCAATATACTCTATTTTTCATTGTAAGATGCGTTAATTAAGGATCCAGTTGTGATTTGATTGTTTTAACGTAAAGGCTATACTCATTCAACATAATCCCATAAATCTTGCTAATATACACTCACAATTAAACTCCTAATTCAAAAAATTTAACAATCCCACAAATCATGACATGAATGGTGTTATCTATTTTTAAATTCAAATGATTATATTTCATAATTACAAAATCTTATATCAAACGTATATGAATTCAGTACCTCATTTTTTCGGTTATTCTATCTTTTCTCTTTCTTCATCTTCAATATCTCTCTCTTTCATGATTTCACTATTGATGTTCGTTTTAATTGTTTATGTTTCTGTTGATTTATGTGTTTATATATATTTGTTGTTTACTTTATATTTGTCTGGCTTATGTAGATGATGATGACGACGACGACGACGACGATGATGATGATGATGATGATGATGATAAAGAAGAAACTTAAATCGGTTCACAAAAAGGGATTAAATCGTTTATCTAGGTATGTATATATATATAATTATTTAAATTATAATTATTTAAACAGAGATATACAATTTATTGGTGATTTGGTTGTTTCATGTTATTGGTTCTCCCTCTTTTTATATTAGTGTGTTTTTTTTTGGATATTAATACATGTGTTTGATATGTCTGTTGTATACTATATTTCTTTATGTTTATGTTTAGAATTTCAAATTAATAGGAATATCTCAGCATTTAGTACCACATATCTATACAAGTTTTATGTAAATTTATGATTGTTTCAATATGTATAGAGATTCATATAATTGTAATATATCGTTGTCACCTGAGTTTTGAATGGAAGTCTTGACAGGTGTTCAACCAAGTAATATATGCCAACAAAATAGTAGGTAGTTCAAACCTACCAGTTTCATACTAAAGCATGATATGTTTAGGTGTCAGGTCAGAATTTTATTAGTACAGAAAAATACTAATATAAACTCCGGAGCAGTGATGAGCACTAGACATTCAAATATTAGTGTCACTGAGTTCTATTTGTTTCTGTTTTATCTTAGAGAATTCTGAGCAAAACAATGACCATTCTCTCCTGTTATTGGTTTACTTGGCATGTAATATAAACTTCTCTAATACCTTCAAAACATCTCAATACAAAGGTAAATCAGCTAGCAACAATAGGCAAATTTAGAATTTTCCAGATTTTAGAGGAATACATGGGAGTTAGATGGCTTTGGAGGTTGTGGTGGAGGTTGATGGGTTTAATTATATTGCGGTTGATGGCTTAGAGGGTTGTGGTGTTGTTTTTGTCTACGATCATTTTGATTGATTATGTGTATATGTTATTATGTTAACTAAGATTTAAGGCATGTTCAAGTCTCCACTACAAATTTGTAGGATCTGAATACCTTTTAAATATTTTTAAGTTTTCTATTTTGATGTGTTTTTCAAATATTGATTCTAATTGTTGATCTCCAATTTTGTTTTTCTAGATATATTAGTAAATCTGTGGTATAGTATTCTATAGTGATTAGCATGTATAAGTGAATTTAATTCTTTTATCCAACTCCACGCCTTTCTTTTTATATGACATTGCAGCGAAATATCTTGCAACATATTAAAAATAAACATGTACAAAGTTTTGAGAGCCTTGAAGCATCAGATGCAAAAACACTGGAGCATATACCAATTACATGTATAAAATTGTCTGAAATGCACACGACCACATGTATACACGCACACTGACACACACACTGATGCAGAGGATTTACACCAACTGTTTATATGTGTTATTTATGTTTACAGAAAATTAAGAAGTAGTTAGCAAATTTTGTATCTAAGATTAAGCCAAGTACTCTCAATTTGTATAGATGACTTCCTCGATTTTTTTTTTGTTATTTTCTAAAGTTCTCCTCAACTTGGCTTTCTTTAGGTCTTCCATGGCAATAAGAACGGAGTAATGGATGAATTAGCCGATTCTATGAAGCGAAGTACGTGTTATCGAAGTTGAAATGAAGTTAATGTTGAGAGTTGCGTGGTTAAGCACTATAATGAACAAAATAGCCTATACATGTTGTCATTTTAGTACAAGGTACATATATCAAAAATTGCAAAGAAAAGATGATACATATTTGATAGCCAATTGATCTTTAATAGAATTTGGCGATTGTCTAAATCTATATTTAAATATGCACTCATTTGTTTCTAATGTATACGTTACAATATTCTTGATTTTGACCTTTTAAGAATAATGTGACATGAACATCAATTTTTAACATTTTAAGAATCGTGTGACACACTATCATTTTTTGCTAACACAATTTTTCACCTCATCAGTGTGTTAAATTCTTGGAGAAATAGTAAAAATATGAGTATTTAGCTCTAGCCATGGATTGATGTTTCTAGATCATGTGCCATGGATGTTTGTAAAAAATTATAACATATAGTTTCTATCTTAGGTAGTAAATCACTACATTATTAGTTAATGTCTAGGTTTCACAAGATTAACTGGTATGGGTATGACTCTACTTGGATTGACAAAACCAACTATTAGAAACTACTTGAACATGATTTTAGACACAATACCTCATGTCCTATTCTCATGCTAGGTATGTTCTTTGTTTCCATTCTCGGGATATTGTCATTGTGATATACGAATCACTAATACGTATATATGTTAGCTTTAGGTTTCTAAACAAAAAAATGGATTAGGTCATGATTGATGCAAGTCTTACAATTAGTCAAATTAAGTGGTGAAGTGTATTATTCTTGAAGCTTTTATAAAGTTCAGCTAAATTTTTTTGATATCTTTGAAATCATGTTTTTTTATTTTTAATTCATCCTCATCTTTTACACACATAGATTCTTTTAAGGTGCAGATGACTGCGATAAGAAGGTTGAAAGATAAGTAAATTAAATATTGTTTTTTCCTCTATTTTTCATTTAATAGTTACACCGTTTATAATCTAGACAAGTTTATATTCTGTAATGTTATAGTTTTCAGTTTGTGATTGACTTCATTTCACTACATTTATTAATAGTTACCCATTTATATTTGGTTGATATATATAAAAGAACTAGAGGAGGTAGTCAAATTAAAATGTGTCTACCCCATAATGAGACCCTTTTAAGGTGTTATATTTATAACGTTAAATCCAAGTTAGTAATGTGCAGAATAGTCCGTAGTCAACTAAATTACACTTTTTCTTAACCTTCGTGTCCAACCTCAATGTAAAGAATTGATGGAACGGAGGGAGTATTTGATAATTTTAGAACAAATAAGGTACCAGAATTTAGTGGCTCATTTATACAAAATGGGTGAATATACCTTAAATTTACTTCAATGTGAAATAAGATTTTCGTTTGTTTTAACATTTGTTTTTTATGGCTTAATCCTTTATTTATATTATGTGAAAAATGAAGATATGATAAACATTTTATTAAAAACATTTTTTTTGGTAAATGAACAAAATTATATAATATACTTTAGAGACTAATTGCAGTCATATCAATTATGATTCTAATTGAAGTTAAAGTTGTTTCATTGATTGTTCTTTTATTTTCTTTTGTTGGGTTCTTCTATTATCTAATGTTTAAAACACATGAATATGTGATGCGAGATATTTTTTAGTGTTGCAATAAAAAATTTAGAAAGAAGCTTATTTTCAACAAAAATTATTTATAATATATATATAGGCTTTTGTTCAACTAGAAACTAAAATTAAAATAGAAACTAAAAACTAATCTAAGCCCTTAGATTAATCTAATCTAATGGCCCTCTATTGCACCACACACAGTTAAAATACACCATCACATACACAATCCCACCTAATTCCCTTCATTTTTAATTTGATTTTTCCCGTGAATCGGTGAACTTTTTTTGAAATCCGACTTCACTATATTTTTCTCCATTTTCCAACGATCAATATACATACCATATGTGCTATATTACGGAGTACTAAAATTTTAGTGGTTTCTGTAATAATAAATAGTGATTTCAGCATAGATCTATCGATTTATTTTTATATACGTATAAATTTAGTGATTTTGCAGTACAAAATTTGTAATTTACGTATAGGTCTGGAGAAAAAATCACAACATTTACGCAGAAATCACTATTTATTCTTACATGAATCAGCAACATTTTAGTGATTCTCGCAAGCATAAATAGTGATTTATCGTCGAAATATATCAAATATGGTATGCAAACTAATTGTTACGAGATGAAAAAAAATACAGTGAAGTCAGATTTCAAAAAAAGATCACCAATTAACGGGAAAAATATAATTACGAATGGAGGGGATTAGGTAGGGTTGTATGTGAGAGGGTGTATTTAACTATGTGTGGTGCAGTTTCTAGTTTTTAATTAGTACAGGTTTCTAGTTGAATAGGACCCTATATATATATACGAGAAAACAATCACGAGGTTAGCTCAGTAAAGTTACCTGAGATTAAGGAACATGATACTATATATATAAAAAAAACTTGAATCTACTAAAAAAAATATTAACAAAGATAATTACTAAAATTAAAAGAATACGGGTATATTCCTAGTAATCATAATACACCCTGATGTTTAATGTCCATGTAAAAGGAAATTCATCTACAACAGCATAACTATACTGTATCCATATTATTACCCGGCCCTTTTCCCTCCCCACAATATATGTTATCTACAACTTTTCATCTTCAAATTTTGAATCAACGGTTTTAGCAAAAGAAACAAAAAATATCACGAAAACCAAGCCATGAAAACTAGTGAACAACAGATCCTACAAACTAATAATTATGTAGTGATTCTGGTTTCTTCTGTTATATCTTGACCTAGTCCCAGCAAGTCATGTTTCAGAAATTGCCATCCAAAAGCCTAAATTTGTAGCCAAATTTGACAGTAAACACATACTAAAATGAATATTTCCCCTTCCTCATCTTCGGAAGCTAAAGGTTCTGTATGAGACTCGGCCAGAGAAAAGTCGGCATGCTTCCAGAATATATCATCTTCGCAGATCTCGCCAACTTGGCCTTGCAAATATCATCTTCGCAGATCTCGCCAACTTGGCCTTGCATAAGAATATCATACATGCCATTATTTTTTATTTGACAACACAAGAAGATGGAATTTTTTAAACCAATAAAAAAGCCAGTACCTTACACATCTACACTTGGATCATGGCAGGTCATGCTTCTTAATGGTCTCTGTAGACTTCAAGAAAGGGTAAGTACTGCTGAATCCAGAGCTTGAGTGCTTGCAATTTGAAGGAAACAAGAATAGCATCGTAGAGCCAGCAGAGGATAAATAATTCCAAACAGATTAATCAAGTTAAGAGAATGCATTAGCCTATTTCCATCCTGTGGGTCTAGTTCATATTGTGAATTTACAAAACATTGACAATCTTCTGTCAAGGATTATTTTGGCTGGCCAATTGGAGCCACCAGTGCAACTTCTTTATTGGTGACTGTAATGTGCCTTCGCTTGATTTCCAGGACCACCATGAACCTAAAAAGAACAAAATATATATTATAAACTCACAGATAAATTTGTCAATACTAAGACTCTATAATGATATAGAGAACATTAATAGAATATGTCTATACTCTAAAGAGTATACATCATTTATACTTTTTCCAACCATCTTTTAAGCAACAGTATTTGAAAAATTAGAAGAAAAAAATTAATAGCTTGATTAAAGGGAAAACATGATAATTATTTGGACGGTTATCATTGAGATTTGCGAGTCAAGGGGAAATTTTAGTTGGGTATTAGTCTATTAGATATCAAAGTTTACGCAAGATGAGGGATTGGAAACAGGACCCTGTACAAGTCAACAAAATTATATGTTAATGATAATGCATTGGTGAAAATAGTAACACAATACTGGTAAGCTCAACAAGATGGCATTGGCACGTGAATGGCCTTATTTTAAAAACATATGGCCAAAAACTGTCAAAATGGTGAGGTGTACCTGATGTTTGTCATGTCGAAGAATAGACTACACACTGTGACTAAATTTACAAGGAAAATATCCATGAATTAATGAGTTCCAGGTTTTGAGGTTCAAAGGATTCAGGAAATGAAGAACAATAGCAACGTCCGAAGAAGGTTATGGTCAAAAATCCAAAAAAAACTATCATCTCATATAGCCATCAACCATAGGATCTGAAATCTATCTTCCAAGTTTCAGGCAGCAACAAGGTATACTTTATAAAATTTCCTAAATCTAATACAGAAATACATCTTCCAAATAGGGATGTGACCTAGCAGCAAAACTATATTTCCTGCTATTAATGTAGGTTTCTGTTCAGGGGAGGGGATAGCTGGCAAGATCTTGGTGCTAACTGATGTGCAGTATGGCCAAAAGGCAGATGAATGCTGCAAGTTTAAACTACTTAGTGAACTTTAGTCTATGAACAATGAGTTGGTAGAGGAACATACCTTCTGGAAAAAGATGTAGACAACATCTACGGAAAGAAGTTGCCACCTTGGATCTGAATTTATATATGTTAACCAATAACAAGGCTGTATCACTCATAAAAAGCGATTCTTCACTGTTGAAAAACCATACAATTTGGCTGATGGTCATTTATCCCTTTCCAACCATATCTGATAATTTTCATATGCCTTATCAAGCTCTCCCATCTTCCACTGCTTCTTAATAATTATTAAAAAAGGGACATGACCAATCACTAAACCAGAGCTGAGCATCTTGTCAAACAAATTTTCTGCATTAAATACTTTACCTATTAAACAGTAACCTTTCATAAGTTGGGTGTAAGTTATAATATCAGGATGGTATCCTTTTCTCAGCATTTCATCATGAAGTAGGAGACCAATATGAACATATCCTAGACGACAAGCAGCACCTATCAATATATTATAAGTAACTACATCAGGATAAACTCCATTAAAGATCATTTCTGTCTTCAGGTTATTTGCTTCAACAAATTTTCCTTCACGTGTCATTGCATTAATCAATGCATTGTATGTAAATATGTTGGGCAAAACGCCATATGCCACCATTTGATCGCGAATATAGAATGCTTGTTGCACATCCCCATATCTTCCATAACCATCAATCAAAGCATTCCAAATATACAAATCAGGTATAACTGAATCCTCTAACATAAGATGAAGATACTCCGTAGCTATGTCTATATCACCATTGATACACAAACCTTGAATAAGCATTCTGTACGAAACAATATCTGGAGTAACCCCCATTTTTGACATTACTCTGAAAATATAAGAAGCCTCGATAGTCCTTTTTTCCTTAAAAAGTAACCTTAGTAGAGTGTTATAAGTGAAAACATCAGGCATCAAACCTTTTTTATACATTTCACTTACAAATCTATATGTGAATCTACTCTGCCAGCTCAAACCAGCTCCATGGATCATTACATTATATGTTACAACATCCATTGTTTTGTGCCCTTGGGATATCTCCTCCCAAATAGCAAGAGCACTAGATATATCTCCATTCTTAAAGTAGCCATCCATAAGTATGGTTGAGGTGATCAGATTTGAAGTTTTACTTTTAGGCTTATCTTCTAGAATTTCTCCTAGGAGTTTTGTAGCCTGCCCAAGTAAACCTTTCTTGCATAGTGCATGTACAAGAATGTTACAAGTAACTCTATTTGGTCTTATAGCACAAGTACTCATGGTGGAGAGAAGATCAAGAGCTTTATCCAAATTATTACTAGCACAATAACCTACCATTAGAGTGTTATAGGTAGCACAATTAGGAGAAGGACCTCTGCATAACATATCTATAACAATCCATTTTGCTGTCTCCAAGTCACCGCTTTTGCAGAACCCATTTACAAGGTAATTATGCGTAAGCACATCAGGAACTAAAAACTTCTGTAACATACTGTTCCGCAGCCATAAGGCCACTCCCAGCTTACTTTCCAAACACAAAGCTTTAATAATGGCCAGATGTTGAGAGTAATCTGCACCCAAATTACAGCCAGTAACTCCTAAGTGAGCCCATGATATATTTTCCCTGCAAGAGCATGTAAAAAAATTAGATAGATTTGACAGCAAACACAATTACATAGATACTCACATACGACTTCGTCCTTCTCACATCAGATTTCATCATTCCTTTTTGAGATATCCCCATATATATATATATATATAGGGTCTTACTCAAATAGAAACCCCTCTTAGACTAGAAACTAGAAACTATATAAAAAAATTCTTAAATTGCGTCGAAATATATCACATATGGTACGCAAATTGATCGTTGAGAGATGAAGAAAAATACAGTGAAGTCGGATTTCAAAAAAAAACTCACCGATTGACGGGAAAAATCAAATTAAAAACGGAGGGAATTAGATGGGATTGTGTATGGGAGAGGGTGTATTTTAGTTGTGTATGGTGACTCTAGGGGGGGCATTATTTAAATTAGATTGATTTAAGAGATTAAATAGTTTCTAGTTTCTATTTTAAGTTTGGTTTTTATTTGATCACTAGCCTATATATATATATATATATATATATAGGTTTTCCATATGGCAGTACATACTTAACAAAACTTTGCAACGATACCCTCAAACATGTTAATACGCAAAAATTGTGGAATACATCTGTGCGAAAGTCTAAATTAATGCATCACTCTCTACCTACTTTAGGACATTTCTTTTAATGAAATAAGAAAGCTTTGTGTGCAGAAAGACAAAAAAAAAATTACAGGTTAATTAATAAGAAAAGAGGAAGTGAACAAAATACATATAAATCGAAATATGTAGAGTTGTAATTCGTAACTACTGCAATCCACCATACTGATTAAACATAGATTTATTTAAGAAAAACACAGCAATAAGAACATAAAGAATTTGTTTTTAGACCATGTGTACATTTTGGACGTGTATTTTGCAGCGAAAGTTATTTTGATATTAGTCAAAAAAAACATAAACACACAAAACAAACACAAAAAATATCAAAATAAACTTTCGAGGACAACTGAAAATGCATAAAAGACTAAAGATGATCATTTGACAGAAGGGATAGTCCGTTTCCGTAGGATAATTGATTCTACTTTTTCATAATATATGAAGCATTCAAGCTGTCATATGATGCGAAGCATATATCTGCTACCATATAATGCAAATAATTCCTATGGTTCAATTAATTGTTTTAAACTGATTACAACTGCATCAGCTCATTGATTAAGACACGACTCACATTCTGGATGTAGTTTAAAGTTGAAACAAATTACAGAGTCGCTGGAATTGAGATTCTGAAAGGGAGATTTGTGACAACCCAGGGATTTGGTCAAATCCCGAGTATTTTTTGAAAATCGGGTCGAGTCCCGCTTCCAAATCCGAAAATAAGCAAAAGTGCACTGGCCAAAATGCAACAACAAGCATCCAATATCATGGTTTGTTGGTGCACTCGGTAGTAGTAGTGAGTAGTGACAATTGGGGGGTAAATATGGTATTTAGAGTGTCAACAACCTAAATGTTGAGGTGATGAAGACAGCAAGAGATCAAAGGGTAGTTCACTGTGATAAAGTAAAAATGTGCTTAAGTGTCACCGATATTGTTCCCAGATCTTCGAAGGCATACTAATTTCTCATTCAGATTTTCGTTCATATGGCATTTAGAGTGTTAGTGATAACAACCTAAATGTTGAGGTGATGAAGACAGCAAGAGATCAAAGGGTAGTTCACTGTGATAAAGTAAAAATGTGCTCAAGTGTCACCCATATTGTTCCCAGATCTTCGAAGGCATACTAATTTCTCATTCAGATTTTCGTTCTTTGAAGAGAATCAAACTTCTCAAAGCCTCCTTTCCATGCAGTTAGTTGTTAGTGGATGTCATTGCCCTTGATAGGAGTTCATTTACTGAAAGACAAATAGTCAAGGCTTTAAATTTCTATTGGAAGGAAGAATACAAAATGGTTTTGTGATTGTGAGGGCAGTGCCGAAAACTGCGTACTATCCCACTTTTAAAGGCGAGATACGTGCAGATATTACACAAAGTAAGGAATTCAAACTCATGGCCCATGGGAGCACAGAATGAATTCCTAACTTCAACCAGATTAGACCTAAACTTAGTACATTTTAGCATCATCTTTTATCAGATTGTATGGACTAAGTTTTTGAAGTCACAAAGTCCTTGACACATTTCACAGCATGTTAATTTTGGTGTGTTAACAATTTGCAGATAAGAGTATAATTGAAGGCCTTTAACAACATTAAAAATGAGTTTTAACAAGTTACTTACACAAATTGAGCACAAGTACAAACATGAAGACAGGTAGATACACTGATACATTGACAGCACATTCATTGTAGCCACAGATCTACAAGAGGAGACCACAATATATATTATTTTATGCACAATGGTACATTCTTAATTCTTAAGCTTACAACAGTTTATGATAAAACAGCAAGCCTGGGTGTAGTTAACACTTTGAATAACTGCTTCATGTCCGACATTAGGAATTACAGTTGGGAGCAGTTAGTTATAGAGTTTATTACACAAATGATACTTATTACTTGTCATTTTTAAGCCTTACCTTCAGCTAGGACCTAGGGGTGATCGTTAATGACGGTTAGGATTAAATACCCTAGTATTCATTACAGTCCAAAGTCTTGATATTGGCTTTTGTTTTAAAAAATTAAACGTGACTATTATTTTAATTGCATCACCACATATTATTAAAGTAAAACACTAAAACAATTCAAATTTTTTGCATCATGGCAAGAATTAATATTTTGGAAAATGAATTCGAAGTCATATGAATCTACGATAAATCACAACTTGCAATAACGTAAAAATTGTCGAGCTAACCTCATTGCTTTCAATCGGTCTAAGCTACCTTTAAGCATTTCATCCAACACATTGAACACCGCCTCGGGTTCTTCTTCCTTATTACCAGAATCCTTCTTCTCCGAAAACACTTTTTTCGATTTATGGTGGCACTGAGTACCAACATTTGAAATTATATCATCGAGACAACTAGGAATCAGCTCATTGGACCTATACAGATCAGAAAAACAGTATTCTAATTACACGATTTATAAAATGTACACAAATAATAAATGTGCGAAATGTAAATAGAGATACCTTTTGTCGATAAAATCGAGTTTAATTTTCTGAGAAATGTTGAATTTGATAGACTCGAAGATCTGAATACTGCTGTTGAAGAGACGAAGAAAGAGAACTGAGGTGTCTACGATAGAGCCAGCAGCTATGGAAACTGACATAGCTTGATTCACTTTGAGCTGATGCAATTGTATGTATATGTATGTATATACAGGTTAACAAGCTTGCTAAATGCAAATCCTCTGTTATTCAGGCTCTGTATCACAAATTTAACCTAGCCACAGCGCTCCATTTTCACGGGCCTATTTGGGTTCCAAGTTCCAACCCGGTTCTCTATTTTATTTGTTTTTCGGAATAAATCTTTTGGATGTACATTTATTTATTTTTTTTGAAAAATTACGTTTTATTTAAAAAAATTTGCAAAAATACAAATTTTAGAATATTTTTTTTCTAAAAGTACGATTTTGTAACCAACTTCAACTACAGTAAAGCTTCTATAAATTAATATAGTTGGGATCGGAAAATTTTATTAATTTAGAGAGGTATTAATTAATTAATAAACTAATAATTATTAATTAATAGAGAGTTTTTGGCAAAAAATTTACTTTTAGTTATATAAACCTAAATAAAAATCAATTTTATAGTTTATATTTTATACTTAATTTAATTTATTCAATGTAAAATGATTTACAAATTTAATGTATATTTGTAAAATTCAAAATACACCATTCTTGAAAATAATGTCGAAGATGATATAGAAAAAGATACAACAACTTTGGAACTTGTTGATAGGCTATACTTATAGCCCGAGTTGGTACCTAGCTCGGTCAGAGACCGGACTAGTCTTGGAACCTTTCTCATACTTCGATCATGGCTCATATTTAGAGCCAGACTCGCTTTTAACCCTGGTTCACAGACAACCCAGACAACACTTTTCCGAATAGGCCGGCCAAAGTTCCAAGACATGACTTATACTTAAACAAAACCCATCTCTACTTCAAGGATAAATACCTCATATGGCGTGAGATAATATTGCTACACTATTATGTGGAGAATACAAGTCATGGCGGGGACTACACTTGGCTATAACACCTAAAGATAGCCAATGATTGGCACAATTATGTCCCATCTAAACCACACGCCAGCAAGGGTCTGGCACACGACACCACGATCTTCACATGTACACGTGTGACCCATCAACATCACACAGGTGTTCTGACTACCTTGGATTCTACGCTCATGATTGCAGGTACACCCCCCCAAAATCTTAATCTTTGGCCTATAAATAGCCCAATAATAAAAGGTTTGCGGGTTACACTCACTCTCTACCCTACACACAATACACACACCCTACACGTTTAGACGGAGGCGCCGTCAGGGTTAAAACCCCCCTCCGATTTTGTTTTGCAGAAACCCACCAGTATCTACACCACAACCAGGCGTGGGAACAGCGAGGAAGGACTGGATCAGATTCTGGAGTTATCATTTGGTGCTAGAAGGAAGGCGTGAACTCTGTCTTTTGGTCTTGGTTCCACTAGACTCACCGTCATCAACAAGCTCCATCCTTTTTGGAGGAGTCCTAATCAGAAAAGTAAGATCTAAACCAAGAACCCTTTGATTTTACCATAAAAATGAAATTTTTGAACCTTTCTGCAATGTATGCATGTCTACTAGACTTCATCAACCTTGTTTAGCCCAAATCTGTTGTTATGCTTGATAAAGTTGTGATTTTTAGATTATAAACTTTAGTCATTACTCAGATCTACATTGCTATTTGCTTAATCTTCCCAGAAACCCAGATTTCTCATGTTTTGAGTTGATTCGAACAAAAAATGCTTGCATATGTTGCCTCTCCTTCCTAAAATAAACCCGGATCTAGTAAAAATTTGCTTTTTTACTCAAAAATTATCGTTTTTGCAAGTATTGTATACATCTGCTTGTGTTTGAGTCATGGCTCGAGGAAGTAAATCCACATTAAGACCTTCCACAAGTAACTCACGGCAAGACCCACCTTTGGACCATAATCCAAATATCGTTGAAGTACCACCAGTCCTGACTCTGGCATTTCAAGTAATCCGGCCTGATGATGCCCGGGTTGAGATTGAGGTGAATAAGTACAAATACACAGATGTCAATATGGAACCCGGACTCATGGAAAACTTGACCGGGAACTAGCTTGTTGATGCAATTCGGATGTACAAGGAAGCCCGAATCAATGAAGTTGAGCAAAACGAGAACTCCCATAACTCTGAAGAATCTCACTGATCTCGTGTCTCTGTTTTTGACCGAATTGGTGGCAAAGACAAAAACACCCAGAAAAAGACCCATCACCGAACTCAGAGCAAAAACCAAGATAATGAAGCTGAGAAACTCAAGAAACTAGTCGAGTTGCGAGAGAAATTTCGGAAGGAAGAACAAGCTAAGCTCGATTTGCGAGTCCAGAAAAGAATTCAAGAGAAGGAAGCCCAATTCTTAGCAAAACCCATGACAGAAGAAGAACCCGGGCTCCCAACCTTGACATAATCTGAGACGAAGAAGAGCCCCAGGAGGACCTGATTGACATGATTCATGAGCTCCAAAGAAAAGTTGGCTAAAACTCCGGGATTGATATAGGGGATACCCTAACGCCATTCAGTTACTCTCTGGAAGCAACACCCAGGCAAAAAAATCTCAAACACCACAACTTCGACTCCTTCAATGGTCTAGGTGACCCAGAAGAGAATGTTAACTACTTCCATCAAATTGTCATGATTTACTACTATAATGATCTGACCAAGTGCAGGTTCTTTGCCTCAACTCTTAAGACTGGAGCCCAGAGGTGGTTCAGCCGGATTCCATCTCGAAGCATTCACAATTGGAAGCAGTTTCGTGAAGATTTCTTGAAGCGCTTCCGAGCTAACAAAACCCATGAAATGCATATGTGCCATCTTGAGACTGTTCGACAAGCTCGGGGAGAACCTTTAGCCACTTACATGAAAAGATTCCATGAGGATATAAACAATGTAAGCAACCTGGATGAGCGTGAAGCCTTAACTATCTTCAGAAGAAACTTAGATCCGGACAATAATGAGATATATGTCTTTGATCTCATCCACAAGGAACCCCAGAGCCTGGCGGCAGATTATGCAATGGCCGCTAAGTTTATAAAGGAAACTAAAGTACTCCAAGCTATGAGAATGACTAGGCAAGGAACATCACCAACCCGGACTGATGACCGTCCAAAGAATAACAACTACTACCAAGACAAAAAATTCAAGCCCAACGGGCAGATTAACTACATCCAGAGTTCTCAGCCCGCCTTACCATCACCACCTCCGGACTCTAATCCAAGGAGGGAGCCCGGACCCACTAAACCCAAACCTGAACCCAGACCGGAGCCAACCTGGACTCCCCTAAACCGACCCCGGGCTGATATCTTGAAAGAGGTGAAGGACTGACCCTTCTACTATCCACCAAAACCCATGGTCACCGGACCAGAAAACCGGTCTGTGCACAAACATTGTGACTATCATGAAAGCCATGGACACACAACCGAGAATTGCATATCCCTAAAGTTCTTTGTGGAAGATCAGATCAAGAAAGGTAACATGGGTCAGTACATAGCCTACAGAACTGCTGATAGGGGAGAAGGATCCGGGAAGGACAAGAATGTTGTAAATGTTGTTTTGGGTGGATCTAACTCACTGCCTCGGAGCCCTGATTCAGGCGATGAGATAATGATGGTCCAGATCTGTCCGGGACAAATAATCGGTTTCAGCAAGGAAGATTTTGAAGAACTTGATCCAAATCATAATGAAGCCCTGGTTGTCAGTCTAGACATAGCTAATAATGAAGTTAAAAGAGACATGATTGATAATGGCTCTTCTGTCAATATCATGTTCAAACATATCGTGGATCGAATGCAATTGGGTAGTGTGAAGATGAACGATTGCATAGAAGATCCCCTCTACGGATTTGGGAACAACTTAGTCCCAATCTAAGGAACCTTGTATCTACCAGTCTTGTTTGGGACTTATCCAAAGCAGGTCACCAACATGGTCAAGTTCTATGTCATCAACACCCCTTCCTCTTACAATGTAATTCTGTGAAGACCAGCCCTAACTAAGCTTCAAGCTGTAACCTCAACCCCACACCTGAAGTTCAAATTTCCCACACCTTCTGGAATTGGAGAAGTCCGGGAAGACTATAAAATGGCCAGTACATGCTATGGGCAAGCTTTAATCATGGCTGAAACACACCCGGATAACAAAAGAAAGGCTAACTCATGTTAGGTCCTGATAAGTTTGTAGAAGGGGGGTTGAATACAAACTATACCGTTTTATCGAATTTGTTCTTTAAATGATTTAACTGTTTAGGAACAAATTGATGCGGAATAAAATGAAACAAGATTCAAGTTAAATAAAACTATATTAAACTTGAAGGGTGTTACAAATGGTACTGAATACAAGATTGAATCTCAAATAAATTAAAACAAATCTAGAATAAATTCGACATGAATTTATCTATTTTTGTAATAAAATGATTTAACAATATTTGATAATTTGAGATTCGTTCTAGGGATAAAAATCCGCTAGATAGTCAAAGCAATACAAGTAATCAACTTCTAGTGGTTTGGATTTAACAATACAAACTAGAATTAATTGCTTGAGAAGAAATGATATTAATTGCTTTAGCTGTTCTTGAGAGAAATAAATTGTCTGCAGTCTTTTTTTCTTGATACCTATCTTCAATAATTGGCCCCGGGTTTATACAAAAACATTTCCCTTGTATGACCTGAAAACTGTCTTGTATGACCTTGGAAAGAAGACTTGTATGACCTGCACACACTTTCTAATTCTCGGTAGAACCTCAAAAGAACATTGTATGACCTTGAAAAAGTACATAGTATGACCTGCAAAAAAGACTTAGTATGACCTAATTAAATAGTTCAATAGAACCTAGAATCAGGTCATACCGAGCTTTCAATATAGGTCATACCGAGTTTCTTAGAATATTAAACATAGGTCATACTAGTTCATTTTCAGAAAATCCTTTTAATTTAATTAGTTAGATTAAATTATAGATTAACTTAATTCTTTTAAATAGAATTAAGTTAATAAATAATTTAAACTACTAACCTAATTAATTTAATAAATAAATTAATTCTGATAGAATTAATTTATTAATTAAATTAAATTAATAAATCAAATAAGATATCTTTAAAGCCTTGCATTTCTCTCTCTTCTGAAAACCACTGAATAGAGATGATTTAATTCCACTGATGATGTCGTCATTCGATGCACTGTCTGGTTTCATGAATAACTGACTTCAATGATAATTCTTCATCTTTAAAACATTTAAAGCTGTGGTTTCTTTTCTTTAGCTTTGACAAAACTCTGTATCCTGTACTTCTTCCGTCACCATTTGGAAATCTCTGTCACTGTAGTAAATCCACTATCTTGAATACTTCACTGAGGCTTGAACAATAAATTGAACTTCTTTCAATGTAGAATAACTTCAAGTCTGTAGATGACTTTAATTCTCCATTCTCTTGACAGATAAAACTATCTGAGATTCCTGTGACATATTAACTTATTATTTACTTATTACATACTTGTTTAAATTAAGTTGTTTCCTCGGAATATTAACAGGCCTAAACATATGCCTTTCAATCTCCCCCTATTTGTTTGTTAGAGAATAACAATCAAATACCTAGAGGATAACTCAACTAACTTAAACAAGAAATAGAAATGACTTTTAAGAGCCAAGTAAATAACAAGAAAAGTTCTGGATTTCATTTAACATTTTCCAGATTCAAACATTAAAGATAAATACAAGATAGATGTTCCTCTAGACTGAACACATATTTACATTGATCCTATCTTGAAATACCTAAGCTCTATACATATAACATTTACAGACTAGAGCTTCTTCAAATTTCAGACTCCATCATCTCTCCTTCTTCAAGTGCTTCAAGCAAATCCTTGTCCAGAATACGATCAGATTCAGAAGTAATGCCACTAGGTCTGACAGGTTGAGCTGTGACTTTCTTCAGCCTATTCTTCATTTGATGATATCTCTTGATATTGGCAATGCAATAGTCTTGAATCAAATCAGCAACTTCTGTCTTCTCTTGTGTAGCAAACCCTGTTGTCCTCAACATATTCTCCATATAGACAAGATGCCTGGCAGGATAATCTTTCAAAGAGATGGGGTCCATACCACAAGTTTGAAGTGCCCTTCCTTTGTAAAATTTAACTTCATATGGCACATCCACAACTTGAGGACTAGCCTTCATTGCAAAGTCTCTTAACTGATCATGCAGCAGCTCAGCTAATGGAGAAGTTCTTTTTACCTTGCACATGAAGACCCATAGTTCAGAGAGAGTTCTGCTTTCCAGAAGATTGAGAGACACTAAGAAGGTTCCCTCATTATGAGTGTAAACATATATCTTCAACTCCTCTCTAACTCTGTCATATCCAGTTGTTATCCTTGAAATCTCTGCATGAAGAGCTTTCATATATACTGTGTTGTCTGGATTGACCTGTCTGTACCTTTCCAACATCCCAAGAAACTTTGCATCATTATTAATTCCTTCTTGATGTGCAAACATTTCTCTTGCCTTGTCCCATTCCACTCCTTGCTTGAGCCTTACATACAATTTTCTATCACTGGCCTTCAGATTGTGAAGCCTTTGCTTTTCTTGTTGCTCAGCTTTTTGAATGACAAGATGCTTGGAAATGATGTCAGATACCTTTGCATTTTCCTCCTCTCTCCTCTTCAAATCAGCCTTTTGTCTCACCAACTCAGCTTCAAAGGCAGGATCCACTACAGGTTCATCTTCCCAGTCAGCATAGTCAGCCTCTCCTTCAACTTCTACCTCACCAAAGATATCTTCAGGGGCTTCAGATTCAACATCATCAAATACTCCCTCTTCACCTTGATAGTAGTCAGCATCAGAAAAAGTTAACTTCTGCTTCCCTTTATCCTTTGCAGAACCAGAACCTCCAGCTTCTCCTCCTTGTAACTCCTTCTCCTTATTCTCCCCCTTAGTTGAGGAATCCTCTAAAGATTTAACTCTATCAGTTTTAGGATCCTCCTCTTTACTTCCTCTTTCTCCATCCTTGTCAGCATTGTCCTCTTCATCATCATCACCCTCAAAGAATTTCTTCTGTTCAGCATTGGGTTGATGTGAGACCTTGATCATAGTATACAGATGTTTCATGCCCTCGTTCAGATGTTGCAGCCCTCCTTCAATCTTGGTAAACCTCTCATCATTGTACCACTGATGTTCATCAACAGTCTCCTGAATTGAGTCTACCCTGGTTGAAATATTAGGAATCTGTTTGATAGCCTCCATGATCTCAGCATTAGAAACCAGTAGTTCTGACATATCTGAAGCCATTAACACCTGTGACTCTTGAACAGCATTCAGCTTTGGGACCAATGTGACCTTGACTCCTTGTAACTCATCTCTAATATGACCCAGCTGATTAGTGACAGAGGTGGAAGAAGAAGACTGGTCAACCACTTGTGCTTTGAGAATTTCCTTTTCAGCCTGGGTCTCTTGAAGTTGTTTCTGTAAACCAGCTATTTGAGTCAATAATGAAGCAGTGTATGTGTCATTGTGTGCACTCATCTCAATTTCTCTCGATGGTGTTTCACTCACCTCACGTGCTTGTGTTTCGCTCTGTGTTTTACTAACCACTAGCTGTCTATCCAGAGTAGGAGTTGAAGTACCTGCAGAGAAAATCACCATAGCCCCTTCTTGAGAGGTCACTGGTGGTGCAATGGGAGTTCGCGAATCCCAATCCATGGTAAAGTCCAAAAATTCATCAGAAATTGAAAACTGAATTGCTTCAGATATAGACTTACCATGTTGCCCTTCACTTTCTCCAGTTAAAACTGCGAGTGAAGAATCCCTTAGGGGAGCCAGAGATGTTCCCTCTGGGAGGGGAGAAAATGATTCTATTATTGGGGGCGAAGAACCAGATTTTCCCTCTGAAGCCTGTGAAGGCTCTTCTACCGTGACAATGGTAGGCACTGTTTCACCAATCACTCCTATGTGCTCTCCTCTCAGAGTGTCCTGTGCAAGAGTCTCTACTAATGTTTCAGAAGTGTTTTCTCCCATTGTGAGTAATGGAAGAGTGCTTGACTCTGTACAGAATGCCATGGCCTGATGGCGAATTTCAATAGATTCATCCTGTTGAGAGGATGTCTCTAGTAACTGTTCATTGGCCTTTTGAGAATCCATATCCTTTTGGGAGGATACAGACTGGCTAACAGATGCCTCAAGTAGTGTTCTTCTCTTCTTTAGTGGTGGAGGCAGAGCTGTGGGATCACTCACATTAGTATCTACTCCAACTTGTTCTATGAATCTTGTAGTAGCTGATTGTTCTAGGGGAGCGGTCAATGGATTTGACTCTGTGTGTGGCTCTATGACCGGGGACAGAGATTGTGGTTCTACAATCCCTTGGTCAATCCTAAGAACCTCTTGGGTTAGTGGAGCAGTTGAGAGAGGATATATTACCTGAAGTGCCATGGTGTTAGGAGGCGCCATTGAAGTTCCTGCTGACGAGGATCCAACCACTGGATGTTCAATAAAGAGTAAAGGTAACTGTGGTTACAAAATCTCTCGCAGATAAGATTGTGGAACTAGGGGTCTCCTTCCAGACTTGGAGCTTGTGGACAAAGATGAATAAATGAGAGGATTAGTATGTGCGGGGACTTGAAAAGGAGTGTTTTGAAAAAGGGTTTTATGTTCATCAGAAAGAACATGATTCAACACTAGAGAAAGGAAACGAGAATAAAAGCATCTAACTTTCTTTCCAGTTTCAATATCTCTAGGGTAATTGAAAATCCTCCTTATCAAGAGATCCCACAGAAGAGTTCCTATGTCCACTCTCAGGTTATAAACAGCAGCATAGGCAATGTTTTGTAGAAGAGAAGTTATGACGGTAAAGTTGTTTTTGGTAGAATTACTAAAAACTTTAGCTAAACAGTCAAAGAACAAATCCCACTCACAAGCTAGATTACCCTTATTCAGACGAGGAAGAACAATATTTCCTTGGTAATCAATACTAGAGAAAAATTGAACTAACTCAGGATCAGTAGGGAATCTAACAAAGTTATCAAGTGGAAAATGAAGCACTTGACAAAAGATCTCCTTAGTTACTGTGTACTGACGATCAGAAATAGTGAATGTGAAAGATCGCATATCTTCAGCAACAACAGCAGTTAAGCATAATAGACGAAGGGGTTCAATCTTTAAATCAACAGAAGCAGTGATAGCATAGCTAACAATTGATTGTTCATTTAAAAAATGAATCCACGGCCTAAAACGTTCAACAGAACACTTAAGGGGATCACAATAGCCAACGTAATTATTAAAACGTTCAACAACAAACTCAGCAGCCATTTAAAAATAAATAATAAAATTAAAAATATTACTAGAATAACACAGCAATTAATAATAATAATTATCAGAAAAGAAATAAAATCCCAAGTAATTCACAAGAAAATTTTGCAATAGTTCGTTGTTCTAAGAATAAAACACAAACCAGAGCAAAGTTAACTAAGTAAAAACTTGAGTTAGAAAGGAATGAGGAGCAAAAGAACCTGAAAAGCATTAGTATTTATAGACAAAGGTTCTGCTGAGCTCGGTATGACCTAAAGGGAGGTCATACCGAGTTTTTGAAGTTAAATAGACAAAAGTAAAAACCAATATGACCACAGCAGAGGGTCATACCGAGTTTTTGAAGTTAAATAAACAAAATAAAAACCAATATGACCACAGCAGAGGGTCATACCGAGTTTTTCAAGTTAAATAAACAAAATAAAAACCAATATGACCACAGCAGAGGGTCATACCGAGTTTTTGAAGTTAAATAAAAAAAATAAAAACCAATATGACCTGTCTAGAGGGTCATACCGAGATTTATTACTAATAAAACTAATAGCAGTATTGAAAAATAAGCCAATATGACCTCTAGAGGGTCATACCGAGTTATATACACAAACAATAGCAGCAAAACAGCAAAAAAATTCACATAAAATGCTAACAGTATTGAAACCTACTGCATAAAAAATAACAGAAACACAAAATTACTATAAACCTGCATAAAAATCTGAACAAAAATATTTATAATCTGAAAATAACTTAAATGATTCTAAATAAATATATTTTCAATAAAAATACATTTCTCCAAAGAAAATGAGAAAAATATTTTTAAAGAAATTAAATTATTCAGAATATTTAAATTAACAAGCTTTATACAATAAACATGGATTGGCAATATTTAACATCTTAAAATCAACAAGAGAAAATGATTTAGTTGAGAACAAACCTGGAGATATTATCAATCACTAAGACTGTTCAACATACCCAATTTACCAACTAACCTGATAAATGTGGATTCGTCAACAGATTTAGTGAAAATATCTGCAGTCTGTTCTTCAGTGGGTACAAAGTGCAACTCCACTGTTCCATCCATAACATGCTCTCTGATAAAATGATACCTGATATCAATGTGCTTTGTTCTCGAGTGCTGCACAGGGTTGTTGGAGATTGCTATGGCACTTGTATTATCACAAAATATGGGAATTTTGTCTAAGGCAAAGCCATAGTCCTTTAATTGATTCCGTATCCATAAGATCTGAGCACAACAGCTTCCAGCAGCAATATATTCAGCTTCTGCTGTTGAATTGGAAACTGTTTGCTGTTTCTTGCTATACCAGGAAATCAACCTACCTCCTAGGAATTGACAACTCCCAGAGGTGCTTTTTCGATCCACAACACTACCTGCATAATCAGAATCTGTATATCCAACAAGATTAAAACCAGAATCTTTAGGGTACCAGATACCTAGATTAGGTGTACCCTTAAGATATCTCAAGATTCTTTTCACAGCAACGAGATGAACATCTCTAGGGTCCGCTTGGAACCTTGCACACAAGCATGTAGCATACATAATATCTGGTCTACTAGCAATAAGATAGAGTAAGGAGCCAATCATACCTCTGTAGCTTGTAACATCTACCTTGATAGATTTGTCAGAAGCTCCAAGTTTGATTGCTGTTGAAGATGGAGTCCTTGCTGATGCTGAATCCTCCATGTGATACTTCTTGAGGAGTTCTTTGAGATACTTGGATTGACAAATAAATATACCATTTGACCTTTGACTTACTTGCAATCCAAGAAAGAACTTCAGCTCACCCATCATACTCATTTCAAACTTACTCTGCATTAGCTCAGCAAATCTCTTACAGAGATTATCATTAGTAGACCCAAATATGATGTCATCCACATAGACTTGGACTAATATCATATCATTTTTGTGTTTCTTTGAAAAAAGAGTTTTGTCTATGATACCTCTAACAAAACCATTTTCTAAAAGAAAACCAGAGAGAGTGTCATACCATTTTCTTGGGGCTTGTTTGAGACCATAGATAGCCTTGAAGAGAAAGTACACAAAGTCCAGCAACTCCTGATTTTCAAAGCCAGGGGGCTGTTCCACATACACTTCTTCATCAAGTTCACCATTCAGGAATGCACTCTTAACATCCATTTGATAGACTTTAAAATTTGAGTAAGCAGCAAATGCTAAGAACATCCTGATGGCCTCAAGTCTAGCCACTGGTGCATAGGTTTCATCATAATCAATGCCTTCAGCTTGAGAATACCCTTGTACAACCAATCTTGCCTTGTTCCTTGTGACAATGCCATCCTCATCTAGCTTGTTCCTGTATACCCATCTTGTACCAACTACTTTCTTGTTCTTTGGCCTGGGTACCAGCTTCCAGACTTGCTGTTGTTCAAATTGATTGAGTTCTTCTTGCATAGCAATCACCCAATCTGGATCAGTCAGTGCTTCCTCAGTTTTCTTTGGCTCCATTTTAGATAAAAATGCTGAGAAAAGACATTCATTCTGAGAAGCTCTTCTAGTTTTAACTCCAACATCTGGATCACCAATGATCAACTCAAAAGGATGAGCTCTATTCCAAACAGTCTGTCTTGGAAGATTTGATCTTGATGATTCACCTTGAAATTCACTTTGATGTTGTGAGTGACTAGCTGATCCTTCATTTGCTCCCCCTGAGTTGTTGCCTGTTTGCCTTGATGATCCTTCTCCAGTGCTGGTGGTATCTCCATTGTTACCAGTGTTTCCACCACCATCACCATGATCATTATCATCATTGTTATTATCATCACCAGCAATAACTTCAGGTGGGGCTTCATCATCTGATTCTGAGTCTGGCAAGTTATCAAACTTCAGCTTTTCAGATGAGTCTTCTTTTTGGATACTGGGGAACTTAGTGTCATCAAAAGTAACATTGACACTTTCCTTTACTGTGTGACTGCCAACCACGTAGACCCTGTAAGATCTTCTGGAATAACCAACAAAAATAGCTTCTTGTGTCTTTGCATCAAACTTCCCACGTTTAACATTGTCATCTAAAAGCACAAAGCATTTTGCTCCAAATACATGAAAGTACTTGACAGTTGGTTTCTTGTTGTTCATGATCTCGTACGGAGTCTTCATTAAGTCCTTGTTGATTAACGTTCGATTCTGAGTATAACAAGCTGTATTCGCTGCTTCAGCCCAAAAGTACGTTGGAAGTTTGGACTCACTAAGCATAGTCCTAGCTGCTTCAATCAACGTACGATTCTTTCTTTCCACTACTCCATTTTGTTGAGGAGTTCTAGGGGCAGAATACTGTCTTGTTATTCCTTTATCAGCACAAAAATCAGTTAGAATGGCATTCTTGAATTCCGTACCATTATCTGACCTTATGGCTCTAACAGGGAATCTAGAATCCAGCTCAATCAACTTTACATGGCCAATCACCAGGAATGGGGTCTCATCCTTGGAATGTAGGAATAAAACCCATGTATATTTTGAATAGTCATCAACAATCACAAGTGCATATTGTTTCTTTGACATGGACATCACATTAACTGGACCAAACAAATCCATGTGCAGTAGCTGAAGAGGTTCAGTTATTGATGATGTATCAGTGCCCTTGTGAGAAGCTTTCTTTGACTTTCCTTTCTGACATGCCTCACACAGTCCTTCCTGTGTAAATTCCATCTGAGGCAAACCTCTAACTAATTCCCTCTTGACTAAAGAGTTCATAGTTTTGAAGTTAAGGTGAGACATCTTCTTGTGCCATAGCCAACTATCATCTGATGAAGCTTTAGCATAAAAACAATTAACTTCATCTTTGAATCCCGAGTTCAGATCAGCTATGAACAAGTCACCTTTCCTTACTCCTTGAAGAGCAGGCTTTCCATTCTTCTTGTGAGTGATCTGACACTTCTCTCTTTCAAAGGAAACAGCATATCCTCTGTCACAGAACTGACTGATGCTGAGAAGATTGAACGTCAGACCTTCCACAAATGAAACATCTTCAATGATAACATTTCCGTACTTCAAACAGCCATATCCTTTCGTAATACCCTTGTTGTTATCTCCAAAGGTAACTACTGGGCTAGCTTTCACAACCACATCTGATAGCAGGGCTCTATCTCCGGTCATATGCCTTGAACAGCCACTGTCCAGAATCCACATAACTCGGTTTACCTGTTTAACTCCCTGCAATATCAGAGTGATTAGTCCTTCTTCGGAGCCCAAAATTGATTGGGTCCGGCATACTTAAAAAACTGGCCTTTGTCAGGCAAAACAACATTTCTAACTAAAACTACTTCAACCTCTTTCACATAAGAGCGTTTCCATTTATAGCCAGCCTTAACACATTTCTGAGTAGGCTTAGGGATAAATGAATCCACTTTAATATTAGGAGGATTAGCAGTCTTAGCTTTAACATGCTTCTTACTATTAACATGTTGACGTGGAGAAGTCTTATCACTAGATACATGCTTACTATTAAAATAAGCATACATAACATTGAAAGCACAAGACATGCAATTATCCACACCACATGCTTTATGAGAAGAATTAATAATAGGCATGTTAGAACAATTGTTTTGATCCAACTTATGGATATCTGATTTAGTCTTTTTAGTTGTAGCAACTTTGACTGGAATATCAGATATGCACTTTTTGGATTGCTCAGCTTCTAAAGCAACATCTTCTTCATGAATCTCCTCAGCAATAATGATAGAGTATTCATTCATAGGCTCTGCCTCAGACTCCTTACAGAAGGGTGTTTTAATACCCTTAAGTATATATGGAACAGCCTTCCCTTCAGATTTGAAGTTACAAGGGGAATTAATTCCAAGAAGTCCAATAGCCTCATTATAATCATACCCTATACTGACATGATTACCAACAACTTGCTTATTCAGAATTTCTTTAGCAGTCTTACAAGAACTGAAATAAGCATTAGCTTTGGTCTTAAGCTCACTAATCTGATCTTTGAGAATGGTTTCCAGTTGAATATAACATTTAACCCTATTCTCAAGAAAAGCAATTTTCTCAGTAAGTTCATCCTGATTAATATGCACAAGTTTCAATTCTTTTAATTCCTTTTCAAGATTTGTGTTTAAAAGATTTATTCTATCATTTTCAGTGCGTGCACAACTTATGGTGCCACCAAGATGATAAATCATTTCAGCGTCAGTAAAGGTTACCTCTGACATGTATCTGGATGAAGTGCTTTCCTCTTTAGCCATTAAAGCAAGGTTCCCAATCTCACCTGCTTCTTCATCACTGTCAGTGTCATCCCAACTCTTTCCCTCAGCAACATAGGCCTTCCCAATCTTGTTCTTCTTGCTAGAATCAAATGTGTTTCTAGTCACTTGCTTTGGCTTTCTGCACTCAGTAGCAAAGTGACCCAACTCATTGCAATTGTAGCATCTGATTATACTCCTGTCCACAGTTCCAGTTTTGTAGCCACCCCTTGTGCCACTTGAAGATGAAGAACCACCTCTCTGAAATCTGGGTCTGAACTTAAGATTGGGATTCCTCTTGAATCTGAACTTCCCAAATTTCCTGACTATCAAAGCCAAGTCACCATCCTCCAGCTGATCAAGTTCTTCTAAAGAATAGAAGTCACCACCAGATTGATCAATGGATGTTAATCCATATTCAGCATCAATAACATTCATATGAGAACTAGAAGGTTGAACAGCCTTCACTTCCAGTCTCTGTGGGACTTCAGCAGCCAATGCAGTAGAGGTACCAACAATTTTCCCAGTTCCATACAGCTCCCTTTGTTGAATCTGCTCCAGCTCATAGGTCTTCAGCACACCATACAATCTCTCCAAAGCAATCTCATTCATATCTCTTGCTTCTCTAATGGCAGATATTTTGTGCTCCAAATGAGGTGGTAGGGTAAGAAGGAACTTCTTGTTAATCTCCTTGTTGGTGTAGTGCTTCCCATTGAGATTCAGATCATTGATTAATTTGTTGTATCTTTCAAAAACCTGAGAGATACCTTCACCAGGGTTTGATCTGAAATGCTCATATTGTGAAGTGAGAATTTCCAGCATATTCTCCCTAACTTCTTCTGTCCCCTCATTGATTATCTCTATGGTTCCCCAAATATGTTTGGCAGTTTCACAATTTAGGACATGATTATGCATGATAGGATCAAGACTCTCAATAAGGATCAACTGAAGACAGGAATCCAAGGTAACATCCTCTTTCTCATCAGGAGTGTATTCCTTGGGATCTTTAGGGTACATTCTAGCAGCCCTAGTCACAACATTATTCTCAACAACTTCAGGATCAATAATCATAGGGAGTTTGGGACCACTCTTCAGCACATCCAAGTATTTAGGATTTGCAACCTTAAGAAATAGGAGCATTTTCTTCTTCCACATTGGATAATGCTCCTTGCTGAATATTGGGATTTTAACTGTCCCCACTTTCTGTGTAGTAGACATCTTTTGAGATTTTTAGAATTCAAATAAAAAATCAGAGTTTAAAAGAAAAATCTCAAAACAATTGGATCTTTGATTTGTATATCAATCAAAAGGCTCTGATGCCAATTGTTAGGTCCTGATAAGTTTGTAGAAGGGGGGTTGAATACAAACTATACCGTTTTATCGAATTTGTTCTTTAAATGATTTAACTGTTTAGGAACAAATTGATGCGGAATAAAATGAAACAAGATTCAAGTTAAATAAAACTATATTAAACTTGAAGGGTGTTACAAATGGTACTGAATACAAGATTGAATCTCAAATAAATTAAAACAAATCTAGAATAAATTCGACATGAATTTATCTATTTTTGTAATAAAATGATTTAACAATATTTGATAATTTGAGATTCGTTCTAGGGATAAAAATCCGTTAGATAGTCAAAGCAATACAAGTAATCAACTTCTAGTGGTTTGGATTTAACAATACAAACTAGAATTAATTGCTTGAGAAGAAATGATATTAATTGCTTTAGCTGTTCTTGAGAGAAATAAATTGTCTGCAGTCTTTTTTTCTTGATACCTATCTTCAATAATTGGCCCCGGGTTTATACAAAAACATTTCCCTTGTATGACCTGAAAACTGTCTTGTATGACCTTGGAAAGAAGACTTGTATGACCTGCACACACTTTCTAATTCTCGGTAGAACCTCAAAAGAACATTGTATGACCTTGAAAAAGTACATAGTATGACCTGCAAAAAAGACTTAGTATGACCTAATTAAATAGTTCAGTAGAACCTAGAATCAGGTCATACCGAGCTTTCAATATAGGTCATACCGAGTTTCTTAGAATATTAAACATAGGTCATACTAGTTCATTTTCAGAAAATCCTTTTAATTTAATTAGTTAGATTAAATTATAGATTAACTTAATTCTTTTAAATAGAATTAAGTTAATAAATAATTTAAACTACTAACCTAATTAATTTAATAAATAAATTAATTCTGATAGAATTAATTTATTAATTAAATTAAATTAATAAATCAAATAAGATATCTTTAAAGCCTTGCATTTCTCTCTCTTCTGAAAACCACTGAATAGAGATGATTTAATTCCACTGATGATGTCGTCATTCGATGCACTGTCTGGTTTCATGAATAACTGACTTCAATGATAATTCTTCATCTTTAAAACATTTAAAGCTGTGGTTTCTTTTCTTTAGCTTTGACAAAACTCTGTATCCTGTACTTCTTCCGTCACCATTTGGAAATCTCTGTCACTGTAGTAAATCCACTATCTTGAATACTTCACTGAGGCTTGAACAATAAATTGAACTTCTTTCAATGTAGAATAACTTCAAGTCTGTAGATGACTTTAATTCTCCATTCTCTTGACAGATAAAACTATCTGAGATTCCTGTGACATATTAACTTATTATTTACTTATTACATACTTGTTTAAATTAAGTTGTTTCCTCGGAATATTAACAGGCCTAAACATATGCCTTTCAACTCCTATCAGAAAAATCTAAGTCGAAAGAAGCATAGATCCAACCCGAAAAAGGAACCCGGGAAAGAAGTCCAGAATATCGAGAATCCTTCAGCTCAAGCTTACCTTGACCAGGTTGTGCAAGCCCGGGTCGAACAATTTGTCTCCAGAAAAGAAATGGGCAAGGTTGAAGCTGTCGTGGAGCTTGAAACCATAGAATTGGTGGAAGGCAATCCTGATCAAAAAATTAAAATTGGAATCGGATTGGATATTGTCTTCAAGAAGGAGCTTACTGAACTGCTCCGGGAATATGCTGATGTGTTTGCATGGAGTCCGGATGACATACCTGGGCCCCAGGAATTTGTAGCAATGCATAGCCTGGATATAGATCCCAACAAAAAACCAGTTAAGCAGAAGAGAAGGAACTTTGCACCCAAAAGACAGAAAGCTATTGATGAAGAAGTGGAAAAGCTACTCAAAGTCGATATAATCTGTGAAATCAAATACCCGGATTGGCTGGCCAATGTTGTCTTAGTCAAAAAATCCAATGGCAAGTGGTGAATGTGTGTTGATTACACCGACTTGAATGCTGCTTGTCCCAAAGACCCATATCCCTTACCCAACATAGACCAACTCATTGATGCTACCGTTGGACATGTCATGCTTAGCTTCATGGACGCTTTCTCTGGCTACAATCAAATTAAAATGAACCCGACTGACATAGCCAAAACTGCCTTCATAACTCACCGAGCTGTCTATGACTACAAGCTCATGTCTTTTGGGTTAAGGAATGCTGGATCCGCCTTTCAAAGAGCCATGGTTAAAATTTTTCAAGGTCAGCTGGGAAGTAACCTCGAGTCCTATGTCGATGACATGATTTCTAAATCAAAAACAATCCCGGATCATATTGTCGATTTGAAAGAATGTTTTGAGAATCTAAGAAAGTATGCGATGAAGCTTAACCCAGATAAATGCACTTTTGGAGTTGGATCCGGGAAATTCTTAGGATTCATGATCAGCCAAAGGGGAATTGAAGCCAACCCGGAAAAGATAAAAGTCATTATGGATATGCAGGCGCCCCAGACTCAGAAAGATATCCAGAAGCTAGCCGGATCCTTGGCAGCCTTGAGAAGGTTCATCTCTAAGCTTGTTGAACGTTGCTTATCTTTCTTTGAATTACTTAAAGGAGCCCAAAAAAGAAAAGAGGTAGCCTGGAGCCCGGAGTGCCAGCAAGATCTTGACTCAATCAAGGAGTACCTTTCTACTCCCCCGATATTGTCTAAACCTGAACCAGGCGAGCCGCTAAGCCTTTACCTGTCAGCCGTCATCCTAGTTGTCGGGGCAGCCCTGATTCGGGAACATGAGGGACAACAGAAACCGGTCTACTATGTGAGCCAAGTACTCAAAGATGTTGAAACCCGTTATTATAACTTGGAAAAATTCGCTTTTGCTCTTGTTACTGCATCAAGGAAGCTAAGGCATTATTTCCAAGGGCGTGAAATCAAAGTCATTACTGATCTCAGCCTTTAAGAAAGATAATACACAAGCCGGACATGTCCGGACGCTTGGTTAATTGGGCAATAGAGCTTAGCCAGTTCTCCCTAACCTTTGTCCCAAGGACATCAATCAAAGCTCAAGCCCTAGCGGACTTCATTGTGGAATGCTCCTTTCCCGAACCAGTCAACACCCCTATGGTGGTGGAACCCGGGGAGGAACCCACCCCTGATCCCGAAACTTGAAATTTGCATGTAGATGGATCATCAACAAATGAGAGGTCTGGAACAGGTCTCGTTCTGAAGAGCCCGGATGGGTTCAAGATAAAACAAGCTATTGGTTTCAGCTTCGTAACAACAAACAACCAAGCTGAATTTGAGGCTCTTCTGGCCGGACTCCGCTTAGCTCGAACCTTAAGGGTGTAAAAACTTTCCATATTCAGTGATTCTCAGTTCGTAGTAAAACAAATAAGCGGGGAATACATTGCAAAAGACCTAGTCCTGACCAAGTACCAAGCTCTGGTCCAAAGTTATCTAGCTCAAATCCCGTACTATGAAATCAACCAAACCAATAGAGAGGACAACTCAGAGGCTGATATCTTGTCAAAGCTAGTCCAGAATTCGGCTGACTTGGATAGCTCAGTCTACTTTGAAGAATTAGACAGGCCAACTGTGGAACAAGAGGAGGTAATAGAGATTGATGATCAGCCTAGCTGGATGACTACTCTCATTCTATACTTGGAAAATGGAGAATTACCCCCGGACAAGATCCAAGGTCAGGGATTGAAAGCTAAAGCATCAAAGTTCTTCTTAGAAGAAGGACTACTCTACTGCCGGTCCTATTCTGCTCCCATCTTAAAATGTGTAGGCCCCGCTGAAGCTACCTAATGTCTACAAGAAGTCCATGAAGGAATATGTGGTGACCATATGGCTGCAAAAGCCCTGGCTCATAAGATCATCAGGCAAGGCTACTATTGCCCAACTATTCACAATGATGTTGTTGACTTCGTGAATAAATGCAAGAATTGACAGTTGTTCAGTAATGTCCCAAGACAAAACCCAATCCTGACTTTCTCAGTCCCGTCTCCAATACCTTTTGCAGTCTGGGGAATTGACATAATGGGTCCTTTTCCCCGAGCTAAAGGTGATCTAAGATACTTATTGGTCGCAATTGATTACATGACTAAATGGACAGAAGCCAAAGCAATGAGGACCATCAATCAGCAGGATTATATCAAGTTCATGGATAATATATTGATGAGATTTGGATTGCCCATAGTTCTGGTCTCCGACAATGGGCCACAATTTGTGGGATACGAGTTCGAGAACTACTTGAAGGAAAGAGGAATCAAGCACAAGAAGTCATATGTTGCTTATCCTAGAGGAAATGGACAAGTTGAAATGACAAATCGTATCCTGCTAAGAGGAATTGAGAAAAGGTTACAAGAAAGCAAGAATAAATGGCCCGAAGAGCTGCCCAATGTGTTGTGGGCATACAGGACTAGTCCAAGGACTAGTACTGGAGAAACCCCTTTCAAGCTTGCATATGGTACTGAAGCTTTGCTACCTATCGAAGTGGGTAACCCTTCCCACAGAGCTATAAAATTCGAAGATATTGCCAATGAAGAAGGGCTGAACACTAATTTAGTCTTGATTGATGAAGTTCAGGACCAAGCTGTGGAAAAGATGGAGAAGTATAAGGAGAAAACTAGAGAGTACTTTGGAAAAAAGGAAAGGGTCAAGAACTTTCAAGTTGGAGACCTGGTGCTCAGAGATACCGAGGCTTCCGATCCAACCAACACTGGCAAGCTTATGCCAAAATGGGAAGGCCCTTACAAAATAGTCGAAGTACTTTGCCCTGGAACTTACAAGCTCACTCATATGGATGACTCTGAGGTCCCCAACACTTGGCATGGCCTCAGACTCAGTAAGTTCTATCAGTAAGAAGAATTCAAAGCCCGGACCCGGAATAAGGAGCTCCCGGAAGCCCATCAACTTCAATAATTAGGATTACTTTTTGTATTAAAGTATGAATAAAACTTGTACTCCGGAACTTTCTATGAATAAAAACCGGGATTTTATAATTTCATGTTTTGCAAATTTATATTTTACATTCCTTGTACTTGTCAATTTCTATACAATCCTGGCTCGGAGCAATAAGCATTAAAAGTAGTCAGGGTCCCCAACAATATGCAATCCAAAAACCCTGACCCGGAGCAACAAACAAAAATACGATCAGGGTTATCAGCTATAAGCATCATAAAATCTTAGAAAAACTTTTAAGTACAAAACCATCAACCCGACCCGGATTAAACTATGGAGTCGGGTTACTAGCAATATGTAACATGAAAAATCTTAGAAAAATTTTCTAAGTGCCAAAACCATCAACCCGGCCCGGATTAAACTATGAAGCCAGGTTACTAGCAATATGCAACATGAAAAATCTTAGAAAAAATTTCTAAGTACCAAAACAATCAACCCGACCCGGTTACTAGCAATAGGCAATATGAAAAATCTTAGAAATTTTCTAAGTATAAAAGCAATCAACCCGGTCCGGACTAAACTATGGGACCGGATTACTAGCAATATGCAATACCAAAAATCTTCGGAAAAATTTCTTAAGTATGAAAACCATCAACCTGGCCCGGATTACCAGCAATAAGCATCATAAAAATCTTAGAATTTTTTTTCTAAGTACAAATCTACTATTCCCGGCCCGAATTAAACTATGGAGCCGGGTTACCAGCTACATGAATCATTAAAAACTTGGAAATATTCTTCTAAGTACTAAAACAATCAACCTGCCCCAGATTAAACAATGGGACCGGGTTATAAGCAATATGCAACACCAAAAAACTTAGGAAAATTTCCTAAGTACCAAGCCATGAGCCCAGCCCGAGTTAAACTATGGAGTCGGGTTACTTCTAAGTAAAAATACAAGCAATATTTTCTAAACTTGGAAATATTTCTAAGTACCAGAAAACACAATTCAAGTTGAAAAACGACAGAGTTATATCAGAGTATTCCTCAAAATAAAGTACAGAGACCCGGGTTGGCCGTACAACCCGGAAACATCTCTAAATGTTAACAATCAAAAGATGGAAATATTGAAATAATGTTAGTTACAAGGGAAATCCCAAAACAGCAAACGCGGTTGCACAAACTTTAGCTTTTAGCAATATCGTTTGGAACCTGGGTAGTTGGGAGAAAGCTCGGACTAGGACCATCAAAAGGCCGGGGTTCACCTTCACCTTTTTCAATTACAACTTTGGCCGCAATAAACTTTCTCATGAAGGTATCCCAGGTAGCAGCCGAATTGGTCTTCACATGTCTCTCAGCAACCAACCAAGACCGGAAAATGTTAAGAGCACCAGCATCAACAATAGCCTGGTCATACTCCGGAGTTTTCTTAAACTCGGATATGATATCTTGCTTTGACTGAAAGATTTCCTTCTCCAATTTCTTGTTGGCCTCTTGGAACTCCCTCGTTTTCTTCTCGGTCGCTTCAACTTGACTCTTGAACCCGGACAGTCCAGAATTCAGCTCAGAGATCTTATGATCATAAGTTGTCTTCGAAGAAGACAACTCATTCTCCAAATCCCGGATTCGGGCATCCTTCTAATTGCCGAACTCTTTTGAAGCCTTGCGTTCAGTCACAACGACACTCGCAGCAGCACTAATCAAGCTTCCAGTCTACAAACAACAAAGAGACAATAAGAAATCCGAAAGAAAAAAGCTAAACCAACACACAAATATCAACTTACATGAGCCCAATGGCCGACAAGAAGCTGTAAGCAAGCGTTGACTCCGGACCTTTCCATCTCCTCGAACTCGGGGTCAGTAGGGATATTTGCACACATACCAGCCAACTGTTCCAAAGTGAAGTTAACAACCCGGACAGGCTCCTTATCCGGGCCTTTACCTTCTCCATCCGCCACAACCTTTGGTTTGGCAGGTAGCTTCTTTGCAGTATGAATTTTTCTCTTATTCCCGGAATGTGGCTCCAAATCATCAAGATCCTCAACATCAATACGCTCCACTACGAGCTCGGACTGAGGAAGATCCGGAGCAAAAGACTCTGTACCACCTTCTCTCAAGGCACTTGACCCGGACCCCTAGCCTCACCCGGACTCTTGGTGTTATGAACACCTCCTAGCTTCTTGAAAGACGCAGCATAAGCAGTTGAGGACATGATTTCAACAAAGTCAGGGTTGAAATAAGGCAAACCTGAAAACAAGAAGGAGTCAATATATCAGTAAAAATAAGGAACAAAATCCGGACTACAAGATCATTATAGCAACTTACATTCAAGATCAAACAAAAAATCATGTTTCGTGAAAGTATCCCGAGTCATATGGAAACCAAGGCATTTACAAAACTTGTGAACCTGAGCCAGGGCCTCCCCTTCCAGAGTATAAAAATCAAAAACTTCGGCTTCACCTCGAGCAACGAGATAAGGCATGAATTCCAAATCCAAGCCTTTCAAGAAAATAATTTCACCATTCCAATACTTCAATGTAGATTGTTGAATAACCGATTTAGCAGTACCAGATGGGTAGCCACAATCCTCATCCCGGAATCGGATCTCATATAAAGGCTCTTTATTCGACTGGACTAATTTAAAAAGTTGATGGAAAAGCCGAAATGTGGGCTGATATCCCATTTTATTATAACAAGCCAGAAACCAAGTCATCCACTTGACATGCAAAGAAGTAGCAACTCCGTTGGTTCGAGATGAGAAGATTTCAAAGCATGACGGTGAGAAACTTGAGGATCCCTCTACATATAGAATCCCGTTCGGGGTAATTTGCACCTGGGGTTCCAGCCGGACCGGAGAGTTTCCAACCAAACACCAACATAACCGTCAGTTGGCCTATGGTAGATCCTCTCACCGGGTTGAGGCCACCTCCAGTCAATTTCAGGTCCTTGGTGGAATGCAGCTCGTACTACTCTATCCATCTCAGCAGCCGAAAGACTCAGAAATTTATTTTTCAAGGGATATGGGGCTTCACTAACACCCATTTTAGAAAAAAAAAGCATTATTGAACTCAGATTCGCTATATGGTCCGGGATGACCATGTTCCTGCCTATTCCTATAACAAAGGCTAGGATCCCTATAGTAAAACTTCTGATCTATCATCGGATCCTTCGCCACAAAGAAATAACTGGTATCAGTCAAGAACCCGTCCAGAGTACTAAGCACACCACCGGGAGGAGGTTCATGAACAAAAAGCTGGGTAACTAAAGGTCAGGTCTATTTCTTCTTCTTAGCCATTCTACACTAGAATAATTCTATGATATCAGAATCCGGGTTGTTAGATGTTGAAGGTTCACTACAACTAGAGGATGGGTCAGAAATCGGAACAAGTACATGGTTGGCGCGGTGAACACGAGCCTTAATCCGAACCATAAACCTAGAAAGATCAATTTGAATTAAGTTTTATTATTTCAGTCCGGATTGTTTTTTCCCAATTATACACAAATCAGACATCAACCTACCTCTAGTACACACAAAACTATAAACAATCCGGGATAACCTTTTAAACTCACTTTACCTAATTTATCTTTCACCAGCCATAATTGGTAGTTATCATTCTTTCAATTCTGTGATATTTATTCAAATTCTACTCCCTGTCAAAACCGGGTTATATACTAGCCAAGTCAATGTGCAGCTATTTATTCCGTAACAGTCCTAACATATTCAGCGTGACTAGCACGGATTAGGAAACAGTCCGGACTAGTTACAAAATCCCAGAAACACAAAGCGTCAAAAACATTTTACAACAAAAATCAAATCACCAAAACAAGATCAAAACATATACACACAACAATACATACAAACTTCGGCCAAGAACACCACGAACATTATTACAAACCCAGATCTAAAAACCAAAAAAATCGAACCATTTCATACATATGCAAACAAAATTACACCACAAACGTATAAAAGAACCTATTCTAAACATCGAACTACATCAAAATCATCGAAAAATCGCAACTTTTCAAAACCCTACTTCAAGAAGATGAACAGTCAAGAGAAACAACCAATACGAAGCAAAAATCGTATAAAAGGAGAAGAAAATCGAAGAATACTTACAAGTGGCAGGAGATATATGTGCTCGCGGAAGACCCAACGCCGGTGAAGGGAAATGTCGAAATTCCGAGAGAAAAATAAGAGAAAGAAAATGAACTATTTTTCAAGAAAAGAGTAAAGTGAAAAATGAAGTGAAAGAGGGTTTTTATGGAGGTTAAAAAATAACCCCCACTGACACACGTGGCGAGACAAGATTGGTTGAAATATTTCTATGAGGTAAAAAAGAAAAATAAGAAAAAACGAAAGGACAAGATCAATTATTGAGGACAGTAGTTATTTATGTCTTTCTAGGAGAGAGGGAGTAACTCGATTTCAAAATAAAAGGGGGGAAAATGAAAAATAGATTCACATTCCAGAATCGTCGAAACATCACCGAAGCCCGGACTCATCTTTCCTACAGAATCCAAGTTCATCTGTGCTTCAGACTCAAGAAAGCACCCAACTCAATAACCACCCGGTTTCCCATCCTTGATACCAAACAGGGTGGGGGTAAATATCAAGCTAAATTTTTTCTAAGTTACCTAAAGTTTCCACAACATTGGACTTAAGAGAAAACTTAGCTCAATCTCAACCCTGAATTCACATCCTTGATACCAATCCAGGTTGGGGGGCAAATATCAAGCCAAATTTTTTCTAAGTTACCCAAAGTTTCCACAACTTTGGACTTAAGAGAAAACTTAGCTCAATCTCAACCTCGGATTCACATCCTTGATACCAATCCGGGTTGGCGGGCAAATATCAAGCCAAATTTTTTCTAAGTTACCCAAAGTTTCCACAACTTTAGACTTAAGAGAAAACCCAGCTCAATCTCAACCCCGGATTCCCATCCTTAGTACCAATCCGGGTTGGGGGGGGTCAAATATCAGCTCAAATTCTTCTAAAAAATCAACAACAACAAGTTATTACCCCCCATCCAGAAAATTTGCATAAGGGAGTGACGGCAAATGATAGGATATACTTATAGCCCGAGTTGGTACCTGAGCCTGGCTCGGTCAGAGACTGGACTAGTCTTGGAACCTGTCTCATACTTTGATCCTGGCTCATATTTAGATCCAGGCTCGCTTTTAATCCTCGTTCACAGACAACCCGGACTACACTTTTCCGAATAGCCCGGCCAAAGTTCCAAGACATGTCTCATGCTTAAACAAAACTCATATCTACTTCAAGGATAAACACCTCATATGACGTGAGATAATATTGCTACACTATTACGTGGATAATACAAGTCATGACGGGGACTACACCTAACTATGACACCTAAAGATAGCCAATGATTGACACAATTATGTCTCATCTAAACTACACGCCAGTAAGGGCCTGACACACGACACCACGATCTTCACATGTACACGTGTGACCCATCAACATCACACAAGTGTCCTGACTACCTAGGATTCTACGCTCATGATTGCAGGTACACCCCCAAAACCCTAATCCTTGGCCTATAAATAGCCCAAGGATAAAAGGTTTGGGGGTTACACACACTCTCTACCCTACACACAATACACACCCTTCACATTTAGATTTCTCTACAATCTTCTATTCTTCCAAAGCCTAGTCTTATTCTCACGCCGGAGGCGCCGTAAGGGTTAAAACCCCCCTCCGGTTTTGTTTTGCAGAAACCCACCAACAGCTGCACCACAACCAGGCGTGGGAACAGCGAGAAAGGACTGGATCGGATTCTGGAGTTATTATTTGGTGCTAGAAGGAGGGCGTGAACTCTGTAGTATATTGTATTAATACTACGAAATAAAATTAGTAAAACTCTTTTATTTCAAAAATGATTTTCTTATAAAAATTATTTAAAAAAATTAAATTAACATTTCTAAAGGAAAAAAATTAAAATTGAAAAATCAGTCAACAAATATGCGAGATAAAAATGTATTAATATAAAATTTAATAAATGATTAATTAATTAAATATTTTTATTACAATTAAATGAACTTTTGATGAATTGAATTTAAACAATTAATTCAACCGTAAATAGTAATTCTCCAAAAAAATTAGTGTTGTAATCTATTGAGTCAAATCCTAATTATAATATTAAAAAATTTCATGAGCATAATTTGTCGAACAATGTTAAAAATAAAATTAAACATCAAAATTTGAATTACACAAAGAAAAACAACTCAGTACAGCGTGAAACGACGCACATCCAGCACCACCACCGTGCCCAAAAAGTGACATAATCATCCTCCACTTGACCCTCTCCTCCTCAACTCTCCCAACAATGGCGATTACTCAAATCGCAACAATCATCTTCATTTACATTATTTCCGTTCTCTCAGAGTCACGGAGCGACACTAACCACGTCTTCTCACCTTGCTCAGACGCCAAGATACAACGCTCCGATGGCTTCACTTTCGGCATCGCTTTTTCAACCAAAAACTCGTTTTATCCCGATAATAACAGCTCTCGTGTTCAATTGTCGCCTTGCGATAAACGTCTCTCGCTTTCCAACTCTCAAATCGCTGTTTTTAGACCTAAAGTTGATCAGATCTCGCTTCTTACCATCAACACTAGTAAATTCTCTCCGGTAATTCTTTCGTTTGTTTTTTTTTTTGTGTTTTGTTGTGTGATTTTGTTTTTTTGTTGGTGATGTAGTTGGATTTGTTGTGCTTTTGTTTCGATTTTTCGAGAAGTTGTAGTTAGGGTTCGGCTTTAGTTGTTTATGTGAATTGGATTATGATTTGGAGACATTAGACGTGGTTTAAGCATAAATGTGAAAAATTTAGAATATAAAAGTTTATATTTAGTTAGAGAAGCGGTATAGTTTATATAAATGGGGTTGGGAGAACCCGGTATAGATGGTTGAATAGTTGCGGGTTTGAAGCTTCAGCAGCTTATGTTCTTACTGATACTTATTGTGCAGTCTTTGTAGGTAAAATTGTCAGTAGAACCTGTAGCTTGGGCAGACGTTTTGAAGCAATTACTACAAATTAAATTAGATTCTACATCTTAGAGTAGCTAGAGAAGCTGTACTAACAGTATTATACTACAATGCTTGTTTCGTTGAAGCTTCACTTTATCTACTTATCTGTCATTAATTTGTCGCCTGCATACATTACCTTGTGATTAGGACCTATATAGCTTGGCAGATGTTTTTGAAGCGAGGACTGTGGAACAATTTAGTTCATATACATTAGATTAGCTAGAGAAGCAATATCGATAGGATATCTACTTTAATAGTGTTATCTAGCTTGCCAATTGTTAATTTAGGATAGGTTTCTTGTTGACATAGTTGTTAAGACGTCACCTAGTTGTCGCTTAGGCAGAAAGGCGATAAAAAATGAAATGGCGTCCCAGCCGCCTTGATTTTAATAGGTGAAGCGAATTAGACGGCACCTAGGCGAGTTAGGCCGGTACCTAGGTGACACCTAGGCGTACATTAGGCGAGTCGGGCGTTCAACTATATGTATATGTATGAAATATTTTCCTAATATGTGATTTGACTTTACATGTTTTCGTCTTTGAGTGGTTAAATTTATAAACTTCTACTATTGAACCATCATACTCATAAGAAAAGTCTCAAAATTAAACAAACAAAAGTTGATAAAATCTATTTGTTTTGATCAATTGAACCAATCTTTACATTAATGTAATTATTATTAATACCAATTAAAAAATATATCTACATAATATCTAATATGTATGCTTATATATAGTAAAATGCCTTTGTTCGCATTAGACAATAATTTGGAAATATTGGATATTTTAAAAATGATCAGTACGATAAATTTTGAAATTCCAACTTAGATTAGCTAGAGAAGCGGTATTAGTCGTACAATACTATGATAGTGGACTAGTGGTAGTCTCGAAGCTTCAGTTCATATGTTCACTAATTATCAGTTTGTCCTTGTGCATACACCACCTTCTGATCAAAACACGTCGCCTGGAAGACCTTTTCAAGTGAGTAGTACGTAACAAATTCAAAATAAATACCGTAGGTTAATTGGAGAAGTAGTAGAATTTATATAATACTACAGTAGTTGTTGACTTGTTGGTGTGACTTCTGTTAATCTGCTTACCAGTTCAGCAACCTTTAACTTGAGAATTCATTTATCACTTTTTTCCAATAGAGCTCCTTTTCCATTATATTTTCAAGTTAGTAGTACGTAACAAATTCAAAATAAATACAGTAGATTAATTAGAGCAGTAAAATTTATATAATACTACAGTAGTTGTTGGTGTGAAATCTTCCGTTAATCTGCTTACCAGTCCAGCAATCTTTAACTTGTTTGCATGCCAGAATTCAGTTATAACTTTTTTCCCTCTTTGGATTATTTTTTCTTTTTGCATAATTTTTTTCAGACTTCTATAAGTGTACTGCACCAACGAATCCGGGGTTTTTTCCCTTAAATAAGGGTCCTGGTTTATCTGGAAATCTAGGAATCACATTGCCAAGTCCCTACGTACAAGTTTTTTTTTTTGAAGTTACAATGTAGTCTTCATTTAGCAAAAAAAGGTACAACTTGGGGAGTAGGCACTTTTCTTATGCATCAACGCTGTCATGCAGCAAGTGAATACAGTTTAACAATCACCGATGCATGCAAAATAGTGCTAGGCACACACACAAGTATTTCCTCTTAATGTCTGGAAGAGAAGACCTGCTTGGGGAAGGATGGAGGGTGCTAGGTATTTGGTGATTTGTTGAATGTTGATCAAATAGGCACCACAATAATTATTTTTCACTAGATTATTTAGTTATCATGCCGGAAATCTTATTATGCGATGTGATTCACTTTGCTCAACTAAAAATCTACAAATTTATTTTGCAAAAAAGCACATCCTAGATTGTTATATGTATATAGTTATGTGTTCTCAATCAAGAGTTTTTAGAAGGCAGCCACACTAGATAATACTTTAATTACTGCCCTGTACTAGTGTCTATCTTATTACACTATGTTGTTTTTAGAGTCTGATTGGCTAGTACTAGTCATTTGCTTAGTGGAGGAGTGTGTTTGCTCATTTAAACTGTTTTCTTTCTTGCGGAGTATTCCCCTGGATATGTATTAATTTCCTTTGGAATGAATTTTTTTACTTAGCAAAAAAAAAATGTATATATTTGTATACACTAATACACCTGTATATGCAGTTTTTTTTGTTATAAAAATACAGCCAGTAGTTTCCTGTATAATTTGTGGTTTTCCAGGATGCCTATGGTGGATATATGGTGGCATTTGCAGGCCGAAAATATGCTGCAAGATCACTTCCGGCATTTGTGGCCAATGGTACATTTACCGTAACCAGCTTTACTCTGGTAAGGATATATACATATCTTTATTGTAACTGCCTGAAAATCACCTGTTTATGTAAATACCAGAACAATGTGATTTTGTTGGCAGGCTCTTGAATTCAAGAAGGGTAGGCTTCAAAACTTATTCTGGAAGAGAGATGGCTGTTCAAAATGCTCAGGGGACTCCAACTTTGTTTGTCTTAACAATCAGGATTGTGCTATCAAAACCAATAGTTGTCTGAAGCAAGGGCAGGGAGGTTCTGTGGACTGCAGCCTCGGGATACAAATGGCATTTTCTGGCACAGACAAGCACATGTCAGTTCTCAACTCTTGGTATGAGGTGAAGAATCTTCGACAATACTCTTTATATGGCCTATATTCCAACCTCAAGGATTCTCTCACTAGCCAATACAACAAGTTCTTCTGATTTCATTGTGTTACATACTTTATCATATGATCTGTTGTAACTTTTCCTGTGTAATGTCTTGTTCTCATCTAGTTACTTCTCCCAGCGTCCATGTCTCTAAATTTCCTCGAAGTACTTCGAATCATGCATATTTTTAACTTCGAACCCTCTAGCTAATGGTGAGCTGATTTTTTTAATTATTTATATTGATTATATGTTAAATACATGTTTGAATTGAATTTTTCTTGGAACCCTCAATATATTTTTCGGTTATTTTATTATGAATCAAGTGCAATATAAAAATCATTATTAGCTTCAGTTTGGTCTGTACCCATACCTTGACAGCATATAATTAGAAAGCCCTTGCAGGCAACCAGTATATCTGGAAGCTGAATTATGATTAATAAAACTTGTTATCATAGGAGATGTGGTGCACCCTTGGTTTAAAGAACCCTAGACATGCCCATATATCAGAATCTCTACTCTATAACCAACCAGAGGATTCTAGACCTAGGATGGTTTTGTGTAAATCTCTTTTGAAGTGGACGTCACTTGCATACTGACACTGATATCTTAAAGAACACCATTCCTGATTGGGAAAACTGCCTCTTTGTTTATCATTTGGTTATATGTTGATGGAGGCGTAGAGCAGTACACACTGAACTGAGTCCAGGGGAAGCTAATTTTTGTAGTGTCGAGGTTTAACTTGCTAAACAATTAGTTGAGTTGGATCAAGCTGCTTGAAGTTATTTAAGTTTATGTTGCTTTAAAAGTAACAGGTCCTTCCGTGAATTAGTGACCTAATGTATAATGTTGCATCTTCGCTTCAGTTGTGGAGTATTGTTGCAGGCCGCAGTAGGGCAGATAGATAGATGGCTTAATCTACTCTTGAGGACACAAATTAATATAAACATAGTGAAGACAGATGTTGTAATCTCGAATCTGATTTAGAAGTAATTACAGTACTCATATCGAACAACTAGAAAAGTTTTTCGGGACAAATTTGCATTCTGTAAATTAGCTACCGGAAAACTAAACCCTAAATCTCAGATGCCATCTTTTAGGCCACCTATTGCTCTGGAAAATTTTACATTAGCTTGCCTCAGTTTAGGTGATTCAGGGAACAATTGGTATTGGGGTCCGGAAAATCAAGACCAAGTTACAATGCAACAACCAAGGCATGATACTTTAACAAGCAACATGATTATAGTGAAAGTTGGCCTAACGGCATTCCAGCCTCTTAACTGAGTCACTGCAACAAACACACACAACCACCCACAACAACAAAAAACGGACACTTGCATACTTACCCAACCAACTAGCTAACTTGATTCGTAAATTTAATTTGAGATCTCAGTTTAAGACGATTAGAGAGAATGCATGATTTTTCGTATACCATTAGATCATCATGTTCTGTCTTCTTCAATAATTATATAGATTATTACTAAGTTGTATAATTATAAACCAACCTTCGCCTACCAGCAACACCTATTTCTTAGTCATTGCTGATCTATGAATTCCACCTACTCGACTGATATGTACATATATTAAATATACAGTAAGAGATAAGGAAAAAGATTGTGAGAAGGACAGTAATCTGAAATCTTTGAGTTGAATTATTATTTATCCAAAGTTTATCGTAGAAATATAAAAATAAAAAACTTGACACTAACTTAAATAGTTGTGCATGGAACGTGCAATGGAGAAAGAGATTAAATATTAAATGCAATTGAAGAATTCAGCTGAAAGAATGAGGATAGTCACATGAAACAAGCGTATATGCAAAGCCTGTGATCGTAACGTTGACATTAAAAAATTATCCAGCCAGGAACTCATTTAATCTACAAAATGTAGTATAATTTAATCTTGTATACACATAATTTTCATTACACAATTATATATTCACCTGTTATTTTCTTCTTCTTGAATTTAGATGCATCTTCCCTTGGTTAATATATACTTCAACAATCTATCTCTTTCTCTCTCATCTTACCATTGACTTTGAAGATGTTTGAATCCTCAAATAACCATTTCTATGGTACGGCTCATCAGGCAGACCTCAAGTTTCTCTCTTTTTAGTGTTAGCATATCTCAGGAAGATGAACAATACGAGCTCCGGGGGATTCTTGGGCTCTGACAACATAGGTGGTTTCGGGTATGGCATTGGGGTGTCGGTGGGAATTCTACTACTTATAACAACTATTACACTAGCTTCATATTTTTGCACCCGGGTTCAAACAACTCCACCGGGATCAGGCCCTGACAGGATGATCATATCAGAACCACCGCCCCACCTGCAACACATTGCGATTGAGGTAGGCCTGGATGAGGAAACATTGAAGAGTTATCCGAAGCTGCGTTACTCAGAGGCAAAGCTCAAAAATAAGGACTCCACAGCTACATGTTGCTCTATATGTCTAGGGGACTACAAAGGTAGTGACATGCTCAGGTTACTTCCTGATTGTGGGCATCTGTTTCATCTTAAATGTGTTGACCCTTGGCTGCGATCCCATCCCACATGTCCGGTTTGTAGAACGTCTCCGCTGCCAACGCCACTTTCGACTCCTCTGGCTGAGGTCGTTCCATTGGCAACAAGAAGGGATATCGGATAAGTATTCTCTTCTGTGTTTTTCTATTTTTTTTTTTTGTATACAGTAGGTGTTAGCCTTTTTACAGATTACCTGTTCAGTTAGGCAGATAGATCTATTCTTAATTGAAATTACTTGTTCTATTTTCGTTTTAAATATGTACTAAAATTTTCATTTTAAGGAATTGCATTCGCAGATATTGTAGTATTATTGTTGCCTGTGTGAATGTACAAATTAACAAGTAGTAGCAAACATTCCAAACTTTGTCTGTATAGTTGTATTTCAAGGTACTAGATCCTTGATTTCAAATGCTAGAGATACATATGCAGAACTCACAAGTTCCTTAATCAATGTAACTTTCTAATACAAATCCTCAGTTTTGCACGCTTTTTACGAAAACACATCTCTATTTGGACAAAATATACATATAATTAGGGGTTAATTCGAACCAAGTCAAATACGAGTTTTTCTTATCAAGTCCGAGCTTGAAATCAACCCAGCCTAAAAATTATGCTTTTTAACTTGAGTGGAGTTCAATGTACTCGAAGTTTGAAGTATTGAACTCAATTAATCGCCCAAGCCGATATTAACAAGCCCAATACATTATGCTATTACATTAAAAAAAATAAAAAAATAATCAATTTGAGTTGGAGCAGAGTTCAAATCGAAATCGACTCAATTTCTTGTGTTCAAACTTCAAACTCGAGTGTGAATACGAATTCAAACAGAACTGAGGCAATTTTTATTGAGCGGAGTTCGAGTTGACTCGATTGAATTAAACCTCAAATGTCATCTTTCCCAAATTCTTTTTCTCAACCTTAACTTTAAGTGAGACATATACTAGACATAGGGCCTGTTTGACCGCCCTTACTTATTCATTATAAATTGATAAAAGTTTATTGGGGGTGTTTGTGTACATAATTTATAACTTATAAATTGATAATTGATAAGTTGAATGTTAGAAATCACTAACATTTTATTTAACTTATCAACTTATTCTTTGATTTCTTTATTTTTCTAATATTTTTTATTTTTACATTTGTGTTTTTAAATATTTTTTTAATTTAAAATACAAGTGTTGAAATCATTATATTTTTTTTTTTTTTAATTTAGTTTAACAAATTCTTCACTAACTTATAAGTAAATTTATTCAAACACCCGTATAACTTATAAGGATTCATCAACTTATCACTTATACGATACTTACTAATTTTAAACTATAAATTAACTTTTTGGTGATATCCCAAACTAGAGATGCACAAAAAGCCCTTCGGGCCGAGCTTTATCCGGGCTTTAAAAAGCCCGGGCTTTTTAACGATCGGGCCGGGCCGGGCTTTTTCAAAAATTGGGCCGGGCCGGGCCGGTCTTCCTCTAAAATAAGAGGCCCGTTTTAGGCCCTCGGGCCGGGCCGGATCGGGCCGGGCCGGACTTTTATCCGGGCTTTTTTTTAATATGCGTTATTAAACTTAACCTGATCGTGAACCATACAAATCTCCTCGTACATGACCATTTCAAGAAGCACATACACTACACTCAATAAATCTTCTGAACAAAAAGGTTTGTTACTATTAGTCTTCTAACTTATAATCACTGAGTCGGTTGAGTTGAGTACTTAGTAGTTAGTACTACTTAGTACATACGAGCACTCGTTTATAGGGTATGATCTTATCTGAATCGTATCAATTCGATCAAAAGTCAAATTTTACATAATTGGATCAATATTCAATCAAATTATAAGTATTCGGAGTTAAATATCATGGTTTAGGGTTTAGGGTTGGTTTAGGGTTAGGGTTAAACCCTAAACCCTAAATTATCAAGTACATCATGTTAATTGTTAAATTGTCAAATTTTACATAACTGGATCAATATTCAATCAAATTGTAAGTATTCGGAGTTAAATATCATGGTTTAGGGTTTAGGGTTGGTGTAGGGTTAGGGTTAAATCGGGCTTTTTTCGGGCTTCGGGCCGGGCCAGGCTTGATGAAAAAAACTAGGCCCGTTTAGGGCCCTCGGGCTGGGCTGGATCGGGCCGGGCTTTTCGGGCTTTTTTTCGGGCCGGATCGGACCGGATTTCGGGCTTCAGACTTTTTGTGCATCTCTATCCCAAACACGCACATAATCGCCTTGATTTGTTTTCTCGATTTATGAAAGTAGTTATGAATGTTTTCATAGACGTAACTTGTATAGTAAATGATCTTAAACGGTTGAAGATAGCCCGTAAATGAAGGCAAGTTACTAGTTGGCTAAAATCTTGACTGTGACCGAAGACTTACCCTTCAAAAAAATCTTATTATCATCTTGAGTAATGCTAGAGAATCCAAATAAATCTTTCAGAATTTATCCCATGTGCACGTAGGATCCCTTATTCTTATTAGATAAGTTATCAATTACATAGTAATACATAAGCATTTTGTACATTTTTTGGGACAATTTTTTGATTTTCTTAGCATTTTTTTTTCATATTTATGCATAAATGTGTAAACTCCATATTAGAGAGGTTGTAGAAGTAAAACCTAACTGGAAGTGATTCTCAACTATATTGCAAGTCCCAACCCGACCACATTACAACTCTAAGACAATGTTGTAAAAATTGAGAATCGAAACTAATCAGTCAAGGTACCGATTTAGGATTTAATCGATAAATCGAGAATTAATTGGAGTAAAAATCAGATCTAATTTAATATTATAATATTATATAATATAATATTCTGATTTTATTAGTTATTTATTAACGAATATGTATTTATCGTATTATAAAATTTATAATTATTTACATTTGATTACTATATTATTTTAATTCTAATAAGTTATTTATAATATTCCGATTAAAAAATACTTGTTGTAAGAATTAATCGAATTTCAAAAATTAAATCGATCGACAACCTTATCGAGTATTTTTAGAACCATGAATCAAACCGATTCTTTTTACTACACTTAATGGGCACTAGATTAGGATGGGAATTTCATGTGGAAAACTAAACTGGGCTGTTTCATTGGGCTACAAACTAAAAGACCTGGTTCAATATGTGACCTCTTTACTTCTGTAGGTCTGTGTGGATTACTGGATATCATTTTCCTATTTACAAGGTTGTCTAGTTTATAATATTTCTTGTACTTCAACAGTTACCCTTTATTTTAAGTTTACGTAATACGCTAATAAGTTTTTCAGATAAATCTCAGTATGAGCCAGAAATTAACCGGAATGATGGACGATAAGCCCTTGCGACTTGTCATTTGAGCTATCTCACTACACTCTTTTAACCGTTATCTCTTTACATTTTATAAATTAGTAAATATTTGTCGATCATTCTATCTCTCCAGATCGGTATGATACCTTAAAATTCACCTTGATTATAATTTTTTTTTTTCAAAATTGGCAAGTTCACGGGTGATCATTTTCTTTTTTCCCTTGTTGTCTTTTCGCAATCCTTTTTTTCCCGCTAAAGAGGGGTCTCCTACTTTATACGAGAACAAACAAATATGGCGTAAATCAATTTGGGACCCTGCTCTGCTCGTTATTGATAACCCATACAAAAAGATATATGTTCAAGTTGGTCTTGCTGTCGTAGCATGAAAAAGTGGAAGAAACAACATTATTGTGGATTTGTGCCTAGTCGTTGTTCTTCTTTCTCGTAATGGATAGACAAGGAGATCATTTTCTTTGGGAACATGATCGATTCCATGCACTCATTTGATCAATCCATTTAATCCCATCACAGTAAATCTAACCTCTAACTAACTAACATCATTGCCTTGGGATTCACCTCTATTTTTAACTTTCATGTTACTGAACACTTGATTATTCCCCCAAGAATAACTACCCTGTCGTCTTTTCAACAACCCTTAATCTCATTCTTATATACTCTGCATTTTCTATTTTTCCGTAGAACCATTAGCCCTCTGGGGTCCAAGTCATAACTAATATAGGTTATCGCAAACTTATTGTGCATTTGGCGCAAAAGAAACACAAAAAAATGGTGAAATCTTATGTATGCATCGCTTATAAGTTATAACTAGCATAATAGCCCGTACGAGCCACGGACCATTCTTTAGTATCGTACTAAAATACATATCATTTTTAATTTTAAACGGTTTGAATGAAATAATTTCTTGAAAATTTTGTTGCATGTACTTATATCCCCTAATGAAACTCAAGTGTAAGATCACACGTCGACCAACATCTAACAATTATATAATAAAAATTGTATATTAAGAAATTTATAGTGTATGTATTTCGAAAATATCATGTTAAGATTTATTCGACTGAAAAATTTATTTAGTGTGTACATTTTTAACAAAATTCAATAAGTCAGTGCATCTATAACAAAAGTCATACACGAATAAGAAATATTGAGAAGAGGTTAATATTTTATTTTTTTTAAGGAAGAGGTTGTTATTTGTTTTGACAAAAAGAGATCATTATTAATAAAAAAAATCTCACAGCAACAAAAAAGATGTTTGTTCATATTTTTTGATTTTTTTTTACTGAGAATAGATTTGGAGGTAATGAATATTTTAATAGCTCTGAAGGTATAATTGTAGTTTTTGATTAGACGATCTAGAACTTTATATATATATATATATATATATATATATATATATAATTCAAAACAAAACTTAATTTTATATTAGAAATATTATTTTATTTAAAAACGTATTTTGTAGAATATTTTTTGAGAAAATTTAAAGATATTATTATAAAGCCGCTGCGAAGCGCGGCTTAGTAAACTAGTTATATAATAAAGCTTGAGGTTATCAATAATATTGTTATAAAGATCTGACATAATTAAAGACCGATATTTTTCAACCCAGAGTAACCTGGTGCGCTTTATAAAGCACCAAGCGTCAACCACATATGTAGAAATAGTATGCCCCAAACAATAAAGCATGTCCCTCAACACTGCAGTAGTGTGTCCTAACTGTATAAAATTCATGAATACTAATTGTACTATTCCTTCGATGTTGTGAACTTTCTACATCACGGTGCTTGATATTAGTTTGATACCCATCTCTTCTATAGAGAACAGTAGCAATTGACATAATTCGTTTACTTTTGCGACTTAAAGATATATTTGAGTGTAATTATATATTTTTCGTTTATACATGTTTAGTTATAATGTCCCTGTTTTAATTTACATATAATTTGACTTACTTGTTCATATAAGCATCACTACTAGAAATAGTGCAATAGACATCAGTTATAAACTGATGTCTGATAATTTTCCAACCGATGTCTTCGTGGGTGTAGAGAAAAGTCATACCCTTTTACATCGGTTTTCGACCGATGTCTAAAAATATCTAAAACATCAGTTTTATGTAAGTAACCGATGTTTTAAATGGTCTTAGACATCGGCCATGAACCGATGTAAAAGACAAGGACTTTTCTCTACACCGACAAAGACATCAGTTGGATATTTGTTCACATCAGTTTCTAGCTGATGTCTAAAATCTTTAACATCAACTTTGATGTAATACAATACTGATGTCTTTGTTTAAACATTTTCTGCTCTAATCATGTATATAAGCACCAAAAAATAGCAAAAACAAAAATAACCCCAAGTTATCATATATAAATAACCAAAACTTTGATTATCATTACCAAAACAATTCGAAAGATTCCACTATAACAACGATGAAACTGAAAACATAATTCTCAAAGCTACTACATCATCAAGTCAAAATGCCATTACATTACTAGTCATTTACATGAGATCTTTTATAAACTCGAGTCTCCTAACGCACCACATCAAACTCCTTTCGCGGGTTAGACTTTTGGCTCTTACACATCCACTACAAAGTGTCAAACACAGATAAAAATTAGGTCTAACATTTATCATTCAATTTCTTTAAAGTATACTAATTGTAGGAACATTTTTACAAAGGACATGTAACATAATTAAAAATTTAATGACAAGAAAAAAAGTAAGATACAAAGATAAAGTGATTAACTATTGAAGTATTTTATTTACGATGTTTTAAACAACTTCATTTTTAACTCTTAGAGAGTATTTTCTTGAAGTTTGAGGTGAGACATACCAAATTGAACTATAGATTGTATAAATTTAAATATTTCACTATCAAATTAGTGGATCAACGTACAATACATACCAAATAAAGTTTTAGCCTTCTTCAATTATTAATTTTGTTATCTCAACTGCATTACCTAATAGACAATATGACGAGGTGATCAAGAAAATAGATAATACTAAATCAAATAGTACCAAACTATACCAAAACAAAATAATGTATCTTGTTTGCTAATTACAATATAGAAACATACAGTCAGAAAGTGTTAGGCCGAATACACAATATAATCAAGTATATATGAGAATAACAATAATCAAGAACACTGTTTATGAATCAATAAAACTGTAATCGTATTAACAGCTTCTCTCTTTATGATGTTAATGAATCACAAAGAGCTTCTAGGTTACAAGAATAATAATTCAATAATCGCGTCCCTTCTAGGGATAACCTATCTGTGTTTATATAGTACACAGTTACACAATCCTTATCTAATTGATATTCCTACAAATTAGCTATACAAGTTATATCAATTAAGGATTGCTTCTTATCTTCTATTCCGTCTCCTTAGCTGTATCAATATATTCTGCTTCTTTCCATCTTCAGAATATATTGCTTCTAGAATCTTCAATTCAGCACCGACAGCTAATTCAACTATCACCCTGTCAGACTTTAAATAAACTCTGACCGGCTTCTGATAAACTCTTCACCCTGTCAGACTTTAAATAAACTCTGACCGGCTTCTGATAAACTCTGGTTAGTACCTGTTGCTTAAACACTGATAAACAAACGTCAGCAATTATATCTAACAATCTCCCCCAACTTGTTCATAATAAAATGTACAAGTTAAACATATAATTGATGATGTCAAAAACATTTAACAAATGCAGTGTTTAACATATAACAGAGTTTAATTTAAAACAGAGTTTAAATTTGACTTAGAATAGAAAATATATTAAAAAACTTACAGTCAGACTTTACTTGATTTCTTGAATATCAGGCACTGTCCTGATATAGTCTGATAGCAATTTCTTTTCAGCTCTTTCTAGCTCTTCCACCATGATCTTCTTCACTTCTTTCAACTCTGGATCAAATTCTCCAGTCTGATAAATTGCAGCTCTTAGAGAATAGATGGAATTCTTCCTCATCTCATTCCCTAGCTTAATATAATAAGCTTTATCAGATTCTAAATTAAATTCAAGAACTTTTGTACCCAGTGCTGTTCTGAACTTAGCACTGTTTCTTTTCATCTCAACAATCTTCCCATGTGCATTTCTGTATTTGGGAATGTATGCACTTGATACTCCTCCTCCAAGCATTATCTTCGATCTTAGCATCTTTTCTCTGATAACTGAAGCAGCATTGTGAGTATTTCTATTTTTGACTTTTAACAAGTACAGAACATACTCCAATTCTTGATAAGATTTGAGATTTATATCAGACTCTGCAACCTTATAAACTCTTCCATCATTCATAAAGTACAACAAAAATTCCTTCTTCAACACCTTATGAAAGATCATTTGAACAGAGTCTAGCATATCAAGATTTTCTTGAGTAATAATACCAGATTCTGCCAGTGAAATGTTGTCTTGAGATCTGTTATTTGTTCTTCTCTCTCTGTGTGAACCCAGTCCAGATTTATCAAAAGCTTCCTTTCCCAATCCTGTTCTGGTTTCTGAGAAATTCACAGCTTCAAGCTTTAAATCTTCAAGAATTTTTGGTTTGCAGAATCCTGGAAGTTGTGTAGATTTCTGTACAACTTGAGCAACGTCAGAGGTTGTCATAACTTTAGTAGTATCATCAACTTGAGCAGCGTCAGAGGTTGATTTTGCTAATCTTGTTTCAACTTGAGCAATGTCAGAGGTTGAATAAATCTTCTTTTTCAGGTTAGGCTCTTCAATCATTATGCCTTTACCCTTATCAGTGTTTCCAATCACAGGTCTCCTTGTATATTTTATACTCTGTTGTGTATTCTCTTTGATAGAAATACCAACTTCTTTCTTTCTAGGAGCCTTGATTTCCTTTTTCTTGTAGATTCCAGCTTCAAGATTTTTCTTGTGTTCCTCAGCAAGCATTTGCTCTTCAGCCTGGATATCTTCAATAGTAACATTCTTTCCATGCTCTTTCATGAATATTTTAGCAGCAATCTCTTCATCAGTAGATGGATTAGTTGAAACAACTAAACTCTTGAGTTTTGAAGTAGATTGGCCACCAGAGTTTATCTTGTCAGAGTTTACTTGTCTATCAGAGTTTACTCTTGTCCTGCTTTGCCTTTGAGCAAAAATCTTTCTTTTATTTTCTTTGCTTCCCCCATCAGTAGAATCATCCCTCCGTCTCAGAGCTTGAGTGTCTTTGCATTTGTCTTTAGGTACACTCTCCCCCTTTTTGACATCATCAGAAAGTAATACTGATGTCAGCAATTCTAGAGCATTAGAAATAGAATTCAATTGAGTAGACATTTCAGCCTGATTCTCCTCAACTTTTACAAGCCTCTTCTTAATTTCCTCAGAATCCTTGGCTTGCTGCTTGAGCATAGTATAATAATAAGTTCTGTCAGACTTGAAAGTAAGATCCTTCATACTGGCTTCATTCCTTAGATTCGTAAGCATTTGTTGATTCTCATCAAATCTATTATTAAGAGATTTGACTTGAACAACAGTTGCCTGTAAGCTTGTAAGTACATCAGTATTTGAGATCTTCTTGACAGAATCAGATAGAAAATCTGCAGCCCTTTGTGCTGGGAAGACACAATCTGCATCAGCCCATTTGTTGTAGTACATATTCTGAAAATGTTCATTTGTCTGTCTATTGACTTCCCTTGCTTCAGCACTATTGACATCATCAGCCAATGAAACTTGAATACTAGGGTGTGAATGAGAACCCTCAGCATCATTTCCAGCTTCTTCATTATTGTCTGCTTCATTTTCAGGAAGAATATTTTCAGCAGTAAACTGTGCAGCTTCATCAATTTTCTCCTCTTCTACAGCTTCAGGAATATCAGAGTGAACCTGAGCAAAAACCTCTGCTTCTCTTTGAACAATCTCAACAACAAATTGTTGCAAAGCTTCAAGAATAACATTCTCAGAGTTTAGCTCATCAGCAGCCTCTTGTTCCTTTTCCATCACAGCTTCATCAAGAATTGGCTCTGTGACTTTTATCATCTGATTAACCTCCTCACCTTTGTCAAGATCACAAGAAATAATTTCAGTGTGAGTGGCCAGAGATTCTTCTACCTGATCAGTTACTTGATCAGCTTCCACACCCTCTGTATAGTGATCAGAATGTATAGAGGTGTGTGCTTCAAAATCAAAAACTCTGCTATCAAAATGAGTAGCAGCTTCCTCAACTACATCATTAGCCATTGATGTAGGAGTTTCTATATCCAAATCCATCATATTAGCATCAGTATTTATCCTGTCTAGATTGACAGCTTCAGTATATGCAGCATCCGCCTGAACAAACACTTCAGGAGCTTCAGTGTTTACAAACACTCTGTCCTCATTAGCATTTAGAATTTCCTCCTTGTTAGATATAATTGCTGACGTTTGTTTATCAGTGTTTAAGCAACAGGTACTGATCCGAGTTTATCAGAAGCCAGTCAGAGTTTAATTAAACTCTGACAGGGTGAAGAGTTTAAAGGAAGCTGGTCAGAGTTTATTTAAAGTCTGACAGGGTGATAGTTGAATTAGCTGTCGGTGCTGAATTGAAGATTCTAGAAGCAATATATTCTGAAGATGGAAAGAAGCAGAATATATTGATACAGCTAAGGAAACGGAATAGAAGACTGAAGCAATCCTTAATTGATATGAATTGTATAGCTGATTTATAGGAGTATCAATTAGATAAGGATTGTGTAGCTGTGTACTATATAAACACAGATAGGTTATCCCTAGAAGGGATGCGAACATTGAATATATTATTCTTGTAACCTAGTAGCTCTTTGTGATTCATTAACATCACTAAGAGAGAATTATTTAATATAATTCAGTTTGTTGATTTATAAATCTGTGTTCTTGATTGTTATTCTCATACCTACTTGATTATATATTGTGTATTCGGCCTAACAATTGGTATCAGAGCCAAGGCTGTTTAATATATACAGTTTTACGATTCAAACACAGTATTAATCATGTCTGAAGAAAATCAAACTGCTCCTAAGGCTGAACAGGTTAAGCCCAATTCTGTGAGTCGATATGAAACAATCAGGGTTCCAATTCTCAGGCCAGTAGAGTATCCGATTTGGAAGGTTAAGATGACCATGTTTCTGGAGGCTACAGATCCAGAATACCTTGACAGAATTAATGATGGTCCTCATATGCCAACTAAATTGTCCCCTGTTGTTGATGGTCAAGAACAAAAGACTGTTCCAAAGGAAAAGAAAGATATGACTCCTGAGGATATCTCATCAATTGCAAAGGATGCAAAGGTTAGACATCTTCTCCACAGTGCTTTAGATAATGTTATGTCTAACAGAGAAATTGGCTGCAAAACTGCCAAAGAGATATGGGATGCTTTAGAAGTCAGATGCCAGGGAACAGGTGCTATTAAGAAGAACAGAAAAACAATACTCACACAGGAGTATGAGCACTTTGATTCAAGAACTAATGAAACCTTGACTGAGACTTATGACAGATTTTGCAAACTGTTGAACGATCTGTCTCTGGTAGATAAGGAATATGAACTTGAAGAGTCTAATCTCAAGTTTCTGTTATCTCTACCTGAAAAGTGGGATTTAAAGGCAACAACAATCAGAGATAATTATGATCTTGCTGATACAGATCTTGATGAGATCTATGGATTGTTAAAGACTCATGAACTTGAGATAGAACAAAGAAACAGGAGATCCAGCAAGAAGACAAAATCTGTTGCTCTCAAAGTCGAGGAGAAGCCCATTAAGAAGGAATCATCAAGGAAGAAAGCCAAGGGAAAGGCTTTAGTCATAAAATCTGAGAGTGAGTCATCAAACTCTGATGATGATTCAAACTCTGATGAAGCTTCTGACTCTGAGGATGATGAAGAACAGATGATGCAAATGGCTGCATTGATGGTGAAGACCTTCAAGAAGATGGGGTTCAAGAACTTCAAGAAGGGAAAGAGATTCTCAAGGAGAGATTCAAATTCTGAGAAGAAGAATTTCAGAAAGTCTGATGGAAGGGATACCAAGTCTGGAAAGAAGGATAAATCTGAAATCCAGTGCTACAAATGTAAGGAGATGGGTCACTATGCTCCAGAGTGCAAGAAAGGCAAATCTGAGAAAGCACTCATCTCTAAAGGCAAAGACTGGGCAGATACTTCAGACTCTGATGATGGAGAAAACTATGCTCTTATGGCAACTGTCAGAGATGAGACTGAATCTTCTGAAAATAAGGTACCCCTAACTACTTATGCTTATGATACTGATAATATATCTGAGTTAAGAGTATATCTGAAAAGTGTTCATGTTAGCTATAGGGATCAGACTTTAGAGAATGAAAGAATTAAATCTGAGAATCTTAGTCTTAAAGATAGAAACAAGTTTCTTGAAGGAGAACTTGAAAGTTTGAAGCAGATTCAAAAAGAAAGAGATGATGCTGTTTATGTTGAACATGAGTTGCTTAAAAGGTATAAGCAACTAGAATCTGATTTAGAAAAAGAAAGAAAAATAATCAAGACTTGGACAGATTCTGGAAGAGACACTCATCAAGTGTTTCAGACTGATTCTGTAGGTTTAGGTTATTGTGAAAATGATGAACTTAGGTTTAAAGACAAGGTTAAGGTAAAACCACAACTTAAACCTGTGAAATTTGTTCCAGAAGCCAATAAGTTAAAATATGTTGTAATAAGAGAAGCTGATATAGAATCAGATGAAGCCTGTGAAAGACAGGAAAATATTATAACAGAAAAACTTATGGAAAGAGAAGCTGTTAGAAAGCCAGGAGAAACTTGTGAAAAACAGGTTAATGTTGGTTTGATGACAGGGAAACAGTTTAATCATAAACTGAAAGAGGTAAAATCTGCCATGAAACCAAAAGGGTCCAAGAAAAATAGGAATGGAAAAATAGGCATAAATAACAGAAATAATCATATGCCTAATGCTGGTGCTTCAAGGAAAACATGTTACAATTGTGGTAGTTCTAATCATCTTGCTAGATTTTGTACTAAGAACAAACATATTAATTCTTTATCTTCTACATCAGGAGTAAAGAATGATTATGTAAGAGTTAAACCACAAACTTTATGCAAACACTGTGGGAGCACTTGGCATTCCATTTATACTTGCAAGAGTTATCATGCTATTTATCACAACTATTATGAGCTAAAACCCAATTTGAAATGGGTTAGAGCAAACTCTGCTAGTGTAAAATCTGATAATGTTAGTTTAAACTCTGATAATACAGATTCTGCTGCAAAAGCTAACACTGTTAAGAAAGACAAAGGATCCAAGCAAGTCTGGATCCTCAAAACTAACACTTAGTGTTTGTTTGTGATTGCAGGGTATAATAGAGAGCACACTTATCTTAGACAGTGGATGCTCAGGACATATGACTGGAAATAAAGCCCTGCTATCAGATTTTAAGGAGAAGGCTGGCCCAAAGGTTTCCTATGGAGATGGCAACATAGGACACACTCTGGGATATGGCAATATCAATCTTGGAAGTGTCATCATCACAAATGTAGCTCTAGTCTCAGGACTCAAGCATAATCTGCTATCTGTGAGTCAAATCTGTGACAGAGGAAACCATGTAGATTTTCATAGTGAATACTGTGAAGTTATCAGTAAATCTACTGGAAAAGTTGTTCTAGTTGGACACAGGCGCAACAACATTTATGAAGCAAGTTTGGTAACAAACTCTGATGGAAAAACAGTGTGTCTGACAGCCAGAATGTCAAATGAAGAGAGTTGGAACTGGCACAAGAAGCTCTCTCATCTCAATTTGAACAACATCAATGAGCTAATAAGAAAGGATCTTGTAAGGGGACTTCCAAAATCTATACTCAGTCTAGATGGCTTGTGTGATTCTTGTCAAAAAGCCAAGCAAAGGAAGTCATCTTTCAAGAGCAAATCTGAATCATCAGTAGTGGAACCTTATCATCTTCTACATGTTGATCTCTTTGGACCAGTGAATGTGATGTCCATGGGCAGAAAGAAATATGCTCTAGTAATTGTTGATGAATATACTAGATATACATGGGTGTATTTCTTGTCAAAGAAGGATGAAACTGCTCAAACGTTGATGGATCATGTAAATCTACTGGACAAAGGATCACAGCACAAAGTCAAAATTATAAGGAGTGATAATGGAACTGAATTCAGAAACTCAATCATGGAAGCTTTCTGCAAGGAAAGAGGAGTGAAACAAGAATTTTCTGCACCTGGAACTCCACAGCAAAATGGTGTAGTTGAAAGAAAGAACAGAACCTTAATTGAAGCAGCCAGAACTATGCTTGATGAAGCAAAATTACCAACATACTTCTGGGCAGAAGCTGTTCAATCTGCTTGTTTTACTCAAAATGCATCATTGATCAACAAGCATGGGAAAACACCATATGAGATGGTGAAGAATAAGAAGCCAAATTTGAAATATTTTCACATATTTGGATGCAAATGCTTTGTGTTGAAGACTCATCCTGAACAGTTGACAAAGTTCGAGTTAAAAGCTGATGAAGGAATCTTTGTTGGCTATCCATTATCAACAAAAGCATTCAGAGTTTACAATCTAAGAACTAAGGTGATCATGGAATCCATACATGTGTCATTTGATGACAAGAAAATAATTGGACTTGAAGACAAGGATGGATATGATCAACTATGTTTTGAAAATGAAGATCTATTCTCTGATGATGTAAACTCTGATGAAGCAGGGTTGACAAACTCTGACGAAGCATACTCTGATCCTCTACTGATAAATACTGAAGAAACTGGAAATTCTCAAATTGAACAAAATAGAAGACCAGTTGAGGGGGAGCGTGAAGAAGCTCAACAAAATACAGCAAATGAGTCAGTTGAGGAAACTGATTCAAACTCTGACAGTTCAAACTCTGAGCCATCCAATTCAGGGGGAGCCTCAGATGCTGCAGAAAGTCAACATATGAATCAGGAGAGCATGGATCAAGGGGGAGAATTCAATAATGATGCAAGAAACCACTTACCAACAGCAAGAAAGTGGACACAGGCACACACACCTGATCTCATAATTGGAGATCCTGATGCTAGTGTGAGAACTAGAAGTGCAACAAACAATGAGTGTCTGTATCATGCTTTCTTGTCTCAAACAGAACCAAAAAAAGTGGAGGAAGCTCTTCAAGATGCTAATTGGATAACAGCAATGCAAGAAGAGTTAAATAAATTTGAAAGGAATGAAGTCTGGACACTTGTACCTAGACCAAAGAATAGATCAATTGTAGGTACAAAGTGGGTTTTCAGAAACAAGACTGACAGTGAAGGTGTGATTACAAGAAACAAGGCTAGATTTGTGGCAAAAGGTTATTCACAACAGGAAGGAATTGACTATGATGAAACCTTTGCTCCAGTTGCAAGACTGGAGGCCATAAGGATTTTTCTGGCCTATGCAGCACACAAGAAGTTTAAAGTTTTTCAGATGGATGTAAAAAGTGCTTTTCTCAATGGGAAGCTTGAAGAAGAAGTGTTTGTTGAACAACCACCAGGATTTGTAGATTCCAAGTATCCAGATTATGTCTACAGGCTTGACAAGGCATTATATGGACTAAAGCAAGCACCAAGAGCATGGTATGAAACTCTTGCTCAATTTCTTTTAGAAAGTGGGTTCACAAGAGGAACAATTGATAAAACCTTGTTTTATTTCAATTATGGTGATGATTTGCTGTTAGTTCAAATTTATGTAGATGATATTATTTTTGGATCTACTAATGACAAACTTTGTAAGAAGTTTGAAAAGCTTATGCAATCCAGGTACCAAATGAGCATGATGGGAGAGCTTAGTTATTTTCTAGGCTTACAGGTCAAGCAAACAGATGATGGGATTTTTATCAATCAAGCAAAGTATACCAGAAATCTTCTAAAGAAATTTGGTATGCTTGATAGTTCATCTGCTATAACTCCCATGGCTACAGCAACGAAGCTTGACAAAGACACAGGAGCCTCAGTAGATATGACTAACTACAGAGGAATGATAGGGTCTCTACTGTATCTTACTGCAAGTAGACCTGATATCATGTATGCAACATGTCTTTGTGCAAGATTTCAAGCAGATCCCAGAGAGCCTCATCTAACAGCTGTAAAAAGGATCTTCAAATATCTCAAAGGAACCATAACCCTGGGTTTGTGGTATCCTAGAGAATCAGAGTTTAAGTTAATTGGTTACTCTGATGCAGATTTTGCAGGCTGTAAGATAGACAGAAAAAGTACAAGTGGAAGCTGTCAATTTTTAGGTGACAGATTAGTTTCTTGGTACAGTAAGAAACAGAAATCAATTTCTACATCCACTGCAGAAGCAGAGTATATAGCAGCTGGTAGCTGTTGTGCACAGATATTATGGATGAAAAATCAATTGCTGGACTATGGGTTAAGGTACTCTAGAATACCTATTTTCTGTGATAATCAAAGTGCTATTGCTATGACAGGTAATCCAGTACAGCATTCCATGACCAAGCACATCAGCATAAGGTATCATTTTATCAGAGAACATGTGGAAGAAGGAAATATTGAGCTTCATTTTGTGTCAACAGACCAACAACTTGCAGATATCTTCACCAAACCTTTGAGTGAAGCTACTTTTACAAGATTGGTAAATGAACTTGGAATGATCTCTGGTTCTGACTAGAGATACGGGTTAGACTCACTTTTTATGTTCATGTTTTCTTACATGTGTTAACTGTTATGTGAACTAGCATGTTAAACTCTGATGATAAACTCTGAAAGTAATCTCTGATGCTAAACTCTGTTGGTCATACTCTGAAAGTTACAGTTTAATGTCATACTCTGATTGTATTTTTGTCTGAAACATTTGGACCAATGAAGAAATTTGTATGAAGCATAGTTCTCAGTAAGTAACTGTGAATCCTTACGAGTTGTATAGATTCTGATCTCGATAATGTGCAGTAAGTTAACACAGCATGATACTGTCTCTGTATTTATACCATCTCTTAGTTTATTGATCCTATATACTGAGTCTGTATTAGCTGTTTGCATTTTCTCTCATAAGTTAATTATATTTACTGATGAAAAGTCTAAACTCTGATTCTTAATTAAAAAAAAAAAAAAAAAAAAAAAAATTCACCCTCAAATCAAAAGATGCCAAAAAGAGCACAAATTCCTTTGAGATCATGTTGTGCCTAGGAAGATCCAGGAACTTATTGTATGAAATAAGGGCTAAAATCATTGATTTTTGGTGACTAGTGCCAACCACTGATTACTGGAAAAATAAAAAAAAAAAAAATAAAGAAAGGGGGTGAAAAATTAAAAGATATATCCAAATGAAAGGATATCAGAAAACAGAGTTTAGATATAAAATCAGATTTTATGTTATACGTGAGAGTTTAGGCAACCAGTTTTTACTACTTTAGTTTGTGGATTTTATGCACTTTGAGATGATCTAAATATTGATTTCGGTAAACTCTGCTATTGCACACACATATTTTCACACCTGTACAGATTGAGAGAAGAGTTTATTGACAAAGAAGGACAAATGGTAAACACTGATGTATTGTGTGACATATGCCGAGGTAACTTTGTTTTAATCTTTAATGATTAAAATAATTTCTATGTTTCAGGCATATTATAATTCTGAGATTAGACATTTGTTTTTCAAAAATGTATGATTTGTAACGGATTAATTTTACATTCAACAGAGAACATAAAAAGTGTGTTTGATAAGTTCTGATGGTGATTAGTAGCGCTGATGAGTATGTTAGTTTATTGTTCAAAGTGATATCATTTCTTTCACTTTACAATTACTATGAGATACTGAAATGTAAAACAAAACAATGAATTTTTCTCATTAAATGATTCAAACTCTGTTTACAATCAGACAACATTATACTCTTGTCTAGCTACTTGTTTGGTTAACAGGTTATTCCAACATCTGGGATTTTCAAAGCTTGACAACCCCCTGATGTTGACTCATCATCATCATTCTCTCGCATTCTCTTTCTGGCTTGCAGCTTGCAGGACTCCAAGAAGACATTCTTCTTTGAACCCTTCAAGTAGCTCTGATAAAAGAGCATCATACAGATCTCCACAGCCTCCTCATCTGCAAGGATGGGCACATCATATGGTCCAGGACGGATGATGTGCACATAGGGGTTGGAGATAGGTCCTTCCGCTATTTCATCATCAGCTATGAGCCCTTCATCATTCAGAAATGATAACACAAGAAACTCATCAATGATGTAGTTTGCTTGTTGACGCCAGTTCAAATCTAAGAAGGATTCTACATCCATGAATTCAAAGATTCCTGCCATTTGATGTATGGTAATTTTTTTTGTGTATTGCCTGTTGAACGAATGCTTCAGTTTTTATAGCATCTAACAGAAAATGTTGAGGCTGAGATTTTTGAGCCACAGGGATGTCACAACTCTGTAAACTCTGATCATCTTGAAGTTTTTGATGAAACAGAGGGTGTGGAAGCTGATCAAGACACAGTTATTCTTGAAGATTCTTTGGCTACTCACACAGAGATTCTATCTGTTACTCACCAGGAAATTGAGAAGGGTGAGGAAGTCGATCAGTCTTTGGATGCTAATGTTACAAAAACTGTTGTTACAAATCCTGATGCTGCTGATAAGGATGCAACAGAGGATGTTCCTGTTGAAGCAGAGTTTGTTGTACACTCTGAGGATGTTTTTGTTCTTGAAGCTCTACAATAATCTGTTGTTGAGATTGTAACAAAAGAAGCAGAGTTCATGCATACTGCAAACTCTGAGATTCCAGAACTTGATGCTGAGAATATTCCTGCAGAAAATACAGCAGAGAATGATAATGATAATAATGGTTCTGATCATTCTCCAGAGGAGTTATTTGAGAGTCAAGCAAACTCTGATGAGCTAAGAGAGGTCAATCGCGCTACAGCTGAGCATTTTCAAGAGATGTACTACAATAGATGGGCTGCTGCGGATTGTATCTTTTCAGCACAGAGGGCTGCTGATTTTCTTGATGATTCTGTAAAGACGATTTCAACTCCTGATATTCTTACAAGCCTGAAGGCTACTGTGATTCAAATTAAATCTCTCCACAACAGATTTGATGAGTCTCATAAGGAAGTCACTGCTTTGAGGAATGAAGTTGGTCTGAGAGATCTCATTCTGAAGAATGATAGGACTTACTACACTTCCATGTTCAAGAAGCAAGCTAAGGACTCTGATGATATTCAGAAGAGGCTTGGGAAAGTTGAGGAAAATCAGACTGCAATGTCTACTCAACTGTCTTCTATTTCTACTGCCATTGAATTGCTGACATCAGTACTTCTTTCTGATGATGTCAAAAAGGGGGAGAATGTGCCTAAAGACAAATGCAAAGACATTCAAGCTCTGAGACAGAAGGATGATTCTACTGATGGGGGAAGCAAAGGAAATAAAAGAAAGGTTGTTGTTCAAAGGCAAAGCAGGTCAAGAGTAAACTCTGGTAGACAAATAAACTCTGAAACGATAAACTCTGGTGGTCAATCTACTTCACAACTCAAGCGTTTAGTTGTTTCAACTAATCCATCTACTGATGAAGAGATTGCTACTAAGATATTCATGAAAGAGCATGGAAAGAATGTAACTATTGAAGATATCCAGGCTGAAGAGCAGATGCTTGCTGAGGAACACAAGAAAAATCTTGAAGCTGGAATCTACAAGAAAAAGGAAATCAAGGCTCCTAGAAAGAAAGAAGTTGGTATTTCTATCAAAGAGAATACACAACAGAGTATACAATATACAAGGAGACCTGTGATTGGAAACTCTGATAAGGGTAAAGGTATAATGATTGAAGAGCCTTACCTAGAGAAGAAAGATAATTCAACCTCTGACATTGCTCAAGTTGAAACAAGATTAGCCAAATCAACCTCTGATGCTGCTCAAGTTGTACAGAAATCTACACAACTTCCAGGATTCAGCAAACCAAAAGTTCTTGAAGACTTAAAGCTTGAAGCTGTGAATTTTTCAGAAACCAGAACAGTATTGGGAAAAGAAGCCTTTGATAAATCTGGACTGGGTTCACACAGAGAGAGAAGAACTAATAACAGATCTCAAGACAAGTTTTCATTGGCAGAATTTGGAGTTGGAATTACTCAAGAAGGCCTTGACAAACTAGAATCTGTACAGATGATTTTTCACAAAGGAATCAAAAAGGAATTCTTGTTATATTTTATGGCTGATGGCAGAGTGTATAGATTTGGTGAATTTGATATCCAGTTAAAACTTTGGGAAGAGCTAGAGTATGTTCTATATCTACTTGAAGTAAAGAATAGAAGTACTTATGATGCTGCTCGAGTTTTGAAGGAAAGGATGATGAAATCCAAAGTTTTGAGTGGAGCTGGAGTATCAAGTGCATACATTCCGAAATACAGAGATGCACATGGAAAGTTGGTAGAAATGAAAAGGAATAGTGCTAGGTTCAGAACTACACTAAATAAAAAGGTTCTTGAGTTCAATCTAGAGTCTGATAAACCTTTTTATATCAGACTTGGCAATGAAATGAACAAAAATAGCATATATTCTTTGAGAGCTGCCATTTATCAAATTGGTGAAGATGAACCAGAAATGAAGGAGCTGAAAAAGATTATGATTGCTGAACTAGAAAGAGCTGAAAAGAAATTGCTATCAGACTATATCAGGACAGTGCCTGATATTCAAGAAATCAAGTAAAGTCTGACTGTAAGTTTTTATGTTTTCTATTCTAAGTCAAATTTAAACTCTGTTTTAAATTAAACTCTGTTATATGTTAAACACTGCATTTGTTAAATGTTTTTGACATCATCAATTATATGTTTAACTTGTACATTTTATTATGAACAAGTTGGGGGAGATTGTTAGATATAATTGCTGACGTTTGTTTATCAGTGTTTAAGCAACAGGTACTGATCCGAGTTTATCAGAAGCTAGTCAGAGTTTAATTAAACTCTGACAGGGTGAAGAGTTTAAAGGAAGCTGGTCAGAGTTTATTTAAAGTCTGACAGGGTGATAGTTGAATTAGCTGTCGGTGCTGAATTGAAGATTCTAGAAGCAATATATTCTGAAGATGGAAAGAAGCAGAATATATTGATACAGCTAAGGAAACGGAATAGAAGACTGAAGCAATCCTTAATTGATATGAATTGTATAGCTGATTTATAGGAGTATCAATTAGATAAGGATTGTGTAGCTGTGTACTATATAAACACAGATAGGTTATCCCTAGAAGGGATGCGAACATTGAATATATTATTCTTGTAACCTAGTAGCTCTTTGTGATTCATTAACATCACTAAGAGAGAATTATTTAATATAATTCAGTTTGTTGATTTATAAATCTGTGTTCTTGATTGTTATTCTCATACCTACTTGATTATATATTGTGTATTCGGCCTAACACTCCTCAACAATAATTGCAGGAGTATCTTGAGGAACAGTTTCAGTCACAATCTCCTCATCATCTGATGCAGGAGCTTCAGTTTCTGCAGAAACTCTGTCCATATTGACATTTATAGCACCAAAAAGATGTGCAGCCACTAGTCTTCTTTTTCTCTGATGAAGAGTTTCTTCATCAGTTTCAGTCTCTGAGGCTTCAACAACAGACTTTGCCCTATTGGCTCTTCTTTTCTTTAGCCTTGTCTTCTGAGGCATCTCTTCAGGTCTTGATACCCCAGCTTCAGTAGATGGTCTCCTCGCAGGTTTAGTACCAATATGTTTGGTCCTACCTCCCCTTACAGGTTTAACAGAAGTTGATGGAGGTAACTCTGTGTTTAAAGGTTCTGGTTGAGATTCAGCTTGTGTTTGTGGATGTACTTGAGCATCCACAAACTGTTGCACAGAAGCAGGTAACAAAAGGTCTCCAACAATTCCTTTCTTAACATCTTTGTTAATGAGATCAGAAAATACTCTCTTGTGTAATTTAAAACAAGAAACATCTTCATTAACAACATCTACCCCTTCAACACAGTAAGAGAATAAAGTTTGACAAAATCTAGAAAAGTATACTACTCCTCTATTCTCTGTCATTTTCTCTCCTAAATTATTCAAGACAAGTCGTGCAAAATCAAAATGATTATCGAATAAAAGAGAATACCCGATTTGCAGACTGTCCGTGGGAATAGCATCCCAGTTTGTGCATTTCTTTCCGAACGTTCTCGTGATGCAATCAAAGAAGAAGCTCCACTCCTTCCTTAAGAACGGTCGCTTCAGTTGTCCAATTTTATTCAAGGGACCAGAATACCCAATCTCTCTCATCATCCTTAGCAAATCAGAGTCACCCGTTCCAATGGTATAAGAAGGATACTCAGGAAACCCCATTGCAGCTCGAACAGTACCAGCAGTAATAACATACTCTGTTTCTTCAAACTCAAAGATTATGGATGGGTTCCCAGTTTCACCACCATCATCATAAACCCCTGACTCCCAGAACGCCTTGATTTGTAAACCAGAAAGTTTGGCTGGTTCAACTAAAGCACGCCCAATCGCTGACTGAGCAAGAAACTTTTGAATCATATGAAATGCTTCTGGTGCGTTTGCAGTGTTTAGTGGTGCGGTATAGTTGTTTGGAACGAACTCTAACCCAGACGAAACGAAAGCTGTGGTTGCCATTAGAAGATTTTGAAGAAAGAACAAGTAATTGATGCGAAAGCTTAACAGAGTTTATGTGTAGAAAGGTGTTTGTGACTATGTGTGTGTGATAATAGATGTGTATGAGTAAGATGTGAAAAGTTTAACTGAAGATGTGTGTATTGTATTTAAAAGAAAATTAAAGATTAAAAACTGAAGAGTTTTTAATCATCAATACACAACTGTCTTACTCCTGTAATCATGTGAATGGGACACATGTCAAACGTGCAGTTACTGACAGCAAATAATTGGCAGTTTCCAATACGCATGCGTAGTAAAAACAGCAATAATTACCGCCTGTTACACTTTTCTATGCAATTAACCTCTCTCCTCTGTTTAAAACTTTCTTGAACAACTTTCCAATCATACTCGTTTTAAATTTTCAAAACAAATGTCTAACCTCAAAATTATAAAATGTCTGAAACAAAGAAATTATTTTAACCATCAGAGATTAAAACAAAGTTACCTCGGCATATGTCACACAATACATCAGTGTTTACCATTTGTCCTTCTTTGTCAATAAACTCTTTTCTCAAACTGTACAGGTGTGAAAATATGTGTGTGCAATAGCAGAGTTTACCGAAATCAATATTTAGATCATCTCAAAGTGCATAAAATCCACAAACTAAATTAGTAAAAACTGGTTGCCTAAACTCTCATGTATAACATAGAATCTGATTTTTATATCTAAACTCTGTATTACTGATATCCTTTCATTTGGATATGTCTTTTATTTTTCACCCCCTTTATATATATATATTTTTTATTTTTTTATTTTTTTTTATTTTTTATTTTTTATTTTTTTTTATTTTTCCAGTAATCAGTGGTTGGCACTAGTCACCAAAAATCAAAGATTTTAGCCCTTATTTCATACAATAAGTTCCTGGATCTTCCTAGGCACAACATGATCTCAAAGGAATTTGTGCTCTTTTTGGCATCTTTTGATTTGAGGGTGAATTATTTGCAATTAATAATCAGAGTTTAGACTTTTCATCAGTTAATACAATTAATTTATGAGAGAAAATGCAAACAGCTAATACAGACTCAGTGTATAGGATCAATAAACTAAGAGATGGTATAAGTACAGAGACAGTATCATGCTGTGTTAGCTTACTGCACATATTTGAGATCAGAATTTATACAACTCTTAAGGATTCACAATTACTTACTGAGAATTATGCTTCATACAAATTTCTTCATTGGTCCATATATTTCAGACAAAATTACAATCAGAGTATAGCATTAAACTGTAACAATCAGAGTATGACCAACATTTTATGACTAACAGAGTTTAGCATCAGAGTTTAACCGACAGAGTTTATGACACTGGTACTCATAACAGTTAATACATGCAAGGAATCATGAGCATTAAAAATCAAACATGTATAGATTTTGAGTCTAACCCGTATCTCTAGTCAGAACCAGAGATCATCCCAAGTTCATTTACCAATCTTGTAAAAGTAGCTTCACTCAAAGGTTTGGTGAAGATATCTGCAAGTTGTTGGTCTGTAGACACAAAATGAAGCTCAATGTTCCCTTCTTCCACATGTTCTCTGATAAAATGATACCTTATGCTGATGTGCTTGGTCATGGAGTGCTGTACTGGATTTCCTGTCATAGCAATAGCACTTTGGTTATCACAGAAAATAGGTATTTTAGAGTACCTTAACCCATAATCCAGCAATTGATTCTTCATCCATAAAATCTGTGCACAACAGCTACCAGCTGCTATATACTCTGCTTCAGCTGTGGATGTGGAAATCGACTTCTGTTTCTTGCTATACCAAGAAACTAATCTGTCACCTAAAAATTGACAGCTTCCACTTGTACTTTTTCTGTCTATCTTACAGCCTGCAAAATCTGTATCAGAGTAACCAATTAACTTAAACTCTGATTCTCTAGGATACCACAAACCCAAGGTTATGGTTCCTTTGAGATATTTGAAGATCCTCTTTACAGCTGTGAGATGAGGCTCCCTGGGATCTGCTTGAAATCTTGCACAAAGACATGTTGCATACATGATATCAGGTCTACTTGCAGTAAGATACAGTAAAGACCCTATCATTCCTCTGTAGTTTGTCATATCTACTGAGGCTCCTGTGTCTTTGTCTAGCTTTGTTGCTATAGCCATGGGATTTGTAGCAGATGAGCTATCAAGCATACCAAATTTCTTGAGAAGATTTCTGGTATATTTTGCTTGATTGATAAAAATACCATCATCTGTTTGCTTGACCTGTAAGCCTAGAAAATAACTAAGCTCTCCCATCATGCTCATTTGGTACCTGGACTGCATAAGCTTTGCAAACTTCTTACAAAGTTTGTCATTAGTAGATCCAAAAATAATATCATCTACATAAATTTGAACTAAAAGCAAATCATCACCTGAATTGAAATAAAACAAAGTTTTATCAATTGTACCTCTTGTGAACCCACTTTCTAAAAGAAATTGAGCAAGAGTTTCATACCATGCTCTTGGTGCTTGCTTTAGTCCATATAATGCCTTGTCAAGCCTGTAGACATAATCTGGATGCTTGGAATCTACAAATCCTGGTGGTTGCTCTACAAACACTTCTTCTTCAAGCTTCCCATTGAGAAAAGCACTTTTTACATCCATCTGAAATACTTTAAACTTCTTGTGTGCAGCATAGGCCAGAAAGATTCTTATGGCTTCCAATCTTGCAACTGGAGCAAAGGTTTCATCATAGTCAATTCCTTCCTGTTGTGAATAACCTTTAGCCACAAGTCTAGCCTTGTTTCTTGTAATTACACCTTCACTGTCAGTCTTGTTTCTGAAAACCCACTTTGTACCTACAATTGATCTATTCTTTGGTCTAGGTACCAGTGTCCAGACTTCATTTCTTTCAAATTCATTTAACTCTTCTTGCATTGCTGTAATCCAGTTTGCATCTTGAAGAGCTTCCTCCACTTTCTTTGGTTCTGTTTGAGACAAGAAAGCATGATACAGACACTCATTATTTGTTGCACTTCTAGTTCTCACACTAGCATCAGGATCTCCAATTATGAGATCAGGTGTGTGTGCCTGTGTCCACTTTCTTGCTGTTGGTAAGTGGTTTCTTGCATCATTATTGGATCCTCCCCCTTGATCCATGCTCTCCTGATTCATATGTTGATTTTCTGCATTATCTGAGGCTCCCCCTGAATTGGATGGTTCAGAGTTTGAACTGTCAGAGTTTGAATCAGTTTCCTCAACTGACTCACTTGCTGTGTCTTGTTGAGCTTCTTCACGCTCCCCCTCAACTGGTTCTCTATTTTGTTCAATTTGAGAATTTCCAGTTTCTCCAGTATTTACCAGTAGAGGTTCAGAGTATGCTTCGTCAGAGTTTGTCAAACCTGCTTCATCAGAGTTTATATCATCAGAGAATAGATCTTCATTTTTAAAACGTAGTTGATCATATCCATCCTTGTCTTCAAGTCCAATTATTTTCTTGTCATCAAATGACACATGTATGGATTCCATGATCACCTTAGTTCTTAGATTGTAAACTCTGAATGCTTTTGTTGACAATGGATAGCCAACAAAGATTCCTTCATCAACTTTTAACTCGAACTTTGTCAACTGTTCAGGATGAGTCTTCAACACAAAGCATTTGCATCCAAATATATGAAAATATTTCAAATTTGGCTTCTTATTTTTCACCATCTCATATGGTGTTTTCCCATGCTTGTTGATCAATGTTGCATTTTGAGTAAAACAAGCAGTTTGAACAGCTTCTGCCCAGAAGTATGTTGGTAATTTTGCTTCATCAAGCATAGTTTTGGCTGCTTCAATTAAAGTTTTGTTCTTCCTTTCAACTACACCATTTTGCTGTGGAGTTCCAGGTGCAGAAAACTCTTGTTTCACTCCTCTTTCCTTGCAGAAAGCTTCCATGATTGAGTTTCTGAATTCAGTTCCATTATCACTCCTTATAATTTTGACTTTGTGCTGTGATCCTTTGTCCAGTAGATTTACATGATCCATCAGAGTTTGAGCAGTTTCATCCTTCTTTGACAAGAAATACACCCATGTATATCTAGTATATTCATCAACAATTACTAGAGCATATTTCTTTCTGCCCATGGACATCACATTCACTGGTCCAAAGAGATCAACATGTAGAAGATGATAAGGTTCCACTACTGAAGATTCAGATTTGCTCTTGAAAGATGACTTCCTTTGCTTGGCTTTTTGACAAGAATCACATAAGCCATCTAGACTGAGTATAGATTTTGGAAGTCCCCTTACAAGATCCTTTCTTATTAGCTCATTTATGTTGTTCAAATTGAGATGAGAGAGCTTCTTGTGCCAATTCCAACTCTCTTCATTTGACATTCTTGCAGTCAGACACACTGTTTTTCCATCAGAGTTTGTTACCAAACTTGCTTCATAAATGTTGTTATGCCTGTGTCCAACTAGAACAACTTTTCCAGTAGATTTACTGATGACTTCACAGTATTCACTATGAAAATCTACATGGTTTCCTCTGTCACAGATTTGACTCACAGATAACAGATTATGCTTGAGTCCTGAGACTAGAGCTACATTTGTGATGATGACACTTCCAAGATTAATATTGCCATATCCCAGAGTGTGTCCTATGTTGCCATCTCCATAGGAAACTTTTGGGCCAGCCTTCTCCTCAAAGTCTGATAGCAGGGCTTTATTTCCAGTCATGTGTCCTGAGCATCCACTGTCCAAGATAAGTGTGCTCTCTCTTATGCCCTGTAATCACAAACCAACACTAAGTGTTAGTTTTAAGGATCCAGACTTGCTTGGATCCTTTGCCTTTCTTAACAGTGTTAGCTTTTGCAGCGGAATCATTATCAACAGAGTTTAAACTAACATTGTCAGACTTTATACTAGCAGAGTTTGCTCTAACCCATTTCAAGTTGGGTTTTAGCTCATAATAGTTGTGATAAATAGCATGATAACTCTTGCAAGTATAAATGGAATGCCAAGTGCTCCCACAGTGTGTGCATAAAGTCTGTGGTCTAACTCTAACACAATCATTTTTTACTTCTGAAGTAGAAGGTAAAGAATTAATATGTTTGTTCTTATTGCAAAATCTAGCAAGATGATTAGAACTACCACAATTGTAACATGTTTTCCTTGAAGCACCAGCATTAGGCAAATGATTATTTCTATTATTTATGCCTATTTTTCCATTCCTATTTTTCTTGGACCCTTTAGGTTTCATGGCAGACTTTACCTCTTTGAGCTTATGTTTGAACTGTTTTCCTGTCATTAAACCAACATTAACCTGTTTCTCACAGACTCTAATTGGTTCTTTAACAGCTTCTGGCTCAACAGGCTTCTCTGTTTTAGATTCAATATCCACTTGTTCAACACAAGCTTCAATTGACTCCATAACTGCTTCTTTCACAACTACAGATTTTAGCTTGCTAGATTCAGGAACAAATGTTACAGGAGATGAATATGAACTTGTGAATGCTCTTAACTTGATTTTGTCCTGAAATCTAAGTTCATCTTCCTCACTGTACCCTAAACCTACAGAATCTGTCTGAAACACTTGATGTGTATCTCTACCAGAATTAGTCCAAGTTTTAATTATTTTTCTTTCCTTCTCTAAATCAGATTCTAGTTGCCTATACCTTTTAAGCAACTCCTGTTCAACATAAACAGCATCATCTCTTTCTTTTTGAATCTGCTTCATATTCTCAAGTTCTCTTTCAAGAAACTTGCTTCTATCTTTAAGACTAAGATTCTCAGATTTAATCCTTTCATTCTCTAAAGTCTGATCCCTATAACTAACATGTATGTTCTTAAGATAAATTCTTAATTCAGAAATATTATCAGTATCATAAGCATAAGTAGTTAAGGGTACCTTATTTTCAGATGATTCAGTCTCATCTCTGACAGTTGCCATAAGAGCATAATTTTCTCCATCATCAGAATCTGAAGTATCTGCCCAATCTTTGCCTTTAGAGATGAGTGCTTTCTCAGTTCTTCCTTTCTTACACTCTGGAGCATAGTGACCCATCTCTTTGCACTTGTAGCACTGGATCTCAGATTTGTCCTTCTTTCCAGACTTGGTATCCCTTCCATCAGACTTTCTGAAATTCTTCTTCTCAGAATTTGAATCTCTCCTTGAGAATCTTTTACCCTTCTTGAAGTTCTTGAATCCCATCTTTTTAAATGTCTTAACCATCAAGGCAGCCATTTGCATCAACTCCTCTTCATCATCCTCAGAGTCAGAAGCTTCATCAGAGTTTGAGTCATCATCAGAGTTTGATGACTCACTTTCAGAGTTTACAACCAATGCTTTTCCTTTGGCTTTCTTCCTTGAGATTTTCTTTTCAATGGGCTTCTCCTCAACTTTGAGAGCAACAGATTTTGTCTTTTTACTCAATCTTCTATTCCTTTGTTCTATCTCCAGTTCATGAGTTTTCAACAACCCATAGATTTCATCAAGTTCTGTATCAGCAAGTTCATAATTATCTCTTATTGTTGTTGTCTTTAGATCCCACTTTTCAGGTAGAGATAACAGAAACTTGAGATTAGATTCTTCAAGCTCATATTCTTTATCAACCAGAGACAAATCATTCAATAGTTTGCAAAATCTGTCATAAGTCTCAGTCAAGGTTTCATTAGGTCTTGAATCAAAGTGCTCATACTCCTGTGTGAGTATTGTCTTTCTGTTTTTCTTAATAGCACCTGTTCCCTGGCATCTGACTTCTAAAGCATCCCAAATCTCTTTGGCAGTCTTGCAGCCAATTACTCTGTTAGACATAACATTATCTAAAGCACTGTGGAGAAGATGTCTAACCTTTGCATCCTTTGCAATTGATGAGATGTCCTCAGGAGTCATATCTTTCTTTTCCTTTGGAACAGTCTTTTGTTCTTGACCATCAACAACAGGGGCTAGTTTGGTTGGATTGTGAGGACCATCATAAATTCTGTCAAGATATTCTGGATCTGTTGCTTCCAGAAACATGGTCATCTTTACCTTCCAAATTGGATACTCTACAGGCCTGAGAATTGGAACCCTGATTGTTTCATATCGACTCACAGAATTAGGCTTAACCTGTTCAGCCTTGGGAGCAGTTTGATTTTCTTCAGACATGATTATTACTGTGTTTGAATCGTAAAACTGTATATATTAAACAGCCTTGGCTCTGATACCAATTGTTAGGCCGAATACACAATATAATCAAGTATATATGAGAATAACAATAATCAAGAACACTGTTTATGAATCAATAAAACTGTAATCGTATTAACAGCTTCTCTCTTTATGATGTTAATGAATCACAAAGAGCTTCTAGGTTACAAGAATAATAATTCAATAATCGCGTCCCTTCTAGGGATAACCTATCTGTGTTTATATAGTACACAGTTACACAATCCTTATCTAATTGATATTCCTACAAATTAGCTATACAAGTTATATCAATTAAGGATTGCTTCTTATCTTCTATTCCGTCTCCTTAGCTGTATCAATATATTCTGCTTCTTTCCATCTTCAGAATATATTGCTTCTAGAATCTTCAATTCAGCACCGATAGCTAATTCAACTATCACCCTGTCAGACTTTAAATAAACTCTGACCGGCTTCTGATAAACTCTTCACCCTGTCAGACTTTAAATAAACTCTGACCGGCTTCTGATAAACTCTGGTTAGTACCTGTTGCTTAAACACTGATAAACAAACGTCAGCAATTATATCTAACAGAAAGAGTATGAAGAAAATACACCAAACAATTGCAATATAATAAAGAAGTTAAAGTTAGCTACAAATAAAAAAAATGGAGGAAAACGGAAAAGTTTAAAAGTTCCTTCACCAGTTTAAAAGTTTTTTTTATTGAAAAATTGATATGATGCGGTTTATTAACAATCCTGCTCATTTGTCAAGTCTAAAAACGACAGAAAAATAAAGAAACGAAAAAATAAAATTAGAGTCAAATCCTCAAATGTATATATGATTATGAATTCATGTTTAAATAATTAAATTCACCAACCTGGAACTTGAGTGTTTCTGCAGTTTCTTGTAGTTTATGTTCTGACCTAAACAACAATAAGTTGTGATACATAGAACCAGTGTTCTAAAAGTCGGCGATTAATCGGGATTAATCGCCGATTAATCGTTAGACGGCGGTCCACCGAACTGATTAAGCGAAAATCGGTCAATTAATCAATTTTTTCAGAAAAACGGTCAAAAATCGGATGAATTGGTCAGAAATCGGATTCATCGATCAAAAATCGGGCTAATTATTAAAAAATAGTAAAAAATATTTAAAATTTAAAAAAATAATTAGAAATTTAAAATGTTGAAACTTGATTAAATGATAGGAAAAAACATTATTTTTGTACATGTAATTATAATTTTAGATGCCTAAATCGTAAATTCTCTTAATTTTTGCTCTTAAATTGATCTATAATTAAAAAGTTAAACCTTCAAACTTTTATTTATTAAAATTATATAATATTTTAAACATATTTGCATAAATATATGATAATAACATATGTTTAGTTGAAATAACGAAATAATTATATATATATATATATAATTGTATATAAAAAATATTATTAAATTTATTCCGATTAATGACCCGATTAATCATTCCGATTAATCCCCGATTACCCGATTAATCCCTGGACGGTGCCTTCACCGATTAACTCTGATTCCCGCTTTTTACAACACTGCATAGAACATATAAAACTCGAATTACCAAGACTACGAGAATTATATAGAAAAACTAACAAAATGAATTGCATACATACTCTGTTTCTGTTTGTTCTGACTAACTAATGTTTTATATTCTTTCATCTTCTCTAAGTATAATTTCATTTCGTTATATGCAAATACGTGCAAAATACTTTTCATATGGTTATGGCCAAGCCCAACAGCTAGAATTTGTGTAGTTGGCTAGCATTTGTCAAAGCATGTGTGTGCCTAAGCTACCGTACATGTCTTCATTTCTAAGTTCTAGTTATGTTGAAGATCACATGGAAAGGTTTAAGCTATTAGCAAAACTAGATGTATTATATAGACGAACTACATTAACATGCTTCATGATGTAAAATAAACTAACCTACTTTGACTTTAGAAGTAGAATACAACTTGAAATTCTTGTATAAGCTAAAAGGTGGACCAACTTCATGCTAGACTTTAGAAAATCTGAGGAACAAAAGAAGAACCAGGCTTACACCATATTCTCTTTACTTCAGAATTTGACATAATTCAAGTCTGTCCTGCCAAATTTCCATGCCTGGGTATTAGTAACAGTTCAATGAAATCAACACCCAAAAATCAAATAGTACAAAGAGAGTTGTAGATATAAAATACTAATCTGACCTTGTTTGTTGTATGTAAACAATATAACATAGCAAATTTCCTACTCATCTCATCTACCAGTAGACATTGCCTCCTCGACTTTCCTGATGACCACGCTTAGACTACCTCCACCTTCCAGAGCTTTTACGGCTGCTCGATGGGCATGCATTTTCCATTTGAGTAAATTATAAGACTGTAGAACTGACCATCTTGCTTGATTTGACATCTATTTAATTGAACAAAAATTGATTACTACACTTGCTGTGAATTAGCAGATATTCGAAGGCATAAAGTTTTTTCTTTAAAAGACCTGGGCAACAGAAAGTGGAGGATCCAAAAGAACCGAAATGCTCCTAAACAAATTTTCATCATTCTCACCACCATCAGCCTCACCATACACAAGGGCTTCAACTGCAATCCCAGCAAACAACACCATGCAATACCTTAAAAATAAACCAATCATTATTTTAATAACATATAAACATGCCAACTCAGGCTGGGAAGCAAATAAGAACACAGGTTGAGAGCCTGGACAACCACCTATCAAAGGCAGTACCAAGCTCAATCGACCCTGAGCAAGCTCGTTCTGCATATTTTCTTCCCAAAATTGTGTTCATACTATAGCAACACGATTTTTAAGGTATATATTTCCAGACAAAACTGTTATAGACCATACATGTGTAAACTAGCCTCTTAGTTCCTAGATTTCAAACAACCTAATAATAAAACAATATATCCATTTGGAACATTCTATAACTTCTGAAGAATCCAAACGTTATGACCTTCGATCTAGACAAACAAGAATATCTGAATATTTTAGAAATCGCAGCGATAATGATAATTTTAAGACCAGAAAAAGAACTTCATATCTAGCTTACTACCGAAGTTGTCACAGATGTGTTGCAAAATTAACACTTTGAGGTTTATATTTACTATTGGTTATGACACTGAGATATCACTGTCCACGTTACATAATGACAACTTTAACGTCATGTTCATATGGTATGGTTACAACTTACAACCTTAGTTCTGGAACAAACAGGACATTCTCCAAAACAGTTACAAGGTTCTGCTGCTGATGCTACTAGAACATTCACATTCTTCCTTTTCTCTTCAAGAAACAAAAACCCTAGACTAGAATTTGTTATCATTATTTACCCTCCTACGAAAACAGTAGGCTAATCTATGATCCTGTTTGCCTTCCTTACATATCAACCTGAAGCTAGAAAAAGTACCTTCCAACTAAATAGTGAAAGATAAGGAAACCTTATTTAGGGATGTACCTATGTTGAGCTCTTTAAAGTAAACATTTCCGACTACGAACACTGCTTATGCAACTTGACACCCGAATATTTCATGAAGCCCTCCTCAGTCTCACAGACTAGATTAGTTATGCGGACAAATCCATCGGACCAATCTACTGCACTCCATTTGTCTGGGATTTTTGGAACAAATCCTTTCAAGAATTGACATCTTGGTGTTCTGTACATGTCACATAATCCATTAGCACCGCACATTCCATAACGATCACAGTCACTTACATCTTGACTGAAGTAAAGCACCCAACTTTCTTTTGGGTCATTCCAAACAATAAGTTCTTTATTTCCACTAGGTGTCAACACGACCCTCGGGAGAGTAGTTTTATTGACCGCATCAAACTTGTCTAAAACACAATAACTGAATTCATTCAGTAAAACGAAACTAAAATATAACACTTATCGATAGCAATCCATCAATATCGAGGTCTAGTGGGCTAGAGTACACCAATAAAGATAAACACATACATGTTCGCAGATTTAAATCAACAAAACTAAAAAACAGTAATCCAATCCATTCGATAAAACGAAACTATATTACAATACTAATCGATACTCCGATGTTCATAATAATCAGAAGTTAAACATTAATGAGTTAATCATATACACAAATCAATCCATCAACAAAGTCAATCAAATCAAAACATAGATTTACAAAACGACATCGTATCATACATATACAAAATTCAATCACTTAAATCAATTAATTAACAATTAATACTATCAAACAAACCTAATTACAAAACTGATAATATAAGCATAGAAAAATAATAACAATAATTTATAATTGAGGGAAAGAGTCAGAGAGAGAGAGAGAGCGAGAGAGAGAGAGAGTCAGATACCTGAGCGAGAGAGATGGAGGCGATGAGAAACGAATATGTGTATGTATAGATTAACGACGCGGCAGAGAGAGAGAGAGATGAAGGAGGGAGATGTGGCTAGGAGATGAGGTCTATATATAGGTACACAAACCCAGTCGATTGGTTATGAATTGAAAGTTGAGAATGAAAGAGAGAGTGAAGGTACCTGAAAAATATCTAGGGTTCTTCAGAGGCATAAGTTTGAGAGAGGTGAGGCAGAGGGAGATGGGTGAGGTCGAGTGAGGAGTGAAAAATAGTTTTTGTTTTAATTAGTTTTTAGTTTTGTCTAAAAGCTCAAAAAAAGGGGGGAAATGAAAATTGGTTAAGGGGGGAAACATTTGGTAAAGGGGGGAACATTTTGTATAAGGGGAGAAAAGTATAAGCGGACGATTAATTGTTTTTAAAGACAACGTTTATACATCAGTTCGGAAGTAATCTGATGACATAACAATACAAAGACATCAGTTATTTTAAAATCGATGTAATTAACATCTTTTACATCAGTGGAATTATAAACCGATGTTATATTGGCGATGTCTATTGACCTTTTTCTAGTAGTACATTAAAAATAAGATATTTTATAGCTTATTGTACAAATTAACACAAATAGACCGATTCTTTTAATATGTTTAAATTTACGTCATAAGTAGAAAACATCTAGTACTTTGATCTTATAATAACTCCGAACTCTGGGCAAGAGAACATAAAGTTTAAAAATAAGAGTATTTTTCTTTTTTGTTCTTCTTAGAGTTTTTCATCGACACAAATTAAATTTTGGAATGAAGTTGTTTAATATTTTAATTTCTTTCTTTTCCAAGGTATATCTGAAAACACAATTACAATATAAATGAGTTGTACAAGGATGACATATTTTGATCTTATATCAGTTATAATTTTGACATCTCAAGAAACAGACTATTTATCAACATAATGTTGAGAAGCGGTTGAGTTGTCTTTCAATCAAAATGTGAAAAATTAATAATGTCTTTTAAATTATTAATAATTTAACTTACTCATAGGTATAATGTGGTTGATCGGCCATAATATTTTGTGTACGTGTCTGCCATGCGTTATCCTATTTTCTAAAATGTATTGATTCTTGTTAACTTGACTATTTTAATCCAATTTTTCAAAGTTTATTATCTTTAATTTCCAACCGAAATTTCTAAGTACATATTATTCGACATTATAATCGATGTACATATAGATTAATTTTTATATTTTGTCATATTTTATATTATATATGATCCTTTTTTGATTTATATAAGATTCATTTAACGACCTTTTTTGTTACTATCTAATATTTTTAAGAATCTCATCTTTCAATTATTTTACCTCATGACTAAATAACTTTTTCAAACATAGTTACATTTATTGATTAATTCGATTATGACTAATCAATCTATTTTTCTTTGATAAAATTACTGTATAAATTCATATTAATATTAACTAAAAATATGGTAAGACAAATTTATATTACGTGATTATTATCAATATTTTTGAAATTGGTAGAATACATAATCATGTACCATATTTCTTTTAAAAATATAAAATTTTAAACATAACATCATTTTACTCAAATGTTAAAGTAATAGTAAAAACAGGATACATGTTGTATTTATGTAAAAGAATTTTTAATTCAAAATTAGAAAATTGTGTAACACAATGATTAGAAGGATGAATTATTTAAATGAGATTAGCGGTTTAGTTCACCACAAGAAGTAAATTAACTCATTTTTTCCATTAAATAAGGGAGTGACAATTTGTTTTCGAAATTGGTTTTACGTACCAAATTAGAAAACTAATATACAATGTTACCCAGTAGATGTCGATTATAGAGGGGGGGGGTTGAATATAATCGTATGAAATAATCGAATAAACAAATATAAAACAATCAATATCAGCTTTTATGAATCTTTATTAAAACTGATACAAACTCTCTCAAGAAACTATGAGTTCTTAAGAGCTGCTAGGTTTACAAAATACTCGTGAAAAGCTATTACTCTCGTAAAACCTATCCTGTGTTTATATACACACACAGCTACACAATCTGTTACATAAGATAATCTACATTTAATTAGATTGATCTTCTTGTTGCTTATCTTCTGTAACAGCTTCGATGAAGTATATCTTCTGTAAATCAATCCTTTCCTGAAATTGCGGAATAGTATCAATCAATATCTGATGACTTGACCTGCCACTGATGATGACATCATCAGACGTCAGCTCATGATGCTCCAAGTACTGATGCTACCCGACCCTGACATACTCAGTAAATCATCATTTTCCAACAATCTCCCCCAATTTATACTTTCTGAAATAAAGCATAAATTTTTTGGATTTAATGATGCCAAAACTTCAATCAAATTCTCGTAGGATCAATGTAAGGATTTTGTTTAAGATATCCTTCATAATCAGACACTCTTATGAACCCCATGTTCTTCTGAAGAAACTGCTTCATCAACTCCTCATCTTTTTCCAATAACAAGTCAATCATTTTTCTTCTCAGCTTCCTCAGACTTTCATCATTTTTGTCTGTCTGATAAATTGCTGCTCTCAGATCTTCAATAGAACTTCTCAGCATTCTTTCATCCAGATAGATAAGCTTAACTCTTTCACTATCAGGACTGAAAGACAAATATTCTACTCCCAGAGTCTTCTCAATAAATGCACTCCCTTTCTTCATTTCCACCTCTTGTCCATCCATGTCAATGTATTTAGGAGCATATCCAGTATTTTTCAGATTCAGCCCCATCAGATGCAAATTAATACTGGATTGAATCTTCTTTCTCCATTTTACACACAACTCATCTTTAGGAATAAACATATACTGTACATACCTCAATTCTTCCAAGTTCTTCATTGAGATATCCAGCTCTGTCAGCACAAACGTTGATCCATCCTTAAGAAAATACACTAACTTTTCTTTAGGCAGATTTCCATCATGAACATCATACACCATTTGAACAGAGATAAGTTTATCAAGATGCCTTTGAGTAACTTTATCACTCAGATTTTCTGTTAGACATGCTTGATCATATGACGCTGCCTGAGGAATTATTTCTGCATCAGGATGACCAATTCCTCCATGTGTTCCTGTCCGTCGACATTCATTCTTCTTCTTCGCAACTTCTTCATAAGATTTCTTGAATTTTCCAGATCCACCAGTACAAGAAATTCCAGGGAGACTTTTGAAATGTCCACTTGATTTGAATATCTCATTGAGATGAAGATGAGATTTATCTTCCCTGACATCATAGCCTTTTGTTTTGTACCCTTTAACCTTCTTGGATTCGTAAGCATTTCTCGAACTCCTTCCAACATCCTCCTTCTTTCTCAAATATTCTTGCAGCATAACTCCTGACTTAGTGAAGCTTCGTTGTTTTAAAGACTTAAGATAGTCTTTTTTTGCTTGCTTGGCTGCTTCCACATTTAATGATGTTCTTACAAGAAATATCTGTCTATCATTCCTTGAATCTTCCCTTCTTTTCCTTCTTTGAACTAGAGGAGTATCATCATCCTTTTCCTTTTCTTGATGTGATTCTTCAACAACTTGTTCAGTGACTATTACTTGAGATGGACCTTCAAGAACTTCCTTTCCTTTTCCCTCAGCAAGAACAATAGAGAGTTTAGATGATGTATTTGCACCAGTATTCGATCCTTCTTTGATCACAATACCTTTTTGAGATTCTGAACGTGATTTGATAGTCCTTCCTCTTCCTCTACCATGACCTCTACCTCTAGACCTGTTTCCCTTCTTTTCACTTCTGACAATTCCTTTCTGTGAGTTCAGCATTTCATACTCTATCCTTTGAGCTTCCACCATTTCTTCTACATCCTCATCAGGATACATTTCTTGAAGAAGTTTTCTCGCTTGCTGCTCATTGAATGCTTCAAGTCTGGGATCTTTATAGTGCACAGTGTATTCTATTCCATCAATATTCACAGTCTGATGAAACTTCTTTGCCTGCTCAGCAGTTGTCACTATAATATCATGAGATTGAATTCTAGAACGAGATCCAGATACTTGTGTTGACTGCTGTTTTTGACTTTGATTAGACACAGTGATTTGTGTCCTAGCAGCAGCATCGGTAGATACCTGTTTCTGACTAGATCCTCCATCAGGAGCATCATCCCTCCTTAAAACCACTAACTCCGGAGAGCATTTGGTTGATACTAATTTCTCCCCCTTTTTGGCATCAGTACCAGCATCAGGAACAAGAGAAGAGATAAGTAAGTCCAGCTTAGCATCCATAGATTCAGCCTTTTTCTCCAGAGTTGCAATTCGATGTTCAAGAGAGACATGATCTTTGTGAACACAGGAAAAATCTCTTTTATGTCGAGCGTCAGATTGAGCATTCACAGCCACAACATCAGCAATATTCTTTGCAGTTGAAGTCCTGACATCAGTAATCTCTTCAACAATAGCTCTAAGCATGAGAGAAGTACCTTTGAGATGAGCTTGAAGATCTGAACTTTTAATCTCCTTAAAAGCAGTGGCTAAGTGACAATGAGCTCCAGTAATACCAATAAAAGATGAGGGATCAGTCCAAGAATGATTCCACTGAGCTCACCTGTGACTAGTCAGAATGTCATTTGAAGAATCATCAGGATCAGAATTTTCAGAGCTTGAAGTAGAACTGTGAGACTGATCCTGAGACAGAGAAACTACAGGGGTATTGGATGTACCTGTAGAAAAATTAGTAACACCTAGATCTCTCTTTTCTTTTTCAGTGATCTCATCACTGCTCACCAACACAGTATCTGAACTTTTGATAGTCAGAATTTCCTCACTCAAATGCATAGCATTCTCACTCAATTCTACCTCTCCTTTTGCCAGTTCAGGAGACTGCCTCTCAACAATTCTGTTTTTCTCTAAATCTTTTCTCTCATTCTCACGAAAAAGGCTCAGAGCACTCAGAAACGAAGAAATAAGAGATGGCAGAGAAGGGTAGAGTGTAGTCATACTAACAGGGGATCCCTCAGTCAAGGGTCTGTCAATAATCATCCTGACACCAGGAGAGTAAACAACCATAGAAGAATCAGGATTAGTCACATTACCTGATTCCTCAATGTCCATAGGACGAGAGGACAATGGTTGAATCATGAGAGCTTGACTGTCTACAAACGGGCATGCTTCCATACTTTGAATGAAAGGTTCTTGTGGAGCCTGGACAATGTGGACTGCTTCAGTAGGATGTACTGGAGGTTCTTGTGTGTCCTGCCCTGAAGATTTGTCTTCATCAAAATAAGCAATGACCTCCTCTTCAAAAAATGCTTTGAGCAGGTTCAGGGAGTAACACAGAAGAGGGTAAAGAATCCTGATATGACAGCTCCACGCCTTCATCTACCATTTGAGTAGATGGTTCTTGTGTGGCTTGATCTCTGTGGACTGCTAGTTCACATTGAGAACCAGGTTCTTGTGTATCCAGATCAATACTAGGAGCAAAAGTTGTTCTTGCCTTAAAATTCCTTTTCTTTGTTCTTGTAAAACAGATCTTCCTTTTCTGACCAGCAGACCCAGCAATTTCCTTTTGAGCTGCATGTTCCAGTCTCTTAATTTGATCATAAGACATATCAACCTTTCTTCCCTGTGGAGAAACAGAAGGACTGGAATCAGAGACAACCACTCTTTCAGGTGATGGTTGCACGTCAGACATGTTAGCAGCAAGTGTTGGTATTGCATCAGGAGCATATCCGATATCAGAGGTGAAAGTGTTGTCCGGAGCACAACTGATAGGGATATCAGTAGCAGTACTAGCATGAAGAGTTTTATGGAGATCATCAACAACATCAAAGTGAGAATAAAGACTAGATTTCCGCAATCTTCTTCGTTTGGGAGATGATGGTGAAGAAGGAATGTCATTCGCCAAATCCACAGATGATATCTTAAATATTGAGGACAGAGGTATATCATCATCATCAGTATCAACAACAGTTGTATGCTTTCTTCGTGAGGCCGGTATTTTGGATGCCATACCAACTGGTTGATCACCTTGTTTCTCCATGATATTGGTGGGTGGATGTGACAAGGTCCTTGATCCTGACGACTGAGAATGTCGCACAGATTTGGCTAACCTTGTATGTGGTACAACTGATTGCTTTTGAGAGCCATCAGAGGTGGGAAGTAAGTGTTTGGTAAACTGTTTGGATTGTGTACTTGGGTTAGAGCCAGAGGGGGTATCGACAGCAGACCTCTGAGTCATAGTACTGAGAGCAACTCCATAAACAATAGGCAGTCTCTGTCTTAGAAGCTGCCTGACTTGTTTAGGATACACAACATCACCTTGAAACATTTGTTTTCCCTTCAACATGTACACCTGAAAGGAGTGAGGGGTATTCTGGAAAACATGTAACAAACACTCATCTTGAAAAACAACATTAGGGCATAAGTACTTAAAAATCAAATGCAGAAAACGACCAAAGTAGACAGTTTCCTGATTCTCATTTATTCGACTTCCTATGGAATCAATAAGCATGCTAGTTATATTAAAATTGTAACCATAGATTAGAGAGTACCCAATATTTTGTGTGGCTTGAGTGAGAGCATCAAAGTTTGAACTCTTATTCATGAAACACTTACCAATGGAATCAAAGAAAAAGTTCCATTCTTGGCGAAGCTTTGTTCTTACCAGTCTACCCATTCTGGTCATATCACCATTATAGCCAATCTTGATGAAAAACTCCCTAAGGACAACCTCCGAAAAGAAAGGAGTAAAGGATGTAGGGCTACCCAGGTGTAAAGCTCTTTGAACAATAGAGGGAGTAACCTCATACAGATCATTCCTATAGGAGAAGGTGAGACCTGGTTGAGTATTAGAAGTACCTGGAGTGTATGTAGCAATACTCCAAATCTGCATCACTGCATGGGCAGAAATCGCCTTAGGTTCTGTCAGAGCAAACCCAATTGAGCTAGAAGCCAGAAAATCCTGAATGAGATGAAATTCGGATGGGGCTTTTGGATTATCCAGAATAACAGAGTAATTGTTGGTGACAAAAAGAACTCCATTATGAGTCAGATTCTTGTTTGTAGGAGATGGAAAATGAGTTGCTGCCATTGTTGAGAGAAAAACAAACACAAAGAGAATAATATGGATATTCAACAATGATAAGAAAGTGTGAGAGAGACAAATCTTTTGTGTATAATTTGCAACACAATTTCTCCGAAAAACAAGACTAATGATGACTATTGGACAGATATCGTGCAAAAATGGGTATGCACGATGTTCAAGGACGTGTGATTAAAGCGCTATACACAACCGTTGTATATATTAGCGCGTGAAAAGCACGTGTGGGGACACCTGGCACCAAGTTATATACTCAAAATATCCTGCAATCAGCTATGTTGAATAATAAAAAATCAATAATAAAATTATCGATTCTAATATTACTAAGAGAGAAAATAATAATAAAGTGCGAAGTAGTCCAACAGTCAGAAGAATAATGACTGTCTTGGAACTCCATACTTTACTATCCCCATAGCTTCAAGCCAAGCATCATATTAAACCTCTCAGTTGCCCTGTTGTATCCTATAAAAACCCGAGCATGATAACAACAGTCATTACATATACCGTCAAGAAAGAAAACAATACCATATATCAAATGGCAGGAATCTTTGAATTCATGGATGTCGAAGCTTTCTTGAATATGAACTGGAGACAACAAGCAAACTATATGATTGATGAGTTGCTTGTTCTATCATTTCTGAATGATGAAGGTCTCATTGCTGACGATGAGATTGCTGAAGGTCCTATCTCCAATCCTTATATTCACATCATTCGTCCTGGGCCGTATGATGTGCCCATCCTCACAGATGATCTGTCTGCAGAGATCTGTCTGCAGAGATCTGTCTGTTACTCTTCCAAGAGAGCTACTTGAATGGTTCTGTGGATGAAATCTTCTTGGAATCCTGCAAGCTGCAAGCAGGAAAGAGGAAATGAGACGATGATGATGATTCAACATCAGGAGGATGTCAAACCCTTGAAATCCAAGATGTTATTATGACCAGTTGAACGGACAAGTAGTTGTCATCAGAGGCAAGAGAACACTATAGCTTCTGGCTCTAGCTCTTCTGCCTCTGATGTTGCATTCAAGTACTTGTCCTGATTAGTAAGGCATCTCTCTATAAACATAGTGAGTAGGATTCCAGAGAAAGATTAGCTAGACAAATGTATGAGATTGTATGAATGTAAAGTTTGTTTGAATCAATTAATGAAAAAGATCCAATGTTTTGCTTCACATTTAATCTGCAATTTATTTTAGTGAATGTCTCAACAATAATCAATCATCAGAATAACAGTCATCAGTATCTATATTGATGCAAAGTGAAAGAAATGATATCACTTTAAATAATAAAATAATCTACTCATCAGTATCACGTGCCTTTTGTGACCATCAGTATCAATCATCAGTAGCAGTATGTAGTATCAAGTATCAGGAGTTACTCGCTTGTAACCATTCCAAGTTCATTCACAAGTCTAGTGAATACTGCCTCTGCCAGAGGCTTAGTGAATATATCAGCCAATTGTTGATCTGTTGGAACAAAATGAAGTTCAATCGTTCCTTCCATCACATGTTCATGAATAAAGTGATACCTGATACTGATATGCTTGGTCAGCGAGTGCTGAACTGGATTTCCTGTCATTGCAATAGCACTTTGATTATCACAATAAATAGGAATTTTTGAAAAGTGCAAACTGTAATCCAGCAGTTGATTCTTCATCCACAATATCTGAGCACAGCAGCTTCCTGCAGCTATGTACTCAGCTTCAGCCGTTGAAGTAGAAATTGACTTCTGCTTCTTGCTAAACCATGAAACCAGTCGACCACCCAAAAATTGACAGCTTCCAGAAGTGCTTTTTCTGTCAATTTTACAACCAGCAAAATCAGCATCAGAGTATCCTATCAGTGTGAAGTCTGATGCTCTGGGATACCACAAACCAATATTTGGTGTCCCTTTAAGATATCGAAATATCCTCTTTACAGCTATCAGATGTGGTTCTCGTGGTTGAGACTGAAATCTTGCACAGAGACATGTTGCGAACATAATATCCGGCCTACTGGCAGTGAGATAAAGGAGAGAACCAATCATTCCTCTATAACTTGTGATATCCACTTCAATTCCTTCCTTAGAGTCAAGTTTGGTGGCAGTAGCCATGGGAGTACTGGCAGGAGCGCTATCTTGCATGTTGAATTTCTTAAGCAGATTTCTGGTGTACTTGGACTGATTGATAAAAATCCCTTCATCAGTTTGTTTAACTTGCAATCCCAGAAAGTAGCTCATTTCTCCCATCATGCTCATCTGATATCTTGACTGCATCAACTTAGCAAACTTTTGACACATTGTAGCATTAGTAGATCCAAAGATTATGTCATCTACATATATCTGGACTAAGAGCAAGTCTTTGCCTTTTTGGATATAAAACAGAGTTTTATCAATGGTGCCCAGTGTGAACCCACTATCAAGAAGAAACTGAGTAAGTGTTTCGTACCAGGCCCGTGGTGCTTGCTTGAGTCCATCCAGAGCTTTATCCAGTCTGTACACATGATCTGGATATTTAGGATCAACAAACCCTGGAGGTTGTTCAACGTAAACTTCTTCCTCCAATTCTCCATTTAAGAAGGCACTTTTAACATCCATCTGAAAGACCTTGAATTTCATATGTGCAGCATATGCTAGAAATATTCTGATGGCTTCCAATATGGCGACTGGAGCAAATGTTTCGTCGTAATCAATGCCTTCTTGCTGAGAGTATCCTTTTTCTACAAGTCTGGCCTTGTTCCTTGTAATTACTCCATCAGAATCAGTTTTGTTTCTGAACACCCATTTAGTTCCCACAATGGATCTATTTTTGGGTCTCGGAACAAGTTTCCAGACTTCATTTCTTTCAAACTCATTAAGTTCTTCTTACATTGTTGTTACCCAATCAGCATCTTTGAAAGCATCTTCAATTTTCTTTGGTTCTTCCTGTGAAAGAAAATTATTAAACAGACACTCATTCTGAGTTGCATTTCTTGTTTGAACACCAGCATCAGGATCTCCAATAATAAGATCAGGAGGATGCGCTTATGTCCATCTTCTTGCTGACGGTAACTGAGTTCTTGAACTAGATGTTCCCCCTGCATCAGTGTCTTGATAAGTTCCACTAGAATTGGAATTTCTCTGATGGTCATCTCCTGATGTACTGTCAGTACTTCCATCAGTGTCTATAGAAGAGTTGTTTTCAAGAGATTCATCATTTATAGTATTATCAGTAGTATTTATGATATCATTAGGCTCCCCCTCAATATCATCACTACTGATTTCAGCTTCTAGTTCATCTCCAAATATCAATTCTTCATGAGTATCTTCATTAATTCCAGTAATTTATCCTGTCATCAAATGATACATTTACTGAGACATTCACAATCTTAGTTTTCAGATTATATACCTTGAAAGCTTTTGTTGTATCAGGATATCCAATAAAAATTCCTTCATCTGCTTTTGTTTCAAATTTTCCAAGCTGCTCTGGGTGTGACCGTAAGATAAAACATTTGCACCCAAATACGTGCAAGTGTTTTAAGCTTGGTTTCTTTCCTTTTATCATCTGATATGGAGTCTTGCCATGTCTTGTGATCAAAGTACAGTTCTGAGTATAGCAAGCAGTGTTAACAGCTTCTACCCAGAAATAAGTTGGTAGCTTTGCTTCTTCCAGCATTGTTCTTCCTGCTTCAATTAGAGTTCTGTTTTTCCTCTCAACTACTCCATTCTGTTGAGGTGTACCAGGAGCAGAGAATTGCTGCACAAGTCCTTTTGATTTACAGAATTCTTCCATTTTTGAGTTTTTAAACTCAGTTCCATTATCACTTCGAAGAACTTTGACTTTGTTGCTTGATCCGTTTTCCAGCAATTTGACATGCTCTATCAGAATCTCTGGTGTTTCACTCTTTTTATGCAGAAAGTATACCCATGTAAACCTTGTATACTCATCAACAATAACTAGAGTATACCTTTTCTTGTTAATAGACATTACATTCACGGGACCAAAAAGATCCAGATGCAGAAGGTGATACGCCGTGTCTATTGAGTATTCTGATTTACTTTTGAAGCTGATTCTCTTTTGCTTTGACTTTTGACATGAGTCACAGAGTCCATCAGGGGAATACATTGCTTTTGGGAGACCTCTCACTAAGTCCTTTCTTACTAACTCATTGATGTTATTGAAATTCAAATGAGATAGTTTCTTGTTCCAGTTCTGTTAGGTCCAAAGTATCGTAGAAGGGGGGGGGGGTTGAATACCATACTCACAAATAATTCAATTTCGTTCGCGGATAAATCATTCAGTTCTATAATGAAATCAAACACACCAAACCAAATCAAGTTTCGGGGAATATATCTTTTTATAAATATAAACCTCGAGGGGTGCTACAATTTCTAATCCGTAGATTAGCTTCAATGAGTTCTAAGTTATACACAATCAAAACTTTGATAGATTTCAAGCAGAATTAATTTCTCTGGTATTTTCTCTCTGGCTCGATCTCTCTCTCAGTTATTGCTTCTGTGTGAAATAACTTCGACTGAGGAAGACACTGCCTCTCTCTTAGTAATTGTAGTCTTTAGTTTTGAAAACTATCGAACTAGGAATGAAGGAATCAATCCTGGCCGTCCATCTTCAAAATCAACCTGTAAAACAAGAATACTTTTCACCTGCTCCTTATTAAAAAACCATCGAATGATTTAAAAAACCATAGAATGATTTAAGTTATTTTACCATTCGATAGTTTTAAAACAAAACTATCGAATACTAAATTAACTCAAATTGGTTTTCTATGAATCACTTTTTAATACCATTCGATAGTTTTCTGAAATGAAAAACTATCGAATCCTTTTTCTTGTCTTATATCTTTTAATGATTCCACTGAGCTCCTGGGCGTTTAAGTAATAGACTGTATCACTTCCTTCTGAGACGATAAAACAACTTGATCATTTTAGTGCCGTCACCTAGTGCAACTGGTCTGGTTCACAGATGAATAACACTTGATCAATTCTTCTTTTATGTCTTCAATTCAATGCTTCTGATAAGTCCCTTGTCGTTCTGGTTGCTTCGATTAAATCACTGGAATCCCGTGGTACTTAACCCTAAATCATTCACATACTTCTGTCGTCTTGAAAGTCTTGTTTCTTTTGCTGTCACTGAGGCTTGAACATTTTCATGAACTTCTTTCCGTGACCTGTTTACGGACTTCAAGAATACATAACGTATTTTGATTTTTTGAGTTTACCTTTTCTTCTTTGATTCTGGATTCCTGTGCTTCTGTTAATACTATTGTCTGTCTTGTCCTTTGTTGAGTTGTAGTTATCTCTTTTACATCTTATGTTACATTATGCTTTACAATCTCCCCCTATTTGATTGGATAGAGTTCGACAAGCAAATACTTCGAGGATAACTCAACTAACTAAGGAAACATTAAACTAATTAAAGTAAGCCATCGTAATAATATTAAATGCATTCTGGATCAGATATATATACATTTCCAGATTTCATAAATCAAAAAACACTAAAACTTTATACAATGAAGTTGCTCCTCTAGTCTGAGCTGATAGTTCTTTTGTTCTTTGCTTCAATCTTCAGTCCATTCCAATCTCACCTTCTTCAACCATTGGATCGGAGTTAGCAGCTTGATAATCAATCATTGATAGATAGTGCAGTGGTTCTCCAGGTTTAAGGATTGCTCCTTGGATGTGTCTTCCAATATATTCAACCTCTTGACCCACTCCAGCCCATAACCATGCAATGTTAACATCTTCCTTATTTAGCTTTGGCATGTTTGGTAATCTGGTATGCACTTCCAATCCTCTTTCCACTCTTTTCCTATAGTAAGGAACATTCTCCATTAGAAATCTTCTAAGAGTGTCTGCTGCTTTGTCCTTCTCCGTTGATGTGAATCCAGTGGATCTAAGATACTTCTCAACTGAGATTAGATAATTGCTTGGGTAGTCACTCAGTTTGTCCTTAGCCAAATAGCAAATTCTGAACAAGTCATTCGTCATGAATCTAACCATTGGGGGATCTTCAGTAATCTCTGGACCGACTTTCATCAAGATCTCCTTAACATGCTCACGGAGCAGTTCATTTAGCCTTGTCGTCCTTTGAATCTTGATGAGAATAACCTGCAACTCTGTGTATGTCCTATGTTCTAAAAACTTAGTGGAAATCACAAATGTACCTTTCTCCAGAAAATTTATCAATATGCTCCAAGCACCATTTGCTTTAACCCCAGCTTTCAGAAAGATCATAGAGTTTCTCAATGCTTTGAAGTAAGTCTGATCTTCAAGATTGGCACTTCTGATGTCCTGAATGATAACTTCCACCTCAGCATTGTCGTTGACTTCTAATCCGTCTTCAACTCCGCAAAAGGTTTTATAAGCCATCTCCCATTCATTACCTTCTTTCTTTGCCAGATCTATCATCTTCTTCCTCCTCACTTCATTATACACCTTGAATCTCTTCAGTTTTTCACTCCTCAGAATTGCTTGTTGTTTCTCTTTCTCAGCTTGCCTGGCATCTACTGCAGCTCTCTGAGCTCTTATTGCTTCCAAGGCAGCTTCTTCTTCAGGTGATAGAGAATTTACTTCTTCTTCCATAATATCCTCCCATATTGGATGTTCAACGGGCTCTGGATAATATGGCTCATGCTCCTCCTCAATTGGTTGCTCTTGCATGACCTCAAATTCCTCTTCACTCTTCTCTTCTTCCTGTACAAGTTCTTCTATCCAGTACTGTCTGATTGGAATAGCTTCAACAATTTCCCAAACTCCCCATCCATCCTTAGGCTTCTCTTTCTCCCCTTCTCCAACTTTCTCCCCCTTAGTTGAGGAATCCTAGACGAAAGCATCCTCAGCATAAAAGGTAGTAGAAGGATCAGGTTGCTGATTTGAAGGACCAGGTTGGCCAGTTTGTTGGTTCTTCAGCATAGTCCAGATCGACTGTACTCCATCACTTTGATTTTCCATGAAATCCAATAGATCCTTATTCATCTCTTGCATAGAAGCCAGCTTCAGGTCAATGTCATCCAATCTGGAGTTGGTAGTCTTCTCAATCTTGTCCAATCTCTGGTTCAACTTAGACTCCACTCTAGAAAGGGTGTTCATTGCATCTTTTACCCTAGCTTGACCATCCCGGATAACCAGAACGTCTTCTCTCAAATCTTCTTGTCCTTGCGGCAAAGCATCTACTTCATTCATGAATCCATCTTTAAGTTCCTTGACGTCCGTCCTCAACTCGATCAGTTCGTCCATAGCTTCCTTCTTTAAGGAGTCCACTGCCCGCTTCGTACCTGTTATAGTGCCAGATGCACTGCCAATGACCCTGAATGTTCTTCTGGAATCAGCTGCAGCCAAGTCAACCTTCTCTTGAATAGATTTTAAAGAAGCATTGGCTTGACTAGAGGAGATCCCTTGTTTGTATGAACAACACCCACGTGTACTTGGAGTAGTCATCCACCATCACCAATGCATATCTATTTCTTGAAAGTGACATAACATTGACTGGACCAAATAAATCCATATGAATCAGCTGTAATGGTTCAGTAATGCTTGTCATTCCTTTGCTTCCATGTGATGCTTTCTTCGACTTCCCCTTTTCACATGCTTCACATAGTCCCTCCTGATTGAATTCCATCAGGGGCAACCCTCTCACTAACTCTCTCTTTACCAAAGAGTTCATAGTTTTGAAGTTCAGATGTGAGAGCTTCTTGTGCCATAGCCAACTTTGTTCTGAAGATGCCTTTGCATAGAAACATGTAACTTCTCCTTCACTGGTAGAACTTAAGTCAGCTATAAACAAATTTCCTTTTCTCACTCCCAGTAGAGTAAGCTTCTCATCCTTCCTGTTGGTGATCAAGCACTTGTCCTTTCTGAAATCTACATTGTAGCCTTTATCACAGAACTGACTGATACTTAGAAGATTGTGCTTTAATCCTTCAACAAGAGAGATGTTTTCAATGATGACATTTCCAGCTTTCAATTTACCATATCCCGTAGTGAATCCTTTGTTGTCATCTCCAAAGGTTACAATCGGGCCGGTCTTCTTAACCACCTCTGTAAGCAGGGACTCTTCACCTGTCATGTGTCTAGAACAGCCACTATCCAGAATCCACACAATCTTTGAGCTTTTAACCTTACCCTGCAATCACAGATTCATTAAGCGGACTTTGGTACCCAAAATTGTTTGGGTCCGGAAGGTTTAGATGATTTAACAGGAGTAACATTCAATTTAGTCTTACCCTGTTTGATATTCATAGTATCTGTGGATTTAACATTATCAGTGCTATTGCTACTATCATTCATCAACTTAAAATAAGCATGCATGATGTTGTACTTACATAGCAAACACTCTTTCTTTCCACAGGGTTCATGAAGATCAGGCATGTCAGACATGTTATGCATTTCAGAAGTAATAGCAGTTTCTACTTTAACCTTTTTACATGCATGTGTAAGGTGTCCAGCAGAATTACAGATAGTGCACAACTTCCTAGATGCAATGGGAGAATATGGAACCATTTCCTGATTAACAATCTTCTTCTTCCCATTCCTGTTCTTTTTAACATTACTAACTACGTCACCTACTTCAGTTTTAGGTAAATCAGGTTTAGGTAATTCATTTTTTACTGATTTCCTAGGCAACTTAGTCTTTACCTCTTTTTCCTTCAACAAATCCTCCTCAAGCAATTCTTGTCTTATGAAAAGGTCATCCTCATGAAAGAGTGGTGGAAAAGGCTTAACAAAAACTGGACAATCAACATTCTTAAGAACATGTGGAGTATTCCTTTTGATAACTGAAGGTGTCGTAGGGAATTTCACTATCTTCTTACCAGCTTTCTTGTCATAGTCAAATCCTATAGCAGTTTTATTCCCTATGGCCTGAGTATCAATGATCTCCTTAGCAATTAGGGCGGAATTCTTAAAAGCATTCAGCTTCAAATCTAAATCTGAAATCTGCTTCCTGAGGATAGTCTCTATCTCAGCATTACACTTGACCTTGTTCTCTAAGTACGCATTCTTTTGCTTAAGATCTTCTAATGTTACAGCTACAAGCTCTAGTTCTTCATTTTTAGATTCTAACTTTTTAATCTTAAGAACTAGTTTAGCATTTTCCATTTCTGATGCTAGCATGCTTGTGTGTACATTAAACAATTCTACACTAAGATCTTGCACAGTTTTCTTGTACTCAGAATTAGACATATCAATTGTAGTTAAGATAGGTACCTGAGATGATTATGGTGATTCCTCTGAAGAGTCAGCCATTAGAGCAACATTTACATATTCCTCCTCTTCATCCGAATCAGTATCATCCCAGTGCTTTCCCTCTGCTATATAAGCTTTCCCTTTCTGCTTTCCAGAGAATGCCTCCAATTGCTGTTTAAGCTTGGCATTCTCCTTCTTCAACTCATCATAAGAATCCTTCTTTCCATAGACATCTTTCATGTCTCTTGCTTGACGAGGCTTCCGGCATTCAGTGGCGAAATGCCCTAACTCATTGCAGTTGTAGCATCTTGATTTGCTTCTATCAATCATGCAAGTCTTGTAGCCTCCCTTAAAGCCTGTACTAGGTGTATAATTGCTCTTCTGGAATCTGTTGGTTGAGCCCTTGAACTTGTACTTAGGGTTTCTTTTGAAACGGATGTGGCTAAACTTTGCAGCTAAGTACGCCATGGTTTTGTCTTCCATTTGCTCAAGCTCTTCCAGGGTGTAGTAATCACTTTCATCAACACCCAGATTCACAGAATCCATTTCTGCTTCTATTATCACCTCCTTTCCAGCTCTAGGGGTTTGAACCTGAATCTCAGAAGTTATTGGTTCATCCACTACAAGTGCTGCTGATCTCACAAGTGCATTGTGCTTGCTGTCCACTGTCCCTGATCCGTAGATTATCACTCTTTGTTCCTGTTCCATCTCATAGGTCTTCAACTTCCCATAGATCATCTCTAATGACATCTTTGTGAAGTCAATTCTTTCCCTTATGGATGATGACTTGTGTTCTACATGATGGGGCAGCGTCATCATGAACTTCCTATTTGATTCTCTCAGTGGATAGGTCTTTCCTTTCATTGCCAATTCATTGAGGAGTTTAGTATATTTCTCAAAGACCTGAGTTATACTTTCTCCTGGCAGAGACCTAAACGCTTCGTATTGAGAAGTCAGGATGTCCAATCTGTTTTCCTGCACGTCTTCAGTTCCTTCCATTATCAAGTTAATGGTATCCCACATATGTTTCCTGCTTGTACAGTTCATCAACTGATAGCTCATTTCCTTGTCTGCGGAGTCCGCCAATATCAACATTAAACCTGTGTCCAATCGAATCAGTTCTTTGTCAGAATCTGTATACTCAGTAATATCCTTAGGTTGGGTGCCTGGAGGAATCCTGCTACCATCAGGGGCTGTAGATTCATCAATTGATTTCATCGGTACATATGGTCCATTTTCTAATATGCCCATATACAACGGATTAGATGCCTTGATAATTAACAGCATCTTCATCTTCCACAAACCGAAATCATCTCTAGTAAACGGGGGAACTTTAATACCAGCGGTTGTCTTTGGAGCGCTCATGGTTTCTGAAAATTTCAAATTGTTTAAAATTCAAGAAATTCCAATTAAATGAAAAATTTTGAAAGTTAAAAAATTTGCTTCGAATTTTCACGCTACGTTTGATTTTGGTCTCATTCTCCGGATCCGATTTGTATATCAATCAAGTAGCTCTGATACCAATTGTTAGGTCCAAAGTATCGTAGAAGGGGGGTTGAATACGATACTCACAAATAATTCAATTTCGTTCGCGGATAAATTATTCAGTTCTATAACGAAATCAAACACACCAAACCAAATCAAGTTTCGGGGAATATATCTTTTTATAAATATAAACCTCGAGGGGTGCTACAATTTCTAATCCGTAGATTAGCTTCAATGAGTTCTAAGTTAGACACAATCAAAACTTTGATAGATTTCAAGCAGAATTAATTTCTCTGGTATTTTCTCTCTGGCTCGATCTCGCTCTCAGTTATTGCTTCTGTGTGAAATAACTTCGACTGAGGAAGACACTGCCTCTCTCTTAGTAATTGTAGTCTTTAGTTTTGAAAACTATCGAACTAGGAATGAAGGAATCAATCCTGGCCGTCCATCTTCAAAATCAACCTGTAAAACAAGAATACTTTTCACCTGCTCCTTATTAAAAAACCATCGAATGATTTAAAAAACCATAGAATGATTTAAGTTATTTTACCATTCGATAGTTTTAAAACAAAACTATCGAATACTAAATTAACTCAAATTGGTTTTCTATGAATCACTTTTTAATACCATTCGATAGTTTTCTGAAATGAAAAACTATCGAATCCTTTTTCTTGTCTTATATCTTTTAATGATTCCACTGAGCTCCTGGGCGTTTAAGTAATAGACTGTATCACTTCCTTCTGAGACGATAAAACAACTTGATCATTTTAGTGTCGTCACCTAGTGCAACTGGTCTGGTTCACAGATGAATAACACTTGATCAATTCTTCTTTTATGTCTTCAATTCAATGCTTCTGATAAGTCCCTTGTCGTTCTGGTTGCTTCGATTAAATCACTGGAATCCCGTGGTACTTAACCCTAAATCATTCACATACTTCTGTCGTCTTGAAAGTCTTGTTTCTTTTGCTGTCACTGAGGCTTGAACATTTTCATGAACTTCTTTCCGTGACCTGTTTACGGACTTCAAGAATACATAACGTATTTTGATTTTTTGAGTTTACCTTTTCTTCTTTGATTCTGGATTCATGTGCTTTTGTTAATACTATTGTCTGTCTTGTCCTTTGTTGAGTTGTAGTTATCTCTTTTACATCTTATGTTACATTATGCTTTACAAATTCCAACTTTCATCTACCGATGCCTTTGATAGCAGACATGTCATTGTTCCATCAGTAGCAGAATGTAAGTTGGCTTCATGTATGTTACCACGTCTATAACCCGTAAGAATCACCTTTCCATCCTTCTTACTTGTTATTTCACAGTGAGATTCATAAAAATTGACATGATAACCTCTGTCTGTAATTTGACTGATGCTCAAGAGATTGTGCTTCAGTCCTTCTACCAGAGCTACGTTTTGAATGATGACATTTCCAATCTCAATGTTGCCATATCCCAAGGTATGTCCTGTGTTGCCATCTCCATAGGAAACCTTTGGGCCAGCTTTCTTCTCAAAATCTGACAGCAGGGACTTATTTCCAGTCATATGTCCTGAACATCCACTATCCAGAACCAAAACATTTTTCCTGTTGCCCTGCAATCAATATTTCAATCAGTTAGAATTTTTAAGAACCCACACTTGTTGGGTCCTGTTTTTCAATTTCTTGTTAAGATTTGCAACAGAATTTTTCTTTAAATCATTTTCAACTGAATTATCTCCACTTGAACTTGATTTAACAGAGTCTTTCTTAACATACACATTTCTAGTTAACAAAACCAATCTATCACTTGAATTTGCACCTTTATTGAATTTAGGCAAAGGAACATAATTATCATGATACAAATTGTGATAACTAGTACATGTGTAAACTGAATGCCATTTGCTACCACAGTGAGAACAAGGATTCTGTGGTTTATATTTAACATTTCTACTCCTAACATCAGAAATAGAAATGTCAACTTTCCTCTTTTTATTTTTCCTGCAATCAATGGCAAGATGGTTAGTATTACCACAGGTATGACATGTATTTCTTGGAGCATTAGGAATATATTTATAATTGTTAGACTTGTCTATACCTAGTTTTCCATTCCTATGTCTTTTGGGAATCTTCTCATTTTTCTTACCTGTCACTATATTAATCTTTTTCTTTAACTTACCAGAGGAAAGATGTCCTATATTCTTTTCTTTTGTGATTCTTTTCTTGACAGTTTCTTTAATCTTTGAGAGATCAATTGTAACACCATAGTCCCACATCGAGGAGATTTGGGACTTCTGTTCAGTTTATAAGGCAAAGTACTACTACTAATTAGCACCAACAAAATCATGATATTTTGGGGGCCTGTGGTGGGCTTGTTGTTACCCAAGTTGGTTGCGTTTGGGCCAGTAGGCTTCGGCTTATTCGGACTCGAAATCGGGACTTGACCCGATTTTCGAAAAAGGCTCGGGATTTGACCCGGGTTGTCACTTATGGTATCAGAGCCGACTCTCGAAAGCTTGTCGAGGCAAGTTGCCAGAGGTGGGGACACGAAGGCTGGTGGTATTATCCCATAATGGACAGAGGTCCGGAGGTGGGGACACGAAGCCATTGTGGGATAATACCGGCTGGCTTCGTGTCCCCACCTCCGGACCTCTGTCCATTGTGGGATAATACCACCAGCCTTCGTGTCCCCACCTCCGGCAACTTGCCTCGACAAGCTTTCGAGAGTCGGCTCTGATACCATATGTGACAACCCGGGTCAAATCCCGAGCCTTTTTCGAAAATCGGGTCAAGTCCCGATTTCGAGTCCGAATAAGCCGTGTTAGGCTCAAGACATGTCTGAATACCACTATTAACAAGCCTACACTATGTGACTATGTCACATTACATGACCTAGTGATTTCTATCACTGGGATATAGTATAGGTCTCTAAATGTACTTGTCTTGGTCTCATGAACATTAGCTTGATCATGTATGCTCAAATTTATAATGAGCTTAGTAAAGTTTCTTGCATCTAGATTGTATATAGGCCATTGAATAATTATCCTGGTAGAAGTTCAGAAGTGTTCATGCAGCAGGATAGAGTTGAATAAGGCTATGAAGAAATAAGTTGCAGGAATTTGTCTAAGGCATTATATAGCAAAGTCAAAAGAAAGCTATGTCGTGAAGTCACCAATATCCATGTCGTGAAGTACTATATCGCATAGTCCATTTTGCACTATGTCGAGAAGTCCTCAAGACACATGTCGTGAAGTGTTGAAGTCAGCAAAGTCAAAAGAGCCTAGATCGTGAAGTCATCAAATGACCTATGTCGCATAGTCATCAAATGACCTATGTCGCATAGTCATCAAATGACCTATGTCGCATAGTCATCAAATGACCTATGTCGCAAAGTCTTCAAAGGCTATATCGCGTAGTCCTCACAAGGGAGATCGCGAAGTCAGGGATAAAGTGGAGTTCACGATATCAACACTTAGCCGTTTATAACAAGACAAATCAAGGTACAGAACCAAGAATCAAAGGAGACAAATACTGAAGCATTTGTTCTGGCAAGGTGGTCCAAAGAACAGATGGCAAATCTACAGCTAAACTTGGAGAGAAAGATAAGAGACAGGCAGCTACAGAAACGGGAAAGACTCCGAAAAGCAGGTGGTCCTTCCTGACACAGTGAACTTCTTATGGCAGGACAAGTTGGACTTTCAGAAGGGGTAGCTGTGTAATATTGTGTGTGCCTAGTTTGTATAGGTGAATATATATCGTGCACACACAACAGTAAGCTGTAAGAGAGATACACATAGTTATTTGCTAAGCTCTTTTCTCTGTAAGCAAGCAAGTTCAAACTGTTCTTGTTTAGAAGCCAGAAATTCGATTGTGAATTTCCTGGAAAGCTGTAGTATTTAATTTGCTTATACAAAGTAGATTAAAGTGATTGTGTGTGTTATTTACCTTCTGCATATTACATATCATAATCACATACTGAAAGGCATATGTCCAGGCCTATTTGTAAACACCGAGGATTCTACTCAACTTTAATTAAGATGTAATAAGTAAATAATAAAAATCAATTGTCACAGGAATCTCAGAAGGTTATATCTGTCAAAGAATGAAGATTAAAGTCATCTACAGACTTGAAGTGATTCTACATTGAAAGAAGCTCAATTTATTGATCAAGCCTCAATGAAGTATTCAAGCTCAGTGGATTTATTAAAGTGACAGAGATTTCAAGTGGTGACAGAAAAAGATACTGATTACGGAGTTCTTGAATGAGAAGGAAGTGAATCACTGCTTAAAGTCAAATAGATAAAGAACAAACATTGTTGTTAGTCACTCATGAACCAGACAGTGCATCGAGTGTCAACGTACTAATTGTGTTTGTTATTTATCTAATTTTAAGTGATTCTGGAATTAATAGAGAAGTCAACTAATTCTATTTATTCTCTTATAAATAATTAATATTATTAAGTATATTATTTATTAATTTCATTCTGCAAAGAATTAAATTAATACATAATTTATTTAATTAATTATTTAAATTAGAATATATTTGAACTAGGAAGACTTATATTTTTGAACAAGGAAGACTACCAAGGCTGTCTTACCGATTGTCTTCCTAGGGCAATTTATAGTTTTCCCGATTGTCTTCTAAGTACATTGGCTTGTCTTACCGATTGTCTTCTAAGTACATTGGCTTGTCTTACCGATTGTCTTCCAAGGCAATAAGAGAATTGTATTTCAGTAAGTCTTCCATAATACACTGCAAGTGGATTGGCGCGTGGAATGCATTCAAGTGGATTGTATTTATAAGTCAAACGGCAGAAGACAGAAACAACACAGAAGAAAAGCAAACAAACATTCCATTGAAAGCTCTTCTTAAATACCTTCAACTGCAAAGCTCAAACTTTCTGTAGGGATTTAATTCTTGACTGTTCTTCAACATTTAATTCATAAGAATTGTATCTCTTGTACTGCTTTGACTTTCTAGCGGATCATAATCCCTAGATTTTATATCGAACTACTTTTTAGTATTCGATCCTTTTTATTACAAAAATAGATAAATTCATGTCGAATTTATTCTAGATTTGTTTTATTAAGTTCTTTGTAATCAGTGATCAAAGTTGTAACACTCCTCAAGTTTAATAGAGTTTCTATTTAACTTGAATATTGTTTCAGTTTTTATTCCGCACTAATTTGTTCTAAACAGTTAAATCTTTTAAAGGACAAATTCGATAAAACGGTATAGTTTGTATTCAACCCCCCTTCTACAAACTTATCAGGACCTAACAATTGGCATCAGAGCCTTTTGATTGATATACTAATCAAAGATCCAATTGTTTGAGATTTTTTTTCTTAACTCTGAATTTTATTTTTCTAAAAATCTCAAAAGATGTCTACTGCACAGAAAGTGGGGACAGTTAAAATCCCAATATTCAGCAAGGAGCATTATCCAATGTGGAAGAAGAAAATGCTCCTATTTCTTAAGGTTGCAAATCCTAAATACTTGGATGTGCTGAAGAGTGGTCCCAAACTCCCTATGATTATTGATCCTGAAGTTGTTGAGGATAATGTTGTGACTAGGGCTGCTAGGATGTACCCTAAAGATCCCAAGGAATACACTCCTGATGAGAAAGAGGATGTTACCTTGGATTCCTGTCTTCAGTTGATCCTTATTGAGAGTCTTGATCCTATCATGCATAATCATGTCCTAAATTGTGAAACTGCCAAACATATTTGGGGAACCATAGAGATAATCAATGAGGGGACTGAAGAGGTTAGGGAGAATATGCTGGAAATTCTCACTTCACAATATGAGCATTTCAGATCAAACCCTGGTGAAGGTATCTCTCAGGTTTTTGAGAGATACAACAAATTAATCAATGATCTGAATCTCAATGGGAAGCACTACACCAACAAGGAGATTAACAAGAAGTTCCTTCTTACACTTCCACCTCATTTGGAGCACAAGATATCTGCTATTAGAGAAGCAAGAGACATGAATGAGCTTGCTTTGGAAAGATTGTATGGTGTCTTGAAGACCTATGAGCTGGAGCAGATTCAACAGAAGGAGCTGTATGGAACTGGAAGGATTGTTGGTACCTCCACTGCATTGGCTGCTGAAGTCCCACAGAAACTGGAAGTGAAGGCTGTTCAACCTTCCAGTTCTCACATGAATGTTATTGATGCTGAATATGGATTAACATCCATTGATCAATCTGGTGGTGACTTCTATTCTTTGGAAGAACTTGATCAGCTGGAGGATGGTGATTTGGCTTTGATAGTCAGAAAGTTTGGGAAGTTTAGATTCAAGAGGAATCCCAATCTTAAGTTCAGACCCAGATTTCAGAGAGGTGGATCTTCATCTTCAAGTGGCACAAGGGGTGGCTACAAAACTGGAACTGTGGAAAGGAGTATAATCAGATGCTACAATTGCAATGAGTTGGGTCACTTTGCTACTGAGTGCAGAAAGCCAAAGCAAGTGACTAGAAACACATTTGATTCTAGCAAGAAGAACAAGATTGGGAAGGCCTATGTTGCTGAGGGAAAGAGTTGGGATGACACTGACAGTGATGAAGAAGCAGGTGAAATTGGGAACCTTGCTTTAATGGCTAAAGAGGAAAGCACTTCATCCAGATACATGTCAGAGGTAACCTTTACTGATGCTGAAATGATTTATCATCTTGGTGGCACCATAAGTTGTGCACGCACTGAAAATGATAGAATAAATCTTTTAAACACAAATCTTGAAAAGGAATTAAAAGATTTGAAACTTGTGCATGTTAATCAGGATGAACTTAATGAGAAAATTGCTTTTCTGGAGAATAGGGTTAAATGTTATATTCAACTGGAAACCATTCTTAAGAAAGAGATTAGTGAGCTGAAGACTAAAGCTAATGCTTATTTCAGTTCTTGTAAGACTGCTAAAGAAATTCTCAATAAGCAAGCTGTTGGTAATCATGTCAGTATAGGTTATGATTATAATGAGGCTATAGGATTGCTTGGTATTAATACACCTTGTAGGGTCAGAGAAGAAGGAAAGGTTGTTCCTTATATTCTTAAGGGTATTAAAACACCCTTCTGTAAGGAGTCTGAGGCAGAGCCTCTGAATGAATCTTCTATCATTATTGCTGAGGAGATTCATGAAGAAGATGTTGCCTTAGAAGCTGAGAAATCCAAAAAGTGTGTATCTGATATTCCAGTCAAAGTTGCTACAACTAAAAAGACTAAATCAGATATCCATAAATTGGATCAAAACAACTGTAGAACTAACATGCCTGCTATTAATTCTTCTCATAAAGCATGTGGTGTGAGTAATTGCATGTCTTGTGCTTTTAATGTTATGTATGCTTTCTTTAATAAAAAGCATGTATCTAGTGATAAGACTGCTCCACGTCAACATGTTAATAATAAGAAGCATGTTAAAACAAAGACTACTAGTCCTCCTCAGACTAGAGTGGATTCATTTATCCCTAAGCCTACTCAGAAATGTGTCAAGGCTGGTTATAAATGGAAACGCTCTTATGTGAAAGAGGATGAAGTAGTTTTAGTTAGAAATGTTGTTTTGCCTGACAAAGGCCAGTTCTTTAAGTATGCCGGACCCAATCAATTTTGGGCTCCGAAGAAGGACTAATCAATCTGATATTGCAGGGAGTTAAACAGGTAAACCGAGTTATGTGGATTCTGGACAGTGGCTGTTCAAGGCATATGACCGGAGATAGAGCCCTGCTATCAGATGTGGTTGTGAAAGCTGGCCCAGTAGTTACCTTTGGAGATAACAGCAAGGGTATTACGAAAGGATATGGCTGTTTGAAGTACGGAAATGTTATCATTGAAGATGTTTCATTTGTGGAAGGTCTGACGTTCAATCTTCTCAGCATCAGTCAGTTCTGTGACAGAGGATATGCTGTTTCCTTTGAAAGAGAGAAGTGTCAGATTACTCACAAGAAGAATGGAAAGCCTGCTCTTCAAGGAGTAAGGAAAGGTGACTTGTTCATAGCTGATCTGAACTCGGGATTCAAAGATGAAGTTAATTGTTTTTATGCTAAAGCTTCATCAGATGATAGTTGGCTATGGCACAAGAAGATGTCTCACCTTAACTTCAAAACTATGAACTCTTTAGTCAAGAGGGAATTAGTTAGAGGTTTGCCTCAGATGGAATTTACACAGGAAGGACTGTGTGAGGCATGTCAGAAGGGAAAGTCAAAGAAAGCTTCTCACAAGGGCACTGACACATCATCAATAACTGAACCTCTTCAGCTACTGCACATGGATTTGTTTGGTCCAGTTAATGTGATGTCCATGTCAAAGAAACAATATGCACTTGTGATTGTTGATGACTATTCAAAATATACATGGGTTTTATTCCTACATTCCAAGGATGAGACCCCATTTCTGGTGATTGGCCATGTGAAGTTGATTGAGCTGGATTCTAGATTCCCTGTTAGAGCCATAAGGTCAGATAATGGTACAGAATTCAAGAATGCCATTTTAAATGACTTTTGTGCTGATAAAGGAATAACAAGACAGTATTCTGCCCCTAGAACTCCTCAACAAAATGGAGTAGTGGAAAGAAAGAATCGTACATTGATTGAAGCTGCTAGGACTATGTTAAGTGAGTCCAAACTTCCAATGTACTTTTGGGCTGAAGTAGCGAATACAGCTTGTTATACTCAGAATCGAACTTTAATCAACAAAGACCTAATGAAGACTCCGTATGAGATCATGAACAACAAGAAACCAACTGTCAAGTACTTTCATGTATTTGGAGCAAAATGCTTTGTGCTTTTAGATGAAAATGTTAAACGTGGCAAGTTTGAGGCAAAGGCACAAGAAGCTATTTTTGTTGGTTATTCCAGAAGATCTTACAGGGTTTATGTGGTTGGCAGTCACACAGTAAAGGAAAGTGTCAATGTTACTTTTGATGACACTAAGTTCCCCAATATCCAAAAAGAAGATTCATCTGAAGAGCTGAAGTTTGATAACTTGCCAGACTCAGAATCAGATGATGAAGCCCCACCTGAAGTTATTGCTGGTGATGATAATAACAATGATGATAATGATCCTGGTGATGGTGGTGGAAACACTGGTAACAATGGAGATACCACCAGCACTGGAGAAGGATCATCAAGGCAAACAGGCAACAACTCAGGGGGAGCAAATGAAGGATCAGCTAGTCACTCACAACATCAAAGTGAATTTCAAGGTGAATCATCAAGATCAAATCTTCCAAGACAGACTGTTTGGAATAGAGCTCATCCTTTTGAGCTGATCATTGGTGATCCAGATGTTGGAGTTAAAACTAGAAGAGCTTCTCAGAATGAATGTCTTTTCTCAGCATTTCTATCTAAAATGGAGCCAAAGAAAACTGAGGAAGCACTGACTGATCCAGATTGGGTGATTGCTATGCAAGATGAACTCAATCAATTTGAACAACAGCAAGTCTGGAAGCTGGTACCCAGGCCAAAGAACAAGAAAGTAGTTGGTACTAGATGGGTATACAGGAACAAGCTAGATGAGGATGGCATTGTTACAAGGAACAAGGCAAGACTGGTTGCACAAGGGTATTCTCAAGCTGAAGGCATTGATTATGATGAAACCTATGCACCAGTGGCTAGACTTGAGGCCATCAGGATGTTCTTAGCATTTGCTGCTTATTCCAATTTTAAAGTCTATCAAATGGATGTTAAGAGTGCATTCCTGAATGGTGAACTTGATGAAGAAGTGTATGTGGAACAGCCCCCTGGCTTTGAAAATCAGGAGCTGCTGGACTTTGTGTACTTTCTCTTCAAGGCTATCTATGGTCTCAAGCAAGCCCCAAGAAAATGGTATGACACTCTCTCTGGTTTTCTTTTAGAAAATGGTTTTGTTAGAGGTATCATAGACAAAACTCTTTTTTCAAAGAAACACAAAAGTGATATGATATTAGTCCAAGTCTATGTGGATGACATCATATTTGGGTCTACTAATGATAATCTCTGTAAGAGATTTGCTGAGCTAATGCAGAGTAAGTTTGAAATGAGTATGATGGGTGAGCTGAAGTTCTTTCTTGGATTGCAAGTAAGTCAAAGGTCAAATGGTATATTTATTTGTCAATCCAAGTATCTCAAAGAACTCCTCAAGAAGTATCATATGGAGGATTCAGCATCAGCAAGGACTCCATCTTCAACAGGAATCAAACTTGGAGCTTCTGACAAATCTATCAAGGTAGATGTTACAAGCTACAGAGGTATGATTGGCTCCTTACTCTATCTTACTGCTAGTAGACCAGATATTATGTATGCTACATGCTTGTGTGCAAGGTTCCAAGCGGACCCTAGAGATGTTCATCTCGTTGCTGTGAAAAGAATCTTGAGATATCTTAAGGGTACACCTAATCTAGGTATCTGGTACCCTAAAGATTCTGGTTTTAATCTTGTTGGATATACAGATTCTGATTATGCAGGTAGTGTTGTGGATAGAAAGAGTACCTCTGGGAGTTGTCAATTCCTAGGAGGTAGGTTGATTTCCTGGTATAGCAAGAAACAGCAAACAGTTTCCAATTCAACAGCAGAAGCTGAATATATTGCTGCTGGAAGCTGTTGTGCTCAAATCTTATGGATACGGAATCAATTAAAGGACTATGGCTTTGCATTAGACAAAATCCCCATATTTTGTGATAATACAAGTGCCATAGCAATCTCCAACAACCCTGTGCAGCACTCGAGAACGAAGCACATTGACATCAGGTATCATTTTATCAGAGAGCATGTCATGAATGGAACTGTGGAGTTACATTTTGTACCCACAGAAGAACAGACTGCAGATATATTCACTAAATCTGTTGATGAATCCACATTTATCAAGTTAGTTGGTAAATTGGGTATGTTAAACAGTCTTAGTGATTAACAATATATCTGTCAGGTTTGTTATTTCAAAATTCATTTTCTCTTGTCATTTAACTAATATTTGCTGCTAATTCTCTGTTAATATTACTTGCTTGTGTATTTAAATAACTCTGAATAATTTATTTTCTTTAAAAATATTTTTCTCATATTTTTTAAGTGGAGAAATGTATTTTTATTGAAAATATATTTATTTAGAATTATTTAGATATTTTTCAGATTGTAAATATTGTTGTTTGAATTTTTCTGCAAGTTTATAGTAATTTTATGCATTTCTAATATTCTGCATATTTTTCTAGGATTTATGGAATTTTCTGTGAATTTTTCTAGAATTGTATATATTTTTCATGTTTTTTTTTAAGTTGTTCAGCATTTTCTGTTTAATTTCGATTTTATTCTGAAATTTTTGGTGAGTCTTCCCAGTTTTACACTAGGAAGACTACCGGGAAAACAATGTAAATGTTCTTTTTGTTTTTTGTTTTTTGTTTTTTCCTTGTATTTTTAAGTCTTTTCCTAAGTCTTCCCAGTTTTTGAACTAGGAAGACTGTCGGGAAAACTTAGAAATATATTTATTATTATTCTGTAAATATTTTTCTAACTATGTCAAAGTTTATTCTAAGTCTTCCCAGTTTAATACTGAGAAGACTACCGGGTAAACTTAGCTTTATTTGATTTTATTTCTGTTTTTTTGTTTTAATTTAATTCGGAAGACTTTCTAAGTATTGTACTAGGAAGACTACCGGGAAGACTTTCCTAAGTCTTCCCGATTGTCTTCCCAGTACATTCTGTAATAAAACGTTTGACTTGTCTTCTGTGTTGAATTTTAACAGTTTAATTTTTGTTTATATACATACAGTACTTACATTTTTCACTTAGCATTTTCTTATCAGTTTTCTTCTTCACAAAACCCCCTTCGAATTTCTTCATTCTACAGAAATCTTTGATCATTCCCATTGTTGCTCAAGTCATTACTTAGCAATCTATTACTGTTCTTTCAAAATCCTATCTTACAAGTCGAATTGCTGTCCGATTTTTTTTTGCTTTTTGTTTTGTATTTTTGACTTGTGGATTTTTGAATTGCTAAGTAAACTGTGTGTGTTTGATCTTACTTAGGTTCTGTGTATTGAACTTTGTGTTAACTGTGTGTGTTCTTGAAACTCAAGTGCCCAATATTTTTTTTTGCATTTCAAAAGTTTAGTTCGAATTTTTAGGATCTAAAAGTTCAAAATTCATTAATTTTAATAAAATTTAATTTTGTGGATTTTTGTAATTTTAATTAATTCTAAAAATCCCTAAAATTTTATTTTTATTTAAATTAATTAAAATTTTTTTGTTTTATTTAAAATGGATCCTAATAATTTTGAATTAGTTTTAAATAATTTTGTTGGGTATTTTGATCCGGCTAGGTGTAAGGTGGAACGTTTCAGACCGTGGATTCAATTTTTAAATAGCAATACTTGTGTTAGTTATGCTATTTGTGCCAATGCACTTCTGAAAATTGATCCATTAAGGATGTTGTGTTCAAGTGCTGTTATTGCTGACAATTCAAAATCTTTTACTTTCAATATTCTCAATCAGCAATATACAGTTACTTTTGATTTATTTTGTGATGTGTTGCATTTTCCAAAGGACAGGTTTGATCCATTACCCACTGATGATGAGTTAACACAGTTCTTTGTGAATATTCATTATCAGGGTCCCTTTCAAATGGTAAAATTGTCAAAAACTTTTGTTGTAAGGGAATGGGATCTGTTCTTTGATACTATAGCTAGGGTATTTGGTAACTGCACAAAGACAAACTTTCATTGCATTACCAGTCTTAATCAATACATTGCCTATGCTATAGTATTTGGTCGTAGATTGAACTTTGCTGAGATTCTGTGGAACCTTTTGCTCAACAGGCTTGCTCACTCTAGGAGAGATTCTGATAATGGTGTGAAAGTAAGGTGTTGGTACCCTCGCTTTCTAACTCTTATCATTAATCATCTTCTCACTGCTGAGCAGGTAGAACTGTTTCGAGAAGCTAGATTTGAAACCTCTCCAACCACAGACACCAAATTCTACACTAGACTTGATGTCTCATCCAAATTTACCACCATACCTGTTCTTGTTTCACCATTCATGAGACAATTCATTAATCTTCCTATATTTGGTGAACAAGTTCCCGAACCACATCCAGTACCACTGCAGGTAGTTATTCCTAACCTTGGTTCTTCTTCTGGTACTTCAATTGAAACCCAAGTGGTTGTTAGGGCTGACCCAGAGATTGTAGATCCACAGTCTCTGACCCAGGTCATAGAGCCAAACAGAGAGTCAAACACTCCTGAAACACAATCTGAGCCTAATGTACAAACCAGTTCAAGAAATGTTAGTGATATAGCTGAAATGAGTGTTCCCACAGCTCTGTCTCCACCCTTAAAGAAAAGAAAAACCTATAGGGAGACAACTGTTAGCCCATCTGTATCCTCTCAAAAGGATATGGACATTGATATGGCCACTACACAGTCTCTGGAGACATCCTCTCAACAGGGTGGATCTATTGAAATTCGCCATCGGGCCATGGCATCTTGTACTGAGTCAAGCACACTCCCATTACTCACAATGGGAGAAGATATCCATCTAGATGACACTCAGGACACCATGTCAGGAGAGCACTTTACTTTTGACTTTGAAACAGTGCCTACCATAGTTACGGTAGAAGTGCCTTCACAGGCATCTGAGGGAAAATCTGATTCTTCGCCAACTCAAATAGAATCATTTTCTCCCCTCCCAGAGGGAACATCTCTGGCTCCCCTAAGGGATTTTCCACTCGCAGTTTTTACTGGAGAAAGTGGAAGGCAACCTAATGAATCCAACACTGAAGCAATTCAGTTTCAAATTCAATCTGATTTGGAATTCATTGGGGATTGGGATTCGCGAACTCCCATTGCACCACCACTGACCTCTCTTGAAGGGGCTAGGGTGATTTTTACTGCAGGTACATCCACTGAGAATCTAGACAGACAGTTAGTGGTGAGAGATATGAGTCAAACACCGAGTGAAACACAAGCACGTGAGTTGAGTGAAACACCACTGAGAGCAATTGAAGTGAGTGCACACACTGACACAAACACTGCTTTGTTAAAACAGCTAGCTGATCTACAGAAGAAGTTGCAAGAGACCCAGGCTGAAAACACAATTCTAAAAGCACAAGTGGTTGCACAATCTACCACCTCTGTATCAAATCAGCTGGGTACTGTGAAAGATGACCTACAAGGATTGAAGAATAATCTCCTCCCGAAGCTGAATTCAATCCAACAATCTCAAGTACTAGTGGCTTCAGACATCTCTGATCTTACAATGTCAAATGCTCAAATATCAGAGAGTGTCAGGGAGATAGCTGCCATTTCTACCAAGGTGGACTTTATTCTGCAAACAGCTGATGAAAATCAAAAGTTTAATGAAGAAAGGATTTTCAAGATAGAAGGAGGAATGGAGCATCTGAATGAAGGTATGAAGCACTTGTATAATATGATCAAGAATTCACATCAACCTACTGAAGAGCAAAGAATTTTCTTTGAGGGAGATGATGAAGATGAGGATGATGCTGATGAAAGAGGAGATAGAGGAGAGATAAGGAGAACGTCTGAGGTGAATCCTAGGGCTTCCACAGCTCAAACTGTAGAGGATTCCTCAACTAAGGGGGAGAATGTGGAGAAACAAAGAGGAGGAGAAGCTGGAGGTTCTGGTTCTGTAAAGGACAAAGGAAAGCAGAGGTTAACTTTTTCTGATGCTGACTACTATCAAGGTGAACAGGGAGATTTTGACAATATTGAATCTGAAGAAAACCCTGAAGATATCTTTGGTGAAGTGGAGGTTGAAGGAGAGGCTGACTATGCTGACTGGGAAGATGAACCTGAAGTGGATCCTGCCTTTGAAGCTGAGCTGTTAAGACAGAAAGCTGATCTAAAGAGAAGAGAGGAGGAGAATGCTAAAGTTTCTGACATCATTTCAAAGCATCTAGTTATCCAAAAAGCTGAACATCAAGAAAAGCAACGGCTTCATGATATAAAGGTCAAGGACAGGAAGTTATATGTGAGGCTGAAGCTTGGAGAAGAATGGGATAGAGCTAGAGATATGTTTTCACATTCAACAGGTTCAGATAATGATGGAAAGTTTTTTAGCATGTTGGAAAGATACAAGAAGGTCAATCCAGACAACACAGTATATATGAAAGCTCTTCATGCAGAGATTTCAAGGATCTCAACTGGATATGACAGAGTTAGAGAGGAGTTGAAGATCTATGTTTATACTCATAATGAGGGAACTTTCTTAGTGTCTCTCAATCTTCTGGAAAGCAGAACTCTCTCTGAACTATGGGTCTTCATGTGCAAGGTAAAAAGAACTTCTCCATTAGCTGAGCTGTTGCATGATCAGCTAAGAGACTTTGCAATGAAAGCTAGTCCACAAGTGGTGGAAGTGCCTTATGAAGTAAAATTTTTTAAAGGAAGGGCACTTCAGACTTGTGGTGTGGATTCAATATCTCTGAAGGATTTTCCTGCCAAGCATCTTGTCTACTTGGAGAACATGCTGAGGACTTCAGGATTTGCTACACAAGAGAAGACAGAAGTTGCTGATTTGATTCAAGACTATTGCATAGCAAATATCAAAAGATATCATCAAATGAAGAATAGGCTGAAGAAAGTCACAACTCAACCTGTCAGACCTAGTGGCATTACTTCTGAATCTGATCGTGTTCTGGACAAGGATTTGCTTGAAGCACTTGAAGAAGGAGAGATGATTGAGTCTGAAATTTGAAGAAGCTCTGTTTGTAAATATTAAATGTTTAGAGCTTAGGTGATTCAAGATAGGATAAATGTATTCATATGTTCAGTCTAGAGGAACATCTATCTTGTATTTATCTTTACCGTTTGAATCTGGAAATTGTTATATTTAATCCAGAACTTTTTATTATTTGCTTGGCTCTTAAAAGTCTTATCTTTTCTTGTTTTAGTTGAGTTATCCTCTAGAGGTATTTGGTTGTTATTGTCTAACAAACAAATAGGGGGAGATTGAAAGACATATGTCCAGGCCTATTTGTAAACACCGAGGATTCTACTCAACTTTAATTAAGATGTAATAAGTAAATAATAAAAATCAATTGTCACAGGAATCTCAGAAGGTTATATCTGTCAAAGAATGAAGATTAAAGTCATCTACAGACTTGAAGTGATTCTACATTGAAAGAAGCTCAATTTATTGATCAAGCCTCAATGAAGTATTCAAGCTCAGTGGATTTATTAAAGTGACAGAGATTTCAAGTGGTGACAGAAAAAGATACTGATTACGGAGTTCTTGAATGAGAAGGAAGTGAATCACTGCTTAAAGTCAAATAGATAAAGAACAAACATTGTTGTTAGTCACTCATGAACCAGACAGTGCATCGAGTGTCAACGTACTAATTGTGTTTGTTATTTATCTAATTTTAAGTGATTCTGGAATTAATAGAGAAGTCAACTAATTCTATTTATTCTCTTATAAATAATTAATATTATTAAGTATATTATTTATTAATTTCATTCTGCAAAGAATTAAATTAATACATAATTTATTTAATTAATTATTTAAATTAGAATATATTTGAACTAGGAAGACTTATATTTTTGAACAAGGAAGACTACCAAGGCTGTCTTACCGATTGTCTTCCTAAGGCAATTTATAGTTTTCCCGATTGTCTTCTAAGTACATTGGCTTGTCTTACCGATTGTCTTCTAAGTACATTGGCTTGTCTTACCGATTGTCTTCCAAGGCAATAAGAGAATTGTATTTCAGTAAGTCTTCCATAATACACTGCAAGTGGATTGGCGCGTGGAATGCATTCAAGTGGATTGTATTTATAAGTCAAACGGCAGAAGACAGAAACAACACAGAAGAAAAGCAAACAAACATTCCATTGAAAGCTCTTCTTAAATACCTTCAACTGCAAAGCTCAAACTTTCTGTAGGGATTTAATTCTTGACTGTTCTTCAACATTTAATTCATAAGAATTGTATCTCTTGTACTGCTTTGACTTTCTAGCGGATCATAATCCCTAGATTTTATATCGAACTACTTTTTAGTATTCGATCCTTTTTATTACAAAAATAGATAAATTCATGTCGAATTTATTCTAGATTTGTTTTATTAAGTTCTTTGTAATCAGTGATCAAAGTTGTAACACTCCTCAAGTTTAATAGAGTTTCTATTTAACTTGAATATTGTTTCAGTTTTTATTCCGCACTAATTTGTTCTAAACAGTTAAATCTTTTAAAGGACAAATTCGATAAAACGGTATAGTTTGTATTCAACCCCCCTTCTACAAACTTATCAGGACCTAACACATACAGTTGTTTACTTAGTTTTCAAGAATCGAAAAATATATCAAACTATCCATTCACCCCCCCTCTGTCTAGTTTCTAGTGGTATTCATTTCTAACAAGCCGAAGCCTACTGGCCCAAACGCAACCAACTTGGGTAACAACAAGCCCACCACAGGCCCCCAAAATATCATGATTTTGTTGGTGCTAATTAGTAGTAGTACTTTGCCTTATAAACTGAACAGAAGTCCCAAATCTCCTCGATGTGGGACTGTGGTGTTACATCAATTTTCTTCTGTTTGCTTTTCTTGTCAGAATATTGATCTCCTTTTGAATTTCTTCCATCTTTTCTGAATTTACCATGCTTCATCCTTCTGAACCCTTTAACCATCATAGCCATCATCTGCACCAGTTCTTCGTTAGAATCATCATCTGATTCCTCATCAGTACTTTCATCAGTATCAGCATCAGTGTCTGATTTTATTACTACATGAGCTTTAGCCTTCATTTTTCCTTGGTGCAAACGCTTTTCTTTTGATTCCACTTTCAAGGCCACGGATTTAGGGTTTGATCTTGTACCTTCCTTTTGCTTGATCTCCAGATCATATGTCTTCAGAATTCCATAGATTTCATCAAGTGTCATCACGTTCATCTTATAAGTGTGCCTTATAAGATTCTGTTGAGTTATCCATTCCATGGGTAAGGATCTTAAGAATTTGACGTTTGAGTCTTCAACGTCATACACCTTTCCCACCAATGACAATTCATTTAGCAAAGTAAGAAATCTATCATATATTTCTGTTATGTCTTCATTATGCTTTGCCTCAAATTGCTCATATTCTTGAATAAGAATACCTCTCCTGTTTTTCTTGATTTCTTCAGTTCCTTGGCATTGAACTTCCAAGGCATCCCATATCTCTTTAGCAGTCTTACACGCAATAACTCTGTTAGATAAGACAGTATCTAAACTATTGTGTAAGATATTTCTAACCTTTGCATCTTTGATCATTTCAGCTTTATCTTCAGGCGTCCATTTACTCTTTTCTTTCGTTGCCAGCCCTGCAGGAGTTGTCTCAGTTGCTGCGATTGGTTCTGTTGGAATGAACGGTCCATTGTTTATCATGTCTATGTAGTCAGGATCTGAAGCTTCAAGATACATAAGCATTCTTACCTTCCATGTTGAAAATTCTGATTTCTTCAACATCGGAATCTTCATGGTTTCATATCTGTTTCCCGACATTTCGATCGTTTCTGATTTGATAGATTATCAGTCTGCTCTGATACCAATTGTTACCCAGTAGATGTCGATTATAGAAGGGGAGGTTGAATATAATCGTATGAAATAATCGAATAAACAAATATAAAACAATCAATATCAGCTTTTATTAATCTTTATAAAAACTGATACCAACTTTCTCAAGAAACTATGAGTTCTTAAGAGCTGCTAGGTTTATAAAATACTCGTGAAAAGCTATTACTCTCGTAAAACCTATCATGTGTTTATATACACACACAGCTACACATTCTGTTACATAAGATAATCTACATTTAATTAGATTGATCTTCTTGTTGCTTATCTTCTGTAACAACTTCGATGAAGTATATCTTCTGTAAATCAATCCTTTCCTGAAATTGCGGAATAGTATCAATCAATATCTGCTGACTTGACCTGCCACTGATGATGACATCATCAGACGTCAGCTCCTGATGCTCCAAGTACTGATGCTACCCGACCCTGACATACTCATTAAATCATCATTTTCCAACAATCTCCCCCAATTTATACTTTCTGAAATAAAGCATAAATTTTCTCGATTTAATGATGCCAAAACTTCAATCAAATTCTCGTAGGATCAATGTAAGGATTTTGTTTAAGATATCCTTCATAATCAGACACTATTTTATAGATAGAATTTATATATTTTTATTTAAATAGTATAATACATTTATATATATATATACAAAGACAAAAATGAAAATGAAAATCTTTTTTTATCCGGAATAATTTACATTCATGTGTAACATGTGAAATTATATCATATAAATTTTATTTTTCATACTCATCATTTATCATGACAAAGAGAGTGTAAAGATTTTTATTTTTTACGTTTATCATTTATAATGAAAGAAAACTTTTTTTGTAATTATATACTCCATAATATTCTACATTTTAAATCATCACCCCGATTTTTGACTCGGACATCAACCGAGGATTAAAATGGTGGAAAAATTGAAAAAATTGACGAAAAAAATGAGAAAATTAGAGATATACTGAAGTTAATAAAGAATGACATGTAATATTAGAAAATATCAACAAATGAAGTGTTCATTTTGAAAAGAAATTTGCTAAGAAATAAATGTGTTGAACAGAGTGTATAAGCATTAGCATTACATAATTTTGATGCTAATTTTCTAAAATTTAAATTATAGACTTAACAAATAATGAGATACATAACATATACATTAGCTCTTATATTAGACCAAGTTCATTACTATATTTTATGTATAATTAATTAATTCTAATAATGTAAAATAGTGATATATAATATGATATAAAAATATGAATTATCAACAACATAACTAAAGTATATTTAATCAAAAATATACAACTATAATAAAAATTTATAACGATGATTGATCATTTACCTATATATATATATATATATATATATATATATATATATATATATATATATATATATAATAACGTAAATAAAAAATACAGATTTATATAAATAATATGGACCAATATCTCCTTTACTCAAAGGTTCAAAATAAAAAAAAATATAAAATTAGAGGAAATGATATGACTTATCTAGTAAAATCTTTATATAAACTCAAAAAACAATGTAGTATAGTGGTTATGCTTTGGACTTCTTAGAAGGGGGTTGGAGCTAGGTTCGATTCTCTACATTAACAAATATTAATATATTTTTGCATAATAATACAATAGTGGTATTTTTGTTATTTTCAAAAAATAGGGGTAAAATTGTAACTTCACAAGCATTAAAGTGACACTTTTTGCCATTGTGTTGACATATAATCTTCTTTTATATATTAAAAGCCATCCAAGGGCAAAATATGTCAATTAAATGCTGTGAAATTACATTTTTACCCTTATTTTTTGAAAAATTACAAAAGTGTCATCCATATATAATTTATACAAAAATTGATTAATTTGTGTTGCTTTTAGGAATCGAACCCATATCCCGACTTACAAAAAAGTATAATAACCATTGTGCTACATTAATTTTTGAGCATACTTTAAAAATCTTATTAGATCAATCACATATTCTCTTATAATCCTATTTTTTTTTCTTTTTTACATCTTTTGAGTAAACAAATTGTTGGTTTATATTATTTATAAAAATTAATTTCTAAGTTATATATAAATTAAACAAAATATGGATAAATAAAATATTAGATTGAAATAAAAAAACAGGATTATATTCTAATATTTCTTTAATTTTTATTTTTGAGTAAATAAAATATTAATTCCTATTATTAACATAGCTCTATTTTCTAAGTTTTCGAAGTTTTATATATAATTATATGTTCAAATATCTTTATAGATTTTAATTTCGCTTGTACTTTTTCGATTAAATATCAATTATGTTCTTAATTATTATATGATTTATATTTTTATATCATACTTTGTCATTTAATATACTCTATATGGAGTGTCCACGTTTTGATACATAAATATAATAATAAATTTTGATCTAATATAAGTAACATATTATATTTTACTTATATTATTTAGAATAATTCTATAATGTACGGAGTATGGTAAAAAATGGGTATCAGATTTAGGGTGTTCACGAGTCAGGTTGGCCACGATGGTAATAGACCCCGACTCAATTAAATCGATTTAAATATTTTCAACCCAACCCACAAAATCTATTATTATATATTAAACCACAACACAATGGCAAAAAGTGTCATTTTAATGTGTGTGAAGTTAAGTTTTTGCCCTTATTTGTTGAAAATTTACAAAAGTGTCACCTCATATTTTTATGTTGTAAAGTACATTTTAATGTGTGAAGTTACGATTTAACGTTATTTGTTGAAAAATTACAAAAGTGTCAACTCATACTTTTATGTTAAAAACAATGAAACTGTGTTATCACTAGGAATCGAACCATTAACATTCTTTAACAAAGAACATGTCATAATCATTGTGCTACATTGACTTTTGGATTTGATTTAAAAGTTTTATTGGATAAACCATATATTTTACCTATATTCCTTTTTTAAAATAAAATGTTGGTTTACATTTTTCAATTTTTTTTAAAATATTGGATATTATATTCTATCTACTTTCTATATATTAAAAACCAACTAATGGTAAAAAAAACCAAAAAAATGATTATGAAGTTATAATTTTACCCTTATTTTTTTAAGGAACCCTTATATATTTAAAAATTATAAAAAATGTCATCCATTTATTGTTTAATCAAAAAAAAAATTAATTTGTGTAAACATTGAGAATCGTAACCTTAAATAAACCTAGTATGCTATATTTAGTTTTGAGTTTATTTTATAAACATTATTAGATAAGAATTTTAAAAAAATGCATTATTAGATAAAGCACACTCTATTATCATATTCTTTTTTATTATATAATTTTTGAGTCAATAGCATGACGTTTTTATTTATTTATATAACATGTTTATCCCATTTCTTTTTTAATTTTAACTTTTCAATAAGTAAAATATTATTTCATATTATCTTCATAACTCCATTTTTAAATTTTTTTGTTTTTCTATATAATTATGTATTCAATTATTTTTTTTATAAATTCTTATTCCACTTGTATTTTGTTATAAAATATTAGTTATGATGTTAATTGTTATATGATTTTTATTATGTAAAAATATGTCACTTATTAGGCTTTATATGGATTATTCAAGTGTTGATACATAAATATAATATTAAAAATTGATATAATTATATGTTACATACATAATTTATAATAGATTCTAAATTAGTAGTGTGAAAAGTACAAATTAGAGTTAGGGTTTTCATACGTTGGGTAGGTCGAGTTAGAAGCATTTTTGTGATCCGATCTAATTTATTCGGTTTAAATTTTTTTAACTCAACCCGCAAAATATAGATTCGTGACCCAACCCTACCTATCATATATCAATTTGGGTTGTTTTAATGGGTTAAATAATTATGTACAAAAAGAATTGAAATATGATATAATTCTCCATCAAAAATCTAAGTAAAACTGAAATACATATACATTACGATTTTAGTACTAATATTTTAGTAATATAAATTATGTTGTAAGTCATATGTATATAGGGCTGTCAGCCCAAATTTTTGAATCGAAACGACCCGAACGAGACTGAAAATCGAACTTTTTTCAAATTCATGGACCGAGGATCGGACTTATTATATTCGGTCTTTGGGTCCGAACTGAAAAATCCGGAGCAGACCGATATAGACCGGTTTGATTAATATTTTTATAAAATTTTAAATTTTATAATTTAATTTTTACTTTTCTTTCAAATTTAAATACACATAATATATTATTTGCTTAGTATGACAATAAAAATAAGCACATAAATATCTTATTATTTATAAAGTAATATTAATGTGTAATATATGTATATCATTTTGTCATTATACAAAGTGCAAATTCAATTATTTAATCTGTAGTTTTGATCTCTATTGTGTTATCAATTTACTATCTATTAATTTGGCTAATTAAAATATTATATGTCTTATTTAATCTATATACATGATAATTTAAAAGGTAAAGTAAAGTCAAAATACCTCTATACATGCAATTCGATCCAGTCTGGGTTTTTTCACGGACCGGACCGGAACGAAAACTAAATTTTTTTGATTGAACTGGTTCTATGCGGTTCAGTACAATTTAGGTCCGGACTGGATTGTTATTCAGCCCTATATGTATATACAAAAAATTTAAGCACACATCTAGAAATGAGGTATGATATATCACATAACGTGTAGTTGTATACCGTATAGTGATATATATATATAGGAGGAGGTTCAAAAGAGACCCTTACTTAGGGAGAGACCGAGAGACCCTTCATCATTACCGTCCATTACTTTTCAATCCAACGGCCTGAATCTTGTACAAATATAAGTGTATATTAGTTGATAAATGGTAAAAGGGTAGTATTTGGGTTACAAAAAAAACATACGTATTATTTTTAATTTATTACCATTTTTGTAATGATCTAATTAGATGTTGTTAATTTATTACCATATTTGTAAAGATTTGATGAGATATGATTTATGGTCAACTTTACACTTTTTATTTATCAGTTATCAATTTAATTCTTGTAATCAATTCTAATAATTTTGATTATATATTATAATAAAATCAGATTAAAACATTCTTATCAGTATATAATGCAGAAAGGTGTTCTAAGAGGTGTTCTCGAAGATGTTTTCAAAAGTGTTCTTGATAGCATTCAACTAGTATATAATCTAAAGTTCTTAACGACAGCAAGGTAGTATATTGTTCTTTATGTTGTATCATAAAATTTATTGTATTTTCAAAAAGTGGCATGCAGATTCTAAACATGTTATTAACGTATTTCACTACATTTTGGACTTCTTTTCCACTCTGTAGTGTGCTTTGGTAGTATACAGATTCTTTATAAAGTGGCATGCCGATTCTAAACATGTTATATATTGGTTGTTAATTCATATTCATACGCCACCCTCCTACCCATCAGTGATATTTCTCATAGCAGAACCTAGAACATCTTATTGATTCATGGGAGTACTCCGAAACATTAATTTTGAGTACACCTGGCCTCGTGAATGAACTCATTTTCCTTTCAAGATATACGTCTTTTATAATTGTTTTTATAATTGTTAAGAATACAGATCAACACGGTGTAAGAATGACATACAACAAAAGTTTACAAAAGTTTGAGCTGATTTTATTATATTTTGTCGGGCATATTTTTTATATAGAAAGTTACATTCTACCTGATTCCCAAATTGATGGATATATTTAAAATTCAAAATTTACGTCATGTATTCTAGATTTGAAAATTGAGCTAATACAACAACAATAAGCCAATAGGAACACCTTAAAAACTCCCGGTGCATATTACAGGAAACAATTTATTAGTAAATCAGGACTACGATCTTATTACATATTAAAATGATCTCCTTTTTAAAAAAAAGATAATCCTTAAAGCAAGTAACATTTTTTAATATGTTTTTTAAGATTATATGATCTTTCCAATTGGACTTTGAAAACATTTAGCAGAATCTTTCAAAAATGCAAATATTGATTGACATATTTAAAATTCAAATTTTAAAATATTGATTCCAAGTATGGAAATGAGTTATATCTAAAAAAATCTCATACATAACTAGTGTCAGCAACATATTAGCAAAGAAAATTGGTGTAAAGATATATTTATTCAACACCTTTTACGTTCATCAAGGAGTTTTGGAAATTAATTAAGTCTTAATTTATTATGTTATATATTTTTTAGATTTTTTATTTTGTTTGACAAATTATATATTATGAATTTTGTATCCAACATATATTCATTGATTTTCTTCGAAATTTCTTTCAATGTATTATTTATTTTTAGGCATAATTTTAAAATTTACAATTTTTGAGGTTCTTTAAGGTGTTTTGTAGAATATAACAGATTATTTTGTTCCAATTATTATTTTTGAGATTCCGAAGTGTATTTGAAACTTATATCCTTTTTAAATAATATATTTTAATATTTTTAAAACTAGAATAATTATTAATTAGATGTACAACACTTAAGATAATCTTACAATTTATATCATTTTCAAAAACAATTAAAATAAAAAATAAAATAGTTAATATTTTGATATAAAACATTTAATGGAATCTCAACTGTCCATTTAAAAATTGATTTCGAGAATACCTAAAAATCACAAATTTAGAAAAAAAATATATACTAATATACATATTGCATATAGATACGTAAAAAACATCTTTTTGCAACGAATTTAAAAAATATCTACAATCTTTACTTTCATGCACAATATAAAAAAATTATTCATATTCAGAAATTATTATATAATAATAGGGAGTATTATTTTTTTTTTCAATAGATATAAAAATTTACAACATTCAAGAGAATATTATCTTATCAAATAACACTAAAATAACAAATATATCCATATACAACACTTACAACAATCTTGGAATTTATTTCTTTTCGAAAAAAATGGAACAAAATAAAATAGTTAATATTTAGATATATAACACTTTATGAGATTTTAGTGCTTATAAGAGTAACTAAAAGGGCACCCCAAAAAACCAATATATTGAGGTTAAACACATAAGAAAATCTTGTTCCAATAAAGAATCTTATCAAATAAATATAACACATTGGAGAATCTTATCAAATAAAACTAGAATAATTATTAAATCGATGTACAATAACTTAAGATAATCTCACAACTTATAACATTTACAAAAAAAAGTAAAATTAAAAATAAAATAATTAATATTTTGATACAAAACACATGGAATCTCACCCATATGAAAATGGATTTTGAGAATACCTAAAAAGACCACAAATTCACAAAAAAAGGTGAATATACATATTGCATCTAAATAGGTAAGAAAAATCTCCGAATTTAAAAAATATCTAAGATCTTTATTTTCATTTACAATATAAAAAATTTTCTTGACATTCTAAAATTAATATTGTAAATGTTTACTTAATAATAGTGAGTATCATTATTGTTTTCAATAAATATAAAAATTTACAACACTCACGAGAATATTATCTTATCAAATAACACTAAAATAACATATATATCTAAATTAGTTAATATTTAGATATAAAACACTTAATCAAATCTTAGTAGTGGCTAGTGTGACTAAAAGGACAAAAGACCTGTATTTTGAGGATAAACACGTAAGAAAATCTTGTTTCAATGAACTTAAAATAATATCTATCATTTTAATTTTTGTGTACCATTTTAATTTATTTTAGAAAAATTTATTCCTATAAAATATTTTTTTATTTTCATGTATCATTGTTTTTTTTATAAATATAACAATATACAATACATAAGAGGATCTTATCCCATCAAATAACACTATAATAATTGATATATCAATGTACAATTAAGAGAATCTTAAAACTTATATTTTTCAAAAAAATGTTGAATAAAAAATGAAACTAATAAGATATGAAACATTTAACGGAATGTCATTATGGCAACTGGAAAAATAATTAAATTTTTTGTCTATTTAATGTTTGTTAAAAGATTCGTCTATATGTATTTCAAAATTTAGATATCATATAAAAATGAATAATTGTTTTTAAACAATTTGCTTAAGTGTTTCAGAGTAATTTTGAGAAATTATCTTATTTTTAGAAAAATGAAATTCAATATGATTGTGTATACAAATTTAAAAACAAATAACGAGATTCTCTTAAGTATTTTAGTATAATTTATGTTTATAGTTTGAGGTTTGAATCTTTTATTTCAACAAGTTAATGTATGACTCTTTAATATTATTTAATAAATACATATTTTATTTCTCAATTGTGGCACTTAGAGATTTTATTAACATTCTGGTAAGTGTTAATATTGGCTTAGGTGTTTTAGTGTAGATTTTAAGAATGATATGTTAAAAAAATATAATAAACTTTCACTATTGTTTTTTTTAAGAAAACATGTAAAAATTTATTTTTTACGATATTCCCTTAATAACTATTTAAGAGTAATACTTTGAATAATATATAGTTTACAATATTTGATTTTTTTATTGAAATTGGCGTTTTTAGTCTTAATATTACATTTAGAGATTTTACCTTTTTTATAAGCTTAGATTTTTTTATTCAATGTTTATTATAAGATTCATATATGAATTTTAAAATTTAGATATCATAAAAGACATACTACAAATATTTTAAAGGTTTTCGTAAGTGTTTCAGTGTAATTTTGAGAAAACAACTTATTTTGAAAAATTAAAATCTAATATGATTATTTATAAAAGTTGAAAAATATTATTTTTTACGGGATTCTCTTAAATATTTTAATACAATATTTTTAATATTGCGAGTTTTACATGTAAGAAAATCTTGTTGGAATAAACTTTTTAACTACCATTTTAATTTTGGTGTACCATTTCTCTTTGTAAAAGATATTATATTTTTTCATGTGACAATGTTTTTTTCAACATATATGACCACATACAACACTTACTAGAATCTTGAAAGTGTTACTTTTAGTGTTTTATAAAGTATTCATTATGACTTTATAAGATTTTTCAAAGTGTTTTACTTATTTTTATGAGTACTAATAAATTTCAATTAGTAAAATATAATAACTGATATTATTTAAGTTTATTCACATTGATAGTAGAACAATAGTTAAATATTGAAGTACTTCTTTATTAGATTTCAAAACAGAACACTTACTTTAATATTGTAAAACACACAACAAAAAATTGTAAATAATCCAAAAAATATAATAAATACTTGAAGAACATCCTAAAAAATCTCAGAATTATAAGAAATATTACAAGAAATCTAATCTTAATTTAACACAAAGCTTGTGCACATAAGGAGACATGGATTGGTTGAAGTCCTCGGTTGGTATTTCGTGAAACATCTTAAGTGATGTTGCTTAACTGATGTTGGTCAAGTTATTGTCTCCAAGCAGTACACACTCAGTACCATTCTTGCAGGTTGCAGTACACACTCAGTACCATTCTCGCTGTATTAGAAAAAAGGCTAAGCAGGGTATCTGCACCGTGAAGATTATACACCAAGGGGGTTATCTTCCTCTGGTTTGTTTGGTTATACAGGACCCTGGTTGAGGACATTATTCTTTTCTATGGCCAGTAGCTATCAAAATGACTAAACAAATACCAGCATGGGGAAGGAAAATGAAAACAGTTGAAAAGAAACTTGTTCCTGCTTGAGCGAGTAGTTCAGGGGAAATGTTGCTAAGCGCCGTCGAAGCAGCATAAACAGGCTTCGAGCCAAAAACATTGATGGTTTAGCCTTCCCCTTCTACCTGAAAAGGAAGTGGATAAAGCTGATATTATCACTTGCCGTTTCTCAGTCAATGATTCAGGTGCTGCTCACCACTCCTCGAGGCCAATGACGGGGTCTAACCTCCCAACCTCCGCAAGTGTATGGCCAATTCTGCGCAGAATACGGTGGTCCTATTAATCAATAAGGTTGCCCTCGAATTTGGAGTATCCTTTTGAAAACATAAATTACAAGAGTTGTAGACCAGAAAACTCTAGAAGCAAAAGACATGCTCTTGATCACCACTACCACAAAACTAATAATTCCACTAGATGTGCTCCAAACCTTTAAACAAGATTGATAAGCATAGAACTCCATTAGGTGGTGAAAATTTTAGACCAGAACCACAAGAATATAAACTGAGATCAACCAATTCCATTTCTTGCTAGAAAGAAAAAGTCTAAAACAAAATTCCACTCCAAAAGACTCTGTCATAAAAATCAACATTAACATCATCAAATGTGATAAAGTACCATATAATAAGGGAAAAACAGAGATATATATTAACAAAAATAAAACAATTTTAACACCCACTTACACTTAACGACAAGAAAACCTTCAGGAGTATGAGATTTGAAAATGTTAGTTATCACCAGGTCTATATAGACTTATAACAAAATTAACGAAAAATGAAACATTTTCAGAAAATGTTTCACCATGCTTTAGGAAGATTTATACAAAATATCGACATATCCTAAAAATGTTTTCTCCATTAATAAGTAGGGATGAAGATTTTGGTTGATAGAAATTCAAATAAACGAACATATTTCGACATGATATTCTCTCATATTGAAAAACAAAATTGACCCCAAACTAGTTTCATTAAACCATTTTTTCTAATCTTCCGTCAAAGAAGAAACCACATCTTTCAAAAGCTCTGGTTAAAATCTTACTATTTGACGCTGCTCTTCACTTTTTTGTGAAGATTCTTGATTCCTTAATGACATCATGTCACTGGTTCACATAAAAAAGATTCTTGTGAGAGTTCTTCAAAGTTCTATATCACTCACATATATAGTTCATAAAAACATCATGATTATACTATATTTTAAATATGATTTCGTTTTAGAACTCACAACAAAGCAAGAAATCAGTACCTTGGTAGATTCCGAAGTTGTTTCAGAATTCATATCAATCTTGCAATGAGAAGCACAGATTCTCCTAGGTGCTTTGATATATCCCTGGTTGATGAATCTATAACAGAACTGCATGTGAAAAAACATAGAATATGTTAGTGTTGCGATTCTATTCAGTGTTTTGCATTACTTAAACATGTTTTATAGAAAAATATGAATGAATATCACCGTATAATATGAGTGTCTTCACGTCTGTGTTTCTGTGCGCCTCTGTTCTAGGGTTAGCAGACTCTATTCTTCTTTTTATTTTATCATTCTATGTGTATATCATTACAGCGAGTAATTTCAATCACGGATTCATTTCCAAAAATAAAAAATCTCAATCATGCAATCAAATATGCTTGAAAGAATCTTCCCATGTTTAGTTTAAGTGCAAACCGTATAATGTACACTAATTATAGTGTAAGTATCCTTGGCTTTTACATGTATTTACCAGATTGCCATTAAATATAGTATATTGTAATGTATTAAAATTTTAATTAATGAACGGTCAGGATTAAGTCTCTTGGGTCTCTTGATAAGGAGGGTCTCCATGGAACCTTACCCTATATATATATATATATATATATATATATATATATATATATATATATATATATATATATTTAAATTATTAAACAAAATTTGTAACTTAAATCGGGTTGGGTAGGATTGGCCGGAGAAATATAAAATTGATAGCTGATAAAAAATATACTCAATTGGGTTGAAAAGATTTCAAACCGACAAAATAGGTTGGGTATGAGTTTATATTATATTCGGTCAACCCTACCCAACCCGATTTAAGTTACAATTTTTTTTTCAATAATTTAAATATATATATATCTATATTATACTAGCTTAAAACCCGTGCAATGCACGGATTGTTAATTGTTATTTTATTATTAATTTTTTAATTGTATTTATTCAAAAAAATAAGTAGGCATGTTAAAATAGCTAAACACTTTTAATTAATTAAAAAATTTAAACATATTTTAAAATAAATAAGTAAGGGTTTGCTCGTTATATTTTTGGAAAAGGAGGGGTTTTAGTATGAAAAAATAAAAAATGTAACATATATTTAGTTTAAAAAGGTAAATACCCGTGATATTTTTGGAAAATGAGGTTTTAAAATTTAATAATTTAAATTATTTAAATACGTTTTAAAATAAATAAGTAAAGAGTTTGTTCTTGATATTTTTAGAAAAAGAATGGATTTAATAAGCAAAATAGAAAAATGCAATTTCCCGTGATATATTTAGAAAATGAGGGACTTTGTTAGAAAAAATCTATAATGTGTTTTAGTTGAAAAGGTAATTGGTTATAAATAGATATTTGATTATTTATATTTTAATATTTTTAGTAATTGCATTTGTTAAGAAAAATAAGTAGACATGTTAAAATAGGTAAACTTTTAAAAAAATAATTATAATATTAGGTTTAAAAATAAATAACTAAAGGTTTGTCCGTGATATTTTTGGAAAATGAGGGGTTTTAGCAAGGAAAAATAGAAAAACTAATATGTTTTAGTTAAAAAGGTAATTGTCCGTGATATATTTGAAAAATTAGATGAATTTGTTAGAAAAAATAAAAAAAATGTATTTTAGGTGAAAAGGTTAATTGGTTATAAATAGGTAATATGATTTTTTAATAATACATTTCTATAAATAAGTAAGGTTAATTATGTAAAAACACGAATTTAAGAAATGACAATTAAGTAAAATCACAACGTACCATACCGACCGACCAAATTTTTAATGTTTCGTCTATTATATAATAGTATTGACTAGGTTAAAACCCGTGCGATGCACGAATTGTTAATTGTTATTTTATTATTTTATTATTATATTTTTAATATTTTATTAATTTTATTTGTTAAAGAAATAAGTAGGCATGTTAAAATAGCTAAATACTTTTAATTAATTAAAAATATTAAAACATATTTTAAAATAAATAAGTAAGGGTTTGCCAGTTATATTTTTGGAAAATGAGGGGTTTTAGTAAAATAAAATAAAAAATGTAACACTTATTTAGTTAAAAAAGTTAAATGTCCGTGATATTTTTGGAAAATGAGGTTTTAAAATTTACTAATTAAAATTATTTAAATTCGTTTTAAAATAAGTAAGTAAAGGATTTCCTATGATATTTTTGGGAAAAAATGAATTTTAGTGAGAAAAATAGAAAAAGTAAATTGAGAAAGATAATTTCTCGTGATATATTTAGAAAAGAAGAGACTTTGTTAGAAAAAATGTATAATGTGTTTTAGAGTAATTGGTTACAAATACGTATTTGATTATTTATATTTTAATATTTTTAGTGATTGCATTTGTTAAGAAAAATAAGTAGACATGTTAAAATAGGTAAAATTTTAAAAAATAATTATAATATTATAGGTTTAAAAATAAATAACTAAAGGTTTGTCCAAGATATTTTAGGAAAATGAGGGGTTTTAGTAAGGAAAAATAGAAAAACTAACATATTTTAGTTAAAAAAAGGTAATTGTCTTGCTTGAAAAGGTACTGGGATTTGTTAGAAAAAATAATGTATTTTAGGGAAAAAGGTAATTGGTTATAAATAGGTAATATTATTATTTAATAATATATTTCTATAAATAAGTAAGGTTAATTAAGTAAAAACACGAAATATAGTTAAGGGCAATTAAGTAAAATCACAACGTACCATACCGACCAACCAAACTTTCAATGTTTCGTCTATTATATAATAGTATTGATAGATAATTAAGTTTAAAAGTGTACAAATATGTATATATAAATAATAGATTGACAATTTCGGGATCGACCTTTACATAAAATGTAGAGATGCTATAATATGTTAATGGTATAGTCTTACAACAATGACGAAATTTATATATTATAAATATCCTGTATATTCATCAAAATTATATTAATTTACCTATTTCCATGTTAAACAATATATGGACTTAAAACTAAGAGATTTTATGATGTATTTACGGTTTAATCTTACATATGTAACCAATTTTGTATTTCAAAAATACAATGTTATTTAATTAAGAACACATGAGTTTACATATGTCCATGTTATATACAGACAACTATATTAAAATACTTAATTGTTGAATTTGATAAAATTCTTTTCACATCATTTAAAACTAAATTAATATTTTGGCAATTAAAAATAGTCATTTGATCGTTATATTATAGAAATTTATCTAAATGAATCTTATTAAATTAAAAAATAGGTAGAAAAATATTATATAAGTATAAGATAAATTCAAAATATTTTATCTTAACTACATTTTAATCACAAAACTATTTCGATATATATACATATTTATGCGGAAAATAATTTCAATATATAAACAGGTCCGTGCCTCGCACGAGTTTTTACGCTAGTATATAGTAATAGAGCAACTAGGGGGTTTGTGTGAGACAATTTATTCACTGTTAAAAGACAACTATACCCTTCAAAATATATAATGACTTTTCAGCCCCTACTCTATTTACTTCATATTAATTTCTTCGTTATTAATTCATCTTAATATCTATAATCATTAATACTAATCTTCATTAAGTATACTAATAAGTTTGTAATTAATACTTGCATGTACATGTACATATGTTATTTTATGTAATATATATAATTTAAAATATTAATAAAATATAATTAAAAGGACAATGATATTGAGGAAATTATAGATCTGACATGAATTTGTAATATCAAATTTTTAATAACATAACATGATTTTCATGTCATGTTAGTTGTTTTTAAAGGATTGATGATGTAGAGTTATTCATTATAGTACGGGTCTGATATGGACAGAAAAGTAATTATAGAAATATAATTGCTGATTCTTTGGAAAGGCCAAATATTTAAGGCCTAAAATCCTGATTATTTATTAATTACGAAATTAAGAAATAAGGAAAATATACAGCTCATGAAAAGAGTCCAAAATATGGTAAATTTCTCAAAGAAGGATCCAGAATCCCAATTAATGAGTCATAGCCTTTATCAACAAGGAAAAGACTTCTCCAGCAAAAAATACGATGTTTATCCATTATCAATAAGGAGACTTATTCGCTAAGTCTCCTAAACATACCATAAATACCAGGCTCCAGACGCCTATATAAGGATCCTGATCCTACAATCAGAACTACGTTTTGGGCACAGCTCCATACGTCACAACGCCTCGAAGGCGCAACAAGCCACACAGGCACCCCTAGAACTACGTTTTAGACTTCATCCTCGAATAAGGACATACAAGTCACTACGTCCTTGGTGTGCCCCTGCCACCATAGCCCCGAGGGCAACACCAAGAACTACGTTAATTTGGCTTGATTCTCAGTAATAATTGAGATACATAGGCATCTTGTGAGGACCGATTTAGTCTCGAAACACAAGTGCAGCCATTAAAGCTCGAAGCTCATTAAACCTTAACAGTAAATTCACAAGCACGTTTTTTAATCCACAACATTTGGCGCCGTCTGTGGAAAAACAACATCAACCATGGCAAACACACGAAGAACAATTCACGATCCTCATACTTCTGATGGACTTCCTCTTACCTCTGCAACAGAGACTCATGGAAGCCAACCACCGCCAATCACTGGCGCTGAAGGGACATATATCCCCATCACTACCACTCAAGGACCGGAAGTCCCAATTACTGCTGAAGGGACGAATCCCCTACAAATGGTCGTTCATGGGCCAAATCCACAAGAGATTGTTCACCAGCAACCAAACACAACCTCTTCACTGCTCGCAAACGCCCCACGTGGCCTCCAACTTCATACCACGGATCTTCCCCAATACACAACTCAAACTCTCGGTATGCCAACCTATGGTATGCCTCCTCGACCCCCGGTGGGCAGTAGCGGTGCAAACCCCATCTATCATGAGGCATATGTGCCCCCATATATTTAAGGTCTGGGACCCCAAAATCAGCGAACCCCTTTTCAAGACTACTCAGGTCCCTACACCGAGGATGAGAATTACTCAACAGGAGATGAGAGGGACGTTGCCCCAAGAAGGAGACGCTCCTCCCAAACCAATCGGGAACAACACCAAACTACTAAGGAAAAACTTGCGGCCCTTGAAGCCGAGACTGCAAGGCTCAAAAAGCTACTGGCCGAAGAAGAAGCCATAAGGACACAAAACCAAGGAACGAGAGGAGTCCCGATAATCAACTTGGATCCAGCACCTAGAAGAAGCAAAAGGATTGAGGCCCCAAGAGGTTATCCCCCTAGGAGATCCTGATGATCCAACACCGCCTTTCACTCAAGACATCATGAAAGCCAACATCTCTAGAAAATTCAAGATGCCGACAATCAAGGGTTATGATGGAACGGGAGATCCCGTTAACCATGTGAGAACCTTCTCCAACGCACTGCTGTTGCAGCCAACCAATGATGCGGTTAAGTGCCGAGCGTTTCCACAAACCCTGGCGGGCATGGCACAACGTTGGTACAACCGTTTGCCTCCCAATTCTATTGGATCCTTCAAGGAGTTGAGCAAGGCGTTCATCAACCAATTCGTAAGTGGGAGGGTGCACGAGAAAAGCTCTGCATCCCTTATGGGAATTCAGCAAGGAAAGAATGAAGCCTTGAGAGATTACCTTAATCGATTTACTAGAGAGGCTCTAAAAGTCCCGACTTGGAGGACAAAGTGGCTATGGTAGCCCTACAACAAGGAACTACTGATGATCACTTCAAAAGATCATTGGCAAAACATCCACCCGAGAGCATGTTAAAGCTCCAAGATAGAGCCGACAAATACATCAAGGCTGAAGAAAGCATGAGAAAGCATGAACCCACTACTGGTGGTAATGGAAACTCAAAGAAGAGGAAGGAAACCCAGGAATATGATGTTAAGGAGAAATTTCCTAGAACGTCAAAGGGCTCTGATTCTCCACCTAAGAGAAGCAATTTTGGGCCAAAATTTACAGAGTATGCAAGATTGAATACTCCCATGAGTCAAATTCTGATGGAGATAGCAAAGGAAGAGGATCTCAAATGGCCAAAGCCAATGAGGGCTGACCTGTCCAAGCAAAATCAAAACCAATTTTGTCGGTTCCACAAAGAAGTTGGTCATGACACCGACGATTGTAGGAAACTGAAAGATGAGATTGAGTTTCTGATACGAAGAGGAAAATTCAACAAATTTACCAAGGATAGAAATCAAGGAAGTCATAGGGGAAATTATGAAAGAAAGGATTACGACAGAAGGGACAACGACCAAGATCGTAACCCTAAGCCCCGAAGGCCAGTCATCAACATGATATTTGGAGGACCAACTCCTGCTGGGTCCTCCCGGAACTCAAGAAAAGCTTATGCCCGAGAGGTAATGACTGTGGTTGGAGAAGCACCTAAGCGTGCCAGAACAGAAGTGTCGATAGGTTTTGATGATTCCGACTTGGAAGGGGTGAAGTTCCCCCCACGATGATCCTCTTGTCATCGTACCTGTGATAGGCAATTCTGAAACAAAGAGAATCCTAGTTGACAATGGAGCTTCAGTGGATATCTTGTTCCACGATGCTTTTATCAAGATGGGTTACACTGATTCTCAGTTGACACCCTCGAATATGCCCATATATGGGTTCAATGGAGTGGAGTCAAAGGTGGAAGGAACTATCCAAATCCCAATGACCATGGGGCAAGGAATTAATACATCTACTCAAATGTTGAACTTTGTAGTTATAAAGGCAAATTCAACCTACAACGCGATCCTTGGAAGGACTGAACTTCATGCGTTTAAGGCCGTTGCCTCATCTTATCATCTAAAAAACAAGTTCCCAATGAGGAATGGGATTAGAGAAGAGCGGGGAGACCAAAAGATGGCTAGAAGCTGTTATGTAGCCGCTTTAAGGCATGATGGAATCGGGGGGCAGGTTCTCCCAATTGGGGACATGAATACAAACGACAATGAGGACAGAAGAGGGAAACCAGCCAAGGATTTGATCCCCATTCTCTTAGTCCTAGGTGAGCCAGAGAAGGTGACCTACGTTGGGGCTTTGTTACCTGAACCATTGAAAAGCAAACTCATATCTTTTCTTCAAGAGAAAAATGACGTTTTTGCTTGGACAGCGACCGACATGCCAGGGATTGATCCCCAATTGATAACTCACAAATTAAATGTGGATCCTGAAAGGAAGATGGTGAAACAAAAGAAGAGAAGTTTTGCTCCAGAGAGGCTTGAAGCCATAAAACAAGAGGTTGAAAAGCTTTTAGAAGCCGGGTTCATAGAGGAAATTCAATTCCCAGAATGGTTGGCTAACCCAGTGATGGTCAAAAAGACCAACGGAAAATGGAGGATGTGCGTCGACTTCACCGACTTGAACGATGCATGTCCTAAGGATTGTTTTCCCTTACCAAGGATTGATGCTCTAATAGATGCAACAGCTGGGCACGAGATGCTAAGTTTCATGGATGGCTTCAGCGGATACAACCAAATCAAGATGCACAAAGATGACATCTCCAAGGTATCATTCATCACTGACTTTGGTGTTTTCTGTTATCTAGTCGTGGCATTTGGACTTAAGAATGCAGGGGCAACATGCCAAAGGTTGGTGAACAAAATTTTTGAACACCTAATTGGAAAAACCATGGAGGTCTACGTAGATGACATGCTAGTCAAGAGCCTCGATAAGGCCAACCACATTGAGCACCTCCGAGAGGCATTTGAAGTGCTAAGGCACCACAAAATGATGTTGAATCCAGCTAAATGTGCCTTTGGTGTAGGCTCGGGAAAGTTTTTAGGCCTAATGGTTTCCAAGAGAGGAATCAAGGCTAATCCCGACAAAAATCAAAGCAATTCTAGACATGGAACCACCACGGACTATTAAGGAAGTCCAGAAGCTAACTGGAAGAGTGGCAGCATTGGGAAGATTCATCTCCAAGTCAGGAGAGAAGTGCTTACCTTTCTTCAAAGCACTTAAGAATGTGAAAATTTTTGAATGGACAGCTGAAAGCCAAGAGGCCTTTGAAGCCTTGAAGAAGTACATGGCCGAGCCACCACTATTGGCCAAACCAAAACCAGGAGAGGTTCTTTATCTATACTTGAAAGTATCCAACACTGCCCTCGGAGCTGTTTTGGTAAAATAAGAATTGAAGGTTCAGAAACCCATCTACTATGTGAGCAAGATCCTACATGGAGCAGAAATAAACTACTCTATGATTGAGAAGTTCGCCTTAGCCTTGATAATGGCCTCAAGAAAGCTACGCCCATACTTCCAGGTACACAAGATAGAGGTTTTGACCAATCAACCTCTAAGAAACATCTTGCACAGCCCTCAAGTTAGTGGAAGGTTGATCAAATGGGCCATTGAACTAGGGGAATTTGACATCATGTACAAGCCTCGAACGACCATCAAAGCTCAAGCACTCGCTAACTTCATGGTTGAATGCACCATTGACAACCAAGAAGTCGGGGGGCAGGAAGTATCAGTGGAAGACAAGGAAGATGAAGAAATGGTCTCCAAAGAATATTGGGTGCTCTATTTTGATGGAGGATCAAAAAAAAAATCAAGTGGAGCCGGTTTAGTGCTACAAAGTCCTGATGGATTCCTCATAGAGTATGCACTAAAACTGGACTTCCCAACGACAAACAACGAAGCTGAATATGAAGCCCTGATAGCTGGCCTGGGGCTGGCTGGATCCTTAAGAGTCAAAACTTTGAAAGTATGTGGAGATTCGAGGCTGGTGGTCTCCCAAGTAAATGGGGAGTTTGAGGCCAGAGATGAAGTCATGGCCAAGCACTTAAAGCTTGTCAAGGCCATTATGACTCAGTTTGACGAATGCTATGTTGAACACATTCCTAGGGAAGAAAACATGAAGGCCGATGCCTTGTCTAAGTTTGCTTCTTCAGAAATTGAAAACTATGCAGGAAGTGTATACTTCCAAGTCTTGAAGACCCCAAGCATCAACAGAAAGTTGGTAGCACCCATTGATGTTGCTAGTTGTTGGATGGATCCCATCAAAGCTCATCTGGAAACTGGGTGGCTACCCAACGATACTTCAGAAGCAAGAAAGCTATATGTGAGAGCACTAAGGTATGTCCTGATTGAGGGAATTCTATACAAGAAGTCTTTCATCATTCCTTATCTGAAATGCTTGAGACCCCAAGAGGCAGAATTGGCCCTAAAGGAAGTACATGAAGGAATTTGTGAGCAACACTTGGGGGGCAGAGCCCATGCTCATAAAATCACCCGTCTAGGTTTCTATTGGCCAAGCATACTTGCTGATGCTAAAAGTTATGTGAAGAAATGTGAACGGTGCCAGAAACATGCGCCAGTGGTTAGGCAACCACCAGAGATGTTGACATCCATAAACTCACCAATCCCATTTGCCATGTGGGGAATGGATATACTTGGACCATTTCCAATGGCAAGTGCGCAGAGAAAATTCTTGATAGTGGCAATCGACTACTTCACTAAGTGGACTGAGGCTAAACCTTTAGCCAAGATAACCACCAAACAAGTGATGCACTTCTACTGGGAAAATGTAATATGCAGATATGGAATCCCACGAATCCTGGTTACGGATAATGGAACTCAGTTTAACAATGATGAGTTCAAGAAGTATTATGAATAGAATGAGATCCAATTACGCTTCACTTATGTTGCCCATCCTCAAGAAAATGGGCAAGCTGAAGTTGCGAATCGAATTATCCTAGATGGACTGAAGAAAAGAGTTGAACGCTCCAGAAACACTTGGGTAGATGAGTTGCTCCCCATACTATGGGCATATCGTACTACCTGCAAAGTCACCACTGGAGCAACCCTATTTCTGCTGGCATATGGGGCAGAAGCAGTGGTTCCAGTGGAGATTACTCACACGTCTCCAAGAGTTGAGGCTTATGAACCAGAAACAAATGAGGAAGGCTTGAGGCTGGCCTTAGATCTAATTGACGAAGTTAGAGATGAGGCAAACACCAAGATAGTTGAACATCAAAAGAAGGCATCTTTCTACTACAACCTAAGGGTTAAAGAAAGGTTCTTTCGACAAGAAGACTTGGTTCTACGAAAGATTGAGGCATCCGGAGTTGGACAAAAAGGCAAGCTGGCCCCAAATTGGGAAGGACCATATCACGTTAAGAACGTATTTGGTCGAGGCTCCTACAAATTGGAAACCCTCGAAGGGCATGAGGTGCCAAGGACTTGGCATGCCTCAAATTTGAAAGTCTATTATGTTTAGTGCATCCTAAAAGGATCCGATAGTAGGACAAGTAGAAGTATGGTTCGATGAAATCATGAGCTTCCTGGAAAGAAGATGAAGGGTTGAACCCGTTTTGATTGGTAGAAACATCCTCAAAGCATTTCCAAGACAAACTACAAATGAATGCAAAGGAAAGCATACAAAATATGCATGTCAACTGCACAAATAGAGCTGAATACAACGAACCCCGATGGGTGAATGTTGCTAATAAACATACAAAAGAAAGCCTAAGATGCTTATTGTTAATTAGCAAAAATCTGAAGCTCAAGAGAAGTTTGATATGATAGACTTGAGAATGAATCACTACGAGTGGAGCCATCAGTAAGAACTCGTAAGGGGAAGGGTTGAAACCCCAGAAACCTAAGGCATTCAGTCCAAACCCCATCATTCGATATGCTCAATGAAAGGCTTGAAGCCAAAACAAGACGGTATAAGACATAAAAGGCTTATGCAAATGTCAAGTTAGCCTCGAATAAGGCAAAATCATCGTAAATGTGTAGGTCGCTCCACACTTTACACCAAGACGATACTCATGAAACACTAGTGTATATTAAAATCCCCAAAAAAGGTAGTAAGTCCCAGGTAAGGGATAAAAAGACCCTAAGTCTCGAAAAAGACCGGTATAACTTCTATGAAATCTTCAAAGGATGAAGATTGTACCCCGAAAATCTTCAAAGGATGAAGATTGAACCCAGAAAATCAAAGAATACAACCGCGGAAACTTCGCCGGAAATCGCCTTACTACGGAATAAGAAGAGAGAAATTTTTAGAAAGTGAAAGTATGAAATGAAGAGTGATAGTGGAAATCCCACTCTTTTATAATCGAGACAACCGGTCACCCAACCGGTTAAGGGAAGGGCAACCGTCTATGGCCAGTTAAGGCCCATTAATCCATTTATGGATTACAAAAATCAAAGCCCAAACAAATTGAAACTCAGGCGAATTCAAATCTTAAACAATTTAAGGCCCAATAAGGCCCAAAGCTGGAATAAATTGAAATCCAATTAAAATTTGGGCTAGTTAAGGCCCAAGAAAGAACGAAAAATAATGAAACTAAGGTCGAAAACACCTTAGATCGACATCGAAGGCTCGAAGTCGAAAATACACGAGAAATCAAGGTCGAATCCATCGACCTCGCTCCCAAATAAAATCGAAAAATTAAAATTTTGAGGTCGAAAAGACCTTAGATCGAGTTCGAAGACTCAAAGTCGAAAAAAACCTGAGAATTGAGCTCGAACCCTTCGACATCACACCAAATTGAGGTCGAAAATGTATAGGTTCGAGGTCGAAGACCTGAGGTCGAAAACATACTAAGAATTGAGGTCGAAGCATTCGACCTCGCACCAAAACGAGGTCGAAAGTATATGTGATCGAGGTCGAACGATCGAGGTCGAAAAAGACTGGGAAATCGAGGTCGAAACCTTCGACCTCACACCAGTTGAGGTCGAAAATGACCGAAATCCTGGTCGAAAATGACCGAAATCCTGGTCGAAAATGAGGTCGAAAATGATCTAAATCCTGGTAGAAAATGACCTATTTTGAGGTCGAAAATACCCTTAAAATAGAAAATTTTGAGGAAAAACACGCTATAACTTCTACGAAAACCCCAAGGAGATTTTCCCAGAAGTTGGGGGGCAAATGATATGGACAGAAAAGTAATTATAGAAATATAATTGCTGATTCTTTGGAAAGGCCAAATATTTAAGGCCTAAAATCCTGATTATTTATTAATTACGAAATTAAGAAATAAGGAAAATATACAGCTCATGAAAAGAGTCCAAAATATGGTAAATTTCTCAAAGAAGGATCCAGAATCCCAATTAATGAGTCATAGCCTTTATCAACAAGGAAAAGACTTCTCCAGCAAAAAATACGATGTTTATCCATTATCAATAAGGAGACTTATTCGCTAAGTCTCCTAAACATACCATAAATACCAGGCTCCAGACGCCTATATAAGGACCCTGATCCTACAATCACAACTACGTTTTGGGCACAGCTCCATACGTCACAACGCCTCGAAGGCGCAACAAGCCACGAAGGCACCCCTAGAACTACGTTTTAGACTTCATCCTCGAATAAGGACATACAAGTCACTACGTCCTTGGTGTGCCCCTGCCACCATAGCCCCGAGGGCAACACCAAGAACTACGTTAATTTGGCTTGATTCTCAGTAATAATTGAGATACATAGGCATCTTGTGAGGACCGATTTAGTCTCGAAACACAAGTGCAGCCATTAAAGCTCGAAGCTCATTAAACCTTAACAGTAAATTCACAAGCACGTTTTTTAATCCACAACAGGGTCCCTGTCAAAAAAATTAATAATAAATTTAGATTACACGTGCAAAATCATATCGAGTATATTTTTATAAGTTTAATCCCATGTAACATGGACATTCATTTATTAAAAAACATAATATGCAACATCAAATACTTATTGACAAATCAACAATAATCTACTAGAGTAACTAGGGAGTTTTTTTTTTTTTGACAAAACTGAAATATATATTAATTAGAATCACTTTCTCAAAGAGGTATAACAACAAGAATGTAAAAATTCTCCAAATTTACAAAATTGATAGAAAAAAAATTACATACTAGATATTACATGAAAGAGAAATCAATCCACAACACTGGGATATAACAATACAAAGCATTAGACCATCTGAGAATCCAAGAATATATCGAATCGAAGAGATTAAGCACCAAGACACAAGTGGGCGAAACATTGTAGATGTCGATTTCTAACTGATAAATTTTTTAGAAAAACAAAAATCTGGGTTAGTGCACGCAAGATCAAGAACACCAACTATTAGGGAAACTAACAAAATATGAACTAAATCTAAAATAATTCTCAATCATAACATATCTTGAAATCCGTCATCGGCCATTAGAACTATCAATGACCTACCACAACGTCCTGGAACAAACATAAACTAGAAGACATGGAGTTAATGAACCGATCAAAATACAAATCCAAAACAAAAATTGATGAGAAAAGGTGGAAGAGACGGGAAGAAAGGAAAGAAAAGCCAAAGAGACGTTAAAAGATGGATAAGAGACAATTTAATATTAGGGGATTTGTGAGACAATTTAATCAAGATGAAATGACAGATATACCCTTTGAATTATAAAATGACATTATTAACCCTTACTTAATTATTTCATACTAATTCTCAATTATTATTTCATATTAATATATTTACAAATTAATTACTAATCTTTATTAAATTATATTAATTGTTTTGTAATTTATACTTATTTTTTATATACATGATATTTTAAATGATATATATTATTTAAAAAAGTAATAGAATATATTAATGATATTGAAATAAATTTACACATAACATGAATTTATGATATCGAATAGTTAGTAATGTGACATGATTTCATGTTATCTTCATTGTGGTCGAAGTGATTTGTGAGAGAGTTATTCATTGTTAACTAATTAAAAATATGCTTGTAAAATCATGTCGAGTTTTTTAAAAACAAATCATGCAGTAATAAAATATCAAATACTTACTTACTCGAAAATCAACAACAACCTATTAACATTCAAATCATAGACATGTATCACACCCATTTCCAATTAAACGAATACAATATAATAAAAGAGAGAAATATTAACTTTACAACATCTGTTCATGACTTAAATTTTCAAATGTCTTTGTCATCAAACCATCAACATTAATTAAGAATATGTATGTAAAATCATATCGAGTTTTTTAAAGAACAAATTATGCAGTAAAAAAACATTAAATACTTAGTCACTCGAAAATCGACAACAAATTATTCACATCCAAATCATAAACATGTATCACATGATCTTCTGATTAAACAAATAAAATACAATAAAAAATAAGAATATTAATTTTACAACAACTATTGTCCACTTAAATTTTCAAATATCTCAGTTATCAAACCATTAACAAAAATATACCACAAACAAATATACCGGAATTAATAACAAATTATAAAATATTTTAGAATAAACGGGTTATAAAGCTGGTTATCACATTTAGAATGCATGTATCTGTTCAACAGACATTGTAATGTTATCTGAAACTTCTCTACTTAACAGACCAGCCATGAGCCAACAATTTACTATGCTAACATGTTCTTTGTATGGTGCTTAGGTCAAAGCAGCTGGCGACCATTAATCTTAAACCAAAACTGAGGGAAAATGTTAAGAATAATTTCTGGGGTTTAGGTAAAACAGGTTTTCTTGAGAATCATTGTACCAGAAAGCTTTACTTTATTGTGGTAGGGGACTAATGGTTGACAAGTGCTAGGCCCATTTAGTATAAAGATTTAAGGCACTATAGCACCTTTATATCCATAAAGCTTTAGTTGATAAACTGAAAAGAGAATTTTTTTCCCCTCTCTCGTGCCTCAATCATGATATTTGGCACACATTGTCTCCTGGAGGATAATTCTGATACAAATACCATCATCTATGCTATGGTGAATCTCCATTGATGTCGTGCCACGTTCACGCCACAGAGCATATCAGCCGTTTACTCCAAATTTGCACTTATTTCACTTCGATTACATCTCTGCCTTTTGGATTGAAGGCACAGCACTAGGAAATTAAGTCCTCATATTGCAATCATTTAAGAATTAATTCTAGGAATGGGCGATTTCGGGTTTTGGGTTGTGTTCGTGTTTGTAATCGTATTCATGTTGTTCGAAAACCTAATGCAATTTGATAGAAATGAATATATACCTAAGGTAATAAAATTTGACGAGAGAAGTTACTATTTTGGGTCAAATTCAGGTTAAATCGAGTCATCTTATTTAATTTTCTTGTAATTGTGTCAAGATAATTAAGTCGGGTTCGAGTCGTGTTTGTGTCGTGTTTGTGGGTCATGTTAGACGTTGGCACCCCTATACTTAATTAAAGTGGCAGAAACAATGTCTTTAATTTGCACTTTTTTGGATTTTAACAAGTCTTTTGTCATTCTCGCCAATGTATTCTTCTCAAGTCAAAGACAATACTTCTTATCTAGATCCCATTTAGAAGCACATGATCAGCTCATGCACAATTCTTTCAGTTGAGACTTGACAGATTACAAGAAATGAAGGGAATGAGGGAAAGGCTTGCAAGAAAACTGAAATCTATATCCACAATCACTAATTTGAAACAAGGCCTAGTTTTCGAGGTAACTGCTGTCAACCAATGTAAAGAAGTAGAGCATGCAAATGACAGCCTACATGAGATGGTCCCTTACAAGATCAGCCTATCGGAACTCATAAACAATGTCGAAGACGAAGATATTGATCAGGGTTTCCATGTTACTGAAAGGCAATCATATGGACAGCCACTAAGGCCAGTCATGGATCACAAAGAAATGGTATTAACTCAGGAGTTTAAGAGTGGAATTTTTCCTATTGTTACATTACAAGAAGAGATACAATCTTTAACAGAACAGCCACAAGCCTGTAACTTTCAGCTTCAAACTTTGACAGAAAACGACTTATCATCTTATAATGCAGTGAAGGTCAAGTCTCAAGGACTTCTGAGCTTTAAATCACTAGCTATTGCAGAGCCAGCGGTCATCGAAGACAGCAGTACTGTCAATGAAGTAATGGATGATGTTGAACAATATTCATCATTGTCTGATTTTGAAGAAATATGTCCACCAGGAGGAAGCAATTCAGTCATTCTGTACACAACAAGCTTGAGAGGAATCAGAAAGACTTTCGAGGATTGTAGCTCAATAAGGTTTCTTTTGGAAAGTTTTCGAATTTTGTACCTTGAGAGGGATGTTTCAATGCACATGGAATTCAGGGAGGAGCTTTGGAGGATCATGAAAGGCAAAGTAGTTCCTCCACGACTTTTCATTAGAGGAAGACTTATTGGAGGAGCAGACGAGGTTGTTCGTTTGAACGAGCAAGGGAAGCTAAGGAAGCTCTTGGAAGGGATACCAAAAACTGCATATAACTGCCCCTGCCATGGTTGTGCAGGGATACATTTCATTGTGTGTGTCAACTGTAATGGTAGTCGAAAGATGAGTGTCGATGACCAAAGTTATGAAAAACCAGTTAGATGCCCGGATTGCAACGAAAATGGATTAGTCCAATGCCCCATTTGCAGCTGAAAGATATTGGGCTACTTGCTGTGATACCAATAACGTTCGGAATATAGGAGTCATTGTTTACTTGTATGGTGATTGCAGTAGCTAGTTGTTGTATATACCAAGTAATTAAGGTGAGACGGCAATCTAATATATTTGTGGTGACACTTGATCAAAAATGACTTTTAGGAGCCACTGATTATAGTTTAATGTGCAGGTGTGCATTTTATAATGTTGTTCTGGGGCTTACCTCCGCCTCCTCCCCATAACTCTAAAACTCTTGTTAATATGATGAACATGATTCTAAAAAGGCAAAACATAGTTGGCCGCCCATCCTAGTATATCGATCCCCTATTTGGCTGTCACAGAAGAACATAATCTATTACAGGAATAACTGACACCCGCTCTTCCATGCAACACAGAATTGGGAATATACTCAGCGTGTCCTGTGCTTGCATGCAACATATTCCAATGCATAATTGAAGTGTGTGTCTGTATGTGAGTTGTTCAAATACTCACGCAAAACTAACAAACAATGAATGTCAAGTTATGCTGGCTTAGAAAAGCACAAAGAATCCAGTTGAATGGATTTGTCTTGGAATATCAACACATGCTAAAACTTATTCACATCCTTGGAAACAAGGAATGCTCTGTTACAGTTCTGATATAAATTTACATGCAAGTAAACCAGCAACCAGACGTCAAACAGGCATCCCTATCTCATCATGTGAAACTGAACACTGGATTATCAGCTGAACACTTAATATTTGATTGTCAAGTGCCACACTGCCACTGTGCCACTTGATATTTGTTTTTCAGACCAATGTCATCTTCATCTACCAGTATCTCTTACACTTGAACTCGTTTAATGTTTGGTTCCAGTGTTAAACATCGACAAAATGTATGCACTCAGCACAAACACAATCACATACACCTTACATATATATCAATCATGTAACTTGTTGAGAAATGCAAAGTGTACCAGAAAGTTCAGAAATGTTCAATTAAGGTGCAAGATAACACATTAATTGTGATGTACAAACTATACCTTCCAACACAATTGATACCAAAAAGGGTAAACACACCATTTACTTGAACAGAAGATACTTTTAGTAGACTATTTTATTGGGTTGCAGCTCAACATTAGAAAATTAAGGAAAAGACTCCATTACAACAAAAAAAAAATCAGAAAAACTATTTTGGGCAAATTTGAACCCATTTACATAGAAAAAAACAAGTTAGACTAATCACATTTACCCCTATACAGCAGGTCAATAAGCGGCAACCTCTTCTATTGCAACTTCAGATACGGGTGAACTACTAGTAAGTACAGATACCGGTGAGCTACTACCAGTGGTTGTGGTTGTAGCCATGGCTAGTTCAACATCCGAGCTCTTGGGTCCAGGTACTTGTAATTGCGTATAGTGAATTTCAATCTGTAGGCGCTGATGAAGGGGAGTTGATGCCATTAAACCTTTCTTAATGTCTGCCTGTAATTCCCTTATAGGGATTGCAGCTAAAAAGCTCTTAATGTACTCCTTGCAAGATTCCTTTCCCTGACAAACCACCACCTCTTCACTGTCACTCTTCACTAATACCTCAGGCTCACCTACTGTCCCGTCTACAGAATTCTCTTTAGAGTCCACCTGGTTAGCCTGCTGATTCCTAAAATCCCCATCCGCAACAACCATCTGCTTGTCGTTCTGATTATCGGTGGGCTTTTCTTCTATCGATTTTGTAGCATCAACGGGCAGCTTGTATATATTCGTGCTCCTGTCAAATTTCAAAATGTAAGCCTGATCGCATCCTTCATAGAGCCTCTCCCCTAATGTATCTACGATGTAGTAAGCTTCTGGATCAACTTTGAGGACAAAAAAATGGTCATTCCAACTAATGATATAAATTAGCGATTCACCATGAGTTGAACATTCTGATCCTGCACGGCTAATCTCATCCCACATGTTGTCAAAGGACATGGCACCATGTAAAAAGTCAAGTCTTCCTTCTTCCATTTCATCAGGATGAAAAAAACCAATGAAGGACTTTTCAGGAACAACAAACAGAGATCTTATTTTGGCTTGGAAAACAGTTTCCAAGTCAAAGTGTTTGTCAGGAAACTTCTCCCTGTACAACTCATCCTCACAGAGGTTCCTCCACTCTAGAGAGCCTTCTCTGATCAGAGCATCAAACTGAGACTTGATGGGCATTAGGTTCTGATTGTTCTGAAACCAATCAGCTATCACAGCAACAAGAGATGTGCATGCACTCTCACCTGCTGCCCGCTCACTTCTCTGATCAATTGAAGCAAAGAATACTTGTGTTTGGAGCTTCATATGCCCATCTCGACTAGTTACTTCCTTCTGTTCCCAACTACCAATGGCAAAATTGTCTTCCCCAAACTCTGATACCGATGATCGCTGAGCACTTGAGTCTTCATCAGTCTTGTTCTGGCATAATAGATGATAACTCCAATAATTAGACTTAAAACATTCAACTCATCGTGGAAACAAATCAACACGCTGCATCTCATTTAAACTAACAATTTTGTATCATAATTAGAAGAAAATAATTTTAAAAATTTAGTGATAGTTTCCGGACCCCAAAAGTTACTATCTTCTTTCAAAAACCAAACCTGGTGACCCAGCAATGGCTTAAAACAGATTGTTATGATGTAAATTCTTATTGATCTAAGTTTAAGCAGCAAAATATGTTGAAACTCGGCAAACTCTCGAACTCCAACTCTTAAAAAATGCTACCATTTTAATATCATTTAAGCCAGACAGGTTAAAGAAACCTATATTCTATTCCCTTAAAGCTGGCATGTCAATTAGGTTAAAGAACTCCTCTACTGCCTATAAGTCAACTCAAGATAATAAATAATAAATATGATGTACAAAAGTTCCAAAATCCTCACCCCGTGAGAGAGAGATTCATCGGAACTGAGTTGCCTTCGATCAAAATCAATGTCATCTCCACCTTCTTCACCATAATCCTTCTTCAGGAGTGGTTCACCTTTGACTTTGGGAGATCTAAAACTGAGCTTTCTCTTCCTCCAAGGAAGTAGGCTTCGCTTTGAATTGTGGATAACAGTCTCGGAGATGGATGCAGACGAATCCTCTATGTTTGAGCATGCCACGTCTGATTTGCGGTTGCTGTAGTACACCCAACCCTCATCCTCTAAGTTGCTCCTTGTGCTCGAGTTGATTGTTTGTCCTGCACAATTTGCATAAGCCAATGTGCCATAACTAAATGACTTTCTAACAGTAGAATCCTCCTTAGTCTCATCCGATTCTCCTTCCTCAAATTCATCGAGTGAATCTGAATCAAAGGGGTATGTATAATCACCCTCCTCGCTCCTGGCTGAGCACCTACCTTCACTGCCATCTTCCTCACGGCAAGCTTTTTTAGCTTTTCTTGTTGACACGAACTCAGTAAAGATCTTTACCTTTCTGAGACCGGCTTTTAGTGCAGAAAGTTCATCTTTTTCAGATGAAGAATTCCCTCTTGATCGCTGCGGGGAAGGACTCCGCACTATAGGCCTCTGAACAGAATCTGCTGTTTCTTGAGCAGCTCTAAGTTCCAAAATGCCAAGAGATACCTACAAAAAGAAATTGTCAATTGTCAGACTTACGGAGAGCTAAAAAATCAGATAAAAGTAGTTACTAGATCACATTAGGGAAGAAAAAGAGCCGAAAGGAAGCATAGAAAAAAAATAAAAGACATTCAAATAAGAAAGTAGTTTTATGAAGTGCTCACAGAAAGTGAAGGACGAGGTTCAGCTGCAGTTCCTGCGACTGTCAATGGGATACTTATTTCGATTTCTTTCCCTTCAGCTTTCGAAACGAATTCAGCAAGGTTCAAAGATGCTGTTCCAATGGTAGGGACCTTGTTCTTTAGTCTTTGATTTAAACCCTGGATCAAAAAGAATTATATAATTTAAATACGATTAATATGTATAATTAGCAACTTTCCCATATTTAGGTTTCAAAACGAGTAATTACATATCTCATTTAGGTTATGAAATATACACATCAAGCAAGAAGCCTGTAGTAGTTACTAATGATGATAAGTACACTGTCATACACGATATGTATAACGACAATGTTGATACGTTTCATCAGTAATAAATGACATGAACTAAGGTAACGACAAAATGTATCCAATAAGCTATTACAACAATCAACGTTATTATTGAAACGACAAAAGTTGTTTGCGTCAATTCACATATTCAACACAAGCTGTTTGGTCTGCAATCTGACAGAACCCCATATATCAAGATTCAGTCTGAATCTCCACACAACCTTACGTATCAAGATAACAGAATTTTCATAGAACAAAGTCTTAAGAACATTCCAAAATAGGGAAAAATAATCCACTTTTGGAAGACAATCAATTAGCCTGAACAATCTCAAAAACGACAAAAATCAAACATATTGACAGACATACTCAACACAGAGAGTTGATCTGCAACCCGACAGAACCCCATACATAAAGATTCAGTCTTTTAACCCAACAAAACCCCAAACATCAAGACGACAAACTTCCCTACACTGAAAAGGGCAAAAAGAATCCGAATAACAAAAAAACAATCCGTTATCAGAAGACCATAAACAATCAAAAGCAAGAAAAACAATCTGTGCCAATCAAGATACCAAGAGAATCACAAAGTAAAACATAAAAATATCCATATAGCATACATTTACGTATACACAGAAACCCCTATACAATAATCACAAAAGGATGCATACAGAACACATATTCCATCTAAACAAACAATCTCAAACACCAACACAATAACAGATCACAGTTTCAAAAATACCAACACAAAATCCCAGACCAACAAATCATCCACTTTACAGCAAATGTGCACACCTAATAATCATCAATTTCACAAGAATCCAAAACAAAAAACTAAACACACAAATATTAAAAAAAAAAACCAAATAAATTAAAGAGGGATTTAAAAGACTGACATTGAAAACAGTAAAAGAGATCTCCCAAGGATGAAAAACATCATCTTTATAACCAGACAAACCACAAACACTTAAAAACTCCTCATCCCATTCAACGACACCGTTTTGATCCACACACACTTCTTTAGTAACATTCTTTTTAACAGTCCTTCTAAAAGAACCCAAACCAATCTTGGGCCCTTTCCATCTGATCTCAACACCCATTTTTTGCCTGTCTTTTTCATCTGGGCCCACCGGATCACAGCTCAAAACCAACCCATCCAGCCTCTTGACCACTAATTTCACCTCAAGTTTCTTGGATTGAAGCGGCGGCCATGGCCGCCACTTCATCATCTTCACCACCATTTTCTTGAAAATTTAGTGTGTTAGGTAAATTGGGGATTTAATTTAGAAGGGGGGGTTAGAGATATAGAGATAAAGAGAGATTTGGATATAATATAGATATATGTTTGTTGTTATTGTTTTGAATTGGGGGATCCGTCACGAGAAAAGCTGGATAAACTTTTGTGTGTGTGTGTGGGAGAGAGAGAGAGAGAGAGAGAGAGGGGAGAATATGCCGTTATTTCTGCGTTGCTTCTGAATATAATACTACAAGGATACTACTACAAGGATACTACTACAAACACATGTATGTATGTATTATAGGAGTGTTGAATTAGGATGTCTTGTCTTCTATGGGCTTATTGATTTTGAATATATGTATGTATAGCTGTTGTGTTGGCGTAAATCATTAATGGGTAGGGAGAGGTGATTGTAGATAGATAGTTACTGTAAGATAAAGATAGGGGGTGAAATAAGGAATGTTGCTGATCAAACGGCGTCGTAGGAGAGTAAAACCAAGCTGAATACAGCTGCAAGTCGAAGAATGACACAGCACAGGAGATTGACTTTTTTAGGGGGTATGTGGTTACATGAATGAGTTTGGACTTTGGAATAGGAGGATTAGGTTTGTTGGGAATTAAATTTATGTTAGTTGGGTATATATGTGTTTAAGGTAAAAAATTAATTTTCCAAATTATTCTTATAACATTAAATGCGTAGTAAATACTATATAATATATGATGTCATATTTACTATTCTTTTTTGTATGATATATTTATGATTAAATTATTTACATAAATGGTAGTAATATAAATAAATTTTAATGTTTATTTCTTACTGAATTTTGATAACATTATAGGCTCGGATTAATTTATTTTATTGATTATAAATTGCATTGTTGCACATGCTTAGAGTATATACTTTTTAATTAAGAAAAATTTCAACTAGCATGAAATATTCTCATTAAACAATAATTCGAATTTCTTTCAAGTGATGCATATTAACCTGATTAATCTTATTTAAATCAAATTTACATAACTAAAATATTTTTTATATGTTTAAGTATTAGTAGGGCTAAATAATATTTGTTTTTGTACAAGATCATGCTAGAACATGATATAAGAATTCGGTTTAGATAAATGTTGTTTCATATACGAGTTCTCTTATTCTCAGTTATTTAATTTAAATATTTATTGTTGATATTATTTGTGTTTATTCTTGTCAAGTATAACAAAACATATGATTGGGGAAGAATATTATATAATATTTGTTGATACTTGTTATTCTCAGTTACACACTTACAGAATTGTAGAAGGGGGGTTGAATACAATTCTTGATTTTTATAACTTTTCTGCAACTTGAAAGTAGAACTAATAAACTAAATTGCAGAATCAGAATAAAGATAAGAACACTGTGTTTTAAAAATTTCCGGTGGATTGTTTTGTGATCCACCTGAGATATATATTGAAGAAATAATATGTGATATTTGGTTATAAATACACAGTTGATATTACAGTTCTTTGCTCCTAAGAAATGTAAGAGAGAAAACCTAAGCAAAGACAATGTAAAACTATTTTCTCTATTTTCAAAAAACTGCTACACTTGGTTATGAAGCCCAAGTTTACAAGTCATACTACAGACAAAAACTATCTCTATTTTCTAGGTCCAGTATGCTTGCTTCTTCATTCCAGATGCATGTGACTGAGATGTTGTTCTCTTGACAAGTTGGCTTGTTTGTACATCTCTTATGTTTGCATGGAAATGAAATGTTTCTTCTTCTTCGAGGTTCACCCGTGTTTAGCTTCCATATTCTTTTTGTTTACTCTATCAACCCATGTGTTTCTCCAGTGTCAAGTCACCATCAACCTTTAGTCTTGAGCTTCATCCGTTGGTAGTGTTCTTGACTATCTGTGGATGACTATCCATGGATAGCATTAAGTTGGTCATCCGTGGATAGCATTGAGTTGATCATCCGTGGGTAGCATTAAGTCTTCATCCGTTATCATTCATTTTCACTTAAACAAAATTTCATAGCACATCATATTTATAATTAGCTATCATATCCTGCTTATCTACTAAGAGTCAACATGACATGGTACTTAATACTTTCAATCCTAAGACTAGAGTAAAATTGAATATGTTACATGATTACTTATCCGTGGATAAGCTTCCCAACAACGGATATCACAGAAAGTATGTCATCCGTTGTTAGTTACAAAATGACTTATACAGAAATGTGTTATATGTTAAGTTATCATCAAGAACAACATATTTCCTAACAATCTCCCCCAATTTATGTCTGATAGTATGACAACCATAAATTAAAGGTCTTGATGATAAAAAAACACATTATGAGAATATTATTGCAATAAAAGAACATAACTGTATTAAGCTGCAAAGTTTAAGATAAGAAATTACTGAGTGGAATTTAAGGTTGCTCATCTAGCCTGAGCAGAATTTAATTCTTTTTCTTCTCCCTGGAAGGCTGAATCTTTTGTCTCCCTTCCTTAGCATAGTTGGCCTTGACTTGCTCTTGAAGTTTCCTATAGAATGCATCTTATTCAGAAATCTTTGGATCTAGCTTTAATTGCAACCATCTAAGGTACTTAGTGCTAGCCTTAGACAGTTGGTCTTCAATCCTGGAGAATCTTCTACAACCCTTGTCATCTTTGAATTCCATCATCCAGTAAGGTTGGAGATGGATTCTTTGTCCATTGTAAGGGATCTTTATCTTCCTGGGCAAGCTATCAGGGGAATTCCAACTATCCCTAATTTCTTCAATCTTCTTCAAAACTGCACCTCTTACAACCTCGGAAAATCCCCTTGTGTTTTTGAAGCTTGAGAAAATCTTCACTAAGGTGGAATATCCTTCATTCAGCACTTGTTGCAAGGGTCGTGATCTCATCATCCCTCCTTTGTAGAGATCCATGGATGAATACTCATGTATGTCTGCAATGTATACATAGTCTGCCTTGTCCTCAATTGGCTTGGCAACTGTTGGTACAACATTCAGTTTGATTGGTCCTTGTTGAGCTCTTTTCTTTGGTTCCCTTTTCTTTTTCTTCTTCTCGGCTTCAACAATGAACTTAGGGAATACCAAGTTTTCAAACTCAATAGGCTCTTCTTTGGGCTCTACAGGAGTTTCATGATAGGTGGTTTGATATTGAGTTGAAGATGGAATGGGGTCTTCAAAAATAAGTCTTCTCCCAGTATCCTTTTTCTCTTCCACTTTCTCAGGAAAGACAGACATGTTTGATCTTTGCTTCCATCTGATTGGATTGGTCTTTGGCACTGTCTTCCTTTTCTTTACTTTCCTTTTAGTAGGGGCATCTTCCTCTACAACCTCACTACTTTCTTCTTCCATCTCCCTTATCAGTTCTTGGGCCAATCTAGCCTGTTTTTCAGGTGTAGATTCAAAATCATGGGGATTGGCTTCTCTCCTCAATTTGGAAATTTCTTCTCTTTTAGCTTCATTGAATCTGGGATGGCTGTTTGTGATGTGAATTTATTTACCATTCATGTAGATGACAACCATCCCCTCTCTGAGCATCACATTTGTGGAAGCTTTGAAATCCCTGATTTGAGCTGCCAGCACCTTAGATTCATCTGGCTTGGGGAGGGGATAATCCACTTCTAGCTTGTTCTTGTCATGATTTCTAGGTGGTGAGTCAGTCCTTCCACTGAAGATAGGTTCAAACTCCTTGACACAAGAATGTTCAGCATCATATTCTTTTTCCAGAATTATAGTGTCAGGAGTGAGAACTTTCAGAATTGTTGTGTCGACAGACACATATTTTGATGAAGAGGAGGTCACAACCTTGAAGATGGACTCCTTGATGAGCCTCTCAGAGTTGAGAAATTTTTGAGCATCCTTGGCTAGAGCATCTTTGGCTGGAGAGAGAACCACCTTTGTGAGTTGAAACTCACTTGGATTTGCAATTATTTGAGGTGTCTCCCCCTCACTTGTTGGCACACCCTGGACTGAAATAGTCATTCTCCCCCTTTTGTTATCATCAAGGGTTTGAGGAACACCAGTAGCCTACAACAACTGTTGCAGAAGCTGAGTCTGTAGGGTTTGATTGGCCAAGAAAGTGTCCACCTGTTTTTCCATCTTCTCCATCCTCACAGTAAGACTGGCCACATCTTTTACCAACTTATCCTGTTAGAATCTTTGAGAGGTAGAAGGAGCTACTGCATCAACTCTCCTTTCTAGAGTATTCTTTACCCCATCAAGATGGCCTTTGATGTCATATGTGTTGGCTTTTTGTTGTAGGATGTGAGTCTGATGTAGTTGAAGAGATGCCACAAAATTTTGGATGGTGGTGGCATGAAGAGGATTGGAGGTTTGAGCTTCTCCATATGCCCTTTGATAATTCCTGAGAATGACTATCTTGGTGTCATTGTGAATGTAAGAGTTTGAGAACAACCAAGGAGGCATCTCTTATAGAGTGGAAGGGTCTGCTTCTCCTCCTTCACCACTTCTAGAATTATCACTGTCCTGTTCAAACTCAGAGTCATACTCAAATTCTTCACCAGCTCCTGGAGGCAGATTGCTGATAGCTTCCTTTGCCCTAGACATTGATTCGGTTGTGTGTACTAAATGCAACATCTGATCTGCCTCCACATTGTCCTGTCTAGCCAAAACTTGATAGGCTGTAACAGGATGAGTAAATGTCTCAGCATTCAGGTTGATTTGATCCAGTTCATGTTGATAATCTAACTGGATCAATCTCTCCTTTTCAGCATCACTGACATCCATTAACTCATGTAAAATGGCTGTAGGTGCTTCTTCCTGCCTTATCTATCCAGTACCTGCTTTTCTCTATATTTTTCTATTTTCTTGCATCAGGCGCTCCCCCTGGCTCACACACCTCACACCCTCACCTTCACCTACTAAGGTGGAACCCTCTTGCTCTCATTTTGCCTGACTGGAAGAAATAGTCAGCCTCTCATTCTCACACTCTCCTTTTGCCTGGTTGCAAGCCAACCTCTCACTCTCAGAAAGTACACTCCCTTCCCTCAAACCTAGAAGTGTCTCAACAACCACCAACTCTTCTACACTTACTACTGGAGTTATAATTTTTGAAATTTGGATAAGTATAGAAGTAACCAGCAACGGATGACTAGAAGGGGCATCCGTTGTTGTGGTAATTGTAGTTGTCCACGGATGGCTTACTTGGGGCTCATCCGTGGATGGAGAGACACTTGTCAACGGATGAAGGATATCCGTGGATGAAGTAGAAGGAATAGAGATTGATGAGGAAACCAAAACAGAATCTGTGGAGATTGATTTTAAATTTGGTGCCACATATTGAGTCAAAGTTTCAGAATAAGAGAATTGATGGCCCAACAAATCATCTAGAAGATGATGACCACCAATCTGAGAATGGGACTCCTCCAAGAGTTTTAAAGATGGAGAATCAGGAAATGTTAGATATAATTGCTGATGATTATTTATCAGTGTTTAAGCAACAGGTACTCATCAGAGTTTATGCTAGAAGCCAGTCAGAGTTTGTTAAAGTCTGACGGGGTGAAAGTTTGCTGAAGTTGTCGGTGCTATTATGAAGATTCTAGAAGCATTATATCTTGAAGATGGAAAGAAGCAAGATATATTGAGATAGTTAAGGAAACGGAACAGAAGACAGAAGCAATCCTAAATTGATATAAATTGTATAGCTAATTTATAGGAATATCAATTAGAGATTGATTATGTAGCTGTGTACTATATAAACACAGATAGGTTAACCCTAAAAGGGATGCGAATACTGAATACATTATTCTTGTAACCTAGCAGCTCTCTGTGATAATTTACATCACTGAGAGAAGAGTTATTTAATATAATTCAGTTTATTGTTCATAAACAGAGTTCTTGATTGTTATTCTCATACATATATTGATTATATATTGTGTATTCGGCCTAACAATTGGTATCAGAGCCAAGGCTGTTTAATATATACAGTTTATTGATCTAAAACACAAGTATAATCATGACTGAAAACTCTCAGGAAGGTTCTATTGCTCAAAAGGTTCAATCTGCTTCTGTAAGTCGATATGAATCAATCAGGGTTCCAATGCTCAAACCAGTGGAATATCCAATATGGAAGGTTAAGATGACCATGTTTCTGGAAGCCACAGATCCAGAATACCTTGATAGAATCTATGATGGTCCGCATATGCCAACTAAACTGTCTCCTGTAGTTGCTGGTCAAGAACAAAAGACTGTTCCGAAGGAAAAGAAAGATATGACTCCTGAGGACATCTCATCAATTGCGAAGGATGCAAAAGTTAGACATCTTCTTCATGGTGCCTTAAATAATGTAATGTCTAACAGAGTTATTGGTTGCAAGACTGCCAAAGAAATCTGGGATGCTTTAGAAGTCAGGTGTCAAGGAACAAGTGCTATAAAGAAGAACATGAAGACTATTTTAACACAGGAATATGAACACTTTGACTCTAGATCTGATGAAACTTTGACAGATACATATGACAGATTCTGTAAATTGTTGAATGATTTGTCTCTTGTTGATAAAGAATATGATCTTGAAGAGTCAAATCTCAAGTTTCTACTATCTCTACCTGAAAAATGGGATTTAAAGGCAACATCAATAAGAGATAATTATGATCTTGCAGAAACAGATCTTGATGAAATTTATGGGTTGCTTAAAACTCATGAACTTGAGATAGAACAAAGAAACAAAAGGTCTGGAAAGAAGACAAAATCTGTAGCTCTCAAAGTTGAAGAAAAATTCATGAAGAAAGAAACATCAAAGAAGAAAGCTAAGGGAAAAGCTTTGGTCATAAACTCTGAAAGTGAGTCATCAAACTCTGATGGTGATTCAAACTCTGATGCTTCTTCTGAATCTGAGGATGATGAAGAACAACTTATGCAAATGGCTGCTTTGATGGTGAAAACCTTCAAGAAGATGGGTTTTAAGAACTTCAAGAAGGGAAAAAGATTCTCGAGGAAATATTCAAACTCTAAAAGAAAGAGTTTCAAAAAGTCTGAAGGAAGGGATACCAAGTATGGAAAGAAAGACAAGTCTGAGATCCAGTGCTACAAGTGTAAAGAGATGGGTCATTATGCTCCAGAGTGCAAGAAAGGAAAATCTGAGAAAGCACTCATCACTAAAGGAAAAGACTGGGCAGACACTTCAGACTCTGATGAAGATGTCAACTATGCTCTTATGGCAACTGTTGAAGATAAATCTGAGACATCTGAGAATAAGGTACCCCTAACAACTTATGTTTATGATATTGATAATATATCTGAATTGAGAATTTATCTTAAAAGCATACATGTTAGTTATAGAGATCAGACTTTAGAGAATGAAAGAATTAAAACTGAGAATCTTAAGCTTAAAGATAGAAATAAATTTCTTGAAGAAGAGCTTGTTAACATGCAACAAGTTCAAAAGGAAAGAGATGATGATGTTTATGTTGAGCAAGAGTTGTTAAAGAGATTTAGACAACTAGAATCTGATTTGGAAAAAGAGAGGAAGGTAATTAAAACCTGGACTAATTCTGGAAAAGACACACATCAAGTTTTTCAAACAGATACAGTTGGGTTAGGTTACTGTGAAAAAGATGAACTTAGGTTTAAAGATAAAGTTAAAGTTAAACCACAACTTAAGCCTGTGAAATTTGTCTCTGAATCAAGTAAGCAAACCTCTGTACTTGAATAAGAAGCTGTTAAAGAATCAGTAAAAACTTGTGTTAAACAGGTGAATGTTGGTTTAATGACAGAGAAACAATTCAAGTATAAGCTCAAAGAGGTAAAGTCTGTTGAAAAACAGAAAGTGTCCAGGAAGAATAGGAATGAAAAAGTAGGCATTAATAAAAGAAATGATTATCTGCCTAATTCTGATGCTCCTAGAAAGACATGTCATAGTTGTGGTAGTACTAACCATCTGGCAAGTTTCTGCACGAAAAACAAAGATATTAATTCTTTACCCTCCAAGTCTGGAGTGAAGAATGATTTTGTTAGGGTTAGACCACAGACTTTATACACACACTGTGGGAGCACTTGGCATTCCATTTATACTTGTAAGAGCTATCATGCCATTTATCACAACTATTATGAGTTAAAACCCAACTTGAAATGGGTGAGAGCAAACTCTGCAAGTGTAAAGTCTGACACAGTTAGCTCAAACTCTGTTGAAAGTTTTTCCGCTGCAAAAGCAAACTATGTTAAGAAAGCCAAAGGATCCAAGCAAGTCTGGATCCTTAAATCTAACTCTTTGTAATTGTTTGTGATTGCAGGGCATAAGGGAAAGTACCCTCATCTTGGACAGTGGATGTTCAGGACACATGACTGGAAATAAAGCCCTGCTATCAGATTATGAGGAGAAGGCTGGCCCAAAAGTTTCCTATGGAGATGGAAACATAGGACGTACGCAATATCAATCTTGGAAGTGTCATCATCACAAATGTATCTCTTGTCCCAGGACTCAAGAATGATCTACTATCTGTGAGTCAAATCTGTGACAGAGGATATCATGTAGATTTTCAACCTGAATACTGTGAGGTTGTTTGTAAATCTACAGGGAAAGTTGTTCTAGTTGGACACAGACGTAACAATATCTATGAAGCAAGTTTGGTAACAAACCCTGAAGGAAAAGCTGTGTGTCTGTCTGCAAAAATGTCAAATGAAGAGAGTTGGAAATGGCATAAGAAGCTCTCTCACCTAAACTTGAACAACATCAATGAGCTAATTCGAAAAGATCTTGTAAGGGGACTTCCAAAGTCAATACTCAGCTTAGATGGTATGTGTGATTCTTGTCAAAAGGCCAAGCAAAGGAAGTCATCTTTCAAGAGTAAGTCTGAATCTTCAATTGTGGATCCTTATCATCTTCTTCATGTTGATCTATTTGGTCCAGTAAATATAATGTCTCTTGGCAGAAAGAAATATGCTCTTGTCATTGTTGATGAGTACACTAGGTACACTTGGGTGTATTTCTTAGCAAAGAAGGATGAAACTGCTTTAACTCTGATGGATCATGTAAAGCTACTGGACAAAGGATCACAGTATAAAGTGAAAATTATCATGAGTGATAATGGTACTGAATTCAGAAATGCAATAATGGAAGAATTTTGCAAAGAAAGAGGAGTGAAGCAAGAATTTTCTGCACCAGGGACTCCACAGCAAAATGGTGTAATTGAAAGAAAGAACAGAACCTTAATCGAAGCTGCCAGAACAATGCTTGCAGAAGCAAAATTGCCAACTTATTTCTAGGCAGAAGCTGTTCAAACTGCTTGTTTTACTCAAAATGCAACATTGATCAACAGGCATGGGAAAACACCATATGAGATGGTGAAAGAAAAGAAGCCAAATTTGAAATATTTTCATATTTTTGGATGCAAATGCTTTGTGCTGAAAACTCATCCTGAACAGTTGACCAAGTTTGACTTAAAAGCTGATGAAGGAATTTTTGTTGGATACCCGCTGTCAACTAAAGCATTCAGAGTCTACAATCTGAGAACTAAAGTGATCATGGAATCAATACATGTGTCATTTGATGACAAGAAAATAACTGGAATAGAAGATGAAGAATATCATGATCAACTTCGCTTTGAAAATGTAGATCTAAACTCTGATGACGTAAACTCTGATGAAGCAAATCCAACAAACTCTGATGAAGCATACTCTGAACCTCTACCGGTAAACACTGAGGAAGTTTCTCTGACAGAACAAAATAGAGAACCAGTTGAGGGGGAGCGTGAAGATACTTCAGCAACATCTCAAAATGATGACTCAAATTCTGAAAATGAGTCAGCTGAAGAATCTATCCCAAACTCTGAGTCATATACTGAAAATCCAAACTCTGTGCAGTTCAATTCAGGGGGAGCCTCAGAGAATGCAAATGGTCAAGAAGAAGATCAGGAAAACATGGATCAAGGGGGAGGATCTAATGAAAATAGAAGCCAATTACCTACAGCAAGAAGGTGGACACAAGCTCACACACCTGACTTGATAATTGGAGATCCAGAAGCTAGTGTGAGAACTAGAAGTGCTACAACTAATGAATGTCTGTTTCATGCATTCTTGTCTCAAACTGAGCCCAAGAAAGTGGAAGAAGCTCTTCAAGATGCAAACTGGATAACAGCTATGCAGGAAGAGTTAAATGAATTTGAAAGGAATGAAGTATGGACTCTTGTACCAAGACCTAAAAACAGATCTATTGTTGGTACAAAGTGGGTTTTCAGAAACAAAACAGACAGTGATGGAGTGATTACAAGGAATAAAGCTAGACTTGTGGCTAAAGGCTATTCACAGCAGGAAGGAATTGACTATGATGAAACCTTTGCTCCGGTTGCAAGATTGGAGGCCATAAGGATTTTTCTAGCATATGCTGCTCACAAGAAGTTTAAAGTCTTTCAGATGGATGTAAAAAGTGCTTTTCTCAATGGGAAACTTGAAGAAGAAGTGTTTGTTGAACAACCACCTGGATTTGTGGATCCCAAACATCCAGATTATGTCTACAGGCTTGACAAAGCTCTTTATGGACTAAAGCAAGCACCTAGAGCATGGTATGAAACTCTGGCTCAATTTCTTTTAGAAAGTGGGTTCACTAGAGGTACAATTGATAAAACCTTGTTCTAACTCTGAGACGGAGGGATGATGCAACTAATGGTGGAAGCAAGGATTCAGAGTTTAGGTCAAAGAATTCTCAAGAGCAAGGGAGACTTAGGTCAAACTCTGTTAAGCTAACAAACTCTGAAAGAGTAAATTCTGGTGTTCAATCTTCTTCAAGACTTAAAAATCTAGCTATTTCAGCTAATCCAATTACTGATGAAGAGATTGTTGCTAAACTCTTTTTGGAAGAACATGGTGGTGAAGCCACAGTTGAAGACATTGATGCTGAATTGCAGATTCTTGCTGAAGAGCATAAAAAGAAAGTTGAAGCGGGAACTTACAAGCAAAAAGCTGCCAAGGCTCCTAGGAGAAAGGAAAAAGGAATTATTATTAAAGAGAATGTGAACTCTCAACAGAGTTTACAATACTCAAGGAGGCCTGCTGGAGCAAACACTGACAAAGGAAAAGGCAAATTGATTGAAGAGCCTGATTATCAAAGAAAGCTTATTCAGCCTCTGACATGGTTCATGTTGAATCAAGATCTAATAAATCAACCACTGACGTTGCTCAAGTTGATGATTCTGTTCAAGTTGTGACAACCTCTGACACTGCTCAAGTTGTACAAACTCAATTAATATCTTCAAAACTCCAAGGTACTTTTCGAAGATCATCTAAAGATGAAACTCTGAAGCCAGGAAATGTGAACATTTTACAAAGCAGAACTGTAATGGGAAAAGAATCTTATGATAGATCTGGCTTGGGTTCACATAGAGAGAAAAGAGTGAATAACAGTCCTTTAGATCATACATCTCTGGCAGAACCTGGTGTTGGGGTAACTCAAGAAAGCCTTGACAAGTTAGAGTCTGTTTAGATGATCTATCACAGAGGAATCAAAAAGGAGTTTCTGTTATATTTTATGGCTGATGGAAGAGTTTATAGAGTTGGAGAAGCTGATATTCATCTAAAACTATGGGAAGAGCTGGAGTATGTTTTATATCTGCTAAGAGTGAAAAATCAAAGTACTCACAATGCTGCTCAAGTTTTAAGAGAGAGAATGATGAAGTCTAAAGTCTTGTGTGGAGCCAGAATTTCAAGTGCTTATGTTCCTAAGTACAGAGATGCTCATGGAAAGCTTGTAGAGATGAAAAGGAACAGTGCTAAATTCAATACAGCACTTGGAATTAAAGTGTTGGAATTTAACTTGGAGTCAGACAAGTCTTATTTTATCAGGCTAGGGAATGAGATGAGGAGGAATAGCATCTATTCTCTGAGAGCTGCTATCTACCAGACTGGAGAGAGTGATCCAGAATTAAAGGAATTGAAGAAAATCATGGTAGATGAGCTAGAAAAGGCTGAAAGAAGACTACTCATTGATTATCTCAGAACAGTGCCTGACATTGAAGAAATAAAGTAAAGGCTGACTGTAAGTTTTTAAAGTTTTCTGTTCTAAGTAAAAGTTAAACTTTGTTATGTTATAAACACTGCATTTGTTGTATGTTTTGACATCATCAATTATCTTTTAACTTGTACATTTTTGTTATGCACAAGTTGGGGGAGATTGTTAGATATAATTGCTGATGATTATTTATCAGTGTTTAAGCAACAGGTACTCATCAGAGTTTATGCTAGAAGCCAGTCAGAGTTTGTTAAAGTCTGACGGGGTGAAAGTTTGCTGAAGTTGTCGGTGCTATTATGTAGATTCTAGAAGCATTATATCTTGAAGATGGAAAGAAGCAAGATATATTGAGATAGTTAAGGAAACGGAACAGAAGACAGAAGCAATCCTAAATTGATATAAATTGTATAGCTAATTTATAGGAATATCAATTAGAGATTGATTATGTAGTTGTGTACTATATAAACACAGATAGGTTAACCCTAAAAGGGATGCGAATACTGAATACATTATTCTTGTAACCTAGCAGCTCTCTGTGATAATTTACATCACTGAGAGAAGAGTTATTTAATATAATTCAGTTTATTGTTCATAAACAGAGTTCTTGATTGTTATTCTCATACATATATTGATTATATATTGTGTATTCGGCCTAACATGAAATGATGTGGAAATCATGTTCACATCCAGAGATAGGGTTGGAGAATTTGGTGTTTCGAAATTGATTTGCAAAGAGTGGGACTGTGACTCCACATTTACTGGAGCCACATCAATCTGACTTTGAGAAGGCTCGGTCACCAAGTTAAAAACTTAAGACTGAGCAGTGTGTGCTCCCTGTGCATTCCCTAGGGTTCTAGCCTTCTTTTTCCTTTGATAGGTTTAAGAAATGTCTTTTTGGCTAGGTGTGTCCCTGACCCTCTTGGAGTGTGTTCCTGGTTGGGAACTTATTTCAATAATGACATCTTTTTGAGAAGATGCCACTAGAAATGAGCTTACTTCCTTTTGAACCAATGTGCCCTTTTGGGAGGATATATGGTGGATGGTTTGGGTAGCACTCACCTCACCTACCTTATTCTTGGGGCTTCTTTGACTTTCACCCCTTCCCTCACCTCTCACATCCACCTGGACACTCCCTTCAATATGAATGGTGGATTTTACAACAGATGTCTTTTGAGAGACACCTGAGGTTGGCTTTTTAGACTTGGATTTGTGAACTTTTGATTTGGTTGCTTGGGTAGGAAGCTGTGGGGCACTTACAGCTTCCATAGTAACTATTGAAGTCAAATCAATTTGAGGTTGAGAAGAAGAATGGTTAGAAGTAGTTACCTGAATGATTGGCAGATACACCAATTGCACTTCACTATTTAAATTCATTCGAATTAGGTCACTTAAGACCCTTTTCTCTTGAACAAAACAACTGAACTTATTGTCTGGGTTAGTAATTACAATTGAATTATTACAAACATGATCAGCAAGCATCATAAGAAATCTAGAGAAGTAAATGTTCTTACCCCTATACTCTTTCTTGCCTAGTTTAGCAGCTAATTCATACATGACTAGTGTGTTAAATCAAAATACTTATTAGATAAGAGCATATTAAGCATGACTAGCTTGAAGTGTGTGACAGTATCAAAGTTAGTGATTTTATAGAAAATATTTTAATGAAGGCATCACAAAGATAGCTCCATTCTTTAACCATACCTTTCCTGACAATTTTACCTAAATTATCAGTACTTAGAGAATAGTTCATGGAATTAAGCATGGCAACAATTCCTGAGTTATTAGGCATAGAATCACAATTGTTTTCAGGCAATTTAAAACATGCATTTATCACATCAGAGTTAACTACATGTAAATTACCCTTAACTGAGAAAAAAATTGTACCATTCAGGGCATCATACTCAACTGTGGTCCAAACTTCCTCCACAACTTCATGACACAGAGGAGTAGGAGTGAGCATGGCGTATGAGAGTTTACAATTCTTGATGTAGTTCATCATCACATGGTACTCCTGTGGCGAGTTCTCAGTATCCACAAATGCCACAAAATTATTCTTCTCTTAAACAAACCCAGTGGGTGACTCAATCTTCTTGATTAGTGCCATTGAATTAAGATTTGAGGTCTGTGAACTGGTTTTTGCTTTGAGAGAGAGAGAAAACTTTTTGCCTTAGAGAATTTTGGGAATTAGATAAAATGAAAAGTAAAAGATAAACAACCTTTTATACTTTCTCAGAAATTCAATAAGAAAATTACAGAAAATTACCTGATTGGTGCAAAAAGTAACCGTTAATAAATAAATTAATGAGTAATTGTAGCCATGATTATATATACGGGGTGTATGCCTGTAATCGTGGCTACCAACGGTTGAGATTAAAAAGGATCTATCCACAGATGAGATTGGCCTTTTAAAATTCAGTCTATTCGTTGATGAGATAAATAGCTGACATCCGTTTTAGAATAAAAATCCCAGTAATGTTTTATACCATCCACGGATAAGAGCATCCGTTTGTGGTGAAAAATTCTGACTTAGAAAAATTAACACATTTATGGCTGCATTTTTACTTGCACATAATTTAACTAAAATTAGGAAAAATTAAGCATGCCTAGCTCACTTACTAATCTTGAGAATGTAGATTCATCAAGTGGCTTGGTAAAAATGTCTGCAAGTTGTTGTTCACTTGGAACAAAGTGTAGCTCCACAATACCATTCATCACATGTTCCTTGATGAAATGATACTTGATATCAATGTGTTTGATCCTTGAGTGTTGAACTGGATTCTCAGTAATGGCAATTGCACTAGCGTTGTCACAGAAAATTGGAATCTTAGTAACTGTTAGACCATAGTCTAGTAGTTGATTGTTCATCTATAGAATCTGTGCACAACAACTTCCAACTGCAATATATTCAGCCTTAGCTGTGGAGGTGGAGACTAAATTTTGCTTCTTACTGAACCATGATACCAGCTTATTTCCTAGAAACTGACAGGTGCTTGTTGTACTTTTTTTTTATATCAATTTTGCAACCTGCATAATCTGCATCTGAAAAACCAATTAGATCAAAACCAGACTTTCTAGGATACCAAATGCCAAGGTTTGGTGATACTTTGAGATATCTAAAAATCCTTTTAATAGCAATTAGATGAGACTCTCTAGGATCAGCCTAAAATCTAGCACATAGAGAGGTGGCAAACATGATATCAGGTCTACTAGCTGTTAAATATAAAAGTGAACCTACCATGCCCCTATAGCTTGTAATGTCCACCGATTTTTCCTTAGTATTCATTTCAAGCTTAGTGGCAGTTGGCATGGGTGTTTTAGCAAGAGAACAATCCATTAGATCAAACTTCTTTAACAGATCAAAAATATATTTAGTTTGACTAATGAAGATTCTTTCTTTCACTTGCTTAACTTGTAAGCCAAGGAAATAGGTAAGTTCACCCATCATGCTCATTTCATATTTACTTTGCATAAGTTTGGCAAACCTTTTGCAAACCTTCTCATCTGTAGACCCAAAAATTATGTCATCTACATAGATTTGAACAAGAATAGTAGAGCCATTAACATTTCTATAAAATAGAGTTTTATCTACAGTACCTCTGGTGAAATGATTCTCAAGGAGAAACTGTGATAGAGTGTCATACCAGGCTCTTGGTGCTTGTTTCAAACCATAGAGTGCCTTGAGTAGGAAATAGACAAATTCTGGATAATTTGGATCTTCAAAACCAGGAGGTTGACTGACATAAACCTCCTCCTCCAGTTCCCCATTCAGAATGGCACTTTTGACATCCATTTGATAGACTTTGAAATTGGCATGGGCTGCATAGGCTAGGAATATCCTTATTGCTTCCAATCAAACAATAAGGGCAGATGTTTCATCATAGTCTATTCCTTCTTCTTGAGAATAGCCTTTAGCCAACCAGTCTAGCTTTAATCCTTGTGACAATGCCATTTTCATCCATCTTGTTTCTGAATACCCACTTTGTACATATGACACTTTTGTTCTTAGGTTTGGACACCAGCTTCCATACTTTGATTCTCTCAAACTGATTTAGCTCTTCTTGCATGGCTAAAACCCAGTCTGGATCTAGAAGAGCACCCTCTACCTTCTTTGGTTCTTCTTGAGATAGAAAACTATTGTACAAGCATTCTTCTTGAGTTGCTCTTCTTGTTTGAACTCTTATGGATACATCATCAATGATCAGATCAAAAGGATGTTCCCTCGTCCATTTTCTTTGAGGTGGTAGATTTGGTCTTGAAGAAGTTGATTCATGATCATTTTGACTGATAAGATGCCTTTGAGAAACTCCCCCTGAGTTTGTTGGCCTTGAACTGTTAGCTGATGTTCCAATTTGACTTGCAACAGATGCTTCTGGTTGACTATCCACGGATGCACCAGTTTGACTATCCACAGATGCACCAGTTTGACTATCCACGAATGCACCAGTTTGTCTGTCCACGGATGCACCAGTATTATTGATAGTTTCATCCATTGTTGGAACATTCACTATGGGTGATATTTCTTCATCATGATCATTGTCTTCTTCATCATTTTCACTGTTAGATAAATTTTCTACCTCATTCTCAAATCTTAGAGTATCATGGAAACCTTCATCACACAGTCCTAGAATATTGTGATCATCAAAAACAACATGTATAGATTCCATAACAATATTGATCCTGAGATTATATACTATGTATGATTTCCCTGCTGCATAACCAACAAAAATAGCTTCATCTGCCTTTGCTTCAAACTTGCCTAGGTTTTCACATTGGTTCCTTAGAACAAAACAATTACACCCAAAGACATGAAGAAATTCCAGGGTTGGTTTCCTCTTTCTGAGTAGTTGGTAAGGTGTCATTCCTTTGGCTTGATTAACCAAAGAAATGTTCTGAGTGAAACATTCAGTGTTAACTGCCTCAGCCCAGAAATAAGTTGGCAACTTTGATTCTTCCAACAATGTTCTTGCTGCTTCAATTAGGGTTCTGTTTTTCCTTTCCACTACCCCATTTTGCTGAGGTGTCCTTGCTGCAGAAAATTCATGAACAATCCCATTTTCTTCACAGAACCTTCTTAGGTTAGAATTCTTGAACTCAGTGCCATTGTCACTCCTGATTCTTCTAACTTTCTGATCAGGATGATTGTTTACAACCTTGATGTGATTGATTATGATTTCACTTGCTTCATCCTTAGAGTGCAGAAAATAAGTCAATGTAAATTTAGAGAAATCATCTACAATCACAAGGCAGTATTTCTTCTTTGAGATTGACATGACATTGACTAGTACAAATAAATCCATGTGAAGTAATTGAAGTGGCTGAACAATAGATGATTCAGTCTTGCTTTTGAAAGATGTCTTCTTTTGTTTTTCTTTCGGACAAGCATCACATAGGCCATCCTTGGAAAACTCCAATTATGGAATACCTCTAGCAAGATATTTCCTTACCAAATCATTCATAACTCTAAAATTCAAGTGTGACAGCTTTTTGTGCCATAACCAACTTTCATCCTTGCTTGCTTTGCTGAAAAGACAAGTAATTGAATCTGTATTTGTTGAGTTGAAGTCATCTATGTATACATTCCCTTTTTCTGTATCCTGTCAATACCACATTGTTGTTCTCTTTGTCATAGACAACACATGCTTCTTGCTTAAAAGAAACTGAAAAAACTTTGTCACATAGTTGACTGATACTAAGCAAATTGTGCTTTAGACCATCAAATAGTGCTACTTCTTCAATGATGACATTGTTCATTGTTATCAAGCCATATCCCTTAGTGTAACCTTTGTTGTCATCTCCAAAGGTAATGCTTGGGCCAACTCTCTCCTTAAACTCTGTGAGCAGGGTAGAATCTCCAGTTATGTGCCTAGAACAACCATTATCCAGGTACCATAGATTCCTTCTTTTTCCCTGCACACATCAAAACCAAATCAAGTTGATTTAGGTACCCAAGTTTCCTTGGGTCCTCTCTTGTTAGCCTTCTTCCTATTAATCATGTCATTTTGCACTTTAGGTTTTGACTGATTTAAATCAATTTTAACCTTAGGTGTTGACCTTTGCAAGATAAGATTTGTCAGATGTTCAGAAGCATAAAGATTTGATGCATGCATTGGCGCAATATTGGCGTACATGTTATTCATGCTTGGTATGTTCCATGGCATTTGTGGCATACTGAATGCATTAAAATATGGATTTGGTACAAATGGCATGTTGGCATCACTACTAGAAAAACTGCATTAGACATCGGCTAAAAACCGATGTCTATTGAAAAAGAGAAGCGATGTCTTTGCATGTGTAGAGAAAGGTAGGGGTATTAGACATCGGTTTTTAGCCGATGTCTATGTTAATCTTTAATATCGATTTCTTAATAAGGAACCGATTATTATGTTTCTCTTTTACATCAGTTTCTATTCTTTAGCCATTAGTGTTCTGATGTTACTTGTGATATTTAACATCGGGTTTTTGAGAAAGTGATGTAACATGAATGCCCTATTTGACATGGCCAAAAACCAAAACCAAATGAGTAAAATCAAAAAGCCAAACCAAAACCAAATATCAAAATAAAAAAGGCAATATGTACCAAAGCCAAACATTAAATTTTATTGGCCAACTACATTATCCAATTCATATCGAAACTACTACATAATCCAAACCATCCAAGTATCAAAGTTAATAATACAACTACACCAAAACGAAATCGTGTACCCTATTTACAAAAAGCTATTAATATGGCTAAAAGTCTCAAATTGGATAGTGATCTCACCAAGCCACCAAGGCAAGGTCTGTTGAAGAAATTTAGCTTGTCAAGTGATCTGTAGATTTGCTTGTGATGATTATGCGTGAAATGAAATCTTTCTATTGCACATTCAATATTCGAGTTGCAAAGTCAGACCTGATAAAATGCAAAACACTGAAGAAAAAATGTATCCAACTCAAGTTCCCTGTCTAAAGTATGTGTAGGTATCGGCAAGTATAGCGCAAAAGACTTCTTCATAAGGATTTCACTTAATACAACTTCATCATACAATCTGCTTTTATGCCTTGAGATCATCAGACATTGCTGAAGGTATGCAATAAGTGGTAAGAATATCTGGAGTTGCAACTTTTGCTTTTTTCGTTCTGCAAGACTACAATCTACATGAAATTCAATGAGATCTTAAGTATGAAAGAGAGATAAAGCAGATAGCATAAACTCTCAGCGAGTAAACTAAAGTATACGCAAATCATAATTCAACGGTAGGTGACTTGTGCATAAAGAACACACACTGGGGAGACAGAGTCAACCTGTTCATATTCAAGATGAAATTTCAGAAATTCTTCATCACACTTCTCCACCACGTAAGCTAATCCCTTCAAATTTTTAACAGGCTTGCCATTGAAAGCATGAACCTTGAAAAGTAAAGTTAACAGAACAGAAGTTAGGAAGCTCGAGAAGGCTTACAAGTGATGTGATCTGGTTTCCAGCAAGGTAAAGTTGCTATTGCCAAAATACAGAACTCTTAGACATGTTTGCATTAGTAAGATGAAGTTTTTCAACAGAACTGTACTATTTCAACATCAATGATAACAATTTAATGTGCACCTGGAGGGCTTTCCAATTCTCAAGTGGTTCAAATCCAGGCCCCTTAAAATCATTGAAGCTCAAGTCAAGAACCTGAGTTAAAAAGTGAGAAATAATCAAGCTTCACTGCAAGAATATAAGGTGCAACAAGATTATCAAATTTGATGGGAAGTGTTGTTATATTCCTTCGGACTCTTGTAGCTTGCACTTATACTGATAGTTGCTCATTTAGAATCAGTTGAACAAAAGTAAAAATTAAACAAGGTAACTGCTATTATTTTAATCTGAACAAACCTTCACACGCTTCAATATTTCAATACCCTCCAAAGTTGATAATAGATTGTCTCTCAGATAAACAAACTGTACAAAAGTAAATCAGTTATGAAACAAAAAGAACTAATCAAGTCTCTATATATTTGATATTTGAGATGGGTGATTCAAGATATATAAAAACAAGAAATAGAGAATCTTTCTACACATGAACCAGGAGAAAGTCACAAATAGAATAAATAACTTTGCCTCTTAACTTCTGATATCACAGTGTGTCCACCCGGTGCCTGTTCTCCGGAAAGAACAACACTGATCCTCAAACTCTTATTATGTTCCCTTGAATCTCCTTCACGTAAAATGAAAGTTATACCTATGGTAAAAGCATTCCATATAATGAAAGTACATATGGAATGGAGATGATAAAAGTTAGATTTTCCCCAATAATCAAATGCAATTTATCAAATAAAAACACAGACTTACACCTGTACATTCCTGTGTGGATCTCTCTCAAGCAGTAGTTGGTCCTGAATGTCTTGAGGTAAAAGTTATACCTATTTTTGTAATATAACTCGTGAAATTTTTCAATGTAAGATTCTGATCATCAATGTAAGAAAGCTAGGGTTTTGTTTGACAAAGGGGTGGATAAAATTGAACTAATATTGAAAGGGGGTTGATAAATTGAAAGAAAATGAGAGAATCGAACAATTTCAGGGGGTAATTGAAGCTTTTTGTTGAAAGGAACGGGCTAGGGTTCTTGTTGAAGAAAAGAGGGATAGTACCATAGGTGTTTGATTTTACATTTTTGTTTGGGGGGGGTGGGTTTATGTTTTTTTATTTTATGTTTTCAGTTTAAGGGGGAAAGGAGGGATAAGCGGGAGCTGAATTTAGTTAAGGGGGGGGGGGTTTTTTGTTAAGGGGGATATGAAAAAAAGGGAAGGCGTGGGTTTATTTTATTTTTTTAAATAAGGTTTAGACAGCGTTTATTCAAGTAAGCGATGTGTAGATTATCATTAGACATCAGTTTTCTAAATTCCGATGTAAGAAATACTTTTAACATCAATGGTTTTTCTAACCGATGTCTAAAGTGTGATGTCTAATCTAGTTTTTCTAGTAGTGCATACTGATGAACATTTTGATCAAATAGGTTAGGCATAACAGACATGACAGACATAGGCACATTCATCACAGGCTTAGGCAATTGATCAAATAGGTTAGGCATAACAGACATGACAAATGATTAACACTACCACAATTAACACAAGTCTTTCTAGGAGCATACTTATCAAGTGTGTAATTGTTGTGCTTGTTAATCCCTACTTTACCATTTCTGTTCTTTTTCTTTTTAGCCTCAGCCTTGACATCCATGTTTTCTAACTTGTCATTCAATTGCTTGTTGGACAAGTGACCTATGTTAACCTGTTCAACATTCTTGGTTTTGCTACTTTCTCCCTGAACAAAATTTTTGGTGGTTGGACCATATTTCTTGTTCAGCTTCTCCGATTTTTCCTTGCTAACACTTGATGTATGCTTCACAGGATGATTCTCATCCGTTGATGGATCATCTAACAACGGATGATCATCATCCGTGGAAGCATCATCAACTCCTAGACCCTTAGAACCAGTGTCTAGTTTCTCTTTCTCCTTTTTCACTGGTTCCTTATAGAAAGTGTCCACTCCCTGAGCTTTGATAATGTTAGTGGCTACATTTCTAGAATCATTCCACCTAGCAATTACTTCCTGTTCTTTTGGTAACTGTTCTTTGAGAATTTCTTCTCTTTTCAGAACAATTAACATCTCATCCTTAGCATCTTTTCAGAACAATTTCTTCTCAAATTCAATGAACTGAGTTTCTAAGACAACATTTCTATCACTTAAAAACAGATTAGCATCTTTTATCCTGGTGTTTTCTTTTGTAAGTGATTTAAGAGAAACACACATATGGTGCAATTCAGTAGACATATCATTAATTGCACTATTGCATTCCTCTGTAGAAAGCTCAGTGAGGTTGGTAGTGATTACCTGATTGGTTGATGAACTGGCCTCCTGATCACTTGAATCAACCATCAATGCAAGGTTCACAAACTCAGTATCCTCTTCAGAATCATTCCCACCATCAGCCCAGTCGTAGTCCTGAGTTATGAATGCCATTTCCTTTTGCTTGAGAAGTTCAAAGTATTTCTTCTTATAATCAACAGGTTCAAACTTCCTGTCATTCTTCTCAGCTTTTGGCCTTTTGCATTCACTGGAAAAGTGTCCTCCTATTCCATAATTGAAACATTTAAATTTGGACCTTTCAACATAGTTCTTGTTTGATTGAAAGTCCTTTCTGAATGGCTTGCACCTCAGGGTTTCTTTTGAACTTCAGCTTTGAGAATTTTCTTGACAGAAAAGCTAAATGTTCATCTAGCTCATTCATTTCATCTTGGTTAGAGGGCTCACTTTCTTCAATCATCTTTCTCTTGCCCTTGCCTGAATCAGCTCTACCTTCACAAGCACTTGGGCTTGGTGTAGCTTTGGTCTTTCCTTTCACTTTCTTATCCTCAGCCTCATCCTCACTTGCAACTAGAGCAACAGAACTACCTTTCTTCTGACCCTTCTCAATTTCTTCATCTTGCTCCATTTCTAATTCAGCTATCTTTAAAGTTCCATAGAGCCTTTCAAGAGTGAAATTCTTGTACTCTTGAGTGTTTCTTAGAGAAATAGTCATAGGCTTCCATTCTTTGGGCAAAGATCTCAGAAACTTGAGATTCGAGTCTTTGGTCTGATACATCCTTCCATACAGCTTTAATCCATTCAATAGTTTCTGAAATCTACTAAAAGTGTCATTCAGAGACTCATCACTTTTGAAGTGAAAATGTTCATATTGTTGTATTAGAAGTTGCATCTTTTTTTCTCTCACTTGCTCAGTTCCTTCACACAAAGTTTGAATTGTGTCCCAAACTTCCCTGGCTGTGGTGTAGTTAATAACATTACCGAACATATCACTGTCTAGACCATTGAACATAATGTACATGGCCTTTTTATCTTTGTGCACCTCAATGATATCTTCATGCACCCATTCTGATGGTAGCTTTGGAATCGTGTATGGGGCTCCTTCTCCTTGTAGAGAAATTCTTGTGTTAGGTTTCATAGGCACATGAGGACCTCTCTCTATGCAGTCCACATAACTCTCATCCATAGACATGAGATGTAGATGCATCTTTACTTTCCAGTGAAAGTAGTTGTCTTTATCAAGAACTGGAATCTTCACTTCATTATCCTTATTTCCCATGATTCTGGTCGTGCTTGATCTTTAAACTTCAGGTGTGTTAGAAGCTTGCTCTGATACCAATTGTTATTCCCAGTTACACACTTACAGAATTGTAGAAGGGGGGGGGTTGAATACAATTCTTGATTTTTACAACTTTTCTGTAACTTGAAAGTAAGAATAGATAAACTAAATTGTAGAAACAGGATAAAGATAATAACACAGTGCTTTAAAAATTTCAGGTGGATTGTTTTGTGATCCCCCTGAGATATATATTGAAGAAATAATCTGTGATATTTGGTTAAAAATACACAGATGTTATTACAGTTCTTTGCTCCTAAGAAATGTAAGAGAGAAAACTTAAGCAAAGACAATGTAAAACTATTTTCTCTATTTTCAAAAAACTGCTACCCTTGGTTATAAAGCCCAAGTTTACAAGTCATACTACAGACAAAAATTATCTCTATTTTCTAGGTCCAGTATGTTTGCTTCTCCATTCCAGATGCATGTGACTGAGATGTTGTTCTCTTGACAAGTTGGCTTGTTTGTACATCTCTTATGTTTGCATAAAAATGGAATGTTTCTATAAAGCGTAATATAACATAATATGTAACAGAGATAACTACAACTCAACAAAGGAACAAGACAGACTATAATATTAACAGAAGCACAGGAATCCAGAAGAAAAGAAGAAACGGTAAACTCAAAAAATCAAAATATGGTATGTATTCTTGAAGTCCGTACACAGGTCACGGAAAGAAGTTCATTAATATGTTCAAGCCTCAGTGACAAGTAAAGAAACAAGACTTTCAAGACTACAGAAGTATTTGAATGATAAAGAGTTAGTACCAGAGGATTTCAGTGATTTTAATGAAGCAACCAGAACGACAAAGGACTTATCAACAGTATTGTACTGAAGACGTAAAGGTATTGATCAAGTGTTAGTCATCTGCGAACCAGACCAGTTGCACTAGTTGTCAGCACTAAAAGGATCAAGATGTTTATCGTCTCAAAATAAATTGATTTAAGTCAGACCTGAAACATCCTGGAAGTGAAAAGAATATTATAAGGTATGTTTAGGTTAAATTGGAAGTACAATATGCTTGCTGCAAATAGAGAGAATCTTCAAGGATCAAAATGTAATTAAAGACATTTCGATAGTTTTCTTTTTTGAAAAACTATCGAAAGTGATAAAGGAGGTTTAATAAAAACAATCGAATTTCTTTTAAAGAAACAAAGATTTCTCTTCGATAGATTTTATTAAAATCTATCGAAGGAAAAAGAAAATCTTTTATTCGATAGTTTTTGAAAGAGAGAGCAGGTGAAAAGTATTCACTTTGTCAAGTTGATGAAAAAAAGGACGACCAGGATTTCTTCCTAGCTTTCGATAGTTTTTCTACAGACTACAATTACAGAGTTGAAGACAGTGTCTTCTTCAGTTAGACAGTTGCAGAAGTTAAAAGCTTGAAAATCACAAAAGAAATTAGTAGTGCCTTAAATTCTATCAATTGTATTAATTACTACTTGAACTCATTGAAGCTAATCCTACGGATTAGAATTGTAGCACCCTTCGTGGTTTATATTTATAAAACGATATATTCCCCGACTCGTTTTTTGATTTGGTAAATTTGATTTCGGACAAGAACACAATTAATTATCCGCGAACGGAATTGAATAATTTGTGAGTATCGTATTCAACCCCCCCTCCTTCTACGATACTTGGGACCTAACAATTGGTATCAGAGCTTCTTGATTGACTTACAAATCAGATCCGGTGATTGAGACCAAAATCAAACAAGGATTGAAAATTAGTAGCAAATTTTTTAATTTTCAAAATTTTCATTTTATTGGAATTTTTTGAATCTTAAATAATTTGAAATTTTCAGAAACCATGAGTGCTCCAAAGACAACTGCTGGTATCAAAGTTCCCCCCTTTACTAGAGATGATTTCGGTCTATGGAAGGTGAAGATGTTGTTATTTATCAAAGCATCTAATTCGTTGTATATTGGCATTTTATAGAACGGACCGTTTGTACCAATGAAACCAGTGAGCGAAACGACAACTCCTGAAGGTACTAGAGTTCCTCAAGGTTCAACCCCAAAGGAACTGTATAAGAAATGAGTTAACAGACTTCGCAGATAAAGAAATGAGTTATCAGATTATGAACTGTATAAGTGGGAAACAAATGTGGGATACCATAAATCTTATAATGGAAGGTACTAAAGACGTGCAGGAAAATAGATTGGATATCCTGACATCTCAATATGAATCATTTAGGTCACTTCCCGAAGAAAGTATAACTCGGGTCTTTGAGAAGTATACTAAGCCGTTTAATGAATTATCTATGAAAGGGAAGACCTATCCTCTGAGAGAGACGAACATGAAGTTCATAATGACACTGCCCCACCATGTAGAACACAAGTCTTCATCCATAAGGGAAAGAATAGATTTTACTAAGATGTCATTAGAGATGATCTATGGCAAGCTTAAAAATTATGAGATGGAACAAGAACAAAGAGTAATAATCTATGGACCAGGGACAGTGGACAACAAAAATACTGCACTCGCAAGATCTGCTGCACTTGTAGTGAATGAACCAACAACTTCTGATATTCAGGTTCAAACCCCTAGAGCTGGAAATGAAGAGATAATAGAGGCTGAAATGGATTCTGTAAATCTAGGTGTTGATGAAAGTGATTACTACACTCTAGAAGAACTTGAGCAAATGGAAGACAAAACCATGGTGTACTTAGCTGCAAAGTTTAGTCACATTCGTTTCAAGAGAACTCATAAGTACAAGTTCAAGGGCTCAGCAAACAGGTTTCAGAAGAACAAGTATTCTTCAGGCTCTGGCTCTAAGGGAGGCTACAAGACATGCATGATTGATAGAAGAAAATCAAGATGCTACAATTGTAATGAGTTAGGGCATTTTGCTACTGAATGTCGGAAGCCTCGTCAAGCAAGAGACAAGAAATATGTCTATGAGAAGAAGGATTCTTATGAGGATTTAAAGAGAGAAAATGCAAAGCTGAAACATCAACTGGAAGCAATATCTGGGAACCAGGAAGGAAAGGCTTATATTGCAGAGGGTAAAAGCTGGGATGATACTGATTCGGATGAAGAGGAAGAGTATGTAAATCTTGCCCTAATGGTCGACTCTTCAGAGGAATCACCACAATCATCTCAGGTACCTATCCTAACTACTATTGACATGTCTAATTTTGAGTACAAGAAAACTGTACAAGATCTTAGTGTAGAATTTTTTAATGTGCATACAAGCATGATAGCATCTGAAATTGAAAATGCTAAACTAGTTCTTAAGATTAAAAATCTAGAATCTAAAAATGAAGAACTATTGCTTGTAGATGTCACCTTAGAAGATCTTAAACAGAGGAATGAGTACTTAGAGAACAAGGTCAAATGTAATGGAAAGATAGAGACTATCCTTAGGAAGCAGATTTCAAACTTAGAGTTGAAACGGAATGCATATAAGAACTCCGCCCTAATTGCTAAGGAAATAATTGATACTCAGACCTTAGGGAATAAAACTGATATAGGATTTGACTACAGTAGGAAAACTGGAAAGAAGCTAGTGGAGTTCCATGTGACACCTCCAGCTGTCAAGGAGAATATTCCACACATTCTTAAGAATGTTGAGTGTCCAGTTTTTGTTAAGCCTGTTTCAGAACCTTTCAATGAAGAAGACTTAATCATAAGACAAAGATTTGTTTGAGGAGGATTTAAAGAAGGAAGTAGAGATACAAACTGAATTGCCTAGGAAATCAGTAAAAACTGAATTACCTAAAACTAAGATAGGCAACAAAGTTAGAAAGGCTAAAACGAACATGAATGGGAAAGCAGGTGTTGTTGCCCAGTAATAAACAATTATAGAAGGGGGGTTGAATACAATTGTATAAGATTCTTGACTTAATAAAATATAAAACACAAATATGAAAAAATAACAGCTTTATTAATTCTGATATAAAACTGTTACAAAACTCTCTCAAGAAATTCTTATGTTCTTGAAATCTTCAAGGTTACAAAATACTCGTGTGTGTGATTAATTACAAATCAAAACCTAAACTGTGTTTATATACTACACACAGCTGCTCTATCGATTACAAGATAATACCAAATCAATTACAAACAATATTGATATTTATCTAACTGACAGTTGCTTTCCATAAACTAATAACCAACAAATCATCTTTCCTTATTCTCTGAACTTGATAGTTATCTTGAAGTAATAATCCTGATCAGATTCCAGTCCTGATGATAAATCCTGATCACAGTCCTGATAGTAATCCTGATAGCAATCCTGATACTGACGCTTGTGCAATACTGATGACATCAGCAATCCTGATCAGTAGTTCAGATCCTGACGATCATTGAATCCTGAACTAACAATCTCCCCCAATCTCATACTTTGTAAAATAAAGTATAGATTTATAGATTCAATGATGCCAAAAACATATTTACAAAACGTACAAAAAATAACAGCAACAACTTATCTTTTTAGATTCTTTGGTAGAACAGATTCATCTTCAAGAAGTCTGATAAAAACTTTTCTTCTTTTTCTTCAAGAATTTGAATCAGTCTGTCCTTAAGATTTCTGAGTTCTTCATCTTCCTCATTAATCTGGTAGATAGTTGCTCTGAGATTTTGAATGGAACTTCTTTGTAGACTATGATCTTCAACCAGGATGTAAGCAATTTCCTTCCCATCAGGATTAAGAGTCAATTGTCTCATACCAAAAGACATTTCTTTAACAGCAGCGCCTCTTTGCATTTCAACATCTTGATCTCTCATATTTAGATACATGGGAGTATAATCACCATTGTAAATCCTTCCTTCATCAAACCTTCTCCTTATGGTTGATAGAATCATATCACTCCACTCCTTGCACACTCTATTCTTCCACTTGAGCAGATAATGAACGTATTTCAGTTCCTTTGTCGATTTAACTAACAGCTCTTGAATGGATATCACCTTCACACTTCCATATTTCATGAAGTACAGAAGCTTCTCTTTCTTTTAAACACCATAATGACAATCTAACACTATGTCCACAGATAATAAATTGTTCAGGTGTTCAGAAGTTAAATTACCTCCAATTTCAGTCAAAGCATGAGGATCAACATAAGGCATCCTTAAGAATTCAGCATCCATGTCACATATGCCTCCCCTTGAATTATGTGGCATTTGATTTAAGCTTAAAAACATTTGTAACTAGAGTGCCTTAGATTTTTGTGAACCAGAAAAGTCTGCAACACTGGTGACATTTGTTATAATTCCACCTGTCTGATAATTAACAGGTCTATCACACCTTAAAGTGTCTATGTGATTCCACTTCTTATCATTTTCTTTCTCAAGAACATAGCTCTTCTCTAGCTTGTGTTGTTTTATTCTTGAATTTCTCCACAATAATCTGTTAGAACTTTTAAGCTTTTGCACATAGAGCTTGAAATCTATATTTGTTGTTCTTGTAACTTCTCTTCATCTAGCTTCTTCTTCTTCATCCACTTCTTTGTTATGAGAATAAGCCATAATAGACAGAATTAACAAACCAACCTCTTGTAGAAAATCAGATTCATCAGGATCTTGAACAGTGTCAGGAACAGTGTCAGGATTAGAATCTTCAATTTGAGCTGTATTACTGATGAGAGTTGATTGTCTTGGTCTTCTCCTCAATTGTGGTCCATCATCTCTTTCTGGATCTTCTTCCTGAATGATAGTCCTGATAGCTAGAGTATCAGGAGCTATTGGAGTTTGAGAAGCATCAGGAATTTCTTTAATTCTTACTCCTCTAGACCTTGTCTGTCTAGGCATATTTTGATTTGATGAGCTTCTTCCTCTACTAGCACCTCTTCTGACACTTCTTCTACCTCTGTCTCCTCTTCCTCTAGCAGGAGCATGATTATTAAAGCTTTCCATGATTTCTCTTTGTTGAATTAAAAATTCTTCATGTGAAAGATCAGGATATTCTTCACTTGATGTAGAGAGTGCCTTTCTTGCAAATAATTGTTGAACTCTCTTATCAGTGTGATAAAGAGTAACAACATTACCATCTCTTGTCTTGAACTTCTGGAATAGATTAGCAGCATCCTCGGGATTTTCAATTAGCACATCTTCATCACCTTCAGGAATTATAGAAAGTGTTTGTCCATGACCAGGCGTCAGGATTTGCTCTTCCGTCAGGATCTGAGATTTCACTAAGGTCCTTACTGTTCTAACTCCAGAATCAGAAACATAAGTTGACTGCATGGATTCACTTTGTGTAGTTTGTCTTGTAGACTTCACCATAGCAGTATCAGAGGTTTCTCCTTGTAATACCATGTCATCGCCATCATGTCCAGTATGATCATCATCATTATTCTTTCTCAATAATAGATCAGGTGTGTATTTTGTCTGACTTACCTTCTCCCCCTTTTTGGCATCAGGATTTGATAAAAGATTTAAAATCAAAGAAAGAGAGGCTTGAATGACAATTACCTTTAAATCCAAAGAATCAATTCTGTTGTTGATGTGAGACTGTTCAGAAATAAATGACTTAACATGAGATTCCATAACTCGCAATTGAAAAGCAGTTGGTGCCTTTGTCAAGTTATTGGAAATATCAGTCCTTACCAATTCAGTAGAAGCTTTCACATAATCAATTTCATCCTTGAGGCTCTTAGATAAAAGAGTTGTAGCCTTCAAGTGATTCTTCACATCTTCATTTTGAATCAAACTGGCAGCATAAGAAGCATATTGTAGAGCACATGGGTAGATAACAGGATCAACTGACCTATACCATTCATTATCCCATTCATGTCTTCTTAGTTGTTCAGCAGGATCTATTGCAGAATGAGCAGAAAAGTCTTGTCTAGAATCTTTTCCAATAGTAGCCTTGTCAGCCATGAAAGTGCTTGAAGAACCAAAATTAGTTCCAAGACTAGATTTAATTGTTGTAACAAGCTGATCCTTCTCAAGATCATCATTAGCATCACTATCACTATCATCAGCAGAATCATCAGAATTATGAGAATCAGGAACAACACCTTTAAGTTTATCCTGTGACTCTGGGATAAGAGCTGTCATTGGCCTTGAGCTTAGTGGTTGTATCAGGATTGGCTCAGCATAAGGAGCACCACTAGCGTCAGGAGCAACACTGTCAGGATTTGATATGCTTGCATCAGTATTTTCTACCAATGGTTCTTGTGTAGCTTGAGGTTCAGAAGCTGCTTCAACAATTTGAGTTGGAGGTTCTTGTGTGCTTCCCTCATTGACAGTGTCCTCGACCAAAATTTCCATTTCAGGAATAGTAGAAGCCCCTTGAGCATTGTCAGGAAACTCCTTAGAAACTGTAGCTGATTTGCCTGCATCCTCACTTTGAGAGGATGGTTCTTGTGGGGCAGGAATGTGAATGTCTTCATTCTCCCTTTGAGAAAATGGTTCTTGTGTGACCATTCTTTCAGATGTGCCTTCACTCACACATTGAGTAAGTGGTTCTTGTGTGGCTAGATCTTCAGTAGCTGCTGAACCACATTGAGGTTCAGGTTCTTGTGGGCTAGATCCTTTCAGTTTCCTTTGCCTCTGAAAAACTTTCTCTTCTGCCTTCCTCTTGTGCTGCAATGGATGTGTAACCCAAGCTTGGAAGTAGTCTCAGCAACCTTCTCCCATGAAATTTCAACAATTCTTTTAGCTGGAGAGGCTGGAGAATCAGAGATAGAGACAATCTTGTTTGATGATGCATCAGGAATACCAACGTCAGGATTTGCTTGAGCATTAGGATTTGACGACTCATTTGTCCATCAGTATCCTGCTTCTTCAAAGGAATATGATACCTGCTCTTGATCAATTTCCTTTTCTTCTGTGGCTTTGCAGTTGGTGCCACAGTTTCACTAGCAATATCAGCAACTTCCTTGTTTATCTTAAACTTAGAGGATAATGGCATAGCATCCTCAGAATCAGAATCATCCCTCAAAACCAACTTTCTTTTCACAGCAACCTCCTCAACCTTATCAGCCTTCTTCACCAGGACCCCTTGTACACCCCCTTTTGACTTCTTTTGAGTGAGTGGTGTAGAGGAGAAATCCTTTGATCCTGATTGCCTTCTAGACACATCAGATCTAGCTGATTTCTTTGATTTTACAAGTACAATCTTTTGAGAGACAACAGAGGTGGTTGTAGAGTGTTTGGACTGTTTGGGTGGGATGCTTGTGTCAGGAACAAGGTGTGATTGGCCTTGCCCCATAGCATCATAAACTGATCCATACAAGGTAGGCATTTTCTCTTGCAAGAAAAGCCTGACCTCGTCAGGAATGAAGGCATTGCATGTAAAACCATTTTCCTTATCACTGTTGACTAAGGACTTCACATTATTTTCTGTAATTCTACAAATGGGCAGAATTACATCCTCTTCAAAAATCATATCAGGACACAAGTGACAGAATATTAATTGGAAAAATCGAATAAAACAGACATAACCTAACTTATCTGCTTTTCTATCACTTAAAGCTTTCAATACAAATGAGCCATAATCAAAAAAATTGAGAGTAAATAAGAGAGTACCCAATCTTTAGAGATCCTGATGGCAGAGCATCAAAATTCGATGTCTTGTTCAGGAAGCATCTGCTGATTGTGTCAAAGAAGAAATTCCACTCCCTTTTAAGCTTTGTCCTGAAGAGGTTTCCATATCTCTTGACCTCACCATTGTAGCCTAACTTGGTAACAAACTCAAAGAGAGTTGAGTCTGAAACAGTAGTAGGAACATTGTCACCCAGAATCGGCAAGTGCAGTGCCTCTTCAACAACAGTAGGAGTAACATGATAGGTAACACCTTTGAATTCAAAATTCATCAGTATGTGTTCCAAACCTGCATTACTGACTTAAACGAAACACTTACAGGTTCTGTTAGTGCATACTTCAATGGACTTGAAGTTAAGAAATCATGTATGATGTGAAACTCAGTGGGCAAATCCTGATGATCTAAAATTGCCACAAAATTGTTAGTGGCAAAAGTAACACCGCTAACTACTGTCTGCTTGTTCATGAATGATGAAGACGCCATGAAAATAGTATAGAAAACTTGAGATTTGAGATTTAGAAATTAGGGTTCTTGAGCACAGAGAGAGAAAGAAGATGAAAAAACTGATGATGAGAGAGTAATCAGCAATTTAGAAAATCAAATGTATTTTGTTAAAACAAAATATTACTCTCAATGACAGGTGGCAAAATATGATTCGTTCACAAATAATTAGTGGACCAAATTAAGTGCGTAATTAAACATAACTGTACCGCTTTTTATGTGTATCTATGTGTATATATCTATCAGTGTGACACACGCGCGCATACAGTTGTCCAACTAAAACTCAAACGTTTCTCATCAGATACTGACGAAAAATCAGGCACAAATTAAGTAATGAAATACTTACATGTCCATCAGGATTGACCAGTTGACTTCTTTTCAGGATTGTGTCCTATCAGGATTTGATCAAAATTACATACCTTACTGAATGACCATCAGGATTTGACAGTCATCAGGATTTCCTCTCTGTAGCTTTCCTCAGAAATTCTCAAAGTTCATCATTCCAAGTTCATTCACCAACTTATTGAAAGTAGCTTCAGGCAGTGGCTTGGTGAATATATCAGCTAGTTGTTGATCAGTAGGAACAAAATGAAGTTCAATTGTTCCTTCCAGAACCTGTTATATTATAAAATGGTACCTGATACTGATGTGTTTAGTAAGAGAATGTTGAACTGGATTTCCTGTCATTGCAATAGCACTTTGGTTATCACAATAAATAGGGATTTTGGAGTAAGACAGGCCATAATCTAACAACTGATTTCTCATCCACATTATCTGAGTACAACAACTTCCTGAAACAATGTACTCAGCTTCTGCTGTTGATGTAGAGAGCAGAAAATTGTTGAATTATTCCTTTGTATTTGCAGAACTCTTCCATCTTTGAATTCTTAAATTCAGTACCATTATCACTTCTCAGAATCTTGAATTTATACTTTGTGCCTGTCTCAATCATTCTCACATGGTCCAACAGTATTTCAAGAGTCTCATCTTTTCTGTGCAGAAAGTACACCCAGGTGAATCTAGAGTATTCATCAACAATTACAAGAGTGTACATTTTCTTACTGATGGACATTATGTTGACTGGACCAAATAGATCAAGATGTAACATGTGATATGGTTCACCAATAGAGGATTCAGATTTACTCTTGAATGATGTCCTTCTCTGTTTGGCCTTCTGACAAGCATCACAGAGTCCATCAGGAGTATACAGTGCTTTATGTAATCCTCTCACCAAGTCTTTCTTAACCAACTCATTGATATTTCTGAAGTTGAGATGAGAAAGCTTCTTGTGCCAATTCCAACTTTCATCTACTGAAGCTTTACTGATGAGACAAGTAGAGGAGCCATCAGTATTTGATTGAATGTTGGCTTCATCTATGTTACCATGTCTGTAGCCAGTGAGTGCAACCTTTCCTGATGCTTTGATGACTACTTCACAATGTGTAGAATAGAAGTTGACATGATAACCTATGTCTGTGATTTGACTAATACTCAAAAGACTGTGTTTAGTCCCTTCACAAGAGCTACTTTTTCAATGATGACATTTCCAATAATTATATTGTCATATCCCAATGTTTGTCCAATGTTGTCATCTCCATAAGACACGGTTGGGCCAGCTTTTTCTTCAAATCCTGATAGCAGGGCTTTGTTTCCAGTCATGTGTACAGAACATCCACTATCCATGACTAACACATTTTTCTTTTTACCCTGCAATCAGACAAAAATACACTAGTTAGTATTTTTAAGAACCCACACTTGTTGGGTTCTTTTACCTTGCATTTTAATAAATTTAGCAACAGAAGAACTTTTAACATTAGCAGTCCTGACAAGATAGTATCCATCAGGATTTGCTTCGTCAGTATCAGTATTGAAAGATGCATGTTTCACACTGACATTCTTAGATTTACCAGAATTCACACTTTTATTAAACTTAGGTATAGGATCATAAAAGTTATGGTACAAATTATGGTATTCTTCCCTATAAATAGAATGCCATTTACTGCCACAATAAAAACAAGACTTCTGTGGTTTATAAAATCCTGATCTATTCCTAACATCAGACCTATGAATTTCAGTAACCTTCTTTTTACTCTTCCTGCAATCAATAGAAAGATGATTAGAGTTACCACATGTATAACAACATTTTCTTGGTGCATTTGTGATAAACTTGTAATTATTCTCTTTATTAATCCCAACTTTACCATTCCTGTTTCTTTTGACATTAGGTGTCTTCTTATTACCTGTTACTTCACACACTTTGTCTTTAAGTTGTTTTTGAGACAATGAACCTACAATTTTCTTCTCAGTTTTCTTGACAGGTTTAGACTTAGCATTTGAAACTGGTTGAGTAGAAGTATATCCCTTTTCAAACGTAGAATTGGGATCATTACCAAATACAAATTTAACATGCTTAATCTTTGATTTGGTCTTGTCTATAACATGTCTATAGGTCATTGGATTTACTGTCTCATCTATAACAACTTTCTTTTTTAATTTCTTATCTTCATCTGACTTATATCCTAGACACTCTTTCCAATTCTTAGAAGTATTGATTTCATGAAATTTCCTTCCAGAATCTGTCCAGGTTCTGATTTTCTCATTAGCATACTCAAGTTCTTTTTCAAGAGCAGTACATTTAAATTTCATCTCTAACTGCATGTTTTTAGCATTATCACATTCTTTTTTTACTTCTTGCATAAGAGAAAATTCAGCTTCTAGATGCTCATTCTTTTTCCTAAGTTCAGACATCTCAGATAAGATCCTAGCATTTTCAGCAAACTGACTTCTAAAACTAATATGCAATGACTTTAGAAAACATCTTAATTCAGAGACATTATTTGTATCAAAATCAAAAACAGTACTTGATACCTTTTCATCAGGAACATCAGTTTCATCAGTATTGGCCATTAGAGCATAGTTGACCACCTCAGTATCAGAATCTGAGGAAGAGTCCATCTAATCCTTGCTTGAAGTGATGAGTGATTTAGCCTTCTTGCACTCAGTTGTAAAGTTCCCCATTCCATTACACTTGTAGCATCTAACATTTGACTTGTCAAATCTGCCACTCTTGTTGTCCTTTTTGTTGTACTTGTCTTTGTTAGCATTGAAGGTCTTTTTCTGGAAGTTGCCTTGTCTTCTAGGTTTCCTGAACTTCATCTTCTTGAAGCCCTTGACTATCATAGCAACCATCTCCTGCATGTCAGAGTCAGTAGAATCATCACCAGTATTGGCATCAGGATTGCCATCAGTATCTGATGATGAGTCATCAGGATCTGACTCCACCATTCTTGATTTTCCTCTAGAGACCTCCACAGCTTTTCCTTTTGATTTTGCCTCCACATTCAAGGCTACATTTTTTGCCTTGCTGCTTTTCTTGTTCTTTCTTTGTTGAACCTCTAGATCATAGGTTCTCAGCATCCCATAAACCTCATCAAGAGACAGTGTTTAGATCATACTGATGCCAAATGATTGAAGTTTGAGTATGCCATTCTTCAGGTAAAGCTCTCAGAAACTTGGTGTTAGAGTCTTCAGATACATACTCTTTGCCAACTAGAGATAGACTGTTCAATAGAGTCAGAAATCTATCATACGTGCCAGTAAGGCTTTCATCAGGTCTAGCATCAAACTGTTCATACTCTTGAATGAGTAAAGCCCTCATATTCTTCTTAATAGATGCAGATCCTTGGCATTAAGTTTCCAATGTGTCCCAAATTTCCTTTGCTGATTTGCATGCAATCACCCTGTTTGACATGACAGCATCAAGACTATTATGCAGAATATTCTTTACCTTATATTCCCTGAGAATATGAGCCTTTTCTTCTGGTGTCCACTCACTCTTTACCTTGACCACATAGTGTTCAGGTACAATATCTGTTTGACCAACAAGTCTCGTGGGGACATATGGTCCATCATTGATTCTGTCTATGCACTCAGGATCTGTTGCTTCCAGGTACATCAACATCTTCACCTTCCATGTCGGATATTCAGATTTCTTTAGCATGGGAATTTTGATGCTTTCATATTTGAATGTGGACATCTTAGATCGTATCTGATTCAAATTAAATCAGTTTGCTCTGATACCAATTGTTGCCTAGTAATAAACAATTGTAGAAGGGGGGTTGAATACAATTGTATAAGATTCTCGACTTAATAAAATATAAAACACAAATATGAAAGAATGACAGCTTTATTAATTCTGATATAAAACTGTTACAAAACTCTCTCAAGAAATTCTTATGTTCTTGAAATCTTCAAGGTTACAAAATACTCGTGTGTGTAATTAATTACAAATCAAAACCTAAACTGTGTTTATATACTACACACATCTGCTATATCGATTACAAGATAATACCAAATCAATTACAAACAATATTGATATTTATCTAACCGACAGTTGTTTTCCATAAACTAATAACCGAAAAATCATCTTTCCTTATTCTATGAACTTGATAGTTATGTTGAAGTAATAATCATGATCAGCTTCCAGTCCTGATGATAAATCCTGATCACAGTCCTGATAGTAATCCTGATAGCAATCCTGATACTGACGCTCGTGCAATACTGATGACGTCAGCAATCTTGATCAGTAGTTCAGATCTTGACGATCATTGAATCCTGATCTAACATGTGTTATTAATCAGAATATTATTTCATCCTCTCCCATTGCATCTAGGAAGTTGTGCACTAATTGTAATTCTGTTGGACACCTTACACATGCATGTAAAAAGGTTAAAGTAGAAACTATTATTGCTTCTGAAATGCATAACATGTCTGACATGCCTAATCTTCATGAACCCTGTGCCAAGAAAGATTTCTTACTTTGTGCATACAATATCATGCATGCTTATTTTAAGTTAATGAATGCATCTGGTAGCACTAGCACTGAAAATGAGAAAGCCACAGACAACATGAAAGTCAAACAGGTTAAGACTGAATTAAATGTTACTCATGTTAAAGTATCTAAACCTTTAGGTCCCAAACAATTTTGGGTACCAAAGTCCGCTTAATCAATCTATGATTGCAGGGTAAGGTTAATAAAGCAAAGGTCGTGTGGATTCTGGATAGTGGTTGTTCTAGACACATGACAGGAGAAGAATCCCTGCTTACAGATGTGGTTAAGAAGACCGGTCCGATAGTAACCTTTAGAGATGACAACAAGGGATTCACTACGGGATATGGGAATCTGGAAATTGAGAATGTCATCATTGAAAATATCTCTCTTGTTGAAGGATTAAAGCACAACCTACTAAGTATCAGTCAGTTCTGTGACAAAGGATACAATGTAGACTTCAGGAAAGGCAAATGCTTGATCACAAACAGGAAAGATGAGAAGCTTGCTCTACAAGGAGTAAGAAAAGGAAATTTGTTTATAGCCGACTTAAGTTCTGCCAGTGATGGAGAAGTCAAATGTTTCTACAGCAAGGCTTCAACAGATCAAAGTTGGTTATGGCATAAGAAGCTCTCACACTTGAACTTCAAAACTATGAACTCTTTCGTAAAGAGAGAGTTAGTGAGAGGGTTGCCCCTGATGGAATTTCATCAGGAGGGACTATGTGAAGCATGTGAAAAAGGGAAGTCTAAGAAAGCATCACACAGAAGCAAAAAAATGGCAAGCATCTCTGAACCTCTTCAGCTGATTCATATGGATTTGTTTGGTCCAGTAATGTCATGTCAGTATCAAGGAAAAGATATGCATTAGTGATGGTTGACGACTACTCCAAGTACACGTGGGTGTTATTCTTACAGTCAAAAGATGAAGCAACACAACTAATCAGTGATCACATTAAAAAGATAGAAGTAGAAGTTAACCTACCTGTACGGACAATCAGATCAGACAATGGAACTGAATTCAAGAATGCAGTTCTAAATGACTTCGGCACAGAGAAAGGAATATCAAGACAGTATTCAACACCAAGAACTTCTCAACAAAATGGAGTAGTGGAAAGAAAGAACAGAACTGTTAGATCAGGATTCAATGATCGTCATGATCTAGACTCAACTTATCAGGATTGCTGACGTCATCAGTATTGCATGGTCATCAGTATTTGCTCAAGCGTCAGTATCAGGATTGTCATCAGGATCTACATCAGGAATAGGATCATGATTGATCATCAGGACTGGAAGCTGATCAGGATTCCTACTTCGAGTTATATTTGGAGTCTAGTTAAATGAGGAAGTTTATTTTGTCGGTTCCTTATTTATAGTAATGAAGCTATCAATTTAGGATAGGTTTCAATCTTTTTAATTGATTACGACTTATCTTGTAATTGTTAGAGAAGCTGTGTAGTATATAAACACAGTTTATGTTTCGATTTATATCGATCGCACACACGAGTATTTTTGTAACCTTGAAGCTCTCAAGAACATCAGAATTTCTTGAGAGAGTTTTGTAATAGTTTTATAACAGATTTAATAAAACTATTATTATTCATATTTGTGTTTACTAAAAGTCGAGAATCTTAAACAATTGTTATTTACTGGGCAACAATTGGTATCAGAGCAAACTGATTTAAATTTGAATCAGATACGATCTAAGATGTCGACAACCAAGTATGAAAGCATGAAGATTCCCATTCTGAAGAAAACTGAATATCCAACATGGAAGGTAAAGATGCTGATGTATCTGGAGGCTATGGATCCTGACTATTTGGACAAGATACGTGATGGACCATATATTCCTAAGAGAATAGTTACACAAACAGATATTGTACCTGAACACTACGTAGTCAAGGTAAAAAGTGAATGGACTCCTGAAGAGAAAGCTGACGTTCTCAGAGATGCAAAGATAAAGAATATCCTTCACAACAGTCTTGATGCTGTTATGTCCAACAGGGTGATTGCATGAAAATCCGCAAAAGAAATTTGGGACACTTTGGAAGTTCAATGCCAAGGATCTGCATTTGTCAAGAAAAACAGAAGGGCTCTATTGATTCAAGAACATGAACAATTTGATGCTAGAACTGATGAGAGCCTGACTGATTTGTATGATAGATTTCTAACACTCTTGAATAATCTATCTTTAGTTGGCAAGGAATATGTTTCTGAAGATTCTAACACCAAGTTCCTAAGAGCTTTACCAGAAGAATGGGATACACAAACATCAATCATTAGACATCAGTATGATCTAAACACTGTGTCTCTTGATGAAGTTTATGGGATGCTGAGAACCTATGATCTTGAGGTTCAACAAAGGAAGAATAAGAGAAGCAGCAAGGCAAGGTCTATTGCTTTGAAAATAGAAGCTAAATCAAAAGGAAAAGCTGTGGAGATCTCTAGAAGGAAATCAAGAATAGTTGAGTCAGATCCTGATGACTCATCATCAGATACTGATGGCGATCCTGATGCCAATACTGATGATGATTCTTCTGACTCAGACATGGAAGAGATGGTTGCTATGATATTCAGAGGCTTCAAGAAGATGAAGTTCAGGAAGACTAGAAGACAAGGCAACTTCCAGAAAAAGACCTTCAATGCTGACAAAGACAAGTACAATAAAAAAGGGCAACAAAAGTGGCAAATTTGACAAATCAAAAGTTAGATGCTACAAGTGTAATGGAATGGGGCACTTTACAACTGAGTGCAAGAAGACTAAAGCTCTCATTACTTGAAGCAAGGATTGGATGGACTCTTCCTCAGAATCAGATACTGAGGTGGTCAACTATGCCCTAATGGCCAATACTGATGATACTGCTATTCCTGATGATAAGGTACTAAATACTGTCTTTGATTTTGATACTGATAATGCTTCTGAGTTAAGACGTTTTCTAAAGTCATTTCATATTAGCTTTAGAAGTCAAACTGATGAGAATACTAGGATTTTATCTGAGATGTCTGAACTTAGAAAAAGGAATGAGTATTTAGAAGCTGAATTTTCTCATAAACAAAAAGTACATATAGAATGTGACAATGCTAAGCACATGTATTTAGAGATGAAACTTAAATGTACTGCCCTTGAAAAAGAACTTGAGGATGCTAAAGAGAAAATCAGAACCTGGACAGATTCTGGAAGGAAATTTCATGAAATAAATACTTCTAAGAATTGGAAAGAGTGTCTAGGTTATATGTCAGATGAGGATAAGAAATTGAAAAAGAAAGTTGTTATAGATGAGACACTAAGTCCAATGACCTATAGACATGTTATAGACAAAACCAAATCAAAGATTAAGCCTGTTAAATTTGTATTTGGTAATGATCCCAATTCTACTTTTGAAAAGAGATCTACTTCTGAAAACTCAGTTCCTTGTGTGAAGTCTAAACCTGTCAAGAAAACTGAAAAGAAAAATGTAGGTTTATTGTCTCAGAAACAACTTAGGGAAAAAGTTAGTAATGTTATTGGTAAACAAAATCTACCAACTATCAAGAGAAACATGAATGGTAAAGTTGGGATTAATAAAGAGAATAACTATAGGTTTATCCCAAATGTACCTAGAAAATGTTGTTTTACCTGTGGTAACTCTAATCATCTTGCTACTGATTGCAGAAAGAGTAAAAAGAAGGTTACTGAAATTCCTAGGTCTGATGTTAGGAATAGATTAGTATTTTATAAACCACAGAATTCCTGTTTTCATTGTGGTAGTAAATGGCATTCTATTTATACATGTGAAGAATACCATGATTTGTACTATAACTTTTATGATCCATTACCTAAGTTTAAAAATAGTGCAAATTCTGGTAGTCTTAAGAATGTCAAAGTGAAGCATGATTTTGTTAATACTGATACTGACAAAGCAAATCCTGATGGAGTAAATCCAGTCAGGACTGCCAAAATCAGAAAGTCTTCTGCTGCTAAAATTAATAAAATGCATGGAAAAGGAACCTAACAAGTGTGGGTTCCTAAACATTCTAACTAGTGTTTTAACATTCTGATTGCAGGGTAAAAAGAAAAATGTGTTAGTCATGGATAGTGGATGTTCTGTGCACATGACAGGAAACAAGGCCCTGTTATCAGAATATGAGGAAAAAGCTGGCCCAACTGTGTCTTATGGAGATGGCAACATTGGACAAACTTTGGGATATGGCAATATAATCATTGGCAATGTCATCATTGAAAAAGTAGCTCTAGTGAAGGGACTAAAACACAACCTGTTGAGTATTAGTCAAATCACTGACATAGGTTATCATGTCAACTTCTATTCCACACATTGTGAAGTAGTCAGCAAAGAAACATGAAAAATAGCATTGACTGGCTACAGATATGGTAAAATTTATGAAGCCAACATTCTCTCAAATACTGATGGCTCCCCTACATGTCTCATCAGTAAAGCATCAGTAGATGAAAGTTGGAATTGGCACAAGAAGCTTTCTCATCTCAACTTCAGCAATATCAATGAGTTGGTTAAGAAAGATTTAGTTAGAGGATTGCCTAAAGCTTTGTATACTCCTGATGGACTCTGTGATGCATGTCAAAAATCTAAACAGAGAAGGACATCATTCAAGAGTAAATCTGAATCCTCTATTGGTGAACCATATCACATGTTACATCTTGATCTATTTGGACCAGTCAATATAATGTCCATCAGTAAGAAAAGGTACACTCATGTTATTGTTGATGAATACTCTAGATACACCTGGGTGTACTTTCTGCACAGAAAAGATGAGACTCCTGAAATACTGTTAGACCATGTGAGAATGATTGAGACATGCACAAAGTATAAAGTCAAGATTCTGAGAAGTGATAATGGTACTGAATTCAAGAATTCAAAGATGGAAGAGTTCTGCAAATACAAAGGAATTATTCAACAATTCTCTGCTCCTGGCACACCTCAGCAAAATGGAGTAGTTGAAAGAAAAAATAGAACTCTTATTGAAGCTGGCAGAACTATGTTGGAAGAAGCTAAATTGCCTACATATTTCTGGGGCAGAAGCAGTCAATACAGCATGCTATACTCAGAATCTCACATTGATAAACATACATGGTGTAACTCCATATCAAATGCTCAAGGAGAAGAAACCTAGTTTGAAGCATCTGCATGTGTTTGGTTGTAAATGTTTTGTTCTCAGAACTCATCCTGAACAGCTAGGAAAATTTGAAACAAAGGCTGATGAGGGAATTTTCATTGGCTATCCTGCATCAAGAGCCTTTAGAGTTTTCAATTTAAGAACAAGGACTGTCATGGAGTCAATACATGTATCTTTTGATGATAAGAAGATAACAGGAATTGATGAAGACTCACATGATAGATTGATTTTTGAAAATGAAGCTACCAAGGAACCTGAAGAAATGGAATCAGATACTGATACACCATCTGATACTGTTGGGTCACCAAATCATGATGATCCATCAAATCCTGATGACACATCAAATCCTGATGTCTCACCAAATACTAATGGTGCTACTGATGATAATACTGACAGTTCACATGTTGAGGGGGAGCAACAACATACTGCTACAAATTCTGAGTCTACTCAATCATCAGGACAGAATTCTTCAGATACTGATTCAAGTGACAATCCTGATGATTCATCAGGAATTGACAGCAACAATTCAGGGGGAGCTTCTACTGAAGCAAATTCTTCTAATCAAGAAAACACCAATCCAGGGGGAGCATCTACTTCAAGGAACAACTTACCACCAGCAAGGAAATGGACAAGAGATCATACTCCTGATTTGATAATTGGAGATCCTGATGCAGGTGTTAAAACAAGAAATGCAACTCAGAATGAATGTTTATATCACAACTTTCTATCAAAGGAGGAGCCTAAGAAAGTTGAAGATGCACTTAAGGATGCTGATTGGGTTACTGCAATGCAAGAAGAATTAAATGAATTTGAAAGGAATGAAGTCTGGAAACTGGTACCAAGACCAAAGAATAGGTCATTTTTTGGTACAAAATGGATTTTCAAGAATAAGACTGATTCAGATGGTGTAATAATCAAAAACAAAGCAAGGCTAGTTGCAAAGGGGTATTCTCAACAAGAAGGAATTGATTATGATGAAACTTTTGCTCCTGTTGCAAGACTAGAAGCCATCAGGATCTTTTTGGCTTATGCAGCTCATAAGAAATTCAAGGTTTTCCAGATGGATGTTAAAAGTGCTTTCTTAAATGGTGAATTGGAGGAAAAAGTATATGTTGAACAACCTCCTGGTTTCACTGATCCTAAATATCCAAATCATGTTTACAGATTGGATAAGGCACTTTATGGACTAAAGCAAGCTCTAAGAGCCTGGTATGAAACCCTAGCTCAATTCTTACTGGAAAGTGGATTCAAAAGAGGTACTATTGACAAAACTTTGTTCTATTTGAATCATGGTAAGGATTTGCTTTTAGTTCAGATTTATGTTGATGATATCATTTTTGGGTCAACAAACAACAAGCTATGTGAAAAGTTTTCTAAGCTTATGCAGTCAAGATATCAAATGAGCATGATGGGAGAAATGAGTTACTTTCTTGGTCTTCAAGTTAAACAGACTGAAGATGGTATCTTTATCAATCAGTCAAAATATATAAGAAATTTATTGAAAAGGTTTAACATGCAAGAATGTGCTACTGCTTCTACTCCTATTGCTACAGCTACCAAACTTGATCCTGATCAAGGTGCTGAGGTAGATGTAACTCACTACAGAGGAATGATTGGCTCTTTATTGTATCTCACTGCAAGTAGACCAGATATCATGTTTGCAACATGTCTGTGTGCAAGATTTCAAGCAAAACCTAGGGAACCCCATCTGATTGCAGTCAAAAGAATCTTTAGATATCTCAAAGGCACTCCTTCTCTTGGCCTTTGGTATGCAAGGGAATCAGATTTTGGTTTGTGTGGTTATTCAGATGCTGATTTTGCAGGGTGCAAAATAGACAGAAAAAATACTTCAGGAAGCTGTCAGTTTTTGGGTGGAAGATTAGTCTCTTGGTTCAGTAAAAAGCAAAAGTCAATCTCTACTTCAACTGCAGAAGCTGAGTACATTGCTGCAAGAAGTTGTTGTGCTCAGATAATGTGGATGAGAAATCAGTTGTAAGATTATGGCTTGTCATACTCCAAAATCCCTATTTATTGTGATAACCAGAGTTCTATTGCAATGACAGGAAATCCAGTTCAACATTCTCTTACTAAACACATCAGTATAAGATATCATTTCATAAGAGAACGGGTTCTGGAAGGAACAATTGAACTCCACTTTGTTCCTACTGATCAATAACTAGTTGATATATTCACCAAGCCACTACCTGAAGCTACTTTCAATAAGTTGGTGAATGAACTTGGAATGATGAATTTTGAGATTTTTTGAGGAAAGCTACAGAGAGGAAATCCTGCTGACTATCAAATCCTGATGGTCATTCTGCAAGGTATGTAATTTTGATCAAATCCTGATAGGACAAAATCCTGACAGGAAGTCAACTGGTCAATCCTGATGTACAGATCAGTATTTCATTGCTAAATTTGTGGCTATTTTCTCGTCAGTATCTGATGAGAAACATTTGAAATTTAGTTGGACAACTGTATGCGTGCGTGTGTTACACTGATAGATACATACACATAGATACACATCAATCGCGGTGCAGTTACGTTTAATTTCATACGTAATCTGGTCCACTAATAATTATTGCACAAATCACATCATGACACCTGTAATTGAGAGTAGTATTTTGTTTTAACAAAATACATTTGATTTTCTAAATTCTACATTACTCTCTAATCATCAGTTTTTCATCTTCTTCTTTCTCTCTGTGCTTACGAACCCTAGTTTTTTTTTCAAATCTCAATTCACAAGTTTTCATACAGAAAAAGAATGGCATTCATGAATAAACAGACTGTGATTAGTGGTGTTACTTTTGCCACTAATAATTTTGTAGCTATTCTAGACCACCAGGAATTGCCTACTGAGTTCCATATAATCCAGGATTTTCTTACTTCAAGCTCATTGAAGTATGCTTTAACAGAGCCTGCGAGTGTTTCTCTTAAGTCTGTGATGCAGGTCTGGAACACAGTTGTTTTCGGTAAAAGCTCTACAGGAACTGTTTTGATGCAGTTTGAATGCAATGGAGTAACTCATCATGTCACGCCTGCTATTGTTGAAGAGGCACTGCATTTGCCGATTTTGGGTGACCAAGTTCCTGATAATGTTTCAGACTCTATCATTTTTGAGTTTGTCACAAAATTGGGATACAATGGTGATGTAAAGAGGTATGGAAGCCTCTTCAGGACAAAGCTCAAAAGGGAGTGGAATTATTTCTTTGACACACTCAGCGGATGCTTCCTGAATAAGACATCTAATTTTGATGCTCTACCATCAGGATCACTCAAGATTGGGTACTCTCTTATCTACTCTAAAGTTTTTGATTATGGTAGTTTTGTGTTGAAAGCTTTAATTGATAGAAAAGATGATAAATTAGGCTATGTCTGTTTTATTAGATTTTTCCAATTAATATTCAATCACTTATGTCCTTGTGTTACTTTTGAGGATGATGTGGTTCTACCTATTTATAGAATTACAGAGAACAACTTGAAGTCCTTAGTCAATTGTGATAAGGCAAATGGTTTTATAGGCAATGCCTTTATTCCTGATGAGGTCAGGCTTTTCTTGCATGAGAAAATGCCTACTTGTTATGGTTTAATTTCCAATGCTACGGGGCAAGGCCAATCACACCTTGTTCCTGGCCCAAGCATGCCTCCCAAACAGTCCAAACAGTCAAAAGCCACCTCTATTGTCTCCCAAAAGACTTTAGTTGTAAAAACCAAGAAATCAGCTAGATCTGATGTGTCTGGAAGACAATCAGGATCAAAGGATTTTTCCTCTACACCACTCACCAAAAAGAAGAAACAAGGGGGTGTACAAGGGGTCCTGGTGAAGAAGGATGCAAAGATTGTTCTTGATAAGGGAGTTGAGGATGTTCCAGTGAAAAGAATGTTGATTTTAAGAGATGAAAGTGATTCTGAGGATGATATGCTTATCTCCTCTAAGATGAAAATAATCAAGTAAGTTGCTGATACTGCTACTGAAGCTGTGGCACCTTCATCAAAGCCACAGAAGAAAAGGAAATTATCAAGGAGCAGGTATCATATTCCTTTGACAGTGCAAATGAAGGATACTGATATTCAAACATCAAATCCTGATGAGTCATCTAATCCTGATGCTCAAACAAATCCTGATGTTGGTATTCCTGATGCACAACCAAAAATTGTCTCTATCTCAGACTCTCCAGCAAAAGCCTCTCCAACTGCAAAGATTGTTGAAATTTCATGGGAGAAGGTTGCTGAGACTGCTTCAAAGCTTGGGTTTTCACATCCCATGGAAAAGAAAAGAAAAACAGAGGAGTTAGTCTTTCAGAGACAAAAGAAGCTGAAAGGATCAAGCCCACAAGAATCTGAATCTCAATATGATTCAGTAGCTATTGATGATCCTGCCCCACAAGAACCACTCAATCAAAGTTTGGGTGAAGGCATAACTATTGGAATGGTCCCACAAGAACCATTTTCTCAAAGGGAGAATGAAGACATCAACATTCCAGCCACACAAGAACCATATTCTCAATGTGAAGATGCAGGCCATATAGCTACAGCTTCTGAGGAATTTCCTGACAATGCTCAAGGGGTTTCTGGTGAAAATGAAAGATTGGTCGAGGACACTGTCACTGAGGGAAGTACACAAGAACCTTTAACTCAAAGTGTTAAAGCAGCTTCTGAACCTCATGCTACATAAGAACCATCAGTATCAAATCCTGATGCAAGCTTATCAAATCCTGACGGTGTTGCTCCTGACGCTAGTGGTGCTCCTGATGCTGAGCCAATCCTGATACAGCCACTTAGCTCAAGACAAATGACAGATTCTATCACAGCATCACAGGACAAACTTAAAGGTATTATTATTCCTGATCCTGATGTTACTCATGATTCTGATGCTGATGATAGTGATGATAGTGATGATGATAATAATGAAGAGAAGGATCAGCTTGCTACAACAATCAAAGCTAGTCTTGGAACCAATTTTGGTTCATCAAGCACATTCATGGCTGGCAAGGCTACTACTGGAAAAGATCTCAGACAAGATTTTTTTGTTCCTTCTGAAATTTCTCCTGCTGAGGCACTTAGACAATATGAATGGAACAATTCATGGTATAGATCTTCTGAATCCGTTAGCTTTCCTTATGCTTTGGATCATGCCTATGATGTAGTGAAATTGACTGGGAATCAAGATTTGAAGAATCATTTGAAGGTCACTACTCTTTTATCCAAAGGCCTCAAACATGAAATTGATTCTGTCAAGGCTGCTACAGAATTAGTAAGGACTGACATTTCTCAAAACTTCACAAAGGTGCCTACTGCTCTTCAACTAAGAATAGTGGAATCCCAAGTCAAGTCAGTCATTACTGAACAAACCTCCATTAATAGCAGAATTGATTCTCTTGATTCTAAGGTAACTGATATTCAAACCTCTCTTGCCTTAATTTTGAATTTATTATCAAATGCTGCTGTCAAAAAGGGGGAGAAGGTAAGTTCTACAAAATGTACACCTGATCTAGTATTAAGGAATAATGATGATGATGATGATACTGGAAATGATGGTGGTGACAAAGTTCTACAAGGAGAAACCTCTGATGCTGCTGTTATGAAGACAATTCAAACTTCTCAAAGTCAAACAACGCAGTCAACTCATGTTTCTGATTCTGGAATAAGGACAGTGAGAACATTGGTGCAATCTCAAATCCTGACAGGTGATCAAATCCTGATGACTGATCAAATCCTGACGTCTGGTCATGGACAAACTCTTGCCACAATTCCTGAAGGAGATGAAGATGTTCTAATTGCAAATCCTGAAGATGCTGCTAACTTATTTAAGAAGTTCAAAACAAGAGATGGAAATGTTGTTACTCTTTATCATACTGATAAGAGAGTTCAACAGTTATTTGCAAGAAAAACACTCTCCATGGCAAGTGAAGAATATCCTAATCTCTCACAAGAAGAATTCTTAAATCAACAAAGAGAAATGATGGACAACTTTAATAACCCTGCTCCTGCTAGAGGAAGAGGAGGCAGAGGAAGGAGAGGTGTTAGAAGAGGAAGAAGAAGCTCATCAAATCAACCAATGCCTAGACAAACAAGGTCTAGAGGATTAAGAATTGAAGAAATTCCTGAACCTACTCAAATACCAGTAGTTCCTGACATGTCTACTTTTGGTGATGATGGAATTGTTGAAGAAGAACTAGAATTAAGAAGAAGACCAAGACAATCAACTCTCAGCAATACAAACCAAATTGAAGAGTCTAATCCTGATATTGTTCCTGACAATATTCAAGATCCTGATGATTCTGAAAATTTGCAAGAGGTTGATTTATTAATTCTTTCTACAGTGGTTGATTCTCACAATAAGGAAGTAGATGAAGAAGAAGAAGACATAAGAAGAAGAATAACAAGGTCAGCAAATAGAGATTTTCAACTCTATAAGCAAAGACTCAAAATTTCAAATAAAGGGTTGTGGAGAAATGCCAGAAGACAACAACCTCAACTAGAGAAGAGTTATGCTTATGAGAAAGAAAAGGATAAGAATTGGAAACACATTGACAGACTTAGGTGTGATAAACCTATCAATTTTCAGTCTGGTAGGATTATCACAAGTGCCTCAAGTGTTGCTGATTTATCTGATATAGTTAGATCAAAAGCACTCTGGTTACAGATGTTCTCAAATCTGAGGCAAATGGCAAACAACTCAAGAAGAGGTATTGGACACAGGGACGCTGAATATCTGAATACACCTCATGTTGATCCTTATGCCTTGACTGAAATTGGAGGCATTTTAACTTCTGAAAACCTGAACAATTTATTATCTGTTGATATAGTAATAGATTGTCATGATGGTTCTGAAAAGAAAGAAAAGCTCCTTTACTTCATGAAAGATGGTTCTGTGAAGATTCTATCCATTCAAGACTTACTGGTAAAAACTACACAGGAACTGAAATATGTTCATTATCTGTTAAAATGGAAGAATGAAGTGTGCAAAGTATGGAGTGACATGATTTTGTCAACAATTAGAAGAAGACTGGATGGTGGTAGAAATTTCAATGGTGATTATACTCTCATGTGCTTAAATCAAAGAGGTCAAGATGTGGAAATGTAAAGGGGCACTGCTGTTAAAGAAGTGACTTTTGGCATGACACAGCTTAATCTTAATCCTGATGGGGAGGAAATTGTTTATCTTTTGCTTGAAGAGCACAGTCTACAAAGAAGCTCCATTCAGAATCTCAGAGCAGCTATCTACCAGATTGATGAGGAAGATGAAGAGCTCAGAAATCTTAAGGAAAGACTGATTCAAATTCTTGAGGAAAAAGAAGAAAATTTATTATCCAACTTCTTGAAGATGAATCTGTTCTATCAAAGAATCTAAACAGATAAGTTGCTGCTGTAAATATTTGTACATTTTGTAAATATATTTTTGACATCATTGAATCTAGGAATCTATACTTTATTCTACAAAGTATGAGATTGGGGAGATTGTTAGATCAGGATTCAATGATCGTCAGGATCTAGACTCAACTGATCAGGATTGTTGACGTCATCAGTATTGCATGGTCATCAGTATTTTCTCAAGCATCGGTATCAGGATTATCTACATCAGGACTAGGATCATGATTGATCATCAGGACTGGAAGCTGATCAGGATTCCTACTTCGAGTTATATTTGGAGTCTAGTTAAATAAGGAAGTTTATTTTGTCGGTTCCTTATTTATAGTAATGAAGCTATCAATTTAGGATAGGTTTCAATCTTTGTAATTGATTACGACTTATCTTGTAATTGTTAGAGAAGCTGTGTAGTATATAAACACAGTTTAGGTTTCGATTTATATCGATCACACACACGAGTATTTTTGTAACCTTGAAGCTCTCAAGAACATTAGAATTTCTTGAGAGAGTTTTGTAACAGTTTTATAACAGATTTAATAAAACTGTTATTATTCATATTTGTGTTTACTAAAAGTCGAGAATCTTATACAATTGTATTCAACCCCCCTTCTACAATTGTTATTTAATGGGCAACAAGAACCTTGGTTGAAGCAGCAAGGACTATGCTAAGTGAATCAAATCTTCCCACTTTTTTTTGGGCTGAAGAAGTAAATGCAGCTTGCTACACTCAGAATCGTACCCTGATTAATAAAGATCATGAAAAGACTCCGTATGAGTTAATGGCCAACAAGAAACCATCACTGAAGTACTTTCATGTGTTTGGTGCAAAGTGTTTTGTATTAAAAGATGAAGAACATCTAGGCAAGTTTGATGCCAAAGCAGATGAAGGCATTTTTCTGGGCTATTCTATGGAATCTAAAGCTTACAGGGTTTATGTGATTGAAGATAAGAAGGTGTTGGAAAGCTTAAATGTAACATTTGATGACACCAAAAGACCAAGCCTGCAAACAGGAGAGAACTCTGAATCCTTGGTATTTGAAAATTTATCAGGAGATCTCTCTGATAATGAAGAAGAACCTGTAGTTGTTCCTGGTGATAATAATAATGACAATGATAATGATTCTGGACCAAGTGATGACAGTGGTGGAAATCCTCAAACTACTACTGGATCCATTAGTCAAACAACAGGGCCAACTGATCACACCGGAAACAACTCAGGGGGAGCAGGAAAAGGATCAACTAGTCACACTCAACAAAATTATGAACAAGGAGAATCATCAAGATCGTATCTGCCAAGACAAAGGGTATGGAGTAGAGATCATCCCTTTCACTTGATCATTTGTGATCCTGACACTAGAGTGAGAACTAGAAGGACATCACAGAATGAATGCCACTATTCTGGGTTTCTATCAGAAACAGAACCTAAGAAAGTTGAAGATGTCCTGGAAGATCCAGATTGGGTGATTGCAATGCAAGATGAACTCAATCAGTTTGAAAGGCAGAAAGTTTGGAAGCTGGTACCCAAGCCTAAAGGAAAATCTGTTATAGGAACAAGGTGGGTATTCAGAAATAAATTGGATGAAGATGGCATTGTAATTAGAAACAAGGCCAGACTGGTTGTTAAAGGTTACTCTCAAGAAGAGGGTATAGATTATGATGAAACCTATGCACTAGTAGCAAGACTTGAGGCTATCAGGATGTTTCTGGCATTCGCAACACATTCCAATTACAAGGAATATAAATGGATGTGAAGAGTGCATTTCTGACTGGGGAGCTAGAAGAAGAAGTTTATGTGGAACAACCTCCAGGCTTTGAGGATTCAAATCTGGTGGACTTTGTATATTTTCTGTTCAAAGCTCTCTATGGACTCAAGCAAGCTCCAAGGACATGGTATGACACACTCTATCTAAATTTTTTATTGAAAATAATTTACTAGAGGTGTCGTAGATAAAACTCTCTTTTACAAGATGCACAAAAATGATTTGATATTAGTGCAAGTATATGTTGATGACATAATATTTGGTTCTACTAATGATGATTTATGCAAGAGATTTGTTAAGTTAATGCAGAGTCTATATGAAATGAGCATGATGGGTGAATTGTCATTCTTTCTTGGACTACAAGTGTATCAAAGGCAAGATGGAATATTCATTTGCCAGTCCAACTACATCAAGGATCTTCTGAAGAAGTATCAAATGGAAGACTCGTCTACATCAAAGACTCCAATGCCAACTGCCACTAAGCTTGATAAGGATGAAACTGGTAAGAAGGTTGACATCACAAGCTACAGAGGTATGATAGGCTCCTTACTATATCTCACTACAAGTAGACCAGATATAATGTTTGCAACATGCTTGTGTGCTAGGTTTCAGTCTGATCCAAAAGAATCTCATTTAATAGTTGTTAAGCGAATATTTAGATATCTTAAGGGGACCCCAAACCTTGGAATCTGGTACCCTAAAGATACAGAATTTGATCTTATTGGATATACAAACTCAGATTTTGCAGGTTGTAAGATTGATCGGAAGAGTACTTCAGGAAGCTGTCAGTTTCTTGGAAGAAGGTTAGTTTCCTGGTATAGCAAGAAGCAGCACTCAGTATCCACATCGACGGCTGAAGCTGAATACATAGCTGCTGGTAGCTGTTGTGCTCAAATCTTGTGGATGAGGAACCAACTCCGTGATTATGGGCTTTTGTTGACCAATATTCCAATATTCTACGACAATACAAGTGCCATAACAATCTCCAACAACCCAGTTCAGCACTCGAGGACCAAGCACATCGATATCAGGTATCATTTTATCTGAGAGCATGTCATGAATGGAACTGTGGAGTTACATTTTGTACCCACAGAGAAACAAATTGCAGACATCTTTACTAAACCGCTTGATGAATCCACTTTTTCTAAGCTGGTTGGTGAACTTGGGATGTTAAATCTTTCTAATTAATTTTAATTAAAAGTCGGTAACTGCGAGATAATCCTAGTAAATCCATGAGTTTAAGAATTTTTATATCCTTAGGACTTGTGAATTTATTTTCAGGAGCAATTCTCGTAAGTTAGAACTATTGTACTAATTTTATGTCATATTTATGAATGATATATCTTCTGGCATTTAATTAGTTAATAATTCTAAAATTATTTAAGTGCTAATATTTGTTCTAAATATTTAAGCATTTATTTAATTCGAATTATTTTATTCTGTTTTGAACATTGTAAAATAATGCAGCATAATTTATTGAATTTTAATTGGTTTGTATGAGTTAATGATATTTAGTCGATTTTATTCTAAGAAAATTGTGAGATTTTTGTTAGCTGTAAATTTTGTTAAAAAAATTCTGATCTGAAACAAATTCAAAGAAAACAGAAAACAAAAATCAAGAATTTATTTTAAAACTGGGAACATGTTTGAAATAAAGTAAGCATCAAAATCTATCGAAAAAGGAATTTCGATAGTTTTCTGAGTAATTGACAAAAACTATCGAAAGTAATTTTCGATGGTTTTGTTAAAGGAAAAGAAAAACTATCGAAGAAAAGTCTCGATGGTTTTTGAAATGAAAATGAAATTTATCGAATGAATTCAAATCTTTAATATTTAAATATCTCGATAGTTTTCAGAAAGAACAAATCTTCGATGGTTTTTTGTTTTGAAAGTTTTTAACCCTCGATAGTTTTTGATAAAAGTCTGTTTAGATTCTAATTTTATCAACTTCGATAGTTTTTCAAAAACAATCGAAGTGTGATTTGACTTTTAGGCCCCTCAGAAAAACTATCGATAGTTCATTTTAAAAAACAATCGAAGGTGAAATATCTAAAATACCCCTGAAGTTCAGTGAGTATATAACTAGCCCTTAGACGTTTTTTTTATTATTCTCATATCTAAGGTGTTTTTGTCATATACTTACGCATACATACACGGCCAAGAACACAAACCTCGATAGATTCTTTGCTTTAACCGACTATTACTCGACAAAATCTTTTTTTTACCACAGTAACTTGATTTTAACCGTGAAAATACTGTGTGTTTGTGATTAGTTTGAGTTTTGGTCTCGTTTTTTTTTTTAAAAAGAATCGAAAGTGACACTTGAATCTTAAACTTTTGTTAACAGTGTTCTTACTTAAGAATTGATTTTTAAACAATTGATTTCTTAAGTTTAAGTGATAATTCGAAAGTTAACAAATTAGGGTTCTTAATTTGGGGATTGTTTTTTGTTCGAGTTTTTAGATAATAAAAAGGGATATTTTAAAGTTAATTAATTCGAAATAATTAATTAAGAAAATTTTGGTTTTAATTATAATTTTCTAGAAATTCTGAAAAATTCAATGGCCGGAGAATTTATTATTACCAAAACTAATCATGTCTCGTTTCAAAACGTGCAATCCATCACGAATCTTCAGTTTCGTGCATGGGCACAATTTTTGAACTCACAATCATTGGTGGCTCATGCTTTAAGTACTCCTGTGGTTCTTTGCGTTGATCAATTAACCGCATTGTACACCACCGCCACTAACACATCAGAAAATAATATCTTATCCTTTAGTTTTGTTATGCCATAGGGTAGAACAATTAGGGTGACGGAACAAGATGTGAACAGAATTCTTCGTTTCCCATCGGAAAATCTTGTTCCGGATCCCACAACTGAGGAGATACATGTTTTCTTCACTCTCATAAGAAGTCAACAACCTAACTTCTTTGTGGGAGAGTTCCTAAAGCATCACTTAACAAAGCCATGGAATTTCTTTTTTCACACTCTCATACATGTTTTTACTGCTAAAACAACAAATCTGCATGGTATTCATTTGTTTCTTCAGAAACTAGGGTTTGTTATTGCTAACAATAGGCATATTAACATAGGGAGACTTGTGATTGAAAAAATAATCTTGTGCATGGGACCTTTGGAAGAAAGAACGGGCTTAGATGATGTGCTTTGTTTCTATCCAAGGTTCCTACGGTTAATTTTAAATGATGTGTTAAGGACTACCAAGCTAAATGAACTGCTCCGTGAGCATGTTAAGGAGATCTTAATGAAAGCCAGTCCAGAGGTAACTGAAGATCCTCCAATGGTAAGATTCATGAAAAATGACTTGTTCAGAATCTGCTATCTGACTGAGGACAAACTGAAGGATTCTCCAAATAACTATCTGATATCAGTTGAGAAGTACCTGAGGTCCACTAGATTCATCACTACTGAGAAGAACAAAGTTGCAGACACTCTAAGAAGCTATCTTATGGAAAATATGCCCTATTATAGGAAGAGAGTGGAAAGAGGATTGGAAGTGCATCCCAGACTACCAAACATGCCAAAGCAAAATTAGAAAGATGTTAGCATTGTATGGGTGTGGGCTGGAGTGGGTCAACAGGTTGAGTATATTGGAAGACACATCAAAGGAGCAATCCTTAAACCTGGAGAACCACTGCATTATCCATCTGTGATTGATTATCAAGCACCAAATTCTAACCTTGTAGCTGAAGAAGGTGAGATTTTATTGGACTGAAGATGAAGCAAAGAACAATCTGCTCAGGCTAGAGGAGCAACTTCATTGTAAAACCTTTTACTATTCTTTGTAAATTAGAAATCTGGAAGTGTAAATATTTAATCCAGAATGCATTTAATATTATCAATCTGTCTTACTTTAATTAGTTTCATGTTTCCTTAGTTAGTTGAGTTATCCTCGAGGTATTTGCTTGTCGAACTCAAACAATCAAATAGGGGAGATTGTAAAGTGTAATGTAACATAATATGTAACAGAGATAACTACAACTCAACAAAGGAACAAGACAGACTATAATATTAACAGAATCACAGGAATCTAGAAGAAACAGTAAACTCAAAAAATCAAAATATGGTATGTATTCTTGAAGTCCGTAAACAAGTCACAGAAAAAAGTTCATTAATATGTTCAAGCCTCAGTGACAAATACAGAAACAAGACTTTCAAGACTACAGAAGTATTTGAATGATAAATAGTTAGTACCAGAAGATTTCAGTGATTTTAATGAAGCAACCAGAACGACAAAGGACTTATCAACAGTATTGTATTGAAGACGTAGAGGTATTGATCAAGTGTTAGTCATCTGTGAACCTGACCAGTTGCACTAGTTATCAGCACTAAAAGGATCAAGATGTATATCGTCTCAGAAGAAATTGATTTAAGTCAGACCTGAAACATCCTAGAAGTGAAAAGAATATTATAAGGTATGTTTAGGTTAAATTAGAAGTACAATAAACTTGCTGCAAACATAGAGAATCTTCAAGGATCAAAATGCAATTAAAGACATTTCGATAGTTTTCTTTTTTGAAAAACTATCGAAAGTGATAAAGGAGGTTTAATAAAAACCATCGAATTTCTTTTAAAGAAAAAAAGATTTCTCTTCGATAGATTTTATTAAAATCTATCGAAGGAAAAAGAAAATCTTTTATTCGATAGTTTTTAAAAGAGAGAGCAGGTGAAAAGTATTCACTTTGTCAGGCTGATGAGAAAAATGGACGGCCAGGATTTCTTCCTAGCTTTCGATAGTTTTTCTACATACTACAATTACAGAGTTGAAGACAGTGTCTTCTTCAGTTAGACAGTTGCAGAAGTTAATACGGATATTAGAAGTTAAGAGCTTGAAAATCACAGAAGAAATTAGTAGTGCCTTAAATTCTATCAATTGTATTGATTGCTGTAACTTGAACTCATTGAAGCTAATCCTACGGATTAGAATTGTAGCACCCTTCGTGTTTTGATTAGAAGCTAATCCTACGGATTAGAATTACATTTATAAAACGATATATTCCTCGACTCGTGTTTTGATTTGGTAAATTTGATTACGGACAAGAACACAATTAATTATCCGCGAACGAAATTGAATAATTTGTGAGTATCGTATTCAAACCCCCCCCCCCCCCCCCTCTACGATACTTTGGACCTAACAGTTTCTTCTTCTTCGAGGTTCACCAGTGTTTGGCTTCCATATTCTTTTTGTTTACTCTATCAACCCATGTGCTTCTCCAGTGTCAAGTCACCATCAACCTTTAGTCTTGAGCTTCATCCGTTGATAGTGTTCTTGACTATCTGTAGATGACTATCCGTGGATAGCATTAAGTTGGTCATTCGTGGATATCATTGAGTTGATCATCTGTGGGTAGCATTAAGTCTTCATCCATTGTCATTCATTTTCACTTGAATAGAATTTCATAACACAACCTATTTACAATTAGCTATCATATCATGCTTATCTACTGAGAGTCAACATTACTTGGTACTTAATACTTTCAATCCTAAGACTAGAGTAAAATTGAATATGTTACATGATTTCTTATTCGTGGATAAACTTCCCAACAACGGATACTACATAAAGTATGTCATCAGTTGTTGGTTACAAAATGACTTATACAAAAATGTGTTATAAGTTAAGTTATCATTAAGAACAACATATTTTCTAACAATACTTTAAAATTTTAGTACTCAAACAATTGATATGATGATTACTTAATAAGTACTATAAAAAAAGTTATGTACTATAATCAAACTTCATCTGTTCTTTCATTTTTAAAAAAATTCATCAGTTCTTTCATTTTTGAGAATATGTAAAATAATGAAAAAAAAGTTAGAAAGTGATCAAAGTTATTTGATTTGTTAATATTTAATATACAAAATTAGTATAATCAAGAAAAGTAATTAATATAATTAATTTCTTTATAAAAAAATTTATGATTCTCCAGCATTACTCATTTTTTTATTATAAAATTTTATAGAAAATGCTAACCACGGGTTTAAGCATTAAATTCTTTTCAATTTCTAAATATTTTAATATTAAATATCAACACTAATTTTCCAAATATGTGAAAATTGAAAATATTTATTACTGATTTTCAAGAAAATCAACTATATTTATGGAAATAATTCAAAAAGAGAAATATGTACTTATAGAAATAAGCTTAGTGCATTAATGAAGATTTATAGAATTGATGTGTAATTATGTAAATTTTTGTATACTAATTAATTCTTAAACTTAGCCCTAAGGTTGTTGTTAACATGATCCAAATTTTATTATATTTGTACATTTTTTTTTTTGCCATAAAAGATTCAAATTTTATTGATGATTCAAATCATTCGATAATACAGTAAACAAATCGGGATGGACATCTCCCACCCTCCAGCTACGATCAGCTATAGAACAAGTGGATTTCGCTAAGAAATGAGCGACCTTGTTCGCGGACCGTTTAACGAACCTAAACTTGACGTTTTTGCTACTCAAACTTGCTAGAATATCCCGACAATCCTTAACAACTCTCCCCAAATACGAAAAACAAAGAAAGGAGCTACGGATGGACTGAACTATCTGCAAGCAATCGGACTCTATAACAACATTCTCGTGACCTCCATTTTTCACCCAACTCAAAGCCTCCCGGATACCCACTGCTTCAGCCAACTCCGGACTAGGCCTTCCTCTCAAACACTACGCTCTAGCCTCGATCAACCCTCCATTCTGATCCCTACCTATATACGCATAGCTGTAACAACCATCCTCCTCAAAAATGGCAGCGTCAGAGTTTACCTTAACACCATTAACCTGGGGTAATCGCCAATGCTCATCTCCGTCTTCGTTGGACATAAAGCCCAGAAAACGATCGAAAGTTCGATCTTGAACACATCTCCATTGGTTAAGGACCGAGTACGCTGATTCTACCACTGCTGAAGATTCCAAGCTGCGTTGATTCCAAATAAGATCATTCCTACTCTTCCACAACATCCAGCAAACCATAGCAATAAGCATAATTTTCTCCTGATTATGCTGTTGAAAAACCAGCTCAAGCCATTCTGGGAACGAAGTAAACTCACCAGAAACTTGTAAGATAGCCAATTTCTCCCAACTGGAAACAGCATGACAGCATAACACTAAAACATGAAGCACTGATTCTGGATATGCACTGCACACTGCACAAAACTCGTTTACTGGTACCTTTCTAGAACGAAGCAAATCTTTCGTAGGTAAGCAATTCGTAGAAGCTCTCCATAAAAAAATTTTAACCTTAGGTGGAATTTTCAAATTCCAAAGCTTCCGCCAGAATCCAGAACTCGCTGCTGAACTATTCGCATTACTTTCACCTTCAAGAAGCAAATAACCAGTTTTGACAGAGTAATCTCCTAACTTTTCTTTCCTCCAATACCATGCATCTTCGACTTCGTTATTCAGAGGAGTGGACAAAATAATATCCGCATCCCTTGCGTCAAAAATGTCCAAAATAAGATCAACATCCCAATTGTTTCCTTCCATATTCATCAGAGAAGAAACCTTTTGACCTCGAATGGCTTCATTATCAGTATGAATATACGGATCGTTCTCCATTGACAACCAAGGATCATTCAGAATACTAATAGAGTTGCCATTGCCCACCCTGCAACCAATACCTTTCTTAATAATATGCTGAGATTCCATCACACTCCGCCATATATAACTAGGATTGTGCCCGATTTCAGCATTAATAAAAGAACCTGTAGGATAGTAACGAGCCTTATAAACCCTACTCACCAACTTTTCTGGATATTTCAACAATCTCCATCCCTGATTACCAAGAAGAGCTATATTGAAGTCACGAACCCTTCTAAAACCCATACCCCCAGAAGTCTTCCTCTTGCACATATTGCCCCAACTCTTCCAGTGAATACCTCTATCCTTCTTAGCATCATTTTTCCACCAAAACTTACACATCAAATTCTCCCACTGCTGACACAAGTCCAAAGGTAATAAAAAAACACTCATAGCATAATTCGGAAGTGTTTGGGCCACAGTCTTCAACAACACTTCTTTGCCTCCTTTTGACATAAATTTCTTATCCCAACCCTGAATACGATCTTGCATCTTGTCCTTCAGAAAACCAAAGATTGATGACTTATTTCTTCCTATTATTGATGCCTTGATGACTTATTTTTTTATCCCCTACTTTATATTTATACCATTTTTTTACATATAGGTAGAATAAAAAATAATAAAATAATACGTAATAGTTACTATATTTAGTAAGATTTTGGAGACAAGATAGAGGACCAAATGAGAATGTTCTTCGTACAATATTTTTTAATGAATCGATATGTTAATGAACAGTTTGGTATTCAGCTCGAAAAAGTTCGATTCGATTTATAAATAAGTTGAACATGAACACAATTTTGAGTTTCGTCTCATAAATGAGCTGAATTTGAGCACGACTTAGTTCTGCTCGAAAGTTCCCGAACAAGTTCGATTATATATTTCAACAAGTTCATTATTATAATTTGTGAACTCGATTCGCGGACAAACTAATGAATAATATAAAATTTATGAATAAGTATATGTACAAACTCGATATATATGCTCGTAAACATATTTTATTAATATTTCATATGAGTTCTTAAATTCACAGTAACTAATAAATAAGTGAACATTCAAATAAATACGAAGCAATCTGTTAGTTTATTTTATCTATTAATTATTTTCCATTGTTAAATTTATACATTTTCTTATTACAAATAATTAAATTATAACATAGGTACATTGTGAATTATAATATTAGATTGCTATTTATTAACTAAATTAATCCAAATTTTATTTGTTGATAAGTCAAGATTAAGAGCATGTCTCAAGATTTCGAGATTTTATCCATGCTTTCTTTTTATTTTAATGTATTAATTAAAAATATTTTAAAAGAAACCGAGGTGTACGTGAACACCAAATCATGAGCAGTATATTAATGAATAGATAGAATAAATTTCCATAAATTGTATTTATTTTATAAATACATTAAATAACCGATAACAACTTTATATATAATAGTAACATTAATTTATCTATATTTAAGGGAAAAAAATAAAGAAGAGGGTTCCCGTTGGATATTAAAAAAGGAATTATAAGACCGTGGGAGTCTTTCAAAAAAAAAACGTGGGAGTAAAATGGTGTGATACCGAACAACCTAACAAACTTGAGAAGATATACGTCAGTCTCACTCTTCATCATCTTTCATCCTTAAGACTAAATATCGGAATATCTTAAAAAGGTTAATTTATACCTTAAAATGAATAAGTGTTAAGTGATAAATGGATCAATTCTTAGGTGTTTGGATAAATTTATTTATAAGTTAGTTACAAATTTGTTAATTTACATTTTAAAAATAATTATTAAATATAATGAGCTAAATACATACATTTTAAATTAAAAAAACATTTAAAAACACAAATGTAAAAATATGAATTATTAAAAGACAAAGAAATCAAACAATAAATCAATAAGTTAAGGAAAATGTACATTGTTACTAATATTCAACTTATAAACATATAAGTTATAAGTTGGTATATAAGTTGAGTTGACAAACACCCTGCATAAGTTATTACGGGTTTATAAGCTATAAGTTAGCTTATAAATCGTTTGCCAAACAGACTAATTATTGTCTTTGTCTCTCTAATTTCTTTACACTTTTTTTAGAATATTAAATATTTTTCCCCACTATCTCTATTTTATACATTAAATATTGATTTATTTCACCACTTTACTTAATTTTTTTCACTAAATTATATTTTTTTCTTAATTTCCGTACACAACTTTAATGTAAAGAAATCGAGGGAACGGAGGGAGTACTGGTTAAGTGTGTATGAACACGAATGATGTAGCATTCATGCATGCGCACTTTTGATATATAATGAGTTTATTAATTATTGTGTTGTAAATAATAAAAAATATGTATAAATTTAAATAGTCAACAGTTTGAAAGTCAACTAGGAAGAAAATATGGTAATGAAAATGAAAAGGAGGGAGGATCCACAAATGTTGACTGAATGTGCACCACATGGTTTTGCTTACAAAGTAAAGGGAAGTGGGCAGAGAAGAGGATGGCGAGATCATGATGCCGACTATTACATGATTTTCTATGTGCATGTCATGTGTAATTAATTGTATATACACGTATCTAGATCAATGTACTCTACCTGCTAATAGTGATGCTTTGGTTAACAAATTACTCCGTATTAGTAGTAGACTAGGTTATTAAGCCGCGCTTCGCAGCGGCATTAGAATATATTTGTTAAGAAAAAGAATATTATAATAAAAATTGTAAAATTAATATCTACAAAATTATTTAAATTATCAAATAAAATATATTCTATAAAATTTGCATTTGGGTAGGTACTATAATAAAATATTTACATATTTTGTTTGTTTATATAGTTTGATTTTTTATTTTGTTGGACCGATACCATTGCCATATATATATATTATAATGACAAAAATCAATATAAACATATAATATTACTTATATTTATATAGTATTATTAGAAAAGATAATATATAATTTATATTATATATTATAAATCTTATAGTTTGTAATATTTCAAATCTTAGCAAAATTCCATCCTTATTGAAACAAACATAATAATTAAAAATAGTTAAGAAAATGACAGTAATTATCAATCTCAATATACCTTTAGTGCATATTCAAATAATATTAAAATCGGACAAGTTATCAATGTAGTTTAAAAGTATAATACGAAACCTTTAGTACATATTATTTAATACTAAAAAGTAAGATTGAAAACACAATTAGGCGGTAGCATAATGCTAAATACATGTTCCATTGCCTCTCCACTGTATCCATCACCAACTCTGTTGTCCTTTTCATTGTGCTCAATTGATACTTTCCTTTTCTTTTTGTCATGCACAGTCTCGGACGTAGGAGAACTTTTAGAATCCTGCAATACAGTGAGTGCTTAGAAAAATATTCATGTACAATATTTTTATATAGATAATAGTGCATGATATTAGAGTTTTAAACTAATGAAATTGATTATACATATTAAATAAGTAAAACAAATAAATTGGGGGTAAACAAAGAAGTAATATAAAATTATAAAAATAATAAAAAATAATTAACAGTTATATTAAAATTAATATAATGCATAACTTACTAATTTTTGACAATTTTGAGATCTTTTTTTTCAACTGCCTTTGACAACTTCAATTCCACCCAAGTAGGTCAAGCAACCCACAACATCTAAATCAACATAGAAAAAATAATATTAGAACATGATAGTTTGAATTATAACTTATATAATAGTATTACTTATATATTACTCTAATATATTACTGTATCAAAAACCTGAGAGTATGTTGGTGTCATTAATACGTGCATCAATCATATCCGGACATATGAACTGAAATCCATGCAGTGATATGTTGACGATGCCTTATTCCAATCTGTTAGGCAACGTTATGCGTATGAAGAGCAATTTAGACCCATGTGATAGTGGTCTTCATCGATCAAAATCATGTTAAGACTGATCAGTTCTTCAGTATTTGGATTGACAGATTCCCACATTCTACACACTCGTACTCTTATCATCCATGCATAGTTGTTGTCGTTCAAAGCATCCAACATGGTGTAGGCCATAATTGTATTGATTGTAAATATGGTTGTAAAAATTTGAAGTTATGTAAAAAGTTTCGGTGTAGATTTTTTGTTATGAATGACCTTTAATTTATAGGTGTTTGTAAGGTGAATAACATGGAAATCCATTATGTTTAAAAGTCAAGAAGTATTATAAAAGAAAAGTTCTATAAAGTTTGAAAATAATAAAAGAAAGTTCTATCAAGTTTGAAAATAATAAAAGAAAGTTTTATCAAGTTTGAAAATAATAAAAGAAAATTCTATCAAGATTGAAAATAATAAAAGAGAAAATTACAATTATTAACATAAGATCCTAAAAATTCAAAAATAATAAGGAAGTTGTAATTTTCTAAATCAAAGAAAGTTCTATCAAGTTTGAAAATAATAAAAGAAAGTTCTATTAAGATTGAAAATAATAAAAAGAAAATTGCAATTATTAACATAAGAGCCTACAAATTCGAAAATAATAAGGAAGTTGTAATTTTCTAAATAAAAGAAAGTTCTATCAAGTCCTACGAATTCGAAAATAATAAGGAAGTTGTAATTTTCTAAATCAAAGAAAGTTCTATCAAGTTTGAAAATAATAAAAGAAAGTTTTATCAAGCCTACAAATTCGAAAATAATAAGGAAGTTGTAATTTTCTAAATCAAAGAAAGTTCTATCAAGTTTAAAAATAATAAAAGAAAGTTCTATCAAGCCTACAAATTTAAAAATAATAAGGAAGTAAGGAAGTTATAATTTTCTAAATCAAATAAAGTTCTATCAAATCCTACAAATTCAAAAATAATAAGGAAGTTGTAATTTTCTAAATCAAAGAAAGTTCTATCAAGTTTTAAAATAATAAAAGTGTAATTTTCAATTTTCTTCCTACAAAATCGAAAATAATAAAGTAAGTTGTAATTATTAAAATTAAAAATTGAGAAAAATTGAGAAAATTAGAAAAATAGAACGGAACGATTCTAGAGGCGCCACCTCACCGCCCCGTCTTCTCCTTTATATCCTTTATATAAGTATATTGATTGTAGTAATTAATCTTTACAACAAACTAGTTTTGAGTTTGGCATTGAATTTGAATTAGAGAGCCTGTTAAAAAAGGAATGACTATAAATCTGAAAAGAGTCAGGCCAGAGAACCCAAAATTTTCTCTCAATTTTTTTTTTAAATATCATGGTACAAGTGTACAACACGTGTTGAATTATAATTTATGGATGCATATTTATGCATACAGTGCTCATCATTTTATTAGAAAAATTACCAATTATACAAAAATTACATTATTTTTAGGACAAATTTTGAATTATTTTTTTGGATTATTTAGCATTTCTCATCTGAAAATAAAGTTTACCTCGCAAACGCTGTCTGTCAAAATGAACCTTAATTTTTCAACATAGACATCGCAGTATATTATAAATTAACTAAAATAGAAAATACTATGGGCACAACATCGAAAAAAGACGTACATAAAATTTGGTTCAACCCGCAGAACATAGCTAAACTCAAGTTTGATTCAGTGAGTTATATGAATGATTCAAGTTTAACACGATCGTTTCCATTCCTGCGATCATGAATCCTGCATATAATTTAACATACTCATGTTTTGTTTGGTTGGAATGAATGGAATGAAATGAAATGGAATTGATGAAATTAAAGAAAAGTAATGAGAGTTGGAGAGAATATTTAAAAAAAAATAGATAATGTAAAATTATTATGATAAGAATTGTGAAGAAAATGAATAAGTTAAGGAATGAAGCATTTCATCTCAAAGTGGGGTGTTTGAATTATAATGTATGTGATTAAGAATGGAATGAGCTAAAGAATGAAGTTGTGAGGATCTAACTATTTTATACTTTAAATCTCATTCCATTCCATTCCATTTCAATCATCCCAACCAAACACAACATCATAGTCTTTAGTTTAAGTACGCGTTGAGTCAAGTTTTTTTTGAAATATATTATTTATTATATTATTAATTAATAGCTCGTCTTAATAGCTTAACAAGGAGCTATTAATGGTGAGACATTTTATTAGCCTCTAAACTTATGAGACATTTTAATGTATTTGAAATGTTCAAATTATCCTTTTGCTTATTAATTTTTGAAAAAAAATTTGTTGATAAGATTTGAACTTGAGTCTTTGTCTTTTGCTTGCACACCAACATACCACTAGACACTCACTCTTAGTTGTTAACATTCATACAGATAATATGTATGTCTCTGTGTAAATAAAAAAAATATTTGATATTTTGATAACCAAAACATATTAACAAAATTTAATCATTCTTTTCTTTTCTACTTTTACTAATTCATATTATATTATTTTATAGTATAAATTAGTGATGTATGATATGTAATCAACTCATACATTTTTTAATAATTTAATTTAGTAAAATAACATTAATTATTAGTATGTGCAATACAATATATTGATAATTACAATATACTAATTAGATATTTATAAAATTTTAATATATCTAAATTCATATCATGTTGTAAAATGGCTAATTGATGTCTAATAATTATGTATAAATTTGTATGGAAAAGGAAAACGAAGTGCATGTTGTATTTTTAATTAATATGATATAAAAAAATTAACCGGATCGAAATGCAACAAAAAATATATAATCGAATCTTGATAAATTGGTAACATATGATAAATTAATATTTTTAATAAATTAATTTTATCTCAGCATTATAATGACAATATAAATTTAACATAAATTAATTAGTATTGTTTTCAAATTAAGATCACAATTTATATATTTGTGTACCAAATATTTAGATATTTTGGTTCAATTATAGATATCTAACATCCCCTTTCCACATCAAGAATAATGAAATAATTTAATTAGTTTATGAGCATTAATACCAACCATTCGATTGCAACAATTTTAGCGCTACAGATGCAACACACAACCTACATTTGATAGTGCAAAGTTATATCAAAATATTTGGCATGTATGAACAGTCGATTTAAGTGGCCGGGGATATTAAAGAACCGAAGGTAATAAAACAGTCATTGGGTTATCTATGTCTACTTTCATTGAGTTTTTAGAAACAATTTACTAAATATTTCTATTTTAAGTTTGTGTTTACACAAGTTAAGAATGGGTTGTTATTTAGTAAGATTTAAAATTTATTTTAGTATTATATGGTGTCATGACATTGTCACCCCTTGATAGTTAATTTACAACAACTAGTTCAGAATAGAATGACAATTCTGATTGTGTATAATGTAGAGTATCAAGCTACAACATGCTTGCATCAATATCTCTCATTTCTAAAATACGATTCGAACCTTTAATATCTCTAGCTAGCTCTTAGACAACTTATTTGATTAGGGTTTAGGGTCATATCAACATCAAAGTAATCTTTTAGTCAGTTATGGATTCAGAGATTTTATTTCAATTCGGGACGGATAACGACGGAGTTTTATAAAAAAAAATCAAGGAGTGGGGCGGGGGTGGGGTCAGTGTCTTCCCGCCCTGACCCGCCCCCTCCCCGTTAGCCGATCCCATAATGTAATATAATTTATATTTTACATATTATTATATTTAAAAACATTAAAAACAGATATAACTTACATTTTTTCATAAGTTCAAAAAATTTTAACCTTTATTAATTAAAATTTTATATTTGAATACATGTATTCTTAGTTTTATCTTTTATTTAAACTATAAATAAATTCTATTTCGAAAGAATGTTTACAATATGTGACATAAAACTAAAAAATATATATAATATACAATATGATTTATTGACTTTTAAAAAAAATATTTTACAGAACATTAATTCATTTATTTTTTGGAAAAGAAAGAATTCCCCAATTTCTACGGGGATCCCCTTTCCCCGCTCGGGGCGGGGATGGGGAAGAAAAAAAAGTCCCCGTTCGGGGATCGGGGCGTATTCTGGGAGCAATTTCGGGTTCTAAGATCGATAACGAGAATAATATTTCCTAATACCGCCCTTACTGACCTTCGGTATGCTATTTTTTCCCACATGTTCTCCTACTTACAGTCTAATAGAATAGGCTGCGAGAAATACCAGGTACCTTGTAATAAAAATGAGACATTTTTCATATCGTATTGATAAAAAAAACTACGTAACACCCAATTTACAAAACTAATCGCCCAACAGAGTGAAGTTCACAACTGGCTGACATATCACTGTTGAAACTCGTGGTAAGACATCCGTATTATCATGTTTCAGTTCTTCATCCCTGAGCCTAGACCACCAATTTGTTACACGATACGAAAATACGACACGAAAATGACACGATAATATTGTGTTTGTGTTTACCTTTGTGATACACGAACATGAAAGTACACGAACATGAAAGTACACGAATACGAAAGTACACGGATAAATTTAGTTCCAGTTTTGGTTTTACCTATGGGTACACAAAACGAAAGTACACAAAACGAATAAATAATTAAATAAGTAATTTAAAATTATATAAATACATATTATCAATAAATATTGTACATATAAATTTAACAATAATAAACTAGAAAATAGTTAAAAATTTAATTTTAACAAAATTTGACCACACTTGAGTTAGTATGACTTATTAAGGCTCAACTAGCAAAAAAATAACGGAAAATTTTAATATTTAATTATTATATTTTTATTTTTATTTAAAATTACACAAAATACGACACAAAAAGTACCCGGCATGAAGGTACACGAACACGTAATTACACGAATCCTTAATGGATCGTGATTGGGTTTAGTTTTCATGTACACGAAATTTGAAAGTACACGAAATGAACGAATTGCTAAGCCTCTGAGCCTTTACTACCAGGAAAAAAAATTACAATTACACAATCATGTCACTTTCTTAATATTTTATCAATTACTTTAAGATCTCGGATGAGAAGCTAAAATAACAACCAAACCCATAACAATTATCGATAATATTAGGCATTCGGTACTTCTACAAATTTAACTATTGTCATGTACTAGCAACATCTACAAGGTCAAAGTTCATTGTAAAGAACATCGTGCAAGCTTAATATAGGTATAGAAAGAGAAAATCATATGAACACAACCAATGGTGGTATAATTTTGCAATCCACTAATATGTACTCCCCAACATATATCAGTGCACATTTCGCAGTAGAACCACTATGCAAGAATGGAACTATATTAGTTGAAAAATAAAAAGTTGCTACTTATTAGTGGTTAAATAAGAATTTTTTAGTTTTCGCTTTTGTCATTTATGTTATCTTGTCGTAGGGTTGAACTCTTTTACCTAATTATTTGTAAATGACAATTCACAAATAGTGACTGTACATCAGGGGAAGTCGATTTTCATTTTTTTTTAAACATTGTACTCTCATACACTAATGTACAATAACAAGAAAGTTAAACACAAAAATGTTTCAATATAATCTTGCACACACAAAATATCTTTAGTATCAAGGTTACTCATATCCTAACTCAAACAATCTTGAATGGTTTCTAACAATAACCATCTAACTACATTGTTCAAATGTAGTTTATGTACCCACACTAAAGCGTATGTAATACGATTCATGAGTTATTAGAAACACGGCAACACCTCGAAATTTTAAAAAATATGCTAGAGAATGACCCGTGTCTCGCACGAATTTTCATGCTAGTTTTATCATAAAACGTCTAATTTTAGAGAAAAATTATATGTAAACTATTATCCAGTTGCATATTTTGAATTTATGCAAGTAACATACCTTTTATTTTACGAAATAATATGTACAACAATATTTTTCCAGTATGACATACATTATTAATAAGATATTTAATTTGATAAAAATTTCTATTAACAATGTATGTTATATATATATATAATAAAAGAAGGATCAATGGGGAACTCTTTTTACCGGGTAACTAAATAATTAAATTACAACCATCAGATTCATTCCATTACAACGGTTGAGATCAATTGATGCGCATTAAACAAGTATAGGTTCAATTTTTTTTTTATTCATTTTTGTTTTTTTTGTTTTTCCTTTCATATATATATACATTTTAAAATTAAATATAGTTATAGAATGCAATAAATTACAAAACACGAAAAACTTACCGAAAAAATAAAACTACACACCTATAAAAATTACAAACATAAAAATGAAGAGAAATAAAAATTCATAGAAATACTACATAACACAAATAAATTTCAAAAAAAGAAAAATATACAAAACACATAAACTTGAAAAAGATATTAAAAAATAAAAATAAAATATTAAACACATAAAATTACATGACATTAAAATTATAGAATAATAATAAATTACAGAACACGAAAAGTTACAGAAAAATTAAACAAAAACTGAAAAAATATCAGTCACATAAAAAATTATACATAACACAAAAAAATTACTGAACACAAATAAATTAGAGAAAATGTTTCAAAACAAAATTAAAATTAAAGAAACAAAAAAATTACATAACACAAAAAAATTACAGAACACAAGCAAAAAAAATACATAACACAAATAAATTACAAAATATGAAAAATATACAGAACAAATAGAATGAAAAAATTAAAAATCAATGCAGATGCATAATGTAAAAAATAACAGACAAATAATATACATAAAAAAATTCAGAACATATAAAATGGTATCGGAAAGATTTATTTAATATAAAAAAGTACAAAAGTCATAATTTTAGAGGAAAGAAAAACAATAAAAAATGGTGAGAAATGGTGAGTGAAACAGTTTATATCTTTTAATTCACGTTGCTTGAGGAGTTTTGATCAGTTAGATACATTTACTATAACCAGTTGAGGTCGTGATACTAAGTTAAGGGTTACTTAGTTATCCAACTAAATTATGGATTGTTTTTAACAATTGTTATTTTTATTATTTTTATTTTAATATTTTATTAATTATATTTATTAAATAAATTTTTTTAAATAATTAAAAGTATTAAAATAGGTTTTAAAATAAATAAATAAAGGTTTGACCATGATATTTTTGGAAAAGTATAGGTTTTAGTAAGAAAAAGTAGCATGTTTTAGTTGAAAAATGTAATTGTCCGTAATTAGAAGTATTAAAATAGGTTTTAAAATAAATAAGTAAGAGTTTTTCCATGATATTTTTAGAATAAGAAGAGGTTTTAGTAAGAAAAATAGAAAAAATAAGTTAAAAAACGAAATTGTCCGTGATATTTTTGGAAAATGAGAGGTTTTGTTAGAAAAAAGTCTAAATGTGTTTTAGCTGAAAAGGTAATTGGTTATAAACATATAATGTTATTATTTAATATATTTTTTTTATAAATAAGTAAGGGTAATTAAGTAAAAATACTTTGATAACGACCGACTAATGTTTCGTCTATTATATAAAAGTATATATAGTAAGCCCGTTTGTTTATATTAGCCTGGTCCAAATACCGACCGACTGACCAAAACTTTTAATGTTTCGTCTTTAATAATACTAACCAATAATCCGTGCAAAGAACGGACGACTTTAACATTAATTTAGAAATTTATTTTTAAAAGTTTTGAGATTTTAGTACTTCTGAAAATACAACCATTTTAAAAAGTATTAAAAATACTACTTTAATACTTCAAATCTAAAAAAAAACTTATAAAAACTTATTAACTTAAGCCGTCCAAATTATCAATATATTTTGTTCTAATAATACTAGTTTATAACATGTGCGAAGCACGAGCTTTCTTTTAATATAATATAAAAAAATTATAGTAAAAATAATTTTTTATATAATTTTTTTGTAATTGTTATTTATTAAGTTTACTTAAATTTGTTGTTGACTTATTAGTTTCATTTATTTAAAAAATAAGTAGACATGTTAAAATAGGTAATTTTAAAAAAAAATTAAAGGCATTAAAATAGGTTTTAAAATAAATAAGTAAGGATTTGTCCGTGATATTTTTGGAAAATGTGGGGTTTTAGTAATGAAAAATAGAAAAGGGTAACATGCCCTAGTTGAAAAAGGTAATTGTCCATCATATTTTTGGAAAATGAGGGAATTTTGTTCAAAAAATAGAAAAAGAAATAAGTATGCATGTCAATATAGGTAAACCTTTTTAATTAGAATAAATGATTAAAAATCGAAAACCAAAACTTTCAATATTTCGACTATTATATAATACTAGCTTATATCCCGTGCGATGCACGGTCTTCTTTAATATTTTCTTATTTTTTATTTAGATTTTAGTTATTATATATAATTTGATAAAATTTTAATATATATATATATTGGATTTATAAATCTAACAATATAATATTTAAATTTAATATATTATTGATGTAATTAATAGTAGTATTTTAGATATTAAAATATAAAATATTTCAAAATAACAGATTTAATGATTCGTATTTTTTTACTCTTAAAAATCTAAAAAGGTGCTTGTTCAATATACCGAGTTTATTTGAATATACTATTACTTTTATTTTCATTAATTATCTCGTTTAAATTGAATGTTAAAAAAATTATAATAAACATGAATTTCATAAGTTTAATATAATAATATTACTAATATATCTATCTTTTGCCCGTGTTATTTTTAATTTGAACATGAGTTGTTTCAGTTAAAAAAATATAAAACAGGTAATATCCTTAAAAAGACAATTAGTTACTTATTAACAATTATATAAAATTATATTAATTTTTTTTATATATACGTCGTCTGCATTACTTTTAGAAAATTAGTTGTTTAAGTTAGAAAATATAAAAGAGGTAATTTGTTTAGCTGAAAAGAATAACTTGTTATTTATTAATATTTATATAAAACAATATTACCATTTACATGTATTATATTTAGAAGATAAGTTGTTTTATTTAGAAAATATAAAACACATAATGTGTTTTAGCTGTCGGTTATAAATATATAATAATATTACCATTATATATATATATATATTGGCCCGTCTTATTTTTAGAAAATGATTTGTTTTAGTTAAATAGATATATGAAATAGGTAATATGTTTTAGCTGAAAAAGGTAATTGGTTATCAATAACTTGGTTTCCATATATGTGTCCTATTTATATGATGAGTTGTTTTAGGTAAAAAAATATATAAATAATGTGTTTTAGCTGAAAAAGGTAATGGTTATAAATATATAATAATATTACCATATTATATATATGTTGCCCGTTTTATTTTTAGAAGATAAGTTGGTTTAGTTTAAAAAAAATATAAAATAGGTAATGTAGTGAAAAAAGGTAATTGGTTATTAATAAATTGATTATAGATAGGCCCGTGAATCGGCCCAAATACCGACCGACCGACCGACCGACCAAAACTTTTAATGTTTCGTCTTTAATAATATAGTATAGATAGGCACGGGTCATCAAAAAAGATTAAAAAAATGACAAACTAAAAAAATTAATGGGAACAAAAAATATTAAATGAAGAATTAAAATCAATAAATATGATAAATTATAAAATGAGAAACTTAAATATTAATTGGAACATAGAAAAAAAAAATACAAATGAGGTCGAGAAAGATAAATGGGGCATTATTAATATTATTTATTAAAATAATCAATACTATTATATAATAGACGAAATATTAAAAGTTTGGTTTGGTTGGTCTGTATAAAAGTTTGGTTGGTCGGTATGGTACATTGTGATTTTTCTTAATTGCCCTTAATTATTTTTACTTAATTAACCTTACTTATTTATAGAAATATATTATTAAATAATAATATTATCTATTTATAACCAATTACATTTTTTTACCTAAAATACATTATTTTTTCTATTTTTTCTAACAAATTCCCTTATTTTTTCAAATATATCACAGACAATTACCATTTTTAACTAAAACATGTTAGTTTTTCTATTTTTTCTTACTAAAACCCCTCATTTTCCAAAAATATCACGGACAAAGATTTAGTTATTTATTTTTAAACCTATTTTAATATTATAATTATTTTTTAAAAGTTTACCTATTTTAACATGTCTACTTATTTTTCTTAACAAATGCAATTACTAAAAATATTAAAATATAAATAATCAAATACATATTTATAACCAATTACCTTTTCAGCTAAAACACATTATATATTTTTTGTAACAAAGTCCCTCCTTTTCTAAATATATCACGGGAAATTACCTTTTACAATTTACTTTTTCTATTTTTTTCACTAAAATTCATTCTTTTTCCAAAAATATCACAGGAAACCATTTACTTATTTATTTTAAAAAGTATTTAAATACTTTTAATTATTAAATTTTAAAACCTTATTTTTCAAAAAATCACGAACATTTACCTTTTTTAACTTAAATATATGTTACATTTTTATTTTTTCTTACTAAAACCCCTCATTTCCAAAAATATAACGGGTAAACCCATACTTATTTATTTTAAAATATGTTTTAATGTTTTTAATTAATTAAAAGTGTTTAGCTATTTTAACATGCCTACTTATTTTTTGCACAATTATACTTAATAAAATATTAAAAAAATAATAATAAAATAACAATTAACAATCTGTGCATCGCACGGGTTTTAAGCTAGTATTTATAATAAGGACAAATAGAAAAACTAACATGTTTTAATTAAAAAATGTAATTGTCTATAATATTTTTGAAAGTGCTTTAACTATACTAATTGTATTGTTTTTTTAAAAATACATTTGCATGTTAAAATTGGTAAGCTGTTCTAAATAATTAAAAGGATTAAAATAAGTTTTAAATTAAATAAGTAAGTTTTGCACATGATATTTTTGGAAAAGAGAGATTTTAGTGAGAACAAATATAAAACTTAATAGGCACTGGCCATAAAAGGAGATTAAAAAAATGACAAACTAAAAAATTAATGGAAACGGAAAATATTAAATAAAGAATAAAGATCAATATGATAAATTATAAAATGAGAAACTTAAATATTAATTGGAACATAAAAAAAATAATGAAGAATACAAATGTGGTTGAGAAAGATAAATGGGGCAGTTGATGTGTAAAAATAATGTAAACTGCAAGCGCAGTTTAGTTGTAACAATCACAATCACAGACTATGAATTTTCAAAAACCCTAACAATCAACTCATGCTAACTAGACAATAAGATTTGACATGAGATTTGTTTAACCTAATTAACAATTAAAATCAAATAAGAAAAACCTGTGAATCCAAATCCATTAATCAATCACAATTAATATCAACTCGTCATAAAATGAATTCTTTTTTCTTCACAAATAAGATATATCAATTAACGAGACAAGCATATACTATGAAACTTGTTATCTAACAATAACCTATCAAAACTTCGTGGAGCAAGCATATGTTATGAAAAATAAATCTGGTAAAAATAATATATCAAAACCACTTTGTTAATTGAACAATTAAGCACTAAGAAAAATCATGAGAACCACTTAATATGAACGAGAAGATATTAACAATAATCAAATTAACTTCATTTTCATCCTATGAAATTTAACTTAGCTAGACATATTAATTATTTAATTAAACAAGATAAAGCGAGAGAAGTATTAAATAGATTAAATACTAAAACTAACGAATTGAAAACAAGGCAAAAGTTTGGCAACTGAACATGTATATTACCCAGGCGCGTATGAAACAAAAGAAAACTAGTGGACTTGTTTAATGAAAACAAAGAAACAAACTTACAGCATGAAAAACCAAACTAACGCTAAAATTTTAAAAAACAAAGATGTAGGAAAGTAATTAATGAAGGAAGATGCAGAGAAAATAAAGCGATTGAATATTATGACAAAAATTGTTCAATATAATAAAATTAACCTACTCCTAATTATAAATTCTAGGTGTCTCAAATACAAGAGAGGATATATAATAATAATATATAATAATAATAATAATAATAATAATATAAATAATAATAATAATAATAATAATAATAATATAATAATATTATAATAATAATAATAATAATAATAATAATAATAATAAGAGAGGATATATATTATTAGGATATCTATACTATCTATACTATATTATTATAAGCAAACCACCCTCTATTTGGTTGGTAGTTTGGTCATACGTAGTTTGGTCATCTAAATAATAACCGTTAAATGTAAATATAGATAAATGAGAACCGTTGGATGTAATATTAAAAAAATATTATTTTTTTGATATCTAAAATGCTCCCACGGGTTCAAGGTTCGAATCCCGTCAACAACATATTATTATTAAATATTCATATCATCTATTTTTCTAAGCTAGATTCAAAAGTTCAAGATATTATTCCGTCAACAACATATTAAGAATTTTTAAGATTAAAATACAAATAAATGTTAATAAAATAAGATAAAAAATACTAAAAAATCATATAAAAAATACTAAAATAATAAATCAAAAATACTAAAATTCATCCGTGTATCGCACAACTTATAGGCTAAAAAAAATTAGAATAACGTCATACATATATTATTATATTTGATTACTTTTTAAAATCATATAAATCAAAATATAGATAATAAAATAAAAAATACTAAAATTCATCCTGCATCGCACATGTTACAGGCTTGTGTAACTTTAAAAATAGACTTGTGTTTTGGTTATTTGTAAACGGTTATGTAACTGATGTCAATGTTAGGGTTCTCTTTTTCAAAAAAAAAAAATCAACGAAAACATGTTACTCTTTCTATTTTTTCTTATTAAAACTCTTCCTTTTCCAAAAATATCACGGGCGAACCTTACTTATTTATTTTAATACTTTTAATTACGGCAATTACCTTTTCAACTAAAACATGTTACTTTTTGTATTTTTTTTCATTTAAAAAAAACTATAACTTATACCTTTTCAACTAAAATACATTAACTTTTCAATATTTTCTAACAAAATCTTCTATTTTCTAAAAAAATCATGGACAATTACCTCTTTAAAATAGAACATGTTACTATTTCTATTTTTCTTACTAAAACCCCACATTTTCCAAAAATATCACAAGCAAACTCTTACTTATTTTAAAACATATTTTAATACTTTTAATTACGGGCAATTACCTTTTCAGATAAAACACGTTATTTTTTAAATTTGTTCATTTTTTAAGAAAACTATTATTAAATAATAATATTATTTATAACCAATTAACTTTTTAGTTAAAATACATTATATTTTCTATTTTTCTAACAAAGTCCATTCGTTTTCTATAAAATCACAAACATTCATCTTTTTCAACTAAGACATATGTTACTCTTTCTATTTTTCCTTACTACAACCCCTACTTTTTCAAAAATATCACGGGTAAACCCTTACTTATTTATTTTAAAACCTATTTTAATATTTTTAATTATGGACAATTACCTTTTTAGCTAAAACATGTTGCTCTTTCTATTTTTTCTTAATAAAACCTCTCACTCCAAATATATCACGGGCAAATAGTTACTTATTTATTTTAAAACTTATTTTAATACATTTAATTATTGAAATTTATACTATACTATTATAAGCAAACCACCCTCTATTTGATTGGTAGTTTGGTCATCTATTGATAGTTTGGTCATCTAAATAATAACCGTTAGATGTAAATATAGATAAATGAGAACCGTTGGATGTAATATTAAAAAAATATTATTTTATTGATATCTAAAATGCTCCAACGGGTTCAAGGTTCGAATCCCGTCAACAATATAACCTAAGTTCAATTTAGCTACATAATTATTTTTATATATTTTGAAGTTAAATAAAATGTCTTCTATCAAATGATACTCACACGTTTCGAGCGAAGTTCCAAAAATCTGTGATTTTATAGTTTAGCGATATAAAGACGTTTCAGTTAATAGATAAACTCAAGTTCAATTTCTACAAACAACTTTTTCTAATAAATAATAAACACAGGGGCAAGTTAGTCGGTTCAAATCATGTACAAAATATCTCATGGTTAAATTATCTCACGTATTATAAGATTATGTTAATCGATATAATAATGAATACGAAATACGCCTCCACTCACGCGACACACACACATACATATAATATTGGAAGTAGAATAGGTGTTTGCAAAACATATTAAATCCTTATATACAATAAGCGTATCCAAAATTTTGGTCATGTACCGCCAAATCAATAAGGATTGTTGATTTTAAAATAGATGAATGAGAACCATTAGATCTAATATTAAAAAAATAATAATAATATAAATTAAATTAGAGTAACCGCCTTCTATTTGGTTGGTAGTTTGGTCATATGTAGTTTGGTCATCTAAATAATAACCGTTAGATGTAAATATCGATAAATGAGAACCGTTGGATGTAATATTAAAAAAATATTCTTTTCTTGATATCTAAAATGCTGCCACGGGTTCAAGGTTCGAATCCCGTCAACAACATATTATTAATAAATATTTATATCATCTATTTTTCTAAGCTACATTCAAAAGTTCAAGATATTATTCCGTCAACAACATATTAAGAATTTTTAAGATCAAAATACAAATAAATGCTAATAAAATAAGATAAAAATACTAAAATAATAAATCAAAAATACTAAAATACTAAAATTCATCCGTGTATCGCACAACTTATAGGCTAAAAAAACGTAGAATAACATCATAAATATATTATTATATTTGATTACTTTTTAAAATCATATAAATCAAAATATAGATAATAAAATTAAAAAAAACTAAAATTCATCCGTGCATCGCACGGGTTACAGGCTTGTACTATACTATTATAAGCAAACCACCCTCTATTTGGTTGGTAGTTTGGTAAATATAGATAAATGAGAATCGTTGGATATAATATTAAACAAATACAAGCCTATAACCCGTGCGATGCACGGATGAATTTTAGTATTTTTAATTTATTATTTTAGTATTTTTACATGATTTATTATTATTATTTATCTTATTTTATTATCATTTATTTGTATTTTGATCTTAAAAAATTTTAATATATCGTCGACGGAATAATATTTTGAACTTTTGAATGTAACTTAGAAAAATAGATGATATAAATATTTAATAATAATAATATTTTTTTGATGGGATTCGAATCTTGAACCCGTGGGAGTATTTTAGATACCAAGAAAATAATATTTTTTTAATATTACATCAAAGGGTTCTCATTTATCTATATTTATATCTAACGGTTATTATTTAGAGAACCAAACTACCAACCAACAAAATATATGGTAGTTTGCTTATAATAATATTTTTTTATATGATTTTTTATTATTTTTTATCTTATTTTATTAGCATTTATTTGTATTTTGATCTTAAATATTTTTAATATGTTTTTGACGGGATTCGAACCTTGAACCCGTGGGAGCATTTTAGATATCAAAAAAAATAATATTCTTTTAATATTACATCCAACGGTTCTCATTTACCTATATTTACGTCTAACGATTATTATTTAGAGGACCAAACTAAATGACCAAACTACCAACCAAATAAAGGGTGGTTTGCTTGTAATATTATAGTATAGATAGCTTAAAACCTGTGTGATGCACATATTGTTTTTAATAATTGTTAATTTTATTATTTATATTTTATTAATTGCATTTATTAAAAAATAAGTAGGCACGCATTTTTAAATAATTAAAAGTATTAAAATAAATTTTAAAATAAATAAGTAACGGTGGTTTGCCCGTGATATTTTGGAAAAAGAGGGGTTTTAGTAAGAAAAATAGAAATTAACATGTTTTCGTTGAATTTTAAAATATAAAAGTAACGATTTGTCCGTGATATTTTTGAAAAAAGAGGGGTTTTAATAAAAAAAATAGAAAAGGTGACATGTTTTAGAGTTTTTTTGTCAATTAAATGTATTAAAATAGATTTTAAAGTAAATAAGTAAGGGTTTGCGAGTGATATATTTGGAAAAAGGAGGGATTTTAGCAAGGAAAATTGAAAATATAACATGTTTTAGCTAAAAAAAGTAATTGCCCGTGATTTTTCTAGAAAAAGAGGGGAAAGGTAATTGTCAATTAAAAGTATTAAAATATATTTTAAAATAAATAAGTAAGGGTTTGCTCGTGATATATTTGAAAAATGAGGGATTTTAGCAAGTGAAATAGAAAAAGTAACATGTTTTAGCTGAAAAGGAAATTACCCGTGATTTTTTACAAAAAAATGGTAATGTATTTTAACTGAAAGGGTAACTGATTATAATAATTTTTATAATAATTAAATAAATAATTAAATAAGGTAAGTACCGTATCAAAAAACAGGTACCAAAACTTTCAATGTTTCGTCTTTAATAATATAGTATAGACAGAGAGATAGATTTATAATATTAGTATTTTATGCTACTTAATGAAATAGCCCGTGATATTTTTGAGATTTTAGTTAGGAGAAATATTAGTTAGAAAATATAAAAAAGAATATACGTTTTGGGAAAAAAAACTAATCGGTTAGTCGTTAATAATTATAATAATATTATTTTATTTTATTAAATAGAACTGTTCGTGATATTTTTGGAAAATGAGAGGTTTTATTTAGGAAAAATAGAAAAGTAGAAATTTTAGTTAGAAGATATAAAAAAGAATATACACTTTGGCTAAAAATGATAATGGGTTAGTTATTAGCAATTATAACCTTGTTATATTATTTTATTAAATGAAACTGCCTACAATATTTTTGGAAAATGAGATTTTTAGTTGGGAAAAATAGAAAAGATATTCTATATAATAATTTTAATATTTTATCCAACGATTCTCATCGATTTGATCAGAAATATGTAACGGTTATGAATGGAGTGACCAGACTACAAAAACTTTCATGACCAGACTACAAAACTTTCAATGTTTCGTCTTTAATATAATAGTATAGATTATTTTCTTGATATCTAAAATGCTCCCACGGGTTCAAGGTTCGAATCCCGTCAACAACATATTATTATTAAATATTTATATCATCTATTTTTCTAAACTACATTCAAAAGTTCAAGATATTATTCCGTCAACAACATATTAAGAATTTTTAAGATCAAAATACAAATAAATGTTAATAAAATAAGATAAAAAATACTAAAAATCATATAAAAAATACTAAAATAATAAATCAAAAATACTAAAATTCATCCGTGTATCGCACAGCTTATAGGCTAAAAAAACTTAAAATAACGTCATACTGTACATATCTATACTATACTATTATAAGCAAACCACCCTCTATTTGGTTGGTAGTTTGGTAAATATAGATAAATGAGAATCGTTGGATGTAATATTAAAAAAATATTATTTTCTTGATATCTAAAATGCTCCCACGGGTTCAAGGTTCGAATCCCGTCAACAACATATTATTATTAAATATTTATATCATCTATTTTTCTAAACTACATTCAAAAGTTCAAGATATTATTCCGTCAACAACATATTAAGAATTTTTAAGATCAAAATACAAATAAATGTTAATAAAATAAGATAAAAATACTAAAAATCATATAAAAAATACTAAAATTCATCTGTGTATCGCACAGCTTATAGGCTAAAAAAACTTAGAATAACGTCTTACATATAATAACGCACAGCTTATAGGCTAAAAAAACTTAGAATAACGTCATACATATATTATTATATTTGATTACTTTTTAAAATCATATAAATCAAAATATAGATAATAAAATAAAAAATACTAAAATTCATCCTGCATCGCATTTAAAAATAGACTTGTGGTTTGGTTATTTGTAAACGGTTATGTAACTAATGTCAATGTTAGGGTTCTCTTTTTCTAAAAAAAAAATCAACGAAAACATGTTACTCTTTCTATTTTTTCTTATTAAAACCCTTCCTTATACTATACTATTATAAGCAAACCACCCTCTATTTGGTTGGTAGTTTGGTCATCTAAATAATAACCGTTAGATGTAAATATAGATAAATGAGAATCGTTGGATGTAATATTAAAAAAATATTATTTTCTTGATATCTAAAATGCTCCCACGGGTTCAAGGTTCGAATCCCATCAACAACATATTATTATTAAATATTTATATCATCTATTTTCTAAACTACATTCAAAAGTTCAAGATATTATTCCGTCAACAACATATTAAGAATTTTTAAGATCAAAATACAAATAAATGTTAATAAAATAAGATAAAAAATACTAAAAATCATATAAAAATACTAAAATTCATCTGTGTATCGCACAACTTATAGGCTAAAAAAACTTAGAATAACGTCATACATATAATAACGCACAACTTATAGGCTAAAAAAACTTAGAATAACGTCATACATACATTATTATATTTGATTACTTTTTAAAATCATATAAATCAAAATATAGATAATAAAATAAAAAATACTAAAATTCATCCTGCATCGCATTTAAAAATAGACTTGTGTTTTGGTTATTTGTAAACGGTTATGTAACTAATGTCAATGTTAGGGTTCTCTTTTTCTAAAAAAAAAATCAACGAAAACATGTTACTCTTTCTATTTTTTCTTATTAAAACCCTTACTTTTCCAAAAATATCACGGGCATACATTACTTATTTATTTTAATACTTTTAATTACGGCAATTACCTTTTGAACTAAAACATGTTACTTTTTGTATTTTTTTCATTTAAAAAAAACTATAACTTATTAACTTTTCAACTAAAATACATTAACTTTTCAATATTTTCTAACAAAATCCTCTATTTTCTAAAAAAAATCATCGACAATTACCTTTTTAAAATAGAACATGTTACTATTTCTATTTTTTCTTACTAAAACCCCACATTTTCCAAAAATATCACAAGCAAACTCTTACTTATTTTAAAACATATTTTAATACTTTTAATTACGGGCAATTACCTTTTCAGATAAAACATGTTATTTTTTAAATTTGTTCATTTTTTAAGAAAACTATTATTAAATAATAATATTATTTATAACCAATTAACTTTTTAGTTAAAATACATTATATTTTCTATTTTTCTAACAAAGTCCATTCGTTTTCTATAAAATCACAAACAGTCATCTTTTTCAACTAAGACATATGTTACTCTTTCTATTTTTCCTTGCTACAACCCCTACTTTTTCAAAAATATCACGGGTAAACCCTTACTTTTTTATTTTAAAACCTATTTTAATATTTTTAATTATGGACAATTACCTTTTTAGCTAAAACATGTTGTTCTTTCTATTTTTTCTTAATAAAACCTCTCACTCCAAATATATCACGGGCAAATAGTTACTTATTTATTTTAAAACTTATTTTAATACATTTAATTATTAAAATTTATACTATACTATTATAAGCAAACCACTCTCTATTTGGTTGGTAGTTTGGTCATCTGTTGATAGTTTGGTCATCTAAATAATAACCGTTAGATGTAAATATAGATAAATGAGAACCGTTGGATGTAATATTAAAAAAATATTATTTTATTGATATCTAAAATGCTCCAACGGGTTCAAGGTTCGAATCCCGTCAACAATATAACCTAAGTTCAATTTAGCTACATAATTATTTTTATATATTTTGAAGTTAAATAAAATGTCTTCTATCAAATGATACTCACACGTTTCGAGCGAAGTTCCAAAAATCTGTGATTTTATAGTTTAGCGATATAAAGACGTTTCAGTTAATAGATAAACTCAAGTTCAATTTCTACAAACAACTTTTTCTAATAAATAATAAACACATGGGCAAGTTAGTCAGTTCAAATCATGTACAAAATATCTCATGGTTAAATTATCTCACATATTATAAGATTATGTTAATCGATATAATAATGAATACCAAATACGCCTCCACTCACGCGACACACACACATACATATAATATTGGAAGTAGAATATGTGTTTGCAAAACATATTAAATCCTTATGTACAATAAGCGTAAGAGAAATTTTATCCAAAATTTTGGTCATGTACCGCCAAATCAATAAGGATTGTTGATTTTAAAATAGATAAATGAGAACCATTAGATCTAATATTAAAATAATAATAATAATATAAATTAAATTAAATTAGAGTAACCACCATCTATTTGGTTGGTAGTTTGGTCATATGTAGTTTGGTCATCTAAATAATAACCGTTAGATGTAAATATCGATAAATGAGAACCGTTGGATGTAATATTAAAAAAATATTCTTTTCTTGATATCTAAAATGCTCCCACGGGTTCAAGGTTCGAATCCCGTCAACAACATCAGTTAATAGATAAACTCAAATTCAATTTCTACAAACAACGTTTTCTAATAAATAATAAACACAGGGGCAAGTTAGTCAGTTCAAATCATGTACAAAATATCTCATGGTTAAATTATCTCACGTATTATAAGATTATGTTAATCGATATAATAATGAATACCAAATACGCCTCCACTCACGCGACACACACACATACATATAATATTGGAAGTAGAATAGGTGTTTGCAAAACATATTAAATCCTTATGTACAATAAACGTAAGAGAAATTTTATCCAAAATTTTGGTCATGTACCGCCAAATCAATAAGGATTGTTGATTTTAAAATAGATGAATGAGAACCATTAGATCTAATATTAAAAAAATAATAATAATATAAATTAAATTAGAGTAACCACCATCTATTTGGTTGGTAGTTTGGTCATATGTAGTTTGGTCATCTAAATAATAACCGTTAGATGTAAATATCGATAAATGAGAACCGTTGGATGTAATATTAAAAAAATATTCTTTTCTTGATATCTAAAATGCTGCCACGGGTTCAAGGTTCGAATCTCGTCAACAACATATTATTAATAAATATTTATATCATCTATTTTTCTAAGCTACATTCAAAAGTTCAAGATATTATTCCGTCAACAACATATTAAGAATTTTTAAGATCAAAATACAAATAAATGCTAATAAAATAAGATAAAAAATACTAAACAAATCATATAAAAAATACTAAAATAATAAATCAAAAATACTAAAATTCATCCGTGTATCGCACAACTTATAGGCTAAAAAAACGTAGAATAACATCATACATATATTATTATATTTGATTACTTTTTAAAATCATATAAATCAAAATATAGATAATAAAATAAAAAAAAACTAAAATTCATCCGTGCATCGCACGGGTTACAAGCTTGTATTATTAAAGACGAAACATTAAAAGTTTTGGTCGGTCGGTCAGTCGGTCGGTCGGTATTTGGGCCGATTCACGGGCCTATCTATAACCAATTTATTAATAATCAATTACCTTTTTCAGTACATTACCTATTTTATATTATTTTTAAACTAAACCAACTCATCTTCTAAAAATAAAACGGGCAACATATATATAATATGGTAATATTATTATATATTTATAAACGATTACCTTTTTCAGCTAAAACATATTATTTTTATATTTTTAAATAAAACAACTCATCTTCTAAATACACATATATGGAAACCAATTTATTAATAACCAATTACCTTTTTCAGCTAAAATATATTACCTATTTCATATATCTATTTAACTAAAACAAATCATTTTCTAAAAATAAGACGGGCAACATATATATAAAATGGTAATATTATTATATATTTATAACCGCCAGCTAAAACACATTATTTGTTTTATATTTTCTAACTAAAACAACTTATCTTCTAAATATAATACATGCAAAATAAATATACAATGGTAATATTGTTTTATATAAATATTAATAAATAACTATTTATTCTTTTCAGCTAAAACACATTACCTCTTTTATATTTTCTAACTTAAACAACTAATTTTCTAAAAATAATGCAGACGACATATATAAAAAAAAGTAATATAATTTATATAATTGTGAATAAGTAACTAATTGTCTTTTTAAGAATATTACCTGTTTTATATTTTTTAACTGAAACAACTCATGTTCAAATTAAAAATAACACGGCAAAAGACAGATATATTGGTAATATTATTATATTAAACTTATGAAATTCATGTTTATTATAATTTTTTTAACATTCAATTTAAACGAGATAATTAATGAAAATAAAAGTAATAGTATATTCAAATAAACTCGGTATATTGCACGAGCACATATTTTGATATTTACATTTGAGTCCCTTTTTAGATTTTTAAGAGTAAAAAAATACGAATCATTAGATCTGTTATTTTAAAATATTTTATATTTTAATATCTAAAATACTACTACAGATTACGTCAAGAATATATTAAATTTAGATATTAAATTGTTAGATTTATAAATCCGGTATATATATATTAGAATTTTATCAAATTATATATAATAACTAAAATCTAAATAAAAAAATAAGAAAATATTAAAGAAAACCGTGCGTCGCACGGGATATAAGCTAGTATATATATATAGGAAAAATAATGGGTTTGGGCTCTTTGATTACAAATCGGATTATAAGAATATTTCTTCAATTCCTTTTTCTTCTCCGATAAGTTTTCCAATTTTTATCCAATTTTCTTTTGACTTCAAGTATTTCCATCTTCTTGCATTTTTCACCATTTTCTGCTTGAAATTTGATTTTATTTATTTTCCTACAAAACAAAAGAAAACAATTTATTAAATAATAAAATTACGAAAACGGACATAAAATATGTATTAAATTATGGACCTATCAGCAGTATTAATATTATTTTATTATTTATTAAAATAATATTAATAATAAGGATAAATAGAAAATCTAACATGTTTTAATTAAAAAGTTGTCCGTGATATTTTTAGAAGTGTTTTAATTATATTAATTGTATTTGTTAAAAAATACGTTGGAATGATAAAATAGGTAACTTTTTTTAAATAATAAAAAAATTAAAATATGTTTTAAAATAAATAAGTAATGGTTGCATCTGATATTTTTGAAAAATAGAGATTTTAGAAAGAACAAATATAAAAGGTAATATGTTTTAATTTAAAAGTAATTGCTCGTGATATTATTGGAAAATGAGTAGATTTTGTAAGAAAAAAGTGTTTTAATTATAAAAGAAAATTAGCTATTTACTTTTTTTATATTATTTTATTATTTATTAAATAGAATAAATGACCGAAGATCAAAAATTTCAATGTTTTGGCTTTAATAATATAGTATATATAAATATAAGTAAAAACATTTTTTTTTTTAAACAAATCGTGTTTTTGAATTATAATTAAAGTATAACTGAAAGAGTTTCTAGTTGTGTAATATGTGATTTTTGATTGAATTATATGTATTTTTAATTTTGTTTAATATTTTATTAATTGTATTTGTTAAAACAATTTGTAGGCATTGTTAGGTCCTGATAAGTTTGTAGAAGGGGGGTTGAATACAAACTATACCGTTTTATCGAAATTTGTTCTTGAATAATTTAACAATTTAGAACAAATTAATGCGGAATATAAATGAAACAAAATTCAAGTTAAATATAAACTATATTAAACTTGAAGGGTGTTGCAAATACAATAAGGATTACAAAGTATTTATCTCAAACTAATTAATACAAATTTAGAATAAATTCGACATGAACTTTTCTAATATTTGTAATAAAAAGATCGAATGCTAAAAGCAAGTTCGAGATAAATTCTAGGGATAAAAATCCGCTAGATAATCAAAGCAATACAAGTAATCAACTTCTAGTGGTTTGGATTTAACAATACAAACTAGAATTAATTGCTTGAGAAGAAATGATATCAAATGGTTTCTTCTTGTTCTTGAGAGAAAAGAAATGGCTGCTGCGTATATTTTGATAATACAAGTCTGTTGCTTTTTTATATTGATAATGCAAGTCACTTTTTCATTCTGCACAGCCTCGGGTAAATACAAATGTATTTGCCTTGTATGACCTGCACAGTAAGCTCGGTATGACCTGCCATTACTTTTCGGTAGAACCTGCTAATACTCGGTATGACCTGCAAGTACTCAGTAGAACCTGCTAGTACTCGGTATGACCTGCAAGTACTCGGTAGAACCTGCTAGTACTCGGTATGACCTGCCACCACTGTCCCTGTATGACCTGCCACACAGTACTTGTATGACCTTTAGAAAATTCGGTATGACCTGCCTTAAATAAAGCTGAGGTCATACCGAGAATAAAATAGGTCATACTAGTACTTAAGTTAATTTCTCTTAATTAAAATTAGTTAGATTAAATTCTAGATTAAATTAATTCTATTCTAGAATTAATTTAATAAATAATTTAAACAACTAACTTAATTAATTTAATAAATAAATTAATTCTGATAGAATTAATTTATTAATTAAATTGAATTAATAAATCAAAGAAGATAACTTAAAATCCTTGCATACAGAGTATTAAATTAAATTCCTTTAATCAAATTAGTTAATTTAAATTCTTAATTAAATTAATTCTTTTCTAGAATTAAATTAATAAATAATTTAAACAACTAAATTAATTAATTTAATAAATAAATTAATTCTGAAAGAATTAATTTATTAATTAAATTGATTAATAATTTAATTAATTAAAAGAAGATAACTTAAAATCATTGCATTCCTTTATCTTCTGAAAACCACTGAATATAGATGATTTAATTCCACTGATTGATGTCGTCATTCGATGCACTGTCTGGTTCATGAATAACTGACTTCAATGATAATTCTTCATCTTTAAAACATTTAAAGTTGTGGCTTCTTTTCTTTAGCTCTGATTAAACTCTGAATCCTGTACTTCTTGTGTCACCAACTGGAAATCTCTGTCACTGTAGTAAATCCACTTTCTTGAATACTTCACTGAGGCTTGAACAATAAATTGAACTTCTTTCAATGTAGAATAACTTCAAGTCTGTAGATGACTTTAATCTTCAATCTCTTGACAGATAAAACTCTCTGAGATTCCTGTGACCTTTAATCTAATATTTACTTATTACATTCTGGTTTAAGTTGAGTAGAATCCTCGAATTACAAATAGGCTATAACATATGCCTTTCAATCTCCCCCTATTTGTTTGTTAGAGAATAACAACCAAATACCTAGAGGATCACTCAACTAAAACCAAGAAAAAGATAAGACTCTTAAGCCTAAGTAAATACTAGAAAGTTCTGGATCAAATATGACATTTTCAGATTTCACCAGTAAAGATAAATACAAGACAGATGTTCCTCTACACTGAACATATGATAACATTGAACCTGTCTTGATTTACCTAAGCTCTATACATATAACATTTACAAAAACAGAGCTGAATTACCTTTACTCCCCTGAAACTCCTCCTTTTACTTTTATATCTTTTTCAGCTCCCCTTTTACTAGCTTCACAAGTCTCTAGAAACTTCTTCCCCTTAGAAACAGAAACTTCTCCCCAAACTTCTGTAGAAACTTGTCTAGAAACTTCTCCCCCTTAGTTGAGGAATTCTCTACAGATTTAACTTTATGAGTATCTTAAGCCAGTAGGAGTTGAGATAGATGATGGAGTTGATCTTGGGTAGTAAATGTCTTCAATATTTCCTTGAGCAGTCCCAGCTGATTGTTGACAGAGGTGGAAGAAGAAGACCGTTCAACCACTTGTGCTTGCAAAATTTCTTTATCAGCCTGGGTTTTGAATATATGTTCCTGTAGATCAGCTATGTGAGCTAACTACATTGCAGTGTATGTGTCTGTGTGTGCACTCACTTGAATTTCTCTTGTAAGTGTATCACTCATCTCACGTGCATGTGTTTCACTCAGTGTTTGACTCTCATCACTCAACATTAGCTGTCTGATTGCTCCTTTTTTATCAGTACCTGCATTGAAACTCACCCTAGCCTCTTCAAGAGAGGTCAGTGGTGGTGCAATGGGAGTTCGCAAATCCCGATCCTCAATCATGTCTATCAAATCACTTGGATTTGAAATCTGAATTGCTTCAGTGATAGACTGACCAAGTTGCCTTCCACTTTCTCCAGATAAATCTGCGAGTGGAAAATCCCTTAGGGAGCCAGAGGTGTTCACTCTGGGAGGGGAGAAAATGATTCTATTTAATTTGGCAAAGAATCAAATTTTCCCTCAGATGCCTATGAAGGCACTTCTACCGTGACAATGGTAGGCACTGTAACCAGTTGCAGGTGCTCTGCTTTCACTGTGTCCTGAGTTTCATCTAATGAAATTGTTTTCTCCCATTGTGAGTAATGAGAGTGTGCTTGACTCAGTACAAAGTGCCATGGCCCTATGGCGAATTTCAATAGATTCATCCTGTTGAGAGAATGTCTCTAGATACAGTTCATTGGCCATTTCAAAGTCCATATCCTATTGAGAGGATACAGATGGGCTGACAGATGCCTCAGTATATATTGAATTTCTTTAGAGGAGGCAGAGCTGTGGGATCACTCACTGTTTCAATCAAAATACTTCTTTGTTTAACATTTGATTTCTGTTTAGGCTGAGAGGTCAAGTAATGAAGTTGTAGACTCATTGTTTGGCTCTAAGACCTGGGATAAAGATTGTGGATCTACAATCCCTTGGTCAGCTCTAACAACCACTTGGGTTCAACAACAGTAAAAGAAGTGGATTGAGAGATAGAAAGTAATACCTGAATTGGATTTGGCACTGAATTTCCAGCTAAGCAAGAGCTAGATCAGAAATAATATATACAATATATTTACACAAACCAACTAAGACAAATAGAAAATAAAAGATAATAAATAATAATAATAAACTAAAATAATATATAATATATAAAAAAAACTATTTACAGGAAACTATTTACATGAAAATTCGAATATTTTAAAATAAAAGATTTTCAATAAAAATAGATTTCTCTACAATTTTAACTTGTAAAATTTGAGAAAAATATTTTTAGAGAAAATAATTAATCTTAACTTACTCAAACTAAGAAGCTTAACAATTAGACAAGACATGGCAATAATCTACAATCACATGCATAAGAGAAAATTGAGATGATAAAATAAATTTACAAGTGATTTAAAAATATATACAACAAATGAACACTTGTAAATTTAATTAAGAACAAACATAAAAAATAAACAGAGTTAATCACTAAAACTATTTAACATACCCAATTTACCAACCAATCTGGTAAACATGGATTCATCAAGAGTGTTGGTGGCCCAACTAGGATTGGGCCGAACGGTTTTTTGGGCCGAATACTAATTGGGCCGAATGGTCAAAACCCACTCTTTCGGATTGGACCGTTGGGCCTAACCGTTGCTATGACTGAGTCGCCCGCCTATTTAGGCGTAAAGGCAGGACTGTGGGACGGTGGCTTCCGAAGAGTCCGGGGGAGTCGGTAACAGAATGCCTATAAAAGCATGTAACAAGTTTATGTCCAGGTTAACACTGATTTCATACTCACAAAGACTTACACGTTCATTTAAACCTAATTGGAATCTCTAACTTATTCTCACACCGGAGGTGAATCGGGGGTCCAATCCCTCGCATTCTTCTCTTTTTACAGGTTGACCCGAAGAGCTCCTTGGGATCTTAACCGACAGAAAACTGGTTCCAACATTTGGCGCCGTCTGTGGGAACGTGTAAGCCAATTTGTGACGTTATCTGGGAACGATGGCAATTGACAATTCTGAAGATAGGATACTCGGGTTCACTGAAACTCATCGCCAGGGTCCCTCCACGACTACACCCCCCATTAATCGGGTTCTCAATTTTGATGATGATTTGGAGGAGGGACCGATGCCCACGCCCGAAGAACAAAAGGCCATGATTCTTAAATGGCGTGAAGAAACTGCTGCCAAAGGAGGAAGGCAGAAGGAAAAGGAAAGGCTGGAAGCCGAAGCCCAAGCTAAGGCTAAGAAGAGAGAGGAGGATCTCGCTAAGCTAGAAGCGATTAAAAGGCGAAGGGCTGAGCTGGATGCCGAGGAAAAGGCTCTCCAAGGTGCTGTGGAGACCGGAGAGCAACTATTGGTACAGACCAGCCATAGGAGAGAAAAAAGGGCGCATGATGATGAAGATGGATCTTCGGATTCTGAATCACATCCCCGAAGGATCCGTTCGAAGGTGGTCGTACGATCGGATACTGACGAGGAAGGAGATCCTCGCATGAAAGACAGGCTGAGCCGAATGGAGAAAGCGATGTTCGGCGATCGTAGAATTAGTCACGAGCCGGTAGTGTCGGAGGAAATTGAGCAGTACAGACCTCCCCCTGGAAGACAATTCCCGAAGATGAACGAATTCAATGGGAAAGGCGACCCTGAAGACCATTGCGAGAAGTATGAGTCCCTTATGACTGGCATGGGGCACTGTGATGTTATGCTTTGCAAAATGTTTAAGACATATCTGAAGGGTCCAGCTACCATGTGGTATAGATCAATGAAACCAAGGTCGATATGTTCTTACGACCAGCTAAAAAGAAAATTCTTGAGGCACTATTCGCATCTGTGCCGAAGAGAGAAGGATACTGAAGCTTTGATACACTGTAGACAAAGGCCGAACGAAGAGTTGGGAGATTATTTGGCTAGGTTTAAGGAAGAGGCTGGAATGGTAACAAATTTGGATAAAGTAAAGGCTGCTGGATTCTTGTCGGCAGGACTGGATCCCATCAAAGGTAAAAAACTCCGGTCTTCTCTTTACGATATTCCCCCTAAATCCCTAAATGATATATACTTGAGGGGTGAGAGCATCCGAAGGAAGATGGAGTCCATCGGAGGGTACAAAGAGACCAGGCGAGAAGACAGGGTAAGGAAAGGGCATGACAGGTACGATTCTGGGCGAAGGTACGATGACAGGCGAGATGAGGCGAAAGGTCGCGACAAAGCTGCCGAACGAAGAAGAGATAGAGATGGCACAGCATTCACCCCTCTGAATGCACCAATCTCAAAGATTCTCCATGAGATAAAAGGAAAGCCTGGCTTCGTTCGCCCAGCACGAATGAAGATGCCCGATTACAAGAAGAATGGCAACAAATATTGTGACTATCATCAGGACAAAGGACATAACACTGACGAGTGTTACCACTTAAAAAAGCTCATAGAAAAGATGATCAAGGAAGGAGAACTAAATAAATTTGTCAAAGACCTAAGGGATAAGCTAGCCCCGAAGGAAGACAAACGAAAAGAGCCCGAAGAGGTCGAAAGGTATAGGGGCGAAGTAAAGACTATATTCGGTGGCAGCACCCTGGGACGTGACAGCAAGACAGCTAAGAAGAGGTATGCCAAACAGGTTTACAATTTGTATCAATTTCAATCTGCAAAACAGGCAATGCCGATCATGTTCACTGAGGATGACTATGAGGATGTGATTTGGCCTCACGAGGATCCTCTGCTCATTAACCCGGTTATCGGTCAAAACAAAATATGGAAAGCTTTAGTAGATGGAGGAAGTTCGGTGAACATTCTATACCATCGGACGTACAGCAAAATGAACCTTGGGGGCGAACAGTTGGAGCCTTGCCACGAAGCACCCCTTTACGGCTTCGGCAACCAGCCAGTCCCTATCGAAGGTACAATCACTTTGTCTGTTCTCTTGGGTAAGGCTCCATATACTGTAGAAAAACAGGTCAAATTTTACGTGGTTCGAGTGGAAAGCCCCTACAACGCCATTCTCGGAAGGCCAGCCCTTACTTCTTTTCAGGCGGTAGCATCAATACCCCATCTCAAATTAAAATTCCCGACTGAACATGGAATCGGGGAGATGAGGGGCGATCAAAAAACTGCTCGAATCATCATGTTGGATGACCTGGACAAGGATCAAGATTTTAAGATGACCGAAGGAGGCAAGAGGAAAAGGGCCGAAGGCGAAAGCAGCGGAAGTCGCCAAACCTTAAATATTGAGTTAGAGAAATTTGGTGCGGACTTATCCAACCCAATTGCCGAACCAGCAGCAGAAACCGAAGAGGTAGAGCTATATGCGGGCTGTTCGGGAAAAATGGTGCGAATCGGAAAAAATATGGAACCTGACCTCAAGAGGAAAGTGATCGAAGTGGTCAGACAATACCACGACGTCTTCGCCTGGGGGCCGGAGGATATGCCTGGCTTGGATCCAAAGACGGCGAAGCATTGTCTCAATGTTAAACCCGAGGCAAAGCCAGTAAAGCAAAGAAAGAGAACATTCGCCATGGAACGACAGAAGATCATTGAAGCTGAAGTGGAAAAACTTTTGGAAGCAAAATTCATAGAGGAAATCGAATACCCGGACTGGCTAGCCAATGTGGTGGTGGTAAAGAAAGCTAACAATAAATGGCGAATGTGTGTGGACTACACCGACTTAAACAAAGCATGCCCGAAGGACCACTACCCACTTCCTAGCATTGATCAGCTGACAGACGCCACTGCTGGATACCAGGTACTTAGTTTCTTGGATGCTTTTTCAGGATACCATCAGATTGCAATGAATGCCGAGGATATTCCAAAGACAGCATTCATCACCCCGAAAGGGACATATGCCTACATCAAAATGCCCTTCGGTCTGAAGAACGCAGGAGCCACATTCCAAAGGGTGGTCAATCGAATTTTCCATAAACAAATTGGGAGAAACATGGAGTGCTACGTGGATGATATGATTGTTAAATCCAAATTCGAGGATCACATGGAAGACCTCAGGGAGTGCTTCGAGACATTAAGGAAGCACGACATGAAGATTAATCCGAACAAGTGTACTTTCGGAGTCTCCGGCGGAAAGTTCTTAGGGTATATGGTCAGTGCCCGAGGAATCGAGGCGAACCCAGAAAAGATACAAGCTGTAATCGACATGGAGCAGCCAAAGACAGTTCGGGATGTTCAGAAATTGACCGGGCGAATGGCCGCCCTACGAAGATTTATTTCCAGATCAGCAGAAAAGGCCCTACCTTTCTTTGAAGCACTCCGAGGATCAAAAAATTTTGAGTGGGGGCCAAAGTGCCAAAAAGCATTTGAAGATGTGAAGGAATATCTCACCAAGGCGCCTCTCCTAATGAGGCCCGACCCGAAGGAAACACTACAATTGTACTTAGCGGTGAGCGACCGGACCCTTGGAGCAGTACTAGTGAAGGAACATAACAGCTCTCAGCACCCAGTGTTTTATGTGTCCCACATGCTGAAGGATGCAGAAACAAGATATCCAAATGCCGAAAAGTTCGCATATGGCCTTGTAGTGGCAACCCGAAAGCTACGCCATTATTTCCAGGGGCGAACAGTACAGGTTATAACTGACCAACCCCTTAAGAAAATTTTGACAAGACCTGAAGCGTCCGGAAGGGTGGTGGCCTGGTCCATTGAGCTGGGAGAATATGATTTGGAATACATCCCCAGGACGTCTATCAAAGCTCAAGCATTGGCGGACTTCATGGTCGAATGCTACTTTTCAGGACCGAAAGACCTAGCTCCCGAAGAGCAGTTAATTCGGTCGCCAGGCAAATGGAAGTTATTCGTAGACGGGTCGGTAGCCGGATCAAAGTGTGGGGCAGGATTAATCCTTTCAAGTCCAGAGGGGTTCGAAATCTGCCAAGCAATAAGATTCACTTTCCCATTAACCAACAACGAGGCCGAGTACGAAGCATTGTTGGCCGGTTTGAACCTGGCCAAAAACCTTGAGGTCAGAAACTTGCGAGCGTTCAGTGATTCCATGTTAGTGGTAAAGCACTTTTCAGGAGAGTACGAACAAAGAGAGCCCCGACTCAAGTCTTATGCGGCGAAGGTAAAGGACTCATCGGTCTCATTCGAATCCTTCGAATTGAGTCAAGTAGGAAGAGAAGATAACAGCCGAGCCGACGCTCTGTCAAGGTTGGCTTCGGCCGAAACACACAACCTCACAGGATCCATCTACCTGACTGAAGTGAAAATTCCTTCGATCGACAGGCAATTCTGCATGGAAATCCACCAAGGCGTTACCTGGATGACCCCGATCAGGGCCTACCTAGAAAAAGGTACTTTGCCCCTAGACCGGAAGGAAGCCCAAAAAGTGAAGTACAGGGCAGCAAGCTACACCATCATCGGTAATAAGTTGTACAGAAGGTCGGCGACAGAACCCCTTCTCCGATGCCTGGATTCCGATGAACAAATACTGGCTTTGGAAACAGTTCACGAAGGGATTTGTGGAGAACATCTTGCCGGTCGGTCACTGGCCTTCAAAATCCTCAGACAGGGGTTTTATTGGCCGACTTTGCGAGCAGATGCAGCCGATTACGCAAAGAAATGTCGACAATGCCAACTATTCAGCACCATCCCAAAGCAGCCACCAGAAGAAATGGCATCCGTCCTAAGCCCCATTCCTTTTGCCATGTGGGCTGTAGATATTGTAGGCATTCTACCCAAGAGCACGAAGCAGGCCAAATACTGCATAGTGGCGATCGACTACATGACCAAGTGGGTCGAAGCAAGGCCTCTGGCGACCATAACCGAAGAAGCAGCGAAAAAGTTCATGCTGGAGCAAGTCATACTAAGGTTCGGCATTCCGAAAGTCTGTGTATCCGACAATGGGACCCAGTTCATCGGAAACAAGTTCAGGAAGTTTTTGACGCATTTTGGGATACAACAGAAATTTAGCTCAGTCGGCCACCCGCAAGGAAACGGAGCCATCGAAGCCGCAAATAAAATCATCTTCGATGGAATAAAAAAGCGACTGGGGGACGCCAAGGGACTTTGGGCGGAAGAGCTAAACTGGGTATTGTGGGCGTACCGAACAACCCCACGATCATCAACCGGAGAAACACCTTTCAAGTTGGCATTCGGGACGGACGCCCTGGTTCCCGTTGAGGTCGGACTGGACTCCTACCGCACGGAGGTTTTTAATGTCGAAGCGAACGAATTCGGCCTTCGGGCCAATGTAGACTTTTTGGAAGAAGAAAGAGAGGCAGCTCACCTAAGGAATTTGAAATACCAACTCCAGGCAGCACAATATTACGACGCTGGAATAAAGAAAAGGACATTCATGGTAGGGGATTTAGTGTTACGAGAATTGGCGACCTCTATGCCAGCCAAGCAGGGAAAACTAATGCCAAACTGGGAAGGCCCGTATAAAGTAACTGAGGTGATTCGACCTGGTACCTACAAGCTAACCACCATGGCTGGGGACCCGATTAAGAACACATGGCACGCCTCCAGGTTACGAAGGTATTATCAATAGCCGAACAAAAGGTGCTCGCCACTCAAGTTTTACTTCTCCTTTTTGCCAAGTTTTCATTTCAAAAGCATGTAAAGTTGAATAAATTTATCAATAAAATACATGTTTCTCTGTTCTACTTGGTATATCAATTATGAATTATAATGTTATAAGTCGGACATTTATCCGGGGACGACCAAAAAGATAAATGCCACAAGACTTCCCGTACAATGTTTCATAAATTTGGCGATGGGACAACCAAACAGCCAAACTTTGGGAGAATCCAAATTATGTTAAGGCGATATACAAGCCGAAGAAACATAAAATCGATTCAATTATGTTAAGGCGAAAAAAGAAAGCCGAAGATACATATGATCGTTAAAATTGACTCAATTATGTTAAGGCGATATAAAAGCCGAAGAAACATAAAAGCGATTCTCCCATGTTAAGGCGAAAAAATAAAAGCCGAAGAAACATAAAATCGATTCAATTATGTTAAGGCGAAAAAAGAAAGCCGAAGAAACATATGATCGTTAGACTTTTGCTTAAATTATGTTAAGGCGAGATAACAGCCGAAGAGACATAGAATTAACTTGACCTCGTTAAGGCGAGGACGAAGGCCGAAAATACATGTAATTGTTAAACTATGTTTCAATTATGTTAAAGGCAAAATTAAAGCAAAAATATAGGCCGAAGAGATACAATTAGATAAAAAAAAAAAAAAAAAAATTTCTTTTGATAAAAGCCCAAGGGCTACAAAAGTTAAGGCCCGAAGGCTTAATAAATACAATCTACAAAAGGAAATTACAATTGCCCGAAAGCTTAATCCGACAGGTCCTCGTCCTCGCCTGAGGAAACCACTGGAAGCTCATCCCCATCAGGGCGACCGACGGGATCACTGAAGCCAGGCTCGATTAAGGGCTGATGCTCCAAGCCCATGGCAGCCGCCCTCCTCACGACTTCATCATGGCCCATTTGGTAGCACCGCTCTTCGGCAATCAGCCGAAGCTTGGTCTCCTTACGAGCCTGCTTCCTCGAAGCCTTGAGGGCCAGATTCCGACGGGTCAGCCTAGCCCGAGCCGAGTCCCGCTCTTTTTGCATCGCCTCCCGGTCAGCCCTTAGCACCGCAGATTGGCCTTCCAGCCTTTCCACGTCGCCAAGAGCTTGGCGGAGGGCAGCCTCTGATCGGACTGACCGAGCTTCCAGCTCCTTAAGCTGGTCGAACCTACCCTGCATATCCTTCACCTTATCGGTGATGACAGCAGCCATCGGCGTCGCCTGAAATAAGGAAAAATTCAGTAGTTAGAAAAGTACAAGGGCAGAAACTAAAAGGAAAAGGAATGGCAAATATTTTACCAGAGAAAGAAAGGCCATCATATCGGCACAGGCGTCGGCGATGTCCAACCGATCGTAGTTAGGGCGATCAGCTGGAAGCACCAAAGCTCGGCACAAGTCCGGGGCTATCTCCTTGACCGCCTTCTTGTCGGCCGAGGTGACGCCATCAGTTTCCAAGATCGCCCACTGAGGGACGTAGGTCTTCAGAACGTCCCCCCGCCGAACCCTCTTTCTAACTAGAGGGGTTTCAATCTGTTGCTCCTGCTCAGCCCCAGTCGCCTTCTCCGACTGAACAGGCGTTTTCTCATTTCCCTCCTGGTGACCAGGGTTGGCGGCAGCACTTCCCTCGGTCGCCCCAGCAGCCTCCGCCGCTTCGGCCGCCTTAGCCGCCAGAGCTGCTTGCTCGGCCTCGAACTTCGCCCTTTTTCGCTCAACGATAGCTTGGCGAGAAGACACTGCAAAACAAAAGAGAAAGGGTTAAAATGGTAAAAGTCAAAAATATCAGCAGGCGACAGGGTACATAATAGTAAAAGAAAGCAAAAACTAAATGCAAGGGTAAAATATGTTACCATTACCCCAGAGGGCGAAAAGCCATTGGCGATCCCTAAGGTCCTCTAAGGGAATCCGGCCCATATCAAAATTGCACAACCTTCGGTATTCATGCAATTCGCCACCCGAAAGGGTGGGTTTAACTATTTTGGTCGAAGGATCGACCACCTGCCACTGAGACACCGCACCGATCTTAGGGCCCGAAATAAAGCACCACTTGTCGTGACTGCCTTTGTTATTGGAATTAGTCTCCACCCACTCGGCTCTATTGTTACGGCGGGCGATGGAATAATAACCCTTACTCTTCCCATTCTTACGGAAGTCATGGTGATGCCAGAATAAGGCAGGGCTCGGATCGACGTTGGCAGCAAGGCATCGGCATTGAAAGCCGTTCATATGCAAAAAACCGTTCGGGTCCATCTGGCCTAGAGCTATTCCCATCTGGGCGAACAGTTGCTTCACCAGCGGGAGCATCGGGACCCGAAAACCGCATTTTAGAGCAGCCTCAGAGATCCCGGTAGCGACATCCCCGTATCCCTTCGGGACGGGAGGGTTGAACCATATCCGGTCGGCCGCTCTCGGCATATACGTGTGCCAAGCACCGGTCGGGATATCGAACTCCTTCGGTATCTTTGCCACTCGGTCCTCTGATAGCCGAGTAGGATGGTTCGCCGCAGGAAATTCGTCGGCATCGTGAAAAGGGTATCTCTCGGGGGATATGGATCTGGGAGACTGTCCCGAAGTAGAAGCCGACCGATCCATAATTCCTGCATTAATGTGAAGAAATTAGCCTTGTACTCGGACATGAACAAGAAAGAGGGGAAAGGAAAAAGGGTCGCCGAGTACAGGAGGCTTGGATCGGTCGGGGGATCACTAGCATCTAAGCCCATAAAGGAAGAATTCCTAAAAGGCACTACGCAGCCCTAAGACCGCTTCTAAAGGACTGAACTCATCCCGAAGGTTGTTCTAGGGACAAGTTCATCCCGAAGATCGTTCTAGGGACAAGTTGACATCAGGAATCACTCTTAGGATAAATCTATCTACTGGTCTGACTACCGACCTAATTGCGATTGCAATCTCAACAGCAAATACAGTCCGAAGCAAAAATACTACAATGCATAAATTATAATAAACATATCTGGGAAAGTTCGACATGAAAGAAGAAACTGCACAATGGAGTGTTGAAAACTTACTGGTAATGAGAATGTGAGGAGGATTCGAACCGGAAGAGTGAAGTCGCTGACCTCTGCAAATGAAAGTGCTGGAGAGAAACCGGCGCAGTAAGGATGCTTTTTGAATATATCAGTAGCGATGTTTGGGGGGAACTTCTTTTATTTATACAGAAGGAGGTGACGTTTGGACAGCAAAACACGGACGCTTGACCTTGATCGTACGATCAAAACCGTTTGGGATTCAACGGTGAGGATCCAACGCTGATCTCGAGAAGTTACGGCTGTCATTATTAATTACGGCACGATTCTCGAGGGGACGTGTCCCAACGGATAGACACGAATCTGTTGGACTCCTTCCCGAAGAGAGGAAGAAAGTTGGGACTCCGAACGCATTAACAAATCCGACCGAAGTCCAGGGACATGTTGGTGGCCCAACTAGGATTGGGCCGAACGGTTTTTTGGGCCGAATACTAATTGGGCCGAATGGTCAAAACCCACTCTTTCGGATTGGACCGTTGGGCCTAACCGTTGCTATGACTGAGTCGCCCGCCTATTTAGGCGTAAAGGCAGGACTGTGGGACGGTGGCTTCCGAAGAGTCCGGGGGAGTCGGTAACAGAATGCCTATAAAAGCATGTAACAAGTTTATGTCCAGGTTAACACTGATTTCATACTCACAAAGACTTACACGTTCATTTAAACCTAATTGGAATCTCTAACTTATTCTCACACCGGAGGTGAATCGGGGGTCCAATCCCTCGCATTCTTCTCTTTTTACAGGTTGACCCGAAGAGCTCCTTGGGATCTTAACCGACAGAAAACTGGTTCCAACAAAGAGATTTAGTGAAAATATCTTTTGTTTGTTCCTCTGTGGGTACAAAGAGTAACTCCACAGTACCATTCATGACATGCTCTCGGATGAAATGATACCTGATGTCAATGTGCTTGGTTTCTTGTGATTATGCCATCTTCATCTAGTTTATTTCTGAATACCCACCGAGTACCAACTACTTCCTTGTTCTTCGGTCTAGGTACCAGCTTCCAAACTTGTTGTTGTTCAATTTGATTGAGTTCATCTTGCATAGCAATCACCCAATCAGGATCACCTAGTGCTTCCTCAATCTTCTTTGGTTTCATTTCAGAAAGAAACCCTGAATAATGATATTCATTTTGAGTAGCACTTCTAGTTCTGACTCCAACACCTGGATCACCAATAATCAACTCAAAAGGATGAGCTCTAATCCAAACTGTTTATCTTGGAAGATTTGATATTGATGATTCGCCTTGTTCTACATTATGGTGTTGTGAATGACTAGTTGACCTTTCATTTCCTCCCCCTGAGTTGTTAGCAGATTGTCTTGGTGATTTTTCTCCAATGTTAGTGGTATCTCCATTGTTACCAATGTTTCCACCACCATCACTCTCACCATTATCATCATTATCATTGTTATCACCAGCAACAACCTCAGGTGGATTCTTATCATCTGATTCTGAATCTGACATTTCTTCAAACTTTAGTTTCTCAGATGGATTTTCTGTTTGGATATTAGGGAGTTTGGTGTCATCAAATGTAACATTGATGTTCTTATTGACTGATAACATTTCTTGATTTCAAATAGGCCATATCCTCAGTTATACCCTTGCTGTTATCTCCAAAGGTAAGCACTGGGCCAGCCTTCTCAACCAAATCTGATAGCAGGGCTCTATCTCCGGTCATATGCCTTGAACAGCCACTGTCAAGAATCCACATAACACGGTTTACCTGTTTAATTCCCTGCAATACCAGATTGATTAGACCTTCTTCGGAGCCCAAAATTGATTGGGTCCGACATACTTAAAGAACTGGCCTTTGTCAGGCAAAACAACATTTTTAGCTAAAACTACTTCAACCTCTTTCACATAAGAGCATTTCCATTTATAACCAGCCTTAACACATTTCTGAGTAGGCTTAGGGATAAATGAATCCACTCTAGTCTGAGGAGGACTAGTAGTCTTTGTTTTAACATGCTTCTTATTATTAACATGTTGGCGTGGAGCAGTCTTATCTTTAGATACATGCTTTTTATTAAAGTAAGCATACATAACATTAAAAGCACAAGACATGCAATTAATCACACCACATGCTTTATGAGAAGAATTAACAGCAGGCATGTTAGTTCTACAGTTGTTTTGATCCAACTTATGGATATCTGATTTAGTCTTTTTAGTTGTAGCAACTTTGACTGGAATATCAGATATACATTTTTTTGGACTGTTCAACTTCCAAAGCCATATCTTCTTCACGAATCTCTTCAGCAATGATTATAGAGTATTCATTCATAGGATCTGCTATGGATTCTTTACAGAAGGGTGTTTCAATACCCTTAAGTATATAAGGAACAACCTTTCCTTCTTCTCTGACTCTACAAGGTGTATTAATACCAAGCAATCCAATAGCCTCATTATAATCATAACCTATACTGACATGATTACCAATAGCTTGTTTATTGAAAATTTCTTTAGCCGTTTTACAAGAGTTGTAATAGGCATTAGCTTTGGTTTTAAGCTCACTAATCTGATCTTTGAGAATGGTTTCCAGTTGAATATAACATTTAACCCTATTCTCAAGAAAAGCTACCTTATTAGTAAGTTCATCCTGATTAACATGCACAAGTTTCAATTCTTTTAATTCCTTTTCAAGATTTGTGTTTAAAAGATTTATTCTATCATTTTCAGTGCGTGCACAACTTATGGTGCCACCAAGATGATAAATCATTTCAGCGTCAGTAAGTTTTACCTCAGACATGTCTGGTGAAGATAACATGGAATCAAAGAGTTTGCCTCCTTTTGCCACAAGTGCAAGATTTCCAACTTCTTCATCTTCACTGTCTGTATCATCCCAGCTCTTCCCTTCAGCAACATAAGCCTTCTCAATCTTATTCTTCTTGCTAGAATCAAATGAGTTCCTTGTCACTTGCCTTGGTTTTTTACATTCAGTAGCAAAGTGACCCAACTCATTGCAATTGTAGCATCTGATTGAGCTCCTCTCCACAGTTCCAGTTTTGTAGCCACCCCTTGTGCCACTTGAAGATGAGGAATCACCTCTCTGAAACCTGGGCCTGAACTTAAGATTGGGATTCCTCTTAAATCTAAACTTCCCAAACTTCCTGACTATCAAAGCCAAATCACCATCTTCCAGCTGATCAAGTTCTTCTAAAGAATAGAAGTCACCACCAGATTGATCAATGGATGTTAATCCATATTCAGCATCAATAACATTCATGTTAGAACTGGAAGGTTGAACAGCCTTCACTTCCAGTTTCTGTGGGACTTCAGCAGTCAATTCAGTAGAGGTACCAACAATCTTCCCAGTTCCATACAGCTCCCTCTGTTGAATCTGCTCCAGCTCATAGGTCTTCAGAACACCATACAATCTCTCCAAAGCAATCTCATTCATATCTCTTGCTTCTCTAATTGCAGATATTTTGTGCTCCAAATGAGGTGGAAGTGTAAGAAGGAACTTCTTGTTAATCTCCTTGTTGGTGTAGTGCTTCCCATTGAGATTCAGATCATTGATTAATTTGTTGTATCTCTCAAAAACCTGAGAGATACCCTCACCAGGGTTTGATCTGAAATGCTCATATTGTGAAGTGAGAATTTCCAGCATATTCTCTCTAACTTCCTCTGTCCCTTCATTTATTATCTCTATGGTTTCCCAAATGTGTTTGGCAGTATCACAGTTTAGGACATGATTATGCATGATAGGATCAAGACAATCAATAAGGATCAGCTATAGACAGGAATCCAAGGTAACATCCTCTTTTTCACCAGGAGTGAAATCCTTGGGATCTTTAGGGTACATCCTAGCAGCCCTAGTAACAATGTTACCCTCTTTTAATTCTTCCTCAATAATCATAGGAAGTTTTGGTCCATTCTTCATCACATCAATGTATTTAGGATTTGTAACCTTAAGAAATAGGAGCATTTTCTTCTTCCACATTGGATAATGCTCCTTGCTGAACATTGGGATTTTCACTGTACCCACTTTCTGTGTAGTAGACATCTTTTGAGATTTTTAGAATTCAAATAAAAAATCAGAGTTTAAAAGAAAAATCTCAAAACAATTGGATCTTTGATTTGTATATCAATCAAAAGGCTCTGATGCCAATTGTTAGGTCCTGATAAGTTTGTAGAAGGGGGGTTGAATACAAACTATACCGTTTTATCGAAATTTGTTCTTGAATAATTTAACAATTTAGAACAAATTAATGCGGAATATAAATGAAACAAAATTCAAGTTAAATATAAACTATATTAAACTTGAAGGGTGTTGCAAATACAATAAGGATTACAAAGTATTTATCTCAAACTAATTAATACAAATTTAGAATAAATTCGACATGAACTTTTCTAATATTTGTAATAAAAAGATCGAATGCTAAAAGCAAGTTCGAGATAAATTCTAGGGATAAAAATCCGCTAGATAATCAAAGCAATACAAGTAATCAACTTCTAGTGGTTTGGATTTAACAATACAAACTAGAATTAATTGCTTGAGAAGAAATGATATCAAATGGTTTCTTCTTGTTCTTGAGAGAAAAGAAATGGCTGATGCGTATATTTTGATAATACAAGTCTGTTGCTTTTTTATATTGATAATGCAAGTCACTTTTTCATTCTGCACAGCCTCGGGTAAATACAAATGTATTTGCCTTGTATGACCTGCACAGTAAGCTCGGTATGACCTGCCATTACTTTTCGGTAGAACCTGCTAATACTCGGTATGACCTGCAAGTACTCAGTAGAACCTGCTAGTACTCGGTATGACCTGCAAGTACTCGGTAGAACCTGCTAGTACTCGGTATGACCTGCCACCACTGTCCCTGTATGACCTGCCACACAGTACTTGTATGACCTTTAGAAAATTCGGTATGACCTGCCTTAAATAAAGCTGAGGTCATACCGAGAATAAAATAGGTCATACTAGTACTTAAGTTAATTTCTCTTAATTAAAATTAGTTAGATTAAATTCTAGATTAAATTAATTCTATTCTAGAATTAATTTAATAAATAATTTAAACAACTAACTTAATTAATTTAATAAATAAATTAATTCTGATAGAATTAATTTATTAATTAAATTGAATTAATAAATCAAAGAAGATAACTTAAAATCCTTGCATACAGAGTATTAAATTAAATTCCTTTAATCAAATTAGTTAATTTAAATTCTTAATTAAATTAATTCTTTTCTAGAATTAAATTAATAAATAATTTAAACAACTAAATTAATTAATTTAATAAATAAATTAATTCTGAAAGAATTAATTTATTAATTAAATTGATTAATAATTTAATTAATTAAAAGAAGATAACTTAAAATCATTGCATTCCTTTATCTTCTGAAAACCACTGAATATAGATGATTTAATTCCACTGATTGATGTCGTCATTCGATGCACTGTCTGGTTCATGAATAACTGACTTCAATGATAATTCTTCATCTTTTAAACATTTAAAGTTGTGGCTTCTTTTCTTTAGCTCTGATTAAACTCTGAATCCTGTACTTCTTGTGTCACCAACTGGAAATCTCTGTCACTGTAGTAAATCCACTTTCTTGAATACTTCACTGAGGCTTGAACAATAAATTGAACTTCTTTCAATGTAGAATAACTTCAAGTCTGTAGATAACTTTAATCTTCAATCTCTTGACAGATAAAACTCTCTGAGATTCCTGTGACCTTTAATCTAATATTTACTTATTACATTCTGGTTTAAGTTGAGTAGAATCCTCGAATTACAAATAGGCTATAACATATGCCTTTCAATATATTTTTAGGATCAAGCGCTTTACCAGTTGATCTAAAAGCCCGAGCTTGTAGAAGAGGCGCAACTTTATTTCCATATACTAGCCAGAAGCCAAGCGCCTACGTGTCGACATTTAGAGGGACATGTTGGCTTACCCAACAATCCCCCCCCCCAGCATGTGCCACCACTAATAAGTCCCTGTTAGGGGTACAATGGATGAGTACACTATATGCCTTACGGTGGGTTTCGAACACGAGACCTCGCTCTGATACCAATTTTTAGGATCAAGCGCTTTACCAGTTGATCTAAAAGCCCGAGCTTGTAGAAGAGGCGCAACTTTATTTCCATATACTAGCCAGAAGCCAAGCGCCTACGTGTCGACATTTAGAGGGACATGCTGGCTTACCCAACAGGCATGGTAAAATAGGTAAAATATTTTAAATAATTAAACACATTAAGTAAGAGTTTGCCCGTGTAACTATAATTATATTATTTTATTATTTTTAATTAGGACAAATGAATAAAAACCGAAAACCCAAAATTTTCAATGTTTCAGCTTTTATATAATAGTAAGTATAGATAGCTTAAAACACGTGTGATGCACAAATTGTTTTAAATAATTGTTATTTTACTATTTATATTTTAATACTTTTATTGATTGTATTTGTTAAGAAAAATAGGCATGTTAAAATATGTGATCGTTTTTAAATAATTAAAAATATTAACATAATTTTTTAAAAAAATAACTAAAGGTTTGTCCGTGATATTTTTGGAAAACAACATTAGGAATAGAAAAGGTGATATGTATTAGTTGAAAAAGGTGATGACCCATGATTTTGTTTTTTTTTGAAAAATGAGGGTATTTTTTTAGAAACAATAGAAATAGTAAAAGTTAATTGTCCGTGATATTTTTGAAAAAAGGAGGAAGATTTTGTTAAAAACATTGGAAAGTAATGTGTTTTATAAATAAGCAAGGACAATCAAGTAAAATCACTTTGTACGAAAAAACTGTACCGGCCAACGACCGACCAAACTTTTAAAATTTCGTCTTTAATAAAATGAAAAAGATAATTTTCCGTGATATTTTTGAAAAAAGCAAGTAATTTTGTTAGAAAAAATAGAAATAGTAAAAGGTAATCTCCCGTGAAATTTTTGGAAAAGGAAAAGATTTTGTTAGAAAAATTGAAAAATTATTGTGTTTTAGTTTAAAAGGCAATTGATTATAAAATGTATTGTTATTATTTAATAATATTTTTTAATAAATAAGGAAGAGCAATTAAGTAAAATCACTTTGTACCAAAAAATTGTACCGACCAAACTTTTAATGTTTCGTCTTATAATTTACTCATTTCCTTACAATTTACTTTTTTTTTTGAAATTTGCTTTAATTTATTTTCATTTTTAAAATTTCCAAAGTAATTTTTTTATAAAATTAACTATATTATTTACTTTCCTCTACTACTTAGCGGTTGGAAAATGAGGCCCAAGATTTGGGTTTAGAACAGTCCCAAAAAGCGGGCTCATGTGTTTAGTTAATTTTCTAGAAAATGAGCGGATTATATTAAAAAAAAAATAATGTATTTTTTAAAATCCGTGCAATGCTCGGATTGTTTTTAGTAATTGTTATTATTATTATTTATGTTTTAATATTTTATTAATTGCATTTGTTAAAAACAAATAAGTAGGTTTATTAATTTTTTTTAAATAATTAAAAGTATTAAAATCGATTTTAAAATAAATAAGTAACGGTTTGTCCGTGATATTTTTGGAAAAGGAGGGGTTTTATTAAGGAAAAATAAAAAAAAGTAATATTTTTAGTTGAAAAGGGTAATTGACCGCGATATTTTTAGAAAAAGAGCAGATTTTGTTTAAGAAATAGAAAAATAATGTATTTTAGCTAAAACTTTAATTGATTATAAATAATGTTATTATTTAAAAATAATAAGGGTAATTAAGTAAAATTACTTAGGACCGACCAAACTTTTAATAATGCTATTATTTAAAATTAAGTAAGGGTAATTAAGTAAAATCACTTATGACCAACCAAACATTCTATTATAATTAATTAAAATCACTTTCTATTTTTCCTAACCAAAACATCTCATTTTCCAAAAATATCACTGACAGTTTTATTTAATAAAATAAAATAATAATATTATAATTACTAATGACTAACCAATTACCTTTTTTTCCAAAATGTATATTATTTTTTATATTTTATAACTAATATTTTTCCTAACTAAAATCTCATAAATATCACTGACTATTCCATTTAATAGCATAAAATACTAATATTATAAATACTAATAATTAACCGATTACCACTATTAGCCAAAACATATATTTTTTTATATTTTCTAACTAAAATTTCTTGTTTTCTAAAATTATCACATATATATATAATTACCAGTTATCTCGAATGCGACATTAAACGTTGAAAATTAGACAGGAACAGACCTATAAATTATTAAACCAAGTCGAATCAAAAATATATATATAGTAAATGAATGCATAAATTAATCATCAAAAAAATAAAAGCAAATAAGACAACATATGAAAGTTATTATTTATAATATTAATTTAAAAATATAAATAAAGATTAAATTTCGTCAAATATGTAGTATTATACCTTTTTTTAAATATATAATAGATCAATTGTATCCTATATATAACTAACAAAATAAAAATAAAAATATTAAAAATTAAGTAATAAAATATTTAAAAGTAACACTAGCAAAAGAAAGTTTTTTTTATTAGTAGTGTGGTTATTCGTTCTTTAATTTGTTCATTCAATGGTTAACATATTTATATATATATAAAACTTAACTATGCTAATTAGAACACATTTCTTAAACCTATTTATTTGGATCATGTGATGAGTTTATACTTTTTAAGTCAATATACTTGGACCAATTTACGGGCTTATTTATTTAAAAATATTTTAGTACATCTCTAAAGATATTTGTTTAGGCATAATTATTACACATCAATTAAAATAATATACTAATAAAGTATATTATTTTTAATTAGTATAATATATTATAATTAATTATCACAAATTACTATAATTATTTTAAAAGTAGACCAAATTATTTTAAAAACTTATTTAAATAGTCTTATTTATTTTAAAAGGTTATTTATATTTTTTAACATATCTTATTATTATAATTATAAATTTCAATAAAAATATATTTAGGGACCTACTTAGTTTTTTAACAAATTCATTTAATATCCAACTAATAAAAATATTATACACGAACACAAATAATAAGTTAACAATTATTAAATAATCTCCATCACACGATTATAGGCTAGTATATATACTAGCATAATAACCCGAGGCACGGGTCATTTTCTAGCACGTAAATTCATTTATTTTTGTGACTTAAAAAAATATATTTTGCTATAATTATATATTTTTTGATCATACATATTTTATTATAATGTCACTATTTTAATTTATAAATAATTTGATTTAATCGTTCATATAAGCATAAAAAATAAGATGTTTCACAACATATAAATATGTTGTACATATAATAGTGTATAATACATATAGACCACTTATTTGAATGTTGACGAATTTATGTAATATATAGAAATCATCTAGTAATTTAATCTTATAGTAACTCTCGTTAAAATAACATAAAGTTAAAAAATAGGAGTGTTTTTCTTTTTCATTCTCTTTAGAGCTTTTTATCACTTTTCATCAACATAAATCAAATTTGGAATGAAATTGTTTAATATTTTATCCTGGTATTTTTGTCCTACGTTCATTCATTAAAGAATCTCGTAATTACATCAAAGGGGAAATAAAATTCTTTTCATTTCTTTCTCTTCCAAGATATATATTCGACAATATAATCACAATGTAAATGAGTTATACAAGGATGACACATTTTTTGTATATTAGCTATAATTTTGACATCTAAAGAAATATACTATTTATCAATATAATGTTGAGAAACAGTAATGATGTCATCATCAATATTTGCAAAATTAATTAATTATTTTAAATTTTCAATAATTTAAATGGCTTATAGTGTATAATGAAGTTGATCGAGCATAATATATTATTGTGTACGTGCATATGCATTATCCTATATTCTAAAAAATAAGAACTCTTGTGAACTTGACTATACATTTTAACCCAAAATTTTGTACAATTTATTATCAACTTTTTAATATTATTCCAACCAAAATTTTTATAAGTGTACTATCCAACATTATAATTGATGTACTTATAGATTGATTTTTATATTTTGTCATATGATATAATATGTATGATCTTCTTTTTTTGAAGAAATTTTCAACCTGTATAAAATTTATTTAGTTTTCTTTTTTTGTACTATCTAATATTCGTAAGAATCTCATATTTCAATTATTTTGAACTCAAGACCAAATAAGTTTTTTCAAATATGGTTATATTTATTCATTAATTCGATTGAGACTAATCAATCTTTTTCTTAAAATAATTAAAATATAAATTCATATTAATATAAACTAAATATGTTAATATAATTATATTAATATAATTATAAATCTACTCACTTCTTTTATATATATGTATATGAGAAAATATCCATTTGAGCAATCAATACACATTCTTATTATTGTGGCCCTTAACACCCTCCTAACATGTTAAACTGGATGTTGTATTTTGTTTAACGATGCTGCTTATTAACTAGTGTATCAAGTGTCAACTTTAATATGCACTAGTGTAAGCAAGCAATAGCTCAGTGGCCCATGATCATGGAATGCAAATAAGTTAGTTAGTCTTATATAACACTCTCAGAGTAAACTTCAAACAACAACAGTGTGATCTAGAGTGAGTTTTAGTCTATATGAGATCTAGAGTGAGTTACTCTTTAGAGCGATGTATGGGTGTCGTTATCCTTGATTCTTTGACTTTCCACATTGAGTGAATGAGTTAGACCCTAGCTCTGTTGCCTCAATAAATAGTAAATTGCAGTGTTCGTTGACTGAGTAAAATGAGTTGACAATAGATAGAAAATGCTAAGTAAAGGTTTTACTGTTTATGCGGCATTCTGTATATAATATATAATAGATATGGTAAACATTGCACCGTGTTCAGATTATCACGATACTTACAAATTTACAATGATGTGTAAGGCCGCACATGAAATAACCGTATAGAGAGGTATTTAGGTTCTTGTTTGCAATTATTTGAGGCATTTTCGACAGTATGCCTTCAAAATTGGGTATATAGGACCATAACCCTATAAATATCAAGAATTATTTAGGTAATATAAATATATAATATCGATAAATAACATAAATATCATGTAAACATGTTATCAATGTATGTCATATAACATTTATTATTGTGTAATTTAAAAATAATTTTAACACTACTTTTATTAATTTAGAAAAATATAAGTAATAAACATATAATTAAAATACTTGTAATATGTTAATGTATAAACTTTATTATTATGTTTTATGTATTAAATATTTAATTAATTTAAAAAGAGTACAAGAAAAGATATATTGTTATGTAAGAATAGAAAATATATTATGGTTAATATTATGTATAAGAAATATTTAATTAATTGAAAAAAGACAATTTCATAGCACGTGATTTTTTTACCAAAATATTTGAAATTGGTTAAATACATAATCACGTACCATATTTGAAAAATAAAATACAAAATTTAAAAAAAATGTGAATCGCTATCAATTTTATTCTAAAGTTTAAGTAATTGTAAAAATAGGATACATGTCAGTTCATGTAAAAGGATTCTTAACCCAAAATTAGAAAATTATGTAGTACAAGGATTAATTGATTGGATGATGTTAGTGGTTTAATTCATGGTACAAATAAATTTCGCTCATTTTTTCCATTGAATAAGAAAGTGATAATTTTTTTTGTATATATAACTGCATACCATATTTTAAAATACAAAATTTTGAAAATAATGTGCATCACTAATTATTTTTATTCAAAACTTAAATTAATAATAATAAAAAGAACAAAAGAGACGTCGAGTTTATGTAAAATGATTTTTAACTTGAAACGTTTAGCGGAGGTTGTTGGAGACTAAGTTGACATGCTTCCAACTCATTTTCTAGCTAATTAAAGTACAAACTCGTATTTACAAATCAATAACAAAAATATCAATTGTCCTTTGTATTCAATATTTTAATAAGATAATGAGCAAAAAAATAGAAGATCCGAGTCATGTTGGTTAAACTAGATGACTAAAATTATATAAAATAATAATTTTGTAAACTTTGCTAAATTTGTAAGGAATTGTACTCCATGAAATTGGTTATAATAATTGGTTATATTTTAAAAATAATATATTTTTATTATTTCAAGTTGTTAAAGTTATGATGTATTATTTGAATATGGTAATAGATGAGGTGGAGTTTTATTATGTCTATAGGTTCGACAAATATAACTAATATATTGAGATTAAATATAACCGATATATAGAAATTAACTAAAATTTTAGCTAACAAGAATGGTTCATTGAAGATGAGATTTTTTTACATATTCTCTATAATATTTATTTATAGCATGCCCCGCACATTTTTAACTAAGAGTTTAAATGGTTGGAGATGCTCTAAATATAGATTGTATTAACCTCAATGTTTTGAAAATCCTAACTTGGTCACGCTATATATTGCCACAATCAGCAGAACTTACTGTTTTTGTGAAAGGAGACGAGATGATGAATGTTTAGAATTCAACAAAAGAGAAAATGGAGGGCACAAAGTAAAAGACCGCATAATAGTTGGAAATGGAGTTGTGGTTTTAGTTGATTGCTTTACAGGTTGGTGATTTTGACATGTGTGGAGTTGTTTCATCCTCTGGAGTTCTCAAGTTGTAGCTAGCCTGTAGGCAATGCATGCATGCATCTACTCACGACTCACGAGCATGGACATCTTGCAATGCAACTATCTATGGTTCATACTTCATATATCGAAAACTTTATGAAGACACAGTCAGTTGTTATAATTACACGAAACGCAACTAGCTATGCATCTTTCAGCAGATTATCTTTTTGACAATTTTTTGGATGTTGGTCTCGTTTGTTTGGTCAACTTTCTAATTACGCAACAACTTAAGCTTCCTTGTAACTGAATTATAATTATAAGTTCCAAGTTGATTCAAAAATTTGTGTTTGGATGATTACTGTGTAACTAGAAATTACGTCGTTAATTTTGGCAAGTAAATAATGATTTTATATTAGATAGCTATGTAATTTATAGTGATCATGATAAATCTTGGTAACTAAATTTTCATGTTTTGTGGTAACCACTGAAATCTTGGAAATTTGAGTTTTCTTGTTCAATTTAAAATACAATGAACCAAATAGTGTAACTTATTTTTAATCTAAGAAACTTCTAGTTACGTTACTCGGTTACATGAAAGCAAACCAGACCTAGGTGTTTTCTTTTTTGTTAGGAGACTACAAACTTTTGACTCTGTGGCAGAATAAATATACATGAAAAGTATGACAAATGAGTTGCGGACGCAAGTGGTGAAGTGCTGTTGAAATGTAAAATGAAATAGTGAGGAGAATATTTTAAATAAACTGCTTACATAACTCCATTTCTGTAATTATTTCATTATTTTAAAATTTGTTTAGATAGTTTTCAAAATATAATTTAAAATTTATATATTTTGTTACTTAATATTTGAAATAATAATAAAAGTTTAATATAAATAAGTCATAATTATTCGAAAAAGATTTATTATGGAAATGGAAGGAACATAAGAATTGTTTTGGTCGATTATGCATCTTAGAGGTCCATATATACTACAAGAATTCCCTGCATTTGCGATAAAAATTCTGTCAGTAGAGGCTAAATACCAATGGCAAATTAGGATGACGACAGAAATTGCGACAAAAAAAGGTATTGCAATTTTGGCAGTAACTGTAAGAGCTTCCCGGAATTCAAATGACTACTTATTCGCCAAGATATTAATCACTTTTGAGAAAATGTTTATCCTAAAAATTATTTTATGTCATAGATTGTTTCATATTTCCAATTTTTATCTAAACAAAACAATGTGTAATTAAGTAAAAAATGAATTACTTTTATTAAAAAATTAGATTTATATATTATTTAAATGAGTATCCAATTTTACAAATTTTAAAATGAACGGGAGAATTGGACCTAGAAGTTAAGACAACAATAAACAAATTCTAATTACTTTAACTATTATAAACTACCTCTCAAAAAAACTAATATAAACTAAATGCTTGTTTGGTATATAGGGCGTGTTTGGCTGCGTATTTATAAGTTAACTTATAGCTTATAAACTCATTTCAGCTTATGAGGGGTGTTTGTGTACTCGGATTATTTCATCAACTTATAAATTATAACTTATTTTTTTAGCTTATGACTTATGGGGGTATTTGTCTACCCAACTTATAATCTAACTTATAACTTATAAATTGATAAGTTGAATGTTAGAAAATACTAACATTTTGCTCAAATTATTTCATTTTTCATGATTTCTTTATCTATTTAGTAGTTTATATTTTTATATTTATACTTTTAAATGTTTTTTAATCTAAAATGTATTTATCAAGATCATTATATTAATTAATTATTTTTTCAATTTAGTTGTTTATATTTTTATATTTATACTTTTAAATGTTTTTTAATCTAAAATGTATTTATCGAGATCATTATATTAATTAATTATTTTTTAAATTTAATTTAACAAAAAAATTATCAACTTATAAGTAAATTTATCCAAACACTTACGTAACTTATAAGTTTGCATTAACTTATCACTTATAAAGCACTTACTCATTATAATACATAAGTTCACTTTTTTTAGTTCTCCCAAACACTTATAACAATCCATCAAGTTATCACTTATAAAGCACTTACTCATTTTAAGTTATAAGTCAACTTTTGCTTGATAACCCAAACGCCCACATAATAGAAAATAATTTCCTAAAGTAATATTAGTTTCCCGTCTATATGAAGTTCATGTCAACGGATCGGGTTCGGATCGGCCTAAATTCATATCCATATCCATTTATTTTAGCGGATTCAGATTCGGATCGGATCAGGACCAGATTTTTTATAGTCCGATCCATATCCGGATCCGTTCGGATCACGAATCGGATATCCGATCCATTTATATTTTTCCTTAAAAATTTTGATTTAAATTAAAATTTCACTTAATATTGATTTTTTACAATATCTTGTAATAGTAAACAAAATAATTAAATAATAACTCTAAAGTTTAAAATACGAACTCTAACATAATATTAGAAATTTAAAAACAAATAAAAATAGAAAATTTAGAATAATATTGAGAAAAACACGATGATTCATAGGCCCAACGATGATATTATACTTCGGAAAAATCTTATCTCACTTTTTAATTAGTAGTGATTGTATAGACTACAAAGTATTGACTATTTAAAATTGCAAATAATTTTTTCATAATATATATTATACAAATATATTTATATAAATATTATATATAATATATTTATATATATTATATTCGGATCGGATCGTTAACGGATCAGATCGACCTAAATTCATATCCGCTCCATTTATTATCGGATTTTTCTTATCGGATCGAATTTCAGATCATATTTTTTTTTGCCAAATCCATATCCATTAAAACGGCCTCGGATCGGATCGGATCGGATCGGATCGCTGCTCCATTGACAGACCTATCTGTGAAGTGAAATTTTTAAGTTAATATTTATTTGGGTAATTTTGGATTATAAGTAACTTATCAGTTATTAAAAATGTATAAATTAAAATAAGTTTGATAAATAATACATTTGAATGATGATATTAACTTCTATCAAATAAAATTTAAAAAGTAAAATAAATTATTCAAACAAATATTTCTCGCTTAAGCCGCAGCCAAATAGCCTAATATACACATATCGTCTATAGCTATTTTTTAGGAGGAGAAATGTGAATAAGATATAGGTAAATAACTTTTCACATGTACACTTTGTAAGTAATTTTTAATATCTATACTTTGTGCAATTAAATAATTTTATTATTTTTAACTTTCCAAATATTTCAAATATGAACATAAGTATGTGGAAAAAGATAACTAATAGTGATTGGTGATCATTCTAGATCAATAAAAGTAATCTCGGTGAGTGCAATAGTACATAATTCAAACTTTTAGAAATGTTGTAAAGTGGCTTTTTTAGTAATAGACATTTGTCGAATATTTCCAGCCAGGGTCAGTATCATTGGAATGCTTGTTTCCAAGCAAAAGGAAAGGGCTGGTTGTCGTTTCGAGAAATGGAAGACAACGGCATTGAAATTAACCCCCCAACAAAAGAACATATGTATGGTGACAAACAATAACAACAGCCAAGTTAAATGGTTGGGTAATATTCTCGGAGAGAGAGCCACTAATATTCTTGGAGAGAGAGATCCACTAAGAGCATCTTCAAAGAAAACAATTAGCTATAAAATTTAGATGGTATTTAGTATAAATAATATATAAAAAATTGGGTTAATTATCTTGTTTGTCACTAAAGTGGGCCTAAAGTATCAAGTTGGTCACCAAACTGAAAACGGTCTCAAATAGGTCACTAAAGTCAGGTAAATTCTATTATATAACTTACTTTTTTCTGGACGGAAAACACTAATATTAATGCTAATTTCTTCGATTTTATGGTCTGAAATGGATATGTTACCCTACCATGTAGATATTACATTAAATATTTTTTAATACATCATCATTTTTCGCCGAAAAAAATTTATTTATTTAGTGGAGTGTACCTTGTAGCCGACTTAGTGACCTGATTGAGACAATTTTCAGTTTGGTGACCAACTTGATATTTTAGGCCCACTTTAGTGATCAACAAGATAATTAACCCATAAAAAATTTAGTATTTTAATGCATCAAAATCTTTAATTAAAATTATAGACAATTATGATTCGTTGATCAAATTTGTCAACCTCAAAACCCCTTAGCAATGTGCAAAATTTTAACTATTTTTTATTATAAATTTTTTAACCAATTAATATAACTAATGTCATTGAAGATGCTCTCAACATTTCATAATTGATTCATATTAGTATACAAAATATGGATTCATATTGGATTTTGGCATAATCTTTCCATTCGCATGGTTGGATTTTGACATAATCTTTCCATTCGCAAGGTTGGATTATTGAAAAAATATTAATTAAATAAATATGATTATAAACGATACTAAGAAAAAAAAATTAGTGTAATCTTTAGAAACTCCCCAATTATATCCTATATATAATTGTAATAAGGGAGTTAAGATGGTTTGATCGTCAGACATGTTTGTCATTACATAAATATTATACTAATTATAATTTACATAATAATTAAATAAAAATTTATAATATTGTTAAATTGCACACCTAATTTCAAAAATTGTGAAAGGTGTTTGTTGCGTTCCACAAAAAAATATTCAAAAATTCGTTATTTATAGTAAAATAAAGTTATTGATCCAAAAATATATAAATTATGATTTTAAATTAGAAAAAACAAGAAATTTCATGAAAAAAATACAATACAAATTAAAATAATAGATACTGATATTACTAAAACTAGCTTATAGCCCGTACGATGCACGGTTACTTAAATTTTATTTATAATTATTTTGTTTATAATTATATTTTTATTATCCATGCAACACACGATTTTTTTAAATATTTATAATTATATTTATTTATGAATATTTTAATATTTAAAAGTTATTAGTTTACATGATTAAATTATTGTTAAAAAAGATTTAGCCAAAAAAATTACAGTTAAAATTTTGATATTTATTATATTTTACACGCTAAACTATTCTAAAACTAAAAAGAGAATAAAGTAACGAAATTTAATGTTGAGAATTCTATTCGATTTAGAAAATCTACTTATATGTAGTTTAGATTATTAGAATACCATTTATTAACCAAATACAGTTTTTAATGTTAAATCTAACGGTTTTCACCTATCTATTTAACATTAAACGATTTTGATTATTTTGGTATTAAATGAGTTTCCTTATTTAATTACAACTATTTTTATGTTTTGACTTTTTAGAAAATCCAATCCTAATATAATATATTTTAACTTATATCATTTTTAGACAATAACTTCTTTTTATATGATATAATCTTGATCATCTATTTTTAAAAATATTGGATCTAACGGTTGAGAATGTTTTGGCGGTATTTAGAAACAAACTATCATGATAACATCATTATTTTTTCTTAATATTTATAATTTTTTTAATTTATAATTTTTTTAAATATTTATTGCTAAAATATAATATACTTTTTTTTTGTAATATGTTAAAGATGCGGGAACTTTGAACTTTTGAGAAAATAAATTATCAATTAAAATATTTTTTTTTTGTAATAGTTCTTTTAAAGTAGTACACCGTGACGATCAAAATTCTGTATAAAATTCATTTTTTTATAGTATATCCTATAAATATCTATGTTATTATATTAAAGACTAAATAATGAAAGTTTCCTTATATGTTTGGTCGCTTTGTTTGATCACTCGATCCATAATCGTTGGATATTTCAAATTAAATTGTTGAAAAACGTTAGATATAACAGTAAAATTATCATGTAGAATGATCTAAGTTTTGAATCTACCAACAACATATTAAAATTTATAGGTTTTTTTTAAATAAAGAATTTTTTTCATTTTTTTTCTTGCAGACATAGGTTATTTGATATTATTTTTTGTAAATTACGATTTTTCAGAAAAGTACTATACTAATTGATTAAGAAACTTTTAAACTTTCGAATTTAATAATTTACAATGTATATATGTTAAAAAAAGTTTGGCCTCGAGTCTAAAATTTTAAAATACGTTTTTTTTAATATGAATATAGTGCTGCTAACAATGAAATTAGGTATCTATGAGTTCTTATAAAACAAAATCACCATTTACGTATAATTTATTATTTAATAATAAATAATATTTGATTAGTTATGATCTAAAACTTAATAAAATAAGATTAAAAATATGCACAATTTTATAAAATTTTATCCTCATATTATTATATTCTTTGTTGATTTGAATTTTTCTTAGATTGATTTTAATTTTTGAACATAGATTTCTAAATTTAAAATAGTTAGAAAAAAATAATTAAATTGGTATTAAAATAATGATGACATAATAATTATTATTAGAATTTAAATATTCACTTTACTAATTTGGGCTTTATCTTGTGTTTTAAAAATCAGATTTTGACAATTTTATACCCCACATGAAGATAACTAAATTATATTTAATTAAAAGACGGTTTAACAATTTTTATCTAACCGGAATTATCCATGGAAGAGAAAAGAAAGTCACGAATTTTTTACATGGAAAATTCTATTCAATATAGAAAAATTATTTATATTTGATATATTTAGTTTAAATTATCAAAATACACTTTTTAGAATTTAAATATAATTCTATTATTAATAAAATACACTTTTTAAATATTTGATCTAACGATTTTCATTTATCTAGTTAAGATCTAATGGTCCTTATTAATTTGGTTATCTACGACCAAAATTTTGGATAAGATCCCTATTATGATTATTATATATAAGGATTTAATATAATAAGGATATCAAGTATATACTGATATAAGTATCTTACTAACTGCTTTTACTTTTAATGTTTCGGTTTTATTTACAGTGTATATAAAATTTTAAAATATATTATTACTTAAAAATTATTAAACAGAATAAAAATTATGTTATGATTATATAAAATTTTATTCTCATATTATTATATTCTTTATCGATTTGAATTTGTTCTTAATTAATTTTGATACTTTTTTTGAAAGAAACATAAAATTTCTCTATATTTAAAAGAATTAGTGGAAAATAAATAAATTGGTGCTACAATAATAAAAAATATTATTAAAATTTAGATACACACTTTACTATTTGGGTTCTATCCTGAGTTTTAGAAATTGAATTTTGACGATTTTACAACTCATGCGAAACTAACGAAATTATCTTTAATTTAATGATGGTTTAATAATTATTATCTAACTTGACCAGTTGACCTACTCATAAAATAAACTGAAAAGAAAAGATGGTTTTACATAAAGAATTCAATTCAATATAGAAAATCAATTCATAATTGGTTTAAATTATCAAAGAACACTTCTTATTATTTAAATATAATCCTATCTTTAATCAAATACACAATTTAATATAAGTATTATATTCAAAATTATCGTTTATGAATATGAAACCCTCAATATTTTAATAATATTTTGATATTATCCTTTTATGTTTGTTATATGTAAAATAATATAATTATAATTTGGATTAATCAAATTGTTATGTTCCTTTAGAAAAAAAGTGTTTAAATTTATTCATGTACAGGAGTTCTCCACGTAGGGTACACGTGTATCATTGTAATCGATATGAATTGTTATCTTGATATTTGATTTAATAATTATTATCTAACTGGAACTATACATATAAGTGATTAATAAACCATCATATATTATTTAATAATCACTTATATTGATATTTGGTTTATAAGCCATTAAATTAATGGGTAGTACAATATAAGTGATTAACTACCCATTTTTGGCAGTTACATTTGTATTTTGATTGTTTCTCTGCGGGGCTGGTAAATAACCCAACCATTTGCTTCAGGCCCAGTCCATAGCACAATATAATTCTTTCCTTTTGGGACATGGGCCGAAGAAACTCTTCTAATCCCTTCTGCAGTTTAGAAGGGGGAAAAAGACAGAAATTATCATCTATTCTCCTCGGTTCCCGCGACACAGCCACCACAGTTCTTTGCATTTTCTTCATTGGGTAACATTAATTTTCATCTCTTTTTATTTACTTTTTGTATCTATATCTGTCTGCTTTCTGTATGTATGTCTTTTTGTATGTGCTAAAAACTGGATATTATGCAATCTGGTGTTTTTTGATTAAGGTTTCTAATTGTGTATTAATTATGCAAAACTAGGTAATTATTGACCATGATGATACTACATAGTACTGAGGAAGTATTTTTGCGAGATTTAAATCTATGGAGCTCCCTGTCATAGTAAGGACCAGATTGATGTGAAAAGGGGTGTTTTTCTATGTCATATACAGTAGTTACTTTAGTTTGCCATGGTAATTAGTAGGTGGAGTAAATAAGTAATAATCATGTTGCGTTTAATCTTAAGATCTTTTTAGTCCATCAATGGCTAGAGTTTTATATTTTCTGTATGATATTATGATATTACACTATAAACTCTGGACATGTTTAAGAGACACAACTTCAAGGTGACATGATCTCATAATTTTTTGGTTCCCATTGTGTTCTTAAGGAGCTTGACTTTGAAAAATATTCCAGAATGCAACACTAGAAGCACCAAAATTAATACCGATTGCAATATCTTGAATTCTGTTGTAGTTTTCTTCTATGCAGTCGTTTCACCTTCTATGTTTAGGCTTCATTTCAGTTTGATTTAAATTATAGTTTAATAACTATTTTTGTGTAGTTTTATTTACTTGAGTTCAGCATAATTCTTGATAACTTTAGATACATTTATACCCTTTTCATATAAACAACAAAGTATAATAGAGGAATATATACGTGTTGTTGGCTATCTTTAGGGTTAAAAAGTAGTAATTTTTTGTTTTTTTGCAGCTATGGCCAATGATGGAGAAATGAAGGGAGATAAACTTGTACTGAGGGGCCTTAAGTTTCACGGCTACCACGGGGTGAAGGAAGAAGAAAAGAAACTTGGTCAGAAATTCGTAATTGATATAGATGCTTGGATGGATCTTCGACCAGCTGGTATATCTGACTGCTTGGAGGATACCATCAGTTATACTGATATATATCGGTGAGGATGCACTTTTTGCTTGTCTATTATAAAGTGAACTGTTATAGCTGCACGACTCCCGTTTTGCGTGTCACTATATTGCTTGAAACTGTATACCTTCGGTTGGGCATCTTTTATTGCAATCATCTGCATGAACTTTCTTATTGAGGCTGATCTTGTAAGTTTGAATGAGAACATATTCAGCTTGCTCCAACTATTGAGGATAACCATTGTTGAATTGACCTTCTGATGTGCGCATATTGCATGAAAAAGAGTAACGGTTTTCTCTTTTTGGCCACTTTTTTCTTTTTGAAGACTAGAATATGTGATCTGTATGTGCCTTTGTCCTCTTATTATCTAAAGTGGTTAGACTCTTATGGCTTATCTGAGTAATTTGCTGATCATGAAAAGGTTCTCAAATATGTTACTTAAGATCTCCTTTAATATCCTCTACTACGGTGTTCATCTGCAACCGTAATTTGTTTTGTTCACAGTAATTTAGTTTTGCTTTATCCCTGTTCCACTTGGTTAAAAAAATCAAAAGGAAGAATCAACTTCAGTCAGTAGCACATCACTGAGATATGTTTAAATTTTTAATGATTCACAGCATCGTTAAAGAAGTTGTGGAGGGAACACCTCAAAATCTCTTGGAAACAGTAGCTCAACTCATTGCGTCAGCTACTCTAACCAAGCACTCACGGATATCTGCCGTCCGCGTGCAGGTTCAGAAACCTCACGTCTCAGTTCCTGGTCACATTGACTTCTTGGGTGTTGAGATTACCAGATACAGAAGTATTGACGGTCCCAAATAAAGTTTTGCAGCAACTGGATGCACTTCAGTCTTTTTTGTTGTGTAAAAATTATGTATCTTTGACTCGTTGAATATTTGGATGTGTTGAAAATCTGCAAATTATGTAGCTTTGTTTCAAAGGATTTGTTGAGACTTGAGAATGACATCGCTATATTAATACACCACAATGACATGGGCTACTAGTGATATTTATAAGCGGATAATTTACTAGTGCTTTATGTACTAGGGAAGAATGCATCTTTGGGCCCTGTCACTATTATAAATGGCCCAGAAATAGAACTTGCTCCGGATTATTCAACCTCGTCTTATATCCGGTGTTCTAAATGTCGCCCATTAATCGGTTGACGGACGAACACTATCTTGATTAAGTGGAAATTGGATCAAAAAGTGGTTTTTTAATAAATCGGTTAAAAGTTATAAAATGACTATTAAATATTTAATATATGATTATTTTCTCAAATTAACTTACTTTTTTCGTTCATACACAAGTATAGACTAATAATATGCGGGTCTTTTCCGTAAATCTCATCATTTAAATATCAATATTGCACTAATGACTATGACATTTTGTTGTAAATCTTTTGAATGTTTGATGATAATAAAATCAAATTATAGATTTATTAAACAAATTGCCTCCGATTATTTGATTAATCACTAGAAGTGATATGAACCGAAAAGTAATTATAGAAATATAATTGACTATTCAATGGAAGGGCCGATATTTAAGGTCCGACACCCTGATTATTCATTAATTTCGTAATTAATGAATGAGGAAAATATACAGCTCATAAAAAGAGTCCAAAATATGGTAAATTCATCAAAGAAGGATCCGGAATCCCAATTAAAGGCAATTAATGAGTCATAGCCTTTATCAACAAGGAAAAGACTTATCCTGCAAGAAATACAATGTTGATCCAATATCAAAAAGGAGACTTATTCGCTAAGACTCCTAAACATACCATAAATACTAGGCTCTAGACGCTTATATAAGGACCCTGATCCTACAATCAGAACTACGTTTTGGACACAGCTCCATACGTAATCTACTACGTTTTGGGCACAACTCCATTCGTCACAACACCTCGAAGGCGCAACAAGCCACAAAGGCACCCCTAGAACTACGTTTTAGACTTCATCCTCGAATAAGGACATACAAGTCACTACGTCCTTAGTGTGCCCCTGCCACCATAGCCCCGAGGGCAACACCAAGAACTACGTTTAATTGGCTTGATTCTCTAAACACTAGAGATACGTAGGCATCTTGTGAGGATCGATTTAGTCTCGAAACGCAAGTGCAACCATTAAAGCTTGAAGCTCATTAATCCTAGCAATTAATATACAAGTACGTTTTTTAATCCATAACATTTGGCGCCGTCTGTGGGAAGACAACATCAACCATGGCAAACACACGAAGAACAACTCGAGGTCCTCAAACTTCTGATGGACTTCCTCTTACTTCTGCAACAGAAACTAAGGGGAGCCAACCACCGTCAATCACTGGCACTGAAGGGGCAGATGCCCCCATCACCAACACTCAAGGACCGGAAATCCCGATTTCGGTTGAAGGGACGAATCCCCTGCAGATGGTCATTCATGGATCTAATCCATAAGAGACCGTTCACCAGCAACCAATCTCGACTTCTCCACTCATCATTAATGCACCGAGAAGCCTTCAACTCCATACTACTGATCTCCCTCAATACGCGAATCAGACTTTGGGGATGCCAAGCTATGGCATGCCCCCTCGACCCATGGCGGGCGGTAGTGGAACTAATCCAATCCACCATGAGGCATACGCGCCCCCTTATATCCAAGGTCTGGGACCCCAAGCTAGACGAGCCCCTTTTCAAGACTACTCAGGTTCCTATACCGAGGATGAAAATTACTCAACAGGAGATGAGAGGGACGTTGCCCCAAGAAGGAGACGTTCCTCCCAAACCAATCGGGAAACTACTAAGGAAAAACTTGCATCCCTTGAAGCCGAGGCTGCAAGGCTCAAAAAGTTATTGGCAGAAGAAGAGGCCGCAAGGTCGCAAAATCAAGGAAGAGTCCCGGTGATCAACTTGGACCCAGCACCATGGAAAAGCAATAGGGCTGAAGCCCCGATGGGTGATCCCACTATTTTGTTACCCCTAGGAGATCCTGATGATCCAACACCGCCCTTCACTCAAGACATCATGAAAGCCAACATCTCCAGAAATTCAAGACGCCAACGATCAAGGCTTATGATGGAACGGGAGATCCCGCAAACCATGTAAGAACCTTCTCCAACACACTGCTGTTGCAGCCAACCAATGATGCAGTTAAGTGCCGAGCGTTTCCACAAACCCTAGCAGGCATCGCACAACGTTGGTACAGCCGCTTGCCTCCCAATTCTATTGGGTCCTTCAAGGAATTGAGCAAGGCGTTCATCAACCAATTCGTAAGTGGGAGAGTGCACGAGAAAAGTTCTGCATCCCTCATGGGAATTCAACAAGGAAAGAATGAAGCCTTGAGAGATTACATTAATTGATTCACTAGAGAGGCTCTGAAAGTCCCAGACTTGGAGGACAAAGTGGTTATGATAGCCATGCAGCAAGGAACTACTAATGATCACTTCAAAAGATCATTGGCAAAACATCCACCCGAGAGCATGTTAAAGCTCCAAGATAGAGCCGACAAGTACATCAAAGCAGAAGAAAGTATGAGGAAATATGAACCCACTACTGGTGGCAGTGGAAATTCAAAGAAGAGAAAAGAAACACAGGAATATGATGTCAAGGAAAAGTTTCCTAGAACATCAAAGGATTCTGATTCTCCACCCAAGAGGAACAATTTTAGGCCAAAATTCACGGAGTATGCAAGATTGAACACTCCCAGGAGTCAAATTCTGATGGAAATAACAAAGGAGGAGGATCTCAAATGGCCGAAACCAATGAGGGCTGACTTGTCCAAACAGAACCAAAACCAATTCTGTCGCTTCCACAAAGAAGTTGGTCACGACACCGAATATTGTAGGCAACTGAAAGATGAAATTGAGTTTCTGATACGGAGAGGAAAACTCAGCAAATTTACCAAGGATGGAAATCAAGGGAGTCAAAGAGGAAACTATGAAAGAAAGGATTACGACAGAAGGGACAACGACCAAGATCGTAACCCTAAGCCCCGAGGGCCAGTCATCAACATGATATTCGGAGGGCCAACTGTTGCTGGGTCCTCCCGAAACTCAAGAAAAACTTATGCTCGAGAGGTAATGACTGTGGTTGGAGAAGCACCGAAGCGTGCCAGAACAGAAGTGTCAATAGGTTTTGATGATTCAGACTTGGAAGGGGTGAAGTTCCCCCACGATGACCCTCTAGTCATCATACCTGTGATTGACAATTCCGAAACAAAGAGAGTCCTAGTCGACAATGGAGCTTCAGTGGATATCTTGTTCCACGATGCTTTTATCAAGATGGGTTACACTGATTCTCAGTTAACACCCTCAAATATGCCCATATGCGGATTCAATGGGGTGGAATCAAAAGTGGAAGGCACTATCCAACTCCCAATGACCATGGGGCAAGGGATGAATACGTCTACTCAAATGCTGAACTTCATAGTTATAAAGGCAACTTCAACCTACAATGCAATCCTGGGAAGGATTGGTCTTCATGCGTTCAAGGCCGTTGCCTCATCTTATCATATAAAAATCAAGTTCCCAACGAGGAATGGGATTGGTGAAGAACGAGGAGACCAAAAGATGGCTAGAAGTTGTTATGTAGCCGCGTTAAGGCCTGATGGAATCGGGGGCAAGTTCTCCCAATTGAAGACATGGATACTGACGACAATGAGGACCGAAAAGGGAAACCAGCTGAGGATTTAATCCCAAATCCCTGGTGAACCGGAGAAGGTGACTTATGTCGGGGCACTACTACCTGAGCCATTGAAAAGCAAGCTCATATCTTTTCTTCAAGAGAACAATGACGGTTTTGCTTGGACAACGACTGACATGCCAGGGATTGATCCCCAATTGATAACTCACAAGTTGAATGTGGATCCTGAAAGAAAGACGGTTAAACAAAAGAAGAGAAATTTTACTCCAGAAAGGCAAGAGGCCATTAAACAAGAAGTTGAAAAACTTCTAGAGGCCGGATTCATTGAAGAGATACAATTCCCGGAATGGTTGGCTAACCTCGTAATGGTCAAAAAAGCCAATGGAAAATGGAGTATGTGTGTAGACTTCACTGACTTGAATGATGCATGTCCTAAGGATTGTTTTCCCTTACCAAGGATTGATGCATTAATAGATGCTACAGCTGGACACGAGATGCTCAGCTTCATAGATGGCTTCAGTGGATACAACCAAATCAAAATGCACAAGGATGACATCTCCAAGGTATCATTCATCACTGACTTTGGTGTTTTCTGTTATCTAGTCATGGCATTTGGACTTAAGAATGCAGGGGCAACCTACCAAAGATTGGTGAACAAAATTTTTGGACACCTAATTGGAAAAACCATGGAGGTCTACGTAGATGACATGTTAGTCAAGAGCCTAGATAAGGCCGATCACATTGAGCACCTCCGAGAGGCATTTGAAGTGCTAAGGCACCACAAGATGATGTTGAATCCAGCTAAGTGTGCCTTTGGTGTGGGCTCGGGAAAGTTTTTAGGCCTAATGGTTTCCAAGAGAAGAATCGAGGCCAATCCCGACAAAATCAAAGAAATTCTAGACATGGAACCACCAAAGACTGTCAAAGATGTCCAAAAACTAACGGGAAGAGTGGCAGCATTGGGAAGATTAATCTCCAAATCAGGAGAGAAGTGCTTATCTTTCTTCAAAGCACTCAAGAATGTGAAAAACTTTGAATGGACAACTGAAAGCCAAGAGGCCTTTGAGGCCCTGAAGAAATACATGGTTGAGGCACCACTGTTGGCAAAGCCCAAGCCAGGGGAAATTCTCTATTTGTACTTGGCGGTTTCTAGCACAGCCCTTGGAGCCGTTTTGGTAAAAGAAGAATTGAAGGTTCAGAAACCCATCTACTATGTGAGTAAGATTCTACATGGGGCAGAAATAAACTACTCAACGATTGAGAAGTTTGCCTTAGCCTTGATAATGGCCTCAAGAAAGCTACGCCCGTACTTCCAGGCTCACAAGATAGAGGTCTTGACTGATCAACCTCTAAGAAACATCTTGCATAGCCCTCAAGTTAGTGGAAGGTTGATCAAATGGGCCATTGAATTGGGCGAATTCGACATCAAGTATAAACCTCGAACGACCATAAAAGCTCAGGCACTTGTTGACTTCATGGTTGAATGTACCATTGACAACCAAGAAGTCGGGGGGCAGGAAGTAAGAGCGGAGGATGAGAAAGATCAAGAGATGGATTTCAAAGAATATTGGGTGCTCTATTTTGATGGAGCATCAAAAACAAAATCAAGTGGAGCCGGTTTAGTGCTACAAAGTCCTGATGGATTCCTCATAGAGTATGCACTAAAACTTGACTTCCCAACGACAAACAATGAGGCTGAGTATGAAGCTCTCATAGCTGGCTTAGGGCTGGCTGGAGCCTTGAGAGTTAAAACTCTGAAAGTATGTAGAGATTCAAGGCTAGTGGTTTCCCAAGTAAATGGGGAATTTGAGGCCAGAGATGAAGTCATGGCCAAGTACTTGAAACTTGTCAAGGCCATCATGACTCAGTTTGATGAATGCTATGTAGAGCACATTCCAAGGGAAGAAAACATGAAGGCTGATGCCTTGTCTAAATTTTCTTCTTCCGAAATTGAAAACTATGCAGGGAGTATATACTTCCAAGTCTTGAGGACCCCAAGCATCAACGGAAAGTTGGTAGCACCCATTGATGTTGCTAGTTGTTGGATAGATCCCGTCAAGGCTCATCTGGAAACTGGGTGGTTACCCAACGACACTTTAGAAGCACGAAAGTTGTATGTGAGTGCACTAAGGTATACCCTGATTGAGGGAATCCTATACAAGAAGTCTTTCATCGTTCCATATCTGAAATGTTTGAGACCTCAAGAGGCAGAATTGGCCCTGAAGGAAGTACATGAAGGAATTTGTGGGCAGCACTTGGGGGGGCAGAGCCCTTGCCCATAAGATCACTCGTCTAGGTTTCTACTGGCCAAGCATGCTAGCAGATGCTAAAAGCTACGTGAAGAAATGTGAAAGGTGCCAGAAGCATGCCCCAGTGGTTAGGCAACCACCAGAGATGTTGACATCCATAAACTCACCAATCCCATTTGCCATGTGAGGAATGGATATACTCGGGCCATTTCCAATGGAAAGTGCTCAACGAAAGTTCTTGATAGTAGCAATCGACTACTTCACCAAGTGGATTGAGGCTAATCCATTAGCCAAGATAACCACCAAGCAAGTGATGCATTTCTTTTGGGAAAATGTGATATGCAGATATGGAATTCCACGAATCCTGGTCACGGACAATGGAACTCAGTTTAACAACGATGAGTTTAAGAAATATTGTGATGAGAACGATATCAAATTACGCTTCACTTCTGTCGCCCATCCTCAAGCAAATGGGCAAGCTGAGGTTGCAAATCGAATTATCCTAGATGGACTTTAGAAAAGAGTTGAACGCTCCAGAAATACTTGGGTAGACGAATTGCTCCCCATACTTTGGGCATATCGTACTACCTGCAAAGTCATCACTGGAGCAACCCCATTTCTGCTGGCATATGGAGCAGAGGCAGTGGTTCCAGTGGCGATTACTCACATGTCTCCAAGAGCTGAGGCTTATGAACCATAAACAAATGAAGAAGACTTGAGTCTAGCTTTAGATCTAATTGACGAAGTTAGAGATGAGGCAAACGCCAAGATAGTCGAACATCAAAAGAAGGCATCTTTCTACTACAACCTAAGGGTTAAAGAAATGTTCTTTCGACAAGGAGACTTGGTTCTTCGAAAGATTGAGGAATCCGGAGTCGGACAAAAAGGCAAGCTGGCCCCCAATTGGGAAGGACCATATCGCGTTAAAAACGTATTTAGTCGAGGCTCATACAAGCTAGAAACCCTCGAGGGGCATGAGGTGCCAAGGACTTGGCATGCTGCAAACTTGAAAGTTTACTATGTTTAAGGTGTTTCCTGAATGGATTCACTACTAGAAATAAGGTTTGATAAAACCAATACAAGTTTTTAAACTTGAATATTATGTAAGGGTTGAAACCCCATAAACCTAAGACATTCAGTCCAAACTCCATCATTCGATATGAAAGGCTTGAAGCCAAAACAAGATGGTATAAGACGTAAGAGGCTTATGCAAATGACAAGTTAGCCTCGAATAAGGCAAAATCGTCGTAAATGTGTAGGTCGCTCCACACTTTACACCAAGACGATACTCGAGAAACACTAGTGTATATTAAAATCCCCAAAAAAGGGTGGTAAGTCCTAGGTAAGGGATAAAAAGACCCCAAGTCTCGAAAAAGACCGGTATAACTTCTATGAAATCCTAGTGCATTATCATAGACGTTGGGAAGCGCGATCAGCCATTTTAAACCCAGAAAAAGCCCAAATAATTCGAGGCTCAGGTGAATTCAAATCCTAAACAAGTTAAGGCCCAAAGCTGAAAGTATGAAGTGAAGAATAAAGTGGAAATTCCACTCTTTTATAATCAAAGTGACTGGAAACCCAACCGGTTAAGGAAGGGCAACCGTCTATAGCCAGTTAAGGCCCACAAATCCATTTATGGATTATAGAAATTGAAGCCCAAATAATTTGGGTCTTAGGCGAATTCGAAGCCCAAACAATAAGGCCCAATAAGGGCCAAGGCTGGAATAATTTAAGTCCAATTAAAAATTGGGCTAGTTAAGGCCCAAGAAAGAATGAAATTTGGAATGAAACCAAGGCAAAAACAAGGATAAAATATTTGAGGTCGAAAAGACCCTAAGACGAAGTCGTACGACCAAGGTCGAAAATACACGGGAAATCAAGGTCGAACCCATCGATTTCGCTCCCAAATAAAAACGGAAAATTGAAGATTTTAGGTCGAAAAAACCTTAATCGAGGTCGTACGACCAAAGTCGACAATACACGAGAAATCGAGGTCGTATCAATCGATCTCGCACCAAAATAAGGCACAAAAATTAAAAATCTAGAGTCGAAAAGACCCTGGACCGAGCTCGAAGGCTCGAGGTCGAAAATGACCCAGAAAATGAGCTCGTAGCATTCGATCTCACACCCAAATGAGTTTAAAAACGCATGGGATCGAGGTCGAATGACCGAGTTCGAAAATGACCTGGTACCCAAATGAGGTCGAAAGTACAAGGGATCGAGGTCGAATGACCGAGGTTGAAAATGACTGGAAAGTCGAGGTCGAAACCATCGACCTGGTACCAAAATGAGGTCGAAAGCATAAGGGATCGAGGTCGAATGACCGAGGTCGAAAATGACTGGAAAGTCGAGGTCGAATCCATCGACCTGGGACCAATCGAGGTCGAGAATCCTGGTCGAAGAAGGCTGGATCGAGGTCGAACGACCGAGGTCGAAAATGAATGGGAATTCCTGGTCGAATCCATCGACCTAGGACTAATCGAGGTCGAATTCCTGGTCGAAAATGACCTAATTTGAGGTCGAAAATGCCCTTAAAAATGGAAAATTTTGGGAAAAACACGTTGAAACTTCTACGAAAACCCCAAGGAGATTTTCCCAGAAGTTGGGGGCAAATGATATGGACAGAAAAGTAATTATAGAAATATAATTGACTATTCAATGGAAAGACCGATATTTAAGGCCCGACACCCTGATTATTCATAATTTCGTAATTAATGAATGGGGAAAATATACAGCTCATAAAAAGAGTCCAAAATATGGTAAATTCATCAAAGATGGATCCGAAATCCCAATTAAAGGCAATTAATGAGTCATAGCCTTTATCAACAAGGAAAAGACTTATCCTGCAAGAAATACAATGTTTATCCAATATCAAAAAGGAGACTTATTCGCTAAGACTCCTAAACATACCATAAATACTAGGCTCTAGACGCCTATATAAGGACCATGATCCTACAATCAGAACTACGTTTTGGACACAGCTCCATACGTCATCTACTATGTTTTGGGCACAACTCCATTCGTCACAACGCCTCGAAGGCGCAACAAGCCACAAAGGCACCCCTAGAACTACGTTTTAGACTTCATCCTCGAATAAGGACATACAAGTCACTACGTCCTTAGTGTGCCCCTGCCACCATAGCCCCGAGGGCAACACCAAGAACTGCGTTTTGTTGGCTTGATTCTCTAAACACTAGAGATACGTAGGCATCTTGTGAGGACCGATTTAGTCTCGAAACGCAAGTGCAACCATTAAAGCTTGAAGCTCATTAATCCTAGCAATTAATATGCAAGTACGTTTTTTAATCCATAACAAGAAGTTACATTTATCGATTAATGCCGAATTATGTCTTTTAAAACCCGGCTTATATGCGAAGAGAATCAAGGCTACCATTTTATGACAATGCATCTAACCTTCAAATATAGGCTTAGAGCATCTCCAACCTTCTATACATGTTAGCTATATAGTTCACCTGGCAGTGGAACAGTATCAAGTATAGCTAATCTGTGAAAAATGATCGCTCCAAAGGGACACACCTGTTAGAAATAATTATAGATATCCTCAATTAATCCGCTATATTTGTTGAATGCCTTATCATCTTTTATATTCATCCATGTCATTTCCCATTTAAATATTCTCTCCCACCGAGTTTTCAACTCTCTCTCTCGCTACTTTAACTTTTGTCGAGGTATTATTTTCTCTACTTGTTGCTTTCAGAATCTTTTGTTACTATTAAAGCATATATATATATATATATATATATATATATATAATTAGGGTTTTGTTTCTTAGAAGTGTGGGGATTTTAGCAATTTGTCAATTGTTTAAAATCTTGTACTTTTAGTTGATTTTAGTTTGTGTTATGTTATTGATTTTAGTTTGAGAATTGAGGTTCTTGATTTGGTATTGCTGCTCATTATTCATTACTTGGCTATAGAGTAGTGTTGCAGTTTAATATAGGAAATTAAAAAATAAGGAGTAGTATTGTAATAGAAGTACCATGATTTAATGTTAAAAAAACATGATTTATATTTTCTTTAAATTTGATAAAGAAGTTGATCAAATTGGACTTTATTTATTGGATAGTCTGTGATACTGCGAAGTGATATTACGAGTGAGGTGTAGAGGTTGAAGTACATGCAGGGAGTAAAATATAACATTTCCAATTTGATAATAGTAATAAAATATTATTTTTGAAATATAGCTAATCATTATAGCTATTTCGGTTGGAGCACAACCACTTACAAGTTCAACAAATTTTAATAAATCATTATTTTATATTATTTTAACTAGCCATTTTGCCTACTCCCCTTGAAGATGCTCTTACTGGGTGTACTTGTCGACGCTTGATGTAAAATTTTCAACTAATTTCAATTTTCAGAAAACTGATCTTAAATTTCAAAACCAAAGATGTCATGTGTGTAAACATTTTTATACAGTATTTCAAAATCATTAGTCTCTGACACATCATTGACATAAGACCATCAACAACGCAGGCCCATTTGCTGCATCGAGCCGTCTGAAAAAGACTTGGCCAGAATTGTGTGTCTCTTTTTGCACTGGACAAACACAAACAAAAGTGGGCAGTCCCAGGGGTGAGCAATCCCACTTTCTTTCTTTTATTATTTAATTGTTTACTTTAACATGCATCTTTTCTACACTAGTCATCCAGATATCAAACTGTCAATATATTACCTAACGTTAATATAACGTAAACTTAAAACAATCATTTTTTTTTCTATAAATACACTGTTGGAGGCCCAAGTATAATTGGGCCAGATATGATAATGGGTTTGGCCGGTTATGTGAGGTGTGGCTCATTGCTTCGGCCCAGTCCATTACAGGTGACCGTTGAGCCACTAAGACCGGGTCTATCCTACTTCTACGCGAGAGGTTAGCACGTTCCCCCACGTTCGGTGTGCGCCCGAACATATGGGAAGCCAGTAATTGTTGAGTTTATAAAAGCTCATGTCAGGTTCCATTTCGAGACTAATATTCAATACACACAATACACAAGCACTTTTACGTTTTTTTTTACTCACCGGAACCTCTTAACTTACTCTCACACCGGAGGTGAATCGGGGGACAAACCCTTCGCATTCTTCTCTTTTACAGTTGAATCCGAAGAGCTATTCGGAGCCCGGCCCATCAAAAATTTGGTTCCAACATTTTTTCACTGTCTGTGGGAACGTACAAGTAAGCTTAAAACAATCAAACAAACACAATGGCTATCGATAATACCGATGGTCGTCCACCTGGCTTTACCGAAATTCCTCGACAAGGAACTTCTGCCTCCACACCCCCGATAAACTGTGTCCTCGATTTCGATGCCGAAATAGAAGAAGGTCCAATGCCCACTCCCGAGGAGCAAAAGGCTATGCTCCTTAGGTGGCGTGAAGAAACGACATCAAAGAGTGGAAAGCAGAAGGAGCAAGAACGGGCTGAGATGGAAGCTCGAGTAAAGGCGAAGAAGAGAGAGGATGACCTCGCCAAAATGGAGGCCATTAAACGCCCGAAGAGCTGAGCTAGATGCGGAAGAAAAGGCCCTTCAAGATGCCGTGGAGGTTGGCGAATGAACACTAGTAGTGTCTGGGCACAGGAAGGAAAAGAGGGTATATAATGAAGACAAGTCTTCGGATTCTGAATCACATCCCCGAAGGACTCGTTCAAAAATTACGATTTGTTCAGACACTGACGACGAAGGGGATCCTCGTATGAAGGATAGATTAAGCCGAATGGAAAAGGCAATGTTTGGTGATCGCAGAGTGAGTCATGAACTTGTCATATCTGAGGAAATTGAGCAGTACAGGCCTCCACCGGGAAGACAGTTCCCGAAGATGAACGAATTCAACGGAAAGGGTGATCCAGAGGATCATTGTGAGAAGTACGTGTCCCTTATGACCGGTATGAGACACTGCGACACAATGCTGTGCAAAATGTTCAAGACATATCTGAAGGGAGCTGCTACCACGTGGTATAGATCGATGAAGCCAAGGTCAATTTGCTCGTATGAACAGTTGAAAAGGAAGTTCTTGAGGCACTATTCCCACTTGTGCCGAAGAGATAAAGATACTGAAGCCTTGATTCACTGCCGACAAAGGCCGGACGAAGAGTTGGGAGACTACCTGGCAAGGTTCAAAGAGGAAGCCGGGATGGTGACAAACTTAGACAAGATGAAAATAGATGGATTCTTATCGGCTGAAAGGTAAAAAACTCTGATCCTCTCTTTATGATATTCCACATAAATCTTTGAATGATATATAATTGAGAGGAGAAAGTATCCTAAGAAAGATGGAATCAATTGGGGGTTATAAGGAAAGCAGAAAAGATGATCGTGGGAAGAAAGGACGTGATAAGTATGAGTCTAGCCGAAGGTATGATGATAGGCGAGACGAAGTGAAGGGCCGAGATAAGGGGGCCGAACGAAGAAGAGATAGAGATAGCACGGTGTTTACTCCTTTGAATGCACCTATCTCGAAAATTCTCCATGAGATAAAAGGGAAACCAGGATTCGTTCGCCCAGCCTGAATGAAGATGCCTGATTACAAAAAGAATGGTGACAAATACTGTGATTACTACCAATACAAAGGTCACAATACCGATGAATGTTACAACCTAAAGAAGTTGGTCTAGAAGATGATTACGGATGGAGATTATTGAAGCCGAAGTGGAGAAGATGTTAGAGGCGAAGTTCATTGAAGAGATCGAATACCCAGACTGGTTGGCTAATGTAGTAGTGGTAAAGAAGGCCAATAACAAGTGGAGGATGTGTGTTGATTACACTAATTTGAACAAGGATTGCCCGAAGGACCACTATCATTTGCCAAGCATTGATCAGCTAACAGACGCTACCGCCGGGTACCAGGTACTTAGTTTCTTGGATGCTTTTTCAGGTTATCATAAAATAGCAATGAATGCCGAGGATATTCCGAAAACAACATTCATCACCCCGAAGGGAACTTATGCATACATCAAGATGCCCTTCGGCCTGAAAAATGCGGGGGCCACGTTCCAGAGAGTGGTCAACAGGATTTTTGCTAAGCAGATCGGGAGGAACATGGAATGCTATGTGGATGATATGATTGTCAAGTCGTAGTTTGAAGACCACATGGAGGATCTAAAGGAGTGTTTTGAAACATTAAGGAAAAACAACATGAAGATCCACCGGAACAAATGCACGTTCGGAGTATCCAGTGGGAAGTTTTTGGGTTACATGGTGAGTTCCCGGGGGATTGATGTGAACCCAGAGAAGATACAAGTTGTAATTGACATGGAACCACCAAAGACAGTTCGGGACGTCCAGAAGTTAATTGGCTGAATGACAGCTTTGCGAAGATTTATTTCAAGATCGACGGAGAAGGCTTTGCCTTTCTTCGAAGTACTTCGGGGGTCAAAGAATTTTGAATGGGGACCGAACTATCAGAAGGCGTTCGAAGAAGTGAAGGAATATGTTACTAAGGCACCCCTTCTGATGAGACTGGACCCGAAAGATACATTGCAGCTATATTTGGCTGTAAGTGACCGAACTCTGGGAGCAGTATTGGTGAAGGAGCATGAAAAGAATCAACACCCAGTGTTTTATGTGTCACATATGTTGAAAGACGCAGAAACAAGATATTCGAATGCTGAGAAGTTCACATATGGGTTAGTGATGGCCACCCGAAAATTGCGACAATATTTCCAAGGACGAACGGTGCAAATTGTGACCGACCAGCCACTCAAGAAGATTATGACAAGACCTGAGGCGTCCGGAAGAGTGGTAGCATGGTCCATTGAGCTAGGAAAATATGACCTAGAATATATCCCAAGAACCTCCATTAAAGCTCAGGCGCTGGCCGATTTCATGATGGAATGCTCCTTCTCCGGGCCAAAAGATCTAGCGCCCGAAGAACAGTTAATCCAGTCCCCGGGAAAATGGAAATTATTTATGGATGGTTCGGTCATAGGCTCAAAATGTGGGGCCAGTTCGATCCTTTCTAGTCCAGATGGATTTGAAATAAGCCAGGCAATAAGGTTCACTTTCCCCCTGACAAACAATGAGGCCGAGTATGAACGTTACTTGCTGGATTAAACTTGGCGAAGAATCTAAAAGTGGGGAATCTAAGGGCTTTCAGTGACCCTATGTTGGTGGTAAAACATTTCTCAGGGGAGTATGAGCAGAGAGAACTACGCCACAAAGGTACGTGATCTTTCAGTTTTGTTCGAATCCTTCGAGTTAAGTCAAATTGGCAGGGAAGACAACAGCCGAGCCGATGCATTATTGAGGCTCGCTTCGGCCGAAACTCATAGCTTGACAGGGTCAATTTACTTGACCGAAGTGAGATTGCCTTCAATCGATAAAAAGCAGTGCATGGAAATCCATCAAGGCATCAACTGGATGACTCCGATCAGGGCATACCTGGAGAAAGGTACCTTGCACTACGCCATAAGTGGGTAACTGTAACGCTTTTTGAAGTGTTACAAAAAACAAGCGTTACGGTAGATGGCATTTTGTAACACTACTCAAATACAGTTACATTAGTTACTACGTAGTGTTACAGTTGACGTATTTATCAATTAAATAAATAATAAATTATTATTAATGCCACTTGGCACTCCTGCGTGGCACGAGGTGGAGGTGGTTCCCACATTAATTAATTAATTATTAATTATTAATTAATAATTAATAACTAAATAATTAATTAATTAATTAAGTGGGCCCCACAAGTGGACCTCACAAGCGGGCCTCACAAGTGGGCCCCACATGTGGGCCCACATTAAAAATTAATTAATTAATTATTAATTAATTAATTAATAATAAATAAATAATTAAGTGGGCCCCACAAGTGGGCCTCACATGTGGGACCACATTAAAAATTAATTAATTAATTAATATATAATAAATAAATAATTAAGTGGGCCCCACAAGTGGGCCCCACATGTGGGCCCACATTAAAAATTAATTAATTATTAATTAATTAATAAATAATAAATATATAATTAAGTGGGCCTCACAAGTGGGCCCCACAAGTGGCCTCACAAATGGGGCATATGTGGGCCCACATTTAAAATTAATTAATAATTAATTAATAAATAATAAATAAATAATTAAGTGGGCCCACATGTGGGCCCCACAAGTGGGCCCAACATGTGGGGCCCACAAGTGGGCCCCACAAGTGGGCCCAACATGTGTGCCACATTAAAAATTAATTAATTATTAATTAATAAATAATAAATAAATAATTAAGTGGGCCTCACAAGTGGGCCCCACAAGTGGGCCCACATTAAAAATTAATTAATTAATTAATAATTAATTAATAAATAATAAATAAATAATTAAGTGGGCCCCACAAGTGGGCCCCACAAGTGGATCCCACAAGTGGACCCCACAAGTGGGCCCACATTAATAATTAATTAATAATTAATTATATAATAATTAATAATTAATAACTAAATTAACAATTAATTAATTAAGTGACAAGTGGGCTCACATTTCTCCCCCAAAATGAAATTAGTGCGGCATTTTTCCCCCCAAAATGAAAATAATTGAGGCTCATGAGCGGCATTTCCCTAATTGACGACCTCTCTCTCTCGCCGCCCCTCGCCGCCCTCTCCCTCTCTCTCTCCCCCCCTCCCCTCTCTCTCTCTCTCTCTACGCCTCTCCATCTCTCACTCTGAAGATATATCAACAATCTGAAGAATCTGAAGATAGCTGGCGAATTAGGGTTTCAAATTAAGGTAAAAATTGGGGGTTTATTTCTCTCTCTCACTCTCCCTCCCTCCCCTCTCTGTCTCTCTCCCCCTCTCTCTCCCTCTCTCTCACCCGCTCTCTGTCTCTCACCCGCTCTCTGTCTCTCTCCCCCCCTCTCTCTCTCTCTCCCCCTCTCTCTCTCCCTCTCTCTCTCCCTCTCTCTCACCCACTCTCTGTCTCTCTCTCCCTCTCTCTCCCCCTCTCTCTCTCCCTCTCTCTCACCCGCTTTGATAATATATGTTGTAACTTTTAATTGATTTGATGCTATATTTGATAATATATGTTGTAACTGAATTTTTATTTCCATTGAATAAAATGCTAAAAATGCTATATTTGATAATATATGTTGTAACTGAAATTTTATTTCCATTGATTTGTGTTATATATGCTATATTTTATTATACACTTGGCTGTGTAATCCTGTTTGAAAAATTGACCTCAAGTAGTATTACATGGTGATTAATGATAGAAATGGTCAGTAAAGCATACGGTTTAAATATAGTTAGAGACCATAGAGTTATCCCTGTCCTGTATTATCACAATTTTTTACTTGTAGGATCTTCTGTAAACACTAATATTATTCATGTTGTTGATTGTCAAGCTTCATAGGATTCTTGATACTACTAACTTACTTGATTGTTAGACTGATGTGCTGAACATGCCAGCTGAATGTTTTACTCGACAGGCTTGTACCTAGGTTTTAGTAATGGAGGGTGATTGGATAGGACTCCCAAGATTTAGTAAAGAATACGTAGAAGGGATAAAAGCATTTGTGGAGAATGCGTTTCCCCTTTTTTCCGTAGGTGATGAAATGAAGTGCCCCTGCAAGAATTGTAATGATCAAAATTGGCATCGTCAAGATGTAATTTATGATCATCTTATTTGCACGGGACCTTCCCCTCTACATGTCCACTGGATATGTGAGGTTTCGCAAAAGAAGGCACAAGGCAATAGTGACTTCATGGAATCTGAAACCGGGGATGGTTTCGGAGATAAATTAGAAGAGATGTTCAACTGCGTTGGCAAGAATTTTCAGAATGTAGAAGATGAACCAAATGCCGAAGCTAGAAAGTTCTCGCAACATCTCGAAGAGGGAAAACAGCCACTATATCCCGGTTGCGAGAAATTTTCTCGTTTAAGTTTCCTGATTAGACTTTATCATTTAAAGTGTATTCATGTAATTTCCAACTCCGGCTTTGGGGATTAATTACTGTTAATAAAGGATGCCTTTCCACAAGCCAATGTGCCTTTGTCCTTTAATGCTGCGAAGACCATTATCAAGGACTTAGGACTAGATTACCAGAAAATACATGCATGCCCAAATAGTTGTATGCTTTATTGGGAAGAAAATAAGAATAAACAGCGTTGTGATCAATGTGGGGTATCGAGGTGGGTTACACAAGAAAAGAAAGGCTCTGCTGCTAATAACGATCCAGAGAAGTTAATCAGCAAAGTGCCAGCAAACGTCATGAGATATTTTCCACTAAAACCTAGGTTGCAAAGAATGTTTATGTGCACGGCTTTTTCCAAACTCATGACTTGGCATGCAGCGGGACGGACGAAAGACGTGTAGCAAACTGTTAAAAGCAGCTGACAATTCTGTACCAAGTGGTTCAGTTGCTGCTTATATTGCGCTTCGGGAACGTCAGAAGCAGAACCTTGAAGCTGATCCAATGATAGAGAACGACGTTGGTGAATCGAGTTTACAACCTGCAGATGAAGTTGTTGAAGCAGGTAATGCATGTGTATGCCTCATGAACTTTATATTAATATGATTATTAGAATTAATGTAGTAATGCGATACATTGAATGTTCCTTTATGTTTTGTATGCCTCGACAGGTCCTAAAAAACGCAGAGGACGATCAAAAATGTTAAAAGTTCATGCTAGGACTGTGAATGAAAAGGTAGTCATTAAGGTTAATAAAAAAGGTCAACCAATTGGGGACAGGAAGCTTAAGGCTGAGTTGAGCAATTTCTTGGGGACACTAGTCAAGGATCACGTGACGATTACTTACGTTAATTGGCATGTTGTTCCAGAAGAACTAAAGAAGTGGATGCTGGAATATACTTTGGTGACCTCTATTACCTTAACTTAAATTTACCAATGCTTTTTCACATATATGCATGGACTAAAGCGTTACAATCATGATACATTGCAGCAAAGGTATGTTATTCCGCAAGAAGGGGAAAAGTGGGTGTTAAAGACGCTGAATTCATTATGGAAAACACACAAGTCCCGTACGAAGACGAGGTTTTTTTCAAAATATGACAATGATGAGGAGAGGATCCAGAACAGGCCTGATCAAATTCCACTCGAGGAATTTAAAATGTTGTTAAAGTATTGGTCGGATGGGGAAGTTCAGGTACAAATATCTATGTATACATAAATATTGAGCCGAGTATTACAAATATCTGGTATTGGTTTAAATTATAAATTGATGCTCTTTGCTAATACTTTATTTATATTCTTGTCATCATATATTCTTGTCATCATATATTCTTGTCATCTTTGCTAATACTTTATTTAAATTGTATGTAGTTTATTTATATTTCTGTAGTCTTGTCATCATATAAAGTTGTATCTGACACTTGTATTTTTTTCCCGTTACAGTCATTTGCTGAGGATAATAAAGCTCGTCGAAATTCCTATGTCGAGACTCACACTCTCGGTCCGAAGAGCTATGCTGAAGTTAAAAACAAGCTGGTATGATTAATTTGCTAAGAAACATGTACAAATTACCATATCATTTTATTACCTCTCAACTTAAAAACTAGTCTGCCATATTTGACATTATTATTTCTTGTATATTATGCTAGTAGAATTTATCGGCTAATCACAGAAATGTTATGTGTATGTTGTTTCTGATACATGCCAGAAAAATAAAGATCCAAATCATGCCTCCCCATCAGATGCTAGAATGTATCTAAAAAGTCGTAAGCGCAAGCCTGGGCGCAAGTACAAGTCAAATCAGGTTGAATTTCAGAAAAAAATGGTAAGTCTATCAATTTGTTTGTTATATATTTGAACTCATTTTACCTCCCAAAATATGATGAAACTGTCTATTGCAGGAGGGAATTGAGGATATGGTGAAACAAGGAAAGGATGCAGATGTGGTGTTTCCCAGAAAAAAGAATCGACCGGATTGGTTGGTGGGAAGGCAAGGTAAAACCGTTTCCTCCACAGACAAGCCGGCTGTTCCAGATACCTATGTTGAGGAGCTGACTGCGAAGATTACTCAGAATCTTCAGGATGAAATGGACGCCAAGGTCAACAAAAAAGTTCAGGAGAACATGGCTTGGTTCGTGAAAAAACTAGGAGAGGCGAATCCGGAGATGAAACTCGACCTTACTGACTTCTGCGCCACCCTTTCTAGCGATGCCGACGAAAATGGAACCCCTATCACTCCTGGCGGCGGAGCTACATCTTAAACACTTTACTATTTTAATCGTACTTTTGTAGTTACCATGTTTAATATTTATCTAGAACTGTTTTCATCCATGTTTTTGTTTGTCGGAGGTTGGATTGTTGGAGTTTGGGTTGACTGTATTTTGTTGGAGTTTGGGTTGATTGTATTTTGTTGGAGTTTGGATGTTTTTTGGATGGAAATACTGCATAAACAAGGCAGACTTTGTAAATTTTTTTTAATCTAGTGTTACATTTGCACTTGTGGTGTTACATTTGTCTAGTTACATTAGTAATAGTTACAGTTACATTATATATATGCAGTGTTACAATAGATGACGAAAAGTGTTACAATAGGTCACCTGCCACGTGGCAGCAGTGGGGCCCACAAGCACCACGTGGCACTGCCACGTGGGACCATGTGGGCCCCACTTGCTGCCACGTGGATGCCACGTAGATGCCACGTGGATGCCACGTGGATGCCACGTGGATGCCACGTGTCACTACATTAGCTTGCCACGTGTAAATATTTATCTGATATGTAATTGTCTAATGTAACCCTGGAAAGCATTACAGTAGGTTGATTTGTGGTTACATTAGATTTATAATGTAACAGTTTCTTACAGTTACAATAGGATCCTAAAAACGTTACATTAGGGGCCTAATGTAGCGGCCGCAGATGTAACCCCCCCTACCGTTACATTAGCCCTAATGTAACGGATTTTAGGCCTATTGTAACTGTAGGAGCGCGTTACAGTTGCCCACTTATGGCGTAGTGTTGCCCCTAGACCGGAAAGAGGCTCAGAAGGTGAAGTATAGAGCAGCAAGCTATACCATCATTGGAGGCAAGTTGTACAGAAGATCGGTGACAGAACCCTTTCTTAGATGTTTTGATCCCGAAGAGCAACGACTAGCCTTGGAAACTGTACACGAATGAATATGCGGGGAACATCTTGTCGGTCAGTCACTTGCCTTCAAAATCCTCAGGCAAGGGTTCTATTGGCCGACTTTGCGAGCAGATGCGACTGAGTATGCAAAGAAATGTAGACAATGTTAGTTGTTCAGCACCATCCCGAAACAGCCACCCGAAGAAATGACATCAATTTTGAGTCCAATCCCCTTCGCCATGTGGGTTGTGGATATCGTGGGAATTTTACCCAAAAGCACGAAGCAGGCTAAATATCGTATTATGACAATCGACTATATAACCAAATAGGTGGAAGCAAGACCACTGACAACCATAACCGAAGAAGCAACAAAGAAATTTATGTTGGAACAAGTGATACTTAGGTTCGGAATTCCAAAGGTATGTGTGTCTGATAACGGGACATAATTCATTGGGAACAAATTCAGGAAGTTCTTGGCTCACTTCGGGATACAACAAAAGTTCAGTTCGGTCGGTCATCCTCATGGAAATGGAGCGATCGAAGCCGCGAGCAAGATCATTTTTGATGGGATAAAGAAGCGACTAGGAGATGCCAAAGGACTCTAGGCTAAAGAACTATCTTGGGTTTTGTGGGCATACCGAACGACCCCTCGATCATCTACGGGGGAAACACCTTTCAGGTTAGCATTTGGAACGGATGCCCTAGTCCCAGTAGAGGTTGGCCTCGATTCCTACCGAACAGAGGTTTTTAACGTCGAGGAAAATGAGTTCGGCCTTCGGGCAAATATAGACTTGCTTGAGGAAGATAGAGAGACAGCTCACCTAATGAACTTAAAATATCAGCTCCATGCAGCCCAATACTACGACTCCGGAGTAAAAAAGTGGACATTCACGGTTGGGGACTTGGTACCACGGGAGCTGGCCACCTCTATGCCGACAAAACAAGGAAAGCTAATGCCTAACTGGGAAGGACCATACAAAATGGTCGAGGTTGTTCGACCGGGAACCTACAAGTTGACAATTTTGGCAGGCGACCCGATCAAAAATACTTGGCATGCCTCGCACTTACGCAGGTACTACCAATGAGTTCCATCCTGTTTATAGAAATGTTTGCAACAACAAGGTTTCCACTTTCCAATTTCTTATTCAGCATTGTATTTAAATTCCCTAAAAAGCATGTATAGTTGAACACAAAGTATCATCAATGAAAATATATGCTTGTGACTGTTTCAACTCTTTGTGCTATTACAATGATTTAAATACGGAATGCCTTATTATATTGTGTAATTATACAAATTAAATCAAGTGTAGACACTTATTTAGGGGCTACCGAAAAAGATAAGTGTCAGACTTTTTTCGAATAAATATTTTGAAAATAGGGCGACCGATTAGAAAAGGCCGCCCGATTCCCTAAATATTTGGGAGCCAAGAGTTATGTTGAGGCAAAGTCTAAGCCAAAGATACATAGATTATTTCAAATTATGTTAAGGCAAAGTTTAAAGCCGAAGAGGCATAAATCAATTAAAACTTATGTTAGGGCAAGTGGTAAGCCGAAGATACATAAATCAATTAAAAATTATGTTAAGGCAAATGGTAAGCCGAAGATACATAAATCAATTAAAAATTATGTTAGGGCAAATGGTAAGCCAAAGATACATAAATCAATTAAAAATTATTATGTTAAGGCGATATCTCAGGCCGAAGATACATAAACCAAGTAAAAAAGACAAGGCAATCTTCACGCCGAAGACGCGCAAAATGAAATTATGCCAAGGTAAAAATAAACCAAAGACACATAAATTTAATTAGTAAAAGCCCGAAGGCGATAAATTCAAAAGCCCGAAGACGCAGTACTTTACAAATGTAAATAAAATTACAATCTACTCGGATAGATCTTCGTCCTCGCCAGAAGAAACCACCGGGAGCTCCTCGTCATCAGGACGACCAACTGGATCGATGAAGCCTTCCTCGATGAGGGGAAGATGGTCGAAGCCCAAGGCAACGACCCTCTTCACGACTTCATCATGGCCCATCTGATAGCAGCGCTCCTCTGCATTCAATCTCAGCTTGGCTTCCTTTCAGGACAGCTTCCTAACGGCCTTGAGGGCAAGGTTGCGCCTGGTAAGTCGAGCCCGAAGAACATCGACTTCCTTCTGTAGGGACTCTATGTCTTCCTTGAGCACCTTGGCCTGAGCCTCCAGCACTTCCAGGTCATCTTGAGCTGATCGCAGACTACCTTTGGCTTTGACCGCCCGGGCTTCCATCTCCTTGACCTGGGCGAAGCCGCTCTGCATATCCTTCACCTTATCGGTGATAGCAGCGGCCATAGGAGTTGCCTGAAATGAAGAGCAAATCATGGTTAAAGACCGAAGGAAAAGAAAATAATAAAAAGGAGCGAAAAGAAGTTTGCACATACCATGGAGAGTAAACCTATCAACTCGGCACAAGCATCCACAGGGCTTAGCCGCTCATACTTCGGATGGTCGGCCGGAAGCATCAGGGCCCGACACAAGTCCTGAGCTAGGTCCTTCGCCGCCATGGGAGCAGGCATGGCGAAAGAATATGTCTCGAGCACCGCCCATTGAGGGACGTATTTCTTGACGACGTCTCCTCGCTTCACTCTTTTTCTGGAGGTCGGAGACAAATGAGCCTTTTCCGTCTGTTCGGGCTGGCGGCGAGGAGAAGGAGGGGCAGATTGTTCGGGAGCATTCTGATCGTCCCCCTCACGAACAGGATTCTTCGTTTGGGCCGCCTGAGAGGCTTGAAATTTGGCTTTCTTTCTTTCCACGATTGCTTGGCGAGTCGACACTGCAACAGGTGAAAAACATGTTAAATACGGGAATAACAGATGGAAAATATAAAAAGAGAATATAAAAGAAATCCAAGTCAGGGCCTGTTACCATTACCCCATAGGGCGAAGATCCATTGTTTGTCCCGAAGATCCCCAAGGGGAATTCGGTCCATGTCGAACTGACAAAGTCGACTATACTCGTGCTCTTCGGCACCTATTAACGTAGGTTTCACCACTTAGACAGCGGGATGAACTACGCACCACTGGGACATAGCGGCTATCTTCCGTCCAGAAAGATGAAACCACTTGTCGTGACTCCCTTTGTTGTTGAAGTTGGTCTCAACCCAATCGACTCTGTTGGTTCGCCGAGAGACTGAATAAAAACCCTTGCTTTTACCATTCTTCCGGAAGTCATAGTGATGCCAAAACAATCTTGTTGTCGGCTCGACTCCGGCACTAAGGCATTAGAAGCCGTTCATGTGGAAGAATCCGTTCGGGTCCATTTGGCCGAGGGCGATGCCCATCTCCGCGAAGAGCTTCTTAATCAGTGGGAGCACGGGGACTCGGAAACCGAATTTGAAGGCAGCTTCCGAGACGCCTGTAGCAACTTGCCTGTATCCTTCGGGCACAGGCAAATTGTGCCAAATTCGGTCGCTCTTCCTCGCCATATATATGTGTCAGGCTCCAGTCGGAATGTTGTAATCCTTGGCGAATTTCGACATGATATCTTCGGGAAGCTACGACCGGAAATTCGCCGTCGGATAATCAGATATAACGTGGAATGAAGACCTCTTCGGGGGGTACAAACCCCGAAGTTTGTGCTGTGTCGGGTGGTGACCGATCCATAATTCCTGCATTCGGGGAGGAAGGATTAGCCGTGTACTCGGAAAAAGCTTGAAGAAAAAAGAAATTAAACAGTAAAACCGAGTACAAATGGCTGAGATCGGTCGAACGAATCCTAGTAAGGTCACTGGCAAAGTGTCCTAATGAATCTAAGGGAAACCGAAGCGTGATCTAAGGATAGGTTATCCCGAAGAATGTTCCTAGAGTGCTGCAGTCTCAGTATGAGGGGTATGCACTACTATTGTCCTAACTTGTACGCATTTATTGGTCATATAAGTGTTGGGCATTTCTGTTTTAAGAGCAAAACAATATTTACAGCATATTATGGGTTATGATTTACACGTGGGTTTATTCCTAAAAGTGGTATCCTGGGCATCTACAGTTGTATTCCTAGAAACCAACATACTTGGCATCCATGAGTCGCAATAATCAAGACACATATTTTCTTTCAACATGCATACATTTGCTTGCTAATTAAACAGGGAAAATAGTTTTGAAGACTTACTGGTGATTTAAAGGAAGCGGGAAATACTTGAATGCGACGATTTTGTAGATTTGCAGATGACCTCGAAGCGCCTGGAGACTGGTTCACTTGAGGAAATGTAGAGAATGTTTTGAAATAACGTGAGGAAAATTAGGAGGGAAATTGATATTTATAAGGCAACTGAGTGACGTTTGGAAAAAGAAATGGAGGCGTTTCAGATTCAACGGTTCAGATTGAGACGTTTTAGATTCTACGGTGAAGATATTGCATAGATCTCGAGAAACGACAGTTATCATCATTGAAACGACACGTTTTCCCATGAGACGTCATTCAGATAAGTACAGATTTAGCAAGAGTTATCACGGATAAAGGATATGGGTTTGGGACTCCGATCGAACGAGCCGCCCGACCGAAGGCCAGGGACATGTTGAAGGCCCAAGTATAATTGGGCCGGATATGATAATGGGTTTGGCCGGTTATGTGAGGTGTGTCCCATTTTTTCGGCCCAGTCCACTACAGGTGACCGTTGAGCCACTAAGACCAGGTCTATCCTACTTCTACGCGAGAGGTTAGCACATTCCCCCAAGTTCGGTGTGCGCCCGAACATATCGGAAGCCAGTAATTGTTGAGTTTATAAAAGCTCATGTCAGGTTCCATTTCGAGACTAATATTCAATACACACAATACACAAGCACTTGTACATTCTATTTCTACTCACTGGAACCTCTTGACTTACTCTCACACCAGAGGTGAATCGGGGGACAACCCCTCACATTCTTCTCTTTTGCAGGTGAATCCGAAGAGCTATTCGGAGCCGACCCATCAGAAATTTGGTTCCAACATACACACTCCTCATATCCTATTTTTTCATAATTTTTACTTCTTCCAAAAAATTTAGACTTTCCTATTTCCATCAAAAAGATGAATCCAAATAATCCTCCACCTTCAAATTCTCAAAATTCAAACCCACAATTTTCATACCCGTATCCAAATTCCTATTTTCCAAACCCACAAAATTATAATTTTAATTCTCAAAATCCAAATTCTCAATATCAATTTCCACATTCTCAAAATTCTCAATTTCCATTTTCATGTCCTCAAAATTCTCCATACCAATTTCCATTTCCTCCATTTTCAAATCCACAATTCGAGTAATGGAACACTGTTATTTGAGTAACATTTTCCATTTAATGTAATTGTCTTTTTTTAGAAATAATATGATATATTTTAATTACGGAACAAGTTTTTTATTTTAAAATTATTTTTACAAATTTTAATCACTTTAATTTAATTATTACAATTTTAACACTATTTATTAAACTAAAAATAATTATACAATATCATTTTGTACTATTTATAATATAATAACAATAAATGGATCCTACATAATGGCAAGTGAGTTTTACGTCATTGGAGGGGGTTGGTCACATTTTCTATTCAGTCACTTTCGAGTGATGTGACTTAATACGGGGGTCATAGTAAAAAATGGGACTGTCCATTGTTGAAGCTCTGAGAGCATCTCCAACGGGATTGGCTATAGTGATTAGCTAAAATAATATAAAATAATGATTGGCTAAAATTTACTGAATTTGTAAGGTATTGTACTCCAACGGTGTTAGCTATATTGATTGGCTATATTTTAAATTTATGATATTATCATTTTGAGCAACACTTTTCTAATTAAAACAAAACTTTAATAACTTAATATTAAGAAATAAGGCAAAAATATCTAAAGCAAATTTTAGCTATATTAATTTTTTGCTAGGCCTGTACATAATCACTTCGTATATTATTGCTTAAAAAAAGCATTTTAAAGTTATTTCGTAATACTCCATATTTATACCCTCTAGCTCTCCTTCTATCAGTCTTTACACACCTAGATAAATAACACTTGTTTGAGACATTTAAGCAAACACTTATGCTGCTTTGATACAACAAATAAAAACACCTTCCTAACTGGATTTTTAGAGGCTCCAACATATCACAAATCCCGTTTTGTTCAATAATCACAAACAAAATCCCAAAGTTGATAAAAGAAGATAATGAAAATACCTATCTTTGCTTGCAAATTAAGTGGCGAGAGAAGAAGAAAATAGTAGAGGGGGAAGAAAAGAGCGGGAAATGATGTGAAGGCTGTTACAGATCTGTAAGACTTCAACAAATATAATCAAGCAAATGTTGTTGGCTATAATTTTGGCTAAAGATAATCATCGATTGAAGAGGTCCTGTTTTGAGAGATTGACTATAATTATTCCTGTTCAGATGAAGGTTTTTGCTAAGGGTGTCGTCCGGTTGGAGATGCTCAAAGTGTGGTAGATATTGGTGTGGACTTGCAGCCAATTACTTGAATGAGGAATGCCATGAAAAAGAGATTTGTGGGTCATTAACAAGTATCTTATCCATATGCTCTAAATGCAGTGGGCTTTTTAAATCGCACTTGAGTCAGCAGTGATTTCAACTTGGCTTTTTATTGAACCAAGTGATTAGCATGATTTTGGACCTTAACAATGGCGTAAAGTTACCACCCTAAACAGCATTAAACTAATAGTATAAATTGACATTAACAGTGTCTTTGGCAAAACTAATTTTGTGGCAATAATGGGATATCTTTATTTATTGAAACCTTGATAATATTTTGAATTTGAATCATCTAAATATAAAACTTATCATGCGTTGATGTCATGTACCACTATTATGTGAATCATAATATATCGGATTCGGATATTATCGGTATAAAGAATGGCAGCATGTTACAATATTTAAGAGTTTATTCGAGAGTTGCATATGCATATTGATGGAGATCCAGATATTGGAATATTTTCCAAATTGTGATAGTTGTCTTTGTCTTCCCCGCAGACAGTGGACAGCAGCACACATGATTATTTTCCTCATGTGTTTTCCAAAACTTTGTCTAACATCTACGCAGATTTTCTAATGAATGCAGGAGGGGATGCTTTCTTTTACGGAATAATAATTATAATTATTTTTTTGACAAAAAAAAGTACTTGGCATTTTAAATATATGTTCATTATTTATTTATATTAAGGAAGTAAATTCTGTTCAAAATAAAATATTTAAATATTTTGTATGAATTTTTTATGTACATTCAAAGACGATAAATAATTGAAGAGAATGATTCGAAATATATGGAACGATGACTTATGTGATTTGATAAGAGAGAGAGACCATGAAACAGAACACGTTCCAACGTGTTGATGCGGATGCAGCAGGACACAAGTAGGGGCTACAAAATAGTCGTCAATTGATATTCAAGCCAGACACCCCCGGAAAGAATAGCAACTTTGTTAAAATTATTTACGGAAATTTACCCCAAATAAATCAGTGTTTTATATTATCTTCATTTTTTAAGTTTTTCTTGAAGAAGGAAAAACATTAACATCCAAACAATGTATTTGTTAAAATATAATTTATAATTTATTTGACTTTTTTTTTTTAATTTCTTAAAATTTTAGAACAACTGATCGAGAACAAATAAATTACTCAACATGAATTTCAATCGGTATAAAAAAATTGCATCCCACTTAGCATACCTGAATTGCATGGACAGCACGCTCCTTCAATTTCAAACTAGAGAATGCCCTACCCTTTTTTCCTTCAAGAACTGTGTAGTATAAAAAAATGAAATCAATAATACTATAAAACAATGACCTAATTATCATTTGTCAAAAGAATAAAGTTCTTTCATAATAATATATTCAACTAAAAATTGAAATTAGCATCTTAAATGAAATCTTTTGACCTTGTCATCAGTTGTCTACTTTTGACTTCACTGAATCTGGGAAGTATTACTATAAATAATTTGGATTTCTCCATATATTTTTAGTTGTTAATTAAGAAAATGAAAACTTCTCATTAAATTCATTAAAATGAAGCATATACTAATCATGTATTCGGCTCTCATTATCGATTATTTATTTTAGAAAAGACCCCCCAATCAATTTTCCCCCAAAACAGGACAAATTTTAGTTGATTTCTATTGAAATTATCTATCTATTATATATCTAATACATCAACAACAGATTTTTTAAGCAATTTAATTCGTGAACTATTTTACCGTTCTTTCTTATATATCTTTCAGGGTTATTTTGATATTTTGATATTTTGATATTAATATATTTATTACATTATATTAAATGTTGCACAATTAATATACATACATACATACATACATAGACCATTGTTCTAGAGAGAACCATCTAGAGAATCGGGGAGAACCATATATTTTCTTATAGAATCTCATAAATAATTTTAATTTTTTGTACATAAAATATATAATCTGATTCTAACGTATAATATTAGCATATACAAACTTTATAAAAAATTAACATTTAAAATTTGAATAAAAACATTAATTTTAAATTTGATTATGTTGCAGAATCATTTTGGATAGATTTGATTCTGTTGTAGAATAACTCTAGACTACTTGACTAATTTTCAATTATTTTTTTTAAAAAAAAGACTTTAATTTTCTTTTTTTTAATTTAATAATTGAAATTTATAATCATATCTAATAAAAAATGTGATAAAAATATGTATTATGAATATTTATGTAATGGTTCTCTCCCGGACTCTATATAAGAATTTCTCTCTGGAATGTCACCCATGTACGTACGTACGTACATTGATTATGTGAATATAAAAAAATATTTCATTCAACGATTTTAATTTTTTGGTTATCCATACAGGCATATGTATATATATACATACACGTAACATACATGACACACTGTATGATCATATACGTTAATATATATCATATCTCATTATATTATTATTAGATTAATGTGCATTATAATTATTTGTACCTCTAATAAATCAAATTATACATAATTTTTAACATATTTTAAGTATTAGATTTGTATCACACAAATATGTTCAAATAAACACAAGATAACAAAAAGAACAAAGAAGTTTTATGTATACAAGTGTAATACAAAATTGTACTAATTTTATTGTCGCATAACTCATAGGTTGATATTCTATTATGCAAACGTACAAAAAAACTAAATAAATCGGTTTATTCATATTTAGAATACTAACATATAACCCGTGCGATGCACAGATGAATTTTAGAATTTTTTATCTTACTATCTGTATTTTGATTATATAATTTTATCAGAAAAAAATAAATTTTTAAATATTAATAATGTATATATGATGTTATTGTAAGGATTTGTTTGTATTTTGATGATAATTTTTTTTAATATATTATCAACATGAATAATATTTTGAACTTCTAAATGTAGCTTAGAAAAATAGGTAATATTAATATTTAATAATAATATATTGTTTACGTGATTCGAACAACATTTTGAATATAAGAAAGAAATATTTTTTTAATATTATATCAAACTGTTCTATCTATCTTTTAATCTAAAATGCTCGTGTATTACTGAAAAACTAGTTTAGTTACCGAAATGGCAGCGTGACAAAAATGGGGGTAAAAAAGTTGAAGTTAAAATATACTCCGTACTAAAGAAAGTGGAGGGGGGCAGTTACAAGGTTAAAATGAGGGCAGTTGTTTAAACTTTTACCTCCCCCCACCCCTCTATTATAGTATTATCTATCCTCATCCCATTGTTTGAAACTCTGTCTCTTTCTTCATTTTTCTCTCTTGTTCCTACAAACACATGATTTTAAGTTGTTTTTCAAGTCTACAATTGTTCGCCCCTGAGCCCCCCCTCCACTGATTACAAATTCCTCTACTTTACAACCAAAGGGTATTATTACTACCACTTTCTCATTTCTTGCATCTTCTTTTGATTTTCTTATATTTTTTTCTTCATTTTCTTAGTATAATTTATTGACTTTATGATCCTTTTTTGCTCATTATTTTCATTGGTTGGCAATAAAATGTCAGGATAAGGAATAACATTGATGACCCTCTATTTAATTCAAGATGTTATCTTTTTAAATAATTGTTTCTTGCTCCTTTACTGACTAGAATGAGGAGCCATTCTTTTGATGATTGTAATAAATAATAGTGGAATGGGGTTATGCTATTGTTTTTTTTTTTTTTTTTTAATTATGACTTTGAGATGTTAGAGTAGAAACTGCCTAGAATTTTATGCGTACATGTTTATGTGATTCTGTCTGAACCATCAAGTTTTTGTCTTTTTTCGAAGAACAAGAATTTTGCACTTGATGGAGTCGGGAACTGGGATCGGGTTAGTGGATGAGAGTGTTGTCGTAGATAAGGCTATTGTAGGAGATTCGGTTTTGGGTATTAAGAAAGAGGAGGGTGAAGAAGTTTTATGTGCTGAAGGAGATGTTGAAAATGCTGTAGAAGGGCTTGATTTGTCATCTGGGGCTGTTTTAGAAAGTAAAATGTCGAATCCTGGTGAGGTTAGTGGGGTTAATTCCAAAAACAGAAAAACTTCTAAAAGGCCTACATTGAATAAAGCAACTACCATGACTCGTAAGGAAAAGCCAAGCCTGACCCAAAGTCCATCTTTCCCTGATAAAGGACTTGGTGCTAGTGCTATAAGCAAAAGTGTTGATGCTTTCCCGACACAATCCAGTGCCAAACATTCAGGAGTAAGTAGGTTGAAAGGTGAGGCCACCCGGTTAGCAAATGGAACTGCTGCTTCAGTTTCTCGGCGAGCATCCACTGGACTGAGCACAAAGGGAGCAGGCAGAAGTGCTGGTTCAGCATCCATCCGGCAAAGTACTTCAGCTTCTTTGCCGAATCGCCAGTCTATGGTATAATTTACTTTCTGTAGTCTTTTATATATTTCCTTTCGAAGGAAAATTAATTTATCGGTCATTATGTGCCTGTTTTGCTGTTTAATGTCAGCCCCAAAAGCCTGTTTCCACAAATGGAACTGGAATATGCCCTCCACCTGAAGGCTTCTCGTAAGTGGCATCATGACTACCTATATTGGTCAACTTTGATTGTGTGCATCTCTTTGGCACTATGATGAACTGACACATGCAAAGTGCATACTATTTGTTATATCTAATCGCTTAATGTTGCTTGGTTCTGTTCGTAAATGCAGATCAGCTGATCAACCTCAGAAATCTAATAAAGCGACAGTGCCATCTACTGAGGAAGATGGCCGTTCTACTAACTCATCGTACTATTTTCCCTCTATTGTTCTCCTCTTGTGGCTCATGTTTTTAAGCAAATATGGTACTTTTAACTTCCAGTACACTGATATGTTGTGTGTTCCTGTATTATTGTTAGGAACGTTGCTGCAGGTCATAGCAGAAGCAGTGGTCTTGGTTTTTCCTCTAGGCTGGAAGAACGCGCAGAAAAACGAAGAGAGGTAGATTTATACCCATTAATGCATTTAATTTACCTATTCCGATGGCATATAAAACAGATCAGTGACTTTCCTTTTTCTTCCCCAGTTCTTTTCAAAGATAGAAGAGAAGATACATGCTAAGGAAGAGGAAAAAAGCAACATGCAAGAAAAATCGAAGGTACTTGACCAACATTTAATTGTCAAAGTTGATGCTCCTATTGCACAATTTATAGCTGTTTTACATTGTTTATGTTTTCATGTTACACATGGTACTTCCGTTTCATTTCAGGAAAGCCAAGAGGCAGAGATAAAGACATTAAGAAAGAGTTTGAAATTTAAAGCTGCACCCATGCCAAGTTTTTATAAAGAACCTCCTCCTAAAGTTGAATTAAAGAAGGTGATCTTCCCCATCTCTTTGCATTTTAATGCAATTGTAGAGTCAAATTTTATGCAATCGTGAATCTTTACTTCTTTTAACCCTTGATTTTCCAGATTCATCTTGTGAAAGAGCTTGTTATTGAAATATTATGTTAGCATATTGTGCATTTAATAAATGCCAGCTTCTCCATATCTTTAAATGCTAGCTTCTCCGTATCTTTGTCTATTAACTAGTAAGTAGTGGTAAACACCTTCAACTGGTAACTATCATTTACCACTTTAAGACTTTGTTAAATCCAATTGTTGCACTCATTTTCAATATTTGTATAATTAAAGTTGCTGCTATCACCCTTGTTTACCATAGAACAATAATATGTCATAGCATCTTGTCACTTTTATTACTATGCGACTAGTGCAAAGCACAACTGATCGCAATTAAGTATTTGTGATAAACCACTCATGAATTGTTAAATCTTCAGTTGATATTGGTCGACCTTATTCCTTAAATACACCTGTGTGCATTATAAAGAAGGAAATTTATGTTGGTGAGTTGGTTCTTGGTTCTGAGATAAATATAGAAGGTCCTAATGCTAGTATGAACAAAATCAATGCTGGGTTTTGCTTGGTATGATTTTAAGATAAATATAATTATTCCTAGTACTTGTATAAATATTCTCAAATATCATGATCATTAAGATTTTATGAAATCTAATTTCCTTGTCCATAATTTACTTGACTTTTGTAAGGAGACAGCAGCATCTAGATTACTGTGTTCTCTCTTGAATCTCCCTTGCCTATACACTTATTTTTTTGTCTCAAACTCACACACCTTTTCTTTTTGGTGTCCCCTTCTGTAATAGATGCCGACAACACGTGCAAAATCTCCAAAGCTTGGAAGAAGGAAAAGCTCCGGTGGTGTAGTGAACAACTCCTTGGAAGGTGGATCAGGTGTTAGCCCTCATGTAAGCAGAGAACATGACAAGTCAACAAAGAAAACAACTCGGAAATCCCTGTCTAATGTTCACTCACGGGAACCCGTTTCTGCAAAAACTGAAGGAGGGCATGGAAAATTGAAACAAAAGGCAACAGTAGCAGAAGGTAAAGTTGAGAAAGCCAGTGCAAATGAAGAGGAAGAAAGCAAAAGCCAATCTGTGAACCCCCCTGACCCTGAAGATTTAATAGATGGCGAATCCAAAAATTTATCTATCCAGGATGATGAACTGCTTGTGAATGAGGCCAATCCTCCTGCCCAAGATAATGAACTGATTGTGAATTCAGCCAGTCCAGAGGTTCCACATGCCTAGCTTTCTTTTTAGAGGGCTCAAATACATAATTTTGATCACTTAAAAAATTGTACTTAACAGGTCTTTGTTGTTTGATGGTTTCTTTGGAAAGATATTTACCAGTTCCTATATCATATATTGTATATCATGTTTTTTTCTGTGTCCAGATTTGGAAGAAATGTTGGAAGATTTGAAATGTGGCAGCTTCATTGTATAATATATTAGTGTTGGATTTAAGCTTCAATATCAATCTGGATTTTGTGGATGTATATATTGGCTTCATCCTTCTTTTCTTAACAGGGAGTGAAAATTCTTGAACTCATGACCTTGATACGAAGTAGAGGTGGCAAAGTGCATGGACTAGCACATAATATTCTGAACAATCACAATTCAGTCACTCAGTACAAGCACCAAGCAGCAACAATAAAAATGAATTCAAATTTCAAAGTCTACTCACTACTGAAAGTTTGAACACAAGTACTCACTACTCAGTAGTTCATGAACTGAAACGAAAATGAAAATTGTTGAAATCTGAAATAAGGAACATAATCGGTCAACACTTCACATGCCCGCGTGGCGGCATCTATGAATAATAATAAGAGCAAAATAGTTGAATAAAAAGAGCTGCAGACGCAGAATTACTATGCTTCATATATCATGAGTACATATTCGTGAATCGTAATCTTTGATCCGTATTGGGTAATGAACTGAGGACTGCGAATCGATTAGGTTGAATTGTATCGGGTAATTGGGTTTATTGGGTTAAGTCAGTATTAACAGGAACCGAAATAGCAAATTTTGGTTCAATTTTTCGGGTTTGGATCGATTTTGCTTAGCTCTAGCATGGACCGAAATATAGTCATGCCTGATTTGATGATCGACATGATTTCTTGAGTCAAACTCAAAGAGAAAAGGATCTCAATTACATTTTTTTTAAATAAATGATCCCAAATAACACAATCTAATTTTATGGCCCTAAATATCACACATTGCGTTCATCTCTTCTACAATTTTTTTAATACCGAGCGAGAAATTAAGAGCAACTCCAATGCAACACTATAACATTAAAATGATGTAATTTTTGGTGTAAAATCCACTTCAATATAACACTAGAATAGTGTAGAAATGACACCAAATGAATAGTGTGACACCAAATTTAGTGTTAAAAGTTATTGAAGTTTCTGCCAACTCAGCAATGTACAGCATCAACACAGCTCATCAGCCAGCTCAGATCAAGAGTATTAGTGTTTAAGTTATGTAGTTTAGAAAGTTGGTTGTAACTGTTTTTCCCTCCTATTTTCTATTCTCTTGTTTTCAACAGCATTCATATATAATATATAAGATGTGTGTAAATACATCTTCAACAACTTTTACTTTTCAATCAATCAATTCTTCAAGTTTTATCATCTTCCATTTTAACATGGTATCAGATCTTGCAAAAGACAGCTTTAATGGCGTAATCTTCTTGTGAGCAAATATGTCGTTTACTCAGGTGTATTCTCTTCTGAATAATATACCTTACTGTTTCGTGTTGATTGTTCTAAATCTTTCTGTTATTTCACGACCTTTTCTTGATCGTTTGATCGATTTTATTCAAGAACTATAGGTCATTGATGTTCTTAAAGGTAGAATTGTTGATTTCTGGCTGAAATTACTGAAATCGGTGTCTTCTTTTGTAAGAATATTTGTGCGCACTACTTGTTTGACAATTGTTCTCTGAGAAAATAAGCGAAACTATGTCGACTGTTGTTCCGAATAACACTGATCCTTTGAGTATATATTACATACATCCTTCTGATGCCTCAACAACTCAATTAGTGTCTGTTAAGTTTAATGGAACTGGTTTTCACAATTGGAAACGTTCTATGACCTTGACACTCTCTGCGAAAAATAAGCTTGGATTTGTCAATGGTACTGTTGCTATACCTGTTGCTAATGCTGCTGAGTACAAGTTTTGGGAGCGCTGTAATGATCTAGTAATTTCCTGGTTGCTGTTTAACCTTGATGAAGTAATTGCTAAAAGTGTTCTGTTTCTCAAGACTACAAAGGATATATGGGACGATTTAGAGGAGAGGTATGGTTTTGCTTCTATGGCTCAAGTATACTCACTAGAACAACAATTGTCTGAGATTACTCAAGGAAATGATTCTGTTTATGAATTTTTTACTAAAATCAAGACAATTTGGGATGGGATCAATGATACAAATCCACTTCCTCGTTGTACTTGTGCTAAGTGCACTTGTAATCTGACTCAAAGGATACAACAGAAGCAACAAGAGCAGCGGTTACTTCAGTTTATGATGAAGCTTTCTGAGAATTTTACCATAGCCAGAGGAAATGTACTGATGATGCATCATTTACCAAACATATCACAGGCCTACAGGTTGTTTGCACATGAGGAGAGACATAAGAAAATTTCACAAAGTGCAAATGAGTCTATGGCCTTCTATGCTGACAAAAGGAAGTTTTATCCTAAAACACAAGCTTCAATTATCAACACTATTGGACAGAGAGGTTCTACTAGTAACAATAACTTTCAGAAAAGGTATTCTGCTGGTGCTGGTTCTTCTGATAACAAGATGACTAAGCCATTATATTTCTGCAATCATTTCAAAATACCTGGTCACAGTATAGAGAGATGTTTCAAACTCAATGGATATCCACCAGGGTTTCAACAAAGGAAGTTTGCTGTTGTTTCTCAATTGGAATCTAATCAGACTCAAGCTCATGCTACAGATGTCATAGAGAATTCTTCTCAGACTGTTTCAGTTGAGCAATACAATCAACTGTTGGATCTTTACAACAAACAGAACCTTACTGATGATGCAAGCCAAACTTCTGTTATTTCTGCAACACCTGGACCAAGTACCAAACATGATCTTCTGGCAGGTACATTGTGTCTTTTCTCTAAATTACATAATGAGTGGTTGGTAGATAGTGGGGCTACAGACCATATTTGTCCTGATTTGGAGTGTTTTGAAAATCTAGAGGTTTTTACTGCTAGTGATTGTTTCATAACAGTACCTGATGGAAGAAGAATCCAAGTTAAACATATAGGCACGGTTAGGTTAAAAAATGGAATTGTTTTACAAAACGTTCTTCATGTGCCAGACTTTCATTTTAGATTGATCTCTGTGCACAAATTGTGCAGTGATCTTAAATGCACTATACTGTTTTCTGACTCTAAGTGCTTTGTTCAAGGCCATTTTCAGAACAACCATCAGATGCTTCTTGGTAGACTGACTAATGGCCTATACAGTGTAGACAATTCTTCTAATCCTATTTCAAAGCAATTACAGTCTTCTATATCTTCTTCTCATCATTCCACTATTGCTTGCCTCAGTGCAATGGATACTGCAAAGCTGTGGCATTTAAGATTAGGACATCTTCCTTTTCCTCAAATGAAGTTAGTTCTTCCTAGTTTTTCTGTGAACAAGTGTACTGATGAATTTGTGTGTCAGGTATGTTCTGCTGCTAAGCAAGTTAGGAGGTCTTTTCATTTAAGTACTATCAAAACTAAAGCTCCTTTTGAATTGTTACATATGGATGTTTGGGGTCCTTATAGGACTAAATCTATATCTGGTTGTACCTTTTTCTTGACTATAGTGGATGATTTCTCTCGTTTTACCCGGGTTCATTTATTGAAGTACAAATCTGATGTCCCCAGTATTCTGGATAATTTTCTTTCATATGTAGAAAATCAGTTCAAAACCAAAGTATTGACTATTAGAACTGATAATGCACTAGAATTCTGTGAAGGTCATGCTAAACAGTTATACTTAACAAAAGGTATCATCCACCAAACTAGTTGTGCTTACACTCCACAACAGAATGGTGTTGTGGAGAGGAAGCATAGGCATCTATTGGAAACAGCCAGAGCTTTATTTTTTCAAGCTAATCTTCCCTTGAAATTTTGGGGTGAAGCTATTCTTTGTGCCACTTATCTCATTAATAGAATGCCTCTTCAGTTTATTAATTTATGTACCCCTTATTTTAAGTTGTTTCATGAACATCCTGATCTTAATCTTCTTAAAACCTTTGGATGTTTATGCTTTGCCTCTACTACTACTGTTCACAGAACTAAATTTGATCCCAGGGCTTCTTTGTGTTTATTTCTTGGGTATTCTAACACACAAAAAGGATATAGAGTCTATGATTTGAAGACAAACACGTTGTTTGTTTCTAGAGATGTACTTTTTCAGGAACATCACTTTCCCTTTCACATGCTTCATAATACAACTACTTCTAAGTTGTTTACTGAAGTTTTTCTACCAACTACTACTACTTTACCTCAGTCTGTTAGTACTTTTCAAGATTCTCATATAGATATTTCTTCAAATTCACCACAGTCTTCTTCATCTACTACTAATTCATCTGTTTCTAACACAAGAGGATACCAAGGCATGATGAATTGGTGGAATAGCATCAGGAGAAACTATATTGCACCAATGATTTATCTGATCTATTTTGGCAACATTACAATGAAAATCATCTAAATAGACTGTAGGGTTTTTGACTCTAGTAGACTGTCTCAGTGGAACAGAAACAGAAGGTTGTGAAAATGAAGTAGTAGAAGAAGAAGATTGACTTGGAGAATTCAGAGAAGAATCTCTGGGAATTGATAAACTTACTCCTGTAACATTGCAATGTGATAATCAATCTGCACTACATTTAGCTAAGAATCCAGTTTTTCACGAACGTACAAAGCATATTGAAGTTGATTGTCACTTCACAAGGGATAAAGTCTTGGAAGGGTTGATTCAATTGACATACTTGCCTACTACACATCAATTAGCAGATGTTTTCACCAAGTCTATTCCATCTCCTCAGTTGAATACATTGCTGTCCAAGTTGGGAATCTATGTTCCTTCTCCATCTCACATCTCTCCCAACTTGAGGGGGGAGTTTCTGCCAACTCAGCAATGTACAGCTCATCAACACAGCTCATCAGCCAGCTCAGATCAAGAGTATTAGTGTTTAAGTTATGTAGTTTATAAAGTTGGTTGTAACTGTTTTTCCCTCCTATTTTCTATTCTCTTGTTTTCAACAGCATTCATATATAAGTTGTGTGTAAATACATCTTCAACAACTTTTACTTTTCAATCAATCAATTCTTCAAGTTTTATCATCTTCCATTTTATCAAAAGTATATTTGGTGTAATTTTTACACAAATTTCACGTCTTTCATATTGCCTATTATACCCTCGTACTAGTTAACAAAAACAAATGTATTCCCTTCATACCCTATTTATATCATAATATATGTCAAACAAGATACTTACTTTGAAAAAGTAAAAACCAACATGTCTTCTTTTAGAATTTTAGTGTAAGATATATTGTAGATGGATTGGAGTTATTTACATGGATAGTATTATTTTAACACTAAAATAGTGTAAAAACTACACCATTTTAGTGTTATGCATTACACATTGTCTAAGTGATTACTGATTTCATCGAATAGAAGGTCACATGGTAGACCCCATCACCTATGCTTTTCTCTATTTTACCGTTGCTTTTCTCTCTTTTACCGTGTACAGGATACAGCCCACATGTGTGGGTCCAAGGAAAGACATACTCCCTCCGTTTCATTTTAAGTGTCGTTTTTTGACTTGGTTTGAATTCCAATTTAAGTGTCGTTTTTACACTTTAAAGAAAAGTATATTTATTTTTCACTTGAATACCCTTATTTACCCTTATATTATTAAATTTACTCATTCTCAAAATATGACATTAATTAGGGGTAGATGAAGGATATGGTTGGAAAATAAAATTACATTAATGATATAAAGGTCTCATAATTACAATTCTTAATAAGTGTGTATTGTCAAAAAACGACACTTAAAAAGAAATGAAGAAAAGAAATGGAGGGAGTATGTATTCAGCGAAAACGCTCACGGGACAGATTAGGACTGCTCTTCAAATTAAGCAGCTAGTGTACCAAATGTTCCGAGAAAAAGTATTTACTTGTAATGTTTTTCACACAGCCATAAAGAAGGATCACTCTTTAATTTCCTTGGTGTATTAGCCATTATGATGTAGTGAATATTAGGTTTAGTTTCTTTTCTAAAACCTATTCTCTGATGTTCTTTTACGGTAGGATATGCCTCTAGTTTATGTAACTTGTTTCTTTTAATACTATTTAAGTTTAGCAAAAAAAAAAAAAACTTATATGTCGTTTACAGGCCCATGTTTGTAAGTTAGAGATTTGGGAAAATCTCTAATATTAGTGTTTGGTAGTTAGCGGATTTAAATAGTTTTTTGGATTCAAAAAACTAATTTTTAAAAAGTAATTTGAGTAACTTTTTCAATTAGATGGTTCACTACTACACATTTAAGCTTAGGAGACGCTACTTGCATAACACTTTTTTACATGTGCTATCCAAGAAGAATGATTACATAACGTTTTTAAAAAACACGTTGTACAAGATATCATTAATAATACCGAAAATAAATATAAAATAAATAAAATTACTACAACAGCGTTTATTTTTTGAACTCTATGCAAGCTTGGACTTCAATAGCGTATAAGAAAAGAGCTATACAAGATGGCATATTATAAGTAATTTTGATTATTTTTATTTGTTTTAAAACCCAAATAAAGAGCTATCCTAGTTAAAATATCCTTTAAAACTATTTATTTACTTTTAACTTTCCACCCATATTTTCATTTTCTATCTTCTTCTATATGCATTGGGGCTTCATCCGACGAATGCATCTCACGGCAATTTCATCGAACTTCTATTGATGAATTTCTCTGATCTTCTCTGAGGTATCGGCGAATTTCATTGGAGCAAATGGAGCTTTCTCTTGAACAAATTTAACATCTTCATGGAGCAAATCAAACTTTTAAAATCGAATTGTGAGTATTCTTTATGTGGGTTTTTTTATTTTAGGGTTTTTAATTGATTGGGTGCTTCTTCTTTTTTTCTAATTGATTGGTTGCTTCTTAACTAGTCGGGTTCTGAATTTAAGGTTTTTTGAATTGGGTTATTTTTAAACTTTATGTTGTAATCGCACATCTGCCCCCTCTTTATAGTAACGATTGGTGCTCCTTTTTTCCTTTATTAGCTAACCTAAAGATCCATAATACATTTCCATTTGGGTTCTTCAATTGAATTGGGGTTTTTCTTAACTCTGGTTGCCACTCATCCCATTTAGCAACATCTGTTAGTCTTGCCTTTAACTCTTAAACTTTTATATATTTTTGGATTTCTATTTCAGGTTTGTTTTTATATATTTTGTTTATGTAATTTATTATATTAGGTGCACGGAATGGTGATATTTTATACATATGTGATGTATGCAAGATATGTTTGTCTTGTTTTATATTTTGTTTTATATGAATTCATTTGTTTGTTGTGAAGTGGTGTAAGGCCTTTTGGTGTTTCACTCCTAGTTGTTGGGTTTGATGACAAGGGTCCACAACTGTATCAGGTATAGCGTCCCACTTTTTGATCTGCTATCAAGCTTGCGTGTACAATGCAGTTTCATATCTTCTTTGGTATATAGTCTTGAATGAGTTGTAAGTTCTCAGTGTTTGTAAATTAACTTACTTGGTTGCAGACAAGTGTTTGGTTTTGGAAGTACAGAATTATGAATAGACTTTTCGAAATTAACAAACATCTAGTTATGAGCAATTGGCAATGTGTTTCAGACACCTTTAGAAAGTTGGTACTTGTGAGAACCATCTAAAGAATGGTTTAGCCTTTGATGACATCTAAATTGGAAAAAGTCATGTTCAACAATGGTTTAGCCTTTGATGACATCTAAAGAAACCCCTTTTGTATATAAGCCCATAAAGCATTGCACTATCCTTAATTGAACAAATTTAGTACATCTTATCCATAGAGGTCTTCTTTTCTTTTTGGGACAACCTTGTGCTTCCCTGTAATTCCATAATTGTCTGCACTGGAGGTGGATCCATCAGGTTCATACTTCTCCTGGAAAGCTTCGGCCATGGGGAAAAATGTGTCAAATGCAAAAACGTTTCTTGAAAAGAGGTTTGCTTCAGTGTATTTTCTTCTTTTGAATTTTATCTTCCTTTCTTACCTACAGAGAACTGACGATATAAAGTATGACTTGAGTCTAACTTATGCATGGAATAGGAACAGTAACCAATATAATTTTAGAAAAGATATGTTTGTCTTGTTTATGCAAGGCCTTATGTGATGGTGATATTAATTTAGTTTGGTTACTTGTAAGATATGTTTTGTTTGCTCTCTTTTCTTCCACTCAGTGCATTAAGTCTTCTCTGCATCTAACAAATAACAAAACTAAGTAGTTGCACCCATTACTGATATCCGATATTGCGAAACTACTTACAAAGATAAATATGATCTCATAATAAGTTTAAACTTTGTAATATCATTATATCATGCCTTCTTGACTTTTGCCCTGTTATGCAGGTTAAAATTTTGTTTTCCAGAACATATTGTTAATGTTACCCCCATTGGAAGGCTCAAGGGTGCCTGAGAGCATATGTTCTATTGCCAATTTAACTTTCTTTTTTCAGATTTATTCCTCTCTGAGAGGGCACCATTCCTTTTTCTCGATTTCAGTCTTATGTCTGCTAGTTTACTTGTGGTAAGATCTCTTTCCTATCTTAAATTTTCTCACCGTTAACATTCATCTTCTCTTACCATTTTGGGGTTTGATGTGATTTTGCGGATCATTGTACTTTTTAGTCAATTAAATAGGTTGGAAGCATGTTAAAGAATCTAAATCTATATATTCTTTGAAAAACATGTTAAAAAATCTTGAATAACTTAACATTATTGCTATGTAAATCCCATTTGCACTAATCATCTGACCTGGCTTAATTGCGATGGTGTATAATTGTGTGGTTGATAACATTTGTTATAGCCAAAATTCGTTATTGGATTTTTAGGGTAGATTCGGGTCAAGTAATAATCAATTGAGGATATCCAAGATGCAATTAGGGATTGAACTAGTACAACGGAGGCTCGGGGCTTGTCCTCATAGGGGTGAGGGCGCGCCCTCTGGTCGTCCAACCCTTGAGGACGCGTCCTCTTGGTGTGGACTGACAACTTGACATGAATGAATGACTTGACAGAGAATAATAACTAGACTGACATGGGATTAGCATATGGAAGACTTAGGGCTTGCCCTCATAGGGGTAAGGGCGCGCCCCTTTAGGCCATCCACCCCTTGAGGGCGCGTCCTCTTGGTTTGAAATAGCTACTTGATGGTGAAGGATGGCTCTATTGGCTTGATAAAGGCGAGATATTGAAGAATTCCCTCCTAGGATGTTCCCTAGGAGGGGATGTCCGTTGTTGAAGGCCTCCAGGGGTATGCCTGATGATTGAAGGCCTCCAGGGGTATGCCTGATGATTGAAGGCCTCCTCCTGTATTCAATGGGCGCGTCCTCATTGGGGATGTGGGGTGAACCTTGGTGTGTGCTTTGGGAGCTCTGTTCCTGTACTCAATGGGCGCGTCCTCATTGGGGAACTTTGGAGTAATCCTGCACTTTGCACCCAAACGCTTGGGATCACTTGTCCTGCAATCTGGTGGGTGCTTCTCATTCGGGGGACAAGGATGCGTCTGGCATTTGGGGTAAGTCATGGCTATACCTGCGTCTATGAATTAAGGAAATAGCTGGTAACGGATGGGACTAGTCCTCGACGGGGGAAGTTTCCTTATTCGTGAAGTCCTGACGTCATAGACGAGCCTTGGGCCTTTGTGACTAGGCCTCATCGTCAGACATTCCTAAAGCGAGTCAGAGTCTAATTATGGAAGGCAGTGGAAGACTTCTTATGGGCTTTGGAAATCAGAGACCAAGCCCATGGAGGTAACTTTCTCTCCAAGAACTACGTTGGGCTTGATCCCCTATAAATACGGGGTACGTAGGCACATTGTAAGGGGTTGGAAGCGAAGAGCTCAGCGAGCCACCACCAAGAAACCCTTACAATCTCAGCCCCCAATTCATCACAACCACCACACTCTGACGACTTTCCGGCGAAGAACCACCGTCATAGATCTTGATTCCGGCGATAAACCTCAAACTTTGTTAATACCAAATTCCTCCGTTAACAAATTGGCGCTAGAAGGAGGGGCCGCTGATCAAGATCATAATCTTAGGAGGAAGAGATATCTCATCATGATGAAAGTTCTTAGAAGAAGGTCTGCCAAGATTTGGAGGATGGCCATGGGTACTACTTCATGCTGGCGGAAAGGAGGAAGATCCAAAGATGGTGAAGGATATTTCCATGTATACTTGAAGGTGACAGTTTTCATGTATACTAGGGGGTGATTCCGAGCAAGATCCAAAAAGAAGGCGCAACTATCGGGAGCACGTCGTCATCTTCTGGACGCGCCCTCAAGGTAACACCTAACTAGTTTTGGTTTTGCTTTTTGTTCCTTGAGTTGTTGCAGGAAGAAGATGAAGGAAAATCCCCAATAACTCTTAGGGCGTGCCCTAAGGATGATGCTCGAGGATCAGATGGTTTCAACAACTTCTATGATGATTCGGCGGTTGCTCACGTCCACGCCTCTAGGACGCGTCCTCCAGGTACTTTGTGAAATTTTCGATTATTGAGTTTTTTGACAGGTGGAAAATTCCTACTTTGAAGAATATCTCAAGAATTATCAAGATATACGTCCCAACCTGAAAGGACGCGTCCTCTACTTCAAATATGCCTTCTCAGCATGTCTAAGGTCCCAAGGATCGTTTCTCCCCTAGGACGCGTCCGATGGAGAAATGTCTACAAACAAACAAGCTCCAATACTTGAGCCCCTTTGTCGTCTCTCAAGTGTGTCCTTCCTTCATGGCGCGCACTCCGAAACTACTCCTATGTTCAGACAAATTCCAACGAGTACATGGAAAGCTGATTGACTTGTACGGCTTCCTGGTCTTTCAGGACGCGTCCTTCCTCTGTGGCGTGCCCTCAGGAAAAAGAGTTACTGATCAACATGAACTCCAACGATTTTTAGAGGAAGGTAATAGGGAGGCAAGGCCCCGTGATCCAAAGAGAGTGCCCCCTGGTTACAGGTTGAGGCCCCATGGTCATGAGTGAGCCCCCTCATGTGATAACTCAATTGATAATATCGGAGAGCGGCCCCATGATTCACAGAGTGCGCCCCCTGATTCTTGAAAGAATTATAGGTTGAGGCCCCGTGGACATGAGCGAGCCCCTCCGCGTGAAGAATTCATTACTTGAATTTTAGAGGAAAGGAAGCTATTGGAAGCAGAGGCCCCGTATTCCATAGTGAGAGCCCCCTAATTACAGGTCGAGTCCCCATGGATATGAGTGAGCCCCTTCACGTGATAATTCAATGGATGACATAGGAGAGCGGCCCCCTGGTCCACAGTGAGTGCCCCCTACCTACAGGTCGAGGCCCCATGGACATGAGTGAGCCCCTCCGAAAAGACAAGACTTTTATCTTCAGAGAACGCGTCGTCACATCCTCAATAATAGAAGACATGCCTTTTAAGGCGCGCCACAAGTGTATCAGCCTCATATGCCAAGGCTTCGACTTTAAGCATGATTGTACAATCCCACAGGTTGCAGCAAGAAGAAAAATATTTGGAGTAGAGGCCCCATGGATCTTAGGATGCGCCCCCTGATCAGCAGGATGCGGCCCCAAGGTCATGAGTGAGCCCCTCCACAGAAGAATGCTATTTTCAAATGGATTAGAAGATTAGAAGGGACTTCGACATTGCCCTCGTCCATATATGCCGCCCTACGCAAGAGGGCGCGCTCTCACGACATTGGGGGGTAGTACTAATGCATCTCCCGACCCTTCCTATGAATAACAGAGTATCCTTACGGGGATGCTTCTTCATGAAACGATGTTTGAAGATACAATTGACGCCTTTTGTGTGCCCCTTCGCCGGATAAAGGCGCTGAGGTGCGGCCCTAGGCTAGTCTGGTGAAGGCCTTCTACACGATAAATTATATAAAAGATAGTAGTGATTAATATTCCCCTCCAACGGATGCCTCCTTGGGAGATGCCTCTTAGTGAGATGCCCTTCATAGGATGCCTCATATTGAGATGCCCCTTTCGTGGGTCAAGATTCGAAGTATTTTGTGACCGGAGAGTGCCCCCTAAAGTTTTAATGAAACTTTTGAGGGTGAGACCCCAGAATAGTCATGTAAGCGCTTGATGGAGTAGTTTCAACAAAGTGATGCTTTGGTTCACCATTCTACTAATAGTTGATTAAAGACGGGAAATGACTGAATAATAGCCTACAAGGTAAATTAATTACCTCCTAGTCTAGGGGGTAGTTCATATACACTTTCCCTAGTTCTAGTTGAGGTGATGAAATTTTGAAAACTTTCGAGATGGTTTGTTTATATAGGGCGTGCCCTCTAGGGTGACGCGTCCTATAGGACGACGCGCCCTCAGTTAGATGATAAAATATGAAACTCTTCCTAGTTGAAATGCAAGTATGACAAGCAAGATAATGCAACAAGAGAATATAATTCCGGGAAACATATCCCATGGAGTTACCGAAAGCACAGACAAATGAAATACAACTTACAAGGCTTAGAAGTGAGGACCTGCACCTCAATAATGTTCAGAAGACTTAGCAAAAGGAATAAAGGTCATATCAAGCCTTAGGACGCGTCCTGAGTGTCATCAGCAAGAGAAGTGGAGATGTTTTCATCCGTAGTATCACTTGTTTTAGCAACATCGTTCAAAGGCTTTTCAGGAACAACATCGGTCCCAGAAGATTAATTTCCCTTATACTTGGGAAGAGAAGTGATATCTTGTTCATCATCAAGAGGCACGTTTTCAGAGGACACGTCCTCATTATCTTCAAGAGGTCAAGAAGACAGAAGCATAGATTCTCCCTGAAATGGAAGAAGTGAACTCAGTGGCATGGAAGACATACTCCCAAAGCCTTAAAGAAAAAGTTGAAGCTTGTGGATGCGCCTTATCATCAGGGCGCACCCTCATACATACAAGGTTGAAAAGTGTTTTCTGCAACTGTTCCTTGAAAGACAGATGTCAAGTCAAATTGCTTTTCTATTGGTTAAATTAAAGAAGAAAACATATTAGCCCATTTAGGGCGCGCCCTCCGAAGAATGAGATCCCATCAGCACCGTTTGATGTGTTTTTTCCAAGTATGCCTTGACATGGGACAATATGAAGAATATACAAGCATAACAAGATTGGTAGGAAGGGAAATAGAGAATTCCTAAACTTGGAAGGAATTAGAGTTATTTGGACATAAAATAAAAGGAAATTCGAATTTATTGATCTACACGCGCATACATTGCTGTTTGGGCCATAATTGGAGTTCTAGACATCAGAATCAGACGGTCTTACAGCCCCTACGAACATAACAGGATTTTCTACAATCCAAAAGTAGTCCAAAATCAAGATTCCAACTGGAGAAGTTCAGAAACAGGCCTAGAAGTCAGATTACGAATTTTACAAACAGAATCCAGTTTATTTTGGGAAAGTGAAGATAAACAAGCAATTTGAGTAGAGTTACACGGTGATTGCTGAAAAAATTACCTTTGTGTTAGAAATTGTGTTGCTGGTGGAAAGATTACCTTCATCGTCATGACACGTCATCCCTGCCTCTAAGGGTTTTTTATTACTTGAAGGCCGGTGATCTTACTTGGGCTATAGACGTGCCTCCCTCTCAAGGCGCACCCTACAATGTTGATGGTCTAAGGTGAATCTCTAATGTGCATATTATTGTGTTAGTCTATTGATGGAATTCTTGAAGGATGACGCACCTACAGTCTAGCGCACGCCCAAAGGAGAGCAATTTTGGGATGAAAGACTTAAATTTTTGTGTTATGGGAGAAGTGGAAGACTTGGGTTGATCTCCAAATCATTGTTAGGAGATTATACTTCGTCATAAGCTGTGGTGTATAAGAGAGGTTTATACTTGTGCATAATGCCTCTTGTTTCCTATACCGGGTTCGCTCATATAGGCTTAGAGGTCGGATGTGGAAAGAACATGAAGGCGCGCCCTGAAGGAGACAAGGTTACAAAGATTTTTGGCACTTTGAAGATTAGAAATTCCATACTTCATCTCTGATTTCACATGGAATTGGGGGGTAGTTGTTATAGCCAAAATTCGTTATTGGATTTTTAGGGTAGATTCGGGTCAAGTAATAATCAATTGAGGATATCCAAGATGCAATTAGGGATTGAACTAGTACAACGGAGGCTCGGGGCTTGTCCTCATAGGGGTGAGGGCGCGCCCTCTGGTCGTCCAACCCTTGAGGACGCGTCCTCTTGGTGTGGACTGACAACTTGACATGAATGAATGACTTGACAGAGAATAATAACTAGACTGACATGGGATTAGCATATGGAAGACTTAGGGCTTGCCCTCATAGGGGTAAGGGCGCGCCCCTTTAGGCCATCCACCTCTTGAGGGCGCGTCCTCTTGGTTTGAAATAGCTACTTGATGGTGAAGGATGGCTCTATTGGCTTGATAAAGGCGAGATATTGAAGAATTCCCTCCTAGGATGTTCCCTAGGAGGGGATGTCCGTTGTTGAAGACCTCCAGGGGTATGCCTGATGATTGAAGGCCTCTAGGGGTATGCCTGATGATTGAAGGCCTCCTCTTGTATTCAATGGGCGCGTCCTCATTGGGGATGTGGGGTGAACCTTGGTGTGTGCTTTGGGAGCTCTGTTCCTGTACTCAATGGGCGCGTCCTCATTGGGGAACTTTGGAGTAATCCTGCACTTTGCACCCAAACGCTTGGGATCACTTGTCCTGCAATCTGGTGGGTGCTTCTCATTCAGGGGACAAGGATGCGTCTGGCATTTGGGGTAAGTCATGGCTATACCTGCGTCTATGAATTAAGGAAATAGCTGGTAACAGATGGGACTAGTCCTCGACGGGGGAAGTTTCCTTATTCGTGAAGTCCTGACGTCATAGACGAGCCTTGGGCCTTTGTGACTAGGCCTCATCGTCAGACATTCCTAAAGCGAGTCAGAGTCTAATTATGGAAGGCAGTGGAAGACTTCTTATGGGCTTTGGAAATCAGAGACCAAGCCCATGGAGGTAACTTTCTCTCCAAGAACTACGTTGGGTTTGATCCCCTATAAATACGGGGTACGTAGGCACATTGTAAGGGGTTGGAAGCGAAGAGCTCAGCGAGCCACCACCAAGAAACCCTTACAATCTCAGCCCCCAATTCATCACAACCACCACACTCTGACGACTTTCCGGCGAAGAACCACCGTCATAGATCTTGATTCCGGCGATAAACCTCAAACTTTGTTAATACCAAATTCCTCCGTTAACAACATTTATATCAAGCATTATGATAAGGGAAATTTCTCTAGCTCCAAGTGTCTTGGCTGGTCTGACTGAGCCATTGGTTTGATACAATGAGTCTTCTAGCGCAAAGATCAGCTAGTTAACAACCACGAATCCGATAATCACAAGATTTTGTGAATTATCTAGCAGTCCTTGAAAATCGATAGACAAGATTTTATGTTTTATTGTTATATGTAGTGTGCTACACTTTAGGTTTATAATTATGTATTGGACGAATAAGTGAGGAAGATCTGACTTGTAAAGTCTTATTATTTAAAATTTATGTAAGTTGTCCATATTTGATATTTATTTAAAATACACTGAAGCAATTTCAGTTGCTTGTCTTGTTTTATATGAATTCTAATTTTTTTAAGAAATATTACAGGTTACAATGACAAGGAATTTGTTTTTAAATTATTAAATAAATGGTAAAAACAAATTAATTACTTTTATTTTTAAAAAGTACAACTTGTATAGCGTTTGTGTAAGAGATGTGTAAGTAGTAATGCACTTAGGTAATGCTTACTTGCATAACACTTCTAAAACTGCTATGCAAGTGATGTACTTGGATAGCGTTAAAATAAATGCTATAAAATAAATACTATGTAAGTGAATTGAACTTGTATAGCACTGGCTTACATAGCACTTGAAAGCGCTATTGAAGTTCAAAAATAAGTGATATGTAAGTTAAAATCTGTAGTAGTGGTTGTGATGTGTCTAATTATTATACAAACAACTAGCTCAAACAACTAATTACCAAACAGTTTTATATAAAATAGCTAATTGAATCCGCTAGTTAAAACAACATACAATCCGTTAGTCAAAATATCTAACTCAATAAGCTAACCGCTATTGGCTAACAACTAATTGCCAAACAGGGCCACGATGATTGAAACGTTACTTCATGAAGCGTTTTCTGTTTTTGTTAAGCAAAGCGCCACACGCCATGACGTTTCTCCGGGACGTTGTTTTAAGTAGCGTTTTAAAATGATATTAAGGGTCATTTTTTAAAAAATTGTGATATTTGGGACATTATTTTTTATAATTGTGTCATATGGGGCCAACACCCACAAGAAATGCACACTTTTTGGTCAATTAAAAATTATCCTCAAAACAATCATCAATATATCAATATATAAAGAGGATACGCGGGAGATTAGGTGACGCTTCTAATATCGTTTCATTTTATTTTTTCTATTTTTTTAGAATTTAAAATTTTAACATATTATAAGTAGAATATGTGTTCTAATTTGTAGAGGAGAAAATTGTTTGAATTTATTTACAAGAAGAGTTCAAATTTATGAATATATTAGAAGTGGAATAGGTGTTCGAATTTATAAATGAGAAGAGTTCAAATCTATATATTAAATTTATGATAAAACGGCATCTCCCAAGTAGAATGAGTATTTGAATACTATATAAATAAACTTTTAAATGTCCAGAACGCTTGCTAGCGTGGGCGTTGACATGTTATTTATTTATACACTTCTTGCTTCTGGTATATTATATTGGTTTTTGTTTTCAATTATATGAATTTTTTTGATCCTACAGGATGTACAAGGAAATCGTCTGAGTTGAAGGGTCCAGTTTCATTATATAGTTCTCACCAAAGTCATGTTCGACCAGTCTCTTTTAATGCATCACTTTCTCCTGGTACATTGTAAATAGATGAGTGCATGTGCATGTTTAAGTTTACTACTGGAGTGTATAAGTGTAACCTTTTCAAATGAGCGAAAAAGATGCACATAACAAATTAACTTATGAGTGAATGGGAGGTAAGAACTAAACACCTTAGTTAGAAAAAAATATTGTAGGTATACAGTTTCAGTTTAAAATAATTATCTATAGTAAATTGGCTCTTGGATTGTTTTATAAAAGTTCAATTGACAATATAATTTTGAATATTTTACTATGTCGCAAAATGTTTTGATGCATTTTTGTCCATCTTTTTGGTTATTTGTTCGCATGAGACGAAGCACCTATATTATAACAATAAATATAATTTTATTTTGGCAGCTGATCCATTATTTAAAAAACAAAATATGGTGAACCATGTCGACATGCACAAAGAATTCACACTGAATTTAAGAGAGAGTAGAATCTAGAAAGCGAACGCAATAATTTTGATGTTTCAACTATAGTATATATTAAATCTAGAATAATAAAATCATTCTTTTAGTTAACACAAAATTAAAAATGTATGATGTTAGAAGGAAATTTTTTCTCTCCATTATTTGTGAGAACTTTTGTGTCTTTCTCTCCTTGACTATCTTGTTATTGTGAGAGGCTCTTAGCAGCAATGGAATCTGTTAATTTGGATGATCAAATAGCAAGTCTGGATATTAATGGCGAGGAGAATGAAGAATTAATCATAGAGGTGGAAGGCGATGAAGGTGAGAATCGTTTTGAGCTATGCTTAATAGGGAGATTCTTGACGGAGAAGAATCTTAATGAGAGAGCTATGAAATCGAAGATGGCGGACCTATGGAAACCAGCAATGGGGATTAACATTAAGTCGCTCTCTTCAGGATTGTTTCTTTTTCAATTTTATCATAAAGACGATATGAAATGGATGCAAGCAAATGGTCCATGGTTTTTTGATAATGCAACTCTGGTAACTAGTTCTATTCCAGCAGGTGGTGATCCTTTGAAAGTTCCATTAAATGAGGTGGAATTCTGGGTTCAGATCTATGATCTACCAAGTGGTTACATGGCTGAATCGGTGGGAAAGTAGTTGGGGAATTTTTTCGGTAAGTTTGTTGTTTATGATGCTAGTAACAATATGAGTATCTAGAGAGAGTACACGAGGTTACGCATCAAGGTGGATGTCTGTAGTCCACTTAAGAGGAAGAAAAAGATTACTAAGAAGGATAAGTCAGAGTTTATCGTGAATTGTAAGTATGAAAAGTTGGGGATTTTTGTTTTGTATGTGGTTTGCTTACACATACAGAACGTTTCTGTAAAAAAAAGATGAATGGAGCAGTTGATGGAGGTATGAGGGATTGGGGGCATGGCTGAGGGCTCCGTCGCGAAGGCAGGCGGTGCAAAACCGTAGCAAGTGGCTGAGAGACGAGAAAGACGGGAACTGGGGCGAGAAAGTAGGAAAAGAGAATAATCAGGGATTTGATAATCAAGTAGTTGCTACAAATGAGGGATTCAGCAAACAGAAAGATAACGTTGGCAGTAAGGTGGCGAATTCTAAGGGAGTTACGTATATCTCTGGGGAGGATAATATATTGGTGGGGGTTAATAGCCTACAAAATGGGTTAGGCCCAATGAAGAGGAATTAGATGGGCTAGCACTGGAGGAAAGGAAACGTAAGAGAATTGGACCTAATGATATTATGGAAATTGACAGAGTTAGTTCTGGGATAAACACAGAATCTGAGCTTTCTGGTACTGATTGTTCAGATTCTTCAAAATCTTTTTTGGCTAAGCTTGCTCAGCAAGCTAGCCAGACACAATGAATTGCTTAGCTTGGAACTGTCGAGGGTTGGGGAACTCTCGTACAGTTCATTCTCTTAACGATCTAGTTAAAGATCGTAAACCTGATGTGCTTTTTCTGAGTGAAACTATTTCTGTGGCTAATAGGATTGATAATCTTCGAGTTAAATTAGGTTTTGATAATTACTTTTCAGTTGATAAAGTAGGGAGAAGTGGAGGTCTAGCAGTGTTTTGGAAGAGTATTGCAGGGTGTAGGATTCACAACTATTCTCAAAACCATATAGACTTGGTTTTTAGCGAGAATAATATTGACAAATGGAGACTTACTCTTTATTATGGTTTCCCGGAGAGAGAGAGACGCAAGGAGGCCTGGAGTATGATTCTGAGGTTGTCTTCGTTGTTGAGTCTCCCTTGGTGCATTATAGGGGACTTCAACGACATGTTGTATGCATCGGATAAATGAGGTATTCATCCTCATCCGAGAGCTTTATTGGATGGTTTTGGCAAGGTAATTGAAGATTGCTAATTATCTGAGGTAGATCTTTCTGGGGGTGATTTCACGTGGGAGAAGAGCCGTGGATCGTCGAATTGGGTCCAGGAACGTCTTGACCGAGCTTTTGGGTCTAATGACTGGTGGCTCATGTTTCCTTTGTGTAAGTTATCTCTTGTTACTACTTCTGTGTCTGATCACGATGCAATTTTCCTTAATTTTGTGGAGGTGGCTATTTCTAAAAGGGATTTTCGTTTCAAGTTTGAGAATACTTGGTTGAAAGAGCCGAGTTTTGTGAAGGAAGTAATTGGTTTCTGGGAGAATATCCCTGCGTCCCATTTGCTGTTAAAGTTGATGGATGTGTCTCGGTTTATGGCTAAATGGGGAAAGGTTTTTTTCAATAAATTCAAGGAAAAGGTGAGAATTCAGAAGCAAGTTTTGGATACTTTGAGGTCTAAGGTAGATGAAGAGAGTGTTAAACAATTTGTTGTTGAGAAAGAAAAGTTAAACGAGATTTTGTTGCATGAGGAGGTCTACTGGAAGCAGAGGACAAAACTGTTTTGGCTTAAAGAAGGGGATAAAAATACTAAGTTTTTTCACGCACATGCTTCTATGAGGAGGAATAAAAATCATATTAGTTTTTTGATGTCGGATCAGGGTTACAAGATGGAGTCTGATGTTGATAAATGTGAAGTGGTTCGGGAATATTTCAGCAAAATCTTTACAGCTGATAATCATGTGCAGGTAACTACCGAGGATGCAAGTCCTCGATTAATTTCAGAGAGTCAGAACCAGGAGCTAATGGCGACTATGAGTTTCGAGGAATTCACTGAAGCAGTGCATCAAATGCATCCAGATAAAGCTAGTGGTCCAGACGGTTTGAACCCGGCGTTCTTTCAAAATTTCTGGAAGGTCCTGGGTTGTGAGGTTTTCGAATGCTGTAATAATTGGCTGCGAGGTACTTCGTTTCCAGCTGATTTGAATCATACCACAGTAGTGCTAATTCCTAAGAAAGACGGCGCCTGTCATATGAAGGATTTTCGTCCCATAGCGCTGTGCAATGTTTTGTATAAGATTATTGCGAAGGTTCTGGCTAATAGACTTAAAAGAGTTCTCCCAGACATTATTTCGGAGAACCAATCAGCTTTTGTTCCTCAACGCAGTATCCATGATAATGTGATTGTTGCTTTTGAAGTAATACATCACATGAAAAGAGGTAGAGGTGGTAAAGAAGGTGAAGTTGCGCTCAAGTTGGATATTAGTAAGGCATATGATAAAGTCAGTTGGAGTTATTTGAGGAATAGAATGCAATCGTTGGGCTTCTGTGAAGGGTGGATAAATTGGATTATGAGATGTGTGTCTACTGTTTCATATGATATTAATTTCAATGGTATGAATGTGGGTCCTATCTATCCTTCGCGAGGACTTCGACATGGGGACCCCCTATCGCCATACCTCTTCTTGTTCTATGTTGAGGGTCGTTCGAATTTACTAGATAAAGCAAGTGAAGAAGGAAAAATTTATGGTTGTAAGGTGGCGTCGAATGCTCCTGAAATTTCCCACCTGCTTTTTGCAGATGACTCTTTTCTATTTTTCAACGCTAATATGGAAGAAGCAGGCTGTATCAGAGACATTCTGAGGAAGTATGCAAATATGTCGGGGCAGGATATTAATTATCTGAAGTCAGGCATCATGTTTAGCTCGAACGTGAGAATGGATAAACAGGTTCAGATCACTGAGTTTTTGAATGTGCGTAATGATATCACGCAGAGTCACTATTTGGGTCTGCCATCTCTTGTTGGTAGATCGAAAAAAAGAGTGTTTGCCTATGTTCGTGATAAGATTATCAAACGCATTCAATGTTGGAACACTAAGCCTTTGTCCAGAGCAGGGAAGTCTGTCTTGATTCGTAATGTGGCTCAATCTATTCCAGCGTACAGCATGTCGTGTTTATTATTGCCCAGAACTCTAATCCAAGAGATAGAGAGGCTTCTTAATGGTTATTGGTGGAAGTCGGGATCTTCTCAAAGCAAGGGGTTGAATTGGGTGTCGTGGGAGGGAATGAGTGCTTCTAAAAGTAGAGGGGGTATGGGCTTTAAAGATTTATATGGTTTCAATATTGCTTTACTAGGTAAACAAGTATGGAAATGTATTTCTCAACCTAATCTGTTGGTTGCTAGAATCTTGAAAGCTAGATACTTTCCAGGAGTGGATATTTTAAAAGCAGTTAAAGGTCAAGGTACCAACTTTATTTGGCAAGGTCTGTGGCAAGCGAAGGAGGTTCTTAATAAGGGTTTTAGATGGGTTGTGGGGGATGGGTCGAAGGTGGTGGCTACTAAAGACCCTTGGTTAGCTTTGAAGAAGGACTATCAAGTCGAAGAGAGCGAGAGATATACAGGAAGAAGTGAGTTGGTAGAATCGTTATTCTATCCAGGAACAAAGTTTTGGGATACTAATAAAATTAGTATGTTGTTTGAAGATGCAGATTCTAAAGCTATTCAGGCGATTTATGTGCCTCAACATTCTGTTGATGATCGGATAGTATGGTCCGTCTCCATGGATGGTATGTATACTGTTAAGACGGGTTACCAATTCTGGCGTAACCAATTTGTTTCTTCTCATGTATGTACTCAATCTAAAGGTTGGAATAGGCTATGGAGGATTGCTATTCCTCAGAAGGTTAAAGTCTTTCTATGGAGGTTTTGCCGGGATAATGTACCTGTTAGGAACAAACTTCGGCATAGAGGAGTTCCTGTAACTATTATTTGCCCCATGTGTAATATTGATGTAGAGCATTTGCTGCATGTTTTTTTCGAGTGTGAGTTTGCCCAGACTTGCTGGCAGGCTGCAGGAGGTGTTCATGATATGTCGCAGGTTTATTATGCTCCTGACTGGCTGCTTAAACAATTTGTGTTGGCATCTCAGGAAGAATTGATTACAGTGGCAACAGTCTTATGGGCTATATGGTTCTGGCGTAACAAAAGGGTTTGGGACGAGAAGACGATTACTGGTCAGTTGGCTGTGGATCAAAGTAGAGCTTTCATTGAGTCTTGGAGGCAAGCTAGGAAGGTGGTTTGTACTGATGCTGAAAGGAATGTGTCCGAAAGGAGAAAGTGGTGCTCCCCTCCTCCAGGTAAATACAAAGTAAATGTTGATGCTGCTTTTGTCCATAATGCTGAGAAGTTTACGGTTGGTATGGTTCTTAGAGACGATCTGGGATCTTTTGTTGAAGCAAAGGTTTTGGCTTTACCGTGTCCAAGTACGGTGTTGGAAGCTGAAAGCATAGGCATAAGAGAAGCTCTTACTTGGGTAGATAATATGGGGATTACTGATGTTGTTTTCGAGTCTGATTCTCTTCTTTCTGTTCAAGGTATTCAAGGGAGTAAGAACTACTTACTGGAAGTGGGCCATGTTATGGATCAGTGTAAGCAGCACTTGAGGATTCAGCCTAGTTGGGTGTTAGATTTTGTTCGTAAGCAAGCTAATAGGGTGGCTCACTTGTTAGCCAAGATTCCATGTTCTGTTAATTGCTTTCTAATTGTTACGTCTCCTCCTCAGAATGTGTTGGAGGCTCTATTGTATGATCTTTCTGATTGAATGAAATTGGTTTGTTTCAAAAAAAAAAAAAATCATTCTTTTTTACTTTGCAAAAATAAAAATATAAATTATTTTTGAGTTTTTTAATTGTAAATATTAATAATTAAATAACTTTTTTAACATACTTAAAGTATAATAGGAATTTGAATGATAAGGCAAGCAAAATTCAATATAGGAATTTGAATTTATTTATATATTAAATAATATATTTTTGTTTTAAAAGTTAGTATTTTAAATACTATTATATTAAAAAATATATTCTTTAACATATTCGAATTAGAATAGGTGTTCGAATTTAAGGAGAAGGGAGTTTGAATCTATACAGAAGTCATATAAACAAAAGTTATATTTGAACTAGAATATGTTTTCGAATTTATAAAATAGAATAGTTCGAATATATATGTACAACATAGAATTAAAAGTTCTATCAGAAATAGAATAGGTTTTTGAATTTATGGGATAGAAGAGTAAATACATATAATTAAAAGATTTATTAGAAATAGAATAGGTTTTTGTAATATATAGTTAAAAGTTCTATTGGAAGTAATTAAAAACGAATTTATATAGGTGTTTTTTCAACAAGAGAGCGGCTCATGAAAAAAGAGTGTATTAACATGAAAATTAATAAATAAGACAAATATTCAATATGTTAAACTTGGTTTGACAAAAAAATGTTAAACTTGGAATTTCGATATTAAAGAGGAAGCGTGTTTAACAGGAGAACGTTTTTTTAGGGAGGAATGATCAATTGTTCTAATTTAAAAAAAATATCATTTAACATATTAGAAGTAGAAAATGTGTTCGAATTTATAGGAGAGAACGGTTCGAATTTCGAATTTACAAGGAAGACACATAAATAAAAGTTATATTTGAAGTATAACAGGTGTTCGAATTTGTAAAGGAGAATAATTCAAATTTATAGGTTAGACATATAATTAAAAGTTCTATCGAAAATAGAATAGGTTTTCAAATTTAGAGAGTTGAAGAATTCGAATTTATAAGAAATACATATAATGACCATTGTTCTAAAGAGAACCATCTTATATAGAGAATCGGGGAGAACCATATATTCTATTATAGAACCTCATAAATAATTTGAAATGTTTTTACATAAAATATATAATCTGATTCTAATGTAGAATATTAACGTATACAAACTTTATAAAAAAAATTAATATATAAAATTTGAATAAAAGCATTGATTTTAAATTTGATTCTGCTGCGGAATTATTTTGGATAGATTTGATTCTACTGTAGAATCACTTTGGACTATTTGACTAATTTTCGATTATTTGTTTTAAAAAAAAAGTAGTTTAATTTCGTTTTTTGATTTAAAAATTAAAATTTATAATCATATATAATAAAAATGTGATTAAAATATATATTATGAATATTTATGTAATGGTTCTCTCCCGGACTCTATATAAGAAGTTCTATCTTGAATGTCACCCATAATATAATTAAAAATTATATTGAAAGTAGAATAGATGTTTATAAGTCATAATTAAAAGTTCTATTATAATTAAAATAAGAGTGTGAATTTATATATGTGTTTTTTTAACGAGAGAGCTACTCATTAGAAAAGAGTATATTAACATGAAAAATAATATATAAAAATATATTAAATTCGGAATTTCTATCTTAACTAGAAAAATGTGTTTTACGGAAAAACGGCTTATTAGGAAGAACAAGTAATTGTTCAAATTTAATAGATAGAATTTTCAAAAAAAAAAAAATGTAACGCGGCCGCGAAGCACAGCTTTGCAAATAGTTTGTTTATAATCTGCAATATTAACCAAAGATATCCTCATGTATTGATTTATATCGCACTTGTCTAAGTGTTAGTACGACATAAAACAAAACAACTTGAAATCGCAACATGTATCGTAGGAAGAAATCAAAAATGAGAACAACCTAAAATATGAAACTGTAACTCGTATCATAGGAAGAAGGAATAAAACCAAATTGGATTGGACTGTTAGTTGTTACGTTTTGATAATGTATACATCTCAGTTTAAAACTTACACCGAATTGATATTGTTGTACATTATTAGCATGGTTTTGTTCTTCTAGCTTTTCCTTAACTTATTGCCAATTGACGTGTTTTTGTAAGGGTTCGAGTATCTATAATCATTCTTGATACATGTTCAACCCAAAAATAAGGACCAAGGAGACTAAATATTGGTTGTTGGATGTGAGTTTGTGTAAGAGATGGATGACCCGGCATGTAGGCTTAGTTTCCTGGAAGCATTTACCTACCTGCATTATGAAACGGAAGGTTCACTACACCTCTGCCATGCCTTTTGCAAAGGATATGTTGTGGTAATATACTGAAGTAGGCTTCTCTCTTGGTGCATTTCTTCTCCGTTTAATTTTGAGTAAAGTGCACTTTGTGTACCTGCAGTTTATGTGTGAGACCATTTGGAATACTCTACTTCAAAAGCTATCACTTAGTATATTGAAATTTCAATTTTGTAAGATTATGTGTATTTCAGTTAAAATAACATTAAAATGCAGGGGTAAAATAGTCTTTCTGTCATCATCTTTTTCATCAAACCCATTTTTACCATTTATGAAACTTTTGAGAAATTAAAACTTGGACATCTCAATCACTTCTTAACGAAATTGAGTTATTTAAGTTGAAACAGAATAATCTTTTTCTCCTCTACAAATTAATATTGATTTTGACTATAAAAGAATAATTTCAAGAAATTCATATATTTTTATTATATTTAGAATCTAAATATGAAAATTTCTTCAAGTTAATCTTTCATAGCCAAAATCAATATCAATTTGTAGAGAAGAAAGAGATCATTCTGTTGCAACTTAAATGACTTGATTTCATTAAGAAAAGAATGAAATATTCAAGTTCTAATTTCTCATCAATGGTAAAAATGGGTTTGATGAAGAAGATGATGATGACATAAAGACTATTTTACCCTTGCATTTTATTGTTATTTTAACTAAAATACACATAATGTTACGAAACTGGAATTTTAGTATAGCAAGTGATAGTTTTTGAAATAGAGTATTCCAAGTGGTCTGACACACAAACTGCAGGTACACAAACTGCACTTTACTCTTTAATTTTTGATATACTAGCTTATAACTCGTGCGATGCACGGTTATTTAAATTTTATTTATAATTATTCTGTTTATAATTATATTTTTATTACGATGCAACACACAATTGTTTTTTTAATATTTATAATTATATTTATTTATTAATATTTTAATATTTAAAAGTTATTAGTTTACATGATTAAATTATTGTTAAAAAAGATTTAGCCAAAAAAAATTATAGTTAAAAATTTGATATTTATTACATTTTACACGCTCAATTTAATATTTGTTTATATTGAGTTATAAAAGTTTGATTTGTCCAATTTTACGGTTCACATGAAATTCACAAAATAATCTTTAATTTAGTTATGGTTTAATAGTTTTTTTTTCAATTAAAAACTATTCTAAAACTAAAAAGAGAATAAAGTGACGAAATTTAATGTTGAGAATTCTATTCGATTTAGGAAATCTACTTAACTTATATGTAGTTTAGATTATTAGAATAACCTTTATTAACCAAATACAGGTTTTAATGTTAAATCTAACGGTTTTCACCTATCTATTTAAGATTAAACGATTATTATTATTTTGGTTATAAATGGGTTTACTTATTTAATTACAACTATTTTTATGTTTTAACTTTTTGGAAAATCCAATCCTAATATAATATCTTTTAACTTATATCATTTTTAGATAATAATTTCTTTTTATATGATATAATCTTGATCATCTATTTTTAAAAGTATTGGATCTAACGGTTGAGAATGTTTTTGCGTTATTTAGGACCAAACTACTAGGATAACATCATTAATTATTCTTAATATTTTTAATTTTTAATTTTTTAAAATATTTATTGCTAAAATATAATATACTCTTTTTTATAATATGTTAATGATGCGGGACTTTGAACTTTTGAGAAAATAAATTATCAATTAAAATATATTTTTTTGTAATAGTTCTTCTTTTAAAGTAGTACACCGTGACGATCAAAATTCTGTATAAAATTCAATTTTTTATAGTATATCCCGTAAATATCTATGTTATTATATTAAAGACTAAATAATGAAAGCTTTCTTATAAGTGTGCTCGCTTTGTTTGATCACTCATTCCATAATCCATAATCGTTGGATCTTTCAAATTAAATAGTTGACAAAAATTACATATAATAGTAAAATTATCATGTAGAATGATCTAAGATTTAAAATTTACAGGTTTTTTTTTGAAAAAAAAAGAATTTTTTTCATTTTTTTTCTTTCAGACATAGGTTATTTGATAATATTTTTTGTAAAGTTCGATTTTTCAGAAAAGTACTATACTAATTGATTAACAAACTTTTAAAGTTTCGAATTTAATAATTTATATGTATATAGGTTAAAAAAGTTAGGCTGAGTCTACAATTTCAAAATACGGTTTTTTTTTAATATGAATATATTCCTGCTAACAATGAAATTAGGTCTCTATGAGTGCTTATAAAACAAAATCACCATTTGGTATAATTTATTATTTAATAATAAATTATATTTGATTAGTTATGATCTATAACTTAATAAAATAGGATAAAAAATATGCACAATTTTATAAAGTTTTATCCTCGTATTATTATATTCTTTGTTGATTTGAATTTTTTTTAGATTGATTTTAATTTTTGAACATAGATTTCTAAATTTAAAATAGTTAGAAAAAAGTAATTAAATTGACGTTAAAATAATGATGACATAATAATCACTATTAGAATTTAAATACTCACTTTAGTGATTTGGGCTTTATCTTGTGTTTTAAAAATCAGATTTTGACGATTTTACACCCCGCGTGAAGATAATTAAATTATTTTTAATTAAAAGATGGTTTAACAATTTTTATCTAACTGGAATGGAATTGTCCATGTAAGAAAGTCACGAATTTTTTACATGGAGAATTCTATTCAATATAGAAAACTTATTTATATTTGGTATATTTAGTTTAAATTATCAAAATACATTTTTTAGAATTTAAATATAATCCTATTATAAATAAAATACACTTTTTTAATATTTGATCAAACGATTTTCATTTATCTAGTTAAGATCTAATACTCCTTATGATAAAAAATTTGGATAAATCGCTATAATGTTATTATATAAAAGAGTTTAATATAATAACGATATCAAGTCCATACTGATATAAGTATCTTACTAACTGCTTTTACTTTTAATGTTTCAGTTTTATTTATAGTGTATATAAAATTTTAAAATACATTATTACTTTAAAATTATTAAACAGAATAAAAATTATGTTATGATTATATAAAAATTTATTCTCATATTATTATAGTTTTTATCGATTTGAATTTGTTCTTAATTTATTTTAATACTTTATTGAAAGAAAGATAAAATTTCTATATTTAAAAGAATTAGTGGGAAAATAAATAAATTGGTGCTACAATTATAAAAAATATTTATTAAAATTTAGATACTCACTTTACTATTTGGGTTCTAATGTTCTATCCTGAGTTTTAGAAATTGAATTTTGACGATTTTACAACTCATGTGAAACTAATGAAATTATCTCTAATTTAATGATGATTTAATAATTATTATCTAACTTGACCAGTTGACCTACCCATAAACCGAAAAGAAAAGATGGTTAAGTATTATATTCAAAATTATTGTTTATGAATATGAAACCCTCAATATTTTAATAATATTTTGATATTATCAATTTATGTTTGTTATATGTAAAATAATATAATTATAATTTGGATTAATCAAATTGTTATGTTCCTTCAGAAAAAAAATGTTTAGATTTATTCATCTAGTTCTCCTAAGTCTCTTATAACGCAGGGTCCACATGTATCATTGTTATATGATATACATGAGCATTATATTGATAATTTTTAATATTGTAATCGATATGAATTGTTATCTGATATTTGGTTTAACAATTATTTTCTAACCTGAACTATACATAAATTAAAGAGAAAAGATATTTAAGAATTTTTACATAGAAAAATTTAAAATTATCAAAATACACTTTTTAGTATTTAAATATAATTCTATTATTAATCAGATACACTTTTTAATATTAGATCTAACAATTCTCATCGATCTATTTAAGATCTAACTGTAATAATTAATTTGGTCATATAGTGGTCGTACACGGACCAGATCGATTTTAATTTTTTCTTAAATTGATTTTAATATTTTATTAAAATAAACATAGAATTTATAAATTTAAAAGAATTAGGAAAAAAAATTAAATTGGTGCTAAAATAATAAAAAAAAAATTATTAAAATTTAGATAATCACTTTACTGTTTGGGCTCTATCTTGAGTTTTAGACAACAGATTTTAACAATTTTACGGCCCATGTGAAGCTAACAAAATTATCTTTAGTTTAATGATTGTTTATTAATTATTATCTAACCGGAACTATCCATAAACTAAAGAGAAAAGATAATTACGATTTGTTACATAAAGATTTCTATTCAATATAGAAAACCTATTTATAATTGGTTTAAATAAAAAAAATATTAAAATTTAGATAATCATTTTACTGTTTGGGCTCTATCTTGAGTTTTAGACAACAGATTTTAACAATTTTACAGCACACGCGAAGCTAACAAAATTATCTTTAATTTAATGATGGTTTAATAATTATTATCTAACTGGAACTATCCATAAACTAAAGATAAAATATAATTACGATTTTTTACATAAATATTTTTATTCAATATAGAAAACCTATTTATAATTGGTTTAAATTATCAAAATACATCTTTTAGTATTTAATTACTATCATATTATTAATCAAATACAATTTTTAATATTATATCTAATGGTACTCATCTATTTGAATATTTATAGTTTTATAATCCAACGGATCATATACTGACCAACCAAAATTTTGGATAAAATCTCCCTTACCCTTGTTATGTTATATAAGGAGTTAATATATGCAACTGGGAGGCACCAAAATTGCAGCTAGCATGGGTGAATAAAGCAAAGAACAAAACATAATCAATCTTGTCTCAGTGTGCTAGGTTATTAGTCAACCTCTTGCACTAGTAGTTTAAGAATGTGACCAAAAGGGGCTCCTAATTATACCTTTCTTCTTCAATCAACTGCACACATGTGTTTCATCCTTTAGCTGTATCACTATTCATATCTTATTTCTCTTTCTGTATACCCTTTTTGCATTGCCTTTGTAATGGTTTTATACTTTTATTATTGTATTTTGTTCTGTCAAAAAGATAAAAAAAGGTTCTAGTAATCAAGTAGTTGGTAGGCCCATTCGTCAAGTGCTTCTGTTAATATGGGCAGGCCTGGCCCAATCTACCTGTCACTAATTAGCCGTTTCACTTCAAAGTGGCCCATTATATTTGGAGTTATGTATGTTTGGAGAAAGAACATATGATCAACATCAGATTGTGATCCCCCACAAGGCCACAACATTATTAGTTTTCACTACAATTTATATTGAAGCAAATTAGTCGGTCCCCTCCCAGCTATTGAAGTTCATCAATAATTTATCTAATCATCAACAGAGAACATGTAGAAATAATAAACAAATTATCTTCATTCTTTTCTTCAAAGCAAATAAGCTTCTTCTCTTTTTCCTTCAATTGGAATTAACAAATATTGTGACAAGGAGTAGTTTTTTTACCTATAATATAATGGAAAACGATCTACAACAAACGATTATTGTAGTAAACCATACTGCGAAAAATTTTCACATGTAAGTACGTGTACAGTAGGGTTTTAGGTATGTATACGTGGGACCCATCATTTACACGTATCACGAAAACTTTCCGCGGTACAATTTGTTATAACAATCGTTTATTTTTTTACCATCTGCCTAACATAATACACTACTATATATATGTATCTACTTTCATTTCTTCAAAGCAACATAGTAGTGGCACCTTCTGAGTGATACCATCTACCCACTTGCCTTTATTTACCAAAGACACTACACCAGCAACACAATTAAGAAACAATATTAAAAAGACCGGGCAGGCGGTCACCGGCCATTTCCATTCCTCCAAACACAAAAATATAAAATAACAACCCCAAGAATACAAAAGAATAGTGTAACTAGTGTTATATTGACTCACAGGCTACCGATGCACAAATAATAGCGTTAAAACAAAACATAAAAAAAACTAGAAAGAACACACAACTGCCAGATACAGAGTACCAAAACATGTTCTTCGAAGATTTTTATATTTGTGCATACACAGAAGAAGAGGCAAAAAAGGAAAAAAAAAAACAAACATAAATACAACGAAAAAATGATGAGTAATTACAGTATTTATAACCAAAGAAACTTTATATCTTTAGAGGGTTCACTTCAATGCAAGCAAATCCTTTCCCTTTATTTTTTACTCATGCACCAGGATCATCCTAAAAACTGCAATATCATTTCAAAACACTGAGCCAAACAGACGCAGTAGTTTACTTGGTACATGTGAACATTAGAACACTGATGAATGTAATTACCTTACTGCATTGCTGTGTTTGGTTATTCCTTGTTTTATAATTTCCGTAAGTGTGAATTTTCAGTGGCAGCTAATGAAATGAGAATCATGTCCAAATACCCCAAGCATGCTACATGTCACTTCCATCAACTTGCCTGTCGTAAACAAAAACAATAAAATACTGCTGTTAGACAGTTTGGCAGGAATAATTTATTAATCTCAAGATTGCCATTCTATATAATATACTGTATGATCAGGCAATTATCATTTTAATAAACAAAAATGCTTAAAAGTCAGTGAGCCGCTAGGCGTTGAACCAGTGTGCTATAATTTACTCTCTTGAGGAAACATAAAACAAACATTGCATACACCAAAAGAAAGACTTTGTCTAATCATATTCAGGAATCAAAAGAAAATTAAGAATAGCTAATGAATTTCTACATGAAATAGACAATTGTTAAGTCTCAGGTACATGAGTGTGAAGTACCAAAGTTCAAGGGAATTGAACCTGTATGTTCTCTAGATTCTTTTACTTTTAGTCCAAGAAATACATACAACTAATCAAGTAAAGAGAACAAAGACCATGAACAAATGCAATTTCATACGGTGGGACAAAGATACACCAAGTTAACAAGCAAATGCAAATGAAACTCAACAAGATGAATAAAATAAGACCTGTAAAGAACGTTCGTAAATTAAGGCATTGGAAAAACAGGCTGTTAATTACGGTTTAATTTTACATGTCATAAGAGGAAAAATGGATCACAGCTGAACTGAACTGGATTATCCATATGGCCCATATTTAACCTACCAAAACTAATATGCATGGCTATATGCAAAGAACTCCTAACTGGCACACTTGCTATTGTAGTATTAGCAGGACGCTCGCCAATCCTTAATTGTGACTTAACCAAAGCCATTTATTCAATGCTACACATCATTAAGCAGCATAGAAATGGTCCAACCCATTTCCTTATGGATAACAAACCAAAAAGTCAAAAGTAAAAAGGAACTATAATAGAATAATTAATGGAAATATGCTACCTAACACATATAAACCGTGGTTTTCCAGAACATAAAACAACATTTGTGATGAGGCAAGACTTGATTGGCTTGTGGTAAATAAAACCAATAAGCATAAAAAATAATGAAACAAATTAAGCTTGCAAAAGAAAGATAAACAGCCAGCCAAAGCCAATGTCCATGTTGCAAATTCATATTAAAAGCGAAAAGTGGGAATGATATGCACTGTACAGAACTAAATAATTTTAGTTGACCCATCACCACCACTACCAATATCAATCAACATCATATTTGCTGCAATCCAGCTATAGCTTGTAAATAGCATCACCTATAGTGCACATAATTCACCGGGATAACAAGATTTCGCGCTAATAATTACTCCTTAAAAGAGCAATTTCCTCAATTTCCACCAGAAACAGGCTTAATTCTACTAATTCACACACAATTCGTAAAATTCAAACCAAATTCACATAATCGACTCATACCAATCAAGTTAACCATCACATTAATAATTTACATACCACATAAATATATCAGGTAGATTACTATTTACTAAAATTCTAGCATGTAAAATCCAGCCACATTAATGTAACACGAAAACATAATCTCGAACTAAAGAAACAAACCTCTTCTCGGTTTGGCAGCAACTTTACTCACAGCAGGAACAACTTTCTTAGCCGGCTTCGTCTCCTCCTCAACAGGAAACAAAACCCCATCAATCCCTTGAACCGAAATCCTCCCATCAATATAAATATCCGGATCAAACAAATATGCAGAACCCTCCCCTTGTCCAAACTTAACCGACCCATCCGCCTCTTCAGCAACAACCTTATGAGGCAATCTCAAAGTATCATAATTCACCTTCCCAAATCTCCTCACAGAATTATACATACTCTCCTCAGTTTGATACTCCGGTATCAAATGATAATACATTATCTGTTCCGGTGCACCAGGCTCACTCAACTGATCAGTAGTCAATTTCGCCATCGCCTCATCATTCGGTGCCAAAACAGTTAAAACATACCCTTCCGAAACTAATCTCCCCATTTCGGAAGCTAACGAAGTCAAATTCACTAGAATATCCGCCATTTCATTATAACCACCATAATGTAGTAGAGTTTGAATAAAATCCTTTACCTGACTCTCACCGTCGAAATGATGCTTAGCTCCACCCGGTCCCGGAGCAGGCGCTGGAGCAATCGAAGGTCCCGGAGCCAACGCATCATAAACCGGCAACACCGGTGGAGCTCCAACAGGAACCGGAGCGGCTTTCTTCAACCGGTTTGTTCTCGGGTCAACTTCCGGAGCTCCTTCGGGTAAAACCGCGGAAATAGATCTCAAACTTCTCCTGGCATTAAAATCCTCTTGCACAGATCTCGGAATCAACAGCCTCTCAATTCCATGAATAACCCCATCGGGTCGGGTCACATCTTCGGGTCGGGTCACTTTAGCCTCACCGACAAAAAAGTCTTTCTCTAACCCCAGACTCAAATCCAAATGCGTATCATCTTCTTCACAAAGCGTCTTATGCTGAACCGGCCAATGCACCGAGTTGACTCGGTTGGGCACCATATGAAACAACAACAGCTTCTGTAACGACTTCAAATTTCTCGGTTCAAGTAAAAAGCGTTTAAACTCCGGGTCAATATTCCGCTCCAACGCCTCATTTTGCGGCGCAAATATGGTGATATTATGCTTCGTAACGGCTTTTTCTAGGGTTTGTAAAAGCAAAGCCTTTTCAACCAACTCAGAGAGCTCAGTGTATCGCGAGTCGAGTAGAGCAACCAGGACAGAGTTGGAGTTGATTTGAGTGGGCAATGTAGAGAATGTGAGAGAGAGATGGGAGAGAAAGAGAAGGAGAGAGAGAAAGGCGCCATAGATCTGAGAATCCATGGCGCAAAGTGAAAGGATGGAAACGAAGACTTGTAGATGGAGGAGAGAACAAATATGAGTAGGACTTATTTATTGTTTTTGCCTTTTGCTACTGCCTTTTTTTGCCTTCTCTCTCTAGAAAATACAAGAAATGGAGGGTTTGTAACATGTTTCTCTCTCTACTTCACATGTCAATAATAATATATAGTACAGTCATTGCCTGTTGTGTGCATATGTATTATGTATGTAAAATTGGTAACGGTTACACTCTAAAACAATCGGATATTTAAGCTAAACGGGGATATTTTTTAAATTATTTATATATTTATTTTTTATTTTATTTAAATTATGATATTTTTATTTTTTAAAAAAATATATTTAATCAAAATTTATTTCAAATTTTTAATAAAAATTAAAGTTGAAAACATATATTCTTTACACATATATTATTTCAATTTTTGTTGTTTATTTCGAAATGATACTTGTTTTAATTTTTTATATTTTTAAAATCTTATAATCATTTTTAGTTATTAATGATTTTTAGTTTTTATTAGACATTAGGTTAAGGTATTAAGATGTGATTTAAAAAGTGACAATCACACCACGTCATGTCATACCAAACAACTCTTTTACACTAATTATATATGAAGATATAATTTATTTTTAACAAAATGGACATTCATAGACTTTTTAAGAAGTTTAGGACATTCATGTTTGGTTGAAATAATTTAATTCTTTATATTTGAAAATAAAAAAATATTTTATATTCATAAATATCTTATAATATAAAGCATAATATTATGCGAATAAATTAAAATATATTGAGTAATAAAACCTGGAATGCACTTTAATTTATAATGTATTCTATCACTCCCTTAAAAACTTATTTTTAGGTCGAATAATAATTTACTTCGAATAGAAAGTTGAACCTAAATCCTTTGCTACTCTAATACAATGTTAAGTCGGGTGCGTTATACAACTAATTATCTTTATGCATGTCTGTATTTATACATGTTTGATCTCTAAATAAATAAATAAAAGTAAGAGAAAGATTACTTGAGATAAACTTATTTTCAAGTACAAAAAAGTGATGACAATTTTGTAAATATGTTAATCTTTCTGAAATTACAATAATACCGGCCTGTATTTGTATGGAAAATTTTTAATTGCCTCAGGTAACTCCCTGAGGTAACCTCAGGAACATGATACTCTAAAAGTAAAATATAAAAAATAACTTAAGTGTCGCACTGAATACAAGTTAGTTTAATTGGGAAAGAGTATTGTTTAAATCAACACATTGACCATTTATTCTTTATTATAAAAAAAAGTTAGTTTAATTAATATAATCGAATTGGTTAAAGTTTTAGCTAAGAATAGTGTTCTGTCGTGAAAAAAAAATGCAATTTTAACAAATTTGGTTAATTTTAATCTTATCGTGAAGTGCGAATCATCTTTGTAAACTTTGAAATTGAAATATATAATATTATAATATGTATTAAGAGAGAAAAGAAATTGTTTTGGAATTCCGGTGAGTTTGTGAACAAGCTTTTTCAGTACTTTTTCTTCTTGTGGTCTCAACCACAATATATGGGCTTCATCAAACACACCTCCATCCTCAAAATGTAACTACCCTCATTAAATCACATAATCAATTTGATATTTAAATACACAATTAATATATATTTTGTAACTCCAAAATATTCAATATAAAATATTCTTTTATTTGTAATTCAAAATAGAAGTCAACTAACATCTCCCACTTGACTTCTTTATCAATCATTTTGTTACTCCCACATTTCTTAGTGCATCCAGACTTAAATATTCATAAGTCCCATCAAACCAACATGTTTCACAAATATTTCCGCGGGAATACATTTTGTTAAAGGATCTGCAACCATATCACTGGTAGGAATATATGTGACTTTTACTTAATCAATAGCCGACGTGTTATCACAAAAAATCTCAATAGGTCCATCTAATAGATTGAGATTTAATTCAAGTAGAAACCGTCTTATCCATACAGCATGAGTGGCAGCCATGCTACAAGCTATATACTCAGCTTCCTGTGTGTATCTTGCAACACATCCCTGTTTCTTACTTCCCCAACTTACGGCAGCTCCACCAAATATAAACAGGTGCCCCGAAGTTGATTTTCCATCATCTTTATCACCTCCGAGATCTGAATCGGAGTAACCAATAATTTCAGGCTTCTTCGCCTGATAGACCAATTTGTGATGCAATGTACCCTTCAAATACTTCATTATCCTCTTCACAGCCTCCCAATGGGTTTGGTTACGATTGCTTTGGTATCTACTTACTAGACTTACTGGATATGCCAAATCAGGTCGAGTACACAACATTGCATACATCAAACTTCCGACCGCTTGTGCATATGGTACATCCAGTGGTTTTTGTCCCTGTTCTGGATTATTACCACGTGTTAATCGTTTACCCATTACCAATGGGGTTGGCGCCGGACTGCAATTCTGCATCCCAAAACGATTAAGTACTTTACGTAGATACCTTTCTTGATTCAAACTTAATGTTCTATTTTTTCTATCCCTTATAATCTGGATTCCTAGAACATATGAAGCCTCGCCCATATCTTTCATCTCAAACTCGTTACTAAGTTCCAACTTGACGTTGTTTAACATGTCTTTGTCATTTCCCGCAAGTAATATGTCGTCCACATATACTGATAATATTGCAAACGAACTCCCACTTTTCAAAATGTATACACAATTGTCTAATTTATTCTTGACAAAACCAAGTTGAACTATAACCTCATGAAATTTGAGATTCCAATCTCTAGATGCTTGTCTTAGTCCATATATTGACTTTCTTAGCTTGTAGACTTTGTCTTCTTGTCCTTCAATCTGAAACCCTTCAGGTTGATCCATGTATATATCCTCTTTTAACTCCCCGTTAAGAAAAGCTGTATTTACATCCATTTGGTAAAGTTCTAAATCAAGACAAGCTACTAAAGCCAAAATAATTCTTATTGACGCAAACTTTGCCACTGGAGAATACGTCTCCTGATAATCTATTCCTGGTTTTTGAGTAAAACCTTTTGCAACTAGGCGGGCCTTAAACTTGTCAATAGACCCATCCGCCTTATATTTTCGTTTCAAGATCCATTTACAACCAATAGATTTTCTATCTTTAGGCAGATCACACAACTCCCACACTTGATTCTTCTCTATAGACTCAATTTCATCTTTCATGGCCTCCATCCATAATTCAGATTCTTGCGACCTCATCGCTTCTAAATAATTAGTGGGATCAATAGGATCACTTACATCCATATCTACCGAGAAACAAGAAACCTCACTATCATATATATGATAGTCATTCATCCACTCAGGTGGAGCTCTTGATCTCTTTCTTCTGATCATGTCAATCGGTTCATTACCAATATCCTGATTCAGTTCACTATTCTCGGTTGGATCTTGTTCCATATATGTACTAATATTTTCTAGAGGAAACTCATTATTAGTTTCATCATCAACAATACTCAAAGGGTGTGTTTCTTCCACCACGTTCTCTTGTTCCTCAATATTTTCTATAAAAACAGCATCTCTACTTTCAATTATTCTCAATTCTTTGTTATGAAATTTATAACCCTTAGAATTTTCTGGATAACCGATAAAATTGCACTTCACTGTTCTGAAGTCTAATTTATCTCTATTATGAGACGGGATCATTACATGTGCATTACATCCCCATTTTCTCATAAGACTTAAATCTGGTTTCCGTCCAGTCCATATCTCATAGGGTGTTGATTCAACTGACTTTGTAGGGATTCTATTCAATATATAATTTGCGGCAATTAATGCATCTCCCCAAAATTTTTTAGAAAATCCCGAATGCGACAACAAACATCTAACAACATTTAATAATGTTCTATTTTTTCTTTCCGCCACACCGTTCTGTTGTGGTGTATAAGACATAGTCATGTGTCTTATTATTCCTTTCTCTTTGCAATAATTGTCAAATTCTGTGGATCTATATTCACCACCTTTATCGGTTCTCAACACCTTTATATCTCTTCCAAGTTGTTTCTCAACTTCCATCTTATATCGCCTAAAGCATTCAAACGCTTCAGATTTTCTTGATATAAGATACACTTGAGCATACTTGGAGTAATCATCAATAAATGTAATAAAATATTCTTTATTACAGTAGGTTTTACAACTCAACGGACCACATATGTCCGAGTGTACCAAACTCAAAAGCTCTTTAGCTCTTTCCCCTTCTTTAAAAGGTTTTCTCGTCATTTTTCCTTTTACACAATGTTCACAAACTGATTTTCTAATAACCATTTGAGGCAACAAATTATCTTTAATAATGCGTTCCATCTTGTTAATTCCCGGATGTCCCAATCTTTGATGCCACGTGTCATACATAGATGTATTATCAGACAAAATTTGAGTGGAAGTGCCAACATCATTATTCTCAATATTTTTTACAGTCGAAAGTTTAAACAATCCATGTTCGTGTTCATATATGCCCATAGCAAATATTTCATTATCCTTTTCGATTGAAAATTTATCATCATAAAACCGCACTTCCAAACCATTTCTAGTCAAGGCGGGAATAGAAATGAGATTACGCCTCATTTCAGGGACAAAAAATACATTTTTAAGAACCAATATACTATTCCCAAGATCCAATTTATATGTACCAACTCCTACCACATTGAGGCCGATACCATTTCCCATATAAATTATTTGTTCTCCTTTCTCGAGTTCAACAAATTCAGTTAAACCAATTTTTGTTTTTGCAACAAGACGGGTCGCACCGGAATCAATCCACCACCCATCTATATCATTTAGCATATTGTCAATATTACACTCGACTGTGCCAACAAAATTATTTTTCTTTTTATAATTTCCTTGCTCTTTTTCCTGAACATCACTAGAAAATTCCTCTAGTACAATATCATTTTTTTCAACAACGATTTCCGAATAATTTTCAAACAATCTGTAATAATCTTGCTGACGTCTCATACAAAAATATGTGTTAGCCAAATCTGTAACGTCCATGTTGAAATTATGAATTCCAGCACAAAAAACAATATCAATTAACTAGTCCAAAACAAACCAAAAAAAATAATACGCTCAATTGGACAGAAAATAGCACGCAGACAAAAAAAATAAATATAAAATTGCACACTGCGCTACGCAAACTAATAACAATACTGAATATTGCAAACAATGTTACGAAGACTGGTCAGGTAAAAAGAAAAAAATTCACAGACCACAATTTGTATGCTGGACAATAAACAATTTACTAGATTAACAAAAAACCACTAGCCATAAAATAATGCATACAAATTAATCTAATATGAAGTCCACTGGACAAAGAGAAACCAAAAAAAAAAAACACCAATCAATATAAGATGAGAAAGTAATGCACGAAAACTAAATTTAGACAATTGTGTCTATGAAAACTAAAAGGTAGATAGGTAGTACAAAAAAAGACACAGTAGTACTATTCTAAAAAAAAGGATACAAACTCTAACGAAAATAGAACATGTGATCTGACACAAAACACAGAGCAACAGAGAACGTGCGGACCGAAAGAAGCTTGGCTCTGATACCAATGTAAACTTTGAAATTGAAATATATAATATTATAATATGTATTAAGAGAGAAAAGAAATTGTTTTGGGATTCCGGTGAGTTTGTGAACAAGCTTTTTCAGTACTTTTTCTTCTTGTGGTCTCAACCACAATATATGGGCTTCATCAAACACACCTCCATCCTCAAAATGTAACTGCCCTCATTAAATCACACAATCAATTTGATATTTAAATACACAATTAATATATATTTTGTAACTCCAAAATATTCAATATAAAATATTCTTTTATTTGTAATTCAAAATAGAAGTCAACTAACAATCTTGGCAAATAATTTTCTCGTTGGATGTTTTTTAACGAACTTGTTTCGTTGGATATGTTTTAGCGATTATTGTTATAAAAAAATGTAACTTTAGAGAAAGGTGCTCATGAGGAAAATGTTTTTACAAAAAATGTGTAACTATTTAGTAATATTTTGATATTAGCATGTATTACGACAATAAAATTATTAAAAACAATTGTTTTTCATAGATTCAACGTTAAAACCTACAAATGTTAGTTGTTGTTGTAAGGAGAATTTCGTACAACAGTATGTTAAGTATGTTAGAGGTTTATGGAAAGTTGTGGCTGGACTTGTATGATGACTCCTCGGAAATTGAATAGAGAATGAGTTTTTTCTCTTGCTCTTGCCGAGTGTCAATTGTGTATCATACAGGGTGCCTACGTACCCCTTTATATAGGGATCAAGCCTCACATAGTTCTTGGAAAATAAGTTATTGGACAAGTCCATTCAGTCCAAGTCCATAAAATAGTCAAGATTTATGTTCCCATAAACAGCTCAAGGATTATCAATCCACCTCAAGTTCTCATAAATAGTCCAAGGATTATCAATCCACCTCATGTTCTCATAAATAGTCAAAGGATTATCAATCCACCTTATGTTCCCATAAATAGTCCGGTCTTCACACGTTTTCCTACAATCTCGCGGCATCTCCGCATTTCTTCCCATGATTGTAGGTCTGTCCCGTGTTTAACCAAAAAACATTCCATAAACAGAAATTTCAATATTTTGGGCTTCACCCACGATGCGAGCTGGCCAGGCTCGCATCGCTCAAATCATATTTTCATAGTTCAAGTGGTGTGAGTTCACCTATGTTCAATCATCCTCATTTCTGATAAGTAACACGAGCCCATTACTTCATAATGGTGAGAGCCCATAAGTTTATAGTGAGAGTCCATTAATGAAGATACGAGTTCATCATGGTGAGCTCATAAGAAATAGAGTCCAATATTCATTTTAGCGAAGCGAGCCCAATTATGATGAGATCTTCGTGAGAGCCCTCGTTAAGGTGGGAACTCATAAGGAGAGGTGCTCATCATTCATTAACGAAGCGAGCCCTCCATACTTAAAGGATTTTGGCTTAACACAACTCATAATGCGAGCCCAATCCCAGTTCGCATCAATCTTTCCAAAAGCATAGCTCATTCCCTGGGCCCAGACCACTTAGGGACCTGTCTAGGGCCCATTACCGAAAATCTAGTATAACAACTACCCCCAAAATTCCTTAGTAATTTCAGATAAGGAATTTTCATTTGCTCCTAATAATACGGTGCGAGCCCGATTCCCAGCTCGTATAGTATCCAGTTCGCTTACTACTGTTAGACGCGTGTTCACCCAATCGTTTTACAGCTGTTCATAAAAAGACGTGTCATCCGTTCACATTCGGACACGTGTCCCTTGTATTCTCTCTCCTACCCTCTATAAATACCTCAGAATTTCCTTTCACAAACTCATTCTATCAGAAACAGTAACGAGACTCTGTCCAATTTTGCTCAAGGATCAAACACGGTGAGAATTATTATAACTTCCCAGCGTTCGTCCGCAACTTCGTCAAGTTCTTCAAGTTCATCCTCTAATCCTTCACAAAGTAAGTATTTCAATCTCAAAAACCTTCTTTCATATGTATTTTTATTTTTCTATATATTATCTGTTCGAGCTGAACGAGTTGCGAATTGAGTTCCCTCATCGAGGTGAACTTAAACCATGGTTCGAGCTGAGCCTTGGTTAAATGTGAGAACAAAACCTGTGTTCGCAACGAACACAGTGGCCTTAATTGCCCGTGCGAGGCGAGGACACTTAGGATTCTTCACTCTTTCTTCTTATTTTTAGGGGCACACACTAATTTTCACCATCCTTTTCAGATGTCGAGTGCGACCTCATCCATGTTCGCCAATTCGCTTGATAAGACACCTAGCACGGCTCATTCTTCTGCTACTCCCTCTCCCTTAAATCAATATCCTCATGAGCTTAGAGGTTCCAAGGAGTTTCAGCGTGAATTAACATCCATTTCGGGTCGTTTAAGCCAGCATATCTCTCCCAACTCAGCCATTACTCCAGAAGGGGCGATCAACATCGTAAGGGTAGAGAGTGCGATCAACTCCGCTCCAGAACATTACACTAGGGAAAAAGATCTTTATTCATGGAGAAACAAGAAAACAGGACCAAGTGTCTCCAGCTCGTTTGATCTTGATGATCTTTTCAATCGTCCATTACCACCTATGAGCGAAGAGGAGGCCAATGCTTATATAAATCATCTGCGTCGGGAAAGAGAGGCAAGGCTTCACCTCGCACCAGCTTCCACCCATCTTCCTATTGAAATCTCAGAGTCATCTACAGATAGTTCTCTAGGGAGTGCATTCTATGCAAAAAACAAAGGAAAAGCTGTGGCCCGCATCGCATCGCCTCAAGATGAATTCGAACAAAATGATGAGGACGAGGACACTAGTTCACATTGGTCATATGACAGTCCTGCTAGCGAGGAAGTGGCAGATGTATCCAAAGAGGTGGACTTCTGTAATTATACATATGTCCCCGAACTGTCTCCTGTTCCATATGAACCCATCCAACAGCCCGAGCTCGAAGGAGTGGTTTTTCTCAAAAAACGCATAATTCCTGATGGCGACGAGAGCTCATCTTCCTTTCATGAGGATGGGAAGATTTTAGCTTGTCGAGATATGTCCACCTCGTTGACTGAGGATTCCTTACACGAACTCGTAGAGCAGTTCAGGCTAGAGGGTCGTATAATCCTGCCCGCACTGCATATGAGGTGTTATCATTTTAATCATCCAGAAAATGGATCCTACTTAATTTAAAAATAATTTTTACGACTCTTCAAAATATAAAAACAAAACATATTTTTATTTTTCCATAAAAAACTGATATTATTTGCAAGAACAATACTAAACATCCCGTGAAACAACCAATCATAAATTGATTTTTTTAAAGTCAAATAATTCATTGATAAAAGTCATACGACATGTATAAAAATAATTAAATTCAACGAACACATATTAAAATAAATCAAATTCACAATTTATTCCTCAAAACTACGATTGTTTTTTTTTTTTGAAACGGAAATTAATTCATTAATAAAAAGTCATACGACATCTACAAAAACAATCGAGTCGAACAAACGTAAAACATATCATATCGCTGATTACAGTCTTCGTCTTCATGGAGAGACAATCAAGCGATTTGTTGAAGTTGATATATACACATGTACATCCTTCGTCACAACCAGTTTGAGATATCGGCCCTAATTGCAATCCCATAGAAATCTTCATCACTGAATCAAAACCTTGAAAATCACGTAGATCTAACATCTCGAACGTTAGATTATTCCAAAACACACCAAACTCTCACAAGGAGAGGATAAACAAAACCCAAATGAATTGGGAACAAAACTCATCAAGATGAGGTTTAATTAAACAAACAAAACAAACTAAAAGGACATAAATCCTTACCAGGAAGGAGAATTATTGAAAAAAACAAGAATAAATCAAAGAAATTAATTGATTTGGGGCTTTTCACCGGAAAAAAACCGATGGAAGCCCTTACGGCTGTTACGAAAAAAGGAGGCTGTGTGAAGTAGGGAGAGAGGAGAGGTTTTACCAAATTGTTAATACTTAGGATTAGTATATGATTGTTTGTTAGTGGATACATTGTATTATTGGAAAACACATAAATCACGCTCATATAAACGTATTCAAAAAATCAACCATAATTGCAAGCTCGTAATCCAAAAATCGGGTAGAAAAACTCTAAATAAAAAGAGAAATTTATTAAATAGGAACAAAACTAAGAGAAAACGATGAAAATGGGGCTTATCATCAACGGTTTGGTTGATGATAGCCCTAAATTGAAGAAAAGAAGTAGGGTTTTTTTGGGAGAGAAAGGGGAAAAGGAGGCTGCTGTTTAGAAGCATTGATACCAATCCTAAATTGATTAATTGATAGTTATAATGGTTCTCATATTTTACTTAATAATTCGTTACAAAAATATTAAATAATGTGAATTCCTACTTTCACATTAGCGAAATAAATAAAAATAAGTAATCCCATCCTGCTTGACAATTTTAGTATTTTAAATTAAATATAATAAAATAAAGCAATCTCATCTTCCTCGACCGTATTTTTATAAATATTTTGGTAAAATCATACAAAATATTTAGAAAAGCTAGTATTTTTGATAATTTCTCTATTTTATTTTACTTTCTAAAAGAAAATTTCTAAGAGTAATAAAGCATAAATTTATATTTTGTCAACAAGTATGTCTTTTTAAATGTAATTTATTTACGTACATGGAATTTGGATATCACAGATGAAGAGGGAATAAAGGGTAATTGAAAATCACTCTCTATTTAGCAGCTGGAAAACTGGACAAATATGATATGAGTTTGATGTTTACTTACAATCGGTGGGTAGGTAGTGTTTGTTTTATAAGAATGTGAATAAAAACAAGAGAAAAGAGTTGAGGGAAAATGAGAGTGTGGTTTTGGTATTTACTAAAGTAGAAAGGTAGCAGTAGTCGTGGTAGTTAAGGCGTTGTTTGGGGGGCTGATTTTAGGGTAAGTTTAGTTTTGGACAGGCTGTGTATGTTTGGGCGTGTCGGCTGCCTAAACTCAAGTGTCTCCTATCGGCTTGGCTTTTGTCTATTTCTCTAGCCAAACGCGGTTTATGTATGCACCCGCGGTTTATATATGCACCGCTGCAATATTATTAAATATATTTATCTTGGAATATATGAATGTGTGTTCTTTGCGTACTAACAACTTCATAAAGGAGTAATGATGTCTCGAAGACTTGATTCCAAATGATTATCGAGCTTAAGCCCTAGCTTTTTATGAATGTGCTTCTTAATTTTCATTATACAGCTCTAAAGTGTTTGTCTTTGCCTTCTCATAATATAACTATAAAGTTCAACGCGTTACGGACTTTAAGGGGTCATTTGATTCGCTGATATTTAATTAACTCCTTATATATAATAAGCGTAAGGGAGATCTTATCCAAAACTTTGGTCGGTCACTGTACTACCAAAAGTATACGATCCGTTGGATTATAAAACTATAAATATTCAAATCGATGAGGACCGTCAGATATAATATTAAAAATTGTATTTGATTAATAATAGGATAGTATTTAAATACTAAAAGGTGTATTTTGATCATTTAAACCTATTATAAATGGGTTTTCTATATTGAATAGAAATCTTTATGTAAAAATTCGTAATTATTTTTTCTCTTTAGTTTATGGATAGTTCCAGTTAGATAATAATTATTAAACCATCATTAAATTAAAGATAATTTTGTAAGCTTCGCGTGGGCTGTAAAATCGTTAAAATCTGTCGTCTAAAACTCAAGATAGAACCCAAACAGTAAAGTTATTATCTAAATTTTAATAAATATTTTTTTATTATTGTAGCACCAATTTATTTTTTTTTTCCTAATTCTTTTAAATTTATAAATTCTATGTTTATTTCAATCAAATATTAAAACCAATTTAAGAAAAAATTAAAATCGATCTGGTCCGTGGTCCGTGTACGATCACTATACGATCAAATTAATAATTATAGTTAGATCTTAAATAGATCGATGAGAATTGTTAGATCTAATATTAAAAAGTGTATCTGATTAATAATAGAATTATATTCAAATACTAAAAAGTGTATTTTGATAATTTAAAATTTTTCTATGTGAAAATTCTTAAATATCTTTTCTCTTGAATTTATTTATAGGTCCAGTTAGATAATAATTGTTAAACCAAATATCAAGATAACAATTCATATCGATTACAATGATACTCTACGAGACTTAGGAGAACCCCTGTACATGAATAAATTTAAACACTTTTTTTCTGAAGGAACATAACAATTTGATTAATCCAAATTATAATTATATTATTTTACATATAACAAACATAAAAAGATAATATCAAAATATTATTAAAATATTGAGGGTTTCATATTCATAAACGATAATTTTGAATATAATACTTATATTAAAATGCATATTTGATTAAATGTATGATTATATTTAAATACTAAGAAGTGTGCTTTGATAATTTAAACCAATTATAAATTGGTTTTCTATATGGAATTGAATTCTTTGTGTAAAACTTCTTAACCATCTTTTCTTTTCAGTTTATTTTATGGGTAGGTCAACTGGTCAAGTTAGATAATAGTTATTAAACCATCATTAAATTAAAGATAATTTCGTTAGTTTCGCATGGGTTGTAAAATCGTCAAAATTCAATTTCTAAAACTCAGGGTAGAACCCAAATATTAAAGTGAGTATCTAAATTTTAATAAATATTTTTTTTATTATTGTAGCACCAATTTATTTATTTTTCCGCTAATTCTTTTAAATATAGAAATTTTATGTTTCTTTCAATAAAGTATCAAAATTAATTAAGAACAAATTCAAATCGATAAAGAATATAATAATATGAGAATAAAATTTTATATAATCATAAAATAATTTTTATTCTGTTTAATAATTTTTAAGTAATAATGTATTTTAAAATTTTATTTACACCGTAAATAAAATCGAAACATTAAAAGTAAAAGCAGTTAGTAAGATACTTATATCAGTATATACTTGATATCCTTATTATATTAAATCCTTATATATAATAATCATAATAGGGATCTTATCTAAAATTTTGGTCGTAGACAACCAAATTAATAAGGACCATTAGATCTTAACTAGATAAATGAAAATCGTTAGATCAAATATTAAAAACGTTTATTTTATTAATAATAGGATTATATTTAAATTCTAAAATGTGTATTTTGGTAATTTAAACCAAATATACCAAATATAAATAAGTTTTCTATATTGAATAGAATTCTCCATATAAAAAATTCGTCACTTTCTTTTCTCTTCCATGGACAATTCCACCTAGATAAAAATTGTTAAACCATCTTTTAATTAAAGATAATTTAGTTATCTTCATGTGGGGTGTAAAATCGTCAAAATCTGATTTTTAAAACACAAGATAAAGCCCAAATTAATAAAGTGAATATTTAAATTCTAATAATTATTATTATGTCATCATTATTTTAACACCAATTTAATTACTTTTTTCTAACTATTTTAAATTTAGAAATCTATGTTCAAAAATTAAAATCAATCTAAGAAAAATTCAAATCAACAAAGAATATAATAATACGAGGATAAAATTTTATAAAATTGTGCATATTTTTAATCCTATTTTATTAAGTTTTAGATCATAACTAATCACATATTATTTATTATTAAATAATAAATTATACGTAAATGGTGATTTTGTTTTATAAGAACTCATAGAGACCTAATTTCATTGTTAGCAGAAATATATTCATATTAAAAAAAAACCTTATTTTGAAATGTTAGACTCAGCTACAAAAGATGCCAAACTTTTTAAACCTATATACATTATAAATTATTAAATTTAAAACTTTAAAAGTTTGTTAATCAATTAGTATAGTACTTTTCTGAAAAATCATACTTTACAAAAAATATTATCAAATAACCTATGTCTGCAAGAAAAAATGAAAAAAATCTTATTTTTAAAAAAAACCTATAAATTTTAATATGTTGTTGGTAGATTCAAACCTTAGATCATTCTACATGATAATTTTATTGTTATATCTAACGTTTTTAAACAAGGAAGCTTTCATTATTTAGTCTTTAATATAATAACATAGATATTTACAGGATATACTATAAAAAAATGAATTTTATACAGAATTTTGATCACGGTGTACTACTTTAAAAGGTGTACTACTTTAAAAGAAGAACTATTACAAAAAAAATTATATTTTAATTGATAATTTATTTTCTCAAAAGTTCAAAGTTCCCGCATCTTTAACATATTACAAAAAAGAGTATATTATATTTTAGCAATAAATATTTTAAAAAATTATAAATATTAAGACAAATAAATGATGTTATCATGGTAGTTTGGTCATAAATACCGCCAAAACATTCTCAACCGTTAGATCCAAGACTTTTAAAAATACATGATCAAGATTATATCATATAAAAATAAGTTATTATCTAAAAATGATATAAGTTAAAAGATATTATATTAGGATTGGATTTTCTAAAAAGTCAAAACATAAAAATAGTTGTAATTAAATAAAGAAACTCATTTAATACCAAAATAATAAAAATCGTTTAATGTTAAATAGATAGGTGAAAACCGTTAGATTTAACATTAAAAACTGTATTTGGTTAATAAAGGGTATTCTAATAATCTAAACTACATATAAGTAGATTTCCTAAATCGAATAGAATTCTCAACATTAAATTCCGTCACTTTATTCTCTTTTTAGTTTTAGAATAGTTTTTAATTGAAAACGAACTATTAAACCACAACTAAATAAATATTATTTTGTGAATTTCATGTGGACTATAAAATTGGCCAAATCTAATTTTTATAACTCAATATAAACAAATATTAAATTGAGCGTGTAAAATATAATAAATATCAAATTTTTAACAATAATTTTTTTGGCTAAATCTGTTTTAACAATAATTTAATCATGTAAACTAATAACTTTTAAATATTAAAATATTCATAAATAAATATAATTATAAATATTAAAAAAACAAGAGCTTTTTTCATAAATACCCACCCCTAAATTTTTTTCCCAAAAATACTATGTTTTTTTTAGAATTTTTTGCAAAAATACCAACTTTTTGAAAATATTTTAAAAAATACGGTCTGCAACTAGATACAACCAGCTGCAACTAGATGCAACCTAAAAATATTTGCAAAAATATGGTGCAACAAGATATGCAACTTATAAAAATTTAATAATTAAAATATGTTAGGTTGCAGAACATGTTGCCTAATGTTACATAACAAATTTGTATTTAGCAAAATCAACTAAAACCATTACAAAAGATAACCAAAACACAATTAAGCCATGAAATCAACCAAAATCAACCAAATATGCAACATTAACATTTGAATATATAAATAGTGATTGCAACTTCTGCAACCATCAAGAGCAACCACAATCAACTTCGAATCAATCCATAACAACTCATAGCAACTCGAAGCACAAATAATTTAGATCGGAGATTTAAGATTCAAATCAACCAAAATCAACTAGATCTAATTAGAAAAAACAACAAAAATCCACTCAATGCAACTAGGTTGTCATCAATTTATTACAAACCTACTTTCAAACTATGTCAATCGACACATAAAAAAATCAGAAGCAACCAAGAGCAACCACAATCAACTTCGAAGCAACCCATAGCAACCCGAAGCACAACAAAAAATTCAACTTTTAAAATTTTACAATTCATCAAACTGCCCCTACGGGGCCAATTTACTGAAAGCAACTAGAAGCAACTATTGCAAACAACTAGAAGACAATTTACTAAAAATCATAAGCAACTAAGAGCAACCAGAATCAACTTCGATAATTACAGTATTATAAGAAGAGAAGATTTCTGTAGAACCCATAGTAACCCGAAGCAACCCATAACAACTCATAGCAACCTGAAGCACAATCAACAATTTGCAACCTTACAACTAATCGCATCTTCAAATTACAATTCACCAAAATCACCTAAGATCCACCGATTGCAACTCCAAATTTCGATTCAAGTCATTACCAATCAAATCGCAACTTGAGCTTTCTACAGTTTTGATTTACAACCCAAATAAATTAAAACAACTACAATCGGGATTATCAATCTTTTGGACTGAGGAATTTCAAAATACTTATATTTTTTAAATTGAATCAGTTTGGACTACTCGAATGAGTATCAACACCATCTTCATTGATGTTTATGTATATATTATGTGTGTATAATTAAAGATATATATATATATATATATATTTGGAGAATATATAAAGAGAGAAAAATGTGAAATTAAAAGCTAAGAATGGAGTGAAGTGATTAGTGTCAAGATTGAAAACAACCAGATAAGAAAAAGGAAGATAATCGTACTGAAGGAATGATAAAAGAAGCAGGGTCGTATTTTTGAAAATATGAATGGAAAAAATAAAAATAAACCGTAAATATGTAAATAAGTTTAGAAGACCGTATATTTGCAAAACCACAGTTAAAAGACTGTATAAGTGGTAATTTCTCAAAAAACAATCGTGTGTTGCATGGGTAATAAAAATATAATTATAAACAGAATAATTATAAATAAAATTTAAGTAACCGTGCATCGCACGGGCTATAAGCTAGTATGAGTTTAGAATTAACAAAACTCATACCTCATGTTTGGTTCAATTTTTTTTTATTATCAAACCCCCAAGTTATGAGTTTTTAATACTCTAGGAGGGATATGAGTATGAAAATGGAGGTATGAGTATCATTTTCATATTATTTATTAAAGAGTAATGTTAGAGGTACCGAATTTTGGTACCAAATGATGTGACATTGATGATGTGGAAGTTTGGGATGATTTTATTGGGAGATTAATATGAATGCAGGGGGTCCACTATTATTACTTAAGTTGTAGTCAATAAGAATGTGGCATTTAGGATCCATTTTGGGACCTAATTTGGTACCCATAGCATTACTCTTTATTAAATTCATGCAAAAACAAACATTATAAATATAAAAAAAAAAAATTATATACAAAAAATGTTATTAATAACAATAAAATATTTTTAATTTTTTTATAACATAAAAAATTAATTTAAAATATAACTTAATATCATTTTAAAAATTATTCAATCACTGAATCAAACACATAATATCATAAATAATCTTTCAATCCCATACTAGCTCAACCCGATTCCTGATTCCAAACTCATGTCACAATCTAATTTCATGCCACAATCTAATTTCATACCACTTTATAGTTATATTAAGCGGTATTTAATTTAATTAATCTAATTTTCATGAGTTTAAATTTTTAAAACAATAAATTCAGTTATCGAATACCACAATCCTTTCACATGTTCGCTAATTCAATTAATTCGAACATTCTCGTACTTTACATTGACCTTCATCAAACATCCTAAAATTACTAGTGTCGCTGGATTTTTTCACAAACGTAACCATATGATATCAGAGGATCAGACCTCTCTACCGAATGCTTGACTCTGTTCCAGATTGTGTTAGGCTGGTGTAATTTTGAACCTAATCATCAATATATATATATAAAGGAGGATACGCGGGAGGTGAGTTGGCGCCTCTAAGATTGTTTCAATCTATTTTTCTAATTTTCTATAATTTTTGAATTTTAGATACTAATAAATCAAACAATATCTTTTAACATATTAGAAGTAGAATAGGTGTTCGAATTTATTAAGGAGAAGAGTTCGAATTTACAGCGAAGACATATAACTAAAAGTTCTATTTGAAGTAGAATAGGTGTTTGAATTTGTAGAAGGGAAGAGTTCAAATATAAAAGAAGTACTTGCAAAGTTCTATTTGAAGTAGAATAAGTGTTTCAATTTATAAAGGAGAAGAGTTCGGAAATAAAAGAAGTACTTGCAATTAAAAGTTCTATTGGAAGTACAATAAGTGTTTGTAATACATAACTAAAAGTTTTATTTGAAGTAAAACATGTGAAGTTATATATGTGTTTTTTCAACGAAAGAGTGGCTCATTAGAAAGGAGTGTGATAACATAAAAATTAATATATTAGACAAGTATATATTCAATATATTAAATTTGAGATTTTGATATTAAAAAGAAAATCGTGTTTCACGGGAGGACGGCTTATTAGCGATGATCGAGTAATTTTCGTAATTTAATTGATAGAATGTTAAAAAAAATTATTACGCCGCCGCGAAGCGCGACTTTTTCAACTAGTTTAATATATTAAAGAAATGCATAACAAAATTTATTTACTGTTTAAGGTTAAATTTAAAACCATCTATGCTAATAATGCTATATACGGAAGAAACCAAGTACTTGAGACTTTGAAAGTGTCGGCAAGGGTAGCTAAGAAACCAGTCAAATATAAATGATTGGATCTCAATTATATATGAGTCCATTAAAGTACAAGATCTTAATGAATGTAAAGCAGATGCTAAGAGCATTCACCCCATTCCCGGTTTTCAATCCGTTAATTCGCTAATTTACTTGATTGAGTTTATTATTATGAAAAAAAAAAACTATTTTGCTATGTTTTATGCAACAGTACAAATCAAAGTAGTTAATCCGTCTATCGAATCAATGAATTGATGGAGTTTTATCAATGCAACAATGTTTTTTGGTCCATCAATCAAATTGATGGTATCAAGGTATCAATCCATCAATTACTCCATCAAAAATTGATGGAGTAGCTAACGAATTGACGGAGTTCAATAAAACGGACTAAAAAAACCCTGATGCATAACTAAACTCCATCAATTCGTCAATCGGTCTTATAAATCAACTATTTTTTTTTATTCATACATATCCTCTAATAGTTCAGCAATTTTCTTGTCGTTACTTCTCGCTCTCCCAGTCTCAAGTCTCATCTAGTGGCCATTCATATATTTGATAACTCATTACACACACCTGGTAAGCTATTATAGTTGCGCATCAACTTGTGTGCATGGCCGTGAAACCTAGAGGACCCGACCCTAACAACCTAGATAGCTACAGCCTACTGCTATTGTTTTAGTTTAATCAGAATCTACGATTCGTATGCATTACAAATTACAGTTAAAGAGTTTTAAGTTTTGTTATAGCCAAAATTCGATAATGGATTTTTAGGTTAGGATCGGGTCAAGTTTGAATTCAATTATGTTATTTTTGTAATTAGGGTTAAGTTTAATATTGGGGCTTGCCCTCATAGGGATAAGGGCGTGCTCTCTTAGGCCGTTCATCCCTTGAGGGCGCGCCCTCATGGTAATGACAACTCTACATGGATGGAAGACTTGACGGAGAATAATAACTTCATTTGACACAAGGAAGACTTAGGGCTTGTCCTCAGGGGGATGATGGCGTGCCCTTTAGGCCGTCCACTCCTTGAGGGCGCGTCCTCCCGGTTTGAAGATACAACTTGATAATGAAAAATGGTTTCCTTGGTTTGGTATTGACTAAATATTGAAGAATTCCCTCCTAGGATGTGCCCTAGGAGGGGGATGTCCGTGACTGAAGGCCTCCTCCTGTATTCAATGAGCGCGCCCTCATTGGGGATGTGGGGTTAATCTTGGTGTGTGCTTTGGGAGCTCTGTTCCTGTACTCAATGGGCGCGTCCTCATTGGGAAACTTTGGAGTAATCCTGGACTTTGCACCCAAACACTTGGGATCACTTGTCCTGCTATCTGGTGGGTGCTTCTCATTCGGGGGACAAGGATGCGTCTAACATTTAAGGTAAGTCATGGCTATACCTGCGTCTATGAATTAAGGAAATAGCTGGTAATGGATAGGACTAGTCCTCGACGGGGGAAGTTTCCTTATCCATGAAGTCCTGACGTCATAGATGAGCCTTGGGCCTTTGTGGCTAGGCCTTATCGTTAGACATTCCTAAAGTGAGCTGAAACTCTAAGTAAGGAAACAGACGGACGTCCTACGTTTAAGTATGGAAAGAATCCTATACATGGAAGGCGGTGGAAAAGTCTTACGTCTAAGCATGGAAAGGCAGTAGAAGACTTCGGATGGGCTCCGAAGATCAAAGACCAAGCCCATGGAGGAAACTTCCTCCCCAAGAAATACGTTGGCTTGATTCCCTATAAAAGGGATACGTAGGCAAATTGTAAGGGGTCGAATGTTGAGAACTCTGAGGCAGCCAACATAAACCCTAAGCAATCTCAGCCACCAATTAAACACAACCACCATACTCCGACGAATTTACCACCGAAAGACCACCGTTGTAGATCTTGATTCCGGCGAAGAACCCCAAACTTTGTTAATACCAAATTCCCCCGTTAACAAATTGGCGCTAGAAGGAGGGGTGCTAATTAAGATCTAAATCTTTGGAGGAGAAGATGTCACAAAATCGCAACGAACGTCCTAGGGATGAGGTCTTATCTGAAGACAGTGAAGAGAACAACCATGCCCGCCATGAGGAGTACGTTCCCCATAGTGTTCCAAATCCATCTTATGGAACACCTATCGTTGGGGGACGACCACCGGTGCTCATAAGTAATTCTGACTTGATGGAACAACTCTATCGCATGGGTGATGCCTTAAATGGCTTTGAAGCAAGGCTGGATACGGTCGAAAGAAGCGAAGGAAGGGGTCGGGTCAGGCGACAACCCCATAATCACCATCGTACAGGTAGAGGCACCACGGGTCAGAGGAGGTTTCAGAATGTTACTCCAAGAAGGTTAGAGTATCAGGAGGATGGAGTCCCTATTGTTGAACTCCCCGATGATGAGACGGGCAACCAAGATCAACCTAGGAGGGAACGACGCCCATCTCCACACCCTCATAGGTCAGGGCGATCTGAAAGTGAAATTCGAAAGGCTGATGAACTCCACCGAGACCAAGAACAACGATTGAACAGGTTGAAGGATCGTCTTGGTATAAGACTTAATAATGATGATCTACGATTGTTGTTGGTCGAATGGCAGAGGGACAGAGAGGTAAGAGGGGAACGACCTCTTGATCCACAGCGTGAGCCCCCTGTTGACAGGTCGAGGCCCCATGGACAAGATCGTACTCAACCTCGCAATAATTCAAGACGTAACTTAGAAGTGCAACCTCATAATCCACAGCGAGAGCCCCCTGTAAACAGGTCGAGGCCCCATGGACACGAACAAGCACCTTCACGAGATGACCCACGTAATGATCGAGATGCGAGGCCCCGTGATTCACAGCGAGCGCCCCCTGATCTCAGGTTGAGGCCCCGTGATCATGAGCAAGCTCCCCAATCAGAAGGGTCAGGAAGGAGAAGGGATATGGAGCTGGATTATAGGAGTAGGGATAACGATCAAAGGAATAGGTATGATGCTCCTTATCGTGGAGGACCCTCTGGAGGAAGGGATCCGCACATATCATCTATCTCATCCCAAAGTAGATCAGGAGGAAGGCAGGAAGAGCCAAGGACTCGCCCTCACAGTCAGGAGGAGAGGACGCGCCCTAATAGTCATGAGGGAAGGACGCGCCCTCCAAGTCCCAATCCAAGGATGCTAGAGACTCCTGCAGCCCAAGGAGAGATCCAGCCTCCTCAACCACCTCCGCAACCTCCGCCTACTGGTAATGCTCAAACTAATGTCCAAACTATCCCAGGTGTGGGAAGCTTCAATGTGGATGACCTGAAAAAACTCCTCACACATCTTGAGGGAGGAAGAGTCACTTCAACGGCTCAAGCTCCTTCTCCGTTCTCTGCAGCAGTAAGGGAGGCACAACTTCCAACAGGATACAGGAATACAACCAACGACTTACGCTTCCATGGGAACGCCGACCCTGTTGAGTTCTTGGGAAGATTCAATATAGAGATGGATGTATATCAAGTGCCTGACTTGGCTAGATGTCGTCTTCTGGCGGCAACTTTTATAGAAAGTGCGCAACAGTGGTTTCAAAAGCTTGGACCAGGTGTGATTACTTCATGGGAAGTTATGAAAACTTTGTTCCTGACAAAATTCCAAGCTACTGTGAAGTATGCCCCCTCAGCTGAGGGACATCATCTTCTGGCTCTTGAACCGTGTAATGAACATGAATCTCTCCCTTAGAATTTTTGAGCAATCCCTGGGCATCTTCTTAGGGAAGGGCACGTCCTCCTAATCCATTACGACGAAAACCCTTGACAGTTCTATGATAGCACTCCACAGTAGCTTGGAATTTTGTCAGGAACAAAGTTTTCATAACTTCCCATGAAGTAATCACACCTGGTCCAAGCTTTTGAAACCACTGTTGCGCACTTTCTCTAAAAGTTGCCGCCAGAAGACGACATCTAGCCAAGTCAGGCACTTGATATACATCCATCTCTATATTGAATCTTCCTAAGAACTCAACAGGGTCGGCGTTCCCATGGAAGCGTAAGTCGTTGGTTGTATTCCTGTATCCTGTTGGAAGTTGTGCCTCTCTTACTGCTGCAGAGAACGGAGAAGGAGCTTGAGCCGTTGAAGTGACTCTTCCTCCCTCAAGATGTGTGAGGAGTTTTTTCAGGTCATCCACATTGAAGCTTCCCACACCTGGGATAGTTTGGACATTAGTTTGAGCATTACCAGTAGGCGGAGGTTGCGGAGGTGGTTGAGGAGGCTGGATCTCTCCTTGGGCTGCAGGAGTCTCTGGCATCCTTGGATTGGGACTTGGAGGGCGCGTCCTTCCCTCATGACTATTAGGGCGCGTCCTCTCCTCCTGACTGTGAGGGCGAGTCCTTGGCTCTTCCTGTCTTCTGATCGTTGCAAAGAATTTTTCAAAGCCATTAGGGGGGTTGACAAGGATTTCATGTGGACTCCTGCTTGTGAAGATGCTTTTCAGAAAATCAAGGAACAGTTAGGTAAGCCCCCACTCTTGGCCAAGCCTGTGGATGGTGAAGTATTGATTCTTTACTTCGCCATCTCTATTTACTCCATTAGTGCTGTGTTAGTACGAGAAGAGGATAGTTTGCAGTCACCAGTTTACTATGTAAGTAAGAGGTTGTTGGATGCAGAAACCCGATATTCTAGCATGGAGAAGTTGGTATATGCTTTGGTGCTGGCTGCACGAAAGCTACGTCCCTACTTTCAAGCTCATAAAATTGAAGTGCGAACTTCTTATCCCATGAGACACATTTTACATAAACCTGAAGCTTCAGGAAGGATGTTGAAGTGGGCAATTGAGTTGGGACAGTATGATTTGGAATATGTTTCTCGAACGGCAATCAAGGGACAAGCCTTAGCCGATTTTATTCTGGAGTTTGAAGATGAGAGTATGGGACGAGAAATCATTCTGGTGAACCCTAACCCTCTTGCTTAAGAGGCAAGCCCTTTGAGAGAGGAGTATCCTTTTCCTTGGTGGACTATGTATGTGGATGGCACAGTCAATAATGATGGAGCAGGTGCTGGAATTGTCTTAACCTCTCCTGAAGGTCACCTTCTTATGAGTGCTATCAATTTCAAATTTGCGGTAACTAATAATGAAGTTGAGTACGAGGCATTGATTAATGGCTTGAAGTTGGCTTTAGAAATGAATGTGAAGAATTTGGTGGTGTTCGGTGATTCGAAATTGGTTGTTCAGCAGGTTGAAGGAGGGTTCCAGACTAGAAGACCAAAGACAGAGGCATACATGATGAGTGTACGTCGCTTGATTCAACAGTTCAATATAGTCAGACTTGAAGGAGTTCCGCGTGAAGAAAATTCCAAGGCCGATACTCTGGCCAGGTTGGGTTCTCAAAGAGACACGGTGTTGATGGGAGACATTCAATTGGAAATTCAAGAAATTCCTAGTATCCCCGAGATGGAGCTAATGGTTGTAGATGAAGTACCAATGAAGACTTGGATGACTCCTATCCAAGAGTATGTACAAAAAGGAATTTTACCCGATGATAAGGGGGAGGCCAGACGTTTGAAATACCAAGCAGCAAGGTATGTGGAATATGATGCGGTTTTGTACCGAAGGGGTTTTAATCAACCCTTACTAAGGTGTGTTGATGGAGACGAGTGCAACTATGTCTTGAGAGAGGTTCATTAATGAATATGTGGTAATCACTCGGGGGGTAGTTCCCTTGCTATGAAAGTGTTACGACAAGGATATTACTGGCCAACCTTGAAGGATGATGCTATGAAGTTTACAAGAGCATTTGATCAGTGCCAACGCTTTGCGAACTACTCATCTATTCCTGCTACGGCATTGACTTCAATGATAAGTCCTTGGCCTTTTGTTATGTGGGGAATTGATCTTATTGGAGAGCTTCCTATGGCTAAGGGGGGTGTCAAGTATGCTGTTGTGGCTGTGGATTATTTTACTAAGTGGGCAGAAGCTATGCCTTTGGCAAAGATAACGGCCAAGAAAATCAAAGATTTTGTTTTTAATTCCATTGTGTGCGGGTTTGGGATTCCTTACAAACTCATATCTGACAATGGGAAGCAATTTGACAGCAAGGAGTTAAAGAAGTTGTGTGAAGATTTGAAGATTAAGAAAGACTTTGCAGCAGTCTATCATCCTCAAAGCAATGGGCAGACTGAAGCTATCAACAAGATAATCAAGCACACACTGAAGACCAAGTTGGAGGAAAGTAAAGGTAACTGGCCTGAGGAGCTACCTATGGTACTATGGTCCTACAATACCACACCAAGATCTACTACTGGAGAGTCTCCATTCATGTTGTCTTATGGCTTTGAAGCAATGGTTCCTGTGGAGGTTGGATCTGGATCATTTAGGAGGGATAACTATGACAATGAATCTAATGAGGTCAACCAACGGCTTCATCTTGATTTTCTGGAAGAAACACGTGCAATATCATCACTAAGATTAGCTGCATATCAGAAAAGAGTGGCACAGTTTTATGATCGAAGAGTAAGGGTACGTCGTCTCAAGGTTGGTGATTTGGTGCTACGAAGGGTAATGCCTCATACCAGAATTGCCAGTCATGGGGTCTTTGGCGCCAATTGGGAAGGACCTTACAGGATAAAGTCTGTGTTATGGGAAGGAACTTTTCATTTGGAAGATTTGGGTGGCAATCTTATACCAAGAGCATGGAATGTGGAACATTTGAAGAAGTATTATCAGTAGGGAGTGGTTGTGGACCCCCTATATCATCTATTTAAAATAAACTAGAAGAAATGAAGTTCCTCCTAGTCTAGGGGGTAGTGCATGTACACCTTCCTGGGATCGGTTAAGATGTTTTTAATTATTATTTCCCCACAGAGCATTAGCCCTTGGGACCAGTGTGGATTTCACACCGGAGCACATTATTTATCAAATATTTTGAAGATTTATTTTATTTCTTAAAAATTAAGTTCTTAATTCTGCTTAAATAATGGTGCGCCATCAGCAATATCATGAGAAGACGCGTCCTTATATCAAATCTTGAACAGAACGTGTCTCCGTAATGATTCACAAATAAGGAATGTAACTTCACCAGGTTAAGGATTGCGGGTATAAACAAAAGTCTACTAATCAAAGGCAGGATGCATGAAGAAGGCGCACCCTCATTGAAACGAAGCGCGCCCTAAGCAAATTAATATTCTTGAAGAAAAAGCAGAACAGATATAAACGCAATAAAGGATAAGTTAAGACAATACCAAAAGAAAAACTTCAGTTAAGTTACAAATTGCAAGGCTTAAAAGGAGGGCATGCACCTCAAGTCAACCAAGCATGATAAACTTTAAGACGCGTCCTGAGTAGGGCCGTCTACTTTTTTGCCATTTCCTTCAAGGCAAGAATCCTCTTTGGGAGAAGAGTTAGCAGCAGATTTTTCATTATCAAGAGGTATGCCTTCAGAGGACGCGTCCTCCGATTCTGAATCACCATCATTTGTAGGAGATGCCACTTCAAGGCCAAGAAACACCCTTTTTGCCTTGATTGATTTGGCTTCCTCAACTTTGAATTTGGCAATCCATGCCACAGTCTCTTCTCCAAATTTAGTAAAGTCATAATCAGGGTCTTGAGCAAGGAATCCAGATGCATAATTTCTAAAACCTTCCCTGAAAGATGCTCGCTCGATTTTCTTCTTTTCTTCGACCCAACCATTCTTTTGATCCTCACCAAGGTCAGCAATTTGTTTTTCACACTTTTGCTTCTCCTCACGCAGTATGTTGAGGGTGGTGTTTAAATCATCATTGACTTCCTTTTGGGTTTTTAGTTGTGTTTCATAGAAACTTTTAGTGCGTTTAAGTTCATTCTGCAAATCCTCAATCAAAGCATCTTTCTCCTCGACTTGCTTTGCGAAACTGTCCTTCTCTTTCTCCAGAGACTTTAGGCGCGTCCTATCTTGTTGAAGAGAGGTTTGTCGGTTCAAGGCAGAAACCAATATTTCAGAGGAGGCCTTGATAATTGCTTCATTTTCAGAAAAAGGATCTCTATTCCTCCACTTGATAATTTCATCATCAGAAACATAGGGAATGGCAAGTGGACTTAAGGCAGCCGAAACCATGGAAAATGAAGATCCAGGCTTGAGCTTCTTTGAGGACGCGTCCTTCGCTGTCCCAGCATCATCAGATTTTTCCTTTCTCTTTCTGTCCTCTTTTTCCAAATCAATTACAGTTTGGGGTTTCCTGACTTCAGAAGGAGGCTTCTTTGTGTCTTTCCTATGAGCGCGTGCTTTCGTTCTTTTAGCAACCTTAACAGCAGGAGCAATACCAGATTCAAGACCCCAGCCAGTTGGAAGATCATCCATACCTAAAAAGACATAAGATATAACATTAGGACGTGTCTTTAAAAAATTGTAACCATTTCAGTAATCCCAATATGCTGCAAGTTTTAGATATATGCTTAGTACAATTAAAGGATAAAAATTCATGCTACCAGACTTAAAAGGCGCGTCCTCATGAGTGTTTTCTTCAATTTCAGTTTCTTCCTCCTCTTCCTCTTCATCAGAATCATAATCCTTAGAGCCTCTGATGGGAACACCTTTCCTAAAACGTTGAAAAGGCACAATGGATCCTACCTCCTCCCTCAAAATCCCAACCCTTTTCAAGTTATCCTCAGTAATTAAGACTTTAAGGTTGAACCTTGAAGATGGGAGAGAAGTAATCTTTTCGGCTCGTTTTTTAGCTTCTCCAAAAAGTTCCTTTGTGTTTCTGTTGTCTAAGTTTTACAATTTATAAAAATAAAAGTTAGTTTAAGAGAAATCTTTAAGGGCGCGCCCTTAAGGAAAGCTTGAAAGGAATAGATGTATGCTTACTATGGTTGCAGTTGAAGATGACTCTAACCCTCTCAACGTTCCAAAGATAAAAGAACGGTTCCTTCCAGTTTTTCTCATTGCTTACTTTTCCACTAGAAAAACCCATTTTGTTATGCTTATGTTGAGGAGTCAAAAAGTAATAACCCTTAGAGCTCTTCCTGATGGCAAAGAAATAGCTGAATTCTTCCATGTTTGGAGGGGTTGATATTCCTTCATCATGGTATAGTATGAGCAAGGCAAGTGCTAACTTGTATGAGTTTGGCGAAAGTTGGATTGGGGCTATGTCATACCATTGGAGAATATCTTTGAAATGCGCGCCTACTCCTTGTGACATTAGTTTGGGAGAGATCACCATTCGCGGAATCCTGAAGGGTTTTGGCCAATTGAAGATATGAGGCCTCATCATAGAAGGAGGACGCGCCCATTGACCTTCCATACCGTAGTATGCCATACACCATGTAATTTCGGCTATGGATACCGTAGAGGACATTCCAACACAGAATAACTTATTGTTTTGTTTCCTCATTCTCCTTTTATCCGCCTCAGTCAATGAGTATACATATTGTCCCCAATCGAAATCCCTCTCCTCTTCAGTGATTTCAGGATGAATAAATGGGACGGGAGAAGGTTTTGGGGGAGGCAAGCGGTCATCAATATCCAGATATGACCCTTCAGAAGACGCGTCCTCATCATCAGACGTGTTTTCAGAATGGGACGCGCACCCCTCAATAGGAGAAATGATTTTCTTCCCTTTTCTTCTTTGCATTCTATCTTCTGTGTCGTTGTCCATAATCCCTTCTATATCATCAATAACTGGTGTAAACTCATGAGGGCGCGTCCTATCACGTCGGCTAGTTACTTCGGGGTTTACATCATCAACATGAGGTAAGGATGAATTGGATTTGGTATTTGAAGACATTATTTTAGTGTTATCTTTGAATGGAGAAGCTCCTTGGAGATGTTCTATTGCTTGAGTGTCGAAAGGATTGAAGATGAGCTTTGTGCTGGAAAAGAGAGTGAAGGTGGGGAATAAATCCCCAAGCGTTTGTTAAAATCCTTGAAAGGATGAAACGAGGACGTGTCCTTACCCTCCAGCTGAAAAGAAAAAGGAAAAAGATGGTAAGGACATGTCCTGAAAAGAAAGTATTAAAAAAGAAAGGTGTAGTCCGTGTCATGGTTAGAACGCGCCTCAAAAGTATATACGGGGTCATTCTTAAGTTGTATAAAACGTGCCCTAAATCTACGTTCGATAATTGAAGCGGCAGAAACACAATTCAAAATTAACCAACAGCAAAATAAAGATCAAAGTGCTAATAGCTACAAACATACATACACACATTTCATCAAGAACACAAAAAATAGGCTTAACAGTCATATTCTTGATTTGGTCTAAATATATGGCAAAAACATGAAATGATGGTATGAAATCGTACCTTTGAAGTTGCTGAAGAAGAATCGAGAAGAAAAACGTTCAAAAACCGAAGATTTGGCCGGATTTTTGCTTGAAAAAACGAACTGCGGCGACTAGGTTTTTATTTCTGAGAAAAGAGTAAAGTGAAACGTGGAAAACGACTTTTAGGTATTTATAGAGGAAGCTGCGCCTAATGGAAGACAACTGTCAATGCACGTGCTATCACATGGCAAAGTCAGGACGCGTCCTACGTGAAGACGCGCCTTAGGCAATAGAAGTTGGGATTTTTTGACGAATAAAGAAATTCAATGTATTGTTTTTAACTTCACACTGAATTGGGGAGTAGTTGTTATAGCCAAAATTCAATAATGGGTTTTTAGGTTAGGATCGGGTCAAGTATGAATTCAATTATGTTATTTTTGTAATTAGGGTTAAGTTTAATATTGGGGCTTGCCCTCATAGGGATAAGGGCGTGCCCTCTTAGGCCGTTCATCCCTTGAGGGCGCGCCCTCATGATAATGACAACTCTACATGGATGGAAGACTTGACGGAGAATAATAACTTCATTTGACACAAGGAAGACTTAGGGCTTGTCCTCATGGGGATGAGGGCGCGCCCTTTAGGCCGTCCACTCCTTGAGGGCGCGTCCTCCCGGTTTGAAGATACAACTTGATAATGAAAAATGGTTTCCTTGGTTTGGTATTGACTAAATATTGAAGAATTCCCTCCTAGGATGTGCCCTAGGAGGGGGATGTCCGTGACTGAAGGCCTCATCCTGTATTCAATGGGCGCGCCCTCATTGGGGATGTGGGGTTAATCTTGGTGTGTGCTTTGGGAGCTCTGTTCCTATACTCAATGGGCGCGTCCTCATTGGGGAACTTTGGAGTAATCCTGCACTTTGCACCCAAACACTTGGGATCACTTGTCCTGCTATCTGGTGGGTGCTTCTCATTCGGGGGACAAGGATGCGTCTAACATTTAAGGTAAGTCATGGCTATACCTGCGTCTATGAATTAAGGAAATAGCTGGTAATGGATAGGACTAGTCCTCGACGGGGGAAGTTTCCTTATCCATGAAGTCCTGACGTCATAGATGAGCCTTGGGCCTTTGTGGCTAGGCCTTATCGTTAGACATTCCTAAAGTGAGCTGAAACTCTAAGTAAGGAAACAGACGGACGTCCTACGTTTAAGTATGGAAAGAATCCTATACATGGAAGGCGGTGGAAAAGTCTTACGTCTAAGCATGGAAAGGCAGTAGAAGACTTCGGATGGGCTCCGAAGATCAAAGACCAAGCCCATGGAGGAAACTTCCTCCCCAAGAACTACGTTGGCTTGATTCCCTATAAAAGGGATACGTAGGCAAATTGTAAGGGGTCGAATGTTGAGAACTCTGAGGCAGCCAACATAAACCCTAAGCAATCTCAGCCACCAATTAAACACAACCACCATACTCCGACGAATTTACCACCGAAGGACCACCGTTGTAGATCTTGATTCCGGCGAAGAACCCCAAACTTTGTTAATACCAAATTCCTCCGTTAACAAGTTCTTTTCAGATATCGCATATATAGCTGGTTGGACCCATGCATTTTAATTGGGAAGTAGATGAGCATCAAAATTGTTGGCTGAAATTAATAGGAACAGGAAGCTTAATTCATTTACATATATACTCGTATACGGTATGCATGCTTAGAAGCATTTCACGACACACACCACCAAACGCCACATATTGCCATTAATAAAATTAATGTAACCTATATATTCTGACAAATAAAAAACGTAACCTATATATTTGAACTTTTTTTTGACGAGTTGGACATATTTATTCTAAGCTGGGCGGTGAGACAATTATTAATATTAAATATTCGAAAATTTCTCAATTTCAATATTCTTACCGTAAAAATCATGATTAATGGAAGAAATTAAATATTTAATTTTAAGATTCTTATCATATTTTCCTAAATTTTTAATTAGACAATATCTCAATTGTGTTTTAAATCTTTACTAATGGAGAAAATTAAATATAAAATTTTAATATTCTTGCCTTTATAATATTCGATAAATTCTCAATTTTCTTCCTAATATTTTCTAATGGTGGAAACTAAATATACTATGTTACTATTCTCCTAAATTTCTCTACTAATCCAATTTATTTACTAATTTCTTTAATACTATCTTTCAAGCAAGAAAACTAAATATGTTATATTAATATTTCCCTAAACTTTCTTTTAAACTCCAATTTATTTACAAATTCCTTCATATTATCTTCTAATGAAGGAAACTAAATATACTATATTAATATTTTCCTAAACTTATTCTACAAAAATTTATCTTCAAGTCAAATTACCAGTTGATATTGATAGGCTATGTATAGCCCGGTCTCATCTTTGAGGCAGGAGTCACCTGGAACCCGGATTACTTCTCGAGTCATGGCTCACCTCCTAGTCCAGACTCATCTTGGAGTCATGACCTGCGTACCAGTCCGGACTCATTGCCAGGCTATGGCTCAAGCTTTAAGTTTAACTCTCTCCTGGCGACAAAGGCAATATCCTGTGTGAGAAAATCTATACCTCATTACGTGACGTGCCTAGGTCATCATTGATGTCCACACCTGATAACGACACGTAAGAATACCTAATGATTGGGACAATGATTCCCTATTTAAACCACACGCCAGCAGGAGCCTGGCACACGACGCCACAATCCTTCTCCTGGACACGTGCAATCCATCAACATCACCCAGGTGTCCTACCTACCTAGGATTCAACACTCATGATTGCTGGTACAACCCCAAAACCCTAATCCTTGGCCTATAAATAGACCAAGGAGGAAAGGTTTGGGGGTTACATTCTCTTTTACACACTCAACCCATACACACACCCTCCACATTTTAGATATCTCTATAGTCCTGTCTATCTTTCCAAAACCGTTACTTATTCTCACGCCGGAGTCGCCGCCAGGGTCCCAACCCCCCTCCGGTGTTGTTTTGCAGAGTCCCAACCGCAGCGACACCGCTTCCAGGCGTGGGATCGGCCGGGAAGGACTAGATCAGGATTTGGAGTTATCATTTGGCGCTAGAAGGAGGGGTCGAACCCTGTCTTGTGGTCACGGTGCCATAAGACTCAACATCATCAACAAGCTCCTTCATCTTTGAAGGAGTCCTAGCTAAGTCCAGTAAGATCTAAGCAAACTCATTTGTTTTAGCCACCAGATATGAACTCTTTAGCCCATTTCCCCAATGTATGTATGTTTTTAACCTTATTTAGCCCGGATCTGTTTATTTTTAGCCTTGTTTAGCATTATCTAGCTTTTTTGCTCCAGTTGTTGCTTAGATCTACATTGCTCTCTTATAGATCTGTCTTGAAAACCAATTTTCTTGCTTAGAGAAACGTTAAAACCAGAAAGTGCATGCATATGCTGATTTACCTTCGTTAAGTAAACCCAGATCTAGTTGAGATTTTCTTTGTCATCGAAAATTGCTATAAATTGTGTCAAAAATTTTGTGCAAAATTGTTGTTCTTGAACCATGGCTCGAGGAAGCAAGCCCACACTGAGACCCGCCACCAGTACCCCAAGACAAGAACCGCCACCCAACCTGAACCCAAATACTGTGGAAGTACCAACAGCCCTGGCTCTGGCATCTCAGATAATCCGGCCTAATGATGCCCGGGTGGAAATTGAAGTTAACAAATACAAATACACTGATGTTGACATAGAACCCGGACGCATGGAGAACCTAACTGGAAACCAGATTGCTGATGCAATCCGGATGTACAAAGAAGCTCGGATGAACGAAGTAGATCAAAATGAGCACTCTCATGATTCTGGAGAATCTCACCGATCTCGTGCCTCGGTTTTTGACCGAATTGGGGGCAAAGACAAAGAAGGCCGGAAAAGAACCCAACACAGAACTCACAGTAAAAACCAAGACACTGAAGCTGAGAAGCTCAAAAAACTAGCTGAGCTAAGGGAGAAAATCCGAGTTGAAGAACAGGCTAAAATCGACCTAAGAATCCAGAAAAGAATTCAGGAGGAAGAAGCCCGGATTCTGGGCAAAACTCATGACAGGAGAAGGACCCGGGCTCCAAGTCTTGACATAATATCAAATGAAGAAGAACCCCAGGAGGACTTGATGGAGATGATCCATGAGCTCCAGAAAAAAGTTGGCCATGATTCGGGAATTGATATAGGGGATACCCTGACACCATTTAGCTACTCTCTGGAGGCTACACCCAGGCAGAAAAATCTCAAACACTACAACTTCGACTCCTTCAATGGCCTGGGTGACCCCGAAGAGCATGTTAATTACTTCGAACAGATTGCCATGATCTACTATTATAATGATTTAACCAAGTGCAGGTTTTTCGCCTCTACTCTTAAATCCGGTGCACAAAGATGGTTCAGCCGAATCCCATCTCGAAGCATTCACAATTGGAAGCAGTTTCGTGATTCTTTCTTAAGACGTTTCAGAGCCAATAAAACCCATGAAATGCACATGTGCCACCTAGAGACAGTCCGGCAGGCTCGGGGAGAGGCACTGACAACTTACATGAAACGCTTCCAGGAAGCCATAAACAATGTGAGCAACCTGGATGAGCGTGAAGCTCTTACAATTTTTCGAAGAAACCTGGACCCGGACAATAATGAGAGGTATGTCCTCGATCTCATACACAAAGAACCACAGAGCCTGGCGGCGGCCTATTCCATGGCAGCCCGGTTTATCAAAGAAACGGATGTCCTCTAAGCAATGAGGATGACTAGGCAGGGCATTTCTCCAACCCGAATTCAAGATCCACCCAAAAACAACTACAATCATCAAGACAAAAAATTCAAACCCAATAGACAAAGCAACTACATTCAAAGCTCTCAGCTTGCTTTGCCAACCTCAACCCCGAACTCCAATCAAAGTGTGGAGCCCGGACAACCTAAACAAAAACTTGAGCCCAGGCCTGAACCAAACTGGACTCCTCTCAACCGGGCTCGAGCTGATATTTTGAAAGAAGTACGAGACAAGCCTTTCTACTACCCTCCCAAACCCATGGCGACCGGACCAGAAAATCGGTCTATCCATAAACACTGTGACTATCATGAAACACATGGACACACAACCGAGAATTGCTTGTCTCTAAAGTTTTTTGTGGAAGAACAGATCAAGAAAGGTAACATGGGACAATACATAGCCCGGAAAACTGATGACAGGGGAACAAGATCCGGGAAGGGTAAAAATGTTGTGAATGTCGTATTGGGTGGGTCTAACTCGCCACTCCGAAGTCCGGACTCGGGAGATGAGATAATGATGGTTCAAACCTGTCCAGAACAAATAATCAGTTTCAACAAAGATGATTCTGAAGGACTCGACCCAAATCATAATGAAGCTCTAGTTGTTAGTCTAGACATAGCTGATAATGAAGTTAAAAGAATACTGATTGACAACGGTTCTTCTGTCAATATCATATTCAAACATACTGTGGATCAAATGCAGCTGGGGAGTGTGAAGATGAATGATTGCAGAGAAGATCCTCTCTACGGTTTTGGGAACAACTTGGTCCCAATTCAAGGAACCCTGTATCTACCAGTACTATTTGGGACTTATCCAAACCAAGTCACCAACATTATTAAATTCTATGTCATCAACACTCCTTCTTCTTACAATGTGATCCTGGGAAGACCAGCCCTGACTAAGCTCCAAGCTATAACCTCAACCCCACACCTAAAGTTCAAGTTTCCCACACCCTCTGGCATTGGAGAAGTCCGGGGAGATTATGAAATGGCTAGTAGATGCTATGGGCAAGGGTTAGTCATGGCTGAAACAGACCCGAAAAACAAAAGGAAAGCCAATTCTTACCAGAAAAGTATGAGCCAAAAAAAACATAAATTCAACCCAAGGAAAGAGCCCAGCCAAAAAATTGGTGAGTAGAAGATTTCAAAACCCGGGCCAGAAATAAAGATCAATTTGTATTGAAGAATAGAAAATTTGTACTCGTGATCAATTTATGAATAAAAATAGGGCACGATGTTGTTTCTCACAAAATTGTATTTCACATTATCTGTATTTCATTTTTCTTGTATCAACCCTGGCTCAGAGCCACATGCATGCAGAGGAGCCAGGGTCCCCAGCAATATGCAGATCAAGAGTCCGGCTCAGAATCAAGCCATGAGACCGGACTCACGAGCAATATGCAACTCTATAACCCTGGCTCAGAGCCATAGGCATACAGAGGAGCCAGGGTCCCCAGCAATATGCAGATCAAGAGTCCGGTTCAGAATCAAGCCATGAGACCGGACTTACGAGCAATATGCAATCAAATCGAAATCTTAGATTCTATTCTAAGTACAAAAGAAAGAGTCCGGCTCAGAATCAAGCCATGAGACCGGACTCACGAGCAATATGCAACTCTATAACCCTGGCTCAGAGCCATAGGCATACAGAGGAGCCAGGGTCCCCAACAATATACAGATCAAGAGTCCGGTTCAGAATCAAGCCATGAGACCGGACTCACGAGCAATATGCAACTCTATAACCCTGGCTCAGAGCCATAGGCATACAGAGGAGCCAGGGTCCCCAGCAATATGCAAATCAAGAGTCCAGTTCAGAATCAAGCCATGAGACCGGACTTACGAGCAATATGTAATCAAATCGAAATCTTAGATTCTATTCTAAGTACAAAAGAAAGAGTCCGGCTCAGAATCAAGCCATGAGACCGGACTCACGAGCAATATGCAACTCTATAACCCTGGCTCAGAGCCATAGGCATACAGAGGAGCCAGGGTCCCCAGCAATATACAAAATAAAGAGTCCGGCTCAGAATCAATCCATGAGACCGGACTCACGAGCAATATGCAACTCTATGACCCTGGCTCAGAGCCATAGGCATACAGAGGAGCCAGGGTCCCCAGCAATATGCAGATAAAGAGTCCGGCTCAGAATCAAGCCATGAGACCGGACTCACGAGCAATATGTGTCAAATAAAAATCTTAGATTATATTCTAAGTACAAAATAAAGAGTCCGGCTCAGAACCAAGCTATGGGACCGGACTCACGAGCAATATGCGTCAAATGAAAATCTTAGATTATATTCTAAGTACAAAATAAAGAGTTCGGATCAGAACCAAGCTATGAGACCGGACTCACGAGCAATATGCACTAAAATCTTAGATCTTATTCTAAGTACTAAACAATGAGTCTGGTTCAAAACCAAGATATGAGACCGGACTCACGAGCAATATAAAGAGATGAAAAGATATGAAAAATATCAAGAGCTGCATTGTAATCAAATACAGGGACCCGGGTTGGACAACCCGGAAACATCCCTAAAGTTGAGACCATAAGCAAAACAAATTCACGGTTACAAAGTTCAGATACCAAATGTTCAAAAAATATAACAAGGTACTAGACACCATGATCATCCAGAGATGGCACAACCGGGTTAGAGGAAGCTGGAAGGAAGCTCGGAACAGGACCATCATAAGGATGAGGCTCCCCCTTTCCTTGCTCAAGCGCAAGCTTTGCAGCTAGGAACTCACCAACAAAAGAATCCCAATTGGCATTCGGATCAGTCTTAACATGGCGTTCGGAAACAAGCCAAGCTCGGAGAATCTCGGGAGCAGCAGCATCTGCAACATCTTGGTCATACTCCGGACCTCCTTTGAAATCGGATATAACAGCTTCACGAGACTTGGCATTTTCCAAAACAAATTGCTTGTTGACCTCATCCAGGTCATTGGCTCTTTTCTCAACCTTTAAAAATTCAGTTTGAAGCCCGGATAGTTTGGAAGCGAACTCGGACTCCTTTTCAGCATCCTGGGTTTTCAAGGAAGAAATTTCAAGTTCCAAATCTCGAAGCCGGGCATCCTTTTGATTTTCGAACTCCTGTGCAGATTTCCTTTCGGTAATAATAATACTGGCAAGTGCGCTGATTAAACTACCAGTCTACAAAACAAAAATCAAAAATCAAAGAATGAAAAGACAGAATTACAAAACAGAAAGATAACCTTCAGCAAGAATCAACATACATGTGCCCAGTGGCCAACAAGACGCTTCAGGCAAGCATTGCTACCAGGTTCAAGGGTTCAAGGTTCGAATCCCGTCAACAACATATTAAAAAAATTTAAGATCAAAATACAAATAAATGTTAATAAAATAAGATAAAAAATACTAAAAAATCATATTAAAAAAATACTATTATAAGCAAACTACCATCTATTTGGTTGGTTGGTAGTTTGGTTCTCTAAATAATAACTGTTACATATAAATATAGATAAATGAGAACCGTTTGATATAATATTAAAAGAATATTATTTTCTTGGTATCTAAAATACTCCCATGGGTTCAAGATTCGAATCCCGTCAACAACATATTATTATTATTATTAAATATTTATATCATCTATTTTTCTAAGCTACATTAAAAAATTCAATATATTATTCCGTCGACAATATATTAAAATTTTTTAAGATCAAAATACAAATAAATGATAATAAAATAAGATAAAAAATAATAATAAATCATATAAAAATACTAAATTAATAAATTAAAAATACTAAAATTCATCCGTGTATCGCACGGGTTATAGGCTTGTACATATATGAACATAGAATACGTCAAAAAAAAATTCCTAACAGACTAACTAACTAAAACTTCAAAACTAGAATATTAAGCCCAATTAACTAAATATGGAATAAGACAATTAAGTAATTCCGGAGTGAGACATAATGTTTGTCAACGAGGTATATTGCCAATAGGGGTGTAATTCGAGCCGATCCGGGCGAGTTCGAGCCGGGTATTAATTCGAGCCGAGCTTTTTTTCACGAGCCGAGCCGGCTCGTTTAATTAAACGAGCCTAATCTTCTGCTCGAACTCGGCTCGTTTAATTTCACGAGTCGAGCCGAGCCGGCTCGTTTAGTTAAACGAGCCTATTTAAACGAGTCAGGCGAGTCGGCTCGTGTAAAATTACACTTAAACGAGCCTAATCTTCTGCCCGAACTCGGCTCGTTTAATTTCACGAGTCGAGTCGAGCCGGCTCGTTTAGTTAAATGAGCCCGGTCTTATATTCGAGCTCGGTTCGTTAACGAGTTCGAATCGAGCCGAGCCTTAATAAACAAGCCGAGTCGGGTCGGGCTCGCGAGCCGCCCGACCCGAATTACAGCACTAATTGCCAATGGTTCTACGATTTTGAGGTCTACAAATATTTTTAGGACATTGGTTGACATGTCATTATAGGTTATCTACTCCTATCAGATTTTTTCGTTTTGGTTGTGACATTGATGTTCAAAATCTTTTTTGTATCTCGGGACGGGAAACACAGGATCATATTCTTTTACTTTGTTCTTACACGGAGTTCATTTTGAGAAGATTGATTCTTGTTTGTGGTCTGGATGTTTTTCAACATTATAAATCGTGGCTTCAACTTCTTTATTCTTTTTTTGCGCCGAACCTTAACAAACTTATGCTCGTTATCGTTGACTTGTTTTTCCAAGTTCATTGCTATCACATTTGGAGACATCGGAATCAAAGGAGGCATGATGGAGATTTGTTATCACCTGAAGAGCTTTTCCATTGTATCGTTGTGGACATTCGAAGTAGAGTCCAGTCATCAGTCTAGCTTACTTCTAGAACTAACTGTTTGTCTCCTTCTCTTTGCTACTTTTTACATTTATAACTTAGATGTTAGATGTTAGTTGAGTTGATGTTGTGTGGTTTATTATTGATTTGTATGTTTGGTGATCTTAAAAAATGACTACTCTTGGTTAGTCATCTTTGTGATGTTGTCTCATTTCAAGGAATTTTTTATGTCGACTTATGCTTATATATATATATATATATATATATATATATATATATATTAGGACATTATTAAATTGATCCTATTTTAAACAACTACATAATGTCTCTCAACAAGAAATTTATGTTATTAAATCATATAATGAGTGGAAAGATGTGTTTCATCTTTTTCTTTAAGTTTTTGATTTGCCCTAAAGTTTTTTCTTCTTTTTTTAAAAAAGAATATAATGCGTATGGCCAAGGAAATTATGAAGACGTAATTACAATTGACATGCAGAATCAGCACTATTATCTGTACGACTTTAGTAGGAATATTTAGTTGAAGTGTCATGGTTGCCCTTAGCCGTATGTGTTATATGTTATTCTATTTTGGTATTTATTTTGTGCAAATGATTCTGAAAGTATGCTTTATTTTTATCTTTTGGTGCAAATAATTTTGTACCTGTAATAAAAGATGCCAAAATTTTATCTAACAAACAAATATTTTATTTAAGGCCTACATGTGTTATTGGCCCAATATGTATGATTTTGGTATGATTAAGATATGAACATGGAGAGGTGCATGTACAATTATGGTGAGGTGCAAGTACGACTGTACCTCCACCTCACCTAACAGGCAGCTACGACCGTAGCTCCACCTCAACCTGACAGACAGTTACGATCGTAGCACCACCTCCACTTGACAAAAGTGAAGTTGGAAAAGGACTCAATCTCCTGCATTTTAGGAGCACGGAAATATCATTAAGAGATGGACTTATACCTGACTTGTATCACCACAAACGTGATAACAACAGTATATACATAATATACATGTATATACTTGGATAATTACATGGAAACATATGAATAATCAGCTTCTAGTGGTATACCTGGAGTATGACTCGTACCTCCATACAAACACTACAAGATCAGCATTGGAGGAAGGGTGAAACACATTTCCAGCAGCTATTCCTCCATATTTGTCCGAAAACCTTGCAAACTCAGTCCCAAAAACACCACATTCCCCACCTGCTTCGGCAGTCGTAGCTGAAGCTCTGGCAGCTGAAGAAGCTGTGCACATGGGTACCTGTAGCTTTTGTCCAAAAACCAAGGGAAAAATCAGTTATTCCAGCGACATTCTCTCGAAGTGTTGTTACCAAATTCCTCTTACAACATTTTTGGCGCTAGAAGAAGGGGTTTTACTGATCTTTTGAGAGGAAAGATGATGAATTTTTTTTTAACCCCAGCAATTTTGTGATTCTAATTCCATCACGCTTATACTCCATCAGTCCCATTTATATCGTCCAGAGACCAAAATTCACATATTTAGCAATCAAACAAAAATTACCAATTTTAAGCTCAAATATTAGCATATTTCTAAAATTTTAACAAATTTAACATCAATTTTACCATAATTGGCGAATGTGGTCAAATGTTTTAAGATAAATAAATATAGAATTATGGCCAATATAAACGAGACGGAGGGAGTATCTTCATATCTAAGAAATTGCAGAGAAAGACCATACCGCTTGAACATCACCTTTAAGCCATATTATGTTGTATCTAAATCTGCGTTTTATTTGAATGCTTAATAGAGCGGCTGCTACAACTCCTAATTCTATATATGAGTTTGGAGAAATACGTGCGTCAAAATTTACTTTTACCATGTCTTGTGGAGGGCAGAACCAGGAATATGTAGAGTATTAAATGAGTGGGCTTGGACAAGTTATCATTTTTGCATATATTCGATTGTCCTTCACGAGTTTAAGGAAGCTCATAGCTATGTGTTATTTAAATCAATCTGGTAATGTATAACTTTGTTACGGCAAAATCATGCAGCTCATAGCTGTGATGATATATTTTATACAGTCGCGATAATTATTTTTACAAACTCGTTACATATAATTTAATTTGACTTTTACTTTACAATCGAACACATATGACATCAATTCAAATCAGGAACTCCTAAAATTTCAGACATACGCCGCAAACAACTTATCTTACGAGTCTCCAAAGTAAATTTGGCCCAGAATACCTTCCCATTACTTAAAACAATTCTTAGGGACACCGGAAAATCATAACCACAACGTTCCATGAATGGTATAGGTGCTTCCTGTAATTTTTAGTCAGGAAAAGAACATCTACTGAGAATTTTGTAACCTAACACAAATGACCAAAAAATGGAATTTAACAAATATAATCACTTACAATCTCATCATCAAATCCAAATGTTGCATCAACAAACAAAGCAAATCGCCAACCACCATTACCAACAGTAACTAATATAACATATAAAGAATACAACAACTATAATTAAAATACTCTAACAAAACCAAAAACTATGATAATAGTTTAATCTAACAAAGTTCTTACCTCTTCTAGGATGACATGTCTGCAAATGGTGAATGACATGAGGATAATCAACCTCTGAACCATTAATACCTATAATGTACACATTGATATCCTGACGCCCAAAATACTCAAACAATAGCATTTCACCCCTTTCAACCCAAAATCCCGAAACAAACAATAAACCCCATTCAAAATTGGTCTCCCCTTATTAAAAAAAACTGGAAGAGTCTGTAAACAGTTAAATACTTGATTTGATTAAAAACTTTAACATACGATAAAAGAAAGAATACAATAAGCTAATATAAGAACACTAACCATCTCATTCATGCCAATATCCTTACGACTAATAAGTTTGACAAACTTCTCGCATATCAAACCACACGAATCCATTTCTAAAGACAAAAGAACCAAAAAAATTGATATTATGCAACCATGAAGAAATTGAGTTTACTCATTTATCTAACAAATTAAAGTATAATTACATGAAGTTAGATTAGAAGAATACATGTCAATTTCTCAAATAAGGCACAAAACTTGAATTATAGATAGAAGATGTTATGGATTAAAAAACGTGCTTGTGTAATTAATGCTAAGGTTTAATGAGCTTCGAGCTTTTATGGCTGCACTCGTGTTTCCGGACTAAATTGGTCCTCACAAGATGCCTACGTATCTCAAATCGTTATTGAGAATCAAGCCAAAGACGTAGTTCTGATTGTAGGATCATGGACCTTATATAGGCGTCTGGAGCCTAGTATTTATGGTATGTTTAGGAGTCTTAGCGAATAAGTCTCCTTTTTGATATTGGATAAGCATTGTATTGCTTGCAGGATAAGTCTTTTCCTTGTTGATAAAGGCTATGACTCATTAATTGCCTTTAATTGGGATTCTGGATCCTTCTTTGACTAATTTGCCATAATTTGGGCTCTTTTAATGAGCTGTATATTTTCCATATTCATTAATTACGAAATTAATGAGTAATTAGGGATTTGGGCATTAAATATCAAGCCTTTTCATTGGACCGTCAATTATATTTCTATAATTACTTTTCTGACCATATCATTTGCCCCTCAACTTCTGGGAAAATATCCTTGGGGTTTTCGTAGAAGTTACAACGCATTTTTCCCAAAATTTTCCATTTTTTTGGGCATTTTTTGACCTCAAACTAGGTTATTTTCGACCAGGAATTCGACCTGGATTTAGTACAAATTCGACCAGGATTTCGACCTGGATTTCGAGCTCAAACTGTTGTGAGGTCGAAGCCATCGACCAGGAATCCCAGGTCTTTTCCGACCTCACCTGTTCGACCTCGACTCAGTATGTTTTCGACCTCAAATTGTAAGCCATTGTCGACCTCGATTTCCTGGTTATTTTCGACCAGGATTTCCTGGTCACGTTCGACTAGGATCATTCGTCATCGATTTTAGTATATCTTCGACCTCGATTGATTATGAGGTCGAAGCTGTCGACTTCACTTCATAATCTTTTTTCGACCTCGACGCATCGACTTCATTTCCATGTGTTTTCGACCAGGATTTCTTAGTTATCCTAGTTTTATTTTGGTACGAGGTCGTATGTTTCGACCTCGATTTCCCATACATTTTCGATCTCATTTGCTCGATCTCATCCTCGTGTTTCTTCGACCTCGATTTAGCGTGAGGTCGGGGGATACGAACTCGATTTATCGTGTATTTTCGATCTCAGTCAATCGACTTCGATCTAGGGTTTTTTCGACCTCATTTTTTCAATTTTTGACTTATTTTTGGTGCGAAGTCGATGTATACGACCTCATTTTGGTGTGTCTTTTCGACTTGGGTCGTTCGACCTCATTTTAGGGTCTTTTCGACCTTAAATCTTTAATTTTTGAGTTTATTTGGGAGTGAGGTCGAGCGATACGACCTCAATTCCCCATATACTTTCGACTTCAAGCCTTCGGTGTCGATTAAAGGTCTTTTCGACCTCGATTTTTTCATCATTGCCTTGGTTTTATTCCAAGTTTTTTCTTTGGGCTTAAATATTTCTAGCCTTGGGCCTTTATGGGCTTTAATAGTCTGGGCTTCGATTTTGCCTGAGACTCAAATTATTTGGGTTTTAATCTCTATAATCCATAAATGGATTTGTGGGCCTTAACTGGCTATAGACGGTTGCCCTTCCTTAACCGGTTGGGTTTTCAGTCACTAGGCGATTCCTGACGAGATTTTCTGTTGAATCTCATCGTTTTCTGGGTTTCTTACTTGAAGTTTTGAAGAATTCTTTGAAGATTCTGGGTTTTCTTTGAAGATTCTGGGTTTAAAATGGCTGATCGCGCTTCCCAACTTCTATGATAATGCACTAGGATTTCATAGAAGTTATACCGGTCTTTTTCAAGACTTTGGGTCTTTTTATCCCTTACATGGGACTTACTACCCTTTTTTGGGGATTTTAATATACACTAGTGTTTCACGAGTATCGTCTTGGTGTAAAGTGTGGAGCGACCTACACATTTACGACGATTTTGCCTTATTCGAGGCTAACTTGACATTTGCATAAGCCTTTTATGTCTTATACCGTCTTGTTTTGGCTTCAAGCCTTTCATTGAGCATATCGAATGATGGGGTTTGGACTGAATGTCTTAGGTTTCTGGGGTTTCAACCCTTCATTTGCTTTCTAGGAAGCTCATGATTTCATCGAACCTTATTTCTATTTGTCCTAGTAGTGAGTCCAATCAGGACACACTTTAAACATAATAGACTTTTAAATTTGAGGAATGCCAAGTCCTTGGCACCTCATGCCCTTCGAGGGTTTCTAGCTTGTACGAGCCTCGACCAAATACGTTCTTGACGCGATATGGTCCTTCCCAATTTGGGGCCAACTTGCCTTTTTGTCCAACTCCGGATGCCTCAATCTTTCGGAGGACTAAATCTCCTTGTCGAAATAATCTCTCTTTAACCCTTAGGTTGTAATAGAAAGATGCTCGTTTCTGATGCTGAACTATCTTGGCATTTGCCTCATCTCTAACTTCATCAATCAAATCTAAGGCCAGCCTCAAGCCTTCTTCATTCGTTTTTGGCTCATAAGCCTTAACTCTTGGAGACGTGTGAGTAATCTCCACTGGAACCACTGCCTCGGCTCCGTAAGCCAATAGGAATGGAGTTGCTCCGGTGGTGACTTTGCAGGTAGTACGATATGCCCATAGTATGGGGAACAATTCGTCTACCCAATTGTTTCTGGAGCGTTCAACTCTTTTCTTCAGTACATCTAGGATAATTCGATTTGCAACCTCAGCCTGCCCATTTGCTTGAGGATGGGCAACAGAAGTGAAGCGCAACTTGATATCATTTTCATCACAATATTTTTTAAACTCATCGTTGTTAAACTGAATTCCATTATCTGTGACCAAGATACGTGGAATTCCTTATCTGCATATCACGTTTTCCCAGAAGAAATGCATCACTTGCTTGGTGGTTATCTTGGCTAATGGCTTAGCCTCAATCCAATTGGTGAAGTAGTCGATCGCTACTATCAAGAATTTTCTTTGAGCACTTGCCATTGGAAATGGTCCGAGTATATCCATTCCCCACATAGCAAAGGGGATAGGTGAGTTAATGGATGTCATCATCTCTGGTGGTTGCCTAACCACTGGTGCATGTTTCTGGCATCGTTCACATTTCTTCACGTAGCTTTTAGCATCAGCAAGTATGCTTGGCCAATAGAAACCTAGACGAGTGATTTTATGGGTAAGGGCTCTGCCCCCCAAGTGCTGCCCACAAATTCCTTCATGTACTTCCTTCAGGGCCAATTCTGCCTCTTGAGGTCTTAAACATTTCAGATATGGAATGATGAAAGACTTCTTATATAGGATTCCCTCAATCAGGGTATACCTTAGTGCTCTGACGTATAGCTTTCGTGCTTCTGAAGTGTCATTGGGTAACCACCCAGTTTCCAGATGAGCCTTGATGGGATCTATCCAACAACTGCCAACATCAATGGGTGCTACCAACTTTCCGTTGATGCTTGGGGTCCTCAGGACTTGGAAGTAGACACTTCCTGCATAGTTTTCAATTTCGGAAGAAGCAAATTTAGACAAGGCATCAGCCTTCACGTTTTCTTCTCTTGGAATGTGCTCTACATAGCATTCGTCAAATTGAGTCATGATTGCTTTGACGAGCTTTAAGTACTTGGCCATGATTTCATCTCTGGCTTCAAACTCCCCATTTACTTGGGAAACCACTAGCCTCGAGTCTCCACATACTTTCAGAGTTTTGACTCTCAAGGCTCCAGCCAGCCCTAAGCCAGCTATCAGAGCTTCATATTCAGCTTCGTTGTTTGTCGTTGGGAAGTCCTGTTTTAGTGCATACTCAATGAGGAATCCATCAGGACTTTGTAGCACTAAACCAGCTCCACTTGATTTTGTTTTTGATGCTCCATCAAAATAGAGCACCCAATATTCTTTGAAGTCCATTTCTTGATCTTTCTTATCTTCCACTATTACTTCCTGCCCCCCCCCCCCCCGACTTCTTGGTTGTCAATGGTACATTCAACCATGAAGTCAGCAAGTGCCTGAGCTTTTATGGCCGTTCGAGGCTTATACTTGATGTCAAATTCGCCCAATTCAATAGCCCATTTGATCAATCTTCCACTAACTTGAGGGCTATGCAAGATGTTTCTTAGAGGTTGATCAGTCAAGACCTCTATCTTGTGAGCCTGGAAGTACGGGCGTAGCTTTCTTGAGGCCATTATCAAGGCTAAGGCAAACTTCTCAATCGTTGAGTAGTTTATTTCTGCCCCATGAAGAATCTTACTCACATAGTAGACGGGCTTCTGCACTTTCAATTCTTCCTTTATCAGTACAGCTCCAAGGGCTGTGTTAGAAACTGCCAAGTACAAGTAGAGAGTTTCCCCTGGCTTGGGTTTTGCCAATAGTGGGGCCTCAGCCATGTATTTCTTCAGGGCCTCAAAGGCCTCTTGGCTTTCAGTTGTCCATTCAAAATTTTTCACTTTTTTGAGTGCTTTGAAGAAGGGTAAACACTTCTCTCCTGACTTGGAGATGAACCTTCCCAATGCTGCCACTCTCCCTGTTAGTTTTTGGACATCTTTGACAGTCCGTGGTGGCTCCATGTCTAGAATTGCTTTGATTTTGTCGGGATTGGCCTCGATTCCTCTCTTGGAAACCATTAGGCCTAAAACTTTTCCCGAGCCTACACCAAAGGCACACTTTGCTGGATTCAACATCATCTTGTGGTGCCTCAGCACTTCGAATGCCTCTCGGAGGTGCTTAATGTGATCGGCCTTATCGAGGCTTTTGACTAGCATGTCATCTACGTAGACCTCCATGATTTTTCCAATTAGGTGCTCAAAGATTTTGTTTACCAACCTTTGATATGTTGCCCCTGCATTCTTAAGTCCAAATGCCATGACTAAGAAGCAGAAAACACCAAAGTCAGTGATGAACGATACTTTAGCGATGTCATCCTCATGCATCTTGATTTGATTGTATCCACTGAAGCCATCCATGAAGCTAAGCATCTCGTGCCCAGCTGTAGCATCTATTAATGCATCAATTCTTGGTAAGGGAAAACAATCCTTAGGACATGCATCATTCAAGTCAGTGAAGTCGACGCACATCCTCCATTTTCCGTTAGCCTTTTTAACCATCACGGGGTTAGCTAACCATTCTGGGAATTGGATTTCCTCAATGAATCCAGCTTCCAAAAGCTTATTCACTTCTTGTTTAATGGCTTCAAGCCTCTCTGGAGCAAAATTTCTTTTCTTTTGTTTCATTGTCTTCCTTTCTGGATCCACATTTAATTTGTGAGATATCAATTGGGGATCAATCCCTGGCATGTCGGCCGCTGTCCAAGCAAAAACGTCATTGTTTTCTTGAAGAAAAGACGTGAGTTTGCTCTTCAATGGTTCGGGCAGTAGTGCCCCAATATAAGTCACCTTCTCTGGTTCTCCAGGGACTAGGGGAATTGGGACCAAGTCCTCAGCCGGTTTCCCCCTTCTGTCCTCGTTGTCGTTGATACTCATGTCTTCAATTGGGAGAACTTGCCCCCCCGATTCCATCAGGTCTTAATGCGGCTACATAACAACTTCTAGCCATCTTTTGGTCTCCTCGTTCTTCACCAATCCCATTCCTCGTTGGGAACTTGATTTTTAGATGATAAGATGAGGCAACAGCCTTGAACGCATGAAGACCAGTCCTTCCCAGGATTGCATTGTAGGTTGAAGTCGCTTTTATAACTATGAAGTTCAACATCTGAGTAGACGTATTCATCCCTTGTCCCATAGTCATTGGGAGTTGGATAGTGTCTTCCACTTTTGATTCCACCCCGTTGAATCCGTATATAGGCATATTTGAGGGTATTAGCTGAGAGTCTGTGTAACCCATCTTGATAAAGGCATCGTGGAACAAGATATCCACTGAAGCTCCATTATCAACCAAGACTCTTTTTGTTTCGGAGTTGCCTATCACAGGTATTATGACAAGAGGATCATCATGGGGGAACTTCACCCCTTCTAAGTCTGAATCGTCAAAACCTATTGACACTTCTGTTCTGGCAAGTTTCGGTGCTTCTCCAACCACAGTCATTACCTCTCGGGCATAAGCCTTTCTTGAGTTTCGGGAGGATCCAGCAGCAGTTGGCCTTCCGAATATCATGTTGATCACTGGCCCTCGGGGCTTGGGATTCCGATCTTGATCGTTGTCCCTTCTATCATAATCCTTTCTTTCATAGTTCCCCCTTTGGCTCCCTTGGCTTCCATCCTTAGTGAACTTGCTGAGTTTTCCTCTTCGTATCAGAAACTCAATCTCATCTTTCAGTTGTCTACAATCATCGGTGTCATGACCGACTTCTTTGTGGAACCGACAAAACTGATTTTGGTTCCGTTTGGACAAATCAGCCCTCATTGGCTTTGGCCATTTGATATCTTCTTCCTTGGCTATCTCCATCAGAATTTGACTCCTGGGAGTATTCAATCTTGCATATTCTGTGAATTTTGGCCCAAAATTGTTTCTCTTGGGGGGAGAATCGCAGTTCTTTGATGTTCTGGGGAACTTTTCCTTGACGTCGTACTCCTGAGTTTCTTTTCTTTTCTTTGAGTTTCCACTACCGCCAACAGTGGGTTCATACTTTCTCATGCTTTCTTCAGCCTTGATATACTTTCCGGCTCTATCTTGGAGCTTCAGCATGCTCTCGAGTGGATGTTTAGCCAACGACCTTTTGAAGTGGTCATCAGTAGTTCCTTGTTACAGGGCTATCATAGCCACCCTGTCCTCTAAGTTCGGGACTTTCAAAGCCTCCCGAGTAAATCGATTGATGTAGTCCCTTAGGGCTTCATTCTTTCCTTGTTGGATTGCCATGAGTGATGCAGAGCTTTTCTCATGCACCCTTCCACTAATGAACTGATTGATAAAAGCTTTGCTTAGTTCTTTGAAAGACCCAATTGAGTTGGGAGGAAGACGGCTATACCAGCGTTGGGCCATGCCTGCCAAGGTTTGCGGAAACGCCCTACACTTGACCGCATCGTTGGTTGGCTGCAACAGCAGTGCATTGGAGAAGGTCCTTACATGATTTGCGGGATCTCCCGTTCCATCATAGGCTTTGATCGAAGGCATCTTAAATTTTCTGGATATTTCCGTTTTCATGATGTCTTGAGTAAACGGTGGTGTAGGATCATCAGGATCTCCTAGGGGCAACAGAATACTAGGATCACCCCTTGGGGCTTCGGCCCTCTTGGTTCTCCTTGTCGTTGGATCCAAGTTGATTATCGGGATCCCTTCAGTCTTTCGGCCCCGAGATTGAGCGGTCTCTTCCTCAGCAAGGAGTTTTTTTTTGGCCTTGCAGTCTCTGCCTCATGGGCTGCAAGTTTCTCCCTAGTAGTTTGGGGTTGTTCCTGATTGGTCTGGGAAGAACGTCTCCTTCTTGGGGCGACATCCTCCCCAGTTGTATAACCCTCATCCTCGGTGTATGGGCCCGAGTAATCTTGAACGAAAGGGGTCTGGCGAGTTTGGGGTCCCAGACCTTGAATATAAGGGGGCACATATGCCTCATGGTAGATTGGGTTAGTTTCACTACCGCCCGCCATGGGTCGAGGGGGCATGCCATAGCTTGGCATCCCCAAAGCCTGATTCGCGTATTGAGGGAGATCAGTAGTATGGAGTTGAAGGCTCCTCGGTGCATTCATGAGCAGCATGGAGGTCTTGATCGGTTGCTGGTGAACGGTCTCTTGTGGATTAGATCCATGAATGACCATCTGCAGGGGATTCGTCCCTTCAACCGAAATCGGGATTTCCGGTCCTTGAGTGTTGGTGGGGATATTCGCCCCTTGTGTGCCGGTAGTCGGCGGTGGCTGATCAGCCTCAGAGGTGATGGGGCGATCATCGGGAGTTTGAGTATCCCGAGTTGTTCTTCGTGTGTTTGCCATGGTTGATGTTGTCTTCCCACAGACGGCGCCAAATGTTATGGATTAAAAAACGTGCTTATGTAATTAATGCTAAGGTTTAATGAGCTTCGAGCTTTTATGGCTGCACTCGTGTTTCCGGACTAAATTGGTCCTCACAAGATGCCTACGTATCTCAAATCGTTATTGAGAATCAAGCCAAAGACGTAGTTCTGATTGTAGGATCAGGGACCTTATATAGGCGTCTGGAGCCTAGTATTTATGGTATGTTTAGGAGTCTTAGTGAATAGTCTCCTTTTTGATATTGGATAAGCATTGTATTGCTTGCAGGATAAGTCTTTTCCTTGTTGATAAAGGCTATGACTCATTAATTGCCTTTAATTGGGATTCTGGATCCTTCTTTGACTAATTTGCCATAATTTGGGCTCTTTTAATGAGCTGTATATTTTCCATATTCATTAATTACGAAATTAATGAGTAATTAGGGATTTGGGCATTAAATATCAAGCCTTTTCATTGGACCGTCAATTATATTTCTATAATTACTTTTCTGACCATATCAGAAGAGAAAATAGTAGAGGAATGTTCAACAACGTTAACTACATTATAAAGGAGTTAAAACCGTTTTATAAAATTAACTACAATTAATTGTTCTATTTATTATATTATACTAGCCGATAACCCGTGCGAAGCACGAATCGAGAATAAAAATAAAATTATTGAATTATATTAAGTTAATAATTATATGTATCTCGCGGTATATATCTTTAAATATATTAAGATATTAATAATTATATGTATACCGTGGTATACCTGACATACCATTTAAAAGGGGTTTATGCTTTTAATAAAGGGTATAGATTCAAATGATCCAAATTTGAATCAATTTCATTTACATCTTTTATATAATTAGAAAAAAACCAATAAACCACACTTAAAGAGTTTTAGGAAAAATAATAATAAACAAAACTAAAGGTAATCTTTTATAAAAAATAAATAATAAAATAGTCTTTTAAAAAAATTAAAATTTTAAAGCCCATGCGTAGCGGACATAAATACTAGTTTATCATAATTGCTTTTGTTGCTAAATAATTTATCATAAATTTGAGTAAAATACGGAGTATACAGGAAGAAAATGTGAGACTCGGCTTGGCTCAGCTTGAAAACAGAAGCCGAGTGGAAAAATGATGTGAGCATTCATGGTAGCTGGAAGGCGAGCTGTCGTTGTTGCGCGAATAGTAAACTCCTTGGATTCTACGATTCTACGCTAAGTTGCATAACCCCTCAAACTCCCTCTATGGCGCGTGTAAAACATCAACTTCGTTAATTAATCCATCTGTTTTAATTTAATTAATTGAAAAATGTTAACCACAGCCCCAAGAGCTGTTTTTAAGCAGTAAATTCTTTTAACTTTTCCATTTAATATAACTCAAAATTTTCAAGAATAAAAATATTGATTGTCACATTTTTAAAGAAAAATGTATTTATGAAAATGCAATTAGTGTGTTTATGACAACTTACCATTAATTTTGAAAATTCTAATACTCTTAACCATAGTTCAAGGACTGTTGTTAACAGTACCCTTAATTAATTTGGTCAGAAGTAAATTTATAGGAATTAATTGTTGGGAAATGTTAACCACAGTCCTTAAGGTTGTTTTTAAGCATTAAATTCTTTTAACTTTTTCATGTTTAAGTATTTAATATAACTCAAACTTTCCAATAATAAAAATATTGATTGCCATATTTTTCAAGAAATTGATTGCACTAATGAAAATGATTTTAAAGAAAAATGTATTTATGAAAATCAAATTAGTGTGTTTATGACAACTTACGTATAATTTTGAAAATTTTAATACTTTTAAGCTGGTGTTAACATTAACCTTAATTGTTTGAGTAAAAATATAAAAAACTAAGCCAACGGTAAAGAAAGAATATACAATCACATTGTCAAAGCAAAGTTTTAATGACACGAAAGAGGGCACTATATAGCCAGAGCACTTCGTTCTTTCGTAATGCTAAATCTTTAGTTCTTAACTGGTTTAATATGAAGGTGGGTTATGTAAGGGGAGCTCTTTCTATCAAATTCTTGGGTGTCTCTCTATTGGCTTCGAGATTATCTAACTATATTGGTTTTTATTTACAATTAATTAATATTAGAGGATATCTAAAAAAAGAAAGAGCTAATCAAAATAGGAGGGTACTAATCAAACTACCAATTATCCCCTAATTTGACTATTATAGTTTAGTATAGATTTGTACAAATATATGTTTCAAATTTTATTTATTTATCAATTTCGTTGTTTTTTTAAAAATATATTATTTATAATTCGTCTACTTATATTTAATTTTTAGAGATGTTTGTATTCGTCGAGAAACTCATTATTTAATACTCCCTCCGTTCCAGTGAATTGTATACACTGGGATTGGGCACGTAGACTAAGAAAAGATATAAAAAATGAGTAAAATTAGATGAAAAGTGAGTAAAGTGGTGGAACCTATCAATATTTAATATTAAATTTGAGATAGTGGAGGAAGTAGTGGGTGTAATAGTGATTTATATTGTTATAGAATAGAGATAGTGGAGAAAGTAGTGTGTATAATAGTGTTTTATATTATTAAAAATTATTATTTTTGAAATGTATAGAAATGAATAAACATCCCAAAATGGAAAGTGTATAAAAATGAATGGGACGGATGGAGTAATACTACATTGTTTTATAACTATTTTACCCTAACGATCGGATCACAAAAACTCCGTAAATTAATTAATTATATAAAAACTTCCCTAGATATATAGGATAGAACACCTCACACCTTGTTTATTCAACGTAATCATGAATATAATAATAAGAATGACAAGGATTATAATAATGATATTACAATAAGGTTAGAGTGGAGGTGGGGTTTGGCTGCACCTTTATTTGTACACTCCCACTGCTCTACCTGTTTTTGTCGGTGGCAATTGCCTCCCCCCTTTCTTTACTCCCCTATTTCTACTGCTCTTAACTGCAAACACCATTTTTTTTTTGTATTTTTACGTATTTGTACTGGATTAATTAAAATGTAAAAGTTTCGCCTTAAAAAGGAATATTTTCTGCGAAAACACACGAAATGATTAAAATTTCTGACTCCCACTTAAAAAACAATGCAAATGTTGTACTCCCTCCGTCCCATCCATTTTATTTACACTTTTTTTGAATGTCTCATCCATTTCTTTACATTCCAAAATTTTTCAAAAATAATAAAGTTTTATAATATAAAAATCAACTATTTCAACTATTTTCCTCCACTTTACTTATTTTATACCTTAATATTGACGGGTTCCACCACTTTACTTATTCTCTTACTTTTTCCCCTACTTTACTTATATTCGTTTACCTCCGTAGTCCGTACCCAACCCAAATGCAAGTAATTGAGAGGGACGGAAGAAGTAACTTGTTTGTACTCCATAATATCCATTAATCAAATTATTGGAATATCTTCTATATGAATATTTTAGTTTCTGCTAAAATAGGTCGAGTCTAAGTTCCTTTTTCTTCTATGTCCGTCTAATTTTAGAATTTTTATTTGATTCTTATATTCGTCTCCTAATTCCAATTTGTGTTCCGAAATACAAAGTAATTTAATTTTCAAAAAAATGTAGTATTTGATTGACTGGTGTTGGTTCTTCTATGGGAGCAAATAAAAGATATCTGTGGCATACGAGCTGGTCCACCCTACATTTAAGATTTGTGTACGATCTCTTTTTACTTATGCCGGTTTGCCACTCAATTATCCGACCTACATTTTGACCACTCCTTTTTCCCCCAAGCATTCATTGTTTTATACTCTATTCTCCCTTTCATTTTTTTACATTTTTTTGGGATATTCCTCTCAATTCATTCTTTACTACATTTATTACTTTCCCCTACTATCTTCATTTTATACATTAAATATTGATTTCTCCCATCATTTTACTCACTTTTCTTACTTTTCTTCACTAAATTACACTTTTTCTTAACCTCCGTGTTCAACCTCAATGTAAAGAATTGAGGGGGGACAGAGGGTCAAAATGCAAATTTAAGAGATACTCAATTACTCATAACATTTTATTCAAATTTCAGGATTATTCATTTAACAAAATTGAAATTACAATCACTCTTATTATAACATTTTATTTAAATTTAGCAAAAAAAAACATTTTATTTAATGAAATTATTCGTTTATCTAATATTTATTTATCAAGGTTCTCCTGTATAGATAAAAAAATTTAAAATTTTCCCTAAAGATATCCAAAACCACATTCTCCCTGTGGGCTGGCTGTTCACTTCAAGTTGGTCAACCATCTTACAAGCCCAACAGGTTTTTCTGGCCATCCCATTTATAAGAACACTACCTAATTAAGGAGTACCACTTTATTATTATGTTCAGGCCCAAAATATAAAACCCAACTTACATATTCAGCCCATGCTGCATCAACATGCTCCTAAAATACAGCCAACAGATTACAACCCGTTGGCGAGACCATGGTATGGGCCTACAGGGATTTTATTTTTCCAAACTTTTCGTGCATAAAATATCACAACTTTTCTCCACATTTCTTCTCGTTTACTCCGTCTCTATGTTAATTTTATAATAATATGTATGGAATAAAAGATTCAAAGTAGGGAACTATATTACCTTGTACAACATTTTAGAAAATTAAATGCAGAAAGCAAAATAATACCTGAAGAAAGCTAGCCAAAATGTTTTCAAAAAAAAAAAAAAAAACTGGTAAAAAAGATGCCATAACTTTTGATATGCATCGCATTTTACATTTTCAAAATGCAAGTCAACTTTTGATATGCATCTCATGGTTTTGGAAGAAAGAGGGATCAAAATGAAGAGAAACTACTTGTCAAAACAATAAAAATTAAGAGAAACTAAACAAATTAAATTCTATATATTTGCACTTAGATTTTGTCGATTTTGGTAAATTCTTAGTCCAAATTTCTTTTTTCTTAATTTTATTCATTGCTAAAATCACATTTTTGCTAAAAAAATTCTTTAATTTTTAATTTTTTTTCTTTTAAAGGTTGTGTATTAATGAAACTCAAAATTCAGTATAAGTGATATTTGGTCAGAGGGATTCCAAGCTGGTCAAAGAAACTAGAAACTTTGTTCTTTAAAGTGAAACTTTTACCATGATTGGATCAAGCCACGCAACTGAGGGGCATGTTGGTAAAGAACCCTCTTGTTCGATGGTGCCTGACTCAGGGGCACCCAGAAGATCACCCACCCTGTGCCCCTGGTTTGGAGTTCAATCAAAGAATCAAAAACTGTGTACATATAGCATCTAGAAAATCTTTGACGATTCAAACCCACCGGCCCATCTACAAAGTATTTCCACACGAGACTTGTAAACTAGATTGTAGAATAAAAGTATCAAAAGCAAAAGCAACTGCAATCTCTTAGACTCTTGCTCAGGTCTCAGCGGTGCAAGTATCTACTTTATGATACCCACGTATTTGTTCGCATCAGATTTTTTTCTATAATATTTGGCCTTTGCTACAATAGCGAGGTATTAGTTTGAGAGGGTATTCCTATTTGTAATTTGTAAACCGGACAGCTTATGCGATTTAAATCATCAATACTATTATATAAAGGAGAAGACAGAGGCGGTGAGGTGGCGCTCTCAGATCGTTTCGTTCTATTTTTCTAATTTTCTCAATTTTATTGTCTTTAGAATTTTTACTGATTGAGAAAACTAAATATCCAATCAATTATACTTATACAAAAGAGATAACTCTTGCCGTTTTTATACAAAATTTTCGATCTGATTGAGAAATCTAAATATCCAATTAATTATACTTATACAAAAGAGATAACTCTTGCCGTTTTTATACAAAATTTTCAATCTGATATTTCCATACTTAGATCAGTCTTGCATACCAAATAAAGAAATTACTTGGTGACTAATTAATTATATCTCAATTGCCTTTAAAATCTTTACTAATTGAGGAAACTAAATATACAATGTTAATATTTTTGCATTTAAAATCTTTACTAAGGAAGGAAATTAAATATATAATTTTAATATTATTGTATTTAAATTTTTTACTAATGGTGGAAACTAAATATACAATCAATTATAATTATATAAAAGAGATAACTCTTGCCGTTTTTATAGAAAACTTTCGTATATTTGATATTTCCATACTTATATCGGTCTTGCATACCAAATAAAGAAATTACTTGGTAAATAATTAATTGTATCTCAATTACCTTTAAAATCTTTACTAATTGAGAAAACTAAATATACAATGTTAATATTTTTGCATTTAAAATCTTTACAAATAGAGGAAACTAAATATACACTTTTTATATTCTCCTAAACTTTTTATTAAAAAATATCTTTATTGTCTTTTAAATCTTTACTAATGAAGGAAATTAAATATAAAATTTTAATATTATTGTCTTTAAAATCTTTACTGATGAAGAAAATTAAATATACAATTTTAATATTATTGTCTTTAAAATCTTTACTGATGGTGGAAACTAAATATACAATCAATTATACTTATACAAAGGAGATAACTTTTGTCGTTTTTATACAAAACTTTCTTATATATGATATTTCTATACTTATATCGGTCTTGCATCACTAGGTAAATAATTAATTATCTTTAATAATTTCATACAAATTAATAGTATAAATATACATGTAAACTATGTTAATTGTGTTCTACACTTTTTCTTGTACGCCTTGCTTTTTGTTTATTTGTCTTAGAAGTGTGTAAATTTGCATGAGCATGCTACATATTAATTTTGTTTTCTATCTTATAACTTTAGTTTGTATTCTAATGATATAGACGAAGTTATCCACAATTAGTGTTGATTGAGTGAAGACATGAATCAATAACGAAAGCATGGATCAATAAGGATTAAGGAGAGAAGGGACCGTGAAGTGCGCCTCTTACCTCGCTCTAATTTTTTTTTTGCGTTTTTTAATATTAATAACTTTTGCTTTCGTTATCTTGATGTGATGCCGATGTGTTTATAGGTGCATCCGAGGCTATAAAGATGAGTCGAAGGTATGAATAATTATACTTGTAATAATGGTTTATAATCTTAATTCATTCATTATTTTGATTATTTGTTACCTTTTCTTTGGATGTTTAAAAAAATTTTAAGATAGAATTTTGTAAGCTTGATTATCACATAAGGTTTTTGTTTTATTTATCTTTTTCAGTTTTAATGTTGATAAGTATTGATTCGGCCTTAGATCTTTTTAATTAATTATTTGGTACTGATCAAGACCATTGCAAAATCATCAAAGCATGAAAGGAAAATGTATTAAAACTGGTTCTCCAATCAAGAGGGAAGAATCTGCGATGGGTGGTGGGTTTGAGAAATCTGAGATTTTATCGAATATAGCTTCGAGTATAGCTGTGGAGTTAGGTGGCAGCGGGGTTGGTGCAACCTCTCCTAACTCTGAAGATGGGCGTAAGAGCAGTGGTAAGATTTCTGGTGGAGTTATTCAAATGCGAGGAGTGGAGTCTAATGCTAAAGATTTTGGTAGTTCTGCTAAGTAAGCATGTAGGTCAGGGTTGAGTTTCGTGTTGGTTGCCGGGGTTGTTAGCGTCTTTGTTCGAGTCCTTTGATTGTTCACTGGTCTGGATTGTATGTTGCTTTGTCGTTTTTTTTATTAATGAAATTCTGAGTTATAAAAAAATAAAATGAAAACACGACCATGACATGTTTTAAATAACATTTTAGCTTATCCATTTATAATTACGATAGTATTTATATCATTATTTAATTTATTTAAAAATATTTATTTATTTATAAATAAATCAATATTTAAAATATTTATAATTATTTATTCCATTTAAAAATATTTTTTTGCAAAATATTTTAAAATAAATTAGAAAATTTATTAAAAGGCCGCTGCGAAGCGCGGCTTAGTAAACTAGTTTACTTTAAATTTACTAGCATGCACGGGTATTTTTTAAATATTTTTTATTATATTAATTCACAATTTCAGTAGTATTCATATTCTTTTTAATTTTTTTAATATTTATGATACTAAAATATAATTTTTTAAATATATTATTGGCGAATTTCGAACCTTGGACTTTTACAAAAACAATTTATTTATTAATATATAAAATATTACTTGACAATATATTAAACGGTTCTAATCTATTTATTTTAAAATCAAATGATGCTTACTTTTTTGTAGTATTATCGTACCTTAACGATCAAAACTTTGTACTTTTTTTTTAATATACTAGCTTATAGCCCCTGCGATGCACGATTACTTAAATTTTATTTATAATTATTCTGTTTATAATTATATTTTTATTACGATGCAACACACGATTTTTTTTAATATTTATAATGATATTTATTTATGAATATTTTAATATTTAAAAGTTATTAGTTTACATGATTAAATTATTGTTAAAAAAGATTTAGCCAAAAAAAATTATAGTTAAAAATTTGATATTTATTACATTTTACACGCTCAATTTAATATTTGTTTATATTGAGTTATAAAAGTTAGATTTGGCCAATTTTACGGTTCACATGAAATTCACAAAATAATCTTTAATTTAGTTGTGGTTTAATCGTTTTTTTTTTCAATTAAAAACTATTCTAAAACTAAAAAGAGAATAAAGTGACAAAATTTAATGTTGATAATTCTATTCGATTTAGGAAATCTACTTAACTTATATGTAGTTTAGATTATTAGAATAACCTTTATTAACCAAATACAGGTTTTAATGTTAAATCTAACGGTTTTCACCTATCTATGTGCGTGTTTGGGGTATCACAAAAAAGTTGATTTATAGTTTAAAATGAGTAAGTGTTTTATAAGTGATAAGTTGATGGATTCTTATAAGTTATACAGGTGTTTGGATAAATTTACTTATAAGTTAGTTAAGAGTTTGCTAAATTACATTTGAAAAAATAATTATTAAATATAATGATTTCAACACTTGCATTTTAAATTAAAAAAATATTTAAAAACACAAAGGTAAAAATAAAAACTATTAAAAAAATAAAGAAATCAAAGAATAAGTTGATAAGTTAAGTAAAATGTTGGTGATTTCTAACATTCAACTTATCAATTTATAAGTTATAAGTTATTAAATAAGCTGAGTACACAAACACCGCTCATAAGCTGAAATTGGTTTATAAGTCATAAGTTGACTTATAAACAGGTGCCCAAACAGGCCCTATTTAAGATTAAACGATTTTTATTATTTTGTTTATAAATGAGTTTCCTTATTTAATTACAACTATTTTTATGTTTTAACTTTTTGGAAAATCCAATCCTAATATAATATCTTTTAACTTATATCATTTTTAGATAATAATATCTTTTTATATGATATAATCTTGATCATCTATTTTTAAAAGTATTGGATCTAACGGTTGAGAATGTTTTTGCGGTATTTAGGACCAAACTACCACGATAACATCATTAATTTTTCTTAATATTTATAATTTATAATTTTTTTAAATATTTATTGCTAAAATATAATATACTCTTTTTTGTAATATGTTAATGATGCGGAAACTTTGAACTTTTGAGAAAATAAATTATCAATTAAAATATATTTTTTTGTAATAGTTTTTCTTTTAAAGTCGTACACCGTGACGATCAAAATTCTGTATAAAATTAATTTTTTTATAGTATATCACGTAAATATCTATGTTATTATATTAAAGACTAAATAATGAAAGCTTTCTTATAAGTGTGGTCGGTTTGTTTGATCACTCAATCCATAATCATTGGATCTTTCAAATTAAATTGTTGAGAAACATTACATATAACAGTAAAATTATCATGTATAATGATCTAAGATTTGAATCTACCAACAACATATTAAAATTTACAGGTTTTTTTTTGAAAAAAAAGAATTTTTTTCATTTTTTTTCTTTCAGACATAGGTTATTTGATAATATTTTTTGTAAAGTACGATTTTTCAGAAAAGTACTATACTAATTGATTAACAAACATTTAAAGTTTCGAATTTAATAATTTACAATGTATATAGGTTAAAAAAGTTAGGTTTGTTCTGTAGCTGAGTCTACAATTTCAAAATACGGTTTTTTTTAATATGAATATAGTCCTGCTAACAATGAAATTAGGTCTTTATGAGTGCTTATAAAACAAAATCACCATTTGCATATAATTTATTATTTAATAATAAATTATATTTGATTAGTTATGATCTATAACTTAATAAAATAGGATAAAAAATATGCAAAATTTTATAAAATTTTATCCTCGTATTATTATATTCTTTGTTGATTTGAATTTTTCTTAGATTGATTTTAATTTTTGAACATAGATTTCTAAATTTAAAATAGTTAAAAAAAAGTAATTAAATTGGCGTTAAAATTATGATGACATAATAATCATTATTAGAATTTAAATACTCACTTTACTGATTTGGGCTTTATTTTGTGTTTTAAAAATCAGATTTTCACGATTTTACACCCCACGTGAAGATAATGAAATTATTTTAAATTAAAAGATGGTTTAACAATTTTTATCTAACTGAAATTGTCCATGGAAGAAAGTGACGAATTTTTTAAATGGAGAATTCTATTCAATATAGAAAACTTATTTATATTTGGTATATTTGGTTTAAATTATCAAAATACACTTTTTAGAATTTAAATATAATCTTATTATAAATAAAATACACTTTTTTAATATTTGATCAAACGATTTTCATTTATTTAGTTAAGATTTAATAGTCCTTATTAATTTGGTTGTCACGATCAAAATTTTGGATAAATCGCTATAATGTTATTATATAAAAGAGTTTAATATAATAAGGATATCAAGTACATACTGATATACGTATCTTACTAACTGCTTTTACTTTTAATGTTTCGGTTTTATTTATAGTGTATATAAAATTTTAAAATACATTATTACTTTAAAATTATTAAACAGAATAAAAATTATGTTATGATTATATAAAATTTTATTCTCATATTATTATAGTCTTTATCGATTTGAATTTGTTCTTAATTTATTTTAATAATTTATTGAAAGAAAGATAAAATTTCTATATTTAAAAGAATTAGTGGAAAAATAAATAAATTGGTGCTACAATTATAAAAAAAATATTTATTAAAATTTAGATACTCACTTTACTATTTGGGTTCTATCCTGAGTTTTAGAAATTGAATTTTGACGATTTTACAACTCATGTGAAACTAACGAAATTATCTTTAATTTAATGATGATTTAATAATTATTATCTAACTTGACCAGTTGACCTACCCATAAACCGAAAAGAAAAGATGGTTAAGTATTATATTCAAAATTATTGTTTATAAATATAAAACCCTCAATATTTTAATAATATTTTGTTATTATCCTTTAATGTTTGTTATATGTAAAATAATATAATTATAATTTGGATTAATCAAATTGTTATGTTACTTCAGAAAAAAAATGTTTAAATTTATTAATGTACATGAGTTCTCCTAAGTCTCTTATAACGCAGGGTCCACATGTATCATTGTTATATAATATACATGAGCATTATATTGATAATTTTTAATATTGTAATCGATATGAATTGTTATCTGATATTTGGTTTAACGATTATTATCTAACTCGAACTATACATAAATTAAAGAGAAAAGATATTTAAGAATTTTTACATAGAATAAAATTTAAATTATCAAAATATACTTTTTAGTATTTAAATATAATTCTATTATTAATCAGATACACTTTTTAATATTAGATCTAACAATTCTCATCGATCTATTTAAGATATAACTGTAATAATTAATTTGGTCGTATAATGGTCGTACACGGACCAAATCGATTTTAATTTTTTATTGAAATAAACATAGAATTTATAAATTTAAAAGAATTAGGAAAAAAATTAAATTGGTGCTACAATAATAAAAAAAATTATTAAAATTTAGATAATCACTTTACTGTTTGGGCTCTATCTTGAATTTTTGACAACATATTTTAACAATTTTACAGCCCACACGAAGCTAAAAAAATTATCTTTAATTTAATGATGGTTTAATAATTATTATCTAACCGGAACTATCCATAAACTAAAGAGAAAAGATAATTACGATTTTTTACATAAAGATTTCTATTCAATATAGAAAACCTATTTATAATTGGTTTAAATTAAAAAATTAAAATTTAGATAATCACTTTACTGTTTGGGCTCTATCTTGAGTTTTAGACAATAGATTTTAACAATTTTATGGCCCACGCGAAGCTAACAAAATTATCTTTAATTTAATGATGTTTAATAATTATTATCTAACTGGAACTATCCATAAACTAAAGAGAAAAGATAATTACGATTTTTTACATATAGATTTATATTCAATATAGAAAACTTATTTATAATTGGTTTAAATTATCAAAATAAACATTTTAGTATTTAAATACTATCCTATTATTAATCAAATACAATTTTTAATATTATATCTAACGGTCCTCATCTATTTGAATATTTATAGTTTTATAATCCAACGGATCATATACTTTTGGTAGTACAGTGACCGACCAAAATTTTGGATAAGATCTCCCTTACGTTTATTATATATAAGGAGTTAATTTAGAGATATAAATATTAATTTTTATATTTCATAAGTCGTTGTGGAGTTCGAACACCTCACGATTATCATCTATTTATTTTAAAGTTGAACTATTCTTATTTTTTTATGTTATTGTACCGTGATGACCAAAATTATGGATAAAATATACTCCTTTTATCCCAACGGATTGTCAACACTTTTATTTTTAAGATATCTCGTCCAATTATAAATTTTCTTCATTAATTTTAGCAAGTCTCACCAACTCACCCCCTCTTTATTTCTTTTTCTTTTCGTGCCCCCACCAAAATGTGACGAAGGGAGTGTAAGGATATATTTTTGGATAAATTATTTCGTGTTGCATTTACGTTGTGCAAAATACAAATATTTTATGTGTATTTATTCAAATTTATATTATTCAAAATCTTAATTCTTCGTTAATTTTTGAAATATGTAATTTTAATATGGTATTGAGTTTATTCGAAACTTAAAAAGAATTCATAAATTAAAGAGAAAAAAGAGTTACCAATTTTTATATAGAGAATTCTATCTAATAAATAAAACTCAATTATATTTGGTTTAGATTATCAAAATACAATTTTTAGTTTTTAAATATAATTATACTATTAATCAAAAACACTTTTTAGTTTTTAAATATAATCCTTCAATTAATCAAATACTTTTTTTATATTAGATTTAACTATTGTTATCTATCATTTAGGATTTAACGGTCCTAATTAATTTGATTGTACAATGGTCGTACAGAAACTGGACTATCAAAGTTTTGAATAAGGTTTTTTTAAGATTATTATATATACGGATATAATTTATTCGATCGATATTTGAGAAATAACATTATTTACAGAAATACTAATAGTCATTACTTTCACAAAATTGTTGTATTAATTGTCCATAACCGTACTTTTCAACACACAAATTCCCTCGATCATCTCCCATTCCAAGGTAATTTGGAGTAGGTTGGTTGCTTAAAGCTTTTAATATTAGTATCTTATAACCCATGTAATTCATGGTTTTTTTTAATATTTATAATTATATTAATTTATAATTTTTTGTTATTAGTTTTTAGACTTTATATATTATGTTTCATACGCTTAATGCATTACTTATGTTGTGTTTTGAGTTCTAAACATAAGATTTAAACAATTTTACAGCCCACATAACTCACAAAATAATCTTTAACTTAGTGATTGTTTAACAATTTTTTTTTTTCAATTAAAACTACCCTGAAATTAAAGAAAAAATAAAATTACGAATTTTAACAATAGTTATATTCAACTTAGGAATATAATTAAAATAAAAAAAACTTCTCAATTTAGAATTAAAGTATAGACCAACAATCAAATAAACCTACCCAACTTAGAATTTGAACTTACGAATTTTTATATTGAGAATTCTAATCAACTTAGAAAACCTACTAATATTTAATTATTATGATTAAAATAAAATTTTTTAATATTAGATATAATGGTTCTCATTCATCTATTTTAAGATCAGCGGTCCCTATTGATTTGGTAGTATAGGACCAAAATTTTGGATAAAATCTCTCTTAGGCTTATTATATAAGGATTTAATTTTGATATTATCCTTTTATGTTTGTTATATGTAAAATAATATAATTATAATTTGGATGAATCAAATTGTTATGTTACTTTAGAAAAAAAAGTGTCATGTTTAATACTAATAAAAAAAAGTGTTATAAATTCATTCACGTACAGGACTTCTCATATGTCTCTTATAGCGTATAGCGTAGGGTCCACGTGTATTATTTTTAGTGTTGGTCCTTGTGTATTGCAGAAGGAGGGGGGGGGGGGGGGTAATGCAATACTGATAAAATTCAATCTCAGTTTCAACAACTAAAACTAAGATTTAATGTTATCAATAATATGTATGCATTCACAAACAGTATAATAGAGAAGACAGGATTCACAAAATAAATGTTTTATTTATTTTGCAAAGTGTTGCTACAACCTCAAGAGAGAATTCTTGAGCTTCGATCTTCTCCAAGACACTTGTTTGTCTTCGTTTTATATCTAGAATGAATTGACAGTAGGTATAAGACTAATTCTATCACTATCAGTCACGGGTTTGTGAAGCTGCTGTCACTGTCAAGTGGCAGCTTCTTACAGATTGTCTTACCCATGTGACTTTCCTAAATTGCTAATATGTCAGATATACATTATAAAGAAAGCAACCTAGATTCATTCTATTTCCAGCTTAAGCAATTCAGCAAATAAAGACTTGACCTTGCTCTTGAATTGATTCGCTTTTGTTTTGTAGTGCTTGAAGCTTCTGTCGTAGTCTTGCAGACTTGGTGCAGCTTAGGGATACTGCAACACGCCTGTTTCTTGAACATTGAAACTGTCACGGGATTTGACTGAGAAAGATACTTAGAACAAGGGTCTTTCTCGAGACAGTTACTTTTGCCACATAGCTTGCTGTCACAGGAATGTGCTTTTGGTGACAGTAGGAGTTCCCCGCATAGTGTGCTGTCGAGGTTTCCAAGCTTGCTGTCGAGGGCTAAAGTTGCTGTCGCATAGTCTTCCGCCAATGTTGCTGTCAGAGTGAATATGCTGTCTTGACTTGCAACATTCTGTCTTCTTGTAATCTTACTGTCGAAGCTTTAGGACAGTAACCTTTATTCATGTTGTCATCTAATTATGTATCCTTTGAGGCTTGAACACAGCAAGGGAACTTTTTTCAAATTATACAACTAGAATAACATTACATACTGATTACAAGAACATACTTTGGTTGTGACAGTATGTTCTACTTAATTAAAAAATTAAGTACAATCAAAGTTAAGTTGTTTCTATGTTATCACCTATAAATCCCAACAATCTCCCCCAATTTGTTTTTATGGAAAATAACAACAAATTTACAATATGTGCTGACAACTTAACTAACAAGATCAGAATGGATTAAGAATTTTTTACTTAGCTTGAGATTTCCTCTTCTGCCTTGCTACATCCTCTCTTTTGAGAGCTTCTACCAAGCAGCCTCTTAGACCTTCTATAAGAGAAATTTCAGCAGCAGAAACTGCAACATCCTCTACTTCCTCAATGATCTTCTTTATGGTAGGAGAGAGGAGAGAACTAGCATCCCTGAGATTCAGTCATTGCTCTATATCATATGGATAGGTTCTGAAGTGAAGTTCTTCAAGAATGAGCTTGAATCTACTTCCAGGATAAGCATTGAGAGACCTTCTCCTTTGCTTGTCCAGCTTTGAGTCTTCTCCTTTTCTCCCTTCCAATACTTTCTCTATTTCATCAGAAAAAATCTGCTCCAAGGGATGAATAGATCCAGCTACCATATACTGTAAATCCTTCAGAATAGTTGTTTTTAGCTTGTAAAAGCTGCAAACATAGATTTCTTCTTTTAGATACTTCATTCTTAGGGGATTTTCCAGCATACATGATTGATAATTTGGAGCTTCACTTTCTGCCTTGTTGGAGACCTTGCATCTTTCCAGTAGTTCAGCTTCCTTCTTATCAAGTTCTGACTTAGTTTGAGAATATTGAGAAGATTCAGGTCTTTTGCTTGGCTTGGGTTCCCTTTCCTGAGTTGGTTGGGTTTGCCCTTCTTCTGTTGGTAAATCCTCAAACTCATAGTACCAGTGGTATGGTATAGGAGAAGATGGTAGATCAGTGAGAATATCAGCATCATCAAAATCTGCAAAATTGTAGCCAAATTTCTGATAGAATTCAGCATCCCTATCAGCCTGATATTTCAGAATATGTTCCATGACAGGCTCTGGAACATCATCATAGCTTTCCATCAACTCTATCATCCTTTCCAAGTAGAAGAAATCAATTCTTCTTTAATCTATTTCCGTCATGCTACCACTGATTGATGTGGCTACAAGATCAAAGTCCTTGTTCATCCTGACCGATCTTGATTCTGGCCACCACAGAATGTACTCAGCAACCTCTTGATTAGCATCCAGCTTAATCTCAACACTCTTGATTTCTTTTGATTGCATTTGTTGTACCTTAAGACTGTTGGGAGGTATTGATTGAATTGGCATCTTCAGATTTCTGCCAAATCCAGTGGCCTTTTCCTTTCCTGAGTACTTGTGCTTTCCATGAGGTTTCTGTCTAGAGAACCATGCTCTTGCTTTAGCTTTAAGTCTTTTGGGCTTAACAGTAGCTTTGGCTTCATCCTTGACAGAATCTTCCTTGACAGCACCTTTGTCGACAGTATCTTCTATGACAACATCTTCTTTGACAGTTTCCTTGTCGACAGTACCTTTGGTGACATCATCTTTTTCTGCATTTATGCAGTCAATAGCACATCTAAGAATGCTTGCCTCCAAAGCTTCCAGTATTCTTGACTCCTCTTCATCTGTTGCACCAGCATCTTTCTTTTCCTGATTAGGAGTTTCTTCATTGCCTTCATTCTGGGATTGAATACTAGTATTCCCAGAATTACTTCCACCAGCATTTCCAGCATTTCCAGAAGCTTCACCACCTCCAACCTCATCATCATCATCATCTTGAGGAGGAAGGTTATAGAGACAGCTTCCACCTTGATCATTTCTTTTGGCATTGGCTCTAGAGATTAGTTCCTTCACTCTAGCTCCCAGTGCCTTGTCTCTCAGCACCAACATTTTGTAGATCTCTTGAACAGCATAAGCTCTTCCTGGATTGGCATTTGAATTGAGTATTCCATCTAACACTTTCAGAATTGACTTGGTTTCCATTCTGGATGTGCCAACCGAATTCATGAAGCTGTTCCTTCTTGTGCCATCCTTAGTTACAGATCTGTAGAAAACACTTGGTGGATTTGTGTAGACTTCAAGTAGCTTTTGTGTGAGCAGGTTCTGGATTTGCATATCCAATATTTCATTGAATGGTGTTTGAGTTGCCCTGATCTTTCCCTTCAAAGCACACAACACCTTTACTGGCAGACTCTGCAATAACTGCATTGTGATGAAATAAGATATGCCAGAAGTGAAATAGATACTTACAACCCATCTTTTCTCATCATTCACCATTACACTGACACTAGTGATTTGATCCTTTAACAGTTTTGTGGTGTTGGTTGGACGGTTGCTTGGAGCATTCATTGCTTCTTCCACCAAACTGCTAAATTCACTGTCATGGTTGAGTAATGTGCTCTCCCTGTAATCCACCATCAAAACATTGGCTTCTTCTTGATCAAATTCAGTGCCATTTGACCAAATAATTCCCTTTTGGATGGATTCAGGCAGTTTCCCTTTACCTTTCCCAAGCTTGTTTTGTTCCTCCATTTCTCTCCATTTCTTCTGTAGAGTAGTTTCTTGAGTTTCTGGAGTTGGCTCTCTAATTACCACAGGAGGCAAGATTGGGTGTTTAGATATAGGTCTTCTTTGCAGTGCATCTTGAGTTGCCTTTGACATTAACACCCTTTCACCATCCATGTCCACTTCAACATGCTTTTCAACTTTATCCTTTGGTTGTCCACTGCTTGGTTTGACTTGCTCCCCCTTTGACATTGCTTTCCTTTTAGTTCCCCCTTTGGTCTTCACAGTTACAGGCTCCCCCTGAGTTCCACCTGATTCCTGAATAGGCAATGATTCTGATCTTGCTACCTTCTCCCCCTTAGTTGAGTTGGCAGCTACTAGGTCAGTAAGGAACTGGATGGAGAGCTGAGTAGCAGCAAAACCATCAACCACCAGTTGAGAGAGAGAGTCCATTTTGGAGTTCAATGTAGCACACTGTCCTTCCAGAGCTGCAATCCTGTTACTATAAGTAGCAGAGGGGCCACCATACCTTAACCTTCTTGGAGGGGAAGGAAAAGAAAGGGGCTTGGAGGCTATGGGGGTTCTCACACTCTCAGGGTGTTTTTGAATGATCTCATCACCCCTCACAGATTGACTCTCAAGGCCTAATGCCTGAATAGTGTGGGCTCCCTCAATATCTCTCTGGACATGCTCAAGTCCCTCTCCTTTTGCCAGCTCATTTGGCTGCCTCTCATTTTTATGCTCACCTCTCTTTTCTTTTATCTCTCTTTTCTTTTGCACACCCTCACTCAACCTAGATGCATGGGTATGAGCAGTACTAACATGCATGGAAGGAGTAGATTTAGAATGTACCTGTAAGAGTTTGGCAAGAGGTAGATCATCATCAGAGGCATCCTCAATGATTACAACATCAAAATCAGGCTGAGAGGACTGGACATCATCTTTGGAAGGAATGTTACTGTCAGTTGGAGTCCGGACAGCAGGTTCTGGCATGACAGCAACTTTGGGAGGTGGAGTGACAGTAGGTTCTGCAGTGACAGTATCTTTCTCTCCACCCATGACAGCAGCTGTGTCCAGGACAGCAACATTGCCAGTGTCTTTGACAGCAACAGAGGCTGTGACAACATCTTCCTGAAGGTAAGATGCTCCTTGGAGTTCAGACAAAGTGTTGGCTGTTTCATTTTCTGACAAAATTCCACTTTGCCCTAGCTCAGTGTTTGGAGGAGTGGTGTCCATCTCACTTTGAGAAATGGGTTCTTGTGGACCACTAGATGGGGGCTCATCCATGATTGGAGATGGATGATCAAAACCTGAAGGGTTGGGACTGTCCCCTTCTCTAGGTTGTGGAGAAGAAACAAAGGAATATGTAGGGAAGGAAGAAGGTGAAAGTGTAGCAGAGAGTGGGGGCTGATTCACAGATGAAACATGTTAACCATCAATAGGAGTAGAGAAATCCTCACTGTGCCCTAACTCACTGTGTGTTTCTACAAGTGGGGGTATCTCAGGTTGTGAACCATGAGTTTGTACAGACTCTGTACAGGGTGCCTTGGGAGACAGGCCAATTTCAATAGATACACCTTGATGAGAAGGCACATCTAGGGAGGTGTTTGAGTCCCTTTCAGTAACTATAGTCTGTTGAGAAACTGCAGCTTGGTTAACAGTGGTTTTGGTCCTCCTAGCTCTCTTCTTCTTAGGCTCAAGGGGAACCACTGTGGGTTCTGTTTGACTACCTTCCTTATTTGCTGCACTAGGTGCAGTGTCTCCCTCTTGACTAACAGAGCTACCACCAACATTAGCTTCTAAGGACCTTTTTCTGGATTCTTGCAAGGCTTCTCTTTGGGCTTTGGGAAGTCTAGAGGGCCTAGGCTGAGTGTATGGTGTTGAATGTGGGTTAACTGAATTTGGGTCTAATTCAGTTTCATTCACAAGAGTAAAGGAATCATAACCAGAAGGTAATGGATAATAAAGGTTGGACACTTGATCAACCATGTGCTGAGTGAAACAGAGTGGAATGTGTGCATTGAGATCTTGTGATGATAACAGTGTATGTGTGTTCTTTTTCAAAACAGAGCAAGCCTCTAAACGAGGAGCAGCATCATTAAAATCACAGAATGAATTAATGCACATCATAAGAAAGCGAGGGTAGGTTGATACCTTCTTACCTATGGCAGCTTGGAGGTGTGCCATGAGGAGAGCTCCAACATTCACCTTGTATCCATGGACAAGAGAATGTGTCAGTTTCTTGATGTAGGAGGGTATTCCATTCCAGCCTGTGGACTTGGTAGAGAACACCTTGACTATCACATCAAATATCATGCTCCACTCTTTTCTCAGATGCTTCCTATCCATTTCACCAGTTGGATACCACTTGGTAGTCCCCTCTTCGAGAATAGGGTCTGCATACCCAATCTTCAAGAAGAGCTTCTTGAGAGTGTCATCATTTGCAAGTGCAGTAAATTGTTGTCTTGCTTCAAGGGTAATTCCAAGAGCAGTGTTGATGACCTCAGCTGTAAGAGTGTATTATTGCCCAGAGATTGTGAATTGAATACCCGGGTTCTCACCCTCAGTTTGAGCAACAACAGTTTGCCAAAACGCCTCAAGTCTGTCTAAGTCTAGAATGGGGGTTGAGGTGATGGCATAACCGAGATAGGACTTGTTCAAGAAAAACACGAGTCCTTTGAAGCCTTCACCAGCATCATTTGGGGAAAAGATGCCAGCAAAGTTTGTTTGAGAGAGAGTCTGTTTGGGGGCCATTGAGATTTCAAGAAAAGAAGAATGTAAGAGAGTTGCTTTTTGCTAGAAGAAAGTTGTTTTGTCTTGAGTTTGATGAGAAAGAGTAAGATATGTCTGAGTAACTGGGGAATAAATAGGGGTATCTCAAACGTTTTGTGCATAAAAAGTGGATTTCAAGAACGTGTCTTAACCCACTCTTAAACACGTGAGTTACTGCCCGTTATTCACTGACCAACGTGGGATAAATATCCAATTTCAACGGTCCACTATTGTTGACAGTAACCTGTGCGCTAGAAACAATCTGTCAGTAATAAGAGGTGGTGACAGTAGGTTTTGCGCGACAGCAACTATTGCGCAAAAACTTGTTGTCACCGTTAAGCATATGAATGACAGTATCCTTTACAAGTCTTGACAGAAAGTCTTTTCCTGCTGTCAAGAAGTTTGCTGTCAGGAAACACACGACAGTACCATTCTTAACGACAGTAACTTCGATTGGGAATTGGTTCTGTCATGAACTTATTAGAATGTTTTATTCATATACTTAACTTATTGACACATTATGGATTTAGCAATGTAATCGTTTGAACACAGATATTAAGAAAATTACACAGACACTTCATAAACTCAGTAACCACAAAAACAAGAACTTTTATTATTAATAAAATCATTAAAAATAGAACATTGAGTACATTATTCTATGATTTTATCAACTAGTTCTAACGTCTCTGCCTTAATTTCCTCTTCAGAGCGACCTTCTTCCTTGAGAAGTGCCTGAAGCTCTTTCTCTTCTTCCTGAGCCTTGGCCTCCTCTTCCTGTTTCTTGTCTTCATCTATCTCATCGATGGCGTCCAACAGCATCTCGAAGAGCTCATCAATCTCTTCACTGTCGGGTTCACTATCGCACCGTTTTAGCCCTACTTCAATTCCTACTTTGTTTTCCATTATTTACTTTAAAACTGAGAGCAGACTGGTGAAACCTAAGGTTAATTTATAGGCAAAACCGTCTAAGGATTAAAGTCTAATGGTCAACAGTTAGAGTACCCATACAACTACCACAGAAGTAATTAATGGTCGTGTCCTCCTTTAATCCTACAGATTAATGCAAAAAGGTGTGAAAGTCCAATGGAACAGATTTTTATCTCTCAAATTTAACAAGTAACCACATTAATGTCATACACGGTTTAAAAGTATGAGACTGGCACAAAATACTGACATGAAAAGTCAAATCAACACATGCTGTCACATAACAGACATAGACCAAGTAGACAGTAACTTCTCTTGACAGCAGGTTTGAAGTTGCTGTCATGAGCTTCATTAGAGAATTTGGAATTATAGAAAACTGAGTAAATCAACATACCAGGTTCAGCATTCCCAATTCACTTACCAACCTGTTGAAGGTTGCTTCATCCAATGGCTTAGTGAAGATGTCAGCAAGTTGCTTGTCAGTTGGGACATAGATCAGCTTCACAGTTCCTTGTTCAACATGCTCTCTGATAAAGTGATGTCTTATATCAATGTGCTTTGTCCTAGAGTGTTGAACTGGATTGTCTGAAATGGCTATGGCACTAGTGTTGTCACAGTAGATTGGAATTTCACTTAACACTAGACCATAATCCAGAAGTTGATTCTTCATCCATAGAATTTGTGCACAGCAACTGCCTGCAGCAATATACTCAGCTTCTGCAGTTGAGGTAGAAACTGAATGCTGCTTCTTGCTAAACCATGAGAACAATCTTCCACCAAGAAATTGACAGCTACCAGTAGTACTCTTTCTGTCAATCTTGCATCCAGCATAGTCTGAGTCTGAGTAGCCAATTAGATCAAATCCAGTGTTCTTGGGATACCAAAGATCTAGGTTAGGAGTGCCTTTTAGGTAGCTAAAGATTCTCTTGATGGCTACTAAGTGAGACTCCTTTGGATCACTCTGAAACCTTGCACAGAGACATGTAGCAAACATGATGTCAGGTCTGCTAGCAGTTAGGTATAGGAGAGATCCTATCATGCCTCTATAGGTGCTTGAGTCAACTTTCTTCCCTTTAGGATCAAGATCCAGACTGGTTGAGGTGGACATTGGTGTCTTTGCAGGTGATGAATCTTCCAAGTTGAACTTTCTGAGAAGTTCCTTGATGTATTTAGCTTGACAAATGAAGATTCCATCAGATTGTTGAAGAATTTGTAATCCCAGAAAGAATGACAATTCTCCCATCATACTCATCTCATATTTGTTACTCATGAGAGAGGAAAACTTCTCACACAGCCTCTCATTTGTTGAACCAAAAATGATATCATCCACATAGATTTGTACCAGAATGATGTCCTTGTCATGGTGTTTGTAGAAAAGTGTCTTGTCCACAACTCCTCTAGTTAACTGATTGTCCAAGAGAAAAGTGGAGAGTGTGTCATACCAAGCCCTGGGTCCATTTTGGGCTTGGAGGCTATGGGGGTTCTCACACTCTCAGGGTGTTTTTGAGTGATCTCATCACCCCTCACAGATTGACTCTCAAGGCCTAATGCCTGAATAGTGTGGGCTCCCTCAATATCTCTCTGGACATGCTCAAGTCCCTCTCCTTTTGCCAGCTCATTTGGCTGCCTCTCATTTTTATGCTCACCTCTCTTTTCTTTTATCTCTCTTTTCTTTTGCACACCCTCACTCAGCCTAGATGCATGGGTATGAGCAGTACTAACATGCATGGAAGGAGTAGATTTAGAATGTACCTGTAAGAGTTTGGCAAGAGGTAGATCATCATCAGAGGCATCCTCAATGATTACAGCATCAAAATCAGGCTGAGAGGACTGGACAACATCTTTGGCAGGAATGTTACTGTTAGTTGGAGTCCGGACAGCAGGTTCTGGCATGACAGCAACTTTGGGAGGTGGAGTGACAGTAGGTTCTGCAGTGACAGTATCTTTCTCTCCACCCATGACAGCAACTGTGTCCAGGACAGCAACATTGCCAGTGTCTTTGACAGCAACAGAGGCTGTGACAGCATCTTCCTGAAGGTAAGATGCTCCTTGGAGTTCAGACAAAGTGTTGACTGTTTCATTTTCTGACAAAATTCCACTTTGCCCTAGCTCAGTGTTTGGAGGAGTGGTGTCCATCTCACTTTGAGAAATGGGTTCTTGTGGACCACTAGATGGGGGCTCATCCATGATTGAAGATGGATGATCAAAACCTGAAGGGTTGGGACTGTCCCCTTCTCTAGGTTGTGGAGAAGAAACAAAGGAATGTGTAGGGAAGGAAGAAGGTGAAAGTGTAGCAGAGAGTGGGGGCTGATTCACAGATGAAACATGTGAACCATCAATAGGAGTAGAGAAATCCTCACTGTGCCCTAACTCACTGTGTGTTTCTACAAGTGGGGGTATCTCAGGTTGTGAACCATGAGTTTGTGCAGACTCTGTACAGGGTGCCTTGGGAGACATGCCAATTTCAATAGATACACCTTGATGAGAAGGCACATCTAGGGAGGTGTTTGAGTCCCTTTCAGTAACTACAGTTTGTTGAGAAACTGCAGCTTGGTTAACAGTGGTTTTGGTCCTCCTAGCTCTCTTCTTCTTAGGCTCAGGGGGAACCACTGTGGGTTCTGTTTGACTACCTTCCTTATTTGCTGACTAGGTGCAGTGTCTCCCTCTTGACTAACAGAGCTACCACCAACATCAGCTTCTATGGACCTTTTTCTGGATTCTTGCAAGGCTTCTCTTTGGGCTTTGGGAAGTCTAAAGGGCCTAGGCTGAGTGTATGGTGTTGAATGTGGGTTAACTGAATTTGGGTCTAATTCAGTTTCATTCACAAAAGTAAAGGAATCATAACCAGAAGGTAATGGATAATCAAGGTTGAACACTTGATCAACCATGTGCTGAGTGAAATAGAGTGGAATGTGTGCATTGAGATCTTGTGATGATAACAGTGTGTGTGTGTTCTTTTTCAAAACTGAGCAAGCCTCTAAACGAGGAGCAGCATCATTAAAATCACAGAATGAATTAATGCACATCATAAGAAAGGGAGGGTAGGTTGATACCTTCTTACCTATGGCAGCTTGGAGGTGTGCCATGAGGAGAGCTCTAACATTCACCTTGTATCCATGGACAAGAGAATGTGTCAGTTTCTTGATGTAGGAGGGTATTCCATTCCAGCCTGTGGACATGGTAGAGAACACCTTGACCATCACATCAAATATCATGCTCCGCTCCTTTCTCAGATTCTTCCTATCCATTTCACCAGTTGGATACCACTTGGTAGTCCCCTCTTCGAGAATAGGGCCTGCATACCCAATCTTCAAGAAGAGCTTCTTGAGAGTGTCATCATTTGCAAGTGCAGTAAATTGTTGTCTTGCTTCAAGGGTAATTCCAAGAGCAGTGTTGATGACCTCAGCTGTAAGAGTGTATTGTTGCCCAGAGATTGTGAATTGAATACCCGGGTTCTCACCCTCAGTTTGAGCAACAACAGTTTGCCAAAACGCCTCAAGTCTGTCTAAGTCTAGAATGGGGGGTGAGGTGATGGCATAACCGAGATAGGACTTGTTCAAGAAAAACACGAGTCCTTTGAAGCCTTCACCAGCATCATTTGGGGAAAAGATGCCAGCAAAGTTTGTTTGAGAGAGAGTCTGTTTGGGGGCCATTGAGATTTCAAGAAAAGAAGAATGTAAGAGAGTTGCTTTTTGCTGGAAGAAAGTTGTTTTGTCTTGAGTTTGATGAGAAAGAGAAAGATATGTCTGAGTAACTGGGGAATAAATAGGGGTATCTCAAACGTTTTGTGCATAAAAAGTGGATTTCAAGAACGTGTCTTAACCCACTCTTAAACACGTGAGTTACTGCCCGTTATTCACTGACCAACGTGGGATAAATATCCAATTTCAACGGTCCACTATTGTTGACAGTAACCTGTGCGCTATAAACAATCTGTCAGTAATAAGAGGTGGTGACAGTAGGTTTTGCGCGACAGCAACTATTGCGCAAAAACTTGTTGTCACCGTTAAGCATATGAATGACAGTATCCTTTACAAGTCTTGACAGAAAGTCTTTTCCTGCTGTCAAGAAGGTTGCTGTCAAGAAACACACGACAGTACCCTTCTTAACGACAGTAACTTCGATTGGGAATTGGTTCTGTCATGAACTTATTAGAATTCTTTATTCATATACTTAACTTAATATTGACACATTATGGATTTAGCAATGTAATCGTTTGAACACAGATATTAAGCAAATTACACAGACACTTCATAAACTCAGTAACCACAAAAACAAGAACTTTTATTATTAATAAAATCATTAAAAATAGAACATTGAGTACATTATTCTATGATTTTATCAACTAGTTCTAACGTCTCTGCCTTAATTTCCTCTTCAGAGCGACCTTCTTCCTTGAGAAGTGCCTGAAGCTCTTTCTCTTCTTCCTGAGCCTTGGCCTCCTCTTCCTGTTTCTTGTCTTCATCTATCTCATCGATGGCGTCCAACAGCATCTCGAAGAGCTCATCAATCTCTTCACTGTCGGGTTCACTATCGCACCGTTTTAGCCTTACTTCAATTCCTACTTTGTTTTCCATTATTTACTTTAAAACTGAGAGCAGACTGGTGAAACCTAAGGTTAATTTATAGGCAAAACCGTCTAAGGATTAAAGTCTAATGGTCAACAGTTAGAGTACCCATACAACTACCACAGAAGTAATTAATGGTCGTGTCCTCCTTTAATCCTACAGATTAATGCAAAAAGGTGTGAAAGTCCAATGGAACAGATTTTTATCTCTCAAATTTAACAAGTAATCACATTAATGTCATACACGGTTTAAAAGTATGAGACTGGCACAAAATACTGACATGAAAAGTCAAATCAACACATGCTGTCACATAACAGACATAGACCAAGTAGACAGTAACTTCTCTTGACAGCAGGTTTGAAGTTGCTGTCATGAGCTTCATTAGAGAATTTGGAATTATAGAAAACTGAGTAAATCAACATACCAGGTTCAGCATTCCCAATTCACTTACCAACCTGTTGAAGGTTGCTTCATCCAATGGCTTAGTGAAGATGTCAGCAAGTTGCTTGTCAGTTGGGACATAGATCAGCTTCACAGTTCCTTGTTCAACATGCTCTCTGATAAAGTGATGTCTTATATCAATGTGCTTTGTCCTAGAGTGTTGAACTGGATTGTCTGAAATGGCTATGGCACTAGTGTTGTCACAGTAGATTGGAATTTCACTTAACACTAGACCATAATCCAGAAGTTGATTCTTCATCCATAGAATTTGTGCACAGCAACTGCCTGCAGCAATATACTCAGCTTCTGCAGTTGAGGTAGAAACTGAATGTTGCTTCTTGCTAAACCATGAGACCAATCTTCCACCAAGAAATTGACAGCTACCAGTAGTACTCTTTCTGTCAATCTTGCATCCAGCATAGTCTGAGTCTGAATAGCCAATTAGATCAAATCCAGTGTTCTTGGGATACCAAAGACCTAGGTTAGGAGTGCCTTTTAGGTATCTAAAGATTCTCTTGATGGCTACTAAGTGAGACTCCTTTGGATCACTCTGAAACCTTGCACAGAGACATGTAGCAAACATGATGTCAGGTCTGCTAGCAGTTAGGTATAGGAGAGATCCTATCATGCCTCTATAGGTGCTTGAGTCAACTTTCTTCCCTTTAGGATCAAGATCCAGACTGGTTGAGGTGGACATTGGTGTCTTTGCAGGTGATGAATCTTCCAAGTTGAACTTTCTGAGAAGTTCCTTGATGTATTTAGCTTGACAAATGAAGATTCCATCAGATTGTTGAAGAATTTGTAATCCCAGAAAGAATGACAATTCTCCCATCATACTCATCTCATATTTGTTACTCATTAGAGAGGAAACTTCTCACACAGCCTCTCATTTGTTGAACCAAAAATGATATCATCCACATAGATTTGTACCAGAATGATGTCCTTGTCATGGTGTTTGTAGAAAAGTGTCTTGTCCACAACTCCTCTAGTAAACTGATTGTCCAAGAGAAAAGTGGAGAGTGTGTCATACCAAGCCCTGGGTGCTTGCTTTAGTCCATACAAAGCTTTGAAAAGTTTGTATACAAAATCATACACTTCAGCATCCTCAAACCCTGGTGGTTGTTCAACATACACTTCTTCTTCCAATTCTCCATTTAGGAAGGCACTTTTGACATCCATCTGAAATACTTTGAAGTTGCAGTGTGCATCATAGGCTAGAAAGATTCTTATAGCTTCAAGTCTTGCAACAGGTGCAAATGTCTCATCATAATCTATTCCCTCCTGTTGACAGTAACCCTTAGCTACTAGCCTTGCTTTGTTTCTTGTCACTGATCCATTTTCATCAAGCTTGTTTCTGAAAACCCATTTGGTCTCAATGACTGACTTTCCCTTAGGTCTTGGAACTAGCTTCCATACATTGTTCCTTTCAAACTGATTTAGCTCTTCTTGCATGGCTATCACCCAGTCAGAATCCAACAATGCTTCATCAGTTGTCTTGGGTTCCATTTGAGACAGGAAGCATGAAAACATGCTGTCAGCAGAGACTTTGTTCCTTGTCCTCACTCCAGAATTAGGGTCACCAATGATGAGGTCACTTGAGTGATCCTTGTTCCACTTGGTGATTCTGGGCAAGCTACTTGACTGTACATGAACATTTGCTTCAGTTTGTTGAGTTGAATGATCACCAATCCCATTGTCTTCACCATGTTCTTCATTATCTCCAGAGTCACCACTTTCATGAATGTTAGAGGTTATGGTCTGTGACTGAGCTGGAGTTTGGTTGACAGTAGTGGTATTGACAGTATCTTTATCAACTTCAACAATTTGAGTGAAGCTAGGTTCTTCATCCACAATTTCCTCAGCTTCCAAGTATTCTTGATTCTCAAATCTGAATGTCTGCATCTTTCCTTCTTCATGCAGTCCTGGAAACTTGGTTTCATCAAATGTGACATAAACACTTTCTTCAATAATTCTGTGTTCCATAACATAAACTCTGTAGGCAGTCCTTTCTGTGCTGTAACCCATGAATAGTCCTTCAAAAGCCTTGGTGTCAAATTTTCCTCTCTTCTCATGGTTATCCTTCATCATAAAGCATTTGCTCCCAAACACATGAAAATATTTGACAGTAGGTTTCTTTCCAGTTAACAGACAGTAAGGTGTACTTGCATGAGTCTTGTTGATCATGGTTCTGTTCTGAGTATAACAGGATGTGTTGATAGCTTCAGCCCAGAAATATGTTGGCAGTTTGGCATCATGCAACATAGTTCTAGCTGCTTCAATGAGAGTCCTGTTCTTTCTCTCTACAACTCCATTCTGCTGTGGAGTTCTTGCAGCAGAGAATTGTTGTACAATTCCTTCATCTTTACAGAAATTTCCAAGAGTGGCATTTCTGAATTCTGTACCATTGTCACTCCTCAAGATTTGAACTTTTGAGTTTGGAGTTCTATCAAGAATTCTGACTTGATCAATAATCACTTGAGCAGCTTCATCTTTGGATTCAAGAAACTTCACCCAAGTGTACCTTGAGTAATCATCCACCATTACTAAGGCATATCTCTTCTTGGCCATTGATGGTACATTGACTGGTCCAAAGAGATCCATGTGTATCAACTTGAGTGCTTCAATGTTGGTGTTCATTTGCTTGGACTTGTGCATAGCTCTTCTCAGTTTGCCCATTTGACAATCTTCACACAGTCCTTCTTGACAGAATTCCTGTTGGGGGCAAACCTCTCACTAACTCCTTATTCATCAGAATATTCATTGTCTTGAAGTTGAGATGTGAGAGCTTCCTGTGCCAAAGCATACTGTCACCAACAGTAGCTTTACTGTAAAAGCAGTAAACCTTATCCTTCTTTGTTGAATTTAAGTCAGCAACAAACAAGCTTCCTTTTCTAACCCCTTTTAGAGAGAGGCTACTATTCTTCTTGTGATAGATGTTACGCAGCATCATATCAAAATCAACCTTGAATCCCCTGTCACTGAATTGGCTGACACTGAGTAGATTGTGCTTCAATCCATCCACAAGAGCAATATCTTCAATGACAACATTTCCAATTTCTAGACAGCCATATCCCACTGTGTAACCCTTGCTGTTGTCTCCAAAGGTTATGATTGGGCCAGCTTTCTCAACATAATGTGATAGCAGGGCTTTATCACCTGTCATGTGCCTTGAGCAACCACTGTCAATGATCCACATGACTTGATCTTTCTTCTTGCCCTGCAAAACAGAATGTGTCTAAGATGCATATGGTACCCAATCCTTGTTGGGTCCTGCAGTTTCAGTGTCTCCTGAGTTTCTTTCAGTCATAAAGTCACAAGCATTATCAGTAATCTCCTGTTTGACTTCTCTTTTCACCCACTTAGGTTTAGAATTGGACTTGGTCCTTTTCTTAGTGGATGGAGCCTTTTTGATGTTGCCAGCAGGCTCAGAAGTCTCAACAGTGTTTATGTATGAACATTTTTCAGTAGTGAGAATAGGTAAGTTAAAGCATGTACTCATGGCAGTAATTTTACATGGCATACATTCAATGTTATTACAGACACTCATAGTTCTATGCATAAGGGGGGTTCTGTGTAAGTTACCATTGAGTTCAGTTGCATTGACCTTATCCTCAATTGGTTTCTTACAAACATGTGTTAAGTGATGAGTAGATCCACAGTTATTGCATAGTTTCCTAGAAGCACCTCCAACATTAGTGTATCCATTTCCTTTGTTGACTCCTACCTTTCCATTCCTATTCTTAGACTTGGGAGTTACTGGATTGACAGTATGTTCAGAAGTTGTTGTCGAACTTTCCTTGACAGTATCTTTTATTCCTGCTGTCTTGACAGAAGGTTTTACAGTTACTGTCTTGGAACCATTCTTGACAGTATCTTTGGAACTTACTGTCTGATTGCTTGGTAAGTTTACTGTCTTGGGGATTGTGACAGTATCCTTTCCATCCTTGAATGTGTTGTCAACACCTTCATCCTCATCAAGAATTTCTTGTTTGATGAGCATGGCTTCTTCATCAAACTCAATTTCTGCAGCTTTAAAAATGGGAGTTTTAACTTTCTTGAGAATGGTGGGTTTGACAGCAGCATTTCCAGAACAATCTTGAATCACAGTTTCCTTTCCAGGTCTTCTACCATATGAAAAACCTATACCAACTGACTGATTTTCTGTATGCTTATCATTGTAATCCTGAACTATCTTTGATGAGTTTTTATAAGCCTTGATTTTAAATTCATTTTCAGCAATCTCATTTCTCAGGAATTCCTCAACCTCTTTAGCACATTTCAATTCATTTTTAAGTTTAGCATTCTCCTGAGCTAAAGAGTCTAGTGAACTGGTTTTGAGAACAAGAGATTCATTTCAGACTTCAGTGTTTCATTTAGCTTACTCAGCCTAGTGATCTCCTCATTGGCAGCAGATAAGCTAGTATAGACACTGAACATTTCAGCACTTAAGTCTTTAATGGTTTTCTTATACTCATCAATGGACATATCAAGTAAGACAAGTGAAGGTACCTGACTTGAAGATGTTGATGTTACTTCATCAGTGCTAGCCATGAGAGCTAGGTTGACATATTCTTCTTCATCTTCATCATCAGACTCATCCCAACACTTTCCTTCAGCCACATAGGCTCTACCTTGATTCTTCTTAGAGTATCCACCAGTTCCTTTCTCAAATCTCTGAACCTGTTTGGGTCTTTTGCACTCAGTAGCAAAATGACCAGGTTCACCACAGTTGTAACACTTGAATTTAGATCTATCCACAAATCCAGTCTTGTATCCTCCTTTGAATGAGCTTCCCACAGCAGCCTTTGATGAGCTTCCCTTGGTGAACTTGGATGCTTGGCCTTGGGGCCTGAATGACCTATCCTTCTTGAACCTGAAGTTCTTGAACTTTTTGGCCATGTAAGCCATAGTAGGATTGTCCATGCTTTCCAGTTCCTCCATAGTGTAGAAGTCTTCATCTTCCACATCCTTGAGCTGTAGTACTACTTTCTCATCATCTTCAACAACCTCTTCTATCTTCAAGGATTGTACAGGGGTTGGTTGAGTGATTTGTAGTGCTTCACTAGGTTGTGTGATTCTTGGCACTTGTGCTACTAGGGCACTTGACATGTTAGCCATCTTGTTCCTTGTTCCACTTTGTATGGCTCTCTTTTGAAAGAGTTCAAGTTCATAAGATTTCAGAATGCCATAAAGTGTCTCAAAGGTTATATTGTTGAGATCTCTTCCTTCTCGTATGGCTGTTGTCTTGTGTTCAAGATGATCAGGCAGTGTAAGCAAGAACTTGACATTCAATTCTTTTCTGTCATAGTACTTGCCATGTATCTGCAGTTCAGTTAAGAGCTTACTGAACCTTTCAAACATGGAGGTTAAGTCTTCACCAGGCTTGGCCATGAATGCCTCATATTGAGATATAAGTATTTGCCTTTGGTTGCCTTTAACTTCTTCACTTCCTTCACAGAGTAAGGCTAACCTGATCCACATCTCCTTGGCTGATGTCCAGCTTATCACACTTCCACACATGGCTTTATCGAACGTGAGAGAATCGAGCAAGATGAGTTGCAAGTGATCATCTAGCACCATTTTCTCCTTCTCAGTTTCCAAAAATTCCGAGGGATCTTTGGGAACCCAATGTGCAGGAATGATTTCACCATTTACTGTTGTGGCTTCAATTTCCTTCCTTGGTATGAAAGGACCATTCTCGAGTATACCTGGGTATAGTGGATTCGCAGCTTTGATAAACAACGAGATTTTTCTTTTCCAAATGCTGTAGTTCTCTTTATCAAAAGCTGGGATCTTGATACTGTTTGATTTCTGCATTGTCGTCGGGATCTCAGATATGTATGTTAATCTGATCGCTCTGATACCAGTTGTTGGTCCTTGTGTATTGCAGAAGGGGGGGGGGGAATGAATGCAATACTGATAAAATTCAATCTCAGTTTCAACAACTAAAACTAAGATTTAATGTTATCAATAATATGTATGCATTCACAAACAGTATAATAGAGAAGACATGATTCACAAAATAAATGTTTTATTTATTTTGCAAAGTGTTGCTACAACCTCAAGAGAGAATTCTTGAGCTTCGATCTTCTCCAAGACACTTGCTTGTCTTCGTTTTATATCTAGAATGAATTGACAGTAGGTATAAGACTAATCCTATCACTATCAGTCACGGGTTTGTGAAGCTGCTGTCACTGTCAAGTGGCAGCTTCTTACAGATTGTCTTACCCATGTGACTTTCCTAAATTGCTAATATGTCAGATATACATTATAAAGAAAGCAACCTAGATTCATTCTATTTCCAGCTTAAGCAATTCAGCAAATAAAGACTTGACCTTGCTCTTGAATTGATTCGCTTTTGTTTTGCAGTGCTTGAAGCTTCTGTCGTAGTCTTGCAGACTTGGTGCAGCTTAGGGATACTGCAACACGCCTGTTTCTTGAACATTGAAACTGTCACGGGATTTGACTGAGAAAGATACTTAGAACAAGGGTCTTTCTCGAGACAGTTACTTTTGCCACATAGCTTGATGTCACAGGAATGTGCTTTTGGTGACAGTAGGAGTTCCCCGCATAGTGTGCTGTCGAGGTTTCCAAGCTTGCTGTCGAGGGCTAAAGTTGTTGTCGCGTAGTCTTCCGACAATGCTGCTGTCAGAGTGAATATGCTGTCTTGACTTGCAACATTCTGTCTTCTTGTAATCTTACTGTCGAAGCTTTAGGACAGTAACCTTTATTCATGTTGTCGTCTAATTATGTATCCTTTGAGGCTTGAACACAGCAAGTGAACTTCTTTCAAATTATACAACTAGAATAACATTACATACTGATTACAAGAACATACTTTGGCTGTGACAGTATGTTCTACTTAATTAAAAAATTAAGTACAATCAAAGTTAAGTTGTTTCTATGTTGTCACCCATAAATCCCAACAGTTAGCATCATATACATGAGCATTATAATTTTTAATATTGTAATCTATATGAATTATTATCTTGATATTTGGTTTTGAAAGGCATATGTATAGATCTATTTGTAAACATCTATGATACAACTCAACGTAAACAAGTTTGTAATAAGTAAATAATAATTCAATTGTCACGGGAATCTCAAAGGATCATATCAGTCAAAAGAATGAAGATTAAAGTCATCCTACAGACTTGAAGTAATTCTACATTGAAAGAAGTTCAATTAATTGATCAAGACTTAGTGAAGTATTCAAGGAAGTGGATTTATTAAATTGACAGATATTTCAGAAGTGTGACAACAAGGGTACAGATTATAGTGGTTGATCAAAGTCAAAAGCAACAAATGGACCACAACTTTAAAAGTCAAAGTATGAAAAACAGACATTGCAGTTAGTCACTTATGAACCGAACAGTACATCAAGTGTCAACATTATTCGGTGGAAGTTCTTCATCAAATTCAGTGGTTCAAGTCAAGTGAGCTCTCAAGACATTAAATTAATTCTCTTTTAATTAACCAAATCTCTAGTTAATTTAATTCAAAATGAATTAAATGAATTAATGAGTTAATTAATTTAGAGAAAATTTAAACAAGGATAGTATTTACTTCTATTTTAATTAATATTATTATTTAACTAATTTAATTTGTTAATTAATTCTTCCGGAATTAATTTACTAATTAAATTAATTAATAGATTAATTATACTAGAATTAATATACTAGCATGACTCTTTGTTAATACACATATGACCTAATTAAATACTAGTACAAACTGTCATACCAACAGTCATACTACTAGTATGACTGTCTGTACGAGGAGTCATACAAGCATTACAAAGAGTCATACAAGGCAATTTTGAGAGTCATGGTAGGCAATTACAGACAGTCATACCGTGCTTTTCTATTAATGCAAAGACGGCTAACATGTGCTACAACACAAGTGATATAAATAGAAAAGAAGATCAAGACAGAAATATACACAGAACATATCATCTCAAAACAAGACTGTCTTTACTTCTCTCCAATTGCCGGAAACATTCTTGATCAGAGAATTCATTTCTAGAATTAATTGTAATATCCAAGCCACTAGAAATTAATTACTCGCACTACTTTGACTATTTAGTGGATCTTTATCCCTTGAATTTATCTCGAAATTTTATTTATCGTTCTATCTTTTTATTACAAAATTAGATAAGTTCATGTCAAATTTATTCTAAGTTTGTTTTAATTAGTTTGAGATTTAATCATTGTAATCAGTACAATATTTGTAACACCTTTCAAGTTTAATATAAGTTATATTTAACTTGAATTTAGTTTCATTTAATTCCGCAATTATTTATTCTTGAATTGTATTTTCTTAAGAAGAACAAATTCGATAAAACGGTATAGTTTGTATTCAACTCCGCCCTTCTACAAACTTATCGGGACCTAAAAATTGGCATCAGAGCCTTTTGATTGATACACAAATCAAAGATCTAATTTTTGTGATTTTTTCAAGAACTTTCATATTGTTATTCTTCTAAAAAAATCTCAAGATGACTACACAAAAAGTTGGAACGGTAAAGATTCCCTATGTTCAGCAAAGAGCATTATCCCATGTGGAAGAATAAGATGCTTTTGTTTCTTCAGGTGGCAAATCCTAAGTACCTAGGTGTTTTGAAGAAAGGACCAACTATTCTTATGGTTGTTGAAGAAGAATGCATTGAGAATAATGTGGTTGTTCAAGCTGCAAGGATGTATCCAAAAGAGCCTAAAGATTATACAACGGATGAAAAGGAAGATGCTTCCTTGTATGTTAGCTTACAGTTAATCCTAGTTGATTGTCTGGATCCAGTTATGCATAATCATGTATTAAATTGTAAAGATGCTAAGCATATCTGGGAAACAATAGAAATCATCAATGAAGGGACATAGGAAGTAAGAGAAAACAAGTTGGAAATTCTTACCTCTTCTTATGAACACTTCAGGTCCAATCCACTAGGGGAAGGAAAATCTGAAGTTTTTGAGAGATATAATAAATTGATCAATGATCCGAATCATCACGGAAAGCATTACACCATCAGGGATATCAATAAGAAATTCATTTTAACACTTCCAATTCATCTAGAATGCAGGATTTCAGCCATACGAGAAGCAAGAGACTTAAGTGAGATTTAACTTGAAAGACTCTATGGAGTACTGAAAACCTATGAATTGGAACAGATTCAACAAAAGGAAATCTATGGAACGGGAAAAGTGGTCAGTACGTCTACTGCACTTGTAGCAGAAGTTCCTCAGAAACTGGAGGTGAAGGTTGCTCAACTCTCCAGTTCAGACAAGGATGTAACTGTAGCTGAATATGGCTTTACATCCACTAGTCAATCTGATGGTGACTTCTATTACATGGAAGAGCTTGAGCAATTGGAAGATGAGTCAATGACTATGATAGTGAAGAAATTTGGAAACTTTAGATTCAGAAGGAATCCAAATCTCAGATTTAAACCAAGGTTCTAGAGAGGTAGTTCTTCTTCCTCTAATAGCACAAGGGGTGGCTATAAAACTGGAATTGTGGACAGAAGCACTATCAGATGCTTTAACTGCAATGAGTTGGGACACTTTGCTACAGCATGTAAAAAACCTAGACAAGCAAAGAAGAACTCATATGACTCAAGCAAAAAGAACAGGACTGGGAAGGCTTATCTTGTAGAAGGAAAGAGTTGGGATGATACTGACAGTGATGAGGAAGATGGAGAAGTTGGTAATCTTGCACTTATGGCTATTGAGGGCAGTTCTTCATCTCCTAAGTCTGAGGTAACTTTTACTAATGCAGAAATGGTCTATCATCTTAGCAGTACTTTATCATGTGCACGTAGTGAAAATGATCGAATAATTCTTCAGAACAATGGTTTAGAAAAGGAGGTTAAATAATTAAGACTAGTGCATGTTAATCAGGGTGAACTGAAAGATAAAGTAGCTTTTCTTGATAATAGGGTTAATTACTATAAACAGCTAGAAACTATTCTTAAAGATAATATCACTAAACTTGAAACCAAGGTAAGAACCTACTATAATTCTTGTAAAGAGGCTAAAGAGTTTTTCAACAAGCAAGCTATAGGCAAAACTGTTGGTATAGGTTTTGGCTATAATGAGGTTGTTGGAATGTTAGGCATTAATACCCCTAACAGAGTTAGTGCTATAGATAGGGGTATACCACAGGTGTTTAAGGGTGTTAAAGACCCTCTCTTTAAAGAATCAATAGCAGAACCTTTGAATGAATCTTCCATCATTATTTAAGAGGAATTGCGTACTGAGGACCTTGCCAATGAAATTGCTCATTCCAACAAATGTGTGTCTGAGGGTTCTGTCAAAGTTGTTCCAGCAACAGAGACCAAACTAGACATTCATAAAGTGGAACAAAAGAACAACAAATCTAACATGCCAACTGTTAATCTGTCTCATAAAGCATGTAGTGTGGTGAATTGCATGTCTTGTGCATTTAATGTTATGTATGCTTATTTTAATAGTAAGCATGTATCTGATGATAAGACTGCTCCTCGTCAACATGTTAATTATAAGAAGCATGTTAGATCTAAAACTGCTAGTCCTCCCAAAACTAGAGTGGACAAATTCATACCTAAGCCTTCTCAGAAATGTGTTAAGGCTGGTTATAAATGGAAACGCTCTTTTGTTAAAGAGGTTGAAGTAGTTAAGATTAAAAATTTTGTTTTGTCTGACAAAGGCCAGTTCTTTAAGTATGTCGGACCCAATAAAGTTTGGGTTCCGAGGAAGGACTAATCAATTTGATATTGCAGGGTGTGGAACAGGTAAACCGTGTTGTGTGGATTCTGGACAGTGGATGTTCGAGGCATATGACCGGAGATAGAGCCCTGCTATCAAATGTGGTTGAGAAAGCTGGCCCAGTGGTTACCTTTGGAGATAACAGCAAAGGTTTAACTGAAGGATATGGCTGTTTGGAATCTGGAAATGTTATCATTGAAGATGTATCTATTGTGGAAGGTCTTAAGCACAATCTTCTCAGTATCAGTCAATTCTGTGACAAAGGATATGTTGTTTCATTTGATAAAGAGAAGTGTCAGATCCTTCACAAGAAGAATGGAAAGACTGCTCTTCAAGGAGTTAGGAAAGGGAACTTGTTCATAGCTGATTTGTATTCTGGATGCAAAGATGAAGTTAATTGTTTTTATGCTAAAGCTTCATCAGATGAAAGTTGGCTATGACACAAGAAGATGTCTCACCTCAACTTCAAAACAATGAACTCCCTAATCAAGAGGGAATTGGTGAGAGGTCTGCCTCAAATGGAATTTACACAGGAAGGACTGTGTGAGGCATGTCAGAAAGGAAAGTCAAAGAAAGCATCTCACAAGGGCACTGCCACATCTTCAATAACTGAACCACATCAGCTACTGCACATGGATTTGTTTGGTCCAGTTAATGTGATGTCTATGTCAAAGAAACAATATGCTCTTGTGATTGTTGATGACTATTCCAAATATACATGGGTTTTATTCCTACATTCCAAGGATGAAACTCCTCAAATGGTGATTGATCATGTGAAGTTGATTGAGATGGATTCTAAATTTCCTGTTAGAGCTATAAGTTCGGATAATGGAACTGAATTCAAGAATGCAGTCCTAAATGACTTTTGTGCAGATAAAGGGATAACAAGACAATATTCAGCCCCTAGAACTCCTCAACAGAATGGAGTGGTAGAAAGGAAGAATCGTACATTGATTGAAGCTGCAAGAACAATGTTAAGTGAATCAAGACTTCCAATGTACTTCTGGGCTGAAGCTGTAAATACTGCTTATTATACTTAGAAAAGAACTCTAATCAACAAGGACTTAATGAAGACACCTTATGAGATCATGAATAACAAGAAATCAACTCTCAAATACTTTCATGTATTTGGTGCTAAATGCTTTGTGCTTAAGGATGGAGATGTTAGACGTGGCAAGTTTGAGGCCAAGGCATATGAAGCTATTTTTTGTTGGTTACTCCAGAAGATCTTACATGGTGTACTTAATTGACAGTCACCAAGTGAAAGAAAGTGTCAATGTTACATTTGATGACACTAAACTCCCAAGTATCCAAACAGAAGATTCATCTAAAAAACTAAAGTTTGATAACTTGCTAGATTCAGAATCAGATGATGAAACTCCACCTGAGATTGATGCTGGTAATGATAATAACAATGATGATAATGATCATGGTGGTGGTGGTGGAAACATTGATAACAATAGAGATACCACTAACACTGGAGAAGAATCATCAAGACTATCTAGCAACAACTCAGGGGGAGGAAATGAAGGGTCAACTAGTCATTCACAACACCAGAATGAATTTCAAGGCGAATCATCAAGATCAAATCTTCCAAGACAAACTATTTGGAATAGAGCTCATCCTTTTGAGCTGATTATTGGTGATCCAGGTGTTGGAGTTCGAACTAGAAGTGCTACTTAGAATGAATGTCATTATTCAGGGTTTCTTTCTGAGATGGAACCAAAGAAGACCGAGGAAGCACTGAATGATCCTGATTGGGTGATTGTTATGCAAGATGAACTCAATCAATTTGAACAACAGCAAGTCTGGAAGCTGGTACCTAGACCAAAGAACAGGAAAGTAGTTGGTACAAGATGGGTATTCAGAAACAAGTTAGATGAAGATGGCATAGTGACAAGAAATAAAGCAAGACTGGTTGCTCAAGGGTATTCACAAGCTGAAGGCATTGATTATGATAAAACCTATGCAACAGTAGCTAGGCTTGAGGCTATCAGGATGTTCTTAGTATTTGCAGCTTACTCCAACTTTAGAATTTATCAAATGGATGTTAAGAGTGCATTTCTGAATGGTGAGATGGATGAAGAAGTGTATGTAGAACAGCCCCCTGGCTTTGAAAATCAGGAGTTGTTGGACTTTGTGTACTTTTCCTTCAAGGCTATCTATGGTCTCGAATAAGCCCCAAGAAAATGGTATGACACTCTTTCTGGTTTTCTTATAGAAAATGGTTTTGTTAGAGGTATCATAGACAAAACTCTTTTTTCTAAGAAACATAAAAATGATATGATATTAGTCTAAGTCTATGTGGATGACATCATATTTGGGTCTACTAATGATGATCTCTGTAAGAGATTTGCCAAGCTAATGCAGAGTAAGTTTGAGATGAGTATAATGGGTGAGATGAAGTTCTTTCTTGGATTACAAGTAAGTCAAAGGTTAGATGGTATATTTATTTGCAAATCCAAGTATCTCAAAGAACTCCTCAAGAAATATCACATGGAGGATTCAGCATCAGTAAGGACTCCATCATCTACAGCTGTCAAACTTGGAGCTTGTGATAATTCTATCAAGGTAGATGTTACAAGCTACAGAGGTATGATTGACTCCTTACTCTATCTTACTGCAAGTAGACCTGATATTATGCATGCTACATTCTTATGTGCAAGGTTCCAAGCGGATCCTAGAGATTTGCATCTCGTTGCTGTAAAAAGAATCTTGAGATATCTTAAGGGTACACCAAATCTAGGTATTTGGTACCCTAAAGATTTTGGTTTTAATCTTGTTGGATATACAGATTCTGATTATGCAGGTAATGTTGTGAATAGACAGAGTACCTCTGGGAGTTGTCAATTCCTAGGTGATAGATTGATTTCCTGGTATATCAAGAAATAACAAACTGTTTCCAATTCAACAGCAGAAGCTGAATATATTACTGTTGGAAGCTGTTGTGCTCAGATCTTATGGATAAGGAATCAATTGAAGGACTATGGCTTTGTATTGGACAAAATTCCAATTTTATGTGACAATACAAGTGTCGTAGCAATCTCCAACAACCATGTTTAACACTCGAGAACCAAACACATTGACATCCGGTATCATTTTATCAGAGAGCATGCCATGAATGGAACTGTGGAATTACATTTTGTACCCACAGAAGAACAAACATTAGATATATTTACTAAATTTCTTGATGAATCCACTTTTACCAGGTTAGTTGGTAAATTGGGTATATTAAACAGTCTTAGTGATTAATATCTCTTTCATGTTTGTTCTTAGTTAAAAACATTTTCTCTTGTTCTTATTAATTATGCATTATTGTCATTCCTTGTTTGATTTGTTAGCTTGATAATTTGAATATTTTTAAATAATCTATTTTCTCTAAAAATATTTTTCTCAGATTTTTATGATAAAATTGTAGAGAAATTTATTTTTATTGAAAATTTACTTATTTGGATTTATTCAGATTATGTTTCAGATTTTGTAATATGTTGTACTTATTTTTATGCATGTTTATATTAATTTGATGCATTTTTCATATTTTCAGTAATTTAGTTGCATTATTATTATTTTTCTGCATCTTTAATGAATCTACTGCATTTTATGTGTTTAATAATTGTTAAAATGTTTTAGTTGGCATTTATGTGACGAATTTTAGTTTTTTGATTTTCTGTAAATTTATTGCATTTTTCTTTTGTTATTCGTGTAAATTTTATGTAATTTATTTGCTTGTTTTTATTTCAGTCAGTTTTTCTATTTAAATTATGTAAACATTTTTCTGATCCAGTATTCTAGGTCATACCAGGTTTTACACTGTTATGACACTCGGTATGACTCTCTGTTCAATCATACTGAGTTTATCTTTAATTTTATTTCTATTTTCTCTATTTGTTTTCATATTATAGAGAGTCATATTGGCTTTGTGGGAGTATGACTCTCGGTATGACTGTTGGAGAGTCATACCGACAGTCATACTGGTATTATTCCTTTTCTATTAATTTTTATTTAATTTTTATTTGTTTAACTAACAGTCATTTTACTGATAGTCATACCAGCTTTTTCCTATAAATTCAATTGTTTTATTCAGTTTTGTACTAACAGTCATAAGCTCTTGTTTTTACAAAGCTCTTCACTTCTCTCTCGTTTCTTTTTCTAAAAACTTTGAATGGAATTGCTGCTATTTTTTTTGTGTGTGCAAGTAATTTTGTTCTTTTTATCTAAAATCATTTCTGAATAAATCTAATCAAAATTTTTATTTTGATTATTTAAAATCACTATTTGGTTAAGGATAAATTTGTGTGAATTTGTGGATTTTAATTAGTAGTTCTTATTAATTTGAAATTCCTAAATTTATTGTGGTTTGTTTATTTACATTAAAATGGCTGAAAATTTTGAGATTGAGCGTTTTAATAATTATGTTGGTTACTTTGACCCCCAGAGATGTTCTATTGAACATTTTAGACCGTGGATTCGTTTTTTAAATGAGCAGTCATGTGTAAGTCATTCGATTTGTGCATCTGCTGATTTAAAATTTGAACCTTTGCGTCTCTTGTGTTCAACTGTTGTTGTTGCTGATGGTTCTCAATCTTTTTCTTTTATTATCCAAAATCATCTGTACACAGTCACTAAGGGTATTTTATGTGATGTGTTAGGGTTTCCTACATATAATTTTGGTAGATTGCCTTCTGAGCAAGATTTGATTCAATTCTTTGCTAGTATCGATTATAGGGGTGATTTAATATTACCCAAGCTTTTAAAAAGTAATCTTGCTTGTGAATGGGATTTATTTTTTGATAGGACCAAAAACAACTTTCAAAGCATTACATCTCTTTTTACAGATTATTGATTTTGCTACTGTTTTTAATCGTAGACTTGACAATTGACATTGGTAGTCTTCTTTGGGATGTTATTGTGAGAAGAGTCAGTAATGCTCGTAAAGACGTTGATGATGGTAAGAGAGTCAAATGTTATTATTCTCGTTTCTTAACTCTTATCATCAATCATTTGCTTACTGATGAGCACACAATTTTGTTTCAAAATGCTCGCTCTACTGTCTCTCCAACCACCACACATGTTCTTTATCAGAGATTAAATACCTCTTCTAAGTTTCAGAGAACACCAGTGACTCCACTCTCTTATCTCAGAACCTGTCTTGAACCTCATGTTCAACAAGTCCTTGGTCAACCACAACCAGGGGCTTCATCCACTTCAGCAGGAACTTCAGGAAATACTCCACTACATGTAGTTTATCATATCTCTACTTCTACTTTTGCTGATCAAACCCAAGTGGTTAATAGGGCTGACCAAGAGTTTGTAGAACCACAAACTCTATCCCCGGTCATAGAGCCAAACACTGTGTCAATTCACTTGACCAATCAGCCTGATCCTGTTGTACTTGTCAGAAACATGAGTAGTAGTGAAGAAGATAATGCGAGTGAACCCGCAGCTCTGTCTCCACCTCCAAAGAAGAGAAGAACCTATAAGGAGATATCTATAAGCCCGTCTGTATCCTTTCAACAAGATATGGATTTAGAAATGGTCATTCAACAGTGTCTAGAGACACCCTCTCAACAGGGTGGATCTATTGAAATTCGCCAAAGGGCCATGACATCCTGTACTGAGTCGAGCACACTTCCATTACTCACAATGAGAGAAAACACATCTTTAGATTATACTCAGGAAACCTTGCAAGGAGAGCACTTAGGTGATCTACAATCGGTTACAGTAACTACCATAGTTACGGTAGAAGTGCCTTCACAGACATCAGAGGGAAAATCTGATTCTCTGCCATCTATAATAGAATAATTTTCTCCCCTCCCAGAGGGAACATCTCTGGCTCCCTTAAGGGATTTTCCACTCGCAGTTTTTACTGGAGAAAGTGGAAGGCATCCTGGTGAGTCTAACACTGAAACAATTCAGTTTTCAAATCAAAGTGATTTGTTAGACTTCACTAGGGACTGGGATTTGCGAACTCCCATTGCACCACCACTAACCTCTCTAGAAGGGGCTAGGGTGATTTTTAATGCAGATACATCATCTGGAAATCAAGATAGACAACTGATAGTGAGGAGTGAAAATCAAAAACAGAGTGAAACACAAGCACGTGAGCTGAGTGAAACACCACTGAGAGAAATTGAGGTGAGTGCGCACACTGACACAAACAATGCTTTGTTGTTAGCTCAGATAGCCGCTCTACATAAACAACTATCAGAAACCCAGGCTGAAAAAGAGATTCTAAAAGCACAAGTGGTTGAGCGGTCTTCTTCTTCCACATCTGTAACCAATCAGCTGGGTACTGTTAAAGATGATATTGAAGGCCTGGAGATTACTCTCCTTCCAAAAATGAATGACATCCAACAATCTCAGGTACTAGTGGCTTCAGACATCTTTGGACTTACAGATTCAAATACTCAAATATCAGAGAGTTTCAAGGAGATTGCTTCTATTTCTGCCCAGGTGGACTTCATTCAACAAACAATTGATGAAAATCAGAGGTTTAATGATAAAATATTTGCAATGATTGATGGAGGAATGGAGCATCTCAATGAAGGTATGAAGCACTTATACTTGATGATCAAGAATTCACATCAACCCACGGCTGAACAGAAGACATTCTTTGATGATGATGATGATGAGGGTGATGATAAGGATGAAGAAGGAGATGGAGGAGATACAAGTAGAAGAAAAGAGGATAATCCTAAAGCTGTTAAAGCTAAATCTGTAGAGGATTCCTCAACTAAGGGGGGATATAAGGAGAAGGAGAAGAAGGAGCTTCTGAAACTGGTAAGGACAAGGGGAATGGAAAGCTACTTCAAGATGATTTCTACTACCAAGATGAAAATGAAGACTTTCAATTTGATGCTGAAGACATCTTTGGTAAGGAGGAAGTTGAGAAGGAAGCTGACCATGTTGAATGGGATGATCAAGATGATATGTTCAACCCCGATCCTGTCTTTGAAGAAGAACCGAGGAAGCAACACGAAGATATAAGGAGGAAGCAAGATGAGAATGCTAAGGTCTCTCAGATTATTTCTGAAAAGCTCAAAATTCAAAAGTTGAGCATGAAGAGAAACAACGTCTTCATAGCTTAGAAGTTAAAGACCGGAGGCTAGACATCAGATTGAAGAAGGGTGAGAAATTGATTAAAGCTAAAGAGATGTTTTCATTCCCTCAGAAAGGATCAAACAATGATAGGGAGTTTATCAACCTTCTTCAAAAGTTCAAGAATGTCAATCCTGATAATACAATGTACATGAAAGCTCTAAAAGAAGAAATCTTAAGGATTATCACAGGATTTGATAGGGTAAGAAATGAGACAGTTATCTACGTATCTTGCCAAAGCATATGAACTCTTATAGTCTCTTTAGACTGTTTTGCTAGTAGATCTATGTCGGCACTGTGGGTTTTCATAAGCAGAGTGAAAGAATCTTCTCATCTAAATGTACTGATGCATGAACAACTTAAAGAACTTGCTACAAGGGCTAGTCCTCAAATTGTTGATGTTCCATTTGAAGTCAAATTTTACAAAGGAATAGCACTTCAATCCTGTGGAATGGACCTTGTGTCTTTAAAGAACTACCCTGCAATGCATCTAATCAAAATGGAAAATATGCTAAGGACAACTGGATTTGCTTCAGAAGAAAAGACTGAAGTGCTGACCTTATTCAAGACTATTGCATAGCCAACATAAAAAGGTATCATCAGTTGAAGAATATATTGAAGAAAGTCACAACTCAACCAGTCAGACCAACTAATCTCATATCTGAAAGTGATCGTGTCCTGGACAAAGAATTGCTAGATGCTTTGGAAGAGGGTGAAATGAGCGATCATTAGCTCCATTGTTTTTAATGTAATATGTATAGAGCTTAGGTAAATCAAGATAGGATCAATGTAATAAAATGTTCAGTCTAGAGGAACATCTATCTTGTATTTATCTTTAAATGTTTGAATCTGGAAATGTTATATACAAATCAGAACTTTCTTTTATTAATTACTTGGCTCTTAAAGTCTTATTTTTACTTGTTTATTTAGTTGAGTTATCCTCTAGGTATTTGGTTGTTATTCTCTAACAAACAAATAGGGGGAGATTGAAAGGCATATGTATAGGCCTATTTGTAAACATCGAGGATACAACTCAACGTAAACAAGTTTGTAATAAGTAAATAATAATCCAATTGTCACAGAAATCTCAAAGGATCATATCAGTCAGAAGAATAAAGATTAAAGTCATCCTACAGACTTGAAGTAATTCTACATTGAAAGAAGTTCAATTAATTGATCAAGCCTCATTGAAGTATTCAAGGAAGTGGATTTATTAAATTGACAGAGATTTCAGAAGTGTGACAACAAAGGTACATATTACAGTGGTTGATCAAAGTCAAAAGCAACAAATGGACCACAACTTTAAAAGTCAAAGTATGAAAAACAGACATTGCAGTTAGTCACTTATGAATCAGACAGTACATCAAGTGTCAACATTATTCAATGGAAGTTCTTCATCAAATTCAGTGGTTCAAGTCAAGTGAGCTCTCAAGACATTAAATTAATTCTCTTTTAATTAATCAAATCTCTAGTTAATTAAATCAATAATTTAATTCAAAATGAATTAAATTATTCCTTAAATTAATTAATGAGTTAATTAATTTAGAGATAATTTAATCAATGATAATATTTACTTCTATTTTAATTAATCTTATTATTTAACTAATTTAATTAGTTAAATAATTCTTCCAGAATTAATTTACTAATTAAATTAATTAATAGATTAATTATACTAGAATTAATATACTAGCATGACTCTTTGTTAATACACATATGACCTAATTGAATACTAGTACAAACTATCATACCAACAGTCATACTACCAGTATGACTATCTGTACGAGGAGTCATACAAGCATTACAAAGAGTCATACAAGGCAATTTTTGAGAGTCATGGTCGGTAATATAAGTTATATTTAACTTGATTTTTGTTTCATTTAATTCCGCAATTATTTGTTCTTGAATTGTATTTTCTTAAGAAGAACAAATTCGATAAAACGATATAGTTTGTATTCAACTCGCTCTTCTATAAACTTATCGGGACCTAACAGGTTTAACAATTATTATCTAATTGGAACTACCCATAAATTCAAGAGAAAAGATATTTATGAATTTTTACATATTTGTTTTTAGAAATTATCAAAATTAACTTTTAAGTATTTAAATATAATTTTATTATTAATCAAATACACTTTTTAATATTAGATCTAACGGTAATTATTAATTTGGTCGTATAGTGATCGTACACGGACCAAATCGATTTGAATTTTTTCTTAAATTGATTTTAATATTTTATTGAAAGTAACATAGAATTTCTAAATTTAGAAGGATCGGGAAAAAAAATTAAATTGGTGCTACAATAAAAAAAAAATATTTATTAAAATTTTGATACTCACTTTACTATTTGGGCTCTATCTTGAGTTTTAGAAATCGAAATTTGGTGATTTTACAGCCCACGCGTAACTAACGAAATTATCTTTAATTTAATGATGGTTTAATAATTAGTATCTAACTGAACCTACCCATAAACTAAAGAGTAAAGATAATTACGAATGTTTACATAAATATTTTATTCAATATAGAAAACCCATTTATAATTGATTTAAATTATCAAAATACACCTTTTAGTATTTAAATATATTTCTACTATTAATCAATACACTTTTTAATATCAAAACCAACGGTCCTTATCTATTTATTTAAGATCTAACGACTCTTATTAATGCGGACCGACTATCGAAGTTTTGGATAAGGTCTCTCTTACGCTTATTAAGGATTTAATTTAAACATGTTAAAATAATTAAAATTCAGAAACAAAATTTTGAGAACGCGTTAATTATAAATTTTATTTCCATATAATCGAATGTAAGCTTGAATCGTATCAAATATCACCACGTCTAGAATACCAGTAAATTCCTGAGAAAAATATAAAAGAATCATATCAACCATCATTCCTCCTAAAATACGAGTGAATTTCAGGGTCAAAATTTATGATTCGGTTGACCTCTTATCTGACATCTTATATGTCTTAGGGGTTGTTTGATAACACTTAATAGGCTCTTAATGACAAAATTTCTTACTCGGTCAGAGGTTTAGGATTTTTAATTGATTATCAAATGCACTGAATGAAACCAAAATTGGCTTTTTGGTTAAGCATGATAACCTTCACTTATTCGGTAAGTGAGACTCTGAATAAGGTTTTTTTTTAATATCTACCCATGCCCCCAACTACACGTTATTTTCATTCTTCCTATTCTCTGTGTTTGTACGGCTGTTGTCCTACTATATTCAGGTGCACATAAGTTCCATTAAAGATATCAAATTCTTGTTTCTTATGTTTAAGCATCAAACTATGCAGGCTCTTACGTAATAGCATCATAACATGTGTTTTTTTTTACTTTCATCATTATATGCTCCCTCTCTGCTCTCTCTGTGTTGTTATTATGATTCAAAACTTTTAATGTTATATGAATTAATTAATAAACGTTATTGCTTAATAATATCGTGGTGTTATTTCATAGACACCCACCGTACTGATCTACTCTTTTTTATTAATCATATAGTTCACCATGTACTCCACCAGGAAAAAATTAGTTTGCCATGAATGTACCCATTAATTGACAATGAAGTAGTCTAAAGTAATACCCAACACATGAAATTTAAATTACATGATCAGTATGATCGAGAGAACAAAGATTGTTACAATGAAATCAATAATGTATTTGTTCCTGCCCATCCGCCTAGACATGGTTTCCATTATTTTTTTACTCATGCCTGCATTGTTATCCACCCCATGTAGTTGCATTAAGGAAACAGAATAATAGCATAATTAACTCAAAACCATACTTGCAAGTAGGTGGTGCAATAAAGTAGAATAAACTATAAAGTAATACCCAATACCTGAATTGATTGTATAAAGTCTATATCTTGTTAGTTTTTCATACAAAAGAGAAGAAACATATACTAATACATTAAACTAACTACTCCAATTCTCGGTTGTTAAACTCTAATTACGATAATATTGGTGTCATCTAACACCTTAAAGACCAGTAACTCTAATAATAAATATTGCATTAGGTATGGAAAAAACTCCCACTGAGGCTCAAAAGAAGCCTAGAGTCGTCTGGAAAAATGAAAGCATTACGAAAACATTTCTAGAAGCGTGTATTCGCGAAGCAGCCGAAAATGGAAGACAAGGCAGCAGTCTTAGACCACAATCATGGGAAAAAGTGATTAAAACACTTCAACAAACTCAGAATTTTGTTGTTGACCAGAGACAAGAAAAAAATAGCTATGATTATACTAGATACAAATATCAAGCCTGGTGCAGACTCAAAAATAAGACAGGAAATCTCTATGATGCATCAACTAACATGTTCAATCTATCCGAAGAAGAATGGAAACAAGAAATACAAGTTTTTTTTTCTTTTTTCTTTTTCATACAAATCGCTCATCATATATCATATTAATTCTAACATAAGACATCGTAAAACTTTTAATACATGCCAACCCAAAGGCAGAGCCCATAAAGACTTCACCTCTATTATTTCCGGACCTTTGTACTCAACTATATGATGGTGTTACTGCTACCGGTGTCAATAGTTGGGGGCCTACAGCTAAGAGAAGTAGGAATAACCAGTGTCAGTCTGAGGTACATGAAGTGGTTGATAGTCCTATCAATGTTGAAGGTCAGGGATCTTATGAACCTCCTGAAATTAATCCTAACCTTGAAGAAGAAACACCACAAGTGCCAGAAAATAATAACACTCCAAAAGAAGATAGTCCGAGGCCTAAAAAGAAACCGAAGCAACCGGTAAACAAACCTATTAACAACCAATTTGAAGAAAAAATGTCCAAGGCACTAGATATCATAGTGCAAAAAAGCAATGGACCTACAAATAAAGAATGCAAGGATAAACTAAAAAGCCTTGGTGGGTCGGCTGAAAATCCATTGTATCAACTAGCACTTGGAATATTTTGTGAGAGTGAAAGTCACAGAGAAGCATGGATGAATCTAGATGTTGATGAGGCCGAAATTTGAGTCAGACTGATTTCGCGAAAGTTAGGCCTATCTGTAGGATCTTCATAACTTATTCCGTTTAATTTTGCTTGAACCTATTTGTTTAGTTTTTTTTCCCAGACTTTAATTTGGGATTTTTCTAGACTACTTAGTTCAATTTTATTTGGAAAACTAGATTTTATGTGATCTAGATTTTAGATTTTGTTTTCCCAGACTTCATAATTGATATTATGTGATCTATAATAAATGCCATAATTTCTTATTTGTCTTTTGTTAGGATCGGATATGGATATTAAAGATATATTGGTATGCATGCTGATATATTAATATTTGACTCAACATCAAAAACAAAGAAGACCGAGGAAAAGAGACCTCACTTCGGCTTTTACAGGGCATGCTTACACATTAGAGTTGTTGACAGGTCGAGGCACACAATTTCATGAGTTAACGTGCTTGTCTCGAATGGCCTCTGTGCGATTATGTTATCATTTTAGAGAAAAAAAATTGGTTACAAGATAGTCGATATATTACAGTTGAAGAAAAAATGGCGCTATTTTTAATAGTCATTGGACATAATGAATGCTTTCAGGTGCTCAAACATGATTTTCAACACTCTTCTCAAACTATTCATAACTGTTTTCATGAGGTACTAAATGGAAAGATGGAATTCGCAAAAGAAATTATAGTGCCAACGTCATTTGATCCAAACCCAGATGTTCCAGGCAACCATAAGGCATTAAGAAGAATATTTTCGGTAAATCTATTATTTATACTAATTCATTAATAATTTATATTTACATATTTCTATATTTATACATAACTATTTTTTGTTAATACATGGAGCGGTTGGCGCACTAGATGGTACACTTATCCATGCAGTTATTCCTAATGATCAACAAACTTGTTATAGAGGAAGGGGAAGAGGTGAATGCTATAAAAATGTTTTAGGAATATGTGATTTTAATATGATTTTTACCTTTGTTTGGGCTGGTTGGGAAGGAGTTGCGCATGGTTCAAGAGTTCTAACAAAAGTGGCATTTGATCCAGACGCGGGCTTTCCCTTTCCTCCACCAAGTACGTAATATTATCTTTATTCATTTTAAAATTTACAATCTTTCTTGTTAATCACTATTTAAGTAGATCTTTTTTAAAAAAAATTACAGATAAGTATTATTTATGTGATGCTGCATATATAAACACAATAGGATTTATGTCGCCATTTCGCAATACAAGATATTGGCAAGCAGATTTTAATAATCGTCGTGCTTCGACAAGACAAGAAAAATTCAATCATGCGCATGCACGACTCAAAAATATTATTGAACCAGCATATGGAGTGTTAAAATCAAGATTTCTGATCCTAAAACAAATGGCTCCATATCCTTTTCCCGTACAAAGAGATATAGTTGTAGCTTGCTTTGCGGTACATAATTTTATTAGAATGGAGAAAATTGATGATACTTTATTTGCTGAGTATGACAATGCTTCAAGTTCAGACGAGGAAAAAGGAGATGGAAATGAAAATCAGTTGAACCGAGAACAACACTATAGACAACAATGGGGGCCTCAAGGAGTACAATATATGAATAATTTGCGTGATCAAATTGCAAATCAATTAGAAAGATTGTAGATTTCGTTACTAGTGCTTTTTTCTAAATAATTGTGGCACATTGTAATCTATTCTTTTTGGATTTTTTGTGGTATTTGAGGACAAAGTAGTAAATGTAATGTTCATTCAGTAAATTTAGAATTCAGAAAAAAATTTCATTCAGTGTATTCAGAAAAATTAATGATTCAGTATTTTTTATTCGGATTTATCAAACAACCCCTTAGAAAATGAAATTGTTCGGAAAGTGTCAATTTTAAAGTTATCTGGTTTGGTTACAACTTACAAGTTACAGCGAACATTATTACTAATTTTCTTTTTGTAAGTTTAAATTTTTACAAAATAGCAAAAATTACTTCTCGTGTTTTACATTATTAACTTACAGTTTTCTAAGAAGTGAATATCTATAAACAACTCATTATGTCTCAAATTAGTTCTTGCACTTTTTTTATTGTTAAATTGATCAATTTTTGATTAAATATACACATATACATTATTATATAATAAATTCTTTTAAAAACATAGTTTGTAATATATGTCAAAATATTGAAAACTTCAATTTATATATAATGTTTTTTAGTTTTCATCTAAAATTAGTCAATCAAACAAAAACCTAAGTAAAACACTTAGGGCCCGTTTGTTAATCATCCAGACTATTAATTATTCACAAATATTAACAATTCAAAAAAATGTATTCAGATTTATCTAGATATTTTAACTATTCAAATCATCGGGATTATTAATCATCCAAAAATATTAACAATTCAGAAAAATGTATTCAGATTTAACAAACGATCCCTTAATTTTGGATCCAAAAAGACGTAATTTTTACGAAAAATGCAAACCAAACAATAACATATATTCCATCTGTGAATACTGAATATGTTTTTTCACTTGTGAACAGATTTTATTAGCTCGTTTGGATAAACTTCAAAGGGGGGCGTTCCACAGCCCCCGTTGGATATTCCCATGCCCTCAACATTGAGGGCGTTCTCAATGTTTCATTGAGGGCGTCCACAATGTTTCATTGAGGGTGTTTGTTTTTAAACATTCATCACAAAAATAGTGGGCATGTTTTTCTATATACGTATAAATTTAAATTCAAATTTTGCACAATTTTCTATTTTTATTTAATTTTTCAGGTAAATTTACAAATTATCTAAAACTGGGCGCCCTCAATGTTTCATTGAGGGTGCCCTCAATACTTCATTGAGGGCGTACGTTTTAAAAAATAATCATAAAATAGAAAAATAATATAATAATAATAAATATTTATTTTTTATTTATTTTTCATTTTAATTTTTCTGCTTCTGCTTCAACTCTGATTTTGCCTTTTTTAATTTTATAATTTCTTTTATTAAAATAAAAAATAATATAATATTCATTTATTTGGAATATTTTATTTCATATTGCTATTTATCTTATTTTTACATTTCGAAGATTAAAAAATAATAATTAATTCATTTTTTTCAAATATTACATTTTATATGGCTATTTATTCTATTTTTCCTTTTTTTAATCAAAAAATAATATAATATCCATTTTTAATATTTATCGTAAATTTTTTGATGATAATGGTGATGAAATTCGTGAAACAGTAGATGTTGATGATATTGATGATGGTGTTTTTGTTTTTTGGCGTACTAAAACGGGTTGTGTGGGTTTCGATTCGGTACCCGACACCCTCAATGTTTCATTGAGGGCGTAGTAAGGGTAATAAAGTAATTTTAATAGTCACCCTCAGTGTTACATTGAGGGTGCAGTAAGGGCATTACTATATTTTTATATTTCCTTTTTGTATATTTTGTATATTTTTATTTAATTTTTCTTTTTTGTATATTTTTATTTAGTTTTTCAAAGTGACTACCCGTAACGAAACATTAAGGTGGTTGACCCTATTTATTCTCCTCGAATCATTACTTACATTGCTATTACTACTACTATTTTTAGTTGTCTTATAATGTTAATAGTGAGTGAGTACGATTACTTGAGTATGTATAAATTTAGAGTATAAGGTATATGATTTAGGGTATAGGATATAGGGTTTAGGGGTTAGGGGTTAGGTTAACCCCTAAACTTTAAAATTTCCAATCTTTCTCTTGTATAACTAAAATCTTTGAATCTTTTCTAGTTGATAGTGTTTATAGTGAATATGATTACTTTGTTGTGTATGAATTTTAATTCAAATTTTGTCTTTTTACAATTTTTATTTAATTTTTCAAGTAAATCTACAAAGTAATTAAAATGAGTGAAAACAATTCAACAATTAAAAAATTAATGAAAATAAGGTAAAATTCGTCACAAAAATGGTAACTACGGTTACTTGTGTGTGTATGAATTTTAAATTTAATTTTCACTTTTTTTTCTAATTTATTTAATTTTTCAAGTAAATTTACAAAGTAGTTAAAAATGAGTAAAAAAAATTCAATTATTAGAAAATTAGTTGAAATAAGGTAACATTCGTTAGAAAAATAGTTACTACGATTGCTTGGGTGTGCATGAATTTTAATTTTGACTTTTTATATATTTTTAAAATTAATTTTTTTAAAAGAACGCCCTCAATGAAACATTAAGGGCGCCCTCAATGAAACATTGAGGGCAAACATATATTTATCATTATTGTAAATTTACCTGAAAAATTAAATAAAAAGAGAAAATTATGCAAGATTTGAATTTAAATTTATACATATCCAGAAAAACATGCCCACTATTTTTGTGATGAATGTTATATTTTTTTCTAATATTCTTCCCCGTAATAAAACATGGAATTGTTAGACCCCGTTTCTTCTTCTCTCCTTAGAATCATTACTTACATTGCTGCTGCTACTACTACTACTACTACTACTACTACTACTACTACTACTACTACTACTATTACTACTAATACTACTATTTTTAGTATTCTTATAGTGTTAATAGTGAGTGAGTACGATTACTTGGGTGTGTATGAATTTAGAACATAGGGTACAGGATTTAGGATTTAGGTATATGATTTAGGTTTATGGGTTAAGGTAACCCCTAAACTTTAAAATTTCTAATATTTTTTTTATATAACCAAAATCTTTGAATCTCTTTGTAATTGATAAGTTGATTAGGCATGATGCGTACCATTTTATTTGATCTCTGGTGCTATCTATAACATCGTCATTGTTTAAAGTTTTATTTGAGTTGTTGGACAATGTTTCTTATTCTCTCGCAAGTATACGTACCTCCATTGCTACTACTACTATTTTTAGTTGTCTTGTAGTGTTTGTAGTGAGTATGATTACTTTGGTGTGTATGAATTTAAATTCAAAATTTTCCTTTTCTTATATTTTTATTTAGTTTTTCAAAGTGATTGCCCGTAACGAAACATTAAGGTGTTGTACCCTGTTTATTCTCCTCGAATCATTACTTACATTGCTATTACTACTACTATTTTTAGTTGTCTTATAGTGTTAATAGTGAGTGAGTACGATTACTTGGGTATGTATAAATTTAGAGTATAGGGTATAAGGTATAAGATTTAGGGTATAAGATTTAGGGGTTAGGGGTTAGGGTAACCCCTAAACTTTAAAATTTCTAATCTTTCTCTAATATAACTAAAATCTTTGAATCTTTTGTAGTTGATAGTGTTTATAGTGAGTATGATTACATGGTTGTGTATGAATTTTAATTCAAATTTTGTCTTTTTACAATTTTTATTTAATTTTTCAAGTAAATCTACAAAGTAGTTAAAATGAGTGAAAACAATTCAACAATTAGAAAATTAATGAAAATAAGGTAAAATTCGTCACAAAAATGGTAACTACGATTACTTGTTTGTGTATGAATTTTAAATTTAATTTTCACCTTTTTTCCATTTTATTTAATTTTTCAAGTAAATTTACAAAGTAGTTAAAATGAGTAAAAAAAATTCAATTATTAGAAAATTAGTTGAAATAAGGTAACATTCGTGTTATGGATTAAAAAATGTACTTGTAAATTAAATGCTAAGGTTTAAGAGAGCTTCGAGCTTTAATGGTTGCTCTTGTTGTCGGGGACTAACTCGGTCCTAACAAGATGCCTACGTATCTCTAGTGTTTAGAGAATCAAGCCAATAAAACATAGTTCTTGGTGTTGCCCTCGGGGCTATGGCGGCATGGGCAACCAAGGACGTAGTGACTTGTATGTGCTTATTCGAGGATGAAGTCTAAAACGTTGTAGATGACGTATGGAGCTATGTCCAAAACGTAGTAGAGGACGTATGGAGTTGTGTCCAAAACGTAGTAGAGGACATATGGAGCAGTGTCCAAAACGTAGTTCTGAGATGAGGGGTCAGACCCTTTATATAGGCGTTTAAAAGCCTAATGGATAAGTATTGACTTTCTTGAAGAATAAGTTTTATCCTTGACGGTGGATAAGTATTGACTTTCTTGAAGAATAAGTCTTATCCTTATTGTAGGATAAGGAATGTGACTAGTTATTTCCTTTGATTGAGATTCTAGATCTTTCTTTGTAGAAGTCAGACTTTTTGGATGATTTTATCACACTTTAGACTCTTTTTATGAGCTGTATATTTTCCCTATTTATTAATTACGAAATTAATAAATAATTAGGGTTTCGGGCCTTTTTATCGGGCCTAACTCTTGAACCAATCTAGGTCTAATTAATACGTCATTAATTATTTTTGTAGGGTTATTTTTAGCCCATATCATTTGCCCGCCAACTTCTATGATAATGCACTAGGTTTTCATAGAAGTTATACCGGTCTTTTTCGAGACTTGGGGTCTTTTTATCCCTTACCTGGGACTTACTACCCTTTTTTGGGGATTTTTATATACACTAGTGTTTCACGAATATCATCTTGGTGTAAAGTGTGGAGCGACCTACACATTTACGACAATTTTGCCTTATTCGAGGCTAGCTTGACATTTGCATAAGCCTTTTATGTCTTATACCGTCTTGTTTTGGCTTCAAGCCTTTCATTGAGCATATCGAATGATGGGGTTTGGACTGAATGTCTTAGGTTTTCTGGGGTTTCAACCCTTCACCTGCTTTCTAGGAAGCTCATGATTTCATCGAACCTTATTTCTACTTAGTCTCGTTAGATATGTCCTACGAGGATATATCGTCTGTAATAAATCTTCAGGTTTAAAGTGCGCCATGTTCTAGGCCTCTCTTTCAAGTCTTTCGAGATTGTAGGAGCTTCGTCCTAACACGCTCTTAACTCGATATGCTTCTCCCCAATTAGGAATCAAGTACCTTTTTTGTCCATTTCTGGATGTTTCGACTTTCTGGTTGTAATAGAAAGATGCTCGTTTCTGATGTTCAACTATCTTGGCATTTGCCTCATCTCTAACTTCATCAATTAGATCTAAATCTAGCCTCAAGCCTTCTTCATTTTCTTCTGGCTCATAAGCCTCAACTCTTGGAGATGTGTGAGTAATCTCCACTGGAACCACTACCTCTGCCCCATATGCCAAGAGAAAGGGGTTTGCTCCAGTGGTGACTTTACAAGTAGTACGATATGCCCATAGTATGGGGAACAATTCATCTACCCAAGTGTTTCTAGAGCGTTCAACTCTTTTTTTCAGTCCATCCAGGATAATTCGATTGGCAACCTCAGCTTGCCCATTTGCTTGAGGATGGGCAACAGAAGTGAAGCGTAACTTGATATCATTCTCGTCACAATACTTCTAAAATTCATCATTGTTGAACTGAGTTCCATTGTCTGTGACCAAGATACGTGGAATCCCGTATCTACATATCACATTTTTCCAGAAGAAATGCATCACTTGCTTGATGGTTATCTTGGCCAAAGGCTTAGCCTCAATCCACTTGGTGAAGTAGTCGATTGCTACTATCAAGAACTTTATTTGCGCACTTGCCATTGGAAATGGTCCAAGTATATCCATCCCCCACATGACAAATGGGATATGTGAGTTTATGGATGTCATCATCTCTGGTGGTTGTCTAACCACCGGTGCATGCTTTTGGCATCGTTCACATTTCTTTACATAGCTCTTAGCATCTTCAAGTATGCTTGGCCAATAGAAACCTAGACGAGTGATTTTATGAGCAAGGGCTCTGCCCCCCAAGTGCTGCCCACAAATTCCTTCATGTACTTCCCTTAGGGCCAATTCTGCCTCTTGGGGTCTCAAGCATTTCAGATATGGAACAATGAAAGACTTTTGTATAGGATTCCCTCAATCAGAGCATAACTTAATGCTCTCACATATAGCTTTCGTGTTTCTGAAGTGTCGTTGGGTAACCATCCAGTTTCCAGATGAGATTTGATGGGATCCATCCAACAACTGGCAACACCAATGGGTGCTACCAACTTTCCATTGATGCTTGGGGTCTTCAAGACTTGGAAGTATACACTTCCTGCATAGTTTTCAATTTCAGAAGAGGCAAACTTAGACAAGGCATCGGCCTTCATGTTCTCTTCCATTGGAATGTGCTCCACATAGCATTCATCAAACTGAGTCATGATGGCCTTAACAAGTTTTAGGTACTTGGCCATGACTTTATCTCTGGCCTCAAACTCCCCATTTACTTGGGAAACCACTAGCCTCGAGTCTCCACACACTTTTAGAGTTTTAACTCTCAAGGCTCCAGCCAGCCCTAAGCCAGCTATCAGGGCTTCATACTCAGCTTCATTGTTTGTCGTTGGGAAGTCCAGTTTTAGTGCGTACTCTATGAGAAATCCATCAGGACTTTGTAGCACCAAACCTGCTCCACTTGATTTTGTTTTTGATGCTCCATCAAAATAGAGCACCCAACATTCTTTGGACACCATGTCTTCATCTTTCTTGTCTTCATCTATCACTTCCTGCCCCCCGACTTCCTGGTTGTCAATAGTGCACTCAACCATGAAGTCAGCGAGTGCTTGAGCTTTTATGGCCGTTCGAGGCTTGTACTTGATGTCAAATTCTCCCAATTCAATGGCCCATTTGATCAACCTTCCACTAACTTGAGGGTTATGCAAGATGTTTCTTAGAGGCTGATTGGTCAAGACCGTTATCCTGTAAGACTGGAAGTATGGGCGCAACTTTCTTGAGGCCATTATCAAGGCTAAGGCAAACTTCTCTATCGTAGAGTAGTTTATTTCTGCCCCATGTAGAATCTTACTTACGTAGTAGATGGGTTTCTGAACCTTCAATTCTTCTTTTACCAAAACGGCTCCAAGGGCTGTGTTAGAAACCGCCAAGTACAAATAGAGAATTTCTCCTGGCTTTGGCTTTGCCAACAGTGGTGCCTCAACCATGTATTTCTTCAGGGCCTCAAAGGCCTCTTGGCTTTCAGTTGTCCACTCAAAAATTTTCACGTTCTTGAGTTCTTTGAAGAAAGGTAAGCACTTCTCTCCTGACTTGGAGATGAATCTTCCCAATGCTGTCACTCTTCCCGTAGATGGTATATATGATCGGCGTTATCGAGGCTTTTAACCAACATGTCATCCACATAGACCTCCATAGTTTTTCCAATTAGGTGTTCAAAGATTTTGTTCACCAATCTTTGGTATGTTGCCCCTGCATTCTTAAGTCCAAATGCCATGACTAGATAACAGAAAACACCAAAGTCAGTGATGAATGATACCTTGGAGATGTCATCTTTGTGCATTTTGATTTGGTTGTATCCACTAAAGCCATCCATGAAACTTAGCATCTCGTGCCCAGTTGTTGCATCTATTAGGGTATCAATCCTTGGTAAGGGAAAACAATCCTTAGGACATACATCGTTCAAATCGGTGAAGTCTACACACATTCTCCATTTTCCATTGGCTTTTTGACCATCACCGGGTTAGCCAACCATTCTGGGAATTGTATATCTTCAATGAACCCGGCCTCTAGAAGCTTTTCTACTTCTTGTTTAATGGCCTCTTGCCTCTCTGGAGCAAAATTTCTCTTATTCTGTTTCACCATCTTCCTTTCAGGATCCACATTCAATTTATGGGTTATCAATTGGGGATAAATCCCTGGCATGTCAGCCGCTGTCCAAGCAAAAACATCATTGTTCTCTTGAAGAAAAGATATGAGCTTGTTTTTCAATGGTTCAGCAATAATGCTCCAACATAAGTCACCTTCTCCGGTTCACCAGGGACTAAGGGAATTGGGATTAAATCCTCAGCTGGTTTCCCTCTTCGGTCCTCATTATCACTAGTATCCATGTCTTCAATGAGGGGAACCTGCCCCCGATTCCATCAGGCCTTAACGAGGCTACGTAACAACTTCTAGCCATCTTTTGGTCTCCCCGTTCTTCACCAATTCCATTCCTCGTTGGGAACTTGATTTTCAAATGATAAGATGAGGCAACGGCCTTGAACGCATGAAGACCCGTCCTTCCCGGGATTGCATTGTAGGTCGAAGTTGCCTTTATAACTATGAAGTTTAACATCTGAGTAGATGTATTCGACCCTTGTCCCATTGTCATTGGGAGTTGGATAGTGCCTTCCACCTTTGACTCCACTCCATTGAATCCATATATGGGCATGTTCGAGGGTGTCAACTGAGAGTCAATATAGCCCATCTTGATGAAAGCATCATGGAACAAGATGTCCACTGAAGCTCCACTGTCGACCAAAACTCTCTTTGTTTCAGAATTCCCTATCACATGTACGATGACTAAGGGATCATCGTGGGGAAACTTCACTCCCTCCAATTCAGAATCATCAAAACCTATTGATACTTCTGTTCGGGCACGTTTCGGTTCTTCTCCGACCACAATCATTACTTCTCGGGCATAGGCCTTTCTTGAGTTTCGGGAGGACCCAGCAGCAGTTGGTCCTCCGAATATCATGTTGATAACTGGCCCTCGGGGCTTGGGATTTCAATCTTGATCGTTGTCCCTTCTGTCATAATCCTTCCTTTCATAGTTTCCTCTTTGACTTCCTTGATTTCCATCCTTGGTGAATTTATTGAGCTTTCCTCTCCGTATCAGAAACTCGATCTCATCTTTCAATTGTCTAAAATCATCCATGTCGTGACCAACTTCTTTGTGGAACCGACAAAATTGGTTTTGATTCCGTTTAGACATGTTAGTCCTCAGTGGCTTCGGCCATCGGAGATCCTCCTCCTTTGCTATTTCCATTAGAATTTGGCTCATGGGAGTGTTTAATCTTGCATACTCCGTAAACTTTGGCCCAAAATTGTTCCTCTTGGGTGGAGAATCAGAATCCTTTGACGTTCTAGGAAAATTTTCCTTGACGTCGTACTCCTGAGTTTCCTTTCTTTTCTTTGAATTTCCACTGCCACCAGCAGTGGGTTCATACTTTCTCATGCTTTCTTCAGCCTTGATGTACTTTCCGGCTCTATCTTGGAGCTTCAGCATGCTCTCGGGTGGATGTTTTGCCAATGATCTTTTAAAGTGATCATCAGTGGTTCCTTGCTGCAGAGCTATCATAACTACTTTGTCCTCTAATTCCGGGACTTTCAGAGCCTCCCGGGTGAATCAGTTGATATAATCCCTTAGGGCTTTATTCTTTCCTTGTTGGATTCCCATGAGTGATGCAGAGCTTTTATCATGCACCCTTCCACTAAAAAACTGATTGATGAATGCTTTGCTTAGTTCCTTAAAAGACCCAATAGAGTTAGGAGGTAGACGGCTGTACCAACGTTGGGCCATGCCCGCCAAGGTTTGTGGAAACGCCCTACACTTGACCGCATCATTGGTTGGCTGCAACAACAGTGCATTAGAGAAGGTTCTTACATGATTCGGGGGATCTCCCGTTCCATCATAAAATTTGATCATTGGCATCTTAAATTTCCTGGATATAGTAGCTTTCATGATGTCTTGAGTAAACGGTGGTGTAGGATCATCAGGATCTCCTAGGGGTAACAGAACACTAGGATCGCCCCTTGGGGCTTCAGCCCTCTTGGTTCTTCTTGGTGTTGGGTCCAGGTTGATTATCGGGACTCTTCCAGTTGCTTGGCTTTGTGCTTTCGCGGCTTCCTGTTCTGTCAGTAATTTCTTGAGCCTTACAACCTCCGCCTCATGGGCCGCAATTTTTTCCTTAGTAGTTTGGGGTTGTTCCCGATTTGTTTGGGAAGAACGCCTCCTTCTTGGGGCAACATCCCTCTCTTCTGCAGATGTATAATTCTAGTCCTCTGTATAGGGACCCCGAGTAGTCTTGAATCAAAGGGGTCCGTCGAGTTTGAGTTTGTTGATTTTGGGGTCCTAGACCTTGTATATAAGGATGAACGTATGCCTCATGGTAAGTGGGATTGAGACCACTACCGCCCGCCATGGGTTGAGGTGGCATGCCATAGCTTGGCATCCCAAGAGTTTGAGTTGCGTATTGGGGAATATCCATAGTATGAAGTTGAAGGCCACTTGGTGCATTCATGAGCAGTGGGGAGATTAGTTGCTGGAGAGTGGTCTCTTGTGGATTAGATCCATGGACGACCATTTGTAGGGGATTCGCCCCTTCAACCGAAATCGGGATTTCCGGTCCTTGAGTGTTGGTGAGGGGGATATTCGCCCCTTGAATGCCAGTAGTTGGCGGTGGTTGATTTCTGTGAGTATCAGCCTTAGAGGTGATAGGAAGCTCCTCAGAAGTTTGAGTATCTCGAGTTGTTCTTCGTGTGTTTGCCATGGTTGATGTTGTCTTCCCACAGACGGCGCCAAATGTTATGGATTAAAAAGTGTACTTGTAAATTAATTGCTAAGGTTTAAGAGAGCTTCGAGCTTTAATGGTTGCTCTTGTTGTCGGGGACTAACTCGGTCCTAACAAGATGCCTACGTATCTCTAGTGTTTAGAGAATCAAGCCAATAAAAACGTAGTTCTTGGTGTTGCCCTCGGGGCTATGGCGGCAGGGGCACACCAAGGACGTAGTGACTTGTATGTCCTTATTCGAGGATGAAGTCTAAAACGTTGTAGATGACGTATGGAGCTGTGTCCAAAACGTAGTAGAGGACGTATGGAGCTGTGTCCAAAACGTAGTAGAGGACGTATGGAGCAGTGTCCAAAACGTAGTTCTGAGATGATGGGTCAGACCTTTTATATAGGCGTTTAAAAGCCTAATGGATAAGTATTGACTTTCTTGAAGAATAAGTTTTATCCTTGACGGTGGATAAGTATTGACTTTCTTGAAGGATAAGTCTTATCCTTATCGTAGGATAAGGACTGTGACTAGTTATTTTCTTTGATTGAGATTCTAGATCTTTCTTTGTAGAAGTCAGACTTTTTGGATGATTTTATCACACTTTAGACTCTTTTTATGAGCTGTATATTTCCCTATTTATTAATTACGAAATTAATAAATAATTAGGGTTTCGGGCCTTTTTATCGGGCCTAACTCTTGGACCAATCTAGGTCTAATTAATACGTCATTAATTATTTTTGTAGGGTTATTTTTAGCCCATATCAATTCGTCAGAAAAATAGTTACTACGATTGCTTGGGTGTGTATGAATTTTAATTTTGACTTTTTATATATTTTAAAATTAATTTTTTTAAACGAACGCCCTCAATGATAAATTGAGGGCGCCCTAAATGAAACATTGAGGGCAGGGGGATATTTATTATTATTGTAAATTTACCTGAAAATTAAATAAAAATAGAAAATTATGCAAAATTTGAATTTAAATTTGTACGTATCCAGAAAAACATGCCCACTATTTTTGTGATGATTGTTATATTTTTTTTTCTAATATTCTTCTATTCTTAATTATTTGTTTAAAAACAACCGCCTCAATGAAATATTGAGGACGCCCTCAATGAAACATTGAGGGCGTAGGGATATCCCCGGGGGATCTGGACCAATATCCAACTTCAAATTATTAGTTATGATTTAAAGTTGCTGAAATTGATAAGTGAAAAGTAAAAATGATTTTTGTTTGAATAATTTTAGATTACGAGTAACTTATGAATTATTAAAAATGTAACAATAAAAATAAATTTGCTAAATAGTACATTTTAATGATAATATTAACTTTTACTAAATAAAATCACAAAAACAAAATAAATTGTTCAAAAAATTAACTCACGCCAACTTCTGACTTTAAGCTGTTTTTTTAATTTTAAATTATTTTTTGACTTACTACATAAATAATAATAAATATTTTTTAATTTAAAATAAAAAAAAATCACTTTAAGCTCTCTAAGCGGATGCCAAACAGCCTCTCTGTCCACTCTGCAGAAAATGAATCTGCTGCATCCTGCTAGCTGACTCGAGCTGCAACTTGTGGGTCTATTTCAAGTTGAGCAATCCTTTATGTTTTGAAAATAACAAAAAATTTATTATGGCCTGGAATGATGACTATCTCCGTATAACTCCGTGTGAGTTCGAAAAGGCATACTTGAGAATAGTACTCCCTCTGTCCCAATCAATAGTATACTTTGAGGATGGGTACGGAGACTAAGAAAAAATATAAAAAATAAGTAAAATTAGATGAAAAATGAATAAAGTGGTGGGACCTATCAATATTTAATAATAGATTTGATATAGTGGAGAAAAATAGTGAGTGTAATAGTGTTTTATATTATTATAGAATAGAGATAGTGGAGAAAGTAGTGGGTGTAAGAGCATCTCCAATGGGAGCAATCCCTTAGCTAAAATTCAAATTAACATTCCATAATTACGAATTATAAAGATTATGTATAAAAAGATGCACTCCAATGGTCCATTCCTCTTAGCAAAAAATATAGCCAACCTTCTTACGTTGACTATATTTGCTGAACCTCTAGGGACCTGTAGCAATATTCCACATCATCTATTGCCTTATTAAAATAACATATTCTATTTTTAACGATCTGAAATAATAATAACATACTATTTTTAAAATATAACCAATTATTATAGCCAACTCCATTGGAACACAATACCTTACAGATTCGACAAATTTTAAATAATCAGTATTTTCTCTTATTTTAGCTAACCACTTTAGCCAGTACCATTGGAGATGCTATAATAGTGTTTTATATTATTAAAAGTTATTATTTTTGGAATGTATAGAAATGAGAGAGACATCACAAAATAGAAAGTGTATAGAAATGAATGGAACGAAGGGAGTAACAACTAACACTGTCTTATTTATATCAAGTTGAAAGCAAGTTGAGAGCGGTCACAGTCCCAGGGGGTCCAAACCCGGCCATTTTGTACTGCAAATATACTTTGCCAACCACCTGGTCTGTTTTGTCACTGCAAAAATACTCTACTTCAAACTATTCTGTTTACTTGCTTTTCAAATAATTAATTAGTGATGACAAGTAAATTAAGATATCCTAATCACGTACTAAAGTTGGAGGTGATAAGTGACATGCGCTAAACCTGTAAATTTTACTAATACTGTCATACTCCACATCGTTTAATCATTAGCTTTGTCATCATTATACATTATATTAATCCAATGCATTCTCTTAGATCCTCTAATCTTCAATAAAATTAATTATAGGAGTTGAACAGGTCATTATTAGAGGGATAATTTGTTAACAAAAAGTAAAGACTAGTCACCTACACTAAACACCATTACTTTTCCACCGGCATCAAGTACAAAACGTCAATTAGCTTTAATTAATTAGGAGATAAATTAATCAAATCTTATCTCAACGGCCCCGCTGGAGGTACCGGTCAATTTGATTTGGCTTAAAATGATGAAAATTTAATGGCGTTGGGACAAGAAAACTAAAAAAAATTAAGAATACTATTTTGATCGAGTAATGTTAGAAATACCGAATTGGGTACCGAATTTTGATATCAAATGATGTGCCATTGATGATGGAAAAGTTTGGGATGATTTTATTGGGGGAATTAATATGAATACAAGGGAATCCACTATTATTAATTAAGTTATAGCCAATAAAAACATAACATTGACATTTGGGATCCATTTTGAGATCCAATTTATTACCTCTTGCATTATTCATTTTGATCGCATACAATTTCGCATATCGTCGATTATCGAAATGTTGATTCAAGAGGCTTCAAGAAAATCACCCATATTTCATACCATCTCCTACATCTTATGAGTAAATCAATTAGTTCAACATCATCTCCTACGCATCAAAAATCAAAATCTAAATTCATACCAAACCATTCAATCCCTCACACTACGATATATTTGTAGCATACAATCGGGTGTTTAAATTGTTAACGAAAATATGATAAATTTTGGTTTCAAAAATTAAACGTATTCTGATTTCAATTTTCAAGACTTGTCCATTCTAACTAATTTACTCCTACAATTAAAATTTGGAATTCCGTTAACAGAATTAAATATCATGAACCAAACCAAAACGGAAACATTTGTGTGGGTATAAATCAAAACTAGGTTTAGTTTGGACTAAATTTACAGCTAATTTAAAAATTAACATACACTGTAAAATTAGAAAAAGCTTTCAATCATGATCAGCCTTCTCTTTGAGAAAGGCTTCTCCAAAACCCAGTTCCATAAAACCTATCCCACATTTCCTTCTCCAATTCCATCACATCTTTGTCCATTTCCAACGACGTTCCGTCCACAATCTGACCAGCACTGCAACTCATCGTATGTACCTCGTCGAATCCGCACTCGCATCCATGCGATGACGACAATGTTCCTTTCTTCAGCAATCTCCGCCGTTTCTTCGTTCTAATTGCTCTCCTACAAAGCTTTGCAGGTACTTTGTAAACTGCCAGGAATAGAATAGCAACTACCCCGACAGGTAGACAACAGACCGCGGCGCATCCTGCGGTTGTCACGCCGGCTGCCTCGGCAAGACATTTGGATGTTTTGCGTGATGGTTTTGAGGTGCGGGCTAGGAGTGGTTGTCTTCGATCAACTGGAGGTGATCGGAGAATCATTTCTGGAGACATGATTATTAAAACTGTTCTTCACCCGATGTTGTCTTTACGGTATTCTTGGAATTTGCAAGACAATTAAACCCGTTGAATAAGACAAAAGACAAGAGGAAAGGGAAGGCAGAACTAGGGTTTGTAAAAAATTTGGGAAGGCAAACCAAAAGAAAAGAGGGGGGAGAAGTAAGTACTTAATTATTGTGGTTTAATTTGGGAATTATGGTGGAGAGAATAAAGTGGGATTGAGGGATGAGAATTAATGGTGTGTGTTTCTTAATTCTTATATATGGGAGAGGACGTTGTGTGGACGAAATGAAATGGATTTTATATATTCGCACGCTAATTAAAATTCTGGATGAGTGGGATTTAAACACGGTACACGTAATATTTAATTAATTAATTTGTAAACGAGTAACGCACATAATTATTTTATTACGTTGAAAAATAAATAAATAAATCTTTCATTAATTCTCTCAGATATTATTTGATTTAGCTGAATATTCATTCATACGTAGTATTAATTAAACCAAATACTAACTAAAATGAAACAAAAATAATTAATAACGTACCAGTTGTCAAACAAACTAAAGTCAGTTTGCAAATTGCAAAACTAGCAATAGCTGGTGGGTTACTCATATCATAATAAGTCGTAACATTTAGAAATGAATATAAAGATAAATGTAACTGGATAAGCATGATACAGCATCACCAACCGCCTCTTAAACATACTCTTCAAAAATAATATATACTCCCTCCGTCCCATTTTTATTGTTCACTATCAAAAATTCACCTTTTATTCAATCATATGAAATAAACTGATAGTTACCAAAAAGTTGTATTGTTTTTCATAAAAATTGACATAATTAACACATAATTTACCATATAAATTAAAAGTGAACAACAATTTTAGGACGGACGAAAAAGGAAATTCTGGACAATAAAACTGGGACGAAGGGAGTAATATTAACTCCTGGATATTTAAGATCCTCTGTTGCTTATCATCTCCAACAACCTCTTCATTCTCCCCTCTTCAATTATTTTTTTATTAAGGATTGTACCATAGTATTAGTAAAAAGAAGAGTGATGTTATTAAAAAATTGAAAAGAAGTATAATATATTAGCAAATAATGAGATATGGAGAGGAGAGAGAATCTTAAAATTGAGGAGAATGAAATGACTCCTAAATATTTGATGAAGAGTTAGGAGGCTCTTGGAGCTTGATTTTGAAGAATTCTTCCTCACTATTTAGCTTAGGAGCCTCAATAAAGAAGTGTTGGAGATGCTCTTAGGAGTTGAAATCAACGAATACTGTACACACTCGTTTTATGAGATTAAAATAAATATATTTTGTTAAAGAAAATCTAGAACCATTCCATCTCGAACAGATCCAACACCGAATCGACCTTCGTCCCCGTCATGTCTCTTTTCTTTCTCACCGCCTTCACATCCTCTCTTTTCAATCAATGGAACGTGCGGAAATTGGCCTTTCGGTACATCTACAGTTCTTCAACTAGTTGGTGTTCTAGAGGAAGACAAATTAAGAGTTCCATACTATATGGAATTCATACTAACCAACTAATTAAATAGTGAGTCATAAGTATTCGATCTGTAGTCCTTTTCACCTCTGCACATAAATTTTGTTGGCTTTAAATCGCTAAGATTCGAGGTTAGTTATAAATTTTCTTACCCCTGTGTTTGAAGAAAAAAGTAAAATTTTAATACAACTTATTAATTACCAGCACCCCATTCAGTGATAACTGAAAATCGATACAGGCGTGATATGTGTTGACGCCACTTCTGTTGCTGTATTAGAGCAACTCTGATTATGGATATAGTGTTAAAACAACTTCAATTCAATACTAAAATACTGATCAAATACATCAAATGAGTTTTGGATCATCAAATTTGATGACAAAAGTATATTTGGTGAATTTCATAATTTCCGTTATACCCTTTGATTGTTAATAAAACAAGTTTTTTATTGTCCTATGAAACTTATTATTTTGTAATTTTCAACTTTAGATTTTTATTGACTATATACAAATAAAAAAAAAGTTAGAATATTCCAATTTTAATATAAAAGATTCATTTTAATATCAAATTATAGTGTCAATGAGTTGAAATATATTTTATGAATGATGTTTTTTTTTATACCAAAATAATATTATAGTAACACGTGACAAACACTATCAAATTTCGATACTCTCATTTATCTTCAGCTAACTAACTCAAAAAATAAATAGATAATACAATTTCTCAGCCACCGCTATGTAACAAAAATATGTGGCAGGATACACGTGGAGATGATAATGACTCTGTTTGCAAAATTACGTAATCAGCCCTCACTCCTCGTCTTGATTCAGTGCTTCTTTCTTTCTGTAGATTAACAGGGAGGGCCAATTCCATTTCCACGTCATTGATTTTGTGCAGTAGAAGACAAGACATGCAGGTGTCATGGCAAAATTCATGTTTTTTTTCATTATAATTTAACTTATAATATTTAAAAAACAATTTTTAAAATCTATCTAGAGGAGCATTTCTTCTATTTTTATTTTAAGGTAGAATAATATAATATACATTTTTAAGAAAATAATTGTTATATTGACCTAAATTAGTATTACAAACTGGACCCACCAGTAAGAAATCTTTTGCTCAGCTTCTTAACCACCCGCTATCAACAAACTAGAGCTGGGCCGTGAAAACCTAAGCTTGTGAACCGACAAAGGCCAATTATAAAGTGTTGTTTCTGGGCTACCTATGATAAATTGTTATTTTTGGGCTGCCTAAACTAAACTAGATTCAACTGATTCGGTTGTATGATAAAGTTGGTGGATTACCCAACTGCCCCAAAACCGTTTCCATTTTGTTTAAATGAAGGCCCGTTACTGCACCCGTCCTAGGCCTAACACAACTTAAGCCCGTTACTGCACCCGTCCTAGGCCTAACACAACTTAAGGGGGTAGGCCGTGAAAACAATTCTGCAGATTGACTTAATAGTTAATACTATCATTGTATTCATGTGTCACTCTATTCATTATTGGAGTCCCGGACGCTTAATTAACTTAATACTAGTATAGAGGCTGAATATGGGTCGGTTTGGGCGGTTTTTCGGATCCAAATTAAAAAATTTTGTTTGAATAAATTTAAATTCAAAACCAAAACCAAATCGTCATATAAAAAAACCAAACCAAACCAATCCGTTTCTAACGGTTCGGTTTGGATTGGTTTCGGTTTAAACCGATTTTTCTTTGTGCAACAAATAGAAAATCAAATTAAACTTTAACTTCAAAAAATGAAAGAAATTGAAAGTTTCGAATTATATAATAAATCAATTTTTTCTGTTTTTGTCTTTTTTTTATAAGGATATAAAGAAAATATGAACTTAGCAAATAAAAAAATAGATAATAAGATGGAAAAAATATGGCTCTTGTACTTTTGATCAATAAAAATAAATGGATGAAAATTTAGTACATAGATAAAAATTAATATCTTAAAAGAGAATGCATAATTAATTTTAATTATTTTATGACCGTGCATTTTATATGTTTAGACTTAAATATAGTTTGTAAGTTCTAGTTAAAAATTAATTGTACATGATTGACACCCACACCCACATATGATTCGGTTATTTCGGTCGGTTTGAAGGTAAAAATCAAAACCAAACAGAAAAAATTCGGTTTTTAAAATATCAAATCGTTACCAAATCAAACCGTTAATAAACTGTAAAAATCGGTTTGAACGATTTGAATCGGACAATTTAGGTCGGTTCGGAAAATTATAATTGCCCAGCCTTAATTCTACTCATATAATCATCTGCGAGACTGTGATTATTCTTAAAAAAGAAAAATCACCTTTTTCACTCATTTTCTCTGGAATTATGTGCTTTTGTTCATTTCGAAAACATGTTTATATATAAAGCAAAATAAACGGTGTGAACTAAAAAAAATAATAAATAAAATTAATTGTGTGAATGATACAATGTGACTAGGGCTGTTCAAGAACCGAGCCGAGCCGAGCTTTATGTTTTTTTCTGACGAACCGAGCCGAGCCGAGCTTTCTTATCGCACAAAATTCGTGTTCGAGCTCAAGCTCGTTAACTAACGAGCCGGACACGAGCTTTTATCGAACAAAAATGAGCCGAGCTGAGTCGAGCCGAGCTCATTAAAACTTACAATTTTTATAGATAAAAAAACCCAATTTTTCTTGTTCTAACGAACTAAAACATTTTTTGTCCAAGCCCAACCCAATTTCTCAATCAATTCTCATTAAACCTAAAATACACGTACTATAAATTGTAATTTTAATTTAAAATATTAGAAAATACAACAAATATTATAAAAATATACCGAATATATTTCATTTTTTCGAGCTTTATCGAGCCGAACGAGTTCGAGCCGAGTTCGAGTCGAGTTCGAGCCGAGCTCGAGTCGAGCTCACTAATAGCTCGGCTCAAGCTCGTTTTCTTAACGAATATTTTTTTTGTGTTCGAGCTCGAGTTTTAAGCGAACCGAGCTGAGTCGAACCCTTAACGAGCCGAGCTCGAGCTTGTTCACGAATAACCATGTTCGTGAACAGCCCTAAATGTGACACCATTCGATATTTTAACCATCCGGAGTCATGGCAAAACTTATTTGGGAAAGCTGGTTATTTATCGGTATGCCTTCATTTAGTGGCTTGCCTGTGTTTACAGATTACCCACAACAACCTGGTTTATCAAGTTTGGTTGTTTTGTTGATGCCCAATGCCCAATCTGCATCTCAGGAAAGAAGACTTGAAGACTCAGGATCACATTATCCTTCTTTGCCCTTATAATGCACACATTCTGGAAGGGTTTTTCATTGCTTGTGATCTCGACCTCAACCAGCAGTTTACTTCTTGGCTTCATCTACTACTTTTTCTTGGGGTGATGAACCATTACAAACCTATGCATGCTATATATTCTTGACTTGATTTTTCAGGTTCATTGCTACCATACTTGGAGACAGGAAAATCAACAAAGACATGATGATGATGATGTTCTTTTATTCAGGAGTATCAATGTGGATATTAAAAGTCGTGTTCAGTCCTCTTCTTGGCTCATTGCCAGAGCATACAGCTTGGCAACCTATTTGCAAACCTTTCTGCAGTTAAACTAGTGGTGATCGATGGTGGCAGACTTGATAACTATAGTAGTGTGTTTAGTGTTAGTTGAAGTCGCAGGCTTCATCTTGTCTCATTTCTTTTAAAACAAGCCGTTTATATTTCTACATTATTTATAATATTAAAATTGATTAAAAAGGAAATAAAGTGGAATATGCACATATACTTAAATTTCAAGAAGTTAGAGGCTAACTTCAAAATTGTTCACTTCTATTTTGCTGTTATATCATTATGAAAATAAGAGTACACTGGCCATGGATTCGAAACTTGTTAACATATTATTATTGATATAATACGGAAAGTTATCGTAATTATTATTGTTATCGTAATAGGGATAGTTTCCTTATTATATTTATTACCTTTATTATTGATTAAGTATTTGCTATATAAACGGTTATTATATTGTAAACGAATTAAGGCTTTTGCATTCACCACTAAATGAACGAGAATTTGCGAATATTTTATCATGGTATCAAGAGGCTAATACAAAATCATATCATTGGAACCACAACAATGATGATAATGGGTTGTGGGAGAAAATGTCTCAAACTAATGACGATAACAACTTGCAACAAGATCAAACGATCGACGATCAATCAATGACAATTTACAACATGAACGACGACGACGATGACTTGATGCTCATTTTTTGGTTGGAAACGACGAATCCGACGACAACGAATTCAACGACCGTTTCTCAATTGAAAAACGACTACTTTCAAATTATTTTTTTCTTATTGTTTTGCAAACTCTCGATACTTATTGTTTTGAGTATCGTGAGTTTGATGGGGGATGTTACAATATTATTATTGATGTAATACGGAAAATTGTCGTAATTATTATTGTTAGCGTAATATGAATAGTTTTCTTATTATATTTATTACCTTTATTATCGATTAGGTGTTTGACTAGATAAACGGCTATTATATTTTAAACGAATCAAGACTTTTGTATTTACTATTGAATGAACGAGAATTTGCGAATATTTTATCAAAACTACCGATTGGTTAGAACTGAATATATACCATATTGTCCGTGTATCTCACATTTCTTAACAAGGTACGGTACGTAATTGTGATTGTTATGTGTTGGTTGTATCATGTATGATCAGAATTCAGATGCCTGACCTTTTCCACAATCTACTCACTTTATTCTCATTTCTTAATTATCGTTCAAAATCCAAATGTTAATAATCAAATGTTAATTTCTCATTTCTTAATTTCTTAATAGTGAACTTGGTTTGTCTAGTTATGTGCATGAGAACTGCTGATGATCTGATACAATGTGTTATAGGCCAGAATATTTTAATTATATTATGACTGCTGTTCTGGGATGAATGATGAGTGATTAATTAGCAGAGATTACACCAAAAGGTCGGGGATATACAAACATAAAATTGTTGATTAAAGGTACAAGGACAATTGGTTTTACATCTGAAGAAAAACAAATTGAAACATTTAGCAAACACAATAGGCCGGCACCTTGTTCTGTCTAGATAGCAAACTAAAAAAGGAGGAATAGAAAGAAAAAGTGCAAGCTGATTAAATACAAGGGGTGGATAGCTTCCTGTGCTGTAGAATTCCTTTGTACAAAGCTTGCCAATTCCCAGGCATTGACCCCTCCTCCATTTGTCCATGCTTCTGAATATCCCTGATCACCACCCTTGACCTTGAACCCCCACCACTGCTACCCTTTTTCTTGCTTTCAATCTCATTAATTTGCCTATCCCTATTCTCCACCTGCTGGGAGGAAAATCTAACTCTCTTCTTTGTTTCATCTTTTCCAGACCCTGCATGTATTTATGCATACAAAACCATCAACATTAAGCTGTCAATATATCATGTTAGTATGTTACATCCGTATTTTAGCTTTAGTTTATTTGAATAAGAGTGTGCATACTTAAATTGTTGGCCGGCTGTACTTATATATGTACACTTAATCATGAATCGTTGCTAAAACTGATTGGTAAAACAGGAAAACATATATAAAATTATAAATATCATATACAGGCATGCATCATGCATGATGGAAATACTGCAAAAGTTTAAAGATTTGATTAATTGCATTTGAACGGGTCATGATGCCACTAATGTTGGGTTTAAACACCCGAGATATGAAATGCTTTATTCCTTAACTCATTAATTTTTTTCACAATTCTTATCATAATAATTTTGCACTATCTTATTTCTTTTCAAATCTTCTCTACAACTCCTATTATTTTTCTTTAATTTCATCCATTTAATTTCATTTCATTCACCCCAACCAAAAACAACATAAATATTGCATCCAGAAGAGATCGGTACAAATTAAAGATACCCTGATCTTAAAAAATTCCACTATTCAATTTAATGCAGATCTTTTTAATGGGAAAATCTGATTATAGAGTACAAAAATCTGAAATTTTATTTCTTTCAAGAATTTATAATTTATCATTTTGAAATGTGATGAGATAATGCTCTTTTTAATCCTAAAATAGAGAAATCAGCCTAATAATAAGTAAAATGAATTCTATAAACGATTATAAATTTATTGTAAGTTAGTATTATTTTATGTATAAAATATCTAAAATATTTAAAATGCATCAAAATCATTTATTACAACCTTGTAGGAGCAATTTATAAATCGTGCACATGTACATGAATAATTTCTCTTTCATCTGGGAGTAATAAAAATTCATACACTCATCTAGACTTTTCAAAACCAAGTATATTAAAACACTATATAGACTAAAAAACCTCAAAATTAACAAATTTTACCCATAATCTTTTATATGCAAAATGTTTGAGATAGATCAATAGATCATTAAGTAAAATAGTTGAAAAAAATACAGCAACAACATACCTAGTTCAAATTCAATCTTCTCCATGAATTCAGAGAGGAGGCGCTTATGAACTTGAAGAGAGAGAAACACTATGCTTCCTGAGACCACAATCACAGCCACTAATCCAGCTCCCATAGAATCATCCATCTCTCTCTCCTCTATATATCTGAGATCACTTCCTCTCCGGTTATTTTCTCACTAGCTATATATATTGAATGTATATATTATGTTGAGATGAATGACAAGTTTGATTAAAACTAAAGTATAAAATTGAACATTTTATTATTAAGGTCTGAAGATGATCGCAAGAGCGACATCACATTAAAGAATGGGAGGAAACAAGTGAGGAAAGATGTTCATGCATTTCAAGAAAATGAATGTATGGAAGTAATATAATGGGATAAAAAGCTAATTGGCTTGTATTGCATATTACAGAGTTTTTGGCGGAGACTCCAATGGTATTTTACTTTGTTTTTCTACATGCACCACCAATTACAAATTTACAAAATGGTCATGGACTCCCCTATTGACATCAAATACTTCAAGTCACTACAAAATTAAGAGACGCTCACGTGAAGAATCGTTCTATAATTTTGGACTTATATAACTAATACTACCAAGAATCTATTGTTTATCATTATTATTTTTAAAATGCAAAGCTTTAATTTTGTAATCATATTTCATATTTTATGTATGTATATAATATTAAAATATTTTGTTTCTCCATACATAATAATAATATCCATGTGCTCATATATTTTTTAAACTGGTAAAATACTTCCAAAGAATATAAATAATTATACATATCTAGTTATTTAACATGTTTAAAATCTTTTTAAAATTATAGTTGTTGAAAGATGAACTTCCTCAACTCAAATGCATGTCTTTATTGAAAGATGGACTTCCTCAACTCAAATGCACGTCTTTGGAATAACCGACGCTTTTGTTATATACGACCATATGTTGGATTTATAATTTAAAAGACATGTTCAAGATTGTTGAAAATCTTGTTTGTTAGTATAATTTTGATTAAGAAATTAGAATTAAGAATTTTGTACTCAGCAAGTTGTGCACCATTACGGCTAAATGCTAATCACATGAGCTCAGTTATATATTATATAATTGGTGCCGTAACGTGAAAGTTAAATATGTTTACATCATTTTCGTTCTCAGTTTTTTTTTTGTTAAATAAAACAATTTCGTTCTCTTTAAAATTTGAAAATTTAAATTTCATGAATAAGTGAAAATTTTCAGTACTATACATATATATACTTTCTAAAAACACCAAAAATATAAAAACCAGACATTTAAAAGAGAAGGAAGCCAGATTAGGAAATTATAGAATAATAAGTAGCAAAGCTAATTGGATTAACAAATTAAAAACAAAGTTAATTCGAAATAACAAGCAAGTTTGTTTCAATTAAAACAGAAGAAAATTGTCTTTGGAATGAATAAAGTAATTCTCTTGAAAACAAAAGAAGCACAAACTTTAGTTTGCGTGTTTGATTCACGCAAGTCTCATAAATTTTCCAGACATTTGTTCAGTAAAAAAAGGTATAAAGAACATGTACCCTCGGAGTTGAAGATAAAATCAGATTTGAGGTCACGTAGGGTTCATAATTTACCAAAGAATAAGTTTCAAGAATCTGTTGGTTTTATTCAGGAAAAATATCAGCCCTGAAATGCGACGGATTAAACTATTTATATTTTAGTCTTTAGTCGTTGGGAATGGGTTGCGTCCAAGTTACGTACTTTGTGAAGAAAAATCACTCCCACAGCTTTTGGTCATTACTCATTTTAGTAGACCGTGGGTCGGTGGCCTTTCTAGAGAAGATATATAGCTCGAATATATATATAGTAAGTCATCACTTAAACCAAACTACAACGGAAAAAGATAATCTGAAAAGCGTTCATACGATTGAAAAATATTGTAACATATTATGTATAATTTGTCACATAATTATATTATTACAATTTCGATAAGAAAAATATCCATGAGATCGATATTTTTATTGAGCTAGATTATTAATTTATTTATCAGGATTAAAAATATACGATCTATTTTATTCATTTATCCAGTATTTATTCGACCACAATAACAGTAAAGCACCTGCACAAGCAGTGAAAGCTGATACTAGAAATTGTATTCCTTGTATGTGAAAACAAGGTATTACATGAGGGAGTGATACAAAAACATGAACCCTGTGCTATGGAGAAACAGATACATGCATGCATACACAAATTTATGTTAAAGTGTAAGTGAAATAGAAGACTGGTTGGAGCAGGAGATGGAGAAAGATGAAAAAAACACAAGAAACATACACAAATACAACTCCATACAGTTGTAATCTAATCCTCGTCATATGTAAGAGTACCACTCACTAATCACCTGCTTCAGTATTTAGCTTGATCCCATCATTCATTGCCATTTCTTGATTCCATATACTTTTCCTAGGGGTAATTGTGTAATTGTTTATGCAGGTAAGAAGAAGATTGTTAATGCCTTGTTTCTTTCAAGTTTCAAGTTTAGTTATTAGTGAAAAGATGACAAGTAACATGCAGGGAGTAATATTATTTCCCTCTTTCCAGGACACGTGTGAGATTACTAGAATTGGATGTTTGAGTCATCACTTTCTCAAGTTTACCAGCCGCAAATCTCCTGAGGTAGAATTGGATTTATTTTGCACGCAAGGGTCCATAGCTCAGTGGTAGAGCATTTGACTGCAGATCAAGAGGTCACCGGTTCGAACCCGGTTGGGCCCTTTTTGGAAATTTTTAATTTTGACAAGTAACTAATTTCACTATGTGTTTTCAAAATTGAAGTTTGAACACTCTGTAACTAGCAGGGGATGGTTGACAGATTGTTGAAGCCTTATGATAAATTTCTTACTCATGTAATCAACCATCTAGAAATAATATATGCAGCACTTGTCTTTCTTGTGTGTGCTTTCTCTGATAACATGGACAGGTGAGCTATGACAGAAGTTTTAGTTACATCAATATTACATCAGTTATTTAGAAACATACCTCAACTGTCATACTGATTTTTTGCATTTGTACTGTTTTTGAGATCTTGCATACGCATACTGTCATTGTGGTTTTCATTGAATTATCGATAACTATAGTGCATATTATTGTGCCCAAAATCTCACATGAGTTTGATTTAAGGCCCACATGTAATATAGGCCCAATTAGTATGGATTTGGTGATGGTTGGATGTATTGAGGTTTAGCTTCATAGTGTCAAGGTTCAGGTTCGCGGTATTAAGGAACGTTCAGGGTGTTTTGACTGCAGGCACAGGTTTAGGGTGTTATGACTGCATGCACAGGTTCAGGGTGGTCTGAACCTCCCCGGGACAGAATCAGAGTTGGACAAGTACTCAACTTCCTATACTTTAGGAGCACGGAATTACTCTTGGAAAAAGACTTCTAGGCTTAATAAAACGTGGTGGATGGGACAATTACAAACAATATAGGACTTATATTGGTTATTTCGGATATACATTAAATACATGAGGTTTTGTAGGACTTAGTGATGGACATGGACTAGGATACTGGAAAGCTCAGCTACAGGTGTATAATTCGACTATAACTCTGAGATGGATTATCTTAGAATGGTTGAATTCGCAAGGATGGAGAAGTATAAACCTAATAGAACTACATGAGCCTTGATTCCTATAAATAGGATATGTAGGCACTTGACTAAAGGATTCGGATTTTCACTCTCTACACGCATAAGGCTCGTGTACCCTCAGTGATACATTTTCCGGTGAATTGGCTGGCCGAGTAGGACTTACTCCGCCCTCTTCATCCGGTGGTTTTGTCAACTCAGCCCCCAAAAACACCACATATCACCATGTGCTCCGGCAGTGAAAACGTGAAGCTCTAGCAGAGCTTTGGAATGTGAACCTGCATCTCCGCCCGATAATCAAGAGCAAAACCTGATTATTACAAAAATATTCTCTCTCAGTGTTGTTACCAAATTTCTCTCCCTAACACATATATCATCAAAGCCACACAATTGTTCTTTTCTCTACTACTTCAATTCCGAAATAGAATTAAGTACATGTCAACAACAGTTTGGTAAACAGAAAATACAATTTTTTTTTCCCAGTTTCTACACTTGATCTATTGTCATCAGGCTGTGACATTGTGATTAATAATGATTTCCTAAACTGGAGTTTAAAAGTCCTTAAATTAATACATGCATTGAAACTTGTTCGTAATTGTATCTGGTGTATTTGCTTTGCCTCATTTCGTATAGCTCTTCAGGTTGTAAGTTGTTCATGTGGGTAGTTCATCTTCATCTCTCTAATCTCCTTAGTGTAGCTTCATACGTCGGAGTGATATGTATGCTAACAGACGGTATCCAAAAATCATAGCTGACAAGGCACATACTTCTGTTATGCCACTATCTATTTTTACATCATCAATTGTCTGAGTCACGTCTTCATACTGCACCTTCAAAAGGAGTCTGTAAGTGTGATAATTGAACGAGAGATACCGGAGCCATGATATGAATACTGGGACATTCTGCGAAAATGTATTTGTCAGTTATATTGACCTTTGCCTATCTGGTACTCTAATAAGAAAGAAAGGTGGCAACATTTAATAGCTCCTTTTGTACTCCTACTCACCTTCACAAAGTAGCCACCAGCCAACATGAAGGTCATCACTGTTACTGACCCCAGAGTAGTAGCCTTCTTTAGATCCATTAGTGTAGCCCCAATAGCTATTCCAAGCCCCTGCGAATTTGCTCATTCTGTAACAAAGTATAATAAAAACTACTAGTGTTGTAAGTTGTTGGTGTTTGGATAAAGGAATTGAAGGGATACCTGTGCTGCAACAATACAGAGGAAAACTGTAAGCATGGTTAAGAAAAAGGCTTCAACACTGTGTTTTAAGCCTGCCATGAAATAGACAACCAGAAGGAATAGGGATGGCAGTAAAAGGTCAAGTGGAAGGTCGCTTGTGGTTCTAGCCAGAAAATATGCACTTAGTCTGTACATGTCTGCTGCTCGTTCCTTGTTTAACATAGCTCTTTCTTGAGGAAACATGAATATTGCTGTAAATACCGGGAAAAATCCCCAAAACACAGCTATGAAGAATAGCAACCCTGCCTGAAAACCAATCACATTGTAAACAAGAGAATTGACATTACTTTGAATGAAGATATTGCAGATTAAATAATAAATTTGTTCAAGGAGTTGGATATTTAAATGACTATTATCGATACCTGGTCATGCAATCCTGTTGCATTATGTCCACCTGATTGCCACCAAAGTAACCCCAATATTACTGCTGTCGCGATAACTTGTGTAACTCTTAACCAGCTAAAGTAGTCATGCCGCCTTTCTTTAAGTCCTCTCCAGAATAATATGGAGAACTGCTTTCTCCAGCTTGCTCCCCATTCTCGCTTTGCAGAATGTACTTTTAACTTTACTTCTTCAGCAACCGGTATAGGGACCAAAAGTCTTTTCTTTTCATTTTCAGCCACTTGTGTCTCATACGATTCCACGAGATACTATTTTGAGAGAAAGCATGATTAGGAATAAAATACATAGCATTGTCTGTCTCTGCATAAATCTAAACTGTCACTAAACTGTTTTACTGCATGATAGAGTTTGTCATGAAATGATTTTTCATTTTTCATTTAATTTTAACTCATCATTAAACCATGCTTATATATTTATATAATTGATTTTTCACCTCATGCACGACCGCTGGAGATGGCTTTCCATTCTTTGTTTCTCTTTCTGAATTCCCTAATATCTGTACTCTGTCCTCCAATTCGGATGGGACGGAAACATCATTCAAATTTCCATTTGCAAGATCCAGCAGAAACTCAGCAGGGTTCATGGCAATCAGAGGAGAGCATCCTATGGATGAAAAATATTCCATAGCTTCTGATGCGTGCCCAAAGTAAAGCATGCTTCCTTTGCTAAGGAGGAGCAACTTGTCAAACTTATGAAAGAGTCTGCTGGATGGCTGGTGAATGGTAGTGATCACTGTTTTTCCATCCTGAAATAAGATACCAACAATTAAAAATGTACTTAGACTTGTAATGCTCACAAATTTATCATAGCATCATCAACATTTTAAAAATCCATAGAAGCCTTTAAAATCTAGGACTTCAAGTAAAAAGTACCTCAGCTATATCATGCAACACCTGAACTATCCTCAAAGCAGTTGTGGAATCTAACCCTGAAGTGGGTTCATCTAGAAACAGAAGGGAAGGATTAATGATTATTTCATTGCCTATGCAAACACGCTTCCTCTCTCCACCTGAAATTCCTCGAACAAAAGAGCCACCTATCATGGTGTCTTGACACCTGAGTACAATACAATCCTCATTGATCAACTTTTATGTGAGAGAAAATATGTTCTAGTTCTAATCTCAGCTGTGTAATGGTTTGCCTGAATATATTGGGGGCTTGACGTTGTATGAGTTCAAAGATTCAGTTTTACAAGGAAAACAACCTTACCTCTCTAATCCAAGTTCGTAAATTACATCTGTAGCCCGTTGCTCCTTTTCCTGTTTTGATAATGTTTTTGGCAGTCGTAGAAGAGCTGCATATGTTAATGTCTCTCTCACTGTAAGATGAGGAAACAGTACATCGTCTTGTGTAACAAATCCTATCCTGCAAGGTAATCATTGTTATTTGAAATAATATACGTGTTTATGTAGACATTAGGTTATTGAGGCAACCATCTTTCTGCATACTTATGCAAGGTCTCCAGAAAAGAGTACCATTTTGAATCTCTCAAGTAAAATAATAGTACTCACACTTCATAGTTAAGTAGTTGATCTGAAATACTTTGATGTTATTAGTCACGGATGATATGATCGCATAGTATCTTAAAGTACTTCTAAGCACAAATCATTCTATCCCTTTAATTTTCATGATTCACATCAATCCTGAAGGTTAGTACAGAGATGTGTGGAACCGTTAATAATTTCACCATAGAATACTCTCGGTTCTGTATGTTCCTACCCTTGTTATCAGCTTGTAATGCATTTTATGTTCTCGGCTGAAAACATAGTTGACCTCTCATTTGTTTTAAGAAAGTTATGCTTGTCAAACTTGGTCTATATTTTATAAAGTTGAGTTTCTTAAAACAGATTTTTTTTCCGTTATTTCTAGAATTAATGATGCTGCTCTCTCATGTTAAATAAAAGAAACTAAGTTTTGTTATACTTCATCATGGCATAATAATTCCTCATTCATTCTTTTCTTTTGAAATTTGGTCTAGTTTCCGAACCAGGTAATCAACTTATGAGAGTCTAGAATCTATTAGCACACCTGCTCTTTAGGTTTTTTGAATATGGCTGGTCGTTGTAAGTGACTGAACCGCCTGGTGCAGAGTCCTTCACCCTGCCTCCTAGCAAGCTCAGAAGTGAAGTTTTCCCACTTCCTGATGGTCCCATGAGTGCCAGGACCTCTCCTGGATTCACTGAACCAGTTATTCCATGTAATATATTCCTCTCTTCTGTATATGTCACCCCTTTGAGAATCACTTTGTATGTCACCTCAGTAAACTGCAGAAGTTGGAGAATCAGATTAAAAGAAATGAACATTAACAACAAATGATGAAGCTCCTTAGATTGTCTTTATGATATGATGGTAAATAGATTAATACACTGGACTAAAATGATTTCAATCTTGGTAACGAGTAAAGATGGAGGATCTAGCATGACCTAGTTCTCTATCCTAGGCTGGTGCTTCAGATCATTAACGCCATATTTTTAACTGATTATCTTGTTGTTAGAAGGAAAAATCTTGTACATTAATGCCATACACGTAAGATTGTGAGACTCTATACAAGACTGAACCTGACATGATAGCCATGTTCATTTGGTCTGTACGTTGATCTCTAGCTAGATAAACACCTCCATCCTTGCCTGTTTAATAGATATTAATAATCGATACCTCCATCCTTGCCTGTTCAAGTAGAAACTAAATCATTCATGACTCTTGAACATGTTTGGTAGACAAAGGGAGAACAAACCAGAAGCTTGCATACATACATGAAAAGTATGTTACCTTGAGGTAAAGTGGCAAGGTTGGCTCCGTTTGAATCCTCTTCCTGCGAGTGCCTGCTTCAATATCTTCCGCTGCAATAAGCACATATATGTAAGATTATCTCAATTGTTTTTCTCTGAATCAATGATGGAGTCTCAAATTTAGCAATACTACTGCATGATGCTAAGTTAAAGATTAACTGTTTTTTTCCCTTAAGAATGTGTTTTGAGCTTAGCACCTTCAACCATTGATTTTTCAGCTAAGAACTTGAGACTATTTGTGCTGTAGTGGTTGCTTGACAGGGTTCAAATGCACGCTATTCAGTTGATCAAAACATAATCATTTTTCTTCTTGTTTATATGGCTAAATTATGCATCTTGCTATTTAACTTGTGCGTTATTTTTCATGGCCTATACATATGTTATTAGGAGATTGTACACAGTACATATAGTTACTGAGCACTCGTAACTGTTCAGCAAGTAGCTAGGTTGAACTGTTTAAGATTTAAAACAAGGAGTATAAGAGAGATTCAAATGTGAAATGTGAATCAACATCAGTGTGAAGTGAAGTTTTTCCAAATTTATCGTTTTCCAAGGACTTGGAACAATTAAGTCCGACAATCAAACCAGCTGAGAACCACATACAAAAAGACTAGATATGTTAGCATAGCAGCTGCATTATTCTGATCTCTAATAAAGTCCAAGTTAATGGGACCAGCAAGAAGAAACTATGGCCAATTTGACTTCATGGCTCACAATTACAATCATCCAAATAACCGGCCGATAACTGTTGTCCAAATATTGTGGACCAAAAATTGATTGGCTAGACATCTGCTGCTATTTGATGTAAACAAATCATTCATCAATCAAGATGCCATGTTACAGTTGGCTCTTGGTTGTAACATATAATTTTGAGCTAATGTGTATTTATAGAATCTGAGATGAGGCAAATCTCTAGTTTAGTGCTTAAACTTACTGGACTAAACAAACCTCCCAAAAAATTAAGAAGTTGTAAAAGAAAATTGGGTGCATCAAAATGAAATTTGTTCCCAGTAAAATTTCTTCATTTCTGAAGGCACGCAGTATGGGTTTAGCAGGGGTCCCTGACCTTCATTCTCGCGCATGCAATTAATTAAGAAAGTGACTCTACTAAGACTCGAACCCTCAATCTTTTGTTACCAAGATAGTAAAGGTTTCCACACTAGACTACAAATGCTAGGGATACAGATTCTTACTATTGCATATATGATGTTAATAATCATCTGATCTAAAATATCATTCCCCGATGTCTAAAAATTTATTTGCTTCATGAAAAAACAATCTAAATTTGGAGCAACCTGTTTATAGATAAAAGAAACTGGCTAATAATTACTATATGATTAATAAAGATTTTCAAGCATAAAAGAACTTACGAATGTCATCGTCATCACTAAAAGGCCTGGAATCAGCAATTTCATCAGCAGGCACGGTAAAGCCAGTGAAAGAGAAAGACAATCCCAAGCTAGCACTAGAAGCTCTGCTAAGAGCAGCCCCACTGCCCAAATCATCAAGATCAAATTTCATTTGTGCACTCCTTGTCTTTCTAATGTGTGAATTGTGCCTGTTGCTACTGCTTCCACGTCCAGGCGATGCACCTATTAATACTCCCCTGCTCGACTTTCTTGACAAGGTACCACCGTTCTCTGGCCCACCCTCACTCGACGCTGGTGACTTCATGGCTGCCATTGCTGCTGATATCGTCTCAACGAGTTGATCCGATTTTGTTCTCAGTAATCCAGTTGCTGAACTTAGTTTATCCATTTCTCTCTATCTTGCACCACAAAAATTGTAACTTAATTGCTGCAAAACTACATGTGACCTTCTACTTAAGTAGCTCTATATACAACAATATGCATGAAGTTGCTTAATCACTGTGAAGGGGTTTTATGCTAGCTCTATGTAGAAAGAGCTAGCTAGCAAACGCATGTGATATTTGTAAAGTTTAGAGTACTTTATATCAAAAGATTTCACATGAAGCAGTTGGATTACTCTCTGCCCTTTAAATATTGAATTGCTTAATTACGTCATATTTTCTTAAATTTGTTTCTGGAATTCAGTTAAGAATTTGTGCGGCAAAAAGAACATGAAAAAAATTGATAATTGATTCATAAAGTTGAAAGTTAAAAAAAAAAAAAGAGATTGATGCCAGTACGTACTTTGAAATTTTAAATCAGACATGTTTTGTCGATAAAAGATTAACATCAAATTTTCTTTTCATGATTTGTGAAAACTTGTCTCAGAAAAACTACTAAATTGTAGGTATCCAAGAAAGTTCCATAAAAACAAGTAACACAAAAAATGAGAAAAAAGGAAGTGCGGCGAGTGCCATAAATTTATGTCACTGCTAATCTTTCCCTCACCAAAGGCAACTTGTTTGGTGACATCCTTGCTTGCTAATATGTGGATCCACAAGTGCCACAAAAGAAGATTCATAATAATGTGTACCAACAATTTTAATTATGAGCTTATTTATAGCTTCATCAAGGTTATGGCGATATTTGGGAAATTTTATTTCTCAAAAATAGGTACTTATTTCCGGACAACGTACAATGCATAAAAATAAGTAGGTCCATTTTCCGGAAATAAGTACCCAACACCCTCTGTACGAAATGTGTATACATACAGGAGGAAAGACAAATCATATACAGAATATATAATTATACATTTACACACTCAGCTAATTAGAGAAGAAGGTTGATTGCCAAAATGAAACATACCTTCAGCTAGAAAGGAATTTCTCTACCAACAAACCACTTGTATCTCTCCCCTTCTTATTCAATACTAACTTAACTCTATTTCTGCCTTCTTATAAGCACCTATACATGACTTCTTTGCGCAAATATATAAAGTTACCAGACTAGCCCTCATCACTTAATTTTCCATGGTTCAGACATATGCATAATTCATAAATATTAAATATACATACATTTCCAGCCTTTTGAACATTACTTGGAGCCGCCCATATCTATCATGTTCATGGAGTTCAGTAATAGTGACCGTACACGTGGTTGAACTAATGTTAATTCCTTGTAATTAAATACTTTTAACATTAATGGTTTCTTAACATTTATATATATGATGGTAGTTGCATGCCTGCCTAATCCAATTATGAGTAGACATAACACCTTTGATTGAAACACTGAGCATCAATGTGAGGCCTTCGTTGCTTCTTCCTGTACTTACCCGATCTCCAGGGAATTGGCCAACTTTTTTGGTGTTTTGCTTCGTAGATTTGACGTCTTCTTACTAATATCGTGTAATTACACACTTTCCATCCTGTATTTTCTACATCTGGTCTGAGTATTACTTCATTTAATGAAGAATACTTATAGAATATCGTCATCACCATTGCATCATCATTGTTTCACCATTATCAGAATATCATTAGTATGATCGTATTGTCACTGCAACTAACTAGGTACTGCTAACTTGACTCATCGATCCTCAATTGTGGACAGACATGCAACACTTGATTAATTCCGAGCATTTAATTGAATAGGCAAGGCTGGTTGTCTTAGATGAAAATTGAAAACTCTGTATGCTCAAAATGAAAACCGGAGAACCAAATGTTATCGGTTAAACCAACCTGATCCATATGCGTTTGAATATGGTAAAATAACCATGCATGCATGTTCAATCCCTTAGCGTGCACTTATATACAGGGACGGCAGACAATTTTGTACATGACACAAAAACGGTACGATAATATTTTGTGTTTACTTTTTCGGTATACAAACACGAAAGTATACGGGTAAATTTAGTGTCGGTTTTGATTTTAGCTTTGATTACACGGCACGAAATGAAAGTATACGAAATAAATAAATATTTTAAAATTATATGAATGCATGTTATCAATAATTGTATATACAATTTTTCCAAAAATAAAATAGAATATAGTTCCAAATTTAAGTTTAACAAGGTTTTATCACACTGGGCTCGTTATGATTTCTTGACTTGAGGCTCAACTATCAAATTTTAATGAAAAATTTTAATATTTAATTATTTTTATTTTTTTAAAAATTATACGAAACACGAGACGAAAAGTACACGACGTGATAGTACACGAACACGAAACGACACGAATCCTTAATAAATCGTGTTTGGGTTTAGTATTTAGTTACACGAAACATGAAAGTACAAAACACGAAAATACACGAACGAAACGAATTGCCAATAAATACAGGTGCAGACATGAAGTAATGAAAGGAAAGAAGCCTAAAAGAAAAAAATATTGACCGAAGAGATTCTTGGCGCTGGCTAACTTATTGCTAAATTCAGGTAAATCCCTATAAATTAATAACTCAGGAACTGGTAAATTTAAGCATTTAATTAATTAAAAATAAAAATACATTATGTAAATTACGTCGAGACTGATACAGTTTTAATTTGTGGAGAATCTTCTGTACATTTTTCATTATCCAACACTCTAATATTGTAGTTCTTCATTAACTCATGATCTAGCTACATATTTGAGAATGTGTGCTTTGTGTTATATGTACCGATATATACAATCATATTGTGTACAATTGTGTAGTATAAAATAAAATCATATTTCTAATAGTTTCAAAATATTATATTTCAGTTTCTAACAATAATTTCATAAAATTATAAAATAAGGAGAGGGGGTGAGGATAAGTAAATGAGTCACAATTTGTGCCGTGCCGTGAAGCGGAGGAAAGCGGTGAGGCACGTGACAACGATGGCACTATGTAAACATATTTTGTAATTCAGGTGAAAGACAAGGGGAGGGAGTCTTCCAACAACAGCTGTACATATTGTTGCCACGTGTTAATCAGAATCAATTGCTGGATAGTACAGGCACCTCATATATACTTGTAACACATCCATTCTTCCACGTGTTCTTCATCACGTATCTCCGATGATTAGACCACTACTGATCACTAGTCGTTCACCTTTTTCCTATTACCTTTATCTGTGTTTTTTTTGGTAACACGTTGTATTTTTATTATAATTTTGTATATACGAGTACACGCTTTGACTGTCGAGCAGTGGGAACCAGAAATTTGTAAAGGAGGGGGCTTAAATTAATATTAACAAATTAATAAATATATCAATACTTTCAATTAGGGAAGACACACTGATTTCAGAGCCAGGCAAGACAAAGGGAGGAGAGATTAAGAAGCGTGGGCTCATAGGTTTATCTTTTTCAATAACAAAAACTACAATTATATAGCATGTGGAACAAAACATACTATAAGTCTCTAACCCACTTGGCCCATGAGTTGTCTCTACCACTGTTGTCGAGGCACTAGAGATAATGGGGCAAGCTCATAGCAAAGCTAGAGTTCATGTGTTAAGATAGTAACAAATTTCAAACCTTAAGCAACAAACTTCAAGTTAAACTAAGAGAATATCTATACTAGACTATTCTAGTTAGGATCATTTCATTCTCACTTGCCGATCTTTGTTGTTTAACCATCCTTTTATGAAATGTCAATCTCGCGTGTCACCAACATCCTGTAAGCAAGACCCTTAGCTTCTTTGTCCATTGTCACTCATGTTCTTTTGCGGATTGTCCCTAATGTTAACTCTCTTCCCATGGATTCCTACGTTCATCTCCTACGTTCCTCTGTGTTTTTATTATACCCCGTTTTGTGTATGTGGTAAACTACTTTATATCAATTTTACTCGTGCGTTCAAAACTATCACATTTTGTTAAGTATTATGTAAGGAAGATGGTCACTGACACTGACAAACGATTGTCCGTGTTTATTATAAAAATGTTTATTATAAAAATACGTAGTGCAAAAAATTTCTGCGATATGTGTAAATGATGAGCTCTTATATATACACATCAAAAATTTTATTATACACATATCATGAAAAGTTTATGTCATGAAAAGTTTATGTGGTACGTATTTTTACACAGCTGTGACCGCCCCCTCATTATGCAATTAAACATATACATAGCACATGTTGCAGATGCAGAATTATATCGAGAGAGATATATTAATTAAAATTTTAAAATATATGATGTTTATAGGGTTAATTATCTTGTTGATCGCTAAAGTGGGCCTAAATATCAAGTTGATCACCAAACTGAAAATGGTCTCAATCAGGTCACTAAAGTCGGCTACAGGGTACACTCCACTAAATAAATAATGTTACAAAAGTCGGCTACAGGGTACACTCCACTAAATAAATAATGTTACAGGCTACATGGTCTAATGTGATATTTACATGGTAGGGTAACATACTCATTTCAGACCATAAAATCGAAGAAATTAGCATTAATATTAGTGTTTACCGTCCAGAAAAAAGTAAGTTATATAATAGAATGTACATGTAGCTGACTTTTGTAGCTGACTTTAGTTGACTTTAGTGACCTGTTTGAGACCGTTTTCAGTTTGGTGACCAACTTGATACTTTAGACCCACTTTAGTGACCAACAAGATAATTAACCCAATGTTTATATCGGCTCACATTCAGAAAATGTGTGGAACATTATACATCTAATCAACAATGACACCTTTAGATCGAAAGCAAGTCTACTACGAAAAATATATGAACTTTGAGAGCCTGTACTTGCCTCTTACTCTCTCATCAGTGGTAATGTTGGCAAAACATTTTTTTAGTCTAAAATGTGGATCTTTAGGCTGAAGTTTCTTGATTACGTACTTGAAGCTAACAATTTGTGGAAGATGAAATAAGATACAAAGCGAAAATTATATTATCCAAAAGATATTGCATACATAACAAGGTCAAGACCTCAATACTTAATCCACAATATTGCATGCCAATAACGGAAAGCCACATTGACTTGTATTATTGTAGAATGAGGCCATAGACACCCAAAAAAAGCAGCAGCTAGAAAAAGCAAGTGATAATTATATATAAACAAGAAAAAGGGCTTATTGTGGCTAATCCACTAAATTAAAATTTAAAAATGAAGGAATAAACCGACCTCAAAAGTTAATAAGCATACGTGACAAACAACTATAGGACACAAAATGTAACATGCATGCGCCACCACTGACTACTGAGTACTGAAGCATTGAACACTGCAGAAAACATTCCATTTCGGTTCATATTATATAAAATTTTAACGAATTTTAAATATATTTTTCCTTAGATCTAATTCAAGACACACGCTTGCGTAATTCAAAGTCTGAACCCTCATTCGATAAACGAAAATAAACTAGGAAATGAAAATTAAAATTACATTTAGCAGACAGGCAGATTAACTTAGCAGGTGACTGAGATGGTGTAGTGCTGCCTGCTGGTGCTGGTGGAGCAGAGAGCTGGTCTGAGTATCTGATGAACGAAAATTACAAATAGGACAAAAATATTATCTTCCTCTCTTCAGTAAATGACATTTACTTTGCAGTCTTTATTACTCATTATCTTTGATTTCCGATCATGTAAGTTACCCTGGTAATTTCTTCTTGTTTTACAGGAATTTATATCAGTCTGCCTAAGTCCTATGGAAAGGCTGGTAAGATAAATTGTAGTTCAGAATAAAGCTTAAACTCTGATATCCTTTTTTGAGATTCAAACATGTTAAAATCACTCAGCCTAGGTTATAAATGAATTCGTGGCATAATTTAGTCATATCGTATAGCTACCACAGCATCAGATCTTCCCAACCGAGGTAACCACCAGGCCCCCAATGTCACAACTTTCAAGTACGCAGCTGCTTACCCACAACTAAACACCACATAACTCTGTTGATCTCTAGGTTGAAGATTCTAGCCTTATTAGAGTCTTGTACACAGTACTTAAATTTTTGTAATTAACTAATACTAAATTATTCAATTTTTAAATAATGTAATATTTAATTTTATTGTTACTTAATTATATTGCATATGTTATATATTACGCAATTATAATTGTTGCTTAATTATGTTACTTCAGATAAAACAAATCATTGAACGTGTAAAATTCTGCATAGAAAAGTACCAGAGGAAAATAAATATTAATGAGACTTCGGTAGTTTCATGAATGTAGAAAATTAATGCCTCTGCTCTTATATGCCTCCATCAAAACTGTTCCAAACCATCTCTCTCATACAAAAAGTTATCAGAATAAACAACAATCAAGTGCAAAACCTCTTAATCAGAAAGAAAGAGAAACAAAAAATAAATAAATTTGATGGTGAACTTAACTTCCAGTTAGCGCATTAATACCTCTGTAAGCAGATTTCTACTGGTCATGGTAAGAGCTTCAGTTGCGGCTGTAAGCCTGTAACTGCAGATCTATCTCTAGAAAGAGAACTTGAAGGCACCTGCCTTCGTATCTGTCACTGAATCCCAGAAAGACGGTTTTTTATGCTGTGCCATTCTTTCTTCAGCTTTCTGCACTAGCTGATCAATAGTTCCAGGAAATGTTGCTTCAATGGCGCTTTTGAACTTGTCATATAATTTAACCCTGTCTTTTGTTCCAGACACAAGTGTGCTAGCATTGGGCTTCTTCAAAAAATCAAGAACATTCAATAAATTCCTCCTGCAAAATGATAATCAAACCATCATATTGTTTGAGGATATATTTTATATAAATTCACTTGTAACAGGAATGACAAGTCCAATAACTTAAAACCCTTATTAAGAAGGGTTTAGTAAAGTGAGTTCCGAGATCCAGGAAAAAGCACTAGTCCATCGTTATCATAAGTATTTTTCGATAAAAAATTTCAAAGAAAAAAAAGAATATATCATCACTAATTCCATACTATTGCTCAATCCACATAGTCCAGTAAAGAATTGATAAATTTTGTATAACTTAGGGAAAATATTTCAAATTTTAAATGTGTGAGGTAAATAAGAACATGTTTTCAATACAAGTAAAACGTACATATAGGCATGAGGTGGGAAGTGGGCTTTCAAACCAATGTTTCAGTATGTGCATTGTCATTATTTCTCCTGTAATACTTTTCTGGACATACAACAAATTAGTTGAAAATGAGAGCACTTATTCATCCTTCGGTTCAAAGCGTTACGACAAACGTAAACCATTTCTGACATTTTCTTTAATGTGAAAACGATATTCAGCTGAAGAACAAATATGAACCTTCACACTGAAAATAACTAAGTTTCTTTAATCCCCAATCATGATTTATGGCCCTTCCACAGCTTTAATTGTCCACGTTCAGGTTTATAAAAAAAACATTGAGGAATTAGGAGTGTTTAGTAAACAACTCTCCCAAAAACTTAAGGTTTTAGGAAAAGGCATTATTTGACCATAAACTCGAACGAGTGGACAAACAGCTGGGGGTAGTGCCTGTTTGGCTTCATAACAAAAAAACTGTTTTTTGTTTTTTAAGAAAAAGAAAAAAAAAATGGCGTTTGGCTCTGTTAACAAAAAACTAGAAAATAGTTTTAAAAAACAGAAAACATAATGTTGTTGTCTGAAATTATAAAATTGTTTTTTAAATCTAAATCTCTATCGACTTAAAAACCACAAAAACAGTTTTCTGTTTTCATTTTTAAAAAACAGAAACAATGTCAAACACCACCTTAAGGTTTTCAAAAGAGACCTTAACTGGATCATAAATTATGTTCCACAAGGAGGAACTTCAGCAACCAAAAGACAATAAACAACACTAAAGTGATAAATAGGAATACCAATTTCCCAATTAGCAAAAAACAACCAACTATTAACAACACAAACTGTCATGAAATCCCAATTTCCTAAACTAAATGTTAATAATGTGATGAAATACTGATTATAATCAGTAATAGTTATGCACAAAACACAAATTTTGAGTATATTTATTTGTTAGACTAGCATGTACAACCTTTGTACTGATCTAACCAAGTTAGGCGGGTCCGTTTTTGCGTGATGCATGGCATGGCACGGCTGGCAACACATATTGATTATTGAGAGATATGAAACTATGAAGAACATGGATTTTAGGATTTAAACCGGCTAAAGACTCGTTATGTTGTAATTTAATCCAACTTGGTAAACGACGTATGCAGCCTTTAATCAAACCTGATTCTGTGAGTACCAAATAACTGAGAATTGGCACACAAAGAAATCAAATCTTAAGCAGACAACAAAAATGTGAAACTCTGATATACAGCAGCTTTAGAATCTTCTAAGAAATTATGCCACAAAGTACTGAATGGAAGAAAGTGCCACTACTCACATTATTAGTTAGTCGCTTCCATAAACAGAACTAATTTCAAAGAAGCAGTTAAGTTAAAACCAAATTACCTGCTAACAAAATTCTGGGTTATAGCAACAGAATCTTCAAGGTTGATCACTAAATGCCACCATCCATTGGGGACAAAAATCACTTCACCGGCTTTACAAATACACTCGATCGGTTTCTTTTTCCAATCCTTTGTAGCACTGTAAAAGTTCATGAACCACTCAATTATTGAAACAGGACATGCCACCTCTGCACCATCTGGGCTTGGATGAACTCCCGGAGGCACCACATCAGGAGGGAACAGCACCCATTTCTTAGACCCCTTGATTACTGCATTCCAAGCTGACGTCGAGTTCGGATCAATGTGGAACGACGAACCAGACCCAGCTGGCCCAATGATAATCCATCTATAATCAGGCCTCTCTTTCCCCAAAACACTGAACAAATCCTCATTAAAGTACACAGGAACTTCATAATCCGAATCCAAGACCGGAACTTTCTCTCCAAACTTCGGGTCAAAAAGATACAACGGCCTTTCTTCCCTCGCTTGCTCAGAATACCTAAAAAAATCATCAATCATCATTTCCACCGGCCCAACTGCAAACCTCGCATCCCCACACGTCTCAACCAAATACTCCCTATCCCATTTCCCCAACGCATCCCAACTATCCAAACACCCTTCCAACAAAACGGGCTTATTCGGTTCCTCAAAATCCCTCACAAATTCCTCAACAGATATCCCTCTCCTCCTCAAAATATTATCCCTCTCAAGCCACTCAGGCCTCATTTCAAGATTCGCACAAAGCCAGCTCTGAAACAAATAATCGGAATAAAAGTCTGTAACTTTCAACCCTAATGACCCTCCACCACTCAAACCACCAACCAAAGGCTTACAAGCCTTAACAAAAGTATATCTCCAAGACCCATCAAACAAAAAATCTCCACCAAACTTTTCCAACACAAGATTTCTCCAAAGAGGCTCATGGGTACTAAAAATATACAATGATTTACTAACAGCAGCTAAAAAACCCAAATGGGTAGCATTTAAAAGGCCTAAAATATCAAGAACAAGCTCATCAGTAAGGGTTTGAAGATTACCAAGTCCGGTGTTTCTTGAATTGTGTGCAGATGAGCTGAAATAGAGATTTCCCAATGGTTGGACCCCACAAGCTGAAGTTTTTAATCTAAAACCTCCATCATCATTATCTTCTTCTTCTTGTACATTTTCTTGAGGTATGTAATTACATTTTTCTTGTTGTATGTAATTACTCTTTTGTTTTGTTAAAGAAGTTTTGATAACGTTTCGCCTCCTTCGCTTTCTGGATCGAAGTAGCAAATTTGTGGACCAGCCCACCATTGTTAGCAGGTTTGGCTGGGGGATGAAGGTGGAGCGTAGAATTTCAGCCGCCAAGAGTGCTGTTAGGTCATTTCAGTTATTTTTTTTATTGAAACCTGGTCATTTTAGTTATGTATTACCCATACTTCATATATTAATTTGTATTAACTGAATAAATTAATTGAGGAATTTCTGTTGAAATTTATTAAATTAAAACGGGTATTGCTCACAAAAATAAATAAATTAAAACGGTTACAGGGTAGCTCACGAGCTCGCCCGGCTCGAACTCATTTAACAGAGCTCGGCTCGGCTCGAATTCTTTAACGAGTCGAGCTCGATTACAAGATCGGGCTCGTTTAACTAAACGAGCCGGTTCGACTCGACTCGTGAAATTAAACGAGTCGAGTTCGGACAAAAGATTAGGCTCGTTTAAGTGTAATTTTACCCGAGTCGGCTCACCCGACTCGTTTAAATAGGCTCGTTTAACTAAACGAAACGAGTCGGCTCGACTCGACTCGACTCGACTCGTGAAATTAAACGAGCTGTGTCCACACAGAAGATTAGGCTCGTTTAACTAAAAGAGCCGACTCGGCTCGTAAAAAAAATCTCGGTTCGAAGTAATACCCGGCTCGACTCGAATTCCAACCCTATAGAGTGGACTAGGTAATGCAGGTATTTCGAAAATTTTCTTAATAAAATTTTCAAATGACATGACATGATAATGATAAATAGAAGGTTTTGACCGGTGTTTTGTATTATTATTAAGTAAATTATTAATTAAAAACGTGACATGTCAGTTTTTAGGAATAAATTTGAGATAAAATTTGGGGTATCTTGAATTTTTCATAAAATATACAGTGTCCTACGATTAAATCAAGGGTTGGGTTCTAGTCGGATCGATCTCAATTTATATTCATATTTTTTTGATTTTATAAAATTTGGATTAGATCTGAAATTAATATTTATAAGTCAATTCATATTCGGATCATGAATCGAATATTTGGTCCGCTTATTTTTTCTCAACAAAATATTAGCTTAAATTAAAAATCTGTTTTTTTATAAATATGTTGAAATGAAAAACAAAGTAACAAAATAATGATAATTACAATTTAATATACAAACTCTAATATAATATAAAATTTTAAATACAAAATAAATTGATGTTTTTTTGAGAATAATAAAAGAAAATATTGCTACATAGGCCACATAATAACACGATGTTTTGGAATTGACTAGGGCTGAGCAAAACCGAACTGAAATCGAAAAACCGATCCGAACCGAAATATTTCGGTTCGGTTTGGATTTAGTTTTTTCAAAAATTTCGGTTATTTCGGTTTTTCGGATTAAACCGAAATAAAATCGGTTCGGTTCGGTTTTCAGAATTATGGTTCGGTTAAAAACCGAAAAACCGAAATATTTTTATATGTTTTTTAAAATTATATATATATTAGCTTAAAACCCGTGTGATGCACAAGTTGTTTGTAATAATTGTTACTTTTATGTTTTAATAGGTATTAAAATAAATAAGTAAGGATTTGTCCGTGATATTTTTGAAAAAGAAAGTATTTTAGTACGGAAAAATAGAAAAAGTAACATGTTTTAGTTGAAAAAGTATAATTCTCTGTATTTTTTTAGAAAAAGCGGGAATTTTGTTTGAAAAAACCATGTATTTTAGCTGAAAAAGGTAATTGATTATAAATAATGTTACTATTTAATAATAATTAATAATTTTTAAAAAAAATGTTTTTAAATTTCGGTTTTTTTATAAACCGAACCGAAAAACCGAATTATTTCGATTCGGTTTTCGGTTCGGTTTTAGTAAAACTTCGGTTCGGTTCGGTTTCACAAAATCGATATTTCGGATTTTCGGTTTTTTTAATTCGGTTCGGTTTTTAACCGAATTAACCGAATGATCAGCCCTAGAATTGACCAAGTGAGACTTTATAAACTACTCCACATGTCCCTCTCATTTCTTTACATTTACGTCCCTCTCATTTCTTTACATATCAAAAATAGTAATATTTTATAATATAAAATCCAATCACATTCACTACTTTCCTCCACTATATCTACTTTATACCCACTTTATACATTAAATATTGATTGGTCTCACCATTTTACTCATTTTTCTTACTTTTCCCTATTAATTTACATTTTTTCTTAATCTCTGTGCCGTCCCTCAATGTAAAGAATTGAGGGGGACGGAGGGAGTATAAAGTATGGATTATTCGAATATTATATATATAATATTTTTTATAATACATTTATGTAATATATTTATATAATAATAAATTTTAATAAAATATTTTGAATTAAATAGATCTAAACTTCATTTATTATCGAAATTTCTTATAAAATCAAACTTTGGGTCAAAATTTTTTTTTACCAAGTTCTATCCAATTAAAAGGATTCAGATGGGATGTCCAGTCCATTAATATGCCCACTAACACTCACCATTAATATGCCTACTCACAGTAATAGGTATAATGGTCGGCTAAAATAATATAAAATAATGATTGGTTAAAATTTACTAAATCTGTAAGGTAATGTGCTTCAATGAGATTGGTTATAACAATTAAATTTATATCTGTCGAAAATATTAAAAATATCTGTTTCTACGATTTTAAAAAATTTGTGAAATATTATATTTGAACCCTTAATGATAAAGGCTATACCGGGTTAACGAGCTAGGGGTACTCAACCATGTCACTATGGCACCAGTGGCATGACACTTCCGACAGTGTGATTGATCATGATGTATCCTTCTGATAGCTTAGAAGATTAAAAAATGACAAACTAAAAAAATTAACAAGAACGGAAAATATTAAATAAAGAATAAAAATAAATATGATAAATTATAAAATGAGAAACTTATATATTAATTGGAACATAAAAAAAATACAAATGGGGTTGAGGAAAATAAATGGGGAATTATTAATATTATTTTATTATTTATTAAATAATATTAATAATAATAACAAATAGAAAAACTAACATGCTTTAATTAAGAAAAGTAATTACACGTGATATTTTTATAAGTGTTTTAATTATATTAATTATGGTCCTGGTCCCTGACAATTGATTGTCAGGGACCAGTTAAGCAACAATTTGTTTCCCAGCCGTTGGATCAAGATTTCAACGGCCACGATTTAAAAAAAAATATCCCTGCTCCGCGCTAATTTTTCGCGGAGTGTCCCTCTTCCGCGCTAATTTTCCGCGGAGCTTGACACTGCTCTGCGCTTATTTTACGCGGAGCGTCTGTACTTGTTTTTGCTCTCCGCGCTTTTTAAACCTAATTCACTTTATATTTGATCATTAGCCACCATTTGCAATTTAGGTTAGAAAAGAGGGAGAAAAGAAGAGCTTGAAGACCTTGGAGAAGTATTTGTTCATTTGTTGAATTGTGTAAGTCTTTGTTTTTGTATTTGTTTGATTATTATGGCGGATAAAATGTTTGCAAAGTTTGAGCCAAGGAAAAAAGCCACAAAAATTGAACTTTATGATAATGATGTTGATGTTTGTAATATTAGTACTAAATCCATGCTTGATGATGATGTAGAGTATGAAAATGATGTAGAGTATGTTAATATAGTTTATGATGATGTAGAGTATGCTAATATAGTTGATGATGATGAGGATGATGATATTTTACATGAAAAAAAGGTACCTAATGTTGATGAAGATGTTGATAATGTTGTGCCTTATTTGCATCAAATGTTTGATAATTTAGAAGCCGCGGAAAATTTATTTAGAGCTTATGCCTTGAAAAATGGATTTGCAATTAAGGTTCAAGAATCACAAAAGCGTGTTGGAAATAAAGAAATATATGCTCGATTATTTGTTTGTAATCTATTTGGTGAGAATAAGGATACAAATATTGGTAATGATGAAGCATGTTTTATGGGTAAAGTTAAAGGTGAACGTCATCGGGATGTTCTTCCTAGATGTGGTTGTAAGGTTAGAATGTAAGTTTTGAATAAAAAGAAAACAAGTTTTTGGGAGATAACCGCACTAGAGTTGGAGCACAATCATGAGGTAGTTACACCTTCAAAAATGAATTTAATTCGAAAAGAAAGACATGTAAGCGCGGCACAAAGAAATATAATAAGAACATTACATATGTCGGGTGTTCCTCCTAGGCAACAAATGTCCATTTTTAGAAATTTAAAAGGCGGAGCCCAACATGTTGGTTTTGATGGACAACATGTAAGAAATGTGGTACGTGAGTTTAGAAAGACCAATTTAGATGTTAATGATGCTCAAGCGGGTTTAGACTTGTTGAATAGGTTGAAAGAAGAAAGTGGTGGAAAATTTTACATTAAAACTTTACTCGATGAAGAACAAAGGTTGAAATGTTTAGTATGGGTTGATCACCGTTGTTTGATGGCATACCAAAATTTTGGTGATGTGGTTGCCTTTGATACTACTTACCGAACTAATAGATATGCTATGCCTTTTGTTCCTTTTACCGGGGTAAATCATCACTACCAATCGGTTGTTTTTGGATTTGCACTAATGAGGGATGAGGTTAAAACAAGTTTTGAATGGGTATTAGGTAGTTGGCTTGAGGCGGTTGAAAACAAACATCCCTTGACTATCATTACGGATCAAGATCAAGCCACGGTCGGGGCTATTTCATCTCAACTACCAAACACCACTCATTTGTTGTGTAGTTGGCACATTAGTAACAAATTCCCCGAGAAACTTGCAAGTTACTATTCGAAGCACCCGGATTTCAATAATTGCATTTATAACTCATTGACCGAAGATGTGTTTGAGGATAGGTGGAAAGCATTGGTTGTGAAGTATGAATTGGAAGATAATACATGGCTACAAGGATTGTACGGTTTGAAGCATAAATGGATCAAGGCTTTCACTAGAAGCACATTTTCCGCGGGACAAACAACAACTTCAAGGAGTGAGGGAATGAATGTTTTTTTTGATAGTTATGTTAGTTCTTGCACGGGTTTGAAAGAATTTGTTGAAAATGCTCAAAAAGCTTTGGAAAGGCAATTTATGAGGGAGAAAGAAGAGGATTTTAAGACTCGTCAAACTTGTCGTGGGATTAAAATGAAGACCGCCTTGGAGCAACATGGTGCTTCCATTTACACAAAAACAATGTTTAGGAAGTTTCAAGAGCAATTGGTGGAAGCTACAACCTACTTTGTGGAGAAAGATAGAGATCGTTCTTTGGAAGAAGATGAGTATACATACTACAAATGCTATAGGCAATTGGTGGATCCCGAAAAAAGAACAATGTATCTTGTTACATTCAACAAATTGTCTTTAAGTGGTAGTTGCAAGTGTAGAATGTATGAATATTTGGGCATTCCTTGCCGACACATTATAGCCGTGTTGACAAAGATATGTGTTTCCGAAATACCTAATGCCTTTTTGAGACGACGTTGGACAAAGGATTCCAATAGAGTTGATGGTATGTTGCCTTATCATTTGACCGGAGAAGAAGCATCATCCCATGATTTGACTCCTACCGAAAGATTCAACAACATGACTTTACTCACCATGGCATTTTGTCATAGTAGCATGGCATCAAAGGAGCGTTACGAGTATGCCATTTCGGTAATCAATCGGGAAACCGAAATTCTTGAGAATTTGGGAGTTGATGGAATTGAGCATGTAAGTAGTGAAGTTGGCACGAAAACAACTCAAGAAGATGGTGATGGCTTGCATGAGCCAATTCTTGATCCCATTGTGTCACAAACCAAATGAAGGAAAAAGGACACTCGTTTCAAAAGTGCCATCGAAACAATTCGCAAAACACCGAGGAAATGCTCTAAATGTGGACATGAAGGACATGATATTAGAACTTGTGAAAAATTTAAAGAAATTTTATTAAATGCTCAAAGTACTCAAAGTGGTCAATTGTAATTGATACAAATCTCTACTTTTCCATTTTTAACTTTACATTATGTTCTTCTCACATTATCTAACAAAGTTTTTTTGGACTCAAAGTTTTTTTTATTTTCATGTGTAGGTAACATGGATGGTGGTAAGGTTTCGGATAATGATTCGGTTTCACATGTTAGTGATTCACTTCCGAGCTCCGAATGAGAGGTGTTTATGGACTCACCAACTTGCGATGAGTTGGATGAAATATGTCGCAATTTACCACCTTATTATGACATAATGGAGTTCAATGAGGTTATTGAACCGTCACCAATTGTTGAAGAGGAAGATGTTGACTTGTATCCCCCGGAGGAAATGACTTATAGGTCAACCAATTGGAAAGATGCATGCCTTTGGACGGCTAGTGAAGCAATGTTTGAAAAGGTTGCATATAATGTGACACCCTACTTTCTTTCAATATTGAATTTGGGTAAAGACATTGAAGGCAAATGGAGGCTTTCCGATTGGGATGGTGATGATGTTGTGGAATGTGACAATATTAGGGACATTTTCAAATTGAGCCCTAGGGAAGGATGCACACGCGATCAAATGCGCGTTGAATATGTGAAGGGATGGGTTTCCAACGTAACCGATGGTGGAAACATCAAGGGATTGTATGCAACATTCCGTCTTTATGATGGAACAAGAACTATACGTGTCTCCCTTCACAATGACACCGCTACTCACAAAGCCATTAGTACGGGTGTTCTTCGCGATGGTTTTGTTGTAGTATTGTACCATGTTGTCGTGTTCATCAATGCCAATCCTCCTCCGGAAGTGCGTTCTCACCGTTTGTCGGCCGGCTTCTCAAATGTGTTAGAATATTTTGGTTAAAACTGATGTTGGAACTTATGTTGTAATATTATTAGTGAATTTGGATGACTTTTGGTTGACTTTTGTTGTAATATGGTATTATCGAACCTTGGTATTACAATCAATTTCCAAAGGTAACTTTTCCAATTTGAAGCAATTTTAGAAAGCTCAATTTGAACTTGGTTGAAATGGTATTTTTTGGACTCTAACTAACTTACCAAGGTCATTAGGAGTGTTTTGAAATGTATTTTGATGAAAATGATGGCTTTAGTTGACCCAAAAATCCTTGGGGTCTCCGCGGAAATTTAGCGCGGATCCATTTGACGCTCCGCGGGAAAAAAGCGTGGAGCTGTTTATTGATCCGCGGAAATTTAGCGCGGAGTGGTTTTTTTTTTTATAACCTGTTTGTTTTTTGGCCTTCCCACCTGGTACCAAACCATTCAAAGTATCATCCCAGTACTGCAGGAACTGTCCCACCCAAAAAATTACAAAAAAAAAAATTCATAAAATTTACAAATGGTCTTAAATATGGCCAAAAAAGACCACAATTGCCAAATTACTCAAAATTTGATCACTTCTAAATCCAAAGATTTTCATACCAAAGGAAAGGAGGACATTGAGAATAAAGAAAAATTAAAGTGGAGGGGGGGATTCATCATGCCACTAACAAAAAATGTAAGGGAAAGGGGAGAGGACACGGTCGATACACGACCGATATAAACCAAATGAAATGTTCTTTTCCATTTCAAATAAATGAAGTACATCATAAAATTTAATTCCAATGAAGTGCATCTACCAAAGTACACAACTAAAAAATAAAAAAATGCAGTACTAGGCATTTTCAATCCTCTGACGCATAAGAAATCCAGGAATTCGTCTAGCTTTCCCCTGTTGAAGCTCCTTAGCAATCCTATAACGAAAGATCTCCATGTCTTCATCCTCCCATTGCAATGACTCCATCTCGTAGCCTTGTAACAGATAATCCATGTACTTCATCACAAATAGGCCACAATCTGTACTGTTTCTTTGTTTAGGCCTACGACTCCACGCTTGAACCTTCGGGGCCTCCTTCGGAAAGTTCATAGCGTTCCTATCAAGATATCTCAACATGTTCGCAAGTAGACCAACCTAACACGTAATCAAATACAACTATTAACAATCCAAATAAGAAGAATAAGTAACAACTAACATGTTAATTAACAATTAGCATACCATGACTCGTTCCTCAGCAGGGTACTCGGCATCGTCACACAAAGGATCTAGTTGAATCACCCCCCATTTTTTTACAGCAAATACAAACAATATCCAATGATTTTCATTAACACAAGTGGGGAAAAAGATGAAATCAACCTTGTTAATGGCCGGACCTACACCACAAGTGGCCCAGTGAAGATAAAAGTTAGTCACTCTCTATGTTTCACGTCGGAAGTCCATCTTCCGGGCCAAGGTCATGAATAAGGGATCCATGAAGTAGTAAGTAGGCTTTTGCTCGAACACATTCCCCATCGCAATCTCTTCCTCACGATCACGAAGTAAAGTCTGAAACAACATAAGAACATTATCAAAACTCACCGTATGAATGCATACAACATAACTGAAATGTGAGAAGAAAGGATCGTGTCATACCATGTATGTATAGATAATCCGGTCATCTATCCAAGTACCGGGTGCCAAATACAGCATTGCCTTCGCAGATAAATGAAAGCTCTTGTGGACGACTCCCTCCTTCATTTTGACCTCCCCATCAGAACCCCAGCCCCAGATAGACTTGATAGCTTCTTTCTTCGACTCGCTAAGAGGCTTATTGATCTGCCATTTCCTATCTCGTAAACGGCGTACATCAAGCTTCTCCGGCCTCGAAGAAGACGGCTGAGATGCAAGGGTAGGTGTCTGTGACACATGTTGAGAAGGCTGTGTAATCTCAATGATATCATGTTCAGCAATGGTGGAAACTGGAGTCTTCTTCGCCTTGTCACCCAAATCAACATTTTCAAATTTCGGTGGCCTATAGGAAGGACCTCGCACCTCCTTCATGAAGCTACAGAAGGGGTCTAAGAAGGTCGGTGCAATCCTAGCAAACTCATCACGATACTCAACAGGAATAGAAGCATCGATCTTTTGGCAAAATTCCAACCCCTTCATAATCTACGTACAAATACAACTATGAACAACATATAATAGATACGAGATAGAAATAAATCAAACACTACAAACATAGAAAACTTACGAGCTCGTAGGCTTTCAAGTTGTTAAACAACTCTCTAGTTGAATACTCGGGCTTCGGATGCGGTTGTGGCTTCCCGACACGCAGCCGAGAAATCTCCGTGTACCATGCCCGTACTCTACATCGGACACAAAGTGTGAATCATCAAATACACAGTCAGATGGACTGGCAGAAAACCTCAACCACTCCCCAATCTCCGCGAACCATACACTCCTCCAATCCCATGTGACAAAGCTCTGTTTGGCCTTTCTGTACTGTGTCATGTCAACTGGGGAACGAGGGATACCCTGTCTCAGCCCTAACTGCCTCAAAACCCTATCAGAATGCTGATACTCAACTATGTCGTAGTGGATAAGGGGAAGCCTGGCAGAACCTGCATAGAAACCCTCATAATCATCCCAGTACATATATACATCTCCATCTACATCCTCGTCATCAGACTCGTGAAAATGGTCGTAGGGAGTCCACTGCACACGGTCCGACCCAACTCCATCAAACTCACCTCGATAGTGTGGCAAGCTATGATGAGGCCCCTTACTGATATGACGTCTAGGCCGTTTTCCCAACACAACCTTGTCCACAGACAAGTCCTCAACAGTCAACCCAATGTCCTCGTCCTCCTCGTTTCCCTTCTTCTTCCCCTTCCCCTTCCCATTTGCCTTCTCCTTTCCCTTCAACTCCTCATTATCGTCCTCAATGACCTTCCTCTTCTTCTTCCCCTTGTCCTTCCCCGCCTCATTCCATGTACCCTCAGTAGCCTCCTCCTCACTAACCTTCCCCTTCCCATCACTAGTTTCCTTCACCACTGTAGACCTAGCCCAATACTCAGCAACAGGGAAGCTTTCCCGCTCGGGATCTGCAATAGGAAGCCCAATGTCAAATCGCTCGTATGACCAAATCTACAACAATAACAAGCAACCACCAACACTGACAACCCCCTTCCTTGCAGCGCGCTCCAACCCCCTATACAAATATCCCAACACTGCGGAACCCCAAGAATAGGTGTGAATACGATCCAAGAAAAAAAGCGGGGCAATGTACCTTGGATGCACCACGTTCCTACTATTAGTAGGAAACAAAACTGACCCCACCACCAACATCAAATATGCCTTCGTGTGCAGAGTAATCTTCTGCGGGTCATTACCAGGATCACCCATGTACCGCTTATGCAACCACGTATACTTAATCCCTCCTCTTTTATCCATTTCCAAATCGATCTCTGGATCAGTAAGCTCTTCGAACCAATTCCTCGTAAAATAGGCCTTTGGATTATGGATTGCAGCCCCAACCAATGGATGACCAGTAGTGGGCAAGCCCAATATGTAATGAACATCCTGCAAAGTCATTGTCATCTCACCCTGTCTCATGAAGAAAGTATTAGTCTCAGGGCGCCACCTCTCTACCAAGGTCGTCACAAGCGCAGTATCATTCTGAAGCACCACATCATTGTTTGCAAACAACCCAAACCCCGTCATGTCCAGTATCTCCTTCTAAGCATCATTCAGAAACCAAGAACGCATCAATCTATTACCCGAATAACACTCCAACGTACCCCTATCAACTCCATCCCAAACCTCCTGACTAACATGATAAGTATTATCAAAGATGACCGTTTGACTAATAGGACCCGGTAGTATATCCTCTAGCATGAAAACAGTCAAAAACAATATTTGAATTATGCAAGAAAAGTAAAATGCATTTCACAATATGTATTCCATTTTTAATGAAGGAAACAGTGAGAAGCTGCATGAGCATAATCCTATATTCTTGCAACAATACCCAAGATAAGATAGTTTTTATCTAGATTCTAAGTTAGCAAAGTCATTTGTCCTAGGTTTCAACTTAGATTGCAACAATACCAACTTAATCACATTCTGCTTTCATGTTTTTAGAAATGCTTTCTAGATTCTAAGTTAGCAAAGTCATTTGTCCTAGGTTTGTCGCTTTTCCAAGATGCATACCAGACTGTGGATATGTTTGGTATCATAGTGTATTTTTCTTCTCTGATAAGCTCTTTCAGTCCTGGCAGCTAGATTTTGGAAAAAGATGCAGTAGCGAAAGTTCCTAGAAATCAGCAAATTATTAACTTCCCAACAGTGTCAGCATTCTGTAACCTTTTTAATGTGGTTTTGTATGTGATTCTTAAAGAGATTACAGGCTGGAGTTATGTTATTGGTACTGTCCAAATGTTTTGTTAAAAATATAAAAATTTCTGTAAGAACAAAGATAGCACACAGCAACTACTAAACTCACCATGAAAAATAGCTGCCTCGTCTTAAAGAGCTTTTAACATTTTCAGAAAATTATCGTCCATTACTTCCAGAAAATTATCGTCCATTTTAATATACTACATTAAAAGGATACTAACTCATCCATTACTTCCAATCTAACACCAATTAATTCGAATTGAAAACCCTAAAATCGCACCATAAATTACTTCCAGAAATTCGAAAACAAACACTTGTGATGTAATTCAACCAATTACATCGAAAACATACAGAACTGGTAAGAAACTGGTAAGAAAACATCGAAAACATCGAATTTCACAATACAACCATTTCAATTACATCCAATTTCACAAACCCTAAATCGCACAATACAACCCATTTCAATTAACTGTAAGAAACTGGTAACGAGACATACCTCGCTTGATAATCCTCCATTGTTGGCTTCGTTGCTTCAATCGCCAGAAATCTCACCCTTAATCGTAAGAAATCGCCAGAAATCGCCAGAGAACGAGAATGTTTTTTAGGTTTTGTTATTCCCCAATTTTACAATTAATCGGGTCGAAAACGGGTTTGTAAAGTTTCCCAGAGTTTCGCGGTTATTTTACGCTGAGACATTTTAAGGGCATTTTGGTAATTACACGCTCCGCGAAAAATAAACGCGGAGCAATATAGCTCCGCGGAAAATTAGCGCGGAACATGGATAATTTTTTTTAATCTTGGCCGTTGGAATGTTGATCCAACGGCTACGAAACAAATTGTTACTTAATTGGTCCCTGACAATCAATTGTCAGGGACCAGGACCCTATTAATTATACTTGTTAAAAAAATACGTCGGCATGTTAAAATAGGTAAGCTTTTTTAAATAATTAAAAATATTAAAATAGATTTTAAAATAAATAAGTAATGGTTACACCTGATATTTTTGGAAAAGATATATATTTTAGTGATAACAAATATAAAAGACAATATGTTTTAATTTAAAGGTAATTACCCATGATATATTTGGAAAAGTAGTAGATTTTGTTAGAAAAAAAATGTTTTAATTATAAAACACAATCAGCTAGTTACTATTTTTATGTTATTTTATTATTTATTAAATAGAATAAATGACCGAAAACCAAAAATTAAAACTTTCAAAATTTCGGATTTAATAATATAGTATAGAAGTGTCATATAAGTGATAAGTAAATGAGTTTTTATAAGTTATCTAGGTATTTGGATAAATTAACTTATAAGTTTGTGAAATATTTGTTAAATTAATTTTAAAAAACAATTATTTAATATAATGATCTGAATATATACATTTTAAATTAAAAAACATTTAAAAATATAAATATGGAAATATAAAATATTAAAAAAACTAAAGAAATCAAACTCAATAAGTGAGGAAAAATGTCCGTCGTTTCCAACATTCGACTTATCATTATATTTATCATCATCTATACTATATTTTTAAAACTGAAACATTGAAAGTTTTGATTTTCGTTTTTCGGTCGGTTTTCGGTACTTTATTCTATTTAATAAATAATATAAAAATAGTAACTAAATGATTTCATTTTATAATTAAAATATTTTGTTCTAACAAAATTTTTCCAAAAAAAATCATGACAATTATCTTTAAATTAAAACATATTACATTTTGTATTTGTTATCACTAAAATCTATGTTTTCCAAAAATATGAGGTGCAATCCTTATTTATTTATTTTAAAACCTATTTTGATACTATATTTAATAAATAATAATATAATATAAAAATAGTAACTAGTTGATTGCCTTTTATAATTTAAAAAAAATCAAACAAAATCTACTCCTTTTGCAAAAATATCACGTCAATTACCTTTAAATTAAAACATATTACATACTCTCAGGTTCATATGTCCGGATATGATTGATGCACGTATTAATGACACCAACATACTCTCAGGTTTTTGATGCAGTAATATATTAGAGTAATATATAAGTAATATTGTTATATAAGTTATGATTCAAACTATCATGTTCTAATATTATTTTTTCTATGTTGATTTAGATATTGTGGGCTGCTTAACCTACTTGGGTGACATTGAAGTTGTCAAGGCGGTTAGAAAAAAGATATCTCAAAATTGTCACAAATTAGTAAGTTATGCATTATATTAATTTTAATATAACTGTTAATTGTTTTTTATTGTTCTTGTAATTTTATATTACTTCTTTGGTTACCCCAATTTATTTATTTTACTTATTTAATTTGTTCTAATTTTTTTCTTAAACAGCTCTATCACCAGTACCATAACTTTGTGGGAAAAGTTGGCCGAGATTGTTGATACAAATTTATAAAGGAGGATGGTGGACCCTATATAATAATTATCAAATCTACCCAGATTAAAAAATTTAAAAGTAATTATCTTTATTAATGTTTTTATAATATATAGTTTTAGAAATTGCACATATATAAATATATCTTATCTCGGTTGAACGAATATCATTAGATATTATAGAAATATTTGTTTCATTGATATTAATTTACTAGATATTACTAGATTTTAAATATTTATAATATTTTAGATATTAAATATTTATAATATTTATTGATATTATTAGATTTTTACCTTAATTTAGGTGTTGTATTTTATCCCTTTGTTTGGTTATTCAGTGATATCTACGGCTTCTTTATTATTGAAAAAAATCTATTAACAAAAAAACAATTCAACTAATTTTTATATAATCAAAACATGATAATGTTTATTTTCATTCTCAAATTTATTTTGTATAATTTTTTGAAGCGATCAAATTTTTTTAATATAATTATGAGCCTTTTTGGCTAAACTTAAAATTATTGCTTATGATTTAAAGTTACTTAAAGTTATAAGTAAAAAGAAAAATTTTAAGTTAATATATCTGTTTGGGTAATTTTGTATTATGATAAACTAACGAGTTATTAAAATTATAACAATTAAATTAAATATTATAAATAATGCATTTGAATGATGATATTAACTTTTATCAAATAAATACATTAAAATAAAATAAGTCATTAAAAAAAGTATCTCATACCAACTTCTGATTTTAAACTGTTTTTTAACTTTAAGTCATTTTCTAAGTTATTACACAAACAAAAAAAAATCAACTTAAATTAAAAAATTACTTTAAGCACCAACAAATTTATTTCAAAATCCAAAATTTTGGGTTTAAACATATTCTTTTAACATACATAATAAATCTTCATATTAAAGATAAAATGACTAAAAAAATTATATTTAAATATTTAAATTTTTATTATTACAAATAATTAGTATTTTTTTTATCAATATAAATTTTCTTTTATATATATATGCCAATGGCATCGGTCTAAGAAAATAAAAAATCAAACTATATAAACAAAAAGAATATGTAAATACTTTATAATATTACCTACCCAAATGCAAATTTCATAGAATATATTTTATTTGATAATTTAAATAATTTTGTAGATATTTATTTCACAATTTTTATTCTAATATTTTATTTTTCTTAAAAAATATATTCTAATGCCGCTGATTTTATAGAATATATTTTATTTGATAATTTAAATAATTTTGCAGATATTAATTTCACAATTTTTATTCTAATATTCTTTTTTCTAAGATTCTGGTCTCTCGGTTTAAAGATCTTTTAAAGGAAGACTTTGTGTACAGCATCAAGCATCAAAAATCTGAAAGTTGTTAGACCACTATCACATGGGTCTAGATTGCTCTTCATACACATAACGTCGTCTAAGAGATTGGAAGAAGGCATCATCAACATATCACTGCACGGATTTCAGACTAACACTAACATACTCTCAGGTATTTTGATGCAGTAATATATTTGAGTAATATATAAGTAATACTATTATATAAGTTAAAATTCAAACTATCATGTTCTAATATTATCTTTTCTAATAATACTATATAAATATAAGTAATATTATATGTTTATATTGATTTTTATCTATATATATATGGCAATGGTATTGGTCCAAGAAAATAAAAAATCAAACTATATAAACAAAATGAATATGTAAATAATTTATAATATTACCTACCCAAATGCAAATTTTACAGAATATATTTTATTTGATAATTTATATAATTTTGTAGATATTTATTTTACAAATTTTATTCAAATATTTTTTTTAACAAATATATTCTAATGCCGCTGCGAAGCGCGACTTAGTAACCTAGTTATTAAAAAAAGTTTAACATGTCTACTTATTTTTTTTTTAACAAATGCAATTAATAAAATATTAAAACGTAAATAATAAAAATAACAATTAATATTATTAAATAATAACATTATTTATAACCAATTATCTTTTCAGCTAAAATACATTACTTTTTTTTATCATTTTTAACAAAATCCCCTCTTTTTCTAAAAAAACTCATTGGCTTATCGTTTTCAACTAAAATATGTCATTTTTTCTATTTTCCCATTCTAAAACACTTCATTTCTAAAAATATCACGACAAATCCTTACTTATTTATTTTAAAACCGATTTTAATATTTTTAATTACATACAATTAACTTTTTCAACTCAATCATGTTACATTTTCTATTTTTCCTTGCTAAAACCATTCATTTTCCAAAAATATCATCAGAAAACAATTAACTTTTTCAACTCAATCATGTTACATTTTCTATTTTTCCTTGCTAAAACCATTCATTTTCCAAAAATATCATCAGAAAACGGTTACTTATTTATTTTAAAACCTATTTTAAAACTTTTAATTATTTTAAAAAGATTAACACGCCTACTTTTTTAACAAACACAATTAATAAAATATTAAAATGTAAATAATTAAAATATCAATTATTAAAAATAATCTGTGCATCGCACGTGTTTTAAGCTAATATTATTAAAGTCGAAGCATTAAAAATTTGGTCGGTACGGTACCAGTTTTTTGATACATGTTTTTTGGTACTTTATGATTTTAATTAATTACTCTTACTTATCTATAAAAAAATTATTAAATAATAATATAATCTTTTTATAACCAAACATCTTTTTCAACTAAAACACATTACTTTTTCTATTTGTTCTAACAAAATCTTTTCCTTAATAAAAAATACATCGGACAATTACCTTTTTCAATTAAAGAATGTTATCTTTTCTATTTTTTCTTACTAAAACTTTTTTTTTTTCCAAAAAATATCACGGTCAAAACGTTACCTTTTTCAATCCTTATTCCAAAAATATCACGATCAAAGTCTTACCTTTTTCAATTAAAACATGTTACTTTTTCTATTTTTTTTTACTAAAATCCCTCTGTTTCCAAAAATATCACATTAAATGCCTTACTTGTTTATTTTAAAACATATTTTAATGTTTTAATTATTTAAAAAATTACCTAATTTAACATGTCAACTTAATTTTTTTGACAAATACAATTAATAAAATATCAAAACATGAATAATAAAATAACAATTATTAAAAACAGCACTTATGAATGCTGGCTTTTGTAAAGTATAAAGTTAACTTATCCGAAATATCTAATCAATGTTTATCATTTCAAAAATAATAATGTGTTAATTCAATAAACGTAAATGCAAGTGGCATTAAAAGAACACACGTTTGGACTTTGGGCCAAGTTTTTTTTGACGAAGAAAATTACATGTCACCTACTAACAACACACATGAGTGGACAATTATTTTGCTCCTAATATTCGCCCGAAACAAACCTTTCTTGTAGCCCCCCTCCGACATTTTTTCCGATAACATATACACACCGAATTGTATCTATACACAAATTCCATTTCAACCAAACACCAAAAAAAAAACAAAATTAGGGTTTCTAATTAAGATGATGAATATCTTTGATTTCCGAAAAGCATTTTTCAGGTAATTCAATATATATTCATATGTATAATTTGTGTTTGATATATTGATTGTTCATTTTTGTTGACTTTTTTAATTGTTTTATTATTCGTAGGCTTCATTTTTTGTTTGTTTGTTGATTAGTTGAGATTGTGGAAGCGGTTAGTTATAAATTATTCAACAAGATTGGATAGAGTTAGTTAGGTTTTTTCGATTGAATTGATTTTTTGCGGGTGTGAATTTGGTTATGGATTTGGAGATTACGCCTCCTTCAATCAGCAGGGCCCAGTGTTGTGATTGTGAGTGTGATTGTTCTACGTTGAATCGCTCTGGTTCGGGGAATTGGCTTAGGACGGTGAAACGGAAGTATGAGGAATTCGAGGTTGAGAAAGAGGCGTTTGAGATTCCTGGTTTGGAAATTGATATTTCTCAGGTTGCAAAGGTTGAGCTTGGAAATGAATGTTTTATGCTCCGGGAAATGGTTTCGAATCAACAAGAGTCGATAAATGATCTTTCGGTAGAGTTGGAGAAGGAGAGGAATGCGTCGTCGTCTTCGGCTAATGAGGCGATGTCGATGATTTTGAGGTTGCAGAGAGAGAAGGCTGAGGTTCAGATGGAACTTCGGCAGTTTAAACGTTATGCGGAGGAGAAGATTGCACATGATGGAGAAGAGATCTCGGCGTTGGAGGATTTGTTGTATAGGAAAGATGAAATTATTGAATCGCTTACGTGGGAGATACAAGCTTATAAGAATAGGTTGATGAGTTTTGGTATTACGGAAGGTGAGATTGAGGGAGAAAAAGGTGTTGCTGGCGGAGATAATAGCAATGGCAGCTGGGAGGCCCAGTATGACATTCCCACTTATGATTACCCTCCTATTAAGTGCAATAGTTATGAGAATCAGGTCTCTTATGAAGTCCAAAATGATGTGGCTGATGTGGAGAAGCATGCATTTGGTGACACACCAGAGTCTCGAGATGAACTGAAGGATTTGGAATATCGGATAAATGAATTGGAACAAAGTCCAACACAAAGTCAGCCTGATGTGGAAGTTTTTGGTACAAAGAATGTGCTTGAAAAGGTTATAGTTGGTCATTCTCCAAGGTCATATAAGCATGTGAGGAGATCCTCTAACGATAGTTCAAGTTCAATTCCTGCGGTGGTAAAGGAAACAAGTTCAGATATTACCTATGATCTTGGCAGTGCTAAGAAGAAGGAATGTGTACATGTACATGTAGAGGAATATCCTGATTTGAGAAATTTTGATATCGCATCTGAAGTTGAAGATGACATGAGTGATAGAATTTATACTGTTGATTCTGTACAACAGGGTGTACCATATAATAGTGTCATAGACCAAAAAGTTTCTGTTGGAGTATCTGAAGATTATATGACCAAGCAAAAGGAGCCACTATATGCGGGAGATCTGGGGGATCCGGATATCAAGAGGTTGTATACTAGACTTCAGGCACTCGAGGCTGACAGAGAATCTATGCGGCAGGCGCTGATTTCTATGGGTACAGAAAAGGCACAGTTGGTATTATTGAAGGAGATAGCTCAACAACTGTGTCAAGATAGGTCACCTGCAAGAACACTGCCTGTGAGAAAGACATCTGTTATTGGTAGCTTCTCTATTTTCTCATTATTCAAGGTAAATGTATTAAAGATTTGCCATGTTATCATTTTTTAACCTTCCCATAATCATTTGCTTCTTCCTTTTGAATTATTTGTACGTCAATTATATTTTAATGTTATTTTGCTTTCTTAACTATGTCTATGCTGATCTTCTTCCATTAGAGGACAAGTAAAGGAAATTACTTTAAAATATAAAGTACTTTATTTGTATAATTATAGAAAGGAAATTACTTTATTGCTTCTTCATATCCATATATGAGTAAAGGACACTCGTTTACAGCCAAATATGCTCGTAATGAGAATATTTATTAATTAATCATTTACATTGCGTCATTTTCATGCTTTATGTTTAGCATTTATGGGCATGGTCAATTACAAAAATTTAAATATTTTGTCACACATGCCCCCACCAAGGCTCGAACTCTCGACCTCTTGTTGCCAAGAGAAGCGGGGTATGTAAAATTGAGATGAATTTTCCGTTATAGAAATATATCATTAATTTTTGTTGTCTGAAGATTAAATATATTTCCCTTTAGTGGTCAATGGTCATTGTCTTAGAAATGTATCTATGGAATAGGACTAGGGAATATTAGTATTTCAGACAGCATTGTCCATCTTTTATAATTGATGAATTTTCCATTATAGAAATACATCATTAATTTTTGTTGTTTAAAAAATTGAAATATTTGCTTTTAGTGGTCATTGTCTTAGAAATGTATCTGTGGAATAGGACTAGGGAATATTAGTATTTCAGACATCATTGTCCATCTTTGTAATTGACACATTTATTAATTATCTTTTTGTTTCCATCTCAGAGAGCATTCTTCAACTTCGTCATTGGCTTTTTTAGTAATTATCTTTTTCCTTACCAATATTTGTCTTTTGTGTTCAGTGGATTGTGTCTTTTGTTTTCTGGAGAAAGAAAGCACGTCAAGCTAGGTAAGTGAATTGCATTCTTAAGTGTTTCTCTTTTTTCTGCTTGTTACTTCAGTGACCTGTTTGTATAGTTCTTGCCTAAGGCATTCCGGATTGGATTCAAATAGGATAGGATGCATTAGGTTTTCCTTTGGGATTGGTTCTGCAGTTGCAAAAATAATAGAACATTCCTTTGGTAGTATAGCACTTTTAGATTTCTCATTTGGCTCGCCCTGAAATATTCTTAGAGTTCAATATGAGATAATTCGTATGCCATTTACTTATTCAAGTTTGGAGTTTTTTGTCATGGAACGAAAAATCTGGGAAAATCATGAAAGTGTCTTCTGAGATCGTGGGAACAAATATGAAATGATTTGTACATAACTAATTTAAATTTGAAAAAGGATTTAGAGATTTTTGTTGTGGAACAAAAGTCTAGGATAATCCTGGAAGTTTCTTCTGAGATTTTGTAAACAAATATGAAATGATTTGTAAATAACAAATATAATTTTTTCTCAAAAAAACAAATATAAATTTGAAAAAGGATAGTAGTATCGAAAGAGTGTGTACCTTACATGGCGACAAATTATACTGAGCAGTGTAACTAAATTTCTCCCTCCTGTCTAAGTTGGCTGAGCAACTTTGTGCAATTGTGCTAGTTAGGTTCTAATCTGTAATTGTTTGATGTGATGCTATAGTAATATTCCATGTGTTCCTTTCAGGTATATGTTTGGGATGTCACGAAAAAATATTGGACTACTAGCCCTTCTAGACAAGGGACCCTGTGCAAGGCCGTGGAGATACATTTCAAGTACAAAAGTTTGATATTATGATAATGATGACGTTGTCATCTTCAGGTTCAAGATTGTGTTACGTTTTCATTTACAAGTTTAAAACTGGGACATACAGTATGCAGTGTTCTTATATTTCATTTGTTGAGATTGAAGTGTTTACTGCTTGACCACCAAAGACATGGATACAATTATTTCCATAGGCTTATATTCTTCTGTCTTCAGTTTATATCGGGTTTTCTGGTCTTCAGAACTTAGTCTTAAATACACGAACGGCGAGGTGTACTGACTGACCTCCCTTCGTGGTCTTGTATAGTAGATTCAATTGATGGTTTGCCAGTCAGACAAGTTGCTTATCTTTTCTCTAAAGCAGTTTGATTTGTTGCAAGCAAAGAACCCAAAAAGTGTTGCTGCTGCTGTTTCTTGCTAGACTTGGGACTTGCTTGTTTTTGTATTGTCAAATTTCTAATATATTGTATTGAGCCGACATTCAGTATGATTGACCAAATTCTAAGAACTGTCTTGAAAATAGTTATTTTAGCTGTGTAAATGATTGTAGCTTTTATAGCTTGCAGTAATTTCCTCATTTTTAGGCAAATATAATGGAGTATTACTTTTGGTAAAGTATTAGACAAAAAGGGTTGTCAAATAGTTTTTTTTTTTTTTTTTTTTGCAACATTGGTCGCAAATATGTATCGAGTCCGTGCAACAATCTACATTGCTGCCAACTCTTTTTGCATCAGAATTTCCACAGATCAATTTTTGAACGGTTATCTTGTTTTTAGAGGATGAGACTGTCTGGGATAAGATATATCTTATTCTCCTTATATATAAGGATATAATATACACATTACTGTATTACCAGTAAGGCCACCGATGGTACGATGCCTACTATAGAACTGGAAGAAGTTTGATGGTAGTTCCACTTGGCTGCGACCCCATCAGAAGCACCAATGAGTAACCCAAAAAGTAAAATTTTATCTTTAAAAAGTAAAAAATTCTGGAAACCGACTCCCTTGATGCCATCAACTGCATTAATTCTGGGGGACCCGATCATGTATATGCTCATATTATCGATACAATCATCTCCTTGGCTTATCATTCTTAGACAAGCTAACCAGGTTGCTGATTCTCTTTGCTACAATGGGTCTTGACAATAATTTTGGCTTTTGTAAATCTCTTGTTGCTCTTGATATTCAGGGAGCTCCTTCATTCATTCCCAAATTTTGTATCAAATTTTATACCTCACTACTCTTCATTCTATAGCTAGTTCACCCAAGCTTGTTGGGTCGTAACATCCTCGCAACTAATTTTAGGATAGTATCCTTTCATTTAGAAAAAAAAAAGAGCGTGAATAATTTCCCCCCATGAAATTACACAAGTACAACTGTACTACTACCCTTCTTTCCTTTTTTGCCCCCGAAATTGCTAAATAAACCCCTCAATATTTTATTTACCAACAGAATTGACCAAAATGCAAAACTCAGTACGGGTGTTGCTAAATGCAATTCAAGTTTACTAAATGTAGTTCGTAGATATTACATTTACACTCTTGTTAGTATCAAGGGGTCGTTTGGTTCGTAAAGTGATATGTGGTTGGAATCAGGAATCGGGTTAATGTGGTATGTGATTGATGTATCATTTCTGATATCATGTGTTTGGTTCAGTGCTGGAATGAAAATATTTTATTTATGATATTTTTAATTGACAAATTTAATTAATTTAAAATATTAATTTAATTATATTTTTAAATATGTTTTAAAGTTATTGATTTATTTTTGTATTAAAATTTACATTTAATTGTTTACAAAGATGTGAAAATAAGAGAAAGAGCATGATACACATACCCCTCCCTCATACCCACCTCCCCTAGGGTATCAAAAATCCATACCTTGGGGTTTTGAGGAATGAGTTTTAAAAAAAAATTATGAACCAAACACTAGGTATGAGGTTGGAATGAACGAAACCCATACTTGATACCAGAAAAACTCGAACCAAACGACCCCTAAATGTGTTAGATGCCTCATTAACATTGCTGATTACGGTGTTAAGATTGAATATTAAATGTAGTATAAAGCTAATCTTAACACTGTGTTCCAGAAACTATTTTTTGAAAGAAAAGAAAAGAAAGTTAAAAATTTAATTTCTTTAACATGTTCCCAAAAGATTTTTGTGGAAAGAAAAGAAAAGATTTCTAATGATTTGGAGAGAAGATTTTGTATATTTGTCTCCAAAATCTTTTTTCCACTTTTGGAAAGATTTGAAGAGAAATGAAAATTACTCATTTTCTATTCTTTTCTTTCATTGTTTCTGGAACACGGCGTAAATGTCAAATCTTGTGTAAAATCTCAATTTTAAAATATGTAGACAACGTCGTTAATTTTTCCGAACTTTAAATAGTTTTATTTTTTTAATAGTTAATATCATAGATTAATACAAAAACTAGCATAAAACTCGTGCAATGCACAAAATACTTTTAATATTACATGTGAAATTTGAAAATTCATAGATTAAAAAGTGTATTTGGTTAATAATAAGATTATATTTAAATACTAAAAAGTGTATTTTAATAATTTATAAAATTTCTATGTAAAATTTTTAAATACCTTTTCTCTTAAATTTATGGGTAGTTCCAGTTACATAATAATTGTTAAACCAAATATCAAGATAACAATTCATATCGATTACAATATTAAAATACATAATGCTCATGTATACGATGCTAACAATAATACACGTGGATCCTACGTTATAACAGACGTATGAGAGTCCTAAATGAATTATAACACTTTTTTTATTAGTATTAAAAATAACTATTTTTTTCTCAAGTAACATAACAATTTGATTCATCCAATTTATAATTATATTATTTTACATATAACAAATATAAAAGGATGATATCAAAATATTATTAAAAAATTGAAGATTTCATATTCATTAATGATAATTTTGAATATAATACTTATATTAAGATGTGTATTTCATAAAAAGTAGGATTTTGTTTAAACAGTAAGAAGTGTAGTTTGATAATTTAAAACAACTATAAATTGGTTTTCTATATTGAATATAATTCTTTTTGTAAAAATTATTAACTATCTTTTTTCTTTGGTTTATGGGTAGGTTAAGTTAGATAATTATATATTCTATATATAATTAGCATAAGGGAGTTTTTATCGTCAGGGGTATAATTGTCATACTAAAATCAGTAATATTAAATAATGAGTTCAAAGTTTGATTCCTAAGTTCAAGGTTCGATTCCTGTCAAATGCAAATATTTCTAAAAGTTTAAAATTAGTAAACGACTTATAATTACTCAGGTTCAAGAAAAGTGCAAACATTTCTAAAAGTTACTTCATCCGTCTCATTATACATGTCCCTTTTGAAAAAAATAATAGTATTTGATTTTTTTCAAACTTAATACTATTCTCACTTTTCAATGTATTAATTAGGGGTATTAGTTGAAAAATTTCGTCCAATCAATTATTTTTTTAATATGTGTGATTTTTTCAAAAAGGACACGTAGAATGGGACGGAGGAAGTAAAAATTAGCAAACGACTTATAATTACTTTAATAATGTTTTTAAAAGAAATAAAAAATTTGATAAATGAATAAAATCCGAAAGATATATTTATATAAAATAATTTATAAACCTAATGCACCGGTATAAAACTAGTAACAATAATAAGCCCGGTAGATGCCTTGATTAAGTGTACGTAGTAATACAAAACACAAAAAACTAGGAAGTGAATCATTTGTTCACGACTTTGCACAAAAAATTAAGAAGGCTAGTAATGTAATTTCAATGAATTGCATTAAGCAATTTTGAACTACATTTAGAAATTATGATAAAGAAGGGGTTAGAGGTAGAGCTTATAAAGTTTGAAATTAAAAAGGCGGTAATATCCGATCCCGAAACAGAGGGCAGAGAGAGAGAGAGAGAGAGCAGGACGAATTGTGTATTTGTGTGTGTGTGTGTGAGAGAGAGTGAGAGAGAGAGACGATGGATGATTCAATAGCGAAATTGGGGAAAACACTGGGAGGGTTCTGCAGGAATCTGGAAAACAGCTGCGACGCTCTCAAGCAATCCATCGACCGCCGTCCCATTCCTCTCGGTCTCTCTCTCTCTCTCTCTCTCTCTCTCTCTCTCTCTCCCTCCCTCATTAATCATTCCCTAAATTTTAACTTTAATTTCATTTTCCTCATATACAGATTCGGCGTCAACAAATTTCATTCGATGCCTAAATACCCGAGTATCATCCACCTCCACCGACCTCAACTTGCTCCATTCCATGTCTTTCGATACAGTGTCGTTCGAGGAGCTTCTAGGTCACTGCAATGAAATTTATAAGAAGAATCACACTGATTTACTTCACCTCCAAGACCGCTTGCTCAGCTTTGGTTACACTCCTGGTAAGCACTCTCCTAATTCTTCTAATTTTCGACATTTTTATTCTACCTAAATTGTAATCAGATCTCCATTTATTAGAATTGCGAGCAATATTTTGCTTATTTTAAATTTTCAAATTTTAAAAATTATAGAAGGTGATACTGAAGAAGTGGATGAAGATGAAGAAGACTGTTATTTAGAGATCTCGCCTCCACGATCAAGTCTCCAAGCAATTCAAGATGATAATTTGTATCCTCCCTCTCTTATTTTATTCCGGTTTGTTTTTTCAGTCTTCTTATGTTGATAAGTTACAAAGAATGGCAATTGAGTACTTTTTAAACTGTCTTATGCGAATGTTTTGAAATAGGTGTACTGAGATTTTATTTCACTTTGATGGATTATGTTTGTCATTTCTGCACTTCAGCTTTACTTGACTCTTTTTTAGATTTGATGATTCAATGAGTTTACAGAATCTTGGACTTTCCGATGCTTGTCTTGCAACCATTGCATCTCAAGGTTAGTACAAGAACTGATTCTCCTCTTCAAGTCGAATGTTAAAGCTAGGACTTTTGAGTTTCGACAAATTAAAACTTGTAGGCCTATATATGTGCAACTTGGGTGTTCTAGGCAGCCCTGTACAAAAATCTGGGTGCACTAAGTGAGGCATTGTTCTAAGAAAATCTAGGTGGACTAGGCGAGGACTAAGGCGTCTATACTGTTAAAACCTTTACTGTTGGTTTAGCTGACACATACTTTTAAGAAACTTATCCCGACTTGTAAACAGAGTTGGACTGTTAAAAACTTAAGCGGATGATTACACATACACGTTTTACCTAATTGTCGGGAGAGATGGGCTTTAAGAACTTCACCTGATGCTTAGTAGAAAAACTTCTTAAAATATTGTTATTTTATCTTTGTTTCGATTTAGATAATCATTTTACTTTGTTTTTTTTCCCAAATTATTTTGCTTTATGTTTACTGTTACTACTGTTGATATTCCATATGTAATAAGGCCAGTGCTTTCGAGATGATATCTCCACACTGCCTAATGCCTGCACTTGTAAACGGCACCTCACTTATTAGAAAGAACTTTTAGTGAATTAGTGATTATAAGCTTGCAAGGTCCTCAGTCCTACTTGATATGTGGTATCTGGTATCAACAAATACTCGAAAGTTACATAACAAAGTTCTGTACCATACCTGTTAATTTATCGCGATAGCCTGATAGAATTTAGCAGTTGATTTGATATAATATATTTACTACTAAATATTATTATTTTAAAAAAAAACAATATCTGATCCAGTCAATAATGTCTTATTGATCCTGCTTATGTAACCTCTTAATCCAGAATAATCTTTCTAAACCTTTTTTAGTTGGCAAATTAACATAAATGTAGTGTTTAGAACAAGGTTCTATTTAGTCAGCCGCCTCTACAATAATGATGCGAGATGATAACATTCCAGTGATACAGTGATAATAAACTGGCGTGACTTTACTTAATTATGCTGATTCCAAGGAATATATGCAGATTCAGTTAGGCATCTCATAATTAATTTGAACGACATTTTATGATTATTAGTATCTGGACTGATGCATTCATCTGTAAGGGCTGTGATATTTTCTTTTAGTGTGTGATATTATTGGTTTATGGGAACTTGGCACTTGCCAATTTAAACTTTCGAATATGTTGCATCCAGCAAATAATAGCATTCAGATGGAAGAAGAATATCAAGCTAGCACAAAATTATTCGAATTGATTGAAGGTACAAATATACTGGTCTGTGTTTCTTTAGTCGGCCCATTTTGGCCATATTTAAATTCTTTATTATGATTTGTTTTTGTCTTCTTTAATTAAATGTTTTACTTGGGGAAAATGTTAGACGATCTGGAGTCATCCGAGGGTTCTAGATCCTTAATAACTGTATCCCAAGACGAATATGCAAGCCTTCCATCATACATGAAAATCTTAGCTTCTTGGGAGGTAAGCTCTTTTTGCCTCTTGTCTGTTGTGAGTAAATATATATATGTCTACCGTCTGTATATATCTGGTTTTATCATTGTTCTAAGTAATGGATGATGTGGGAGGCACAAACGTTATCCACCATGAATTTTAGTGCCTAATCAGTGGTAGTGATTTGAATAGAAGAATCCTTGATAGTAATAATTAAGTGTACATGAAATCATCTGAGGTACCAGCTGAGTAAAACACCACCAGAAGCTTCATTAAGCCTCATTAAATATATTAAATATATATATCACGAACATGTCACTGGTCCGAGCCTGCAGAAAGATTATTCTACGAATTATAGTTGACCCGGTGACTTTTGAGCAGAACAAAAGCATTCATGTATTTCTCGTTGACCTGGTGACTTGTTTTGATGATGAGATGACTATGTTACAAAATCTGCAGGTGAAAGGATTAATTGTTAGAAAGAGCTAAAAAAAGGAGGTGCAAGGTTTCATCTTAAATGCTACATGTATTGGCATCAATTGAACCTTTCCAGCTTCTGAGATTGTTTTACCTTTTAAACCATTTTTAGAAAATGAAAAAATTTCAGAGATTATTTTTGAAACATAAAATTATGGAATCTTGCTCCCAAGAAGAGATACATGCAACACCTAATGACATTATTGGTATGCATTGTATATATAAGGTTCTATCTTAATTTGTGGAGTGATACAAGTTTAGCATTTCACGTCTTGCAGGACATGGTTTCCGCTGTTGAGAAGCTGAATGCGAGCTTTGCTATGAAGGAGAAATTTCAGGGAAGCTATTTCTTCGGCCAAGAAGAAATCGCATCATTGGGATTAGGTTTATATAAAAACTTTTCTCTACTCTTCTTTGGATAGTTTTTTTTTTCACGTAACATATTCTTACATATTCTTAAACACAAGATCTAAAAATTATTTGCTGTCATCACTAGAACAAGTTTAAACCACTATTATTAACTAGCTTTATTACCCGTGCGAGGCACGGGTTTATTCTAAAATATTTTATAATTTGTTATTAATTCCGGTATATTTGTTTGTGGTATATTCATATTGATGGTTTGATTACCGAAATATTTGAAATTTTAAGTTAGCAATGGTTATTGTAAAATTAATATATCTATTTTTTATTATATTTTATTTCTTTAATCGGAAGTTCGTGTGATACACGTATATGATTTGGATGTGAATAGTTTGTTGTCGATTTTCGAGTAAGTAAGTATTTCGATTTTTCTTTACTGCATAATTTGTTCTTTAAAAAACTTGATATGATTTTGTATACGTATTCTTAATTAGTGTTGATGGTTTGGTGATTGAGATATTTGAAAATTTTAAGTTAGCCATAGTTGTTTGTAAAGTTAATATTCCTCTTTTTTATTGTATTGTATTCCTTGAATTAGAAGTTCATGTTAGATATGTTTATGATTTGGATGTGAATAAGTTGCTATTGATTTTCGAGTAAGTAAGTATTTGATGTTTTTTTACTGCATAATTTTTTTAAAAAAAACTCGATATGTTTTTACATACATATTCTTAATTGGTTAACAATGAATAACTCTCGCAAATCACTTCGACCACAATGAAGATAACATGAAACTATGTCACATTACTAACCATTCGATATCATAAATTTATGTTATGTATATTTATTCCAATATCATTAATATTTTAAATTATATTTTATTACTTTTTAAATAATATATTTCATTTAAAATATCATGTATGTAAACAATAAGTATTAATTACAAAAAAAATAATATACTTTAAAGAAGATTAGTAATTAATGTGCAGATATATTAATATGCAATAATAGTAGAGAATTAATATGAAATAATTAAGGAAGAGGTAATAATATCATCCTATGATTTAAAGGGTATAATCGTAATTTCACTTTGATTTTTTTGTCTCACTCAACCCCCTAGTTGCTCTATTATATATATAATAGATTAAAAGATAATAGCAGACACGTTGAATGCAATAATTGTACAGTTGTGGATATACTTTATTTATAAAACTATTACTTATACCTCTCAAGAAGCCGCTAAACTGATTCGCGATAAGTTACTCGTTTCACCTTACAATTGTCACTTGGCAGAAATAATTTAACAATTAATACTTTTAACATTTTATCATAGATATTCAAAAAATTTAAACCAATTTTAGTTAAGATTTGATTTAATCATACGATGATAACTTCAACTTTTTTGCATTTTTTCGGTTCAATACTTTATATACTAATAGTGTATTTTTCGAAAATGATCAACGTATAAAATTTATTTATTGAAGACGAGATTTATAATATATAGGATCGTAGTAAAACTAAAGTTTTAATCTATATTAGTATCTAAAATTTCAAAACTGCGTATATAATCTATAAGTTGTTAATATCTTATAATGAAGCATTAATAAATGTTAAATGATGAATAAAATCCGTTTTACGCTTATTATATATAAGGATATAATTGGAATGGAGTAAATATGTTGATAGTTTTAAATTTTAAAATAAAAATTAAAAAAGACTATAATAAGTGATAGTGGCTATAGATGTCAACATTTGTCACATTATCACCTAGGTCATGGTTCAATTCTCATTAAAAATAATTTTTTATCATCAATATAAAATTAGAAGGGTAATTTAGTAATCTATTATAATCAATATAATATTGAAAAGGTAATCAGGAATCTAATATATATAATCTGATAGTATATAGAATTTGTAATCTAATAGTATACATAATCTGAGTCATTATATATTTAATACAAATAAACATGATTTACAATATTAAAATATTAATATAATCCTTTTTTATGGATCAATTCCAATTTTATAATATTTTGTATATCTTGCGCGAGTTTTTCTATAATCTGGTCAAAAATATGATTTTAAGACATTTGTGAAAATGAATTATCTACCTTATCAAGGAGATTACAAGAAGAGACCAAAATAGAATATAACATATTGAGTATTTGCGCATATTAATAAAGAGTTTTATGATATAACCAAAATTGATATCTAGCATAGTGGTAAGGAATGTTACTTCTAATCAAGAGATCAAGGGTTCAATTCCCATTAGAAACAATTTTTTTTATCATTAATATAATATAGGAGGGGTAATTTAGTAATTTAACATTGAATAAATTGTCTCACTAAACCCCTAGTTGCTCTATTATATATATAATAGATGAAAAGTAGATTTGAAATTTTGAATAGATACCATGTCACGCATTGAGCTGGCCAATATTTCTTGCATCTGAACTGCTAAATGTGAATATTACATTTAACATCCTAAACCAGTTAAATGGATAAAGAATGAAGATTACGTAGGACTGTGCTAACACAAGCATTTGGGTAGTATGCCAATTACATATGTTATCTTTAAAATGTAGGAGACTTATTAATACTTATCATGCATATGAGACTATGAGTAAGATAATTTAATTTTTGATGTTGCAGGGCCTAAAGGAAGATCATACGTGCTGATGCTTTTACGCATGAACAAATTAGTTGTTGAGAATGTTGATGGTTCTGTATCCTACAGAGTATTGTAGACAAACATGATACTCGACCATTACTGGTGAAAATGAAAAAATTGTTACATGACATCATTCAAAAGAGACTTTATATGTTAATCTTTGGTTTCTGGGTTCTAAAGGTTCTGTTATTAAAATTTTTACAACTCTTTGTTCAATTTATATAGTCGCGCCTGCGAATCCTATGAGCTAGAGAATGACTAGCTGATCTCATTACAGCTGTGACTTACTTCTATTATAGTCAGAATCTGAATTTAAGTGAATGTAGGAGATGAGACGATATATCAGAAGAAAAAGGTAAAACTAAAATTAACTTCTACTTTCAGGTTTTTTCCCTTTTCCTTTATCCCCAAGTAAATCCCTTTTCGTATTTGGTTGGCTGGAATACTCTACCCAAATGTAACGTTTTCCAGTATTCCACAACAGTGTCTTCTGACTCGTGATTCAGAATAGTTAGTGTTTTCACTTCTCAAGCTGGAATTTCTAATTCTCAAAGGATTACAAAGACACAAATATCAGGAAATGTTTAAGAAATTGTTATGACAAATGGATAAATAGTGCATTTATAAATGTATTAAATTGGTGCATTTCAATTTTGAATAACTTGACTGATTAAGAACCAAAAACCGAACCAGTCCAGTCCAGTGTGGTTTCTAAAATTTAATAACGCAGCCAAACAAAAAAATAATAGCACAATTTTTATTTCAGTTTTAATTTTTATTCCGGTCTGTACTATTTAGATAAAAGTATTTACATGAGCTGCATGTCTTGTGTAATGATCAAGACAATGTTATATTTTAAAATAATTTCTTCAATTTATTCTAATAATTATTTATCATCTAAAAATTTAGGGCTTTTTTCATAAATACCCACCCCTAAATGTTTTTTTTCAAAAATACTATGGTTTTTTGAACTTTTTGCAAAAATACTATCTTTTTGAAATTATTTTCAAAAATACGGTCTGCAACTAGATGCAACCACGTGCAACTTTTGCAATCAGAATCAGATGCAACCATCTGCAACTTTTGCAACCAGAATCAACCTGATGCAACTTATTAGTAATGATGTTTTTCCGGCGTCCTGATTTTAGGGTTGTAAACAACCCTAAAATCAGGGTAGGTTAGGGTTTAGAGTCTAGGGTTTAGGGTTGTAAACAACCCTAAACCCTAAACCCTAAACCCTAAGTCCGTATACGAATTATTCGTCATTCTTAATATTTTTAAAACCCAAAATAGAAACATTGAACCCCAAAAGTTAACTATTGAACCCACAGGGTAAACCAAGAGCACAAGTTTACCCCTTTTATTAATAATTTTTTTTGAATTTTTAGCTGTTTTTTCAATTATTTTTTTAAAAAGTTGCATATAGTTGCATCTGGTTGCGTTGGTTGCAGACCGTATTGTTTGAAAATATTTTTTGGTTGCATCTAGTTGCATTTAGTTGCAGACCGTATTTTTGAAAATAATTTCAGAAGATAGTAAAATTGAAAAAAAACTTAGAAAAAGTAGTATTTTTGACAATTTCTCAAAAATTTACTATATCTTATTTACCATTTCAATCTTATATTCTTCATATTTCTTCTTTCTCTTACTTTCCGTTACACATAAAAATTGTATAGATGGGGAACCGGATGTAGATCTCTAATATAAATATTATAAATATTAATATTTAAAGTATAACGATATCGCATTTAATTAGCCTAAGAAAATTGATGTAATTTGGTCGTCGGGAAAAAACAAGATTCTAAAATTGATGTAATCTGGTCTTCAAAATTCGAATATTCGATCAATTTTTGAGTATTCAATTTCAACATCCGAGTACTCGCTCTAATCCGAATCAATTGACTTCCGATTTTTAAATACCTGGCCGAAATAACTGTTTTTTTTAAACAAAACTTCAAAATTTTTATTGCAGATCTTGAATAAGAACATAGAATTAATTAATTCAATAGAAATAATTGATTTTTAGAACACTAGAAAAAAAAAATCATTTCAAAAATAAAATTATTAAATAAATTGATAAAAGTTCAATTCCTAACAAATAAAATATTAAATCGATATTACTTAAAAAAGTTAATATAATAATATAATTGTACTCAAAATATAAACACAAATCCTAAATTTTTGTTCCATTAAACTAAATTTCTGTTCCATCAAATTATCAGATCTACCATTAAACTACCATATATGTAGGTATTACATGTCAAAATAATTTTAAATACAAACTTTTCATTTTTTATCTGTTTACAAAACTTACTCTAGACTAGGCCTGTCAACGGGTCGGATTCGGATCGGATTATCCTAAATTCATATCCGAATTCATTAAAAAATTTCGGGTTCAGATCGGATCGGATCAGGAGTCGGATATTTTTTAGGCCGATCCATACCCAATCCGTTCGGATTTCGCGTTATCGGATCGGAGGTCTGACCCGTTTTTTTAATTTTTTTTTACGAAATTAAATAAAATTATGACATATATATTGACAAATTCAAATTTAAATTTCAAAATAATATTATTTATATAAAATATAAAATATTGTATATGTTTTACATATAATTAATATATATTATATATATATATAATATTAATATATAAAATATAAAATAAATATAATATATTCGGATCGGATCATACTAAATTAATATCCGCTCGTTATCGGATCAGACCTTTATCGGATCTAATTTTTTTAACAGGATCCATACCCGTTAATTTAACTACGGATCGGATCTCCGATCCATTGACAAGCCTACTCCAGGCCAACAGGAGAACCCAAATTCCATTCACGAAGGCCCTGGTTGAGTATACTCAAGAGAACTAAGTTTTCATCCGGGGCTAAGTTTTATTTTTCTCAAAATTTACTATGTCTTTAGTAAATTATACAAAAATACAATATCCTAATAAAGAGTTTTTTCCATTCAAGAAAGTTTTGTTTTGCTAACAATAAAGGTATAAATATAAATCCCATATAATACCTGGTTGAAGCCAAAACAAAGGACTGTTTTTTAAGAAATATATAGTTCAAACCGAACTTGATCATGCTCATATCTCCCCTCAGACCTGGTGGTTCTTGTAGAATATACAAGGTACCTTCGGTTTGGTTTTGGGCCCAACCTTATTACCATTTATCTACACAAACATTAACCCATATAGGACCATGAAATCACCCAGCCTGTCTTATAATAAAGGTGTTCCACAAGGAAAAATCTATAAGATGGGATGTACAACAGGTAGACATTTACAATAAACTAGGATAAACTAAATTTTCTTTACAAATTCACCATATAGCTGTACATGCTGTCATCCAATCACCAAAAAAAAAACATAATACGGAAGGATGACAATATAATGCCTTAGAACAACCAACCAACTTTACCCAGTTTACACCTTCCCCTTCAATCAAAATCTCTTATGTATGGCCTATACCAAAAACAAGAGCTAAAAAACTAGTGTCAGAAACCACCTGGTTTCCTACTTGAATCGAAGATGAAAAGCAATTTCTCCAATTTAATCTAAATAATTGCTTTCACTTGCCTAGATAATAATCAAAACACAAGAAACTAATTAGGAAAACAGAGATCACAACTAATGTCGAGTCTTCTTTCTGCCTCGTCGTGAAATGGTGTCTTCCTATCCGTTCCCTCTTGTACATTCAAATTGAAGCTCCAATTATATGTCAGTTGATCAAAATTGATTTTCTGGAGGCTCCGCTCATCTTTAATTGTATATTTTGACTGGTTTAGCGTATGCATGCCGATTCTGCATAGAAGGTTGAATAATAAACTACAGATAGAATGAGGTAATAAACACAGCCAGGTAACAAGTAAGCTTCAGAATGCAATAACGGACTCCATCAACTTTCTACTAGTTCCATTCACATACTAAAACAAGACCATTTTTAGAAAAAGTTCATCGCCATCTCAGAAAATTAAAGGTAGAGGGTTGAAGCATCAGTGGAGGAATGTATGTGTGAGAATTTTAATTTTTGTAATTGACCTAAACCAAAAAAACAAAAAAATTCATCATATAACATATAGAAAGTTAGTAGTGACATAAAACTCATACCTGGTTTGCCGTGAGAACCCTTTTAGTAGTATCAGCATGCTCCAAACCAAGATATTGCTCCCAAGCACCATAAACATCCCTTCTCTACAAAGTCAAAATAAATAAGTCAATGTAGTTATACTGCTCAAGTAACTGTACAAGTATAAGACAAAATACAATTGGCACCTGGAAACGACTGGATATTATGTCCAAGTCCGTCAAATATTCCGGTCTCCCCATTGCCACGGAAGCAAATTTCCACTAGTTACCCACAACAATTTCCAAAAGAAAAGGGATCAGTGAACAATGGGTTAGCTACTAGCACAGGTACTATGAAGATGCTAGAGAACATTTAAAAATATGGTGTATCTTTTATTTTTTACTGATCTACGTGACTGAAAATGCAAAGGAAGCAGACATACATTGGAGAATTCTTCATCCGAAACCCGCAACTTCCTTTGAATGCGCGTCTTTATTTCTACCAAAGTTTCACCTACATGGATGACCAAGAAAAAGGGCTCCCCAAAATTTTGTAGTCTCTGTTATATAAAACGTTGTTCTGTTACATATACATCTTTATCTGGTAGGTACATCATCAAAGTTCCCGCAAATAATATATTCCAGACATGACAAAATTACAATCTCCACATAGGTGTGTAACCTTACCAATTGATTCTGTCCAGTCTCTGTGGTAAAGTGATAAACATGAATCAAGCGATCGTTTGGACCAAAGTTCTTCTCTTCTTCAGGAATCTAAATACAAAAAACAAATATTTTATACAGAACTGCTCACGACTCCGAATACCATGATCTAAAGCTATAAGCACATGTTCTCTTCTCAAAGGTCGCATCATCTACTCTCAGTTGTTCACTTGTTCTGCAAGCTTATAAACCTGAATTCAACTTAGGTATGTAAAATAAAATTAAGAGTGAAACTTGCCTCCTCCGCACGCAGTGTCCAGTATTGGTCATTTATACTGTCAATCTTCTCATCTAGTGGAAAGATCTGATGACGAGTAAAGAAAAAATAAACTCAGAGATATTGGCCTGGATTGAACTGATACAAATAGAAAAACAGACAGAAATTGCAAACAGATGGGAAACTAAAAGATGACAATTATAGACCAATTAGGTAATTAATATTGGCTGGGGTCAAGGTTAATGTATTCAAACAATTTAGTTCCTCGTGATCTTAACAGAAGCCCAACCGGCTCCCAATTTTCAGTAATGTATACTACAATTACTTCAGTACGACGTACAGCATCTTAATCTTTTTTATAAAAATTAACCTAGAACTGCAATCAAAATTTATCCACCACAATTTGACTGCTTTAATTCAAGCTGAATACCTAAACCTTCCAGAATGGTTCCAGACTGCTAAGGAGCATGACCATGGATATTGACATTTTCCCAAGAAATTTGTTCCCCCAAGTCCCATGTACTGTTTTTTTGAAAAATTGTTACGTTGTCTAATATTTCACTGTGTCCATCTCCATATTCATGCTTGTTGGCACTCTGACAACATCCTCAAAGAATAAAGCAGAAACTTTTTATAAAACTCAATACTAAAACACATTTCCATTTACCTTGTAAATCCTGTGGCACAACACTTCAAGCAATCTGAGTTCTGCAGTAGGGTGAGAAAGTTTCACCTATAACATGAGGCAAACATCAAGTCTGTGTAAATTGTGCATGTTCCCATGCTTGAAATTTATATCGTGAACATGAGCCACTACTATAGCATACAAAAAACTGCTACGCGATGCAAACACAAACACATGACAAACAATATTATGTCACAAGATGGTTTATCAAGAAAACTAAAAAGGGAATGATTAATAAACATTTAGATGGTTTTTTGATGTCTGAGCTGTCCAGACGTACCTTTGTCTTGATCTCATCAAGAACCTGGCCTACAGTGCTTTGCTTAGGCAGTCTAATGTTGTGGACAACCACCTGAAGACAATTAATACAAATTATGACAATAACAGGAACTTTAAAGTGCACAGAAAGAGGTAAATTCTAGTCTCAGGTGACCTCTTCCTCGGGAGAACGAAGGAAAGCAACTTTCAGAGTTTTCAGACACTGTAATTCTGGCAAAGGAATATCCAGCACTTCATAATACATTATATCAGAGATCTGTGGAAAGATAACAAGTGTTGACTATACAAGTTAACCCCTTCACAAAATATACATTTTTATAAACTATAATTTATACACAAGGAGTTCATGGAACCAGTAAAGCACAATTTAAACATATGATCTGATTACTGTCAGCCAGCATGTTACTATTATCCTCTTCTAAAGCAAACTATGCATCTTGATAAAATAATGAACATATAAGAAGTTCAACCAGTAAAGCACAATTCAGACATAGGACCTGATTACGGTCAGCCAGCATGTCCAATAAACGGTCTGCTCCTCTATATTTGATAGGATAGGGCTTGGGTTGCTGGGAGTTGCAGTTGTGTGGAGTAAGCCTGATTTTTGAAGGATCGTCAAGCCCGAGTTTATGGGACAAGCTCTCAACTACATCGTCATAAGTATTCATCTTGGACCTTACAAAATGAAAAGTAACAATTTAAAGACATGTCGATAGAACAGATGATTGCCTAGAAGTTAAAAAATGCATATGCCGTAGGGATCACATAAACTTAAGCACTCACAATTCTAGACAGAAATCATCATCCTTGGGCCTCTCGAGTGATCTAAAATGAACAATCTGCAAAAGAGTAAACACTCTGTGATGAGATTTGAACTGAATAAACCAATTGTATGTTTGAATACTAGAACTGCATTTTAGGTAATGAATTTGATTCAAGTACCAAAAAGAAGAAAAGAAAGAACAGATTTGGATCTGGTTCAATTTCATGGCATTCATATATTAGACTGAGTTCGAAAATTTGAAATGATAGTTCGATCGCTGTCATTTGAAATCTAAATTTTATCAAAGTTAATTGAAATTCTTCTACTTGACACTCCTTGCATAAAATAATATATACCACAAAAGATAATAGTTAACTTTTATGATTTATCATCAATTATAATAGATCTCTTTTAGCCTCAACAAAATATGTATGATCATTAGAAACAAACTGCTTACTAGCTATTCCACTATAAAGATTTAATTAGCCCACAACAGCATGAAAGCTCGACATAGCACACCAATAAACAGTGCAGTGCACTTACAAATCTATACTATATTATTAAAGCCGAAACATTGAAAGTTTTGGTTTTCGGTTTTCGGTCCTTTATTCTATTTAATTTAATAAATACTAAAATAATATAAAAATAGTAACTAGATGATTGCCTTTTATAATTAAAACATTTTTTTCTAACAAAATCTACTCATTTTCCAAAAATATCACGGATAATTACTTTTAAATTAAAACATATTACCGAACAATTATCTTTAAATTAAAACATATTACCTTTTATATTTGTTATCACTAAAATCTATCTTTTTCAAAAATATCAGGTGCAAGTGCAATCCTTGCTTATTTATTTTAAAACATATTTTAATACTCTATTTAATAAATAATAAAATAATATAAAAATAGTAACTACCTGATTGCCTTTTATAATTAAAACATTTTTTCTAACAAAATCTACTCTTTTTTCCAAAAATATCACGGGCAATTACCTTTAAATTAATATATATTACCTTTTATATTTGTTATCACTAAAATATCTCTTTTCCAAAAATATCAAGTGCAACCCTTACTTATTTATTTTAGAACCTATTTTAATACTTTTAATTATTTCAAAAAACTTGCCTATTTTAACATGTCAATGTATTTTTTTTAACAAATACAATTAATATAATTAAAACACATCTAAAAATATAACGGACAGTTATTTTTTTAATTAAAACATGTTAGTTTTTCTATTTGTCCTTATTAAAAAAACTTACCTATTTTAACATGTCAGCGTATTTTTTCAATAAATACAATTAATATAATTAAAACACTTCTAAAAATATCACGAGCAGTTACTTGTTTTAATTAAAACATGTTAGTTTTTCTATTTGTCCTTATTATTAATATTATTTTAATAAATAATAAAAAAATATTAATAAGAGCCCATTTATCTTTTTCAGCCCCATATGTAGTTTTTTTTCCTATGTTCCAAATTAATATTTAAGTTTCTCATTTTATAATTTATCATTTTAATTTATATTTTTTGTTTGCATTAAATTTTTTTAATTTATTATTTTTTAAGGCCCGTTCCTTGCACGGGTTATGAGCTAGTATATATTTATATATAGAGTTAAGTTCAATGGAGACCATGATTTAGTTTAGTTGGAGACTTGGAGACCATTTACGTTCTGCAACTTAGTTGCAAATAATGTGTAGAACATACTTTACATAACAAAAATCATTATCAAAATAGATATCTTGCAGTATAAAATCATCAGCAATTGAATATTTTTGTAAATCATGCATGTTATACTTGCAGAACATTGTCATGCATATTACTCCATTATAAATGTTCTGCAAATAAGATATGTGCATAATATCTTTATAGAATTAAAATAATCATCAAATTGGATGTTTTATAGACCACAAATGTTATGTTTACAAAATATTACTCAATATATTATTTTATAGAGCATTTTATGAATGTATTTTACTTGCAGAACATATATGGTCTCAAAGTCTCCAACTAAATAGTGGTCTCCATAGAACTTTACTCTCTCTCTATATATATATATATATCACACTAAGGGTTAATATAAATTAAAGAAAGTACAAAATTCAATGGTTTGACTTGGTACAGGTGACCTTAAACATGAGAATAACAATGATCAAGTACAACTTGAAGATGTATGTACACTTTCTATATTATTACTTTGAACTACACAAGAAACTGACAGCGGGAAAACTTAACCCAAGGTCGTCACAAATTTATGAGAAACTAATGTGATGTGCTTCTAAACACTCATTGAGGATAACGTGGTGCTACTTTTTTTTGCTAAGCTGTTATCTGCATGGTAAAGGAAATATCCTAAAATAATGATCGCAAGTGATGCCTCTGATAGGCCCTAGAGATACCATTAAGCATAGAGGTAAATTACTTTTTCAGCACTGTAACTTATACACGAGTGTTTCTTCCAAGATGTTGCCGTATAAGTTAGGTATGATCAAGTCAGTGTAGTACACTGTAAAGTTGTTTATTTCATCAGATTTAAGACCGATAATCAAGATAATCTTGCCGGAGAGGCATAGAATTGATGATACGAGGAAGCATAAATTGGACAATAACCAGGAGCCATGATCTTTAGAAAAAAAGTAGCAACTATATAAAACAGACTTTGCTAACCAAATATGTTCTCCAAACAAATAACTGCATGTAGTTGCTTCTGGACACACAAATGCCAGATCATCAAAACAAATGAAATATAAAACATAAGCAAATAACATATAATTAAACACATGCATGAGCCCCCACACACGCACACACATATATATAATAAACGTAAGTGTATACTAAAAAAATACAAATGTATTCAGAGAAACCTATGGCACATTATGGACTCGTATACTAAATAAAACATTAAGTAAATGATACCTGGCGGTTCTTCACATATTCCAAAAATGAAGGAACATCAGGATATCTATATTCCTCCATACTATGAGGTTGAAGGTGCTTCTGGAAGCAAATTATATCCCCATCCTCAATCTACAAAATGATAGAAATTAACTCAACTATCAGAGTTGTATACCATGATGCCAAAGTACAATTTCAAATAACATGACATGTACCTGACTTGATCGAAATGAGGCTCCCATGTCAAGGGGTTCGCACATGACGCAAGGCTCGAATTTCACTTCCTGTAAATTAAATAATTAAAGTTTGTGAGTATATAAGATTTAATGTTACACACAGCATTTACTGGCCTCACAAGAACTATGGAAAGGATACTGTGAGAACAAAAACAAAAGAAATCGTTACTTATAACATTGACATGTATGAAATCTTGTGATCAGAAGTTGCATTGCCAGTTGCTACTACCATGTAAGGAACAGGGAAACAAGCTACATGGTTTCTATTGATAAATGAAGAACAAACAAACCTCATAGAGATCAATTTCTTCATCAGGATCAAAACCAGCCAGTTCATTTATGTTTCTTACGATCTCGGTAGGCGTTCCAGTACAATTCACAAAAAGGTTACCAACATATCTGAAGAGTGGAAACAGAAATGTGTTAGCACTAAGAGAAATTATTTTTAAAACTTTTTGGTTATGAGAACAGAACCGAAATTTCGGGTCTCGGTCTAAACCGGGAAATGCTCACTGCTACACATATGACAGTGAGGAGCCATTTCCGTCTTCATCCATCTACATACACAGACAGGGTTGTATCCATACACAGGATAATGAAGGAAGGTATAATGAAGCAATGTTGCAATAACCATCGACCTTCTACGTACATATACATACACAGACAGGGTTGTATGCCTATACATAAACACAAACATATATTCATCAAGGCTTTGAATTTGTCGTAAAACAAAACTATATGCCTTCTTTGCAGGATAAGGAGTATCTTCCAATATCCATTAGATAAACACAATAGAGAGATTGATTAGCAGATCGAAGTGCAAAACAGGAACATATTTAGGCAAGGTTGTCACGAAGAAAATTCGAGACAGGTCTATTATGTACTGTTACGGTCATCCTAAGTGGACAAGTCGTGTACAAGGAACTGTATCATTAATAAACTCACACAAACACTCTCAACATTGCTAATATATCCATAGTTCTTAAAAAGCGAAAAAATGGAAAAACTAGAGATCCCAAAACCTATCGGCTATCCCAAACCAGGTAGGATATAACAATGCTCTTTAAAAAGTAAGAAGCACCTATAGAAGAACATGCTGACACTTTAGTTTCAATGATATATAAGCAGGTTCTTTGATTACCTGAGCTCCTCTTTCTTAGGATCGTAAAGCTTGAAGAAAAGAATTATATCCTCCTTCGCGCTGCCAGGCGATGGTATAGGGCACTGTTCCTGAAAAAAAAAAGGACAAGTATAAAAAAACTTGAAGCCAACAATTACTACAGAACATACAGGCAGAATCAGCCCTCATTACAGCAAAGACAATATTACCGGCCCTGGCGCAACCTCCAAGAACAACTTCAGTTCTGCATTGTTACCCTTGTTAGACACGTCCCTCAACTGCCCGACCTGCATTTGCACAAGTCATTAGTTATTATAGCCTAGGCTTCCATCATTTATCCATATGTGTAATCATCTTAAAAAAAAAACTAAACTTAAAAGAGTATGCATGGTTTATAGTTATTCTCTCAACCTATACAAAGATTTGAAAGGAATGTAGTCTTGAGACCTACAAGTAATTGCTCTGAGTAAACAAAAAGAAACCTTTATTATTAGGATTAGAATGTAATAAACAGGGACAGATTGGTTATAAATGTAGATATTTTTATAAACACGCTGCACCTCCTGGCTTCCCCAACATGGTAGTCATATTTTACAAATTTCTTCTCTGTTTGCCAGCTCTAAGTGCACTACCATCAACATATTTCATCTACAGTAGAACCTCGAAAACATACTAACCCTGATAAGTTACTAGTTTCCTCTTTGACCCATTACAATAGAGACAACTTAAAACTAACCTCAATAGATCAATAAAATTTTCTGGTACCGGGACTATTCATTTAAAATGGTTTACGGGTTTCTTATAATTTATGATTGCACCTAGTTATGTTCATTTCTCTATGCAGAGCACCTTCATTAAACCGTGTGTATGAACACATGATACCATTCAGGCCACGCACATGAGTGTGTATCCGCTAGTATGCATGTTCTCTTGTGAAGCAAACCAGTGCATTAACAAGTAGCATAGAAATAAAGAAATATGAAGTCCCTAGAATTTTTACTTGTCAATAGTATACAACAAGTGGTTTGTAAATATCTGTAACCGAATGTCGTGATATCATAACAAGGTGACAAAGCAAGCAGACTCTAGTAGCTTACCATCTGTGCTTCCTCGCGCGGTGTCAAACGCTTATTCGGACGGTATGTATGATTTTGCCGCTTCGCCCAAATCCAGTACCGCTGTAATTGAACTGGTATACCAAACTCTTTGGCAACCTCCTCCTGCAAAAGCAAAAAAGCTTAGTATTCCTACCATGTGAACCCATTGGCCTAATTGTTAAGCACACAGCACACACAGAAATAAAGGCCCAAATCTGCAAGCATTCAGGAGCAGGCACAGTTACAGTGGCATATCATATGTTACTCACGAGAAACCTAAAAGTACTGTTTAACTTCCTAAAACAGGTAACAGGATTATGTTTTAACTGAGAATATATGTGCACTTTACATGCCATCGTATGTCTAAGCTACTTGCCTTCAGACATTTGAAGTTGAAGCTTGTCCGTTCATTCAAGATACAGAATTTTAAACTGAATTGGCTAAAGTTACAATTCTCAGGAATCTTACTAAAAAAAGTTGAATTAATATCTGAATGATCTAGGAACAGTTGAGCTCAGTAACTGATATGGCAGCGATAAAGGCCTATATAGAAGCTAATAGACCGAGTGCAACTATAAACCAAAAAGTAATATCTGTTTAGGCCTACATATGAAAAGTAGAATTAGATCCGGATGTCAAACGCTTCATGATGGCAAGTGAAGATAACAATAATTTTTATTTTCATTCCTAAACAGTTTTAGCATTTTTAGTGTAACGAGGATTGGTGTCTTCATTTATACGTGGGCTAGGTATTTACATCCATAATTACATTAATTTATTAGGTCCTTAAATCTCTGTATAAAAATGCAATCCCCACGTAGTGAAGGTGAGACTTTATTAATTTATTGAAGTAAATGATTGAGTATTACCCCCTCTGTATGTGTTCTTGAATATATGTTTCTTAAGATTGTTGAACAATCTCATTTATTAGCACAATAATCATATCATTAATTATCTATTTTACAAGATTACCCCCTATTAGTCAAACATACTAACCAAATTAATTAAATAAATAATGATCTAGGTATACAAGTGAAATTTTAGCATCAATTGCACTTTGAAAATTAGAAAAAACAATATTTTGGAACAAAATAAAAAGTCTAATAGAGAACATAGGGAGTATATTTTTTTATGGGTTGATATCCAAATAAATGTATCCCTTCTGCCGTTGAAAAACCCTATATTACTGCTGCTTCTGCAATTATATTTAATCAACCTATTGTAGTTCTTATCTTGGGGTGGTGGATTTTATGCAGTCAGTTCAGCCAAGCTTATATTTATTTCATTGTTCTCCTCTTGAAAAACTATTCTGCATCACTCCGCTACTGTTGTGAACCAATAAAATTGTCACTAACATAACATACTCTTTTTTATAAGTGTTTCCACAAACAACGAAGGAGGAAAAGGCATCATGAATGCGGCTGTGTTCACTTGAAAGGAAAACAATTGGCTCTTTACTTCAAATTTCCAGAATACATATGGTACGTCTATCCACAAAAAAATTAATAGAGTGCTTTATCCAGTAGCTACTCATCTAAGTAGATTAGAGATACCACACGAAAAGTAAAGTTTACCTTGAATTTCATAAAAGGAATCTGCTTCTGAATACGAAAATGATGAACTTTTTCATGATCAACAAGATCAAAATGAATATCCTTCCCAATCTGCTGCAGCAGGTCATCATCACGAGCAACCTAAAAGCTCAGTTAAATGACTCAGTAATTAGCCATACAAAAAGCCTGTACAGATATGCAGAGAGGTAAAGCAAGTACTGAGATTATCGTCACCTTTACAATTGTATAAAGGTGTGCTTCTGCTTTATATCTTCTTTTGTACTCCTTCTCCTCTTGTTCTTTCTTTAACTTTATCTGGAAACGGCAAAAAGTGTTAGTCTAAATAAAACTGAAGCTACAAAACTAATTCATGATTCACAATATTACCCTGAGGTGTTCTGCAATCTCTTCCTCATCCACATCACACATTATTTTCTCCTTGTCACTCTCACGTATATAAACAAGCATGTAAGCATTTGAGTATTTTGTAAATTTGAAAGGCGCATTGTTGAAGCCAGGATTAGTTGGGGTGAACTGTCCACAAAGACAAAGTAGAGAACCATTGGCCACCATGACAATGAAAAATTAGGTAAATCAGAAAACAAACAAAAGAGTATATCAAGTGATATCACGACAGACAACCAGATAAGGTAGTACGAACACAAAAATACACACAGATATATGCTACGTTACCTCTTCATCACCGCCATATTGCTCTTCCAAGGCACTCTTCAAAGTCTCTTTTGTAACCCGTTCATCATCAAATTTGAACCTAAAACAGTTTACAACAAGAAGGTTTACACCAGACCAGAGCCCGATTTTTTTTTTTCCTATTATCACTGTAAACACATAGATCAGGTGCAAACTTAGTCACAGACGACCGTACACTTTCTATCCGAAATTTGTTGGACCAGGAGAGCGTATCAACAGAGTGTGACAAGACATTAAAAGGAATAACAATCAAGACATTTTACTATGAAAATGCAATAACCTTAAGTTCTGCATGCCAATTATATTTGTTATAGACCAGGAGAGTGCATCAGAGAGTGTAACAAGACACTTAAAGAAGTAACGATCAACCACACAAATGCAGAAAAATCAGCTTCTGCAGGCCAATTATATTCACAACTGAATTAAATTTTATTCATCCCGTATCTTATAATGATTGCTGTGAAACTGGATTTTGTCGAAAAAAGACTTACGACCAACCTACCTTTTGGATCACGCCGTCATACTTGGAACAAATCATTCATGCATTTCAATATACTACATATTAGAGCCTATAAGAACCCAATAAGACAAATTTAATTGTCGCAAGCCTGTTTGTTTAACCTTATAAGTCGAGAGATCAACTTATAAGCCCAGTTAAATTTAATTAATTCATTTCTCAGATAATAACTTGTGACTTGCAAGTTGCAACAAACTTGTAAGATTTCTAAAAGTTGGAAAGAGCTGCTTTAGTTCAGTAACTTGCTTTATCTTCGTAACATGCCCGGGAATAAGTATTATATATTAGACCAATTCGAAGTTGTTTTAAAGTTTAAAATCCTGGAAGCCATACGTGTTTAGCTAAACTATCACTAAAAAAAACATCACTTGTATTTTTAAGTCATAAAATATCTTATAAGTAACCATTTTCAAGGCAAGCCAAACATTTTTTATGGTAAGCCCGGCAGCTCTATGTGCCTCTTTTTGGTAAGCCCAGCGACTCTATGTGCCTCCTTCCTACTTTCTAATTTAACTTACAAGTCAATTTTAGTTATAAGATGAAACTTGTACAATTATCTTCTACTAATTTTATCATAAGCTACTTTTAAGGTGTAAAACGTTTAATTAAATTAAGTTAGTACTTTGACTTGACTTGATGAATACTACCCTCACCACATGCAACAATGATTGCTTTTCTGTCACTTGTTTATATTTTAATACTTAAAGCTATTCAATATCATTTATACTATCCAAGCAGATAAGTAATAACTTCAAAAAAAATAAAATTAATATTGCTTATATATTATAAGGAAAAAATATCATTTCAAGACGAGCCAAAGGAGCCCCTAGTAAGGGCTGTTTTTTTATTACATATGAAGTTGAAAAGCAAAAAATCAAAGGGAAAAAAACTATTAACTGCATACCACTGTTCAGAAAGGGTTGGCCTGATATATGCATAATAATGTCCACCATGCAGCCCACCACTATGAACCAAAACACTGTTATAAATGGAAATAAATGTCAGCATACATGGGAGGAAAGACTATGAAAAAATATATACCTATGTATCACAGAATAAATACAAAATAATGTATCCTCGGAAATAAATTGGATAACATTTTTTATACCTGTGGAGAGTGTAAAGGTTGCGAACACTCCTATCTGCATCAGGTGATAGATATTTTCCATCCTCCCGATCAAGGTCAAGCTCCATAGGAAATTCATATCGGTCATTTATCTAAAAGAGAAGATCAACAAATTAGGAGACAAAATAAAAAACCAAACCTACAAAATAAGCAAGGTTTAAACTGAGTGCTAATGGACTTGCCTGAAATGTCAAGATAATATTAAAGTACAACCAATTAGCTTCATTATAATTTTCAGACTTTTGTCATCCTCCAAATATATATTTGACATATTAAGATATGGCAATTCCACTATGATCTAATTCATTTTTACTAGATTCAATTTTAATTTAGGTACTAAATATATAGGTTAATAGCTGTAACCCCATCCCCTGTAAGAATTGAAGGTATATTATCACAATCAGGATTGATGTCAACCATCCTCTATCTAAAAACTCTGGAGTTCTTAGTCTCAATGCTAGTCCCCACATTCAAAGATTAAATGCAAATTAGAATTGCTCAGCTTACCAAACATATACCATCATCAATGTTATACTTAACACTTACGTACTCAATTTTTTCGTAATGGACACAACTAGATCGAGCCAAATAAATGCTACTAGACCTGCCAAAGTAATGCAGAACATGCACATACAACAACGACAATAGCTAACCCCTTCCCCGGAAAAACTGGGGTTGGCTACTCATGTCAGGCCTTTGTGTTCCAATATTTGTGAATTATTACCAAGTAAATTTAAATAGCCAATTTGCTCTTTTAGAAATGCCTATACCAAAAAACTCCACTTACAGGTGTAAACTGCACATGACAATGGTACTGCAGACAATAGACACGAACTACAAAAATAATCTAAATACCATTACCTTAACCATAACATCTCGCGTAAAATCATATTCAAACCGCTTTAATTGAAGTTGAAGAATGGGAGGGAAGTTGCTGAATAAGACACCTCTCTTAGCATCCTGCAATTACATATCCATCACTGATCATTTCCCGTAATGCATTTTTAAATAGTGAATCGTTCAAAAATATTTCAGCTAACAGAATACCAATACAAACAACCAAATTGTTGTCATATTGGAATGAAAATTATTTCAACTACTGATACAGAATTACAGATATGATGGCAGTCGGTAACCTGTAAACCATGATTTTCAGCATGATACTTGTTATCACCCCCAAGCTGTTCAACCTCCACATATTTATCAAATGAAGCATAAACATCCCGACAACCTTTGACATCAAGTTGGATATCTGACAGACAAGAACATTCCCATATCATGTTGTGGAGAAAAATCTAAATAAAAATTAACAATCTGACAGTATTTTCCACGGAGGATCGGATCAATTATATATCTACTATAATACCATGAAATGATTCTTTTCTGACTGATTTGAAGTCCACGTTGATACACTCTATATAGTTCACGTGATGTCCTTCAAATAGTTTCTGTATCGTCCCTTCCACAGCCGTTCCCTAAGGCAGCGTATCAGGAGTCACTTTTGGACAAAATTATTATCACCGGTGCTTTTGTAGTATAAAAGTTACCTTCATCTTTTGTTCAAGCTTTTCACTCAGGACTCTGTTAAGTTCTTGCACATCATGCTGCATTAAAGAATCACATGTTCCCCAGCCAAAAGACTTCGTTAATTCCTTGGTTGCAACACTGGTATCATGATACTGGAGCTTAAAAAACAAAGTCTGTAGAGCTAGCGGAATGCTTGCCGATGGTATTTCATTTTCAGTTGTTGGCATATGATACACGGCCTGCAACAGAAAATAATGACTAAAACAAGATACTGAATATGGTTAACTTATAACTTGAAAATCAGAGAACACATACTAACCTTCCTGAAGTATGGTATATGGTACAAAAATTGAAGAAGAGAATTCATGTAACAAGTCGCTCCTTGGTTTTTTAGCCCAACATAACGAGTCATCTTTTTAGAGTCATAACCCCGATAGTCAATGACTTTACGTACAGCAACATCAGCTTCAATGAAACATGTATCTCGCACAAGAAAACCTTTATTGGAGTCATACAGCTCACTGAGTGGCATGAAAGATGTAAAACCCCAATCGCTTTCCCTAGCATGAAATATATGTTCTGCGTCTACAAAATGGTAAAATTCCCATGTCACACATTGTAGAGAAATGGCTGAGATAAAACAAGTCCAACATACAATTGCTATGTAACTAGTATAGTTTGGTAGTTTACAAAATTTTTCAAGTATCACAGTAAGGGAGAATTAGATTCAAGTCCGTGATCTTTAGGGGAGGTGGGGTATTTGCTACAAGAAAACAGAAAAAAACACATGATAGAAAAAAGACAAAGCATGACACCTAGTGGAATCAAGCTGACAATGGAACCACTGCACAAATAGTCGCTAATTGCACAACTAGTCATCTACTTGTTGACAATATATATATAGTAAACATTACACCAAGTATACCAGTAATTGAACATAGGTTGCACTTGAATGCATCAAAAGAGAGACATCTAAAAGGAGATCCTTGGGCAAAGCTACCGACTCCTAGCATATAATAATAATAATACATTTCCCAATAATAATTATTATTACTATATATAACAGCAACCTCTTTCAGACCTGAGTAATATGATGTTTGACCAGTGCTTAAATGGCCACTTAGGTGCAAGACCAAACACGAGTTAGCGAGACAATTACCAAAGTCGGTCCAGAGTTTCCAACAAGTGAAGAGTTCCCAATTAATATATCACTCGACAACCATGGACGAAACGAAACTATTTTGAATTTACAATCAGACTCTCAATTTCCTTTGGCGACAATTAATAGGAAAAATTCTACATCTCCAGCTACAAGGGGATTCTAGTCAATCCAATAACATTACTGAACTATCGAACCCGTATCATCACAGGACAGATTTTTTTTTTTTAACTTAAGGTTCTTCGCAGCAACAAAGATGAAGCAGTTTGTTACAAGGACATGACATACAATTAGTATTATCACTCGGTGCCAAGTCCATCAAAATATAGCAGATTTCAAGCTATTGGCAACAGGTATTTTAATTTTTTAATTTACTGTATAAATACTGCTTTGAAAGTTAACCTTTGCATCAGATCTAGCAAACTTTTGCAAACAGATTTCTAGGTAATGGACAACGTTCACTTTAATCTATTTTTAGCATAAAAAAAAGTATTTTGATCTATTGTGTTACTACTGTTTTACTAAACAAAATTTGCAAATAAATAGGAATGATGGCAAACTGTTGCATCTATCACTACTGCGATGAGAAATCTTCTCTACATATATTTGACGTGTATTCTTATTCAACCACCACGGAATGGTATCTTGTTTCATCATATTGTGAAACAGAAATTTAAAGTTTTCAATATAGCAGGTATTATGTAAAGATTAGATAAAGAGTACAAATAAATAACTAGGATAAGCAAGAAGGTGATATTTAAAATAGCAAGTACCTTTCTTCACACTGTATTTGGGATCAATATGATTAAACACAGACATGCTAAACTGGGCTCGACTTGTCCACCCATAAGGCAAAGATAATGCATCTGCCACATCTAAATACATTGACAAGAATTCCACATTGTTCCCCTTTGGAAAAATTAGCACACGCCTGTACCACCAGACACCATAGTCAAAAGTCACATTGTAAAAAACAGAACACCTCAGCAAAACTTAAAAGTCAGGTGAACAAAATTCAAATACCATTTGAAACCACCACACATGAAATGACTAGAATAAACTTTATCCCCCTGTCTAGAAAAGTTTCTTATCTGCCACGAGAACCTATATGCATGCGGCCCATCATCAAGCTCATGATTCTCCACTGTTCTTGTTCCATTTGTTTGCACTACTACTCAAACAATCCCCAAAAACAAATCAAATTCACAGTCCGAAAAGCAACACAAGATCAACATTACATAAATTACTAAAACTTCACAACACCAAAAAATTCAACAAAATGAAACAAAACAAAACCTTCCATCGGAAGAGGACCTTCCAGAGGCTGAGGAATAGAATCAACATGTTCCGTACTCGGCACAAGCATCTCCTCATCATCATCTTGCTGTCAAAAAAACACAAAAATAAAACAAAACACAATCAATCAACTCCCAAATCCACTAAACCCTAACCCTAGATCAAAATCTCAATCCCAAACCGATCAATTAAATTCCACAAATTCAATTCATAAACCTCTCCACTAAACCATAAACCCTAGATGATCACAAACACAAAGCAACATCAACACCGCAGCATCTAGAATCACACAAACACATAAACTAACAATCGCTAAACATATACATACAACACACAGTAAAACACGCACAGATAGAGAAACACACAGTAAAACACACACAAAAAGTGAAATTCAGTGTGTATATGTAAAGAGAAGACATACGTTCATCTGTAGAGGATTGTTTATAGTCATGATTATAGCTAAACCGATGTCGTTTCGATCAATTGAGTCTCGAGAAATTCACTTGACGAGTTGTAAGTATATGTGTGTGTATATGAGTGAGGGAGAGGAGCACACTTTATAGTGTTGTGGCCACTTAAAAGTTTGTATAGAAGGGGTATAAATGGAATTAGGGTAAAAGGCTTGGGTAGTTTTGTAATAAGAAATAAGGAGGGGAATATTTTTACGAGACGGTGAGGAAATGTTTGGAGAACGACGAATTAGGTGTTGACACGTAAGGGAAAAGGATTGAGCTGGAATACGTGGAGAATTTGTGAGGTAGGTGAGTGAAGCCCAGCTGTGACTTTAGAACAGAAAGTTCTTCCGCGTTACTCTTCGCGCTGAAGGCATATCAATTGTCTTCCACCTTTTTCTTGGAAAAAATAGAATAATATGAAGAAGCATTTTATTAAAAAAAAAATTATATTTATACACGTGTTTAAATCTTATATTGTATCATGAAAATTGATTGTATATTATTAGTCTGCTTAAAATCAACTTTAATAGATTAGTTATTTGAAATCCTAATCTAAAATATAAGGAATGTGAAATAAAAAGCTATTCTAATAATATTTTAGCAATTTTCTATATCTCTTGGACGTCACCTCTTTAATATTCATGCAAAAAGTAGATTATATTATGATGGTTTTGGGGATTGAACCACTAACCTTCTACAATCAAACTCATTCCAGGATGAGTGTGCTACACTATGTTTAGAGCTAACTTTCAATTTTTTATTAGATGAACCACGCCTTCTTCCATCTTTTGTTATTTTTATTTTTAGTAAATAAACATTGGTTTATATTTATTTAGAGAATATTACACATTATATTGTTACAAAAAAAAATTATCGATTGAGTATAATCTAAAATTCACATTTTTAATTTAAATTATTGATATATGTCATTTTAATACATTTGAAGTTACAATTTTACCAATATGTATTAAAATATTACAAAAACAACACCCACTTTATATTTATGCAAAGAATAGATAAAAAACTATGTTGATATTGAGAATCAAACCACTAACTTTGTCCGATCAAACTCATACTGTAACCATTGTGTTATAGTTTGTTTTGAGTTTTCTTTAAATATCTTATCAGATAAATCACATTTTTTCATCTACTCCCATCTTTTTCCTAATTTTTATCTCTGAGTAAATAAAATGTTGGTTTATATTATTTCTAGAATATTGCATAGTATATAACTACAAAAAATATTTTAAATGGATTGAGGATACTCTATGATTCTCTTTTACCCTTTTAAATGATTGATATGAAAAATAAAATTTTAAAATAATATAAGATTACACATAAATATAATCGAGGCCGAAAAAAATATTGATTTATTTACATTCGTCTCCATGTAGATATTAAATTATTGAAATAAAAAATAAGATTTGGTTTTAAGAAATATTTAATTTTTTGATCAAATTATACATTATAAATGATTGCATCGCCATAATTTCTAAGTATATAAAATTTTAAATATATGAATCATATTAAAGATTTTAATTTGGTCGATCAACTATTTAGACTTTCAGCGATTTAAAGGTATGATTGTCTTAAAAACATAAATATTAAAAAAATCAAAATAATTGAATTTATGTTAAAAAAATGATAAATCTAAAAATAAGATTTATGTTATTTATAGAAAATAACATAATTAATATTAAAGATTAAGTGAAAAAAGATAAGAATTTTTTAATCATAAATATTACAATACTGTAATAATTATTAACAAAAACAAGTTAGACTATAACTCGAATAAAGTACGATATTACGAATATTTTTATATAATATAGTAAATTGATCAATATAATCTATAATGGTTGAGTTATAACATATATTTAGATCAATTTATGATGAAACCAAAAAATTTGATCTTAGATATCATATAGATGTACAAATCATTAAGGTCATCTAATCATATTTTAGATTGATCAAAATATTTGCGAAAATTTAAAGTTGCATTAAAAAGTTATTCGAAATTGTATGATAAAAAAATGTTTCAGTACCAAAATTTTAAAATAGGGCTTCGATACTGTGTAATAAACACTAGACTAAAAGTAAACATTTGAGTTTAAAATTGTATAAAAATATGTGAAAAAATGAGTGAGACACCGCAAGAATGACTTTTACATAATATTATAGATTTCGAAATATGTTTGATCCTTACGTATATATCGATTTGTTTACAAATATATTCGAAGTATATTAAAATCACATGAGTTTACCTACCATATGTTATATACTGGCAATTTTGCTAAAATATTTATTTATTTCATACTCAAATGTTCAATTTCATAAATTCTATATCACGTCATTGAAAACCAAATTAATAATTTTGAATTAAGAGTAATCATGTGATTGATATCGTATGGATATTTATACAAATTTTATGAAGTCCAATCAAGTTATGAAATATTTGGTTTATGTAATTGTTATGTCATATTAAAAAAGTACTATAATAATTATCGTAATCTTATTCTTTTTCAGATTTTTAATTACAAAATTATCTCAATATATAAACAATTTCAGACGATAAATTATTTCAGTCTTTGTGCCTCGCACAGGCTTTTACTCTAGTTATATATATAATAGCACAACATGTTCTATTTTATTAATGTAATATTACAGTTATGCCCCTTCAGAACTAAGAAAGTTTTAAAAAATGAAACCTTGTTGGAAATTGAATTTATGACCTCTCAATCACAACCATAAACATATAAGTCACCTCTACAACCATTGAACTAAGCACACAATTGAGTAAATATTAGAACTCTTTAAATAGATGCATGATCAATGATTTCCTTTTTTCTTTTTTGTCTCTTACATATCATTCATCTATTGATTTCTTGGAAAACTTTTTATATCTTCATGTACACACAAGCATTCATGTATCTACTTAATTAAATTAACGGTACATGTATTATTAATTTTCATAAAAAAGTTAAAAATTAAAATCTTTATAGAGTCGTTTATTAGACAATTTTTTTTCAATTATTCTAATCTTTTATTTATCTATTATTTTATTTTATATATAATACATCTATATATCGCATTTCTTTCAATATAAAAATGTTCCTACTATTTAAAATCAAATTTCTACGTTTCTGAACTTACAAATGTATATAAATTAAGTTGCACGCAAGTAAAAATTCAAATTTAATTTTAAAATAAGTTCATATCATCACAGCAACACCGATAAAATCAAATTCAAATTATAGATTTACTAATTTTTCAGATTTGTTCATTGCTTACTAATCAAATAAGTTCAACCAATCAATAGACCCTATGGCCTTAAGATGTGGGGGTTAGTCAAAAGTCTGAAAAATAGGAGAATAACGGAAAATAAAAATAAAACGGCCATAGGAATATTCTAGATATCATTTTCTTAGTGAAAATATGAGGAGTCTTAAAAATTAAATGAGAAGGGGATAGAGTAAGTCTTGGTGAACTCGGGCAGTTTAAAACAATAGTAATTATTGCAATGAGTTTGTTTGAGATGTGCGATCTATATTAACCAATGCATGCAAAGATTATCTCACCATTTTCTTTTCTCAAAACTCTTTCATCTAAAGCAGAAATATGTAGAGGAGTGGGGAGTTTCTAGATGTGGGTTTTGTTAAGGTTAATGTACATGCATTTACCCTTAACGAACCTTTGTTTGATGGAAAAGACTCTGGTATATGGATTGTAATAGGAGGCAAATCAGGGGGGTCATAGTGACAATGGTTTTGGTGACGAAAAGGAACTTGACTCTTAGGGAAAATGAATTGTGGGATTTAATTGTTGGGTTGACGAGTGTGTTTTATGAAACAGAAAATAATATTCAGCTTAAATCGGATAACGTAGCAACCGTTAGGGAGCGGGAGGCGTTGATTCATTGGCCCAAATCATGAAAGGGTGATTCAACAACTTGAGCAGAGAAAGAAAGAACCAAGCTAACGTTGAGGGTGAGGGCGGTGGAAGGGAGTCAAGATAGGCTCGCCAGGTTTCAGGCAGAGGATGGAGCAAGAAGCAGAACAAGGTTGGTAGTAATCATTTGGTCAGGTTAGGGCATAATTGAGGCTAAAAATAGGTTTGGACAGAGGAGTGAGTTGTTTGAAGAAATTATGAGGAAGAATATGTGTAGTTAGAACGTCTAGACATGGAAGAGGTCAATCAGGAGCAGTTATAGCATGGAAGCTGATGAGAAGGAGAGAACATGTTGATTGCGGACATCAACATGGGGGACATGGAAGCAAGTGATGAAACTTTCAGCAAGTAGACATGGAAGGGGTCGATCAGGAGCAGTTAGATAGTTGGTTTATCTAAAACAAATACAGTTTCATGCACATAAAAAAATATTAAGATACATGGTTTAATGGCAACTTAATACAAAATTATTAATATAGTATTAAATCTGAATAATTTATATCCTCACAATCAGAAAAATTAACTTATTTATCGAGATTATCATTTTATTTAAGTCAAAGATACATTGTCTCTGTTTTATTGGGATAAAAAATTATTCATTTAACAGGTTTATTTATTTATTGAATATTTGTTTGTCGAGGTTAAAATATATATATTTGAATGGTGATTGAATCGTGGGATGATTAAATCTTTTCATGATATGACCAAATCTCTTGTAGCCCTTCTATTTTTATTTAAGCGAGTGCAAATGCATCAACATTTGTATTCTCATATCGATCAAAATAAGTTTGAGTTAAATCATAATTACAATCAAAATATTACAGGGAAATATTTCAATATCTTTCTAAATGTTTTTGTATTATGATCATAGGATCTAAGCTAATGTGAACATTAAAATTCCGCAACGAAAAGAAAATCACATTATGTAGACTAGAGTAACCATGTGCCTTGCACGAGTATTGAAGCTAGTTACTTATAAGTGAGTAACATCTTTCTTTTTCTAACTTTTAATTTATAATAAATTATTAAGAACAATCATTTTCTTTATTCCATGTATGTGTACTTTTAGAAATGAAAAGTACTTTTTAGTAATAAACTATTAGATAAGGAATTAATATAAAAAAACTATTATTGGTGATGAAATTACTTATTCATGTCTTAAGTTACTAAAATCTAATATTTTATAGTAAATTTAAGAAATCCATTAAGATATTGTTGTAGTTGATCTAACGATAACATAATGGATTATAAAACACTCAACCAATATTATAGATACTTTAGGAAAAGGCTAATAATATTTAGAAAAGAAATTTTTTGAATTATTCATAACATAAGAAATAATGAAGTATATATTTTTTTATTGTTTTCATAGAATTTACTTGTGGATAACTTTTGTAAAAAAAAAGTTGTATATGCGCAGATAAATTTTATAAAAAAATCAATATCTTTTATATATATAAAGGAAAACCTCCAGGAGCTCTCAGATCGTCCGAAAGCTATTTATCTATTTTTCTAGAGCTTCTGGATTTTAATTCAATAAAATTAAATTTCCTAATTTAAATTCGAATTTATAGGATAAAAAAATAGCAATTGACTTTTAAATTTTTACTGATGGAGGAAACTAAATATACAAAATTTAAATTCTTTCCTTTAAAATCTTTAATACTGAAGGAAAGTAAATATCTATCTATCTATTACTATATATAATAGGCCAACACAAGGGCAAAAGTTGTCAATTAAATGGCCACGAAATTACCGTTTTACCCTTCTTTTTTTTTTTGAAAAATAACAAAAATGCCACTCGTATATTATTATACAAAAAGTTTTTAAAAATGTGTTACTATAGAGATTCGAACCTCCAACCTCCTTCCAAGATATTCATGGGCTTAACCACTATGCTACATGCCTTTTTGAGTTTTTTTCAAAAAACTTATTAGATAACCCACGTCTTTTATCTCTTATTTTTTTTTTGCTTTGATGTTCGAATAAATAAAATGTTGGTTTGAATTATTTATATAAATTTGTTTTTCTTTTTTCCTTTTCGTAATTTTATATATCTATATATTCAATCACTATATATTATTGCAGTTGTATGTTTTCAATTTAATATATATTAATTATGTTGATTATAATTCATAATTTATATTATACTTTATTTGAATTAAATTAATTATTCATGCATAAAATATATTATTAAAATTCGATCTAATATAAAAAATATTATACACATTATATCTCTCATTATTAGTTATTTCTATAATTTTTAAATTAAGAACATTAACATTCAAATTATACAAAAAATGTGTCTACCTACTCTGTTCGTCGCATCCATTTCTTAACAATTTTCTTTTCCAGAATGTATTGTTCATTTGTTAACATTTTCTAAAGTAACATGTCATTCTTTATTAACTTATCTATATTTTTTTCACCTTTCTAACCCCCTCCCCTTCAACCCCAGTGACGTTCGTGTCAAAAATCGGGGTGAGTTTTTAAAATATAGGATATTACATAGTATATAATTACATAATGATCAGTCAGACTGTTAGTAGACGATAAAGTTTGGGAAAATTGAAAATTACAAATTTTGAAAATAGAATTTCAAATTGTATTCCAAAAATTATTGTACGATGTTAAAAAAAAGTACAATCTTTCATAATAATAATAGAACTTTATAGAATACATTAAATTGATTCGTAATGTCATATAATTATTTTGATAAAATGAAATTCTAAATAGGGTTTGTGGGTCCTTAACGACATCCTCTACAATATATACAATATTTCTTATATTAGGTCGAATTTCAATAGTATATTTTATGTATAAATAATTAGTTTAATTCAAATAAAGTATAATAAAGATATATAATATAAAAGTATGAATTTTAAACAACATAATTAATATATATTTAATCAAAAATATACAACTGTAATAAAATTCAGTGATTGAATATATAGGTATATAAAATTACAAAAAGAAGCCTCCGGTCCTGTAGATGAGTTGGTGAGAGCACTGGTTATTGACCAAAGCATTCAAGGTTTGATTCATGGGAGCGTGGGGAATTCTTCCTGCACTCTAGGGTCTGACGTGATACCGGTTGGTGTGTCCGGAAAATAAAATTTTTGACCAAAATTACGAAAAGATGAAAAGAAAAACGGATTTATATAAATTATACAAACCAATATTTTATTTATTTAAACATCAAAGTAAAAATAATATAAGAGAAGAGAAGAAAGACGTGGATTATCAAATAAATTTTTTGAAGTAAACTCAAACAGGCATGTAGAATAGTAGTTAAACCCATGAACATCTTAGAAGGAGGTTGGAGGTTTGTTTCTTTGTACTAACAACTATTAATATATTTTGCATAATAATATATGAGTGACATTTTTGTGACGACCATTTAATTGGAAATTTTTGCCCTTGTGTTGAGGTTTAATATATAGTAATAAATTGGATTAAAATGTGTAACTGTAAAACGATATTCCAAACACATTTTTAATGCATTTACTAAGCGTGTTAATATAATTTAATATAAAGATGAACACATGAGAGGAGTGCAGAATCAGTTCCCAAGTAAAAAACCAAAAACAAATAGGTGACATGAATACTCCAAACTGTAATAGATGTTCATCTCCCAAGGTGTTTATCACAAACTTTGGTGATGTGAGGATGTGCAAAGATGCGTCGGCCTTCAGCTTCTTTTTAAAATCCTCTATCTCATTCATGCATGTTCGATTATATTATAACAACATTGCATGCATATAACCTATTCATAACCTAGATTGCAAAAAAAAAAAAAAACCAATCAATTCTCGAAAAACATATAACAACCGCTCTCTAATGCAAATTACCAATCTACAAACTATCATTTATCTGACACACAAAACACAGGTAAACCTGCTTATAATCGCAAGAAGAACAATAGTACATTCGTGCTTCAAATTCTACATTATTTCAATCTGGTCTCAAAATCAATAATAGTCACTATAAACAAGTCGCAGAGCCTTGGCATAGTTATGTTTGTGATTCAAAGTAATTACACTATTCGCCAAAAAAATTCTTTACTCCTCATTATGCATGAACCATACTTCTCATTTTACGCTCTCAAACTTAAGAGTACACAATCCTTAATCTAATAAATCGATGACGACCAACTTTTTCACGATAAAAATTATTGACATCTCTATGCAGGCCCGTGCCTTGCACGGGCTGTTACGCTAGTACTATTTTAATATTTAACATCTTTATCTTTTTATCTTATCAATTTTTATCTTCTTTATCCTTTTATTTATTTTCTTCTTTATAAATATATAAGGAAACTCTCAAGAGCTATAAGATCGTCCAAAAAATATTTATTTATTTTTCTACAGCTCCACAACTTTACTTCATTAAAAAAAACCTTATTTACATTCAAATACGGTGAACTATTGCATCATCAAAAAATGGGGCATGCTTTTAGAGGTAGGGTTTTTCAATTTTCAAAAGAGGAAAATGTTGTAGATCTGGATCAGAGATTAAGAAATATTGAGGAGAAAGATAGATTGCTAGTGGATTTCATCTTGGCTAATAAGGATTTTGTGGATGGTGAAGTTAGGGTTAGAGTATAGAAAGGGGATTTGCAGGCAATTACAGATGGACTAAATCAAATCCACTTGAGGAGTTTGAAATCGAAGGGTCTACATCAACTTGGAACTGAAGATTTAGGAACCAGGAAACTAGATCCACACAAATCACAATCTTATGCGGAAGTTCTGAAGTCAAATAATTGGGGGGTGAAGTCTAGTACTGAAGGATGGTAGATGGTGGTTAATAAGAAGAGTAGGACATTCAAGAAGTCTAGGGAGCCTGGATGTACTATTTTCGTTTCAAAAATTCCAGGAGAAACAACTGCTAAGGATATTTGGCATTTCTTCAAGCAAGGAGGGGAAATAAAAGATATTGTGCTACCAAGGAAGAGGGACAAATATAATAATAGGATTGGTTTTGTGAAAACTTCATCTGAACTGGAAGTTGGGAAGATTATATCAAACTTAAAGCAACTAAACGGTTTGGGTAGGATATTGAGAATGTCTATCAATAAATACAAGACGGGATTAGATGACCAAAAGAAAGAGAAAGTATTTATACCCAAAGACTCAAGTACGGAGAAGCATTTTGAGCACCCAGAAGTGGGAAAGGTTGAAGCAAGTTCAAAGAAGCACTTTGCGTATACAGAAGCAGAGGTAAACGATGCAATTGAAGAAGGAATGAAGGATAGCCTGATTGGTTTCACTAAAGAAACAATAAGTGCAAAGGATATATTGAGTGATCTCAAAGATTTTAGTAATGAAGATACAAGGGTTTTGCAAATAAACAAGGGTGTCTTTTTGCTCGGTAAATTAGAGGGTAAATCTTGGTGATAAGTGGATTTTATATCTACTTGGAACGCTTCAATTCGGCTTAAATTGAATGTTTGTACTCAAGTACTTGGTGTTTTTAATGTGTTTTTAGTTGGAATGTGCAGAGCTTAATAATTGGCAGAGTTGTGGAGTTTCCATGATTATATGGTGGTGTAGGACATCATTTTGAAAGCCGAGTAGTTGCGGGACTTGAGAGCGCGAAGAAAAGTCAAGAAAAAATGTTTTGTAGAAATCTGACAGAAGCAGGAGCGCGCCCGCGCCTTGATGAATGCTGAGGAATGCGCCCGCGCCTCAATTAAGCGCGCCCGCGCTAGGTCAAATGCTGAAGAATCCTTTTTGTGTTCTGATATGGAAAGGGGCAGAAACCAGTCAACAACAGGGGCTATATAAACACCTGGTGGACGATTTTAGAGACATATATCTATACACCTACATATATATATATATATATATATATATATATATATATATATATATATATATATATATATATATATATATATATATATCCACCAGCAAGGAGAACAAGAAGACGACTGATTACGAAGACCTAGTTTCATCTTATCTTTGTATTCTTCTAATTAGGCGATACTTTGGATTCTCATTGGAGTTGTTTTTCATAAACCTTATTACTAGTACTTTTAATTAGTATTCCAGATATTATTATTATCATGTTTTCATCATATCCCATGATGACGAACGGTTCGATTATGAACTAATCGTTATCGTGGGATTCTAACGGATTTATCTATGGATTTTAGTAGTTGATTGTTTTAAAGATTTGTGTGTGATGAATTATTGATAACCTAGTTTGGTTGTGCTTATTCTTCTTGGATGTGTAGCTAACATCTAAGTTGTTTGTTAATCTCTATTGATTGCGAAAGTGGATATAGAGGTTTAGTACTTGCCATGCTAGCATAGGTTTATGTATGTTTGTCATGCATGATTCGTAGGTAATTTTAACCATCTTACCTGCCCTATGTAATCTGAATGGATAACTTGCTCGTTAAACCGTTATGTTTTCAAATCTTATAGACATATAGGGTCTAAGCATAATTGGTGTCTGCTCAACTTCTATCTCTTTTGTGGATGTTGGGTGGTTTGGTATACGTATACTGAAAGGTAGCGTGTATTGATTTCGTGTTATCCGATTAGTTGTCATAACCGTCACATGCATTGATTAAAGAAAAAAAAACTCTAGATGAAGTATTTAATGAAGTTAGGATCCCATGTTTTATTCTCATAAGTAAATCATCAAAAAATTTCCTTAGTTAATTATAGTCTTTATAAGTTGCTAGTTAATTTAGTTGATAAAAACTCAAATTTGATATTGTCTTAGCATTGAACAGTAGCCATACATTGTTGCATAAGTGCATAACTGTAGTAAACCAGTCTCTGTGGGAACAAACTCTACTTATTTATATATTATTTGTGACCGCGTACGCTTGCGTGATTTTGTGCGAACAAGTTTTTGGCGCCGCTGTCGGGGACTCGGTGTTATATATAGTTCATGTGCTTGTCATCAGTGGTCGTTAAAGTTCACTGACTCGGATTATTCTCTCATCAATTTTACTTTGTTTGGTGTGTTTCAGTTACTTTAGTGAGCGTGTATGCGAACACGTTCTCAATCTCGGAAAGAAGAACTTGAATTGAATCTAGTTATGGGAGAACCAACAGCAGAAACGAAGGCTTTGAAGGATTATTCTCAGCCGAAAATCAATGACATTCAATCTAGCATTGTCAGGCCAGCCATTGCAGCTAATACCTTTGAAATCAAGCCTGGCACGATTCAGATGGTGCAGAATTCAGTTCAGTTTGGGGGTGCTCCGACGGAAGATCCTAATATGCATATTAGGGATTTCATCGAGATTTGCGACACCTTCAAGTTCAACGGAGTGTCAGAAGATGCTGTGAAATTGAGACTTTTCCCATTTTCTCTGAGGGATAAAGCTAAGGGCTGGTTGCACTCTCTACCAGCAAGTTCTATTGCTACATGGGAGGATCTTGCTCAGAAGTTTCTCACTAAATTCTTCCCTATGGCTAAAACAGCTGCAATCAGGAATGCGCTTACTCAGTTTGCACAGCATTCAGGGGAGACTTTATGTGAAGCTTGGGAGCGTTACAATGAGATGCTTAGGAAGTGTCCTCATCATGGAATGCCTGATTGGATGGTGATCAATTGTTTCTATAATGGTCTGGGAGGTCAATCACGACCAATGCTTGATGCGGCATCAGGTGGAGCTATTTGGGCTAAAAGCTACGGGGAAGCTTATGATCTAATTGAGATGATGGCTGCTAATGAATACCAGAATCCAACTCATAGGTTATCACAACGTAAAGTAGCAGGAATTCTGGAAGTGGATGCAACTACGACAATAGCAGCTCAGTTAAAGGCTCTGTCTATGAAGGTTGATTCTTTGACTAAGTATGGAGTTCAGCAGGTGGCTAGTGTTTTTGAGCTATGTGCAGGTGCACATGACACGACTCAGTGTGCCATATCTAATGAGTCGGCGCAGTTTGTGAGCAATTTCCAGAGACCACATCAGCCAGTGCCTAACACCTATCATCCTAATAACAAGAACCATCCTAAATTCAGCTAGAGTAACAATCAGGGTGGCCAGCAACAACCACAACAGCTATATCAGCAGTATCAAGGTCAGTAGTATGGAGCTAAGCCATTTAACCCTTCTGGTTTTCAGCAACAGTATGCTCCAAGGGAACCATATCAACCACCAAGTTTTCAACAACCATCTCATGGCAATGCTGGTCAGTCGTCCAATGAAAAATCTGAATTGTAAGAATTGAGGCTAATGTGCAAGAGCCAAGCCATTTCCATCAAGACTCTGGAGAATCAGATCGGTCAAATTGCTAATGCGTTGTTGAATAGACCACAAGGAACTCTTCCTAGTGATACGGAACCTAATCCAGGCAAACGAGAGGTTAAGGAACATGTAAAAGCAGTTACCTTGCGATCTGGAAGGGTTACGAATGATCAAAACTCAGAAACAGCGCAAAACGAAGAAAATTTGAAAAACCAGCAGAATGTGGAGCGCGCCCGCGCCCTAGGAAGCGCGCCCGCGCCTGACCTTCTATCAGAAGTTGAAAAAAATGGAGAAAAAGATGTTCAGTTGGGGAACAACCCGGAGAAGAGTGACAATTCTACTGAGAAATCTGTTCCGAAGCAGGCTATAGAGAGCAAGGAAGTCTATCCACCTCCACCATTCCCTAAACGTCTTCAGAAGCAGAAGTTGGATAAGCAATTCGCTAAATTTCTGGAGGTTTTCAAGAAGTTGCATATCAATATACCTTTTGCGGAAGCTCTAGAACAAATGACGAGCTACGCAAAGTTCATGAAGGGTATTCTATCTCGGAAGTTGAAACTCGAGGAGTTGGAAACCGTTGCTTTAACAGAAGAATGCAGTGCTATTCTACAACTGAAGTTACCTCCAAAACTCAAGGATCCAGGGAGTTTCACCATACCGTGCAGTATCGGCAATCTATCTTTCAACAAGTGCTTGTGTGATTTGGGAGCTAGTATTAATCTGATGCCGTTGTCTGTCTTCATGCAACTTGGTTTACCTGAACCGAAACCTACGAACATGTCTTTGCAGCTGGCTGACAGGTCTGTTACATATCCTAGAGGTATAGTAGAGGATGTCTTGGTTAAGGTGGATAAGTTTATCTTCCCTGCGGATTTTGTTATTCTGGACTTTGAGGAAGACAAGAAGATTCCTATTATCTTGGGAAGACCGTTCTTGGCTACATGACGAACTTTGATAGACGTGCAGAAAGGAGAGCTTACAATGAGGGTACATGACCAGAATGTCACTTTTAATGTTTTCAATGCAATGAAGTTTCCTACAGAGGAAGAAGAATGTTTTAAAGTGGACCTGGTTGAGTCTGCAGTATACACGGAGATTGAGCAATTGCTTAAGTCAGATACCTTGGAGAAGGTACTGATAGGGGATTCTGAGACTGAAGACGAAGAAAGAGAAGAGCAACTGTAGTACTTGAATGCATCTCCGTGGAAACGGAAAACTGACATGCCATTCGATTCTCTTGGAATAGCAGAGCTGAAGAAGTCTCAGGAGCGTCTCAAACCATCTATTGAAGAAGCTCCTACACTTGAACTCAAACCACTACCAGAGCACTTGAGGTGTGCTTTTTTAGGTGATGCATCTACGTTACCTGTGATTATTGCATCTAACTTGTCAGGTAGTGAAGAAGAAAAACTTTTGCGAATTTTGAGAGAATTCAAATCAGCAATTGGATGGACCATAGCGGATATCAAGGGAATCAACCCTTCGTATTGTATGCATAAGATTCCGCTGGAAGAAGGAAGTAAACCAATTATGGATCCTCAAAGGCGGCTTAATCCTATCATGAAAGAGGTAGTGAAGAAAGAAATTCTTAAGTGGCTGGATGCAGGAATCATCTATCCTATTTCAGACAGCTCATGGGTGAGTCCAGTGCAATGTGTGCCTAAGAAAGGAGGCATGACAGTAGTTGCTAATGAGAAGAATGAGCTTATCCCTACTCGTACAGTTACAGGGTGGAGAATTTGCATGGACTACCGAAAGTTGAATAAAGCCACCAGAAAAGATCACTTTTCTCTTTAGTTTATTGATCAGATGCTAGACAGGTTGGCTGGCCATGAGTTCTACTATCTTTTAGATGGGTATTCAGGTTACAATCAGATTTGTATCGCTCCAGAAGATCAGGAGAAGACCACATTCACATGTCCTTTTGGCACTTTTGTGTTCCGTCGCGTTTCTTTCGGACTCTATGGTGCACCTGCCACCTTTCAGAGGTGTATGATGGCCATTTTCTCAGATATGATTGGCATTAATGTGGAGGTGTTCATGGATGACTTCTCAGTTTTTGGAACTTCATATGATGAGTGCCTACAGAATCTTGGTATGGTGCTGAAAAGGTGTGTTGAGACCAATTTGGTGCTCAACTGGGAAAAATGTCACTTCATGGTACAAGAAGGAATCATTCTTGGGCATAAGGTATCTAGCAAGGGGCTTGAAGTGGATAAGGCCAAAGTGGAGACGATTGAAAATCTTCCTCCACCAATCTCAGTTAAGGGAATTCGCAGTTTTCTTGGTCATGCGGGTTTCTATCGGCGATTCATTCAAGACTTCGCCAAAATCTCTAAACCCTTATGTAATTTGTTGGAGAAGGATGTTCCTTTCAAGTTTGATGAAGATTGCTTAGTCACTTTCAAGCTTTTGAAGAAGAAGTTGACTACAACATCTATTATTACTGCACCTGATTGGGGTGAACCGTTTGAGTTGATGTGTGATGCTAGTGACTATGCGGTGGGAGCTGTTCTTGGTCAAAGAAAGAACAAAGTGTTCCATGTAATATACTATGCTAGCAAAATCCTCAATGATGCACAGCTGAATTACACTACTACGGAGAAGGAGCTCTTGGCAGTTGTTTACAGTTTCGAGAAATTCAGGTCGTAGTTGCTTGGGACGAAAGTGATAGTCTATACTGATCATGCAACCATTCGTTATCTGATTTCGAAAAAAGATTCAAAGCCTCGGTTGATTCGATGGGTTCTTTTGCTTCAAGAATTCGATTTGGAAATTAAGGACAGAAAAGGTACAGAAAACCAGGTAGCGGATCATTTGTCTCGTTTGGAAGACCACGGTAAGAATTCAGGGGATAAAACTCTAATCAACGAATCTTTTCCTGATGAGCAACTTTTTGGGGTGCAAGATGAAGAACCATGGTTTGCAGATATTGTGAACTATCTCGTGAGTAATGTCATCCCTGCTGAATTCTCTTATGCTCAAAGGAAGAAGTTTCTGTATGATGTGAAGTGGTACCGTTGGGACGAGCCATTCTTATTCAGACAGGGAGCTGATCAGATGATAAGAAGATGCATTCCATATAGTGAAACTGAGGGTGTTTTGCGTGATTACCATTCCACCACTTATGGAGGTCATTATGGTGGAGAAAAGACAGCTACTCGAGTACTTCAGGCGGGATTTTACTGGCCGACTCTGTTTAAAGATGCTCACCAGTTTGTGTTGAGATGTGATCGATGCCAAAGGGTTGGTAATATCTCTAGGAGGAACGAGATGCCTCTTAATATGTTGCTTGAAGTGGAGATTTTCGATGTGTGGGGAATCGATTTCATGGGACCGTTTGTTTCTTCATGCAATAATCAGTACATTCTGTTAGCTGTGGATTACGTTTCTAAATGGGTCGAGGTAAAGGCTTTACCGACCAATGATGCTAAAGTGGTGCTGAGTTTTCTGCATAAGCAAATTTTCACGCGTTTCGGAACTCCAATGGTAATCATCAGCGATGAGGGTACGCATTTCTGTAACCACAAGTTCACAGTCTTAATGGCTAGGTATAATATCAATCATCGTGTGGCTACTGCCTATCACCCTCAAACAAATGGTCAAGCAGAGGTTTCCAACAGGGAGATTAAGCGTATTCATATTGCATATGTAGTTAGTTCATTCATATCTTTGCATGTTTATGTCATATAGAGCATTCTGTTTGCATAATTGTTTATATATATCATGTGAGTCCATTTAGTTGCATTTGCATAGCATATTTCATGATCCCGTAGGACTTGGCTATTTCCGTTGGTGAGTCGATGTTGAGTGGAGTGTGGTGATGATGAATAGAGGGTTGATTTAAGTTCCTAGGAATTGACTTGCATGCCAGAAACAAATCAATTACATAAGTCTCATTGGTTGCTTTTCGATTTGATCAGACCATACTTGTTTGGATGTTAGAATTTAATCACTTGCTTGCATCTAGAATGTTCGTCTATTCTCTTGAAAAAGATGGAGCACTAAAGTATAAGTTTGGGGGAAACCAGGGATTTCATGCTAGTTGTTAATAAAAGTTAGGCGTCAAATGGCTAGTAGCCGCTCATTAAAAAATGAGTAGTCTAGGGAGGGATGAGAAAAAGCAAAGCGCACTCATTCCGAAATTGTTGGATGCTTAGTAAAAAAAAAGAAAAAAAGAAAAAAAGTTGTGTTAGTTGTTTTATGCAGAATTGATCAGGGTGAGCTCTTTAATACTCGAGCAATTAAGTTCTAAGGGACTTTGTGCCTAGTGACCTAAGACTTTTCCGGTCTGGGATCCACTAACCTAACGTTCGTTACATGGGTATTATTGTATAAGCCATTTGGGGTATCATCCATTGCACGGTCAAATAAACATGTGTGTTGTGTTGTGTCTTAATAAAGCATGAATTCTTGTCTAACTCAAGTGGATTATGGAGGTGTCTCTTAGTGATTTCTTGTGATTATAGTTCATTCTGGTTATAAGCTTGTGGTTGTTTTGGTGAAGAATAGGATATGGTCTTGATTTAGTTTGGGAGTATATTGATGAGCATCGCACACACGCACGTTTCTCTGTTTGTATTGTTAATATACGGGGATTTAGTCGAGCTTTGTTTGGAAGATTGCATTCTTTGAGATGTTGACTTGTTGATTGGTTTTGGTTAGTCTGAGGGGATCGTTTGCATTAGCATATTAGTTGCATTCATGCATTGAATTATATATATATAGTCTGTTTATGCTTGAGGACAAGCATCGGTTTAAGTTTGGGGGTGTGATAAGTGGATTTTATATCTACTTGGAACGCTTCAATTCGTCTTAAATTGAATGTTTGTAAACAAGTACTTGGTGTTTTTAATGTGTTTTTAGTTGGAATGTGCAGATCTTAATAATTGGCAGAGTTGTGGAGTTTTCATGAATATATGGTGGTGTAGGACATCATTTTGAAAGTCGAGTAGTTGCGGGACTTGAGAGCGCGAAGAAAAGTCAAGAAAAAATGTTTTGTAGAAATCTGACAGAAGCGGGAGCGCGCCCGCGCCTCTGTGGAGCGCGCCCGCGCCTTGATGAATGTTGAGGAGCGCGCCCGCGCCTCAATTAAGCGCGCCCGCGCTAGGTCAAATGCTGAAGAATCCTTTTTGTGTTCTGATATGGAAAGGGGCAGAAACCAGTCAACAACAGGGGCTATATAAACACCTGGTGGACGATTTTAGAGACATATATCTATACACCTACATATATATCTATCCACCAGCAAGGAGAACAAGAAGACGGCTGATTACGAAGACCTAGTTTCATCTTATCTTTGTATTCTTCTAAATAGGCGATACTTTGGATTCTAATTGGAGTTGTTTTTCATAAACCTTATTACTTGTACTTTTAATTAGTATTCCAGATATTATTATTATCATGTTTTCATCAGATCCCATGATGACAAACGGTTCGATTATGAACTAATCGTTATTTTGGGATTCTAACAGATTTATCTGTGGATTTTAGTAGTTGATTGTTTTAAAGATTTGTGTGTGATGAATTATTGATAACCTAGTTTGGTTATTCTTATTCTTCTTGGATGCGTAGCTAACATCTAAGTTGCTTGTTAATCTCTATTGATTGCGAAAGTGGATATAGAGGTTCAGAACTTGCCATGCTAGCATAGGTTTATGTATGTTTGTCATGCATGATTCGTAGGTAATTTTAACCATCTTACTTGCCCTATGTAATCTGAATGGATAACTTGCTCGTTAAACCGTTATGTTTTCAAATCTTATAGACATATAGGGTCTAAGCATAATTGGTGTCTGCTCACCTTCTATCTCTTTTGTGGATGTTGGGTGGTTTGGTATACGTATACTGAAAGGTAGCGTGTACTGATTTCGTGTTATCCGATTAGTTGTCATAACCGTCACATGCATTGATTAAAGAAAAAAAACTCTAGATGAAGTATTTAATGAAGTTAGGATCCCATGTTTTATTCTCATAAGTAAATCATCAAAAAATTTCCTTAGTTAATTATAGTCTTTATAAGTTGCTAGTTAATTTAGTTGATAAAAACTCAAATTTGATATTGTCTTAGCATTGAACAATAGCCATACATTGTTGCATAAGTGCATAACTGTAGTAAACCAGTCTCTGTGGGAACGAACTCTACTTATTCATATATTACTTGTGACCGCGTACGCTTGCGTGATTTTGTGCGAACACTTGGTCTAAGGAGGAATTGGAGATCCTGGAAGTGTATTTCTTAAAAGTTAGAAGCTTTGAAAACCTAGATATGGTAGTGTCTAGCATAGTCTGTATTGAATGTACTGGTTTACCTATTAATGCGTGGGTGGAAGAGAATTTAAAGGCTTTCACAAAGCACTTAGGGGAGTGGATTACCTGGAGCTTCCAAGAAGAGGAGAATTTAAGAGTGTATAATCCAAAAATTCTCATTGCGATGAGGAATTATGACCAGATTTGTGACACACTTAAAGTCTTAGTTAAAGGAGAGCAACATATGATTGGGATGAAAGAAATAAAAAGTTGGGTTAGTAAGAAATCAGAGATGGTGGCAAATGTAAGCTTTGAAAGTCAAGTGAGATCTGGAATAGCGATTGTAAACAACAATGTGCAAGTTCATGAGGGTTTAAATTATATTAGAAATTTTACCGATGAAGATGGGAGCTCTCAAATGGAGGATAGGATTCTAGAGGGGAATAGAGAGGATGATTCGAGTGTTGAAGTTTTAATGGACAATAAGTCAGAGTATATAATAAATTTGAGTGGTGGAACTCTTAAATTAAGGCATTCTGAGGAGGAACAGGTAGCAGAATCAAATGATGAGGCTTTAATGGTAAATACTTTAGCTGTTGGTGACAATTTGGTTAGTGTAGTCCCTGAAACCCCTTTCCTTCCTGTGCTAGCTGCAGAAGTAAATGACCAAGAGGAAATTCTAAAACATAAAGTTATGGAGGGAAGGAAAGAGTCCAATAGTTATGATCATACCTCCGTAAACTCATCTTCATTGTTTACGGAAAAAATAGTGAGAATAATGAGGAGGTTAATCAATTAGGACTGGTGGTTAACCCATTAGTTAGTTCAAATAATACTATTTGTGATAATTTGCAGCAATTGAAATTGGGAGCTAAAAGAGGGCGTCCTAGAAAGAGGAATAAATGAATGCTTAATCCTTTTGATTTCAAAATGAGTATGAAAAGCAAAAGGAAAATGTTGAAGGGGAAAGGGAAATTACAACAAGTATTGGAGCATGACAATCAAGGCAGGTCAGTAATAGATCCCAGTAACCAGTCTTTGGAAAATCATGCCTTGGAAGCACAAAATATTATTGAAGCATCTTTGGGGATGTGTTTGGATTTTCCGGAAGGAAAAGAGGAAGCAATTAAAACCCTGGAGAAAAATTTGGAGGAGGGGAGAATTTAATCTTGATATACTTTGGGTATCCTCTCTTGTTGTTTTGTTGTTTCGAGTTTAAAATGAAGAATATGTCATTGTTGTCCTGGAATGTACGAGGGGCATGTAATCCTGTTGCGAAAAGAATGATAAGAGATACGATTTGTGAGTTCAAGGCTAATTTTATTTGCTTGCAAGAGACCAAAAGAGCTGCATGGTCTGCAAATTCTATTAACTCACTTTGGGACTATTTGCAGCATGATTGGGTTGAATTTTCGGCAGATGGTTTACCAGGAGGCTTAGTCTGTTCTTGGAACAAGTTCCAGTACAAATTAAATAAAGTGCAATCTTCTAAGAATTGGATTTGGTGTGAAGTTCTAAGTCTGAGTGATGCATCTGTTTTCCACATAAATAACTTTTATGGTCCACATGATATTTATAAGAAGAATTTGTGTTGGGTAGTATTGGATCAGATAAGTAAGTCAGTTGGTATGGATCCTTGTTGTTTGGTTGGGGACTTTAATTGTATTAGGTATAGTAGTGAGAGAGATAATTGCGTTTATAGAATGGTGGACACCAAGCAGTTCAATGATTTCATAAATGACTCAAATCTATTAGAATTAGCGACTTCTAATGCTAAATACACTTGGTTTGGTCCTAATGGCAAGAAGAGTAAGCTGGATAGGGTCTTGGTGAATTCTCATTGGTATGCAAAAGGAAGGTGGGAGGTGGCAACATTAAGCAAGAAAAAGTCAGATCACAAGCCACTTGGTCTAACTCTTAGTGGGCAAAATTGGGGACCAATTCCCTTTAAGGTCTACAATAGTTGGATGAAAAATGAATATTTGGTTACAAGGCTTAAGGCACACATTGTCTTGAGTAAAGGGAATGGAGTTAAGAATGTTCAAGCAATGCTAAAAGATTTGAAATGAGCTGTCAGACAGTGGTCTAAAGAACCAGACAACCACATTGATGTTAAAATTAAGGTGGGAAATGAGATTATTGTTGGAGAAAGTATTCCTAATGAAGAAAGGCATCTGATTGAACTGAATCAGGAGCTAGAAGAACTCTATGAATGCAAAGTGTCGATGTTGAAACAGAGGGCTAGAATTACTTGGCATATGAAGGGGGATAGAAACTCTAGCTTTTACCATAAAGTCATTCAGAAAAGAAGATGTAGAAATTTTATCAGGAAAATTCTATGGAATTGCGCCTTTGTTTTTTCACCAATGGAAGTTAAAAATGCTTTCTTTTGGCACCACTGTAAACTTTTTGAGAAGGAAACCCTTCTTGTTCGACTCACTTTAGGTTCATTGGAGACGGGATGTTTATCTCAAACAGATTCAGCCTGGTTAGATAGGGAGTTGTCCATTGAAGAGTTGGACTTAGCCATAAAAAACTCAGCCTCTGACAAATCTCCAGGGCCAGATGGGCTGAATCCAGGTTTCTTCAAGACTCTTTGGAATGAACCGAGGTCAGATTTATTACGGTGTTACAACTAGTTCTCGACAACTGGTAAGTTTCCCATTGGTTTAAATTCTTCTTTTATAGCATTGATTCCTAAAGTGGAAGCCCCAACACGAGTCACGGATTTCAGACCAATTAGTCTTATCAACACTTCAGCAAAATTGTTCTCAAAAGTTTTAGCTGAACGGTTGATCCCACTAATGCCTAACGTCGTTTCTGAGCATCAATATGGTTTCATCAGAGGTAGACAACCTACTGAAAGTATATTGATGGTTAATGAGCTTGTGCATTCTATGAAGATTGGTATATCAGCAGGGTTAATTTTTAAGATTGATTTTGAAAAGGCATTTGACATGGTGGATTGGGGGTTTTTTAATGGAGGTTCTTACAAAGATGGGTTTTGGGGAGAAGTGGAAATTCTGGATTCATAATTATTTAAATCAATCAAGAATTTCGGTTCTTGTAAATGGTGCTCCTAGTAATGAATTCGAACCCAAAAGGGCGTTAAGGCAAGGTGACCCACTGTCACCACTTTTATTCAACTTAGTGGTGGAGATTTTAAGTAGATTGCTTGATGCAAGAGCTAAAGAAGGTCTGTTTAAAGGAATACACATTTCAAACTCAATAAAACTGATTACTCATCTGCAATTTGCGGATGACACTTTGATTTTTATTGAAAATTCACTAGAATCATTGGCAGAATGGCAGCAGTTAGAAGGATTCTATTGTGCTTTCAATTTTTATCAGGACTTTTCCAAGAGTAAGTTATTTGCTTTAGGAAAAGGGGTGGATTTGTTGGAGTCAGGGGCTTCGTTATTGAAGTGTGAAGTTGGTTCTTGGCCAACGATTTATCTGGGTGTTCCAATAGGCATATCAACTAGGAGCAAACAGTTTTGGGATCCTTCAGTTAAAAGAATGAATGAGAAGTTGGCTTTATGGAAATGTGAGAGCTTGAATGCAGCACGAAGATTGGTGTTACTTAAAACCTCTCTGGATAGTCTATATACATATTTTTTTAACTTGTTCCTCATCCCTAAGGGTGTTTGCAGAGAATTGGATATTATGAGAAGAAGATTCTTTTGGGGTGAGTTAAATCAACAAGGCACTCTCAACAGAAAGCTACATCTCCTAAGTTGGGCTAAGTTAGTCAAGGATAAAGTACATGGGGGCTTAGGTTTAGGCTCTATTGAAAGTAAGAATAAAGCTTTATTGGCAAAATGGTGGGGAAAATGGTTGAAAGATAGGAATAGGCCATGTAATAAGTACATAAGGGCTATGTACAATTGTAGTTTGGATGGTGATCTGAAGAAGGTCCTTCAGAGTAATAAGTGTTCAAATACAATGAAAGGAATTGTTAGTATCAATGATGAAAATTCTTTCAATTCAGCAGTTAGTGAAGACAAATTTAGATGAGTGGTAAGAAATGGGAATACATTACTTTTCTGGGAAGATTTGTGGTTTGAGGAGGGTAGATTGTATGTGATTTACAACAGGCTATATAATCTTTCGAAGCTAAAGAATTTGGAGATAAGCAAATTTTGTTCAATTTGGAATGCAAATTATGGAACAGACCACTCCGAGCTTAGGAAGTGAATGTGGTTTTGAAAATTAATGATATTGTTAATGGGATATCTATCATTCATGGGGAAGACCTGCTTATTTGGAGGATCACAAGTAAAAATTACTCTTCTAAAGATGGTAGAGCCTTCCTATCCTCAGGTTTGGAGGTGCCAAATGGTAGGTGGAGTAAGATTTGGAGTCTTAAGATTCCTCCAAAGGTGCAATTATTTTTATGGAAAATTGAACACAAAATTCTCCCTTCTAGAGATTTTTTATTCCACAAAATGCAGGGAAATATTGTTGATTTAATGTGTCCCAGATGCTCTGCAACAGTTGAGGACCAGGATCATTTACTTTGGTTCTGTCCTTTTGCAAAGATTATTTGGGGAAAGATATTTAGTTGGTGGGGATTGACAGTAAACCAAAATACAATTACTGTGGAAGAATTATGGAACTTGAAGTTTCTTTTCAGGAATACTCTAGTCAAGTGTTGCTGGGAATTGGTGTTAGTATCTTCATTGTGGTCATTATGGTTGGCCAGGAACCAGTTGGTTTTTGAGAAAACAACATTAAAGGATGATGTCGTTCTTTTTCTGATAAAGGCAAGGTCAAAGAAATGGTGTGAAGCTAACAATTGGATCAGAAATGTAACTGAGGAGCTTTGGAATGTTAATCCGAAAGGTGCTTTACTCTGTGGTCATATGAGACAGATAGTTGATCTTCATCCCTCAGAATTTATTTTATGTGGTTTCTCTGATGCCTTTTTTAAAGAATCCTCGGGTGGTGCATGTGCTGCAGGCATTGGAGGTTTTATAAAGAATAAACTCAACCAGTTAATTTTTGTCTTTTCTGGGCCGTCTTCTGCAAGTAACTCTTTTATGGCTGAAAAGGAAGCTATTATTTTTCTGGAAAAAAGCCTGATTTTAAGCAATTGGAAACATTCCAGTTGCATCCTTTATCTAGACAATCAGCAGGTTTTGGATTGCATTCAGGAAATGAGAGTTAGTAAAAATCTATGCGCATTTGAAGACAAAGATTTTCAGGAAGCAATTCTACTACCAAACTTTCACTTTAGATTGTTAAGTAGAAATCTAAATTCAGTGGCTGATGATTTAGCGAATCAAGGTATGACTAGAAATAAATTATTGTCGGCATTTTACTAAAGTGGATTGGGTTGAGTTTTCCTTATTGGGTTGTTACTAGGATATTTCTCAACACTTTTATCAATTGGATTAATTTATTTTAGAGAATTTGAAGAGTGATCTGGAAGAAGACTTGAATCCTAAAGTGGTGAATGTAGACCCTGCTGTTAACCCAAATGCTCAACCTGGTATGACGGATGTTGTGTGAAGTGCAGGCTGATGATTATTTTGGAATCATTCTGAGAGTCTGCTGGTTTCCTATGTCCTAGATTAAGTCCGTAGATGTTCTTTTGTTGGTGATATATGTCTTGGGTTTGTGTAAGTGTCTTGGGCCTGTTCTTTAGTGGGTTTGTTTAGAAATTAGGCATGTTATCTTCTTTGTAATGGGCTGATTTCCATTTTCTTTTATTAAAGTATCTTTGCTTTTCAAAAAAAAAAGACAATAGAAATAAAAAAGTCAATCCTATTATTGAATGTCATCTTTGTATATAGTTTTTGATATATTATTTTTCTGATGTTCCGAATTAATTAGAGTTATATTCAATACTATTATCTCATTAATTTTTTTATGAGAGGCATAATAACTTTATAATTTTATGTTAGATATAATTGTTGATGTTTGTTTATCAGTGTTTAAAGTATCAGGATACTATCAGAGTTTAGCTGGAAGACTGGTCAGAGTTTGTTAAACTCTGATCGACAGTCAGAGTTTACTTAGCTGTCGGTGTAAAAGTCAATGAAGATTCTAGAAACGATATTCTTTGAAGATGGAAAGAAGCAAAGAGATATAGAGATGGCTAAGGAAACGGAACAGAAGATAGAAGCAATTCTAGATTGATATTAATTGTATAGCTGATTTATAGGAATATCAATTAGAAGATTGTATGTAGCTGTGTACTATAAAAACATAGATAGGTTAACCCTAAACGGGATGCGAATACGTGAATTATCATTCTTGTAACCTAGCAGCTCTTTGTGATATTTTACATCACTGAGAGAGGAGTTATTAATTCCATATAGTTTATTGTTCATAGACAGTGTTCTTATTGTTATTCTTATACGTATACTTTATTATATATTGTGTATTTGGCCTAACATTTTATTTATTTGTTTCTGAATTAATCATGTTTAGAGAATTCAATTTCTTTATTTATATTCGAATTCATACTAAAAACAATAAATATATAAAGGTCAATCATGTTTAGAATTCAATTAAACAAAAATTATTTTTTTTCTTTTTCTGTAGAACTCCTCTAATTCTATTCAAGAAAATTAAATTTCCTTATTTAAATCCTATTTAGAATTTATTCTTTATTATATTTTTTATATCTTAAATTGTCTATAAAAATCATGGCTGATTTGTTTTTCTCAAGTCACTATTTTGTGGATTTATTCGAGGATCTTTTGATAACGACTATATTCGTGTACATTAATAACACTACATACTAATGATAAGAAGATACATATCTAGATCTATTGTAATAGCCACATGTAAGCATGTGACGATTAACATTATATACATATAGTTATACTTGATTTCTGTAGCTAATAATAATTTATTGAATGTCATCTTTGTATATAGTTTTTGATATTTTTTTGTGAATTTATTTTATTGTTATGTAAGTTCACTATGTAAAATATAGTGTTCACTATTTATATGATATTTTATATATACTTTTCTCGAATTTTTTCTTAAATAGTAATATTTAAAATTTTACAAAAAATATTATAGGGCCGCAGCGAAGCGCGGCTTAGTCGACTAGTCTTTATATATATAAATGAAAACCCCCACGAGCTCTAATATCGTTCGAAAGCTATTTATCTATCTTTCCAGAGCTCCTGAATTTTAATTCAATAAAATAAAATTTCCTTGTTTAAATTCGAATTTATAGGATAGAAAAATATTAACTGCCTTTTAAATCTTTACTAATGGAGGAAACTGATATACAATTTTAAGATTCTTTCTTTTCTCAATTTTGATTAATAAAATAAAAGTTCCTTATTTAAAGTTGAATCTATATGATAGAAAAAATCTCAATTATCTTTTAAATCTTTACTAATAAAGGAAACTAAATATAACTATTTATTTATTTTTCTAGAGCTCTTGAATTTTAATTTAATATGATTAAATTTCCTTATTTAAATTAAAATTTATAGGATAGAGAAAATATCAACTGTCTTTTAAATTTTAGCTAATGGTGGAAATATAATATACAGTTTTAATATTCTTTTCTTTCTCAATTTTAATTCAATAAAATTAAAGTTACTTATTTAAATTTGAATTTATAGGATAGAAAAAATCTAAATTGTCTTTTAAATCTTTGTTAATGAAGAAAACAAAATATACAATTTTAATTCAATAAAATTAAATTTCCTTATTTAAATTGAAATTTACAGGATAGAAAAATATCAAATACCTTTTAAAACTTTACTAATGTAAGAAACTGATATACAATTTCAAGATTCTTCCCTTTCTCAATTTTTATTCAATAAAATGAAAATTCTTTATATAAATTTGAATTTATAGGAGAGAAAAAATCTCAATTTCCTTTTAAATCTTTACTAATGGAGTCTCAATTTTAGAAAAAATCTCAATTGCCTTATAAATCTTTACTAATAAATGAAACTAAATATAACTATTTATTTATTTTTTTAGAGCTCTTGAATTTTAATTTAATATAATTAAATTTCCTTATTTAAATTCAAATTTATATGATAGAGACAATATCAATTGCCTTTTAAATTTTAACTAATGGAGGAAATATAATATACAATTTTAATATTTATTTCCTTTCTCAATTTTGATTCAATAAAATGAAAGTTCCTTATTTAAATTTGAATTTATATGATAGAAAAAATCTCAATTACCTTTTAAATCTTTGTTAACGGGGGAAACTAAATATACAATTTTAATTCAATAAAATTAAATTTTCTTATTTAAATTGGAATTTATAGGATAGAAAAATATGAAATACCTTTTAAATCTTTACTAATGGAGGAAACTGATATACAATTTTAAGATTATTTCCTTTCTCAATTTTTATTTAATAAAATTAAAGTTCCTTATATAAATTTGAATTTATAGGATAGAAAAAATCTCAATTTCCTTTTAAATCTTTACTAATGGAGGAAACAGACTATACAATTTTAATATTCTTTCTTTTCTAAATTTTAATTCAATAAAATTAAAGTTCCTTATTTAAATTTGAATTTATAAGATAAAAAATCTTTTAAATAGGTAATCTTTTTTAATAATTAAAAGTATTGAAATAGTTTGAAACTATATAAGTAAGGTTTTAGTCGTGATATTTTTGGACATATTTATCATTTTATTAATATTCAACATCTTTATCTTTTTAGCTTATCAATCTTTATCTTATTTCTTCTTTTATTTATCTTCTTCTTTATATATATAAGGAAACTAAATATACAATTTTAATATTCTCCTTGATTAAAAAATATCTCATTTGTTTTTTCAAATCTTTCCTAATGAAGGAAACTGAATATACAATTTTAATATGTTTGCCTTTAAAATCTTGACTAATGGATATTCTCCTAAAAGTTTTTCCCAAATTTTAAAATTAAAAAAGACTTTTACTAATATTTTCCTAAATTTCTCTTCGGCACCAATTTGAAACTTATTACACGGTTAAACTTTCTATCGTACTTTGACATCGATTTGTTAGTTTAACTTTATGCCTTTTTAAACTTGAATTCAAGATATCATTAGTATAATCAACTATTATATAAAGGAGAAGACGGGGCGGTGAGGTGGCGCTCTCAGATCGCTTCGTTCTATTTTTCTAATTTTCTCAATTTTTTGAATAAATAATATTAAAAATTCGAAAAAAATCTCTTTTACCTTTTAAATACTTACTAATAGAGGAAACATATAATATTTTTGCATTTAAAATTCCTACTAATATAGAAAGTAAATATACAATAGATGTTTACTAATGGAGAAAATTAAATATCACTAATGAAAGAAACTAAATATTCAATTATAATATTCTTGCTTTCAAAATATCTAAATTAGGAAAAAAGTGTATTACCTTACATTATTTTGAACTTTCCTCTATTATTATCTAAATATTCTCATAATATTTTTTAAATGAAATTACTATCTTAACATACTGCTCTCCTAAACTTTCCTTTTTAATGTAATATAATAGAAAATACAGGAACGTTTTGGTAAATAAGATGTTAATAAATTAGACCGGTCTTGCATAAGAAATTAAGTAATTAATACCAAAAACTAGAAAAAAAATCTCAATTGCCTTTTAAATATTTACTAATGGAGAAAACTAAATATACAATTTCAATATTCTTGCATTTAAAATATCTACTAATAGAAGAAAGTAAATATAATATTCTTGCATTTAAAATCTCTACTAATATAGAAAATAATATACAATAGATATTTACTGATGGAGAAAACTAAATATCACTAATGGAGGAAAATAAATATTCGATTATAATATTCTTGCCTTCAAAATATCTAAATTATAAAAAAAGTGTATTACCTTACATTATTTTAAACTTTCCTCTATTATTATCTAAATATTCTCATAATATTTCTTTTAAAATGAAATTAACATCTTAACATTCTCTTCTCCTAAACTTTCTTCTTTTTTATGTGATATAATAGAAAATACAGGAACATTTTGGTAAATAAGAAGTTAAGAAATTAGACCGGTCTTGCATAAGAAATTAAATAATTAATACCAAAGATTACAAAAAATCTCAATTGTGTTTTAAATATTTACTAATGGGGGAAATTAAATATACAATTTCAATATTCTTACATTTAAAATCTCTACTAATGGAGGAAAGTAAATATAATATTCTTGCATTTAAAATTTCTACTAATGGAGAAAGTAAATATACAATAGATCTTTACTAGTGGAGGAAACTAAATATTCAATTATAATATTCTTGCCTTCAAATATCTAAATTAAAAAAAAAGTGTATTACTTTACATTATTTTGAACTTCCCTTTATTATTATCTAGATATTCTCATAATATTTCTTTTCAAATGAAATTATCATTTTAACATTCTGTTCTCCTAAACTTTCTTTTTTAATGTAATATAATAAAAAATACAAGAACATATTGGTAAATAAGAAGTTAAGAAATTAGATCGGTCTTGCATAAGAAATTAAGTAATTACTTGGTAAATAATTAATTACCTTTAATACTTTCATACAAACAGCTAATTAATAGTATAAATATACACATAAACTCTGTTAATTGTCTACTGCAATTTTTGTTGTCAACATTGTTCTTCGTTACCTTTTTATTTGTTCATGAGTGTGTATATGAATACATGAGTATGAGACTTTTTCCTTTATGTTATTTATCTTATTACCTTTGTTTGTATCCTAATGCATGATCATATTAAAATCTTTGACAAGACAAGTTATTTGCTATTAGTGTTGATTGAGTTAAGACATGGATTAATAAGGAGGGGGATTCATCAGTTAATCAGTTAAAATAACAGGTCGAGCAAGGTGATTTTCATGTACATTAAGTTGTGAATTTATTTATATGTTTATGTGTGTACGTTATTAATTTTGAATTTATAGTTAAAAATTGATACACCTGTATACAAGGTAACTAGAAAGTGGAGAATTCATCATGTCTTCAAAAACAATTTTTATCACTGTTTTTAACGTTTAGATAGTGTTGGTCCTTGTGTATTGCAGAGGGGGGGGGGGATGAATGCAATACTGATAAAATTCAATCTCAGTTTCAACAACTAAAACTAAGATTTAATGTTATCAATAATATGTATGCATTCACAAACAGTATAATAGAGAAGACATGATTCACAAAATAAATGTTTTATTTATTTTGCAAAGTGTTGCTACAACCTCAAGAGAGAATTCTTGAGCTTCGATCTTCTCCAAGACACTTGCTTGTCTTCGTTACATATCTAGAATGAATTGACAGTAGGTATAAGACTAATCCTATCACTATCAGTCACGGGTTTGTGAAGCTGCTGTCACTGTCAAGTGGCAGCTTCTTACAGATTGTCTTACCCATGTGACTTTCCTAAATTGCTAATATGTCAGATATACATTATAAAGAAAGCAGCCTAGATTCATTCTATTTCCAGCTTAAGCAATTCAACAAATAAAGACTTGACCTTGCTCTTGAATTGATTCGCTTTTGTTTTGCAGTGCTTGAAGCTTCTGTCGTAGTCTTGCAGACTTGGTGCAGCTTAGGGATACTGCAACACGCCTGTTTCTTGAACATTGAAACTGTCACGGGATTTGACTGAGAAAGATACTTAGAACAAGGGTCTTTCTCGAGACAGTTACTTTTGCCACATAGCTTGCTGTCACAGGAGTGTGCTTTTGGTGATAGTAGGAGTTCCCCGCATAGTGTGCTGTCGAGGTTTCCAAGCTTGCTGTCGAGGGCTAAAGTTGCTGTCGCGTAGTCTTCCGCCAATGTTGCTGTCAGAGTGAATATGCTGTCTTGACTTGCAACATTCTGTCTTCTTGTAATCTTATTGTCGAAGCTTTAGGACAGTAACCTTTATTCATGTTGTCATCTGATTATGTATCCTTTGAGGCTTGAACACAGCAAGTGAACTTCTTTCAAATTATACAACTAGAATAACATTACATACTGATTACAAGAACATACTTTGGCTGTGACAGTATGTTCTACTTAATTAAAAAATTAAGTACAATCAAAGTTAAGTTGTTTCTATGTTATCACCCATAAATCCCAACAATCTCCCCCAATTTGTTTTTATGGAAAATAACAACAAATTTACAATATGTGCTGACAACTTAACTAACAAGATCAGAATGGATTAAGAATTTTTTACTTAGCTTGCGATTTCCTCTTCTGCCTTGCTACATCCTCTCTTTTGAGAGCTTCTACCAAGCAGCCTCTTAGACCTTCTATAAGAGAAATTTCAGCAGCAGAAACTGCAGCATCCTCTACTTCCTCAATGATCTTCTTTATGGTAGGAGAGAGGAGAGAACTAGCATCCCTGAGATTCAGCCATTGCTCTATATCATATGGATAGGTTCTGAAGTGAAGTTCTTCAAGAATGAGCTTGAATCTACTTCCAGGATAAGCATTGAGAGACCTTCTCCTTTGTTTGTCCAGCTTTGAGTCTTCTCCTTTTCTCCCTTCCAATACTTTCTCTATTTCATCAGAACAAATCTGCTCCAAGGGATGAATAGATCCAGCTACCATATACTGTAAATCCTTTAGAATAGTTGTTTTTAGCTTGTGAAAGCTGCAAACATAGATTTCTTCTTTTAGATACTTCATTCTTAGGGGATTTTCCAGCATACATGATTGATAATTTGGAGCTTCACTTTCTGCCTTGTTGGAGACCTTGCATCTTTCCAGTAGTTCAGCTTCCTTCTTATCAAGTTCTGACTTAGTTTGAGAATATTGAGAAGATTCAGGTCTTTTGCTTGGCTTGGGTTCCCTTTCCTGAGTTGGTTGGGTTTGCCCTTCTTCTGTTGGTAAATCCTCAAACTCATAGTACCAGTGGTATGGTATAGGAGAAGATGGTAGATCAGTGAGAATATCAGCATCATCAAAATCTGCAAAATTGTAGCCAAATTTCTGATTGAATTCAGCATCCCTATCAGCCTGATATTTCAGAATATGTTCCATGACAGGCTCTGGAACATCATCATAGCTTTCCATCAACTCTATCATCCTTTCCAAGTAGAAGAAATCAATTCTTCTTTTATCTATTTCCGTCATGCTACCACTGATTGATGTGGCTACAAGATCAAAGTCCTTGTTCATCCTGACCGATCTTGATTCTGGCCACCACAGAATGTACTCAGCAACCTCTTGATTAGGATCCAGCTTAATCTCAACACTCTTGATTTCTTTTGATTGCATTTGTTGTACCTTAAGACTGTTGGGAGGTATTGATTGAATTGGCATCTTCAGATTTCTGCCAAATCCAGTGGCCTTTTCCTTTCCTGAGTACTTGTGCTTTCCATGAGGTTTCTGTCTAGAGAACCATGCTCTTGCTTTAGCTTTCAGTCTTTTGGGCTTGACAGTAGCTTTGGCTTCATTATAATAACCCGGATTTTTGGTAAAATCTAAAAGTTTTCTTATTATGATTAAGTGCATCAGTGAATAGTGAATTTGGTGGATGAATAGTGATTTTGAGGGTTAAGAAAATTTTTCATGCCACCTATGTACGAGACGTAGTGTGGATATTCTGAAGTCATATTAGTGATCTACGGAGTAAATAAGGGAATGCAAAGACGATCGGAATTCAGAAATTCCAAAATTTATTTTGGTGTAGTATTTGACCGGGCAGTGAATTATATGTTATTATATCCAAGAAATGAGATATTAAAATTGAGGATTTGAGGATTTAATATTTTTGAATTTTATTATTTTATTAAAGTCGATTTAAGGATTCAATTGTTGGAATGAATAGTGAATAGTTACCATTCACTGCGAGAATCGCGTAGAGTTTTATTCGCTCTCTTTAGGAAATATTTCGAATCGTTTTAAGAGGAACAAGGCAACATTTACAGGATTAAATATAGACATGGAAGTAACATGTAACAAGATTAATTCAAGGAATGCAACATTTGGATCATCCATGTGAAAAGAAACGAATCAGTAAAGCAAACCAGTAAAGTTACTTTATCTCAACCAGTGCATGTTTGACAAGTGTCGCAAGGAGAAGACATCAAGGTGATGACTCACCACTTATACAAAATATCAGCATTATTGTTATTAATCAAGACAAAGAAAGAAAAAGGAAAAAGGAAGAACTCTCCCCCATTTTCCAGAATTCTGCCCAGCAGGAGATCCTGACGATCATTGAATCCTGATCTAACAAACTAGCTAATCAGAGAGATGTAGATGAGAAATGAGAGAGATATACATAGTTGAGAGATCAGTGTTAGGTCGTAGATATCGATTATAGAAGGGGGTTGAATGTAATCGTATGAAATAATCGAATAAAAAAATATAAAACAATCAATATCAGCTTTTATTAACCTTTATAAAAATTGATACAAACCCTCTCAAGAAACTATGAGTTCTTAAGAGCTGCTAGGTTTACAAAAATACTCGTGTAAAAGCTATTACTCTCGTAAAACCTATCCTGTGTTTATATATGCACACAGCTACACATTCTGTTACATAAGATAATCTACATTAAATTAGATTGATCTTCTTGTCCCTTATCTTCTGTAACAGCTTCGATGAAGTATATCTTCTACAAATCAATCCTTTCCTGAAATCACGGAATAGTATCAATCAATATCTTTTGACTTGTCCTACAACTGATGATGACATCATCAGACGTCAGCTCCTGATGCTCCAAGTACTGATGCTATTCAATCCTGACGCATTCATTAAATCATCATTTTCCAACAATCTCCCCCAATTTATACTTTCTGAAATAAAGCATAAATTCTCTGGTTTTAATGATGCCAAAACTTCAATCAAATGCTCGTAGGATTAATATAAGAATTTTGCTTCAGATATCCTTCATAATCAGACACTCTTATGAACCCCATGTTCTTCTGAAGAAACTGCTTCATCAACTCATCATCTTTTTCTAATAACAAGTCAATCATTTTCTCCTCAGCTTCCTCAGACTTTCATCATCCTTGTCTGTCTGATAAATTGTTGCTCTCAGATCTTCAATAGAACTTCTCAGCATTCTTTCATCCAGATAGATAAGTTTAACTCATTCACTATCAGGACTGAAAGATAAATACTCCACTCCCAGAGTCTTCTCAATGAATGCACTCCCTTTCCTCATTTCCACCTCTTGTCCATCCATGTCAATGTATTTAGGAGTATATCCAGTATTTTTCAGATTAAGCCCCATCAGATGCAAATTAATACTGGATTGAATCTTCTTCCTCCACTTTGTACACAGATCATCTTTAGGAATAAACATATACTGTACATACCTCAATTCTTCCAAGTTCTTCATTGAGATATCCAGCTCTGTCAGTACAAGCGTTGATCCATCCTTAAGGAAATACACTAGCTTTTCTTTAGGCAGATTTCCATCATGAACATCATACACCATTTGAACAGAAATAAGTTTATCAAGATGCCTTTGAGTAACTTTATCACTCAGATTTTCTGTTAAACATGCTTGATCATATGATGCTACCTGAGGAATTATTTCTGCATCAGGATGACCAATCCCTCCATGTGTTCCTGTCCGTCGACATTCATTCTTCTTCTTTGCAATCTCTTCATAAGACTTCTTGAATTTTCCAGATCCATCAATACCAGAAATTCCAGGGAGATTTTTGAGTTGTCCACTTGATTTAAAAATCTCATTGAGATGAAGATGAGATTTATCTTCCCTCATATCATAGCCTTTTCCTCTATACCCTCTTACCTTCTTGAATTCATAAGCATTTCTCGAAATCCTTTCAATATTATCCTTCTTTCTCAGATATTCCTCCAACATGACTCCTGACTTAGTGAAGCTTCGTTGTTGTAAAGCCTTAAGATAGTCTTTTTCTGCTTGCTTAGCTGTTTCCACATTTAATGATGTTCTTATAAGAAATATCTGTCTGTCATTCCTTGAGTCTTCCCTTCTTCTCCTTCTTTGAACTAGAGAAACATCATCATCCTCTTCAACACTTTGTTCAGTGACTATCACTTGAGATGGACCTTCAAGAACTTTCTTCCCTTTTTCCTTAACAAGACTGGCAGATAATTCAGATGACTTATCTGTAACAGTATTTGATCCTTCTTTGATCACAATACCTTTTTGAGATTCTGAAGGTGCTTTGATAATCCTTGCTCTTCCTCTACCATGACCTCTACCTTTAGACATGTTTCCCTTCTTTTCACTTCTGATAGTTCCTTTTTGTGAATTTAGCATTTCATACTCTATCCTTTGAGCTTCCACCATTTCTTCTACATCCTCATCAGGATACATTTCTTGAAAAAGTTTTCTAGCTTGCTGCTCATTGAATGCTTCAAGTCTGGGATCTTTATAGTGCACAGTGTATTCTATTCCATCAATATTCACAGTCTGATGAAACTTCTTTGCCTGCTCAGCAGTTGTCACTATAACATCATGAGATTGCCTCTTAGAACTAGATCCAGAGACTTGTGTTGACTGCTGTCTTTGACTTTGATTTGACACAGTGATTTGTGTTCTAGCTGCAGCATCAGTAAATACCTGTTTCTGACTGGATCCTCCATCAGGAGCATCATCCCTCCTTAGAACCACTAACTCCGGAGAGAATTTGGTTGACACTACTTTCTTCCCCTTTTTGGCATCAGTACCAGCATCAGGAACAAGAGAAGAGATAAGGAAATCCAGCTTAGAATCCATAGAATCGGCCTTTTTCTCCAAGGCTGCAATTCGATGTTCAAGAGAGACATGGTCTTTGTGAACACAGGAGAAATCTCTTGTATGGCGCGCATCAGATTTAGCATTCTCAGCCACTACATCAGCAATATTCTTTGCAGTTGAAGTTCTGACATCGGTAATCTCTTCAAAGATAGCCTTAAGCATGAGAGAAGTACCTTTGAGATGAGCTTGAAGATCTGAACTTTTAATCTCTTTAGAAGCAGTGGCCAAATGACTATGAGCACCAGTAATACCAACAAATGAGGAAGGATCAGTCCAAGAATGATCCCATTGATCTCTCCTGTGGCTAGTCAGAATGTCAGTGGAAGAATCATCAAGATCAGACTTATCAGAACTGGAATGAGAACTATGAGACTGATCCTGAGACAAAGAAGCTGCATGAGTATTGGATGTTCCTGCATTAAAATCAGTAACTCCTAGATCTCTCTTTTCTTTTTCAGTGATCTCATCACCGCTCACCAGCACACTATCTGAACTTTTGAGAGTCAGATTTTCCTCACTCAAATGCATAGCATTTGTACTCAGTTCTACCTCTCCTTTTGCCAGTTCAGGAGACTGCCTCTCAATAATTCTGTTTTTCTCTAAATCTTTTCTCTCATTCTCACGAAAAAGGCTCAGAGCACTCATAAACGAAGAAATAAGAGATGGCAGAGAAGAGTGGAGTGCAGTCATACTGACAGGGGATCCCTCAGTAAAGGGTCTGTCAGTAGTCATCCTGACACCAGGAGAGTAAACAACCATAGCAGAATCAGGATTAGTCACATTACCTGATTCCTCAATATCCAAGGGACGAGAGGACAATGGTTGAATCAAGAGAGCTTGACTGTCTTCACTTGGGCATGCTTCCATACTTTGAATGGAAGGTTCTTGTGGAGCCTGGACAGTATGGACTGCTTCAGTGAAGAGTACTGGAGGTTCTTGTGTGTCCTGTCCTTGAGACTTGTCTTCATCAAAATAAGCAATCATCTCCTCGTCGAAAGAGACTTCATCCACCCTTTGAGTGGATGGTTCTTGTGTGGCTTGATCTACAGGGACCGCTGGTTCACATTGAGAACCAGGTTCTTCTGTATCCAGATCAATACATGGAGCAGAAGATGTTCTGGCTTTAACATTCCTCTTCTTTGCCCTCATAAAACATATCTTCCTTTTCTGACCAGCAGACTCAACAATTTCTTTACGAGCTGCATTTTCCAGTCTTTTGATTCTATCATAAGACATATCAACATACCGTGCCTGTGGAGATACAGGAGGACTTGAATCAGAAACCTCCATATCTACAGGTGAGGGTTGCACAAGGGATGTGTTAGCATCATTGACAGGGACCACATCAGCATCAAGTCCAATATCAGGAGTGAAGGTACTGTCCGGAGCAACACTGACAGTAACATCAGTAGCAGAACTGTCATGAAAAGATTTGTGCAGAGCATCAACAACATCAAAGCGAGAGTAAAGAGTAGACTTCCTTAATATGCGTCTTTTGGGAGACTCTGGTGAATCATGTGCCACATCCACATGAGATGTCTTAAATATCGATGACAGCGGTACATCATCATCATCATCAGTATCATTATCAGAGTCAACAACAGTTGTATGCTTTCTTCGGGAAGCTAATATTTTAGAGGCCATACCAACTGATTGATCACCTTGTTTCTCCAGATTTTTAGTGTGGGAGTGTGACAAGATCCTTGATCCTGACGACTGAGAACGTCGCACAGATTTTGCTAACCTTGTATGTTTTACAACTGATTGCTGTTGAGAGCCATCAGAGGTGGGATTTGAGTGTATAGGAATCTGTTTAGATTTTGTACTTGGGTTAGATCCAGAGGGAGTAGCACCATCAGACCTCCGGAGCAGAGTACTAGGATCCAATCCATAAACAGTAGGCAATCTCTGTCGCAGAAGTTGCCTGACCTGTTCAGGATACACAACATCACCCTGAAACATTTGTTTTCCTTTTAACATATACTCCTGAAAGGATCGAGGAGTATTCTGAAAAACAGGCAACAAACGCTCATCTTGAAAAGCAACATTAGGGCACAAGTATTTAAAAATCAAATGCAGAAAACGACCAAAGTAGACAGTTTCCCGATTCTCATTTATTCTACTTCCTATGGAATCAATAAGCATGCTAGCTATATTAAAGTCAAACCCATAGATTAAAGAATACCCAATGTTTTGTGAGGCTTGAGTGAGAGCATCAAAGTTTGAGCTTTTGTTCATAAAACACTTACCGATGGAATCAAAGAAAAAATTCCATTCTTGACAAAGCTTTGTTCTTACCAGTCTGCCCATTCTGGTCATATCACCATTATAGCCAATTTTGATGAAAAACTCCCTAAGTACAGCCTCCGAAAAGAAAGGAGTAAAGGATGTAGGGCTACCCAGGTGCAAAGCTCTTTGAACAATAGAGGGAGTAACCTCATACAGATCATTCCTATAGGAGAATGTGAGACTGGGTTGAGTATTAGAAGTACCTGGAGTGTAGGTTGCAGTCCTCCAAATCTGCATCACTGCTTGTGCAGAAATTGCCTTGGAACAAGTTTCCAGACTTCATTTCTTTCAAACTCATTGAGTTCTTCTTGCATTGTTGTTACCCAGTCAGCATCTTTCAAAGCATCTTCAATTTTCTTCGGTTCTTCTTGTGAAAGGAAATTGTGAAACAGACACTCATTCTAAGTTGCATGTCTTGTTTGAACACCAGCATCAGGATCGCCAATAATGAGATCAAGAGGATGCGCTTGTGTCCATCTTCTTGCTGAAGGTAACGGAGTTCTTGAACTTGATGCTCCCCCTGCATCAGTGTCTTCCTCAAAAGAACTTTCTTGAGTTGTGTGCGAAGCTCCCCCTGTATCAGTGTCTTCATAAGATCTACTGGAATTGAAATTTCTCTGATGGACATCTCCTGATGTACTATCAGTACTTGCATCAGTACTGTTATCAGTACTTCCATCAGTATTTGTAGAAGAGTTGTTTTTAAGAGATTCATTATCAGTAGTATTTATGATATCATTAGGCTCCCCCTCAATATCATCACTACTAATTTCAGCTTCTAGTTCGTCTCCAAATATCAATTCTTCATGAGTATCTTCATTTATTCCAGTAATCTTCCTGTCATCAAATGATACATTTACTGAGACATTCACAATCTTAGTACTCAGATTATATACCTTGAACGCTTTTGTCGTATCAGGATATCCAACAAAAATTCCTTCATCTGCTTTTGTTTCAAATTTTCCAAGCTGCTCTGGGTGTGATCGTAAAATGAAGCATTTGCACCCAAACACGTGCAAGTGTCTTAAGCTTGGTTTCTTTCTCTTAATCATCTGATATAGGGTCTGGCCATGTCTTGTAATCAGAGTACAGTTCTGAGTATAACATGCAGTGTTGACAGCTTCTACCCAGAAGTAAGTTGGCAGCTTTTCTTCTTCCAGCATTGTTCTTCCAACTTCAATTAGAGTTCTGTTTTTCCTCTCAACTACTCCATTCTGTTGAGGAGTACCAGGAGCAGAAAATTGTTGTACAATTCCTTTTGATTTGCAGAATTCTTCCATTGTTGAGTTTTTGAACTCAGTTCCATTATCACTTCGAAGAACTTTGACTTTATTGCTTGATCCGTTCTCCAGCAATTTGACATGCTCTATCAGAATCTCTGGTGTTTCACTCTTGTTATGCAGAAAATATACCCATGTAAATCTAGTATATTCATCAACAATTACTAGAGTATACCTTTTCTTGTTGATAGAAATCACATTTACGGGACCAAAAAGATCCAAATGTAGCAGGTGATAAGCTGTGTCTATTGAGTATTCTGATTTACTTTTGAAACTGATTCTCTTTTTCTTTGACTTTTGACATGAGTCACAGAGTCCATCAGGGAAGTACATCGCTTTTGGGAGACCTCTCACTAAGTCCTTCCTGACTAACTCATTGATATTATTGAAGTTCAAATGAGAAAGCTTCTTATGCCAGTTCCAACTCTCATCTACTGATGCCTTCGATAGTAGACACGTCAGTTTCCCATCAGTAGCAGACTGTAAGTTGGCTTCGTATATGTTACCATGTCTATAACCCGTAAGAATCACCTTTCCATCCTTCTTACTTGTTATTTCACAGTGAGATTCATAAAAATTGACATGATAACCTTTGTCTGTAATTTGAATGATGCTCAAGAGATTATGCTTCAGTCCTTCTACCAGAGCTACGTTTTGAATGATGACATTTCCAATCACAATGTTGCCATATCCCAAGGTATGTCCTATATTGCCATCTCCATAGGAAACCTTTGGGCCAGCTTTCTTCTCAAAATCTGACAGCATGGACTTATTTCTAGTCATATGTCCTGAACATCCACTATCCAGAACTAAAACATTTTTCCTGTTGCCCTGCAATCAATATTTCAATCAGTTAGAATTTTTAAGAACCCACACTTGTTGGGTCCTGTTTTTCAATTTCTTGTTAAGATTTGCAGCGGAATTTTTCTTTAGATCATTTTCAACTGAATTATCTCCAGTTGAACTTGATTTAACAGAGTTTTTCTTAACATACACATTTCTAGTTAACAAAAACACTTTATCACTTGAATTTGCACCTTTATTGAATTTAGGCAAATGAACATAATTATCATGATACAGATTGTGATAACTAGTACATGTGTAAACTGAATGCCATTTGCTACCACAGTGAGAACAAGGATTCTGTGGTTTATAATTAACATTTCTACTCCTAACATCAGAAATAGAAATTTCAACTCTCCTCCTTTTATTCTTCCTGCAATCAATGGCAAGATGATTAGTATTACCATAAGTATGACATGTCTTTCTTGGAGCATTAGGAATATACTTATAGTTGTTAGACTTGTCTATTCCTAGTTTTCCATTCCTATGCCTTTTGGAAATCTTCTCATTTTTCTTGCATGTTCCTGCATTAATCTTTTTCTTCAACTTCCCAGAGAAGAGATGTCCTATGTTCTTTTCTTTTGTGATTCTCTTCTTGATATTTTTAGCATCAGACTTGACATAAGTTTTAGTGCTGATTTTAGAACAAGATGATGTACCAGTAGATTCAATTTCTGTAATTGATTTAATTTCTGTATCAGAAACAGTTTCTATTTCTTCATCAGAAATCAATTCAATATCAGAACTTGATCCTTTTTCAAAGATAGAATTCACTTTCATGTCACTCGCAGGAACAAATTTTATGTGAGTGGATAAATTGATATTTTCATCTTCTTTTGCCTTATTCTTCTTATATCCAAGACACTCTTTCCAGTTTCTATCATTTATCAGTAATGAGTCTGTTTACCAGAATGAGTCCACACTCTTATTTGTTCTCGTTCTTTCTTTAACTCTACTTCTAGGGATTCTATTTTTAACATCTGTTATATTTCTATCCCTTTAAGTTTGTCACACAAATTTTGAGTATTTTTTAGGATAACTAACTCACCTTCTAAATACTCATTCCTCTTCTTTATAACAGTTGCTTCTTCTAAAATTCTGATGTTTTCCTTAGACTGATTATTATAACTAATGTGCAAGTTTCTAAGAAAGGACTTTAATTCACACATGTTATTAGTATCAAAAGCATAAGCAGTTTTAGGTACCTTTTCAGATGCTTCTTCAATTTCAGCCATCAGTGCATAGTTTGTTTCTTCTTCTTCTTCTTCTTCTTCTTCTTCTTCTTCTTCTTCTTCTTCTTCTTCTTCTTCTTCTTCTTCTTCTTCTTCTTCTTCTTCTTCTTCTTCTTCTTCTTCTTCTTCTTCAGAGTCAGAAGAATCCATCCATCCTTTGCTTGATGTGACAAGCGCCTTTCCAGCAGATTTTCCAACTTTGGGTTTCTTGCATTCAGTTGCATAGTGACCCATCTTGTCACAATTGAAACATTTAATCTTTGAGAGATCAATTTTCTTCTGTCTATTTTTCTTGTCAGAATATTGATCTCCTTTTGACTTCCTTCCATCTTTTCTGAATTTGATCTGCTTCATTCTTCTGAAACCTTTAACCATCATGGCCATCATCTGCACAAGTTCTTTGTCAGAATCATCCTCTGATTCCTCATCAGTACACTCATCAGTATCAGTATCAGTGTCTGACTTTATTACTACATGAGCTTTAGCCTTCATTTTTCCTTGGTGCACACGCCTTTCTTTTGATTCCACTTTCAAGGCCACAGATTTAGGCTTTGATCGTGCTCCTTCCTTTTGCTTGATCTCCAGATCATATGTCTTCAGCATTCCATAAATTTCATCAAGTGTCATCACGTTCATCTTATAAGTGTGCCTTATAAGATTCTGTTGAGTTATCCATTCCATGGGTAAAGATCTTAAAAACTTGACGTTTGAATCTTCAACGTCATACACCTTTCCCACCAGTGACAATTCATTCAGCAAAGTAAGAAATCTATCATATATTTCTGTTATGTCTTCATTATGCTTTGCCTCAAATTGCTCATATTCTTGAATAAGAATACCTCTCCTGTTTTTCTTGATTTCTTCAGTTCCTTGGCATTGAACTTCCAAGGCATCCCATATTTCTTTAGCAGTCTTACACGCAATAACTCTGTTAGATAAGACAGTATCTAAACTATTGTGTAAGATATTTCTAACCTTTGCATCTTTGATCATTTCAGCTTTATCTTCAGGCGTCCAATCACCCTTTTTCTTTGTTGCCAGCCCTGCAGGAGTTGTCTCAGTTGCTGCAACTGGTTCTGTTAGGATGAACGGTCCATTGTTTATCCTGTCTATGTAGTCAGGATCTGAAGCTTCAAGATACATAAGCATTCTTACCTTCCATGTTGAAAACTCTGATTTCTTCAACATTGGAATCTTCATGATTTCATATCTGTTTCCCGACATTTCGATCGTTTCTGATTTGATAAATTATCAGTCTGCTCTGATACCAACTGTTAGGTCGTAGATATCGATTATAGAAGGGGGTTGAATGTAATCGTATGAAATAATCGAATAAACAAATATAAAACAATCAATATCAGCTTTTATTAACCTTTATAAAAACTGATACAAACTCTCTCAAGAAACTATGAGTTCTTAAGAGCTGCTAGGTTTACAAAAATACTCATGTAAAAGCTATTACTCTCGTAAAACCTATCCTGTGTTTATATATGCACACAGCTACAGATTCTGTTACATAAGATAATCTACATTAAATTATATTGATATTCTTGTCGCTTATCTTCTGTAACAGCTTCGATGAAGTATATCTTCTACAAATCAATCCTTTCCTGAAATCACGGAATAGTATCAATCAATATCTTTTGACTTGTCCTACCACTGATGATGACATCATCAAACGTCAGCTCATGATGCTCCAAGTACTGATGCTATTCAATCCTGACGCATTCATTAAATCATCATTTTCCAACAATCAAATAGACAGAATTTGAGATGAGCGAGAAGTAACCTAGAGAGAGAAATAGTTGAGAAGTTAGTTTTAGAGAGAGAAAGAAAGAGACTTGTGGAACAAGTTCCTTTGCATATATTTCAGATAATCCCAAATGAAAATACACCACAGTTGTAACACCCCCAGATCCGGGGTCAGGAATCTGGGTTGTCACGCTCCATCAATTATACAATACCTGCATTACTTACAACATTCTAATAATACAACTCCAAGACCCCAATCACTTACGCACACACACACAAGTTATAGCCTTGGAAATGAGCAACCAAAGTAACATTTGTTATTACAACTCAAATGTACTATCCAGGATCTCATCTATTATTTACAACCTCTACCTGAAGTTAAAATAATAGACCTCACCGTTCTATACAAGGTTTAACAATACAAACCTACTCGAAAACAATTCTTACTAATTCAGTCTGCAACTATTCTGCTCACACCGACAGTATCCATCCTGCTGAACTAACTCAAGGGTGGTCTCTCCATCCCCTTGCTCTCGTAACACGAGGTGAATCAGCAACGTTTTCTTCATGCTGAAAGTTTTCATAAAGCAAGAATGAGCTAATAGCGCTCAGCAAGAAATCTATCCCAGTTTAAATCTTTAAACCTTTAAGGTAGATAATCCATATAGGACCCATATTTAAAAACTACTAGGGTTCGACCCCAAAATAGTATACCGTTCAAAATACCGTATGACTTATAATCATACTAAACTACTTTTCGTTATTCATTTAGAAATCCTTGGTATCGATATAATGAACCAAGATTCAAAACATATCTTTTAAAATAGATATCAAATAATGGAATCAAGGCTTAAAGCCTATCCATCGATTCAAAATACTATACAGTTCAACATACTGTATATCTTAAATATCTTCTCAATATATATACACGCATATCTATTTAGATATGTCATACTGTTCAAAATACTGTAAAATATCAGTAATGAACACCTTTTGACTCTGTTGTGTTGTGCTATATAAAAGAAGCAAGAATGAGCACTATAGCTCGACAATAAGATATAGAATCATAATCATATATGTAGCTGATATCATAATTGCAATCTTTTAAAACTTCATTCGTATACAAAATGATATATTTAAATCTTCTTTTTGTCAAATCATACCATATAGTTCAAATACTGTATACCGAACATCATTGTTCAATTATTGTCACATTATCGGTAACTCAGCACCTAGGCTTTCGTTACAATGCGCAGCACAATTCCAAGTGGAAGAAGAGGACATTCTGGAACACCCGATATACGGTGATCGGCCGCTGTATCGTAACATAACTTCTCTACTAGTAGAAGGACGATTTGCTGTTCGGTTATCACCCTGACCGCATTCGGGCCCGTTGTGCTATAAGGTCACTACATCAGCACCTGTTTCATTACCGTGTAAGCCTTTGCACACAAGGTCACTACCTCGACGCCTGTTTCATCACCGGGTAAGCCTTGATAATTATGGTCACTACCCCGACACCTGTTTCATTGCCGTGTAAGACTTTGCACGCAAAGTCACTACCTCGGCGCTTGTTTCATCACCGGGTAAGCCTTTCCAGTCCCATGATGAATCATATCCTTTAAACTGGAACCGAACTTAATCGTTGTTCCTCGAGCGTAAACTACCTCGTTTGTAAGATCCGTGAACTTTATGAATTATATAATTTGTATTATATGTGTAGAATAATTATTATGAAGTATTTTGAGTTTTAATGATAAAGGTTGTTAAGTGATTATGTGCTAAATTGTAAGGACAAGAGGGTTACTTTAGTTACCCAGAAAAGAAAGAAGTGATATTTAAAGGAGAGAAACAAACGAAGAAATTTTTGACAATGATTCAAACTAAGAGGTTATTAAGACAAGGATGTGAGGCTTATCTCGCATATGTGATAGATACAGAGAATGAAGTTTCTAAGTTAGAAGATATTCCAGTCGTGAGTGAGTTTCCAGATATTTTTCCAGAAGAGTTACCAGGACTACCTCCGGATAGAGAGATTGAGTTTGCAATAGACTTAACACCAGGCGTAGAACCAGTGTCCAAAGCCCCATATAGAATGGCACCAGTGGAGATGAAGGAATTAGCTAAGCAATTGCAGGAATTGTTAGACAAAGGAATTATCAGACCTAGCGTTTCTCCGTGGGGAGCACCAGTGCTGTTTGTCAAGAAGAAGGATGGAAGTATGAGACTTTGTATAGATTATCGGGAGTTAAACAAGCTAACCATCAAGAACAAGTATCCATTGCCCAGAATAGATGATCTGTTTGACCAGCTAAAAGGAGCGATTTATTTTTCTAAGATTGATCTACGATCAGGATATCACCAATTGAAGGTTAAACCAGACGATATACCGAAGACAGCTTTTTGAACAAGGTATGGACATTATGAGTTTTTGGTAATGGCATTTGGATTGACGAATGCACCAGCAGCTTTTATGGATTTAATGAACAGGATTTTCAAGAATTATTTGGATGAGTTTGTAGTGGTATTCATCGATGATATTTTGATATATTCCAAGACGGAAGAAGAACATATGAACCATTTGTGGATTGTGTTGGAGATTTTAAGACAAGAAGGATTATACGCAAAATTTTCAAAGTGTGAATTCTGGTTAAGAGAAGTTCATTTCCTAGGGCACGTGGTAAGTAGTGAAGGCATCAAAGTAGATCCAGCAAAGATCGAAGCAGTGAAGGATTGGGAAAGACCAAGGAAACCAACTGAAGTTAGAAGTTTCTTGGGATTAGCCGGATATTATCGGAGATTTGTACAGGATTTTGCAAAGATAGCTATTCCAATGACCAAGATGACAAGGAAAAGCGAGCGATTCATATGGAACGACAAATGTGAAGAGAGTTTCCAAGAGTTAAAGAAGAGACTAACTACGGCACCAGTGTTAATGTTACCAGACGACCAAGGACATTTCGTAATCTATAGTGATGTGTCTTACAAAGGATTAGGTTGCGTGCTTATGCAACATGACAAAGTGATTGCTTATGTGTCAAGACAATTGAGACCTCACGAACTGAAATATCCTACACATGATTTGGAATTAGCAGCGATCGTATTTGCACTGAAAATATGGAGACATTACTTGTACGGAGAGAGATGTGAAATTTACACCGATCACAAAAGTCTGAAGTATATCTTTACTCAGAAGGAGCTGAACATGAGACAGAGAAGATGGTTGGAGCTAATCAAGGACTATGACGTTTCCACCAATTATCACCCCGGCAAGGCAAACGTGGTAGCGGATGCATTGAGCAAAAAAGAAAGATTGAATATGCTGACGATGACCAAAGAGCTGTACAGAGAGTTTGAAAAGTTAGAAATAGAAGTACATATTCCGAGGGACGCGACAGAGATGATTTACGCCTTAACATTTCAACCTGGATTATTGGAAAAGATACGGAAATGCCAAGAGCAAGTCATGAACGAAAATGCAAATAGTTTAACAGGCGAGGAAAGATGTAGCCAACTGGACGACAAGGGAATCTTAAGGTTTGCTTCTCGAATATGGGTACCTAATGTAGCGGAACTAAAGAATGAAATTTTGCACGAAGCGCATAACTCAAAGTATTCAATTCATCCTGGAAGCACGAAGATGTATCGAGATCTTAAAATGAACTTTTGGTGGCCATATATAAAAAGAGAAATTGCTGAATGGGTGAGTAAATGTTTTACGTGTTAGAGGGTCAAGGCGGAACATCAAAGACCAAGTGGATTACTGCAGCCGTTAGAAATTCATGAGTGGAAGTGGGAACACATCGCAATGGACTTTGTGGTAGGATTGCCTAGAACGAAGACTAACCATGATGCTATTTCGATTATTGTGGATCGATTGACGAAATCTGCACATTTTCTTCCAATTTACGATAGATTCTCGCTGGATAAGTTAGTTCGTTTATATGTAAAGGAAATCGTGGTACGACGTGGAGTTCCAGTGTCAATAGTATCTGATCGAGACCCTCGATTCAACTCAAGATTTTGGAGAAGTTTTCAAGAGTGTTTAGGCACCGAATTAAAAATGAGTACAGCTTATCACCCGCAGACAGACGGTCAAAGTGAAAGGACAATTCAAACCATCGAAGACATGCTGAGAACGTGTGCACTTGATTTTAAAGGTAATTGGGACGATCATCTACCCTTAGTAGAATTCTCATATAATAATAGTTTTCACGCGAGTATCGGGATGCCACCTTACGAAGCTCTATATGGACGGAAGTGTCGATCTCCAGTATATTGGGAAGAAGTTGGTGAACGGAAAATGATAGGGCCAGAATCAGTACAGTAGACAAAGGAAGTGATTGAATTGATTCAGAAAAGGTTGATAACAGCTCAGAACCGATAAAAGAAATATGCTGACCTAGCAAGAAAGGATATGGGAATCGAAGTCGGAGAACAAGTGTTACTGAAAGTTTCACCGTGGAAAGGATTAGTTAGGTTTGGGAAGAAAGGGAAATTGAGTCCGAGATATGTTGGACCATTTGAGATTTTGAAGCAGGTAGGGAAAGTAGCTTACGAGTTAGCATTACCCCCGCATATGCAGCACATTCATAATGTGCTTCACGTATCCATGCTTAAGAAGTATCGACCAGATTCGAACCATGTAATAGAGTATGAACCCATAGAGGTCCAGTCAGATTTATCTTATGTAGAACGACCAATTCAGATATTGGATCGTAAGGAAAAAGTGTTAAGGAATAAGACTGTAGTGATAGTAAGAGTTTTGTGGAGGAATCCTAAGGTGGAAGAGTCTACCTGGGAGTTAGAGAGTGATATGTTAGAGAAGTATCCCCAGTTGTTTCCTTGATCTGATTCTGAGGACAGAATCCTATTAAGGGGGGAATGATGTAAGATCCGTGAACTTTATTAATTATATAATTTGTATTATATGTGTAGAAGAATTATTATGAAGTATTTTGAGTTTTAATGATAAAGGTTGTTAAGTGATTATGTGCTAAATTGGTGTGTCGGAAGCCCCTTTCAAATATCTTGTCATTTGAAAATATCTTCAATTTTGAGCCCCGTTTTGAAAATTCAAGGGCCCCGTTGAAATTTTGTATATCATTATTATCCCTTCGTCATTCGTGTTCGAATCATTATCGGAAGATTTATTCGTATCATTATATCCCTAGTTATCTGATCTTGTCAATATTATCTGTTTTATTTAGAAAAGAGAAAAATTATTCTGTACCCTAATTGTTTAGGGCAATTGATATATCGTCCATATCAATAATACATCTGTTATAGCCCTAGTATTCTTTAGCATTAGTTATATAAATGATATGTATTGATTTGGATAATTATCAGTCCTTTTGGATAATTATCACCTCGTAAAACGTGTATTTTACTTTATTAAGGTTTTAAAGCGATCCAGTGGATCTATATCGATCCAAAAATGTCGTTTGGGGTATTATTTTCCACTAAGTATAAAAAAGAGAATTGTACATTATTATATGTATAATACATATATAAATACAAAAAAAATATAAAAATCCCCGAACCATGTTCTTCGTGATCTTGAAAATCAAAATCAATTTTGAAGGTGTTATTGAAATCCAAATCACAAGTTCAAGTACTCAAATCAAAGATCTTGAGCTCTAGTTTCAGAATCTTCCAACCATATCAATATCTGGTAATGTTTCAATTTTATATGAATTTTTCAATATTCGAATTAAATTAGGGTTCTTGATAAAATTTGGGGATTTTCATTCTGTTGATTCTCCGTTCAATTGATTGCTTCTAACATGTTCCCAGGGTTCTAATTAGTAGGAATTCATGCTTTAATTTCATGTTTATGTTCGAATTTGAGAAATTCGATTTTAGGGTTTTGCCCAATTTTTCTTTTGAATAGTCCGTTCATATGAATGATCTAACATTGTTTTTGATAAAGGGCTTTTGTTGTATGTGTTCTTAGCTTCATTTTAACATAAAGAACATAGAGTTTCATGTACGATTTTGGTAGATCGGAAAATTTGTATAAGGTCGCCGGAATTTGATCGGGATTGGGATTCCAGCTGTGTTTTTGGTTTGTTTTGATCGTAATGAATAGCTGAGTTTGTAAGGAATGTTTTGGTATAAAAAGCCCCAAATTCTGAGGCGTTTTTGAGTCGCCGGATTCTGGAAAACCCACCGGAATCTGGGAATTTTCCGGCAAGTTCTTCCCGACCTGTTTTTATTCTTCCCGACCCGTTTACCCGAATTGTCGACCCGGTTTCAATCTTCGAAACCCTAATTTATTTTCAGAAAACTGTTTTTGGATTTTATTTTTAAATTTAATTCGAAAATAGTTTAAATATTTATAAAAATCATATTTTTATTTTTAAAATACATTTTTAAATTCAAAAAATTCTGAAAAATTATATTTATTTATTTAAATTCGAAAACTGATTAAATTTAATTATTTTAATTATTTTTAATTAATAATTAATTTTTTAATTAATTGATTAATTCTTTTAATCAGTTAATTCTTAATAATTAATAATTAATTAGATTTAATTAATTTAAATTAAGTTTAATTATTTTCTAGCTTGATTTAATTATTTAAAAATAGTTTGAGTGTTTGAAAAGTGTCAATTAATTTTTATTAATTGATTTAAGATGTTTTTAAATATTTATATTGGGATTAAAAATCCGATTTTTGATTTAAAAATTGTTTGTGACTTATTTAAATTTAAATAAGCCTCGAATATTGTTCTAAAAATATTTATAAGTGCTATATGGTTTATATGAGTTGAATAATGTGTTTTATAGTCCGAAAATGCCCGTACGAGGGCTAATGTCTGAGTTTTAATTACCGTAAATTAGATCGGGCATCCGATAGGAACCCGATTACTTGTTTAAATTTGAAAATGGTTATGAGTCTATATCGAGGATAGAACGAGGATAGTTAGACTTACTGTAATGAGTTGTTTATTATAGAATCGAGTTCCCGGAGCAAGGGAAATGAGAAGGTAGAGTAAGCTTGGTAGAATTCCGTCAGCTACGTAGACCAGGCAAGTATCTGTGCCTTTACTTGTTGATTCAATTGTTATTGTTCTTAATGATTACATGTATGTTACCATCAGAACGATTCAGATTATTCAATCTTCACCCGTATTGAGCAACTGATGCTATTTCCTTGAATATTCCTAAATTCTTGATTAAATCCACAATCGTGTCGAATATCAGAAATTTTCATTTCAATTCACTTGTATTGACTATAATCATTGTTGACCTTCTTAAATGTGTACTTACGTACCATTGAAACCATTTCGAATCTATTTCTCGAACTTCATTTGATATTGAGCAGTTGAATTTTCGAATCTATTTCTCGAACTTCATTTGATATTGAGCAGTTGAAGCTCTTTTGCAACTATTACACCCTGTCATTGTGTACTTATCTTGTTATGTATGTCATTGCTTATACTCTGTGATAGAATTGGCATGTTTTAAAATGAGACTAGTAATGGTCGGGCCATATTTATGGTCGTAATAACTTAAGGCCCAGATGACCATGGATCCTAGTGGAGGACTTTGCTATAAGCTAGTCCGGGGTTGATGCGTGACTGATCAGCAGCTCAACCTTTTTATTTGAAAAATGTAGAAGTCCAATTCTAATCCCTCTTTCTTCAATAAAGATTGTTAAAAGCATATGTTTGACTTGTATATTGTTGATTCAGATAACTGTGAACCTTCCTTTCATTATGGAAATGTGATTGATATATATTATGCTTGATGAGCACTTGTGGCTCATACTTGTTTTGTTTCTAACCATATTCCAGTTAAGCGAGAGTATGAGCAGACACATCACGAGCGATAGTTCTCCAGCAGCTAGGAGATCACCAAGAGTGGTTGTCATTGGCAGGGTAGTTGTTTGTTTTGATAGTTAGACTAGATGTCTAGCTTTGACTTTAAGTTGTGTAATAACTCTGAAAACTGGTTTGTAATAATAATGACTTAAAATCTTGTTCAATGCCATAATCTGGATGCGGTCTTGGTTAAGGGGTATTTTATGTTATTATATTATTATGCATGTGTTATATACAGGTTTATTGTGTTTCGTTGGTCGAGTGACTCCCAAAATTTGTACCCCGGGTTTGGAGGGCGTCACATCGTTGATAGGTATGAACTTATTACCATACTTACTTCCGGAAATGTTGAGGAAGTAATAAAACTGTGTGGGTTGACTATTGTCAACTGACCTCGATCCTCGAGTAAATCATTTCGAAATCATGACCCGGGAGTTTGGTAAAATACTTTTTTAAGATCAGAAAATCTTTTAAATAATTATTGGAACCTTACGTAATATCTAAATAAGGTTCTTATGATTTTTAAATCATTTTTGGAATATTTAATAAATATTCAAATAATAAATATTGAATCATTATTCAATATAATACCACTTAAGTGAATATCCAAAATAATCTTCACTTACTTAAATAAATATTCAAATAATTTTTTTAATAATATTATTTAATATTTAACATTAAATATCCAATAATACATATATATTGGAATATTTAATCAACATATTTAAAACATAGCTGTCCCTGGACCCTCCAGTTTCTGGCAGTATAATCAAGACAAAATAGTAATTTAACTCTCGGTCTAATATTTTAAAAATCATCGTACAAGCGCTCTACTCTTAGAGCCTTTAAAACCTCGGCTTATATCTAATATACTCATAGCATATAAACCATAATAAGTTACGAAACATTTAAGTCGATATATAAATCAGTTCGTAACTCCTTTAAAATAGATAACCAGTTTATATCACAATCACAACAGTTTTATCACAACAACATCTATATAAGATGTAGGGTTGGAAAGCTTGCATAATATCATATCATATGCAATCATCAGTATATTGTAATTTGAAATACAACATGGAATGAGAAAACTTGCCTTGGGTCCTTGGTTGTTAGGGGTTCGAGAAGTTGCCAGGAAATCTATAAACAAAGAAATACTCGATCAGTCCCCTAGCGTAACCATTTAAAGTGCCATTAACTTAAGCACTAACGTTCTATGAAAGAACATCAAATGTCTTGATCTTGGTCACTTATAACCTCATGACATTTCTCAAACTCTTAAGTCAAAAGTTTGGTTGATAATCCATTCACAAAACCCAAGTACTTTACCATTACTAAACTCATGGTTTAAACTATCCCCTTAAGGGTATTTCACTTGCGCGACTTTGATTCTCGCATTTTTATAAAATCGAAAAATCATCTTCTTAACACAAAACCTTCTCGGTTCCCTTTCTAACTGTCCATACTAGTATCCACATTAATTTCATGACCTATTTCCATTTTTAAGAGACTTGATCATACGCTCAAAGTTCATATAGTGAACTACTTAGTTACTCGAAACCACTTTCACTAAAACGAGTGTTTCTCCTAAACCGTAAATCGAAACGATACGATTATTTCGCCAAAACAAACTACGACACAAGACCTACATTATCATGGTCAGTGGTCACACTTGACAGTAGATTAAGAGCCTCGAATACCACTGTCAAGGCAGTTAATAAACATTTCGTCATTACGACGGCTATACATCGAACGTTTCCATTTCACAACCAATCCAAACATCCAACCAAGACAATCCATATCATATATCATTTACAACTCTAGGACAGTGTATACTAACTCAATAACTCATCCCTCAATCAACCACAACTCATTCAACCAACCAAAATCATTAAAACATGCATGGATCTCTTATACTACATGTTTAACGAACTATACTACAAACTTAAGCATAAAACTCAATTAATATCAAGAGGGCAGATGTGTTATACCTTCCCTGCTGCCTTAGAGACACTAACAATGGCTTAACTATCCTTTCTTGAGCTTTAAACATCCTTAACTAGCTTAATCTTCAAAACAAAATCAAGAACACAAGTAGTATTTTCGAAATCACTATTCATGCCTCAACTTTGATCCAATATTTGTCCATCCTACACTTCTTGGATGGCCATGAAAGTTTGAACGTACCTTTGGTATACATTGATGGAGATATGGTCCAAATTTGAAGATTTTAGGATGAGTATATTTGGAGTTATGAATTTTTCTTTGCTCCTTGCTCATGCTGGGCAGAATTTGGAAGAAAAATGGGGGAGATGAATACTTGATTTCTTTTCTTTCTTTTTTTGTCCAAATAATGCTAATTAGATGCATCCATTTTGTGTGGCCCTAATGGTGTTTTGTCATCCCATACCACATGTCATCCATTGGGTGGTTTTGGGCAAAAATGGTGACAAGGTGGTGATGTGTTCGAATATTGTGGTGGAAAGGTTGTGTGGCTCATAACAAGCCAACAATGCTCTCACGTGGCTTATTAACCACCACATCTTCCGTGCACTCGTTTTTATTCTACTTTCTTGAGTCCTTGATCTCGTTTTCAAATTCCGATTGCAAACTTAGTCATCATTTAACTCCACAAAGCTTTCTCTGAAATTTCAAATCGTTCGGAGTCCGGAAATTTTTACTATCCATTTGGGATCGTTTTTGATCGCTTAAATCATCTTAATTCCAGAATTACTTATTCCCAAATTCCAACGAGTCCCACATACGATCTTATATGATACTTCTCCTTTGGTTAGGGTTTAATCCATAATTCGTCATGCTTTTGTTTCGTTGCTAAATCCTGTTATAAGTTCGAGCGATTCCGAAAACGTTTCGTTGCACTAATGCTAGGGGATATCCTCTTGATCCTTTATTGCCTTGGCTTAATATTTGATCATGGATCTTCTCGCTTTCTTAATTCTCATAAGGATCAATTTAATACCTCCTCGATTGTTCGATGAATAGTTGACAAAAATTAAAGTTGAAATCTCCTGATTCTGATCGCGTTTACATTCACTTATTCTCATTATACCTCAATAATATAACTTCAAAACATCCATTCCCTGTCTTCCACATAGTGTGGTCTGAAAATTTTCTTAGCCAGCAAAATTCACTATTCATCAAAATTTTTAACTAAGTCCAAAATTTGGGGTTATTACAGTCTACCCTTCTTAAAAGGATTCCGTCCCGAAATCTAAGAAAATAGCTGAGGTTACTTCTCCAATATAGTAATCTCCAGTTCCCAGGTTGAGTCTTCAACCCTTTGGTTTCATTACAACACTTACTCATTCCGGTCTGTGATATCTACCGGGCGCTCTATATAAGCCAATTCTGGTTGTACTCTTATACACCCATTTTCTATCAACATCCGACTATTCTTGCTATCGGCGGTACAACGCTTACCGTAACCTATGTTGTCTGAAATGTTTCTTTCGGTCAATCCGTCGGTCTGCGGATCCTAAGTAGTGCTCGCACTCAATCTCGTCGCCAAACACGTTTGGAAAACTCCTCCCGAATTTGGAGTTTAATTCTTGGTTCCTATCTGATACAATGGTGACTGGAACTTCATGTCACCCAACTATCTCTTTCGTAACTCTTCGATTGAAGGTCTCTCGCTAATAATAAAATATGAGTAGACTCATTTAATCCATCAATTATAACTCAATTGACGTCATAGTTCGACTTGATTCTTGTTGATCCTATCACAAAATCCATTACAGTAAAATTACATTCCTAATCAGGAATCTCTACTAACTGTGATAGTCAAGTAGGTCCTTGTTCTGCCTTCATTTTCTGACATATCCAATATTTATTTATCAATCGATAACATCCTTTTTATCTATCCGACCACCTATAACATTTTCTTAACTTTCTTTACCTTTTTGTACTCTCGGTGTAGCTGTCTCTCTAGGACAGATCTTTATTCCTTAATTCATTCGGGCTCAATCAGGACTTTTAAATAATCCTTGTTGTACTCGTAACTTCAACTTCATCTTTTCAGTTTCTCTTACTAGTCATTCCGAAAAATTTAGCGTCCTTAATCTCTTGAACATTAGGAATCCCAACTTGGTAAAAATACCTTATGATTCCTTTATCATTGTTTCTCAGTCTTTACTGCTTTCTCCAACATTGACTTTATACCTTTACTCGTCATTCGTTCTTGACATAACTTGATTTTCTGCAGCAATTCTAGTTGCATTTCAACCTCAAATATTCTCTTAATACCATTTCCGGTTATCTTAACCTCAATTTCCATTTTCTCAAATCCTTGGATTAACTTTATCCGATGATGTTATCATCTTAAGTCTCTCTCTCCTACTAAGGGCATCGGCCACCACATTGGCCTTCCCTGGGTGGTAATGAATCCCACAGTCATAATCCTTGATTAGCTTTAGCTACCTTTTCTATTCTCATGGTAAGTTCTTTCTGGGAAAGTGTATCTAATGCTCTTATGATTTGTATAAATCTCGCACTTCTTTCCATACAATTAGTGCCTCCAAATCTTTAAAGCGAAAACTATCGCTGCCAATTATAAGTCATGTGTAGGGTATCTAAATTCATATTCCTTTAATTGTCTGGATGCATACGCAATTACCTTTCTGTGCTGCATAAGCACACACCCTAATCTTTTATGTGATACGTCACTACAGATCAAAAAAATCTCCCTTCCCGTCTGGTAGTACCAGCACAGGGCGGTGACTAGTCTCTTCTTTAATTCCTGGAAATTTCCTCACACTTCTTGATCCATTCAACTCTTCAGTCTTTCGAGTAAGTCGGGTCAGTGGGGCTGCTATTTTAGCAAAATCTTGTACACATATTCGGTAATATCATGCTAAATCCACAAAATTTCTCACCTCGGTTGGTGTGGTTGGTCTTTCCCAGTTCGAAACAGCTTTTATCTTAGCGGGGTCAACCAGCACCTCTTCACTGTTGACCACATGTCCTAATATTGTACTTCCTTTAGCCAAAACTCACACTTTGAGAACTTGACATATAACTTTTCCCTCCTCAGTGCTTCTAACACTATCCTCAAATGTTCTGCATGTTCTTCCTCGGTCTTTGAGGTAAACCAAAATATTGTCGATGCCACTATGACACACTTATCCAAATACTTCTTGAAAACTCGATTCATCAAGTCCATAAAAGCTGCAAGGGCATTCGTCAGCCCAAACGACATTACTAAGAACTCGTAGTGTCCATACATGGTGCGAAACGCAGTCTTGGGTACGTCCTCAGGTTTAATATTCAACTGGTGGTATCCAGTTCTCAAATCAATCTTTGAGGATTTAACTACACCATGCAGCCGATTGAACAAATCACCGATCCTTGGCAGGGGTATTCATTCTTAATAGTTAGCCTATCTAGCTCTTGATAGTCTATGCACAGCCTCATGCTGCCGTCCTTTTTCTTCATCAATTACACTGGTGCATCCCACGGTGACACACTTGGTCTTATCATTCCTTTCTCTAACAATTCCTACCATTGAGCGGTTAATTCCTTCATATCTTTGATTTCTGAGTTGAGCCATAATGGCCTATCGTACGAAACATACTCGCGATGCAATTTAGCACGTTCGTCTCACGATAACGTTCTGGTACTACATGTACGCAAAAGTCTTCTTCTTTAGGTAACGAAATACCCATCGACGGAAAAGACACCAACTCTGGTGGAATAGTTGTTCTCAAGGCTTGGACTTCATACACAAGATAATGCCTTAACTAGTCCACGCAATTTAGTACTTCGGATCGCGTAAAGGACTATCACATGTGCTGCCTTCTCGTGGGCAAACTACGATGAACTACAAACACTTAGGTTCTTACTAAGTCAAGTTATCCATTGGTATTGGCCATTCCGACCTTACCCCAACTTCAACTGAGACTCTGCTCCGCGTCTTATCTTAATGTCCTTGATAATCCGTGTACAATTCTAAACGTCCTTCTCATCATTATGATGGTCTTCAACGATCCTATTGATCCTCCAATAAGTATTCTACTAAACTCGTTAACCTTGACATCCTCAATGGCACTACCTCCGGTAGTCCACCTAACGAACTCTATATGAGTCCTCACGTTATTCGCTTACTTAGATATAACTCTTAATACTCTCATGTCCAAGTCTATAACTTAATGCTCTGATACCATTTCTGTAACACCCCCAGATCCGGGGTCAGGAATCTGGGTTGTCACGCTCCATCAATTATACAATACCTGCATTACTTACAACATTCTAATAATACAACTCCAAGACCCCAATCACTTACGCACACACACACAAGTTATAGCCTTGGAAATGAGCAACCAAAGTAACATTTGTTATTACAACTCAAATGTACTATCCAGGATCTCATCTATTATTTACAACCTCTACCTGAAGTTACAATAATAGACCTCACCGTTCTATACAAGGTTTAATAATACAAACCTACTCGAAAACAATTCTTACTAATTCAGTCTGCAACTATTCTGCTCACACCGGCAGTATCCATCCTGCTGAACTAACTCAAGGGTGGTCTCTCCATCCCCTTGCTCTCGTAACACGAGGTGAATCGGCAACGTTTTCTTCATGCTAAAAGTTTTCATAAAGCAAGAATGAGCTAATAGCGCTCAACAAGAAATCTATCCCAGTTTAAATATTTAAACCTTTAAGGTAGATAATCCATATAGGACCCATATTTAAAAACTACTAGGGTTCGACCCCAAAATAGTATACCGTTCAAAATACCGTGTGACTTATAATCATACTAAACTACTTTTCGTAATTCATTTAGAAATCCTTGGTATCGATATAATGAACCAAGATTCAAAACATATCTTTTAAAATAGATATCAAATAATGGAATCAAGGCTTAAAGCCTATCCATCGATTCAAAATACTATACAGTTCAACATACTGTATATCTTAAATATCTTCTCAATATATATACACGCATATCTATTTAGATATCTCATACTGTTCAAAATACTGTAAAATATCAGTAATGAACACCTTTTGACTCTGTTGTGTTGTGCTATATAAAAGAAACAAGAATGAGCACTATAGCTCGACAATAAGATATAGCATCATAATCATATATGTAGCTGATATCATAATTGCAATATTTTAAAACTTCATTCGTATACAGAATGATATATTTAAATCTTCTTTTCGTCAAATCATACCATACAGTTCAAATACTGTATACCGAACATCATTGTTCAATTATTGTCACATTATCGGTAACTCAGCACCTAGGCTTTCGTTACAATGTGCAGCACAATTCCAAGTGGAAGAAGGGGACATTCTAGAACACCCGATACACGGTGATCAGCCTCTGTATCGTAACATAACTTCTCTACTAGTAGAAGGATGATTTCATGTTCGGTTATCACCCTGGCCGCATTCGGGCCCATTGTGCTATAAGGTCACTACATCGGCACCTGTTTCATTACCGTGTAAGCCTTTGCACGCAAGGTCACTACCTCGGCGCATGTTTCATCACTGGGTAATCCTTGATAATTATGGTCACTACCCGGCACCTGTTTCATTGCTGTGTAAGCCTTTGCACGCAAGGTAACTACCTTGGCGCCTGTTTCATCACCGGGTAAGCCTTTCTAGTCCCATGATGAATCCTATCCTTTAAACTGGAACCGAACTTAATCGTTGTTCCCCGAGCGTAAACTAGCTCGTTGATAGGTATGAACTTATTACCATACTTACTTCCGGAAATGTTGAGGAAGTAATAAAACTGTGTGGATTGACTATTGTCAACTGACCTCGATCCTCGAGTAAATCATTTCGAAATCATGACCCGGGAGTTTGGTAAAATATCTTTTTAAGATCATAAAATCTTTTAAATAATTATTGGAACCTTACGTAATATCTAAATAAGGTTCTTATGATTTTTAAATCATTTTTGGAATATTTAATAAATATTCAAATAATAAATATTGAATCATTATTCAATATAATACCACTTAAGTGAATATCCAAAATAATATTCACTTACTTAAATAAATATTCAAATAATATTTTTAATAATATTATTTAATATTTAACATTAAATATCCAATAATACATATATATTGGAATATTTAATCAACATATTTAAAACATAGCTGTCCCTGGACCCTCAAGTTTCTGACTGTATAATCAAGACAAAATAGTAATTTAACTCCCGCTCTAATATTTTAAAAATCATCGTACAAGCGCTCTACTGTTAGAGCCTTTAAAACCTCGGATTATATCTAATATACTCATAGCATATAAACCATAATGAGTTACGAAAGATTTAAGTCGATATATAAATCAGTTCGTAAATCCTTTAAAATAGATAACCAGTTTATATCACAATCACAACAGTTTTATGACAACAACATCTATATAAGATGTAGGGTTGGAAAGCTTGCATAATATCATATCATATGCAATCATCAGTATATTGTAATTTGAAATACAACATGGAATGAGAAAACTTGCCTTGGGTCCTTGGTTGTTAGGGGTTCGAGAAGTTGCCGGGAAATCTATAAACAAAGAAATACTCGATCAGTCCCCTAGCGTAACCATTTAAAGTGCCATTGACTTAAGCATTAACGTTCTATTAACGAACATCAAATGTCTCGCTCTTGGTCACTTATAACCTCATGACATTTCTTAAACTCTTAAGTCAAAAGTTTGGTTGATAATCCATTCACAAAACCCAAGTACTTTACCATTACTAAACTCATGGTTTAAACTATCCCCTTAAGGGTATTTCACTTGCGCAACTTTGATTCTCGCATTTTTATAAAATCGAAAAATTATCTTCTTAACACGAAATATTCTCGGTTCCCTTCCTAACTGTCCATACTAGTATCCACATTAATTTCATGACCTATGTCCATTTTTAAGAGGCTTGATCATACGCTCAAAGTTCATATAGTGAACTACTTAGTTACTCGAAACCACTTTCACTAAAACGAGTGTTTCTCCTAAACCGTAAATCGAAACGATACGATTCTTTCGCCAAAACAAACTAAGAGACAAGACCTACATTATCATGGTCAGTGGTCACACTTGAAAGTAGATTAAGAGCCTCGAATACCACTGTCAAGGCAGTTAATGAACATTTCGTTATTACGACGGCTATACATCGAACGTTTCCATTTCACAACCAATCCAAACATCCAACCAAGACAATCCATACATCCATATATCATTTAAAACTCTAGGATAGTTCATACTAACTCAAGAACTCATCCCTCAATCAACCACAACTCATTCAACCAACCAAAATCATTAAAACATGCATGGATCTCTTATACTACATGTTTAACGAACTATACTACAAACTTAAGCATAAAACTCAATTAATATCAAGAGGGCAGAGATGTTATACCTTCCTTGCTGCCTTATAGACACTAACAATGGCTTAACTATCCTTTCTTGAGCTTTAAACATCCTTAACTAGCTTAATCTTCAAAACAAAATCAAGAACACAAGTTAGTATTTTCGAAATCACTATTCATGCCTCAACTTTGATCCAATATTTGACCATGCTACACTTCTTGGATGGCCATGAAAATTTGAACGTACCTTGGGTATACATTGAGGGAGATAGTTTCCAAATTTGGCGATTTTAGGATGAGTAGATTTGGAGTTATGAATTTTTCTTTGCTCCTTGCTCATGCTGGGCAGAATTTAGAAGAAAAATGGGGGAGATGAATACTTGATTTCTTTTCTTTCTTTTTTTGTCCAAATAATGCTAATTAGATGCATCCATTTTGTGTGGTCCTGTAAAGCATAATGTAACATAAGATGTAAAAGAGATAACTACAACTCAACAAAGGACAAGACATACAATAGTATTAACAGAAGCACAGGAATCCAGAATCAAAGAAGAAAAGGTAAAATCAAAATACGTTATGTATTCTTGAAGTCCGTAAACAGGTCACGGAAAGAAGTTCATGAAAATGTTCAAACCTCAGTGACAGCAAAAGAAACAAGACTTTCAAGACGACAGAAGTAGGTGAATGATTTAGGGTTAAGTACCACGGGATTCCAGTGATTTAATTGAAGCAACCAGAACGACAAGGGACGTATCAACAGCATTGAATTGAAGACATAAAAGAAGAATTGATCAAATGTTATTCATCTGTGAACCAGACCAGTTGCACTAGGTGACGGTACTGAAAAGATCAAGTTGTTTTATCGTCTCAGAAGAAAGTGATACAGTCTATTACTTAAACACCCAGGAGCTCAGTGGAATCATTAAATGAGATAAAAGACAAGAAAATCATTCGATAGTTTTTCTATTTAGAAAACTATCGAATGGAATGAAAAGTGATTCAAAGAAAACCAAAGTAAATCAATTTAGCATTCGATAGTTTTGTTTTAAAAACTATCGAATGGTAAAATGATTTATTACATTCGATGGTTTTTAATTTGAGGAGCAGGTGAAAAGTGTGACTTGTTGTCAGGTTGATTTTGAAGATGGACGACCAAGATTGTTTCTACAAGTTTGGTTCGATAGTTTTCAAAAACCAAGTCTACAATTACTATCAGAGGAAGTGTGTCTTCTTCAGTCGAGTTATAACACAGAAGCAATTACTGAGAGAGAGGAAAAGCCATAGAGAAAATTCTAAGAACATCAATTCTGCTGGAACTCTATCATTGTATTGATTGGGTATAACTTAGAACTCATTGAAGCTAATCTACGGATTAGAAATTGTAGCACCCCTCGAGGTTTATATTTATAAAAAGATATATTCCCTGAAACTTGGTTTGGTTTGGTGTGTTTGATTTCGTTATAGAACTGAATGAATTATCCACGAACGAAATTAAATTATTTGTGAGTATCGTATTCAACCCCCCCCCCTTCTACGATACTTTGGACCTAACAATTGGTATCAGAGCGTCTTGATTGATATACAAATCAGATCCGGTGAATGAGACCAAAATCAAACGTAGCGTGAAAATTCGAAGCAAATTTTTTAACTTTCAAAATTTTTTCATTTAATTGGAATTTCTTGAATTTTAAACAATTTGAAATTTTCAGAAACCATGAGTGCTCCAAAGACAACCGCTGGTATTAAAGTTCCCCCGTTTACTAGAGATGATTTCGGTTTGTGGAAGATGAAGATGCTGTTATTTATCAAGGCATCTAAGCCGTTGTATATTGGCATATTAGAGAACGGACCGTTTGTACCAATGAAACCAGTTAGTGAATCTACAGCTCCTGATGGTAGCAGGATTCCTCAAGGCACCCAACCTAAGGATATTACTGAGTATACAGATTCTGACAAAGAACTTATTCGATTGGACACCTGTTTAATGTTGATATTGGCGGACTCCGCAAACAAGGAAATGAGCTATCAGTTGATGAACTGTACAAGCGGGAAACATATGTGGGATACCATTAACCTAATAATGGAAGGAACTAAAGACGTTCAGGAAAACAGATTGGACATCCTGACTTCTCAATACGAAGCGTTTAGGTCTCTTCCAGGAGAAAGTATAACTCAGGTCTTTGAGAAATATACTAAGCTCCTAAATGAATTGGCAATGAAAGGAAAGACCTATCCACTGAGAGAATCAAACATGAAGTTCATGATGACGCTACCCCATCATGTAGAACACAAGTCATCATCCATAAGGGAAAGAATTAACTTCACAAAGATGTCATTAGAGATGATCTATGGCAAGTTGAAGACCTATGAGATGGAATAGGAACAGAGAGTGATAATCTACGAATCAGGGACAGTGGACAGCAAGCACAATGCACTTGTGAGATCAGCAACACTTGTAGTGGATGAACCAATAACTTCTGAGATTCAGGTTCAAACCCCTAGAGCTGGAAAGGAGGTGATAATAGAAGTAGAAATGGATTCTGTGAATCTGGGTGTTGATGAAAGTGATTACTACACCCTAGAAGAGCTTGAGAAAATGGAAGACAAAACCATGGCGTACTTAGCTGCAAAGTTTAGTCATATTCGTTTCAAGAGAAACCCTAAGTACAAGTTCAAGGGCTCAACCAACAGATTCCAGAAGAGCAATTATACACCTAGTACAGGCTTTAAGGGAGGCTACAAGACTGACATGATTGATAGAAGCAAATCAAGATGCTACAACTGCAATGAGTTAGGGCATTTCGCCACTGAATGCCGGAAGCCTCATCAAGCAAGAGACATGAAAGATGTCTATGGAAAGAAAGACTCATATGAGGATTTGAAGAAGGAGAATGCCAAGCTTAAACAGCAACTGGAGGCATTTTCTGGAAAGCAGAAAGGGAAAGCTTATATAGCAGAGGGAAAACACTGGGATGATACTGATTCGGATGAAGAGGAAGAGTATGTAAATGTTGCCCTAATGGCTGACTCTTCAGAGGAATCACCACAATCATCTCAGGTACCTATCTTAACTACAACTGATATGTCTAACTCTGAGTACAAGAAAACTGTGCAAGATCTTAGTGTAGAATTGTTTAATGTACACACAAGCATGCTAGCATCAGAAATGGAAAATGCTAAACTAGTTCTTAAGATTAAAAATTTAGAATCTAAAAATGAAGAACTAGAGCTTGTAGCTGTCACATTAGAAGATCTTAAGCAAAAGAATGCGTACTTAGAGAACAAGGTCAAGTGTAATGATGAGATAGAGACTATCCTCAGGAAGCAGATTTTATATCTAGATTTGAAGCTGAATGCTTTTAAGAATTCCGCCCTGATTGCTAAGGAGATCATTGATACACAGGCCATAGGGAATAAAACTGCTATAGGACTTGACTATTCCAAAAAGGCTGAGAAAAGGACTCTGGAATTTCCTGTGACATCTTCTGTTGTCAAGAAGTATATTCCACATATTCTTAAGAATGTGGTCAGTCCAGTCTTTGTCAAGCCCTTCTCAGAACCTTTTAATGAGGATGACCTTTTCATAAGACAAGAATTGCTTGAGGAGGATTTATTGAAGGAAAAAGAGGTAAAGACTAAGTTGCCTAGGAAATCAGTAAAAACTGTTATACCTAAAACTGAAGTAGGTGACTTAGTTAGTAATGCTAAAAAGAACAGGAATGGGAAGAAGAAGATTGTTAATCAGGAAATGGTTCCATATTCTCCCATTGCATCTAGAAAGTTGTGCGCTATTTGTAATTCTGCTGGACACCTTACACATGCATGTAAAAAGGTTAAAGTAGAAACTGCTAATACTTCTGAAATGCATAACATGTCTGACATGCCTGATCTTCATGAACCCTGTGGAAAGAAAGAGTGTTTGCTATGTAAGTACAACATCATGCATGCTTATTTTAAGTTGATGAATGATAGTAGCAATAACACTGTTAATGTTAAATCCACAGATACTATGAATATCAAACAGGGTATTAAAAGCTCAAAGGTTGTGTGGATTCTGGATAGTGGCTGTTCTAGACACATGACAGGTGAAGAGTCCCTGCTTACAGAGGTGGTTAAGAAGACCGGCCCGATTGTAACCTTTGGAGATGACATCAAAGGATTCACTACGGGATATGGTAAATTGAAATCTGGAAATGTCATCATTGAAAACATCTCTCTTGTTGAAGGATTAAAGCACAATCTTCTAAGTATCAGTCAGTTCTGTGATAAAGGCTACAATGTAGATTTCAGAAAGGACAAATGCTTGATCACCAACAGAAAGGATGAGAAACTTACTCTACTGGGAGTGAGAAAAGGAAATTTGTTTATAGCTGACTTAAGTTCTACCAGTGAAGGAGAAGTTACATGTTTCTATGCAAAGGCATCTTCAGAACAAAGTTGGCTATGGCACAAGAAGCTCTCACACTTGAACTTCAAAACTATGAACTCTTTGGTAAAGAGAGAGTTAGTGAGAGGGTTGCCCCTGATGGAATTCAATCAGGAGGGACTATGTGAAGCATGTGAAAAAGGGAAGTCGAAGAAAGCATCACATGGAAGCAAAGGAATGACAAGCATTGTTGAACCATTACAACTGATTCATATGGATTTATTTGGTCCAGTCAATGTTATGTCAATTTCAAGAAATAGATATGCATTGGTGATGGTGGACGACTACTCCAAGTACACGTGGGTGTTGTTCATACAATCAAAGGATGAAGCAACACAACTAATCATTGATCACATCAAGAAGATAGAAGTGGAAGCTGAGCTACCTGTGCGGACAATCAGATCAGACAATGGAACTGAATTCAAGAATGCAGTTCTTAATGATTTCTGCTCAGAGAAAGGAATATCAAGACAGTTTTCAGCACCAACAACTCCTCAGCAGAATGGAGTAGTGGAAAGGAAGAACAGGACCTTGGTTGAAGCAGCAAGGACCATGTTGAGTGAATCAAAACTTCCCACTTACTTTTGGGCTGAAGTATTGAACACGACTTGCTACACTCAGAATCGAACCCTGATCAACAAAGATCATGAAAAGACTCCGTATGAGTTAATGGCCAACAAGAAACCAACACTGAAGTACTTTCATGTGTTTGGTGCAAAGTGCTTTGTACTTAAAGATGGAGAACATCTTGGCAAGTTTGATGCCAAAGTAGATGAAGGCAATTTTCTGGGCTATTCTCTGGAATCTAAGGCTTTCAGGGTATATGTGATTGAAGACAAGAAGGTGTTGGAAAGCTTTAATGTAACATTTGACGACACCAAAAGACCAGGCCTGCAAACTTGAGAGAACTCTGAATCCTTGGTATTTGAAAATCTATCAGGAGATCTCTCTGACAATGAAGAAGTACCTGAAGTTGTTACAGTTATTAATAATAATCATAATGATAATGATTCTGGACAAAGTGGTGACCAAAGTGGAGATCCTCAAAATTCTACAGGATCCACTAGTCAGTCTATAGAATCATCAGATCAAACCGTCAACAACTCAGGGGGAGCAGGAGAAGGATCAACTAGTCACACTCCACAACATCTAGAACAAGGAGAATCATCAAGATCGCATCTGCCAAGACAAAGGGTATGGAATAGAGATCATCCCTTTCACTTGATCATTGGTGATCCGGACACAGGAGTGAGAACTAGGAGAACATCACAAAATGAATGTCACTATTCTGGGTTTCTTTCAGAAACAGAACCTAAGAAAGTTGAAGATGCTCTAGATGATCCAGATTGGGTGATTGCTATGCAAGAGGAACTCAATCAGTTTGAAAAGCAGAAAGTTTGGAAGCTAGTACCCAGGCCTAAGGGAAAATCTGTTATTGGAACAAGATGGGTATTCAGAAATAAGTTGGACGAATATGGCATTGTAACGAGAAACAAAGCCAGACTGGTTGCTAAAGGTTACTCTCAAGAAGAGGGAATTGATTATGATGAAACCTATGCACCAGTAGCAAGACTTGAGGCCATCAGAATGTTTCTGGCATTTGCTGCACATTCCAATTACAAGGTATATCAGATGGATGTGAAGAGTGCTTTTCTGAACGGGGAGTTAGAAGAAGAAGTGTATGTGGAACAACCTCTAGGTTTTGAGGATTCAAAACTGGCAGACTTTGTGTACTTTCTATTCAAAGCTCTCTACGGACTCAAACAAGCTCCAAGGACATGGTATGACACTCTCTCTGAATTCTTACTTGAAAATGATTTTACAAGAGGTGTCGTAGACAAAACTCTCTTTGTCAAAAAGCATAAAAATGATTTGATATTGGTGCAAGTATATGTTGATGACATAATATTTGGTTCTACTAATGATGATCTATGCAAGAGATTTGCTAAGTTAATGCAGAGTCGTTATGAAATGAGCATGATGGGTGAATTGTCATTCTTTCTTGGACTGCAAGTATACCAAAAACAAGATGGTATATTCATTTGTCAGTCCAAGTACATTAAAGATCTTCTGAAGAAGTATCAAATGGAAGACTCATCTACAGCAAAGACTCCTATGCCAACTGCCACTAAGCTTGATAAGGATGAAACTGGTAAGAAGGTTGACATCACAGGCTACAGAGGTATGATAGGCTCATTACTTTATCTCACTTCAAGTAGACCAGATATAATGTTTGCAACATGCTTATGTGCTAGGTTTCAGTCTGATCCTAAAGAATCTCATCTAATAGCTGTTAAGCGAATATTTAGATATCTTAAGGGGACTCCAAATCTTGGAATTTGGTACCCTAAAGATACAGGATTTGATCTTATTGGATACACAGACTCTGATTTTGCAGGTTGTAAGATTGATCGGAAGAGTACTTCAGGAAGCTGTCAGTTTCTTGGAAGAAGGTTAGTTTCCTGGTACAGCAAGAAGCAGCATTCAATGTCCACATCAACAGCTGAGGATGAATACATTGCTGCTGGAAGCTGCTGTGCTCAAATCTTGTGGATGAGAAACCAACTCCGTGACTATGGGCTTTTGTTGACAAAGATTCCAATATTTTACGACAACACAAGTGCCATAGCAATCTCAAACAACCCAGTGCAACACTCGAGGACGAAGCACATCAACATCAGGTATCATTTTATCCGAGAGCATGTCATGAATGGAACTGTGGAGTTACATTTCGTACCCACAGAGGATCAAATTGCAGACATCTTTACTAAACCGCTTGATGAATCCACTTTTTCTAAGCTGGTTGGTGAACTTGGGATTTTAAATCTTTCTAATTGATTTTGATCAGAGGTTAAAACCTTCTAATTGATGTTGATTAGAACTCAGGAACTGCAAGAATCCTAGTGAATACATGAGTTTGAGAATTTCTATATCCTTAGGACTCGTGAATTTATTTTCTGGAGCGATTCTCGTAGTTAGGATTTTTGTACTAATTTTATGTCATATTTATGGATGATATATCTTCTGGCATTTAATTGGTTATTAATTTTGAAAATTATTTAAGTGCTGATATTTGTTCTAAATATTCAAGCATTTATTTAATTTGAATTAATTTACTTTGTTTTTAACATTGTAGATTAATGCAGCATAATTTATTGGATTTTAATTGATTAATATCATTTAATGATATTTAGTTGATTTTATTCTGAGAAAATTGTGAATTTTCTGTTAAGAATTGATTTTGGTAAATTTGAAAAGATTTATTAAAGTTAAAACTTGACAGGAAATAAAAATTTCTGATTTTTAGAACATGAACAGGTTTTAGGAATTGGAAATAAGCAAAAAATATCGAATTTTAGGAAATTCGATAGTTTTTCAAGTACAAATAAAAAAAACCATCGAATTTACTCTTCGATAGTTTTTGATTTGGAAAAGAAAAACCATCGAAATACATTTTTCGATAGTTTTTGAAATCAAAGTGAAAAATATATCGGGAGGATTTAATTTTTCAATAATTAAACTCCTCGATAGTTTTTCAACAAACAATTCTCGATAGTTTTTGAGAATTACTTTAAAATATATCGAAGGAATTTACCTTATTCAATATTTAAATTCTCGATAAATTTTGAAATACAGGAGAAAAAGTATCGAAGTGAACTTAATTAATTTATATTAAAGTTCTCGATAGTTTTTCCAAAAGAATTAGTTCGATAGTTTTTCAGATTTACAAAGAAAAACACTTCGATAGTTTTCTGATAAACGTTCTAAATTCTGATTTTCAAAAAAACTTCGATAGTTTTCTAAAAACCATCGAAGGTGAGTTGACAGTTTTGCCCCTTGCAGAAAACCATCGAAGGTACTTTTAAAAACCATCGAACAAAGAAAGACCATTATACCCCTGTCAGTTTTAAAGAGGATATAACAATGCCTTAGCCTTTTTCTTTTCATTGTTTTATACATTCAAGAAAAGCTATAGCCGAGTTTATACTTACAAAGAGATACACAACCAAGAACAAAACTATACTCGATAGTTTCTGGATCTGTTTACTGATTTCTAAACCTTCAAGAATTCATTCTTACTGCAGTCAATTCCTTTTTACTGGAAATTCACTGTACACTTGAGTTTTGTTGGGTTTGTTAATTGGTTTCCAGAGAAAAACCATCGAGAGAGAGAGATACAGTTGATCTTTGGATACCTTGATAATTCGAATCAAAGGAGTACTCTATTGTTTTCTCAATAGGGTTCTTAAGGGTTACTATCACTTAACAATTATCAATTTATTTTAAGAGTTCTAACCTTAGGAAGTTGTTTTTGGTTAGGTTGTTTTATTAAAGAAAAAGGGGTATATTGTGTCAAGTTTGATTAATTAGGCATAATTAATTAAATTCAAGTAAAAAAAATAGTTTTGGTTTAATTAAATTTTCTGGAAATTTAAAATGGCTGGAGAATTTATCGTAACCAAGACTATTCATGTCTCGTTTCAAAACCTGCAAGCCATTACGAACTTACAGTTTCGTGCATGGGCAGAGTTTTTGAACACACGTTCGTTAGTGGCATATTCTTTGAGTACTCCCGTGGTCCTTTGTATCGATCAATTGACTGCGTTGTACACAACCGCCACAGATACAACTGAGAATAACGTAAGGTCCTTCAGTTTTGTTGTGCCAGGGGGCAGAACAATAAGGGTGACGGAACATGATTTCAATAGAATCCTACATTTTCCTACAGAAAACCTTGTTCCGGATCCCACGACTGAGGATATACATGCTTTCTTCACTCTCATAAGAAGTCAACAACCTAACTTCTTTGTGGGAGAGTTCCTTAAGCATTATTTGACAAAGCCATAGAATTTTTTCTTTCATACCCTAATCCATGTTTTTACTGCCAAGCTAACAAATCTGCACGGTATTCCCTTATTCCTTCAAAAGATAGGGTTTGCCATTGCGAACAATAGGCATATTAACATAGGAAGGCTACTGATCGATCAAGTCATTCTGTGCATGGGACCACTGGATGAAAGAACATGCATAACTGATGATGTGCTTTGTTTCTATCCTAGGTTCCTACAGCTAATTCTCAATGATATCTTAACAGATGATGAACGGGACATATTTGAAGGTGAAGCCAACCAGGAGTGCATGAGAATGAAGAGCAATGCAATAACCGCTCTCATAAGGAAGAACAACTATCTTCCAGGGGTACCCACTGTTCTCACAGATTATCTAAGAATGGTGCCCCTACCTGTTAGATCAGAATTCAATGATCGTCAGGAGCTAGACTCAACTGATCAGGATTGCTGATGTCATCAGGATTACATGGTCGTCAGGATCAGAATACATATCAGGACTGGGATCAGGTTTGATCATCAGGACTGGAAGCTGATCAGGATTCCTACTTCGAGTTATATTTGGAGTCTAGTTAAACATGGAAGTTTATTTTGTCGGTTCCTGGTTTATAGTATGTAGCTATCAATTATGGATAGGTTTCAATCTTTGTAATTGATTAGGACTTATCATTGATAGAGAAGCTGTGTAGTATATAAACACAGTTTTGGTTTCGATTTATGTACGAGAACATAAACGATCATACACTCGAGTATTTGTGTAACCTAGCAGCTCTCAAGAACATCAGAATTTCTTGAGAGAGTTTGTAACAGTTTTATATCAGATTTAATAAAGCTGTTATCTTTCTTTCATATTTGTGATATATACATTAAGAAGTCGATTATCTTATACAATTGTATTCAACCCCCTTCTACAATTGTTATTTACTGGGCAACAATTGGTATCAGAGCAAACTGATTTAATTCTGAATCATATACGATCTAAAGATGTCGACAACCAAGTATGAAAGCATGAAGATTCCTATCTTGAAGAAATCAGAATATCCAACATGGAGGGTAAAAATGCTGATGTACCTGGAGGCTATGGATCCTGACTATTTGGACAGGATTCGTGATGGACCATTTATTCCTACAAGGATTGTAGAACGAACAGATACAGTACCTGAACATTATGTGGTCAAGGCTAAAAGTGAATGGACTCCAGAAGAAAAAGCTCATGTACTCAGGGAACCAAAGATAAAAAATATCTTGCACAGTAGTCTTGATGCTGTCATGTCAAACAGAGTGATTGCATGCAAGTCTTCAAAAGAAATCTGGGATACTTTGGAAACTCAGTGCCAGGGATTTGCATCTGTCAAGAAAAACAGAAGGGCTCTTTTGATTCAAGAATATGAACAATTTGATGCAAGACCTGATGAGAGCCTAACTGATCTATATGATAGATTTCTGACACTATTGAACAGTTTATCTTTAGTTGACAAGGAATATGAAACTGAAGATTCAAACACCAAGTTTCTAAGAGCTTTACCTGAAGAATGGGACACTCAGACCTCGATCATTAGACATCGGTATGATCTGAACACTGTGTCTCTTGATGAAGTCTATGGGATGCTAAGAACTCATGATCTTGAAGTTCAATAGAGAAAGAACAAGAAAAGCAGCAAGGCAAAATCAATTGCTTTGAAAGCAGAGGCTAAATCAAAAGGAAAAGCTATGGAGGTCTCTAAAAGGAAATTGATTGAAGCTGAGTCAGATTCTGATAACTCTTCATCAGATACTGATGGCAATCCTGATGCCAATACTGATGATGACTCTTCAGACTCAGACATGGAAGAGATGGTTGCTATGATTGTCAGAAACTTCAGAAGGATGAAGTTCAGGAAGAATAGAAGACAAGGCAACTTTCAGAAAAAGACCTTCAAGGCAGACAAAGATAAGTATACCAAAAAGGACAGCAAGGGTAGCGAATTTGACAAGTCAAAGGTTAGATGCTACAAGTGTAATTGTATGGGTCACTTTGCTTCTGAGTGCAAGAAGACAAAGGCACTTATCACATCAAGCAAGGATTGGATGGAATCTTCCTCAGAATCTGATACTGAGGTAGTCAACTATGCTCTAATGGCCAGTGCTGATGTAACTGCTGCTCCTGATGATAAGGTACTAAATACTATCTTTGATTTTGATACTGATAATGCTTCTGAGTTAAGACATTTTCTAAAGTCTTTACATATTAGCTTTAGAAGTCAAACTGCTGAAAATACTAGGATCTTATCTGAGATGTCTGAACTTAGAAAAAGGAATGACATATTAGAAGCTGAATTTTCTCGTATGCAAGAAGTACAAAAAGAATGTGATAATGCTAAACACATGTACTTAGAGATGAAATCTAAATGTACTGCTCTTGAAAAGGAACTTGAATATGCTAATGAGAAAATCAGAACCTGGACAGACTCTGGTAGGAAATTTCATGAGATTAATACCTCTAAGAATTGGAAAGAGTGTCTAGGATATAAGTCAGATGAGGATAAGAAATTGAAAGAGAAAATTGTCATTGATGAGACAGTCAGTCCAAAGACCTATAGACATGTTATAGATGCAACCAAATCTAAGATTACTCCTGTTAATTTTGTTTTTGGTAAGGATTCCAATTCTACTTTTGAAAAGGGATCTACTTCTGCTCAAGGAATTAATATTATAAAGTCAAAACATGTCATGAAGAAAGTCACTAAGAATGTAGGTCTATTGTCTCAGAAACAACTTGAGAATAAAATCTGTGAGGTAACAGATAAGAAAAAGGAAGCTACTGTTAAGAGAAACAGGAATGGTAAAGTTGGGATCAATAAAGAGAATGGTTATAAATATATCCCAAATGCACCTAGAAAGTGTTGTTTTAACTGTGGTAACTCTAATCATCTTGATATTGATTGTAAGAAGAGTAATAAGAAGATTGCTGATATTTCTAAGTCTGATGTTAGGAATAGATCAGTATTTTATAAACCACGGAAGTCCTGTTTTCATTATGGTAGTATATGGCATTCTATTTATACTTGTAAAGATTATCATGAGTTGTACTATAACTTCTATGATCCATTGCCTAAGTTAAATACGAGTACAAAGTCTGATAGAATTGAGAATGTCATAGTGAAGCATGCTTTTGTTAATACTGATACTGACAAAGCAAATCCTGTCAGGACTGCTATGGTCAGAAAGTCTTCTGTTGTGAACATTAATAAAATGCATGACAAAGGGACCCAACAAGTGTGGGTTCCTAAACATTCTAATTAGTGTTTTGGAATTCTGATGCAGGGTAAAAAGAAAAATGTGTTAGTCATGGATAGTGGATGTTCTGTGCACATGACTGGAAACAAAGTCCTGTTATCAGAATATGAGGAAAAAGCTGGCCCAACTGTGTCTTATGGAGATGGCAACACTGGACAAACTTTGGGATATGGCAATATAATCATTGGAAATGTCATCATTGAAGAAGTAGCTCTAGTGAAAGGACTGAAACACAACTTGTTGAGTATTAGTCAAATCACTGACAGAGGTTATCATGTCCACTTCTATTCCACACATTGTGAAGTAGTCAGTAAAGCAACAGGAAAGATAGCTCTGACTGGCTACAGGCATGGTAACATATATGAAGCCAACATTCAATCAAATACTGATGGCTCCCCTACCTGTCTGATCAGTAAGCATCAGTAGATGAAAGTTGGAATTGGCACAAGAAGCTTTCTCATCTCAACTTCAGCAATATCAATGAGTTGGTTAAGAAAGATTTGGTGAGAGGATTACCTAAAGTTTTGTATACTCCTGATGGACTCTGTGATGCATGTCAGAAAGCAAAACAAAGAAGGACATCATTCCAGAGTAAATCAGAATCCTCTATTGAAGAACCATATCACATGCTACATCTTGATCTATTTGGTCCAGTCAACATCATGACCATCAGTAAGAAAAGGTACACTCTTGTAATTGTTGATGAATATTCTAGATTCACCTGGGTGTATTTTCTGCACAGAAAAGATGATACTCCTGAAGTTCTGTTGGATCATGTGAGAATGATTGAGACAACCACAAAGTACAAAGTCAAGATACTGAGAAGTGATAATGGTACTGAATTTAAGAATTCAAAGATGGAAGAGTTCTGCAAATACAAAGGAATCATTCAACAATTCTCTGCTCCTGGCACACTCCAGCAAAATGGAGTAGTTGAAAGGAAAAATAGAACTCTTATTGAAGCTGGCAGAACTATGTTGGAAGAAGCAAAATTACCTACATATTTCTGGGCAGAAGCAGTCAACACAGCATGCTATACTCAAAATCTGACATTAACAAACAGACATGGTGTTACTCCTTATCAATCACTCAAGGAAAAGAAACCTAGTCTGAAGCATCTGCATGTGTTTGGCTGTAAATGTTTTGTTCTCAGAACTCACCCTGAACAACCAGGGAAATTTGAAACAAAGGCTGATGAAGGAATTTTCATAGGCTATCCTGCATCAAGAGCCTTCAGAGTTTTTAATTTAAGAACAAGAACTGTCATGGAGTCAATACATGTATCTTTTGATGACAAGAAGATAACTGGAATCAATGAAGACTCTCATGATAGATTGATTTTTGAAAATGAAGCTACCAAGGAACCTGAAGAAAGTGAATCAGATCCTGTCAATACATCAGATCCTGATGGGTCACCAAATCCTAATGACACGCCAGATGCTGATGGTGCTAATACTGATGATGCAATCAATAGTGATACTTCTAGTAGTGCTAATGTTGAGGGGGAGCAACAACATTCTACTACAAGTTCAGAGTCAACTCAATCATCAGGACAGAATTCTTCAGATACTGATTCAAGTGATGATCCTGATAACATATCAGGAGGACATGGCAATAATTCAGGGGGAGCTTCAAATCAAGCAAATTCTTCAAATCAAGATAACACCAATCCAGGGGGAGCATCTACTTCAAGAAACAATTTAACACCAGCAAGGAAATGGACTGCAAGTCATACTCCTGATTTGATCATTGGAGATCCTGATGCAGGTGTTCAAACAAGAAGTGCAACTCAGAATGAATGTCTATACAATAACTTTCTATCCAAGGAGGAGCCAAAGAAAGTTGAAGATGCACTTAAAGATGCTGATTGGGTTACTGCAATGCAAGAGGAACTGAATGAATTTGAAAGAAATGAAGTCTGGAAACTGGTACCAAGACCAAAGAATAGATCAATTGTTGGTACAAAGTGGATTTTCAAGAACAAGACTGATTCTGATGGAGTAATAATCAGAAACAAAGCTAGACTAGTTGCAAATGGGTATTCTCAACAAGAGGGAATTGACTATGATGAAACTTTTGCTCCTGTTGCAAGATTAGAAGCCATCATGATATTTCTTGCTTATGCAGCTCATAAGAAATTCAAGGTTTTCCAAATGGATGTTAAAAGTGCTTTCTTAAATGGAGAACTGGAGGAAGAAGTCTATGTTGAGCAACCTCCTGGTTTCATTGATCCTAAATATCCAGATCATGTCTACAGATTGGATAAGGCACTTTATGGACTAAAGCAAGCTCCAAGAGCATGGTATGAAACTTTAGCTCTATTCTTACGGGAAATTGGATTCAAAAGAGGTGCTATTGATAAAACTCTATTTTATTTGAATCATGGTAAGGACTTGTTGTTAGTTCAGATTTATGTTGATGATATCATTTTTGGGTCAACAAACAATAAGCTATGTGAAAAGTTTTCCAAGCTTATGCAGTCAAGATATCAAATGAGCATGATGGGAGAAATGAGTTACTTTCTTGGTCTTCAAGTTAAACAGACTGATGAAGGGATTTTTATCAATCAGTCTAAATATACAAGGAATTTATTGACAAGGTTTAACATGCAAGATAGTTCTCCTGCTACAACTCCCATAGCTACAGCTACCAAACTTGATCCTGATCAAGGTGCTGAGGTAGATGTAACTCACTACAGAGGAATGATTGGCTCTTTATTGTATCTCACTGCAAGTAGACCAGATATCATGTTTGCAACCTGTCCGTGTGCAAGATTTCAAGCAAAACCTAGAGAACCCCATCTGCTTGCAGTCAAAAGAATTTTCAGATATCTCAAAGGCACTTTTTCACTTGGCCTTTGGTATGCAAGGGAATCAAATTTTGGGTTGTGTGGTTATTCAGATGCTGATTTTGCAGGATGCAAAATAGACAGGAAAAGTACTTCAGGAAGCTGTCAGTTTTTGGGTGGAAGACTAGTTTCATGGTTCAGTAAGAAGCAAAAATCCATTTCCACTTCAACTGCAGAAGCTGAGTACATTGCTGCAGGAAGTTGTTGTGCTCAGATAATGTGGATGAGAAATCAGTTGTTAGATTATGGCCTGTCATACTCAAAAATCCCTATTTTTTGTGATAACCAAAGTTCTATTGCAATGACAGGAAATCCAGTTCAGCATTCTCTTACTAAACACATCAGTATTCGATATCACTTCATAAGAGAACAAGTTCTGGAAGGAACAATTGAACTTCACTTTGTTCCTACTGATCAACAACTAGCTGATATATTCACCAAGCCACTACCTGAAGCTACTTTCAATAAATTGGTGAATGAACTTGGAATGATGAACTTTGAGAATTTCTGAGGAAAGCTACAGAGAGGAAATCCTGATAACTGTCAAATCCTGATGGTTATTCAGAAAGGTATGTATTTTTTATCTATTCCTGACAGGACTCAATCCTGACAGGAAATCATGGTAAATCCTGATGCTCAGATGTTGAAGCTGGTATGAAAACCAGAGGTTCTATGCTAATTTGTCATCAACACTTCTGGTAAACTCTGGAAATAAGATTTTTACTTAGTCTTTGATTAAGTTTTCAGTCTTAATTCTCAATTTCAATTATATATTTTTATCAGAGTTTACTATTCGTCATTTTATATGTCAATATCAGTGTTACTAACAAATTTTGCAGGCAAGTACAGAAAGAAAACAGTTGAGAAAATAGACAAATTTCATTAATTCTTGAAGATTCATTACAAATGAAAATGGAAATTACATATTTTTTCCTAGTCTATTGTTCTACTCAGGAACACGTGCCCTACAGATTAGCATGAATGCTCCTGAGCAGCTTCACAGTCCATCAGGATTGGAAGGTCTCTTGTTCCATCCTTAAAGGACGAGAAGAGGAGCTGACGCACTTGAAGGCGGATCGTCACCGTGTCCACCGGGACTCTTCCGTGCCTCCACCTTGCATGAAGCACTCTCTTCCTTCTTCTCTCAAGCTCTTGTACGAGCTCCTCATCCTCTTCATCATCTTCATCGTCTTCATCCTCTTCATCTTCGTAGATGAGTTTTTCAAGAGGATTCCAATCAGGATTTGCCTGATGGAAGTTATGGAAGAGAACATCAACCATGACATTCACAAACGCCTCATGTTCTTGAGGGTCAGGAACTGGTTGAGGCTCTTCATCTTCTGCGATCTCAGCCAGTGCATCGAACATCTCTTGCCAGATTTCATCGAGATTTTCGACTTCTTCGTCTGGTAAGTTGTTTTGTTGTTGGTTGGCAGCCATTGAAAAACGAAGAAGATGAAAGGTTTTCGTAAGTTTTTCTATGGAGAGGGTTTATGTTTTAATAGATAGATGATGTTATGTTTAACAGTTCTATTTTATAGAGAATGTGTGTTAAGGATGCATGTCATTTTCTCAATATCGAGGCGACTGTTCAGTTTCTCATAATTACTTTGCCTCGTTAATTGGTAAGAATGGTTACATGGGTATTATGCTATTTGTTTTGTAATCATTTTTTTTAAAAACGGCATTTATCAGGATTGTCAAAATAAATATTGTTTTTTAAATAAAATTTTATTTTACTTCATATTAAATTTTTTTGCATTTTTCAATCCTGATAAGGCAAATGGTTTCATAGGAAATGATTTTATTCCTGATGAGGTTAGGTTTTTCTTACATAGGAAAATGCCTACTCGTTATGGTTTAATTTCTAATGCTATGGGGCAAGGCCAATCACACCTTGTTCCTAACCGAAGCATTCATCCTAAACAGTCTAAACAGTCAACTGCCACCTCTAATGTCTCTCAAAAGACTTTAGTTGTAAAAGCAAAGAAGTCAGCTAGAACTGATGTGTCAGGAAGGCAATCAGGTTCAAAGGATTTTTCCTATACACCACTTACTAAACAGAAGTTACAAGGGGGTGTACAAGGGGTCCTGGTGAAGAAAGCTGCAAAGGGAGGTGAGGTTGTTTCGGTTAAAAGAAAGTTAGTGCTCAGGGATGAGACTGACTCAGAGGATGATTTACCTATATCCTCTATGATGAATGTGAATAAGGAAGTTGTTGATACTGCTACTGCAGCCGTGGTTTCATTTTCTACACCACAGAAGAAAAGAAGATTAACTAAGGGCAGGTATCAAATTCCTTTAGAAAAGAAACAGGATACTGATGTACATGACACTTCTATTCTGAATGAGCAATCAGTTTCAACTACTCAAGCAAATCCTGATGTTAGTATTCCTGATGCTGCACCAAGTCAAGTGGTTACTATTTCAGACTCTCCAGCACAGGACTCTCCAACAAAAAGACATGTTGATATTTCATGGGAGAAGTATGGTGCTGCTGCTTCCAATCTTGGCATAAAACATCCAATGGAAAAGCTAAGGAAGGCAGAAGAGTTAGTCTATCAGAGACAAAAGAAACTGAAAGGATCAAGCCCACAAGAACCTGAACCTCAAAGTGGTTCAGCAGCTCTTTCTGATGATCCAGCCACACAAGAACAACTCAATCAAAGTTTGAGTGAAGGCTTAGCTAGTGGAATGGTCCCACAAGAACCATTTTCTCAAAGGGAGAATGAAGACATCAACATTCCAGCTACACAAGAACCATCTTCTCAAAGTGAAGATGCAGGCCAAGCTACAGTTTCTGGTGCAGATGAAGTTCAAAGATTGGTCGAGGACACTGTCAATGAGGGAAGCACACAAGAACCTTTGACTCAAAGTATTGAAGCGGCTTCTGAACCTCAAGCTCCACAAGAACCATTGGTAGCAAATACTGATGCATGCATATCAAATCCTGACGGTGTTCATCCTGACGCTAGTGGTGCTCCTGATGCTGAGCCTATCCTGATACAGCCACTTCGTTCAAGACCAATGGATCATCCTATCACAGATTCACAGGATAAAATGAAAGGTATAGCTATTCCTGATCCTGATGTTACTCATAGTACTGATGATGATGACTCTGATGATAGTGATGATGATGAGAATCGAAAAGAGAAGGAACAACTTGCTACAACACTCAAAGTTAGTCTTGGAACTAATTTTGGTTCATCAAGTACATATATGGCTGGCAAAGCTTCCACTGGGAAAGATCAGAGACAAGATTTTTCTATTCCTTCCTTTAATCCTGCTGAGGCACTTAGACAGAATGAATGGAATAATTCATGGCACAGATCTACTGAATCTGTAAGTTATTCTTCTGCTTTGGAACATGCCTATGATGCAGTGACATCTATAGAGAATCAAGACTTGAGGAATCATCTGAAGGCTACAACTCTGTTATCCAAAAGCCTAAAAAGTGAGATTGATTCTATCAAGAACTCAACTGAGTTGGTGAGGAATGATATTTCTCAAAATTTTACCAAGGTGCCTACTACTTTTCAGCTAAGGGTAGTAGAATCCCAAGTGAAATCTGTTATTTCTGAACAAACCTCCATCAACAGACGGATTGATTCTCTGGATACTAAGGTAACTGACATTCAAGCCTCTTTTTCCTTAATTTTGAATTTATTGTCAAATCCTGATGTCAAAAAGGGGGAGAAGGTTAGTCGGACAAAATGCACACCTGATCTAGTATTAAGGAATAATGATGATGATACTGGAGATGATGGTAGTGACAAAGTGATACAAGGAGAAACCTCTGATGCTGCTGTTATGAAGTCTACAATTCAAACTTCACAAAGTCAAACAACGCAGTCAACTCATGTTTCTGATTCTGGAGTTAAGACAGTAAGAACGTTGGTGCAATCTCAGATCCTGACGGAAGAACAAATCCTGACACCTGGTCATGGACATACTCTTGCTACAATTCCTGAAGGTGATGAAGATATTTTTATTGACAATCCTGAAGATGCATCAAATTTATTCCAGAAGTTTACTACAAAGGATGGCAGAATTGTTACTCTATATCACACTGATAAAAGAGTTCAACAATTATTTGCAAGAAAAGCACTCTCTACAGCAAGTGAAGAATATCCTGATCTCTCACATGAAGAATTCTTAAGACAACAGAGAGAAATGATGGAAAGTTTTAATAACCCCGCTCCTGCTAGAGGTAGAGGAGGCAGAGGTAGGAGAGGAGCTAGAAGAAGTAGAAGAGGTTCTTCAACTCAAACAGTGCCTAGACAGACAAGGACTAGAGGGTTAAGAATTGAAGAAATTCCTGAACCTATTCAAACTCTAGTAGTTCCTGACAGATCTACTTTTGGTGATGATGGAAATATTGAAGAAGAACCTGAATTGAGAAGAAAATCAAGAAAATCAACTCTCTGCAATACAAATCAAATTGAAGAATCTAATCCTGATGTTGTTCCTGATAATCTTCAAGATCCTGATGATTCTGAAATTCTGCAAGAGATTGATTTGATGATCTTATCTACTATGGTTGATTCTCACAACAAGGAAGTAGATGAAGAAGAAGAAGCCAGAAGAAGAGAAATCACAAGAAAAACAAGTAGAGATTTCAATCTCTATTTACAAAGGCTTAAACAGTCAAATGAAAGAAAATGGAGGAACCCAAGCAGACAAGAATCTTCACTGGAAAGAAGCTATGCCTTTGAAAAGGAAAAAGATAAGAAGTGGAAACATATTAGTACACTGAGGTGTGATACACTTATCAATTTTCAGTCTGGAGGAATTATTACAAGCGCTTCAAGTGTTGTTGATTTATCTGAGATGGTTAGATCAAAAGCACTCTGGTTAAAGATGTTTTCAAATATGAAGCAATTGACAAGTAATTCAAGATGAGGTATTGGACATAGGGATGCTGAATATCTAAATATGTCATATGTAGATCCTTACTCCTTGACTGAAATTGGAGGTACTTTAACTTCTGAAAACTTGAACAATTTACTAGCTGTTGATATAGTTATAGATTGTCATGATGGTTTTGACAAGAAAGAAAAGCTTTTGTACTTCATGAAAGATGGTAGTGTGAAGATTCTATCTATTCAAGATCTGCTGATGAAAACTACACAGGAACTGAAATATGTTCATTATCTTTTGAGATTGAAGAATCAAATGTGCAAAGAATGGAGTGACTTGATTTTGTCAACAATAAGAAGAAGATTGGATGGAAACAGTAATTTCAATGGTAATTATACTCCCATGTACTTAAATCAAAGAGGTCAGGATGTGGAAAAGCAAAGGGGTACTGCTGTTAAAGAAGTAACTTTTGGCATGACTCAACTTACTCTCAATCCTGATGGGAAGGAAATTGCTTATCTTTTGCTTGAATAGCACAGTCTTCAGAGAAGCTCCATATTGAATCTCAGAGCAGCTATCTACCAGATTAATGAGGAAGATGAAGAACTCAGAAATCTTAAGGAAAGAATGATTCAAATTCTTGAAGAAAAAGAAGAAAATTTGTTATCCAACTTCTTGAAAATGAATCTGTTCTATCAAAGAGTTTAAACAGATAAGTTGTTGCTGCAGATACTTGTACATTTTGTATATATGTTTTTGACATCATTGAATCTTAGGAATCTATACTTTATTTCACAAAGTATGAGATTGGGGGAGATTGTTATATCAGAATTCAATGATCGTCAGGAGCTAGACTCAACTGATCAGGATTGCTGACGTCATCAGGATTACATGGTCGTCAGGATCAGAATACATATCAGGACTGGGATCAGGTTTGATCATCAGGACTAGAAGCTGATCAGGATTCCTACTTCGAGTTATATTTGGAGTCTAGTTAAACATAGAAGTTTATTTTGTCGGTTCCTGGTTTGTAGTATGTAGCTATCAATTATGGATAGGTTTCAATCTTTGTAATTGATTAGGACTTATCATTGATAGAGAAGCTGTGTAGTATATAAACACAGTTTTGGTTTCGATTTATGTACGAGAACATAAACGATCATACACTCGAGTATTTGTGTAACCTAGCAGCTCTCAAGAACATCAGAATTTCTTGAGAGAGTTTGTAACAGTTTCATATCAGATTTAATAAAGCTGTTATCTTTCTTTCATATTTGTGATATATACATTAAGAAGTCGATTATCTTATACAATTGTATTCAACCCCCCTTCTACAATTGTTATTTACTGGGCAACACTACCACTTCTGCCCCCAGGGGAGCAGGTAATTGAAGTTAATATTCCTCCACCTCAACCTGAAATGGCACCTGAACCAATGGATGTCGATCCAGAGCCCTCAGTGGCCATTCCTGACCAGGAGGTTGCAAACCCACAACCTCTAACCATGGTCGAAGAGCCTTTGGAAGATCCAAATGAAACCATAAACGCACCTCCTTCCCCTCCTATACCCAGTAAACAAACATCCTTGAGTGTAGAGGGAGATAGTGCCAAAGCAGCACCACATAAGGAGATACACCCTTCAACAACAGCTCTGCCTTCCTCTAAAAGGAGAAGAACAGAAACTGAGGCAACTGTTGATACTTCATTTCCCTCATCCAAAGAACCCTTCACAGATTTTTCTGATTTTGATTGGGCCATGCTAACGAAAGCTATATCTGAACCAATAGCTCAATCAAGTAAGGAAGAATTGACGGAAGCAACTGGTGTTCCGACCATATTACGGTCAGGTTCACTGGTTGAAGGTTCTAAGAACCAAGGGTCTTCACAGACGTCGAGAGAAGGCTTTGACCTAAATGCACAATCTAAAGGGTCATTGTCTACCTCCCCAGATGGAACATATCTGGCTCCTGCGGGTAAAGGGTCTGACGTAGGTGCAGATCGGCAACTCGGTGACAATGAATCAATTACTATTGAGGAGTCAACTGAGGTAAAGTCTTCAAAGACTATTGGGGAAGATTCGGGATCTCTGATGTTAATAGAGCCTATTTCTAACCCCCTAGAGATTCAAACTCTAGATCCTTCAAAGGATATATCATCTACGGATGATCAGCAACTTGGTTCAACCAAGGACGGGGACTTGCGAAGCCCCATTGCACCACCGGTGACCTCCTTAAGGACGGCTACGGTGTTTTCTTATGCAGGTACATTGAGCAAAAAGGGATTGAGTGAAACAAAAACACTTACACCTGGCCTGAGTGGGAAAGGAAAAATGAGTGAAACACCGAAAGAAACGTTGAGTGTACACCCAGAGCCAAACGTGAGGAGTGACACCCTAACCCTTCCAAATATTGATGATTTGCTATTACCGACAGAAAGAGAGTTACAAGTTCAATCTACCCTCAAGGAGATGACAGTTCGTGACAAAGAAGGAAATCCACTATTCAAGGTTCCACTGCGACCTTCCTTTGACCAAGGGATCTCCTCTAGTCAAGCCAATGCTTCTTTAAAGTCTATTCAAGAGAAGGTTGACTTGGCTGCAGCTGATTCCAGAAGAACATTCAGGGTCATTGGCAGTGCATCTGGAACTATAATAGGTACGAAGCAGGCTGTGGACTCCTTAAAGAAGGAAGCATTGGAGGAACTGATCGAGTTGAGGACGGACGTCAAGGAACTAAAGGATGGATTCATGAATGAAGTAGATGTTTTGTCACAAGGACAAGAAGCTTTGAAAGAAGACGTTCTGGTTATCCGGGATGGTCAAGCTAGGGTAAGAGATGCAATGAACACCCTTTCTAGAGTGGAGTCTAAGCTAAACCAGAGACTGGACAAGATTGAGAAGACTACCAACTCCAGATTGGATGACATTGACCTGAAGCTGGCTTCTATGCAACAGATGAATAAGGATCTATTGGATTTCATGGAAAATCAAAGTGACGGGGTACAGTCTATTTGGACTATGCTAAAGAACCAACAAACTGGACAACATGGTCCTTCAAATCAGCAACCTGATCCTTCTGATGCCTTCTATGCTGAGTATGCTTTTGTCGAGGATTCCTCAACTAAGGGGGAGAAAGTTGGAGATGGGGAGAAAAGTAAGGATGGATAGGGAGTTTGGGAAACAGTTGAAGCTATTCCGATAAGACAGTACTGGATAGAAGAACTTGTACAAGAAGAAGAGAAGAGTGAAGAGGTATTTGAGGTCATGCAAGAGCAACCAATTCAGGAGGAGCATGAGCCATATTATCCAGAGCCTGTTGAATATCCAATCTGGGAGGATAATATGGAAGAAGAAGAAGCAAATCCTCTGTCACAAGAAGAAGAAGCTGCCTTGGAAGCGATAAGAGCTCAAAGAGCTGCAATAGATGTCAGGCATGCTGAGAAAGAAAGACACCAAGCAGTTCTAAGGATTGAAAAGCTAAAAAGATCCAAGGTGCAAGCTGAAGTAAGGAAGAAAAAGATGATGGATTTGGCAAGCAAGCATGGAAGTGAATGGGAGATGGCTTATAAAACCTTTTGTGGAGTTGAAGACGGATTAGAAGTCAACGACAATGCAGAGGTGGAAGTCATAATTCAGAACATAAGAAGTGCAAATCTTGATGATCATGTTTACTTCACTGCACTGAGGAATACTGTGATCTTTCTGAAAGCTGGGGTTAAAGCAAATGGAGCCTGGAACATCCTGATCAATTTTCTTGAGAAAGGTACATTTGTGATTTCCACTAAGTTTTTAGAACATAGAACATACACAGAACTGCAGGTGATACTCATCAAGATTCAAAGAACTACAAGGCTAAATGAACTGCTCCGTGAGCATGTTAAGGAGATCTTGATGAAAGTCGGTCCAGAGATTACTGAAGATCCTCCAATGGTTAGATTCATGACGAATGACTTGTTCAGAATCTGCTATTTGGCTGAGGACAAACTGAGAGACTATCCAAACAACTATCTAATATCAGTTGAGAAGTATCTTAGATCCACTGGATTCACATCAACGGAGAAGGACAAAGCAGCAGACACTCTTAGAAGATTTCTAATGGAGAATGTTCCTTACTATAGGAAAAGAGTGGAAAGAGGATTGGAAGTGCATACCAGATTACCAAACATGCCAAAGCTAAACAAGGAAGATGTTAACATTGCATGGTTATGGGCTGGAGTGGGTCAAGAGGTTGAATATATTGGAAGACACATCCAAGGAGCAATCCTTAAACCTGGAGAACCACTGCACTATCTATCAGTGATTGATTATCAAGCTGCTAACTTCGATCCAATGATTGAGGAAGGTGAGATCTGAATGGACTGAATATTGAAGCAAAGAACAAAAGAACTATCAGCTCAGACTAGAGGAACAACTTCATTGTATTAAGTTTTATTGTTTTTTGATTTATGAAATCCGGAAATGTATATATATCTGATCCAGAATGCATTTAATATTATTACGCTGTCTTACTTTAAGTAGTTTCATGTTTCCTTGGTTAGTTGAGTTATCCTCGAAGTATTTGCTTGTCGAACTCTATCCAATCAAATAGGGGGAGATTATAAAGCATAATGTAACATAAGATGTAAAAGAGATAACTACAACTCAACAAAGGACAAGACAGACAATAGTATTAACAGAAGCACAGGAATCCAGAATCAAAGAAGAAAAGGTAAACTCAAAAAATCAAAATACGTTATGTATTTTTGAAGTCCGTAAACAGGTCACGGAAAGAAGTTCATGAAAATGTTCAAGCCTCAGTGACAACAAAAGAAACAAGACTTTCAAGACGACAGAAGTAGGTGAATGATTTAGGGTTAAGTACCACGGGATTCCAGTGATTTAATTGAAGCAACCAGAACGACAAGGGACGTATCAGCAGCATTGAATTAAAGACATAAAAGAAGAATTGATCAAGTGTTATTCATCTGTGAACCAGACCAGTTGCACTAGGTGACGGCACTGAAAAGATCAAGTTGTTTTATCGTCTCAGAAGAAAGTGATACAGTCTATTACTTAAACACCCAGGAGCTCAGACTTTCTAAATGATTACCATGGGCAACTTGTACTCTCATTGGTAGAGTTTTCACCAGTTCACATTTAAGTTTACTGGCAACATGCTCATCAATAAAGCTGTGAGTACTTCCTCCATCTATCAATATGGCAAACTGATGTTTACCTCTATGTCCTGTCAATGTGATTGTCTTATTACTATGAAAACCCTCAATTGCATGTACTGAGACTTCCATGGTTTCCTTAGTTGAAATTTCAACCTTTTGCTACTTAATCATCACCTCCTGACCTTGATGATTGTCTTGTTTGTCACTGTTTTTCATCTAACTTAATCATAAAATGACAAGGTTGCTTGCAATAATGTTTTACTATCTCGTTGTCTTCACATTAAGGACAAAACCACTCCTCTAACCTTCTTTCCATCTTCCTAGAGGTCAACTCAACCACTTTCACTTGTTTAGTTGCATTTCCTGATGAACCCTGTAGGCTAGCCAACTTTCCCTCTGTAACTGCAGGTCTCTCCACTTTGATTTTAGTAGGCTCGCCATTCCTATTCTCTCTTGCTTTAGCTGGTTCAGGTTCTGCACATTGCTTAGACAATCTGTAAGCTTGTAATATAGTAGTGGGACTGATCAGTTTTAGGGTGTCTCTGTTAGATATGAATATCACTAGTAAACTAGACAGAGGGGGGGGGGGGTGAATGGATAGTTTGAATGTTTTTCGATTCTTGAAAGCTAAGAACTGTATTAGATTGTGTATGTATGAAAATGCGGAAATAAAATGAACAAAACACACAATCACTTTAATCTACTTTGTATAAAGTAAATCAAATACTACAGCTTCCAAAATTTCACAAGTGAAGTTCTGGCTTCTAAAACAAGAACAGTGTTTTCTTGTTTTCTTACAGAGAAAAGAGTGCTTGAATAATTCTATGTGTATCTCTCTTACAGCTAACTATAGGGTGTGCACAATATATATAATTTCTATACAAACTGGTGCACACACCTATTTACACAGCTACCCCTAACTGTAACTCCAACTTGTCTTTCCATAAGAGGTTAACCGTGTCAGGAAGGACCACTTGTTTTCTGTCGTCCTTTCCCTTATTTGTAGATGCTTGTCTCTATTCTTTCTCTCCAAGTTTTGCTGTATATTTGCCATCTGTCTTTGGACCACTTAACCGTAACAGATGCTTCAGTATTTGTCTCCATGAACTCTGATATTGTGCCTTGATTTGTCTTGTTGTATGCGAACTCCAGTATACTGCTTATCCTGTGACTTGTCGACATAGAGCATTTCTGACTTTGCTATATGAGGACTTTGCTATATAAATATTTTAGGAGTATGCGATATAGCATATTTTAGACTTCACGATATAGCCTTTGAGGACTTCACGATATAGCCTTTGAGGACTTCACGATATAGCCTTTGAGGACTTCATGATCTAGTACATTTCAGACTATGCGATCTCAACACTTCACGACATGTGCCTTGAGGACTTCACGACATAGCTCATTCTGACTTCACGATATAGGGACTTAGACAAATTTTTGCAACTTATTTCTTCAAGGCCTTATTCACTTTTATCCTGCTGCATGAACAATTTGAACTTCTTCCAGAACAATTATTTCATGGACTATATACATTCTAGGTGCAAGAAACTTACTAAGCTCATTATAAACTTGAGCATACAGAATAAAACTAAGTACATGAAAACAAGACAAGTACAATAGAGACCTATACTATACCCTAGTGATGAAATTCACTAGGTCATGTAGAGTGACATAGTCACAAGGTATAGGCTTGTTAATAGTGATATTCAGACATGCCTTGAGCCTAACAATCTCCCCAAAATTGTGAGTAAGAAACTTAGGCACAATTTCATGTCTGATAACAAGCCTACCTTACATAAAATGAGTCATACTTCAGAGAAAATAACAGATGAACATTATGAACATGATTTAATTACAAACAGAAAATGATAGCTTATAGATGATCTTTCTGTTGCTGAACAGCTTCAGATTCCATTTGCTTTTCTAGATAATCATCATGGACTTTCTTATTTCTAGCTTCGTCCCTTCTGTTCATTTCTGAAATGGCTACAAGAATTTCATCCCTTGCTGTCAATTCTTCCAAGAGAGGAGAGTCTTCTAAATCTTCAACAACAGCTTTCAGAGCACTTTCCACATAAGAGTCCAAGAACTCCATCCTTATTTTTCTTATTCCTCCATTTTTGTTTCTGTACTCCACTACATAAGGATTGAGCTTCACTTTGCATAGCCCCTTCTTCCTTAACTCCATAGCCTTCTCTTCCATTTCAGTCATCTCCTTTTCTTTCTGAATTCTTTTCTCTTCATTCCACTTCCTTAGTTCTTCTTGATAATCATTTTGCATTTTCAAGTACCTGGCAATTTCTATCTTCCAAATTCTTTCTTCTTTTTCTTTAAAATTCAGCAAGGCATTGATCCTTTCTAGATCATAGATTGGGAAGTATTGCCAGCTTCCAGTTTTCATCTCTTTCTCCCTTCCATCAATGTATTTGATCTCTAGATGATCTTGTATTACTTTGACTTCAAAGATCCTTTGAGATCTCAGGAATGCTAGGGCTTCTTCATCATTGTCTTCAATGGAGTTTGCCTTTGAGATGCTTTGGAATATTATGGTTCTTGGATTTGTGATGACCTCAGGCAGCCTCAGGAATTGATCTCTTTTAAGTTCATCATATAGCCTTTTGTTGTTTTCCCCATTCTTCTCAATTAGCTCTAGAAGTGTATCCAACTCATTATACTTCAGCTTCTCCAGAGATTCAAAGGACAAATGCCATATGCAATTGTCTTTGGATACCATGATTATCTCTCTTAGATGGGCTCCTTTTATTCTCCTGACTACCACTGTAAAATACTTGATTCTTTCATTGAGCTTTTGTCTTTATTTCATGGTTTGACCATTTACACTGGCTTTGATGGCTTTCAGAAACTCCAGGAAGGCTTCATCATGACAGATGTTTGAGTTTGCAACTTCCTGTAGCTTGGCCTCAATGATAATATCAGCTTTTACTGGTTGAGCAGTTGATGTGATTTAAGGAGCATTGGCATCCATGTGCATTGTGCCAGGATATAATGTGGAGTGACAGTACTTTGCTGGCCATCTTTGTTGGTGACAGTCACTGTAGGAAGGGTAAGAGGCTTAAGATCTTTTTCCGTAATCAGGATGCCCTTTTGCTTTTGCTTTGCTAAGGCTCCCCCTTTCTTCTCCAGGATAATGCTTTCATTTCCCTTCTCCCCCTTAGGCTTGATATCAGACAAGATGCCTTGGGCTCCACCAGGAAAAGGAAGATTCATGCTCTTCATCATTGCAGTCATCATCTGTTGTTGGACTAGCAGAATGTTTGAGGTTGCATTTCTTTGGTCATCCAGTTTAGAATTGAGCTGCTCCAAAGAGTGAGAAATCCCTTTGTTCTCAGATTTGAGCTCAACTGCTTCTCTTTCCATCCTATCAACCTTGGAGAATAGTTGCTCGGACTTGAAGGAATTTAGAGATTGATCCTTGATTTTGGAGAAGTCAAATTTTGTGATATTGGAGAGGGGTACTTCATCCACCAGATTGTCTCCATATTGATTCTTCCACATTACTGATATCATAGAGTTTGAATTGATTTTGGATTGCACCTGATTCTCTAGCTTGGTAGACAGCTTCTTGAGATTATCAGTGACCAAAGCTAGGGTGCAATCCATCTTGGTGACATTCCGAGCAGTCTTCTGTACTTCCTTGAGGATGCCATCTATCTTGGGAAAATCAGAGAGATAAGAATTCTTGAGTTTGGTCAATGATTGATCTGTTTCTTCCTTGATAGTGGAGATTTCTGATTGAAGACCATTCCCAAGATAGTCCAGAGCCTTGAGCTGATTTTTATAGACCTCGTTGACTGCATCATAGACTTCTGCAGGAGATAGACTTTTGGCATTTGACCCCAAAGATGTAAGGTAGTCTTCCCTGAGAAATGCTAGAGCATCCTTGAGCTTTACAGACCTCTTGGCATCCAACCAGGCATCCACATTACCATCATGTTGAGCCTCATCAATAATTTTGTCTTTCTGTGCTTCAACATCCTTCTTGTGACATAAGAGAATTGCCTCATAGTCCTTGTTTGGGAGGCCAGCAGTGAGGAGATGTTGAGCAATCTTTGAGAACTCGTCAATCTGTGCCACATTTAAGCTTTGGAGGGCTTCTTCCGTCAATTGAGTGGGCACAAATGATGATCATGAAGGCCTGTCATGTTGCACAGACCCCAGCCATTGAGACGAAGTGGCCTGAGCCAAGTTAGAGCTAGTGCTAGGCACTTCTGTCACAGATGAGGGTTCTGCAACAGGGATGAAAGGTGTGTGAGTTTCCTCCAGCCTTGGAATGGCTGTAGAGTATGATGATGTCTCCATTGAAATGGGATGAGTTACAACATCATCTCTATGTGTCTGTGAAGGCATTTCCAAGTCCCTTGGGATTGGAGAAGTTGGCACAGAGTCTCTAATAAAAACTGGTGAATCCTCTGTGTTTTAGTTGGTGTCATTAGAATATGCCCCAGTGTGCATTTCCTAACCAACAGAATGTATGTCCTGGGTGGTGAGCACAGTGCCATGCACCATGTCACTTGAAATTGGCTCATTCACGGAATCAAAGAGTGAATGATCAAAGGCAGGAATGTCATTGGAATGACTTTCCTGTTGAGAAGAAATATTAGCATTGAGAGATTCTGAGAGAGAAGTGGGGTTTAGATGAGATTTTGGCAACTCCCCCTGAGAAATAGAAGGAGTTTCAATAGTGATGTGCTCTCCGCTCAGTGTAGTTCCACCCTGTTGTTCACCTGAGTCAAGAGTTAGTTCTTGACCCTGTGCAGACTCTGTACAGGTTGTAGTGGGGAGACTACTCTTTTCAATACCAATGACCTTTTGAGAGGCCATTGACAGTAACAGGTTTACCCCTTTTATCACATCTGAATCCTGTTGGGAGGATTCAGTGGTGGCTATTTGCTTGGATTTCTTCTTTTGTCTGGTGAGCTGTGACTCAGGTTCCTCACTACCTAAATCTACAGAATCATCAGTAATAGCTAGGGCTCTCTTCTAGCTCTTCTTTTTAGTGAAAACAACCTTTTGAGAGGTTGGTGCACTTGGCTCCCTAATCACTAGAGTAGTGTTTGCAGATGGTTGACTGGATGGGATAAGGAGGCTTGGGTTAGACTCTGAAGCTCCATCAGTCTTAGCCTTCCCTTTCCAGGAAAGTGAATGATATATGGGCTTATCAAGTGTATAGGTTTCAAATGTTGCTTGCATATGCTCAGTAACATTTAAAACCACATCCACTTGACTCCTAGTGTCCAATGTTCCAAAAATGACTTTGGACATGGACTTAGGATAAGCCAGCTTTGTTGTGTCTATACCTCCTACTTCATGCAACTTATTATATAGATGATTTAAAATGCACTGAATAAAGCGAGGGTAGAAGATTTCATTACCTCTGCCACGTGGAGTTTTGCCTAACCCTTGAGCCAATTCTCGAGTGATGCTAGCTTCAACATTGATTTCTTGATTGTAGGCCAAGGAGTAGGCAAGCTTCACTGCAATGTGGCTAATTTGATCCCATCCTATCTTTCTGCACAGGAACACTTTCTGGAGAGCATCAAACATATATGACCCCTCCCTCCTAACATTCTTCTTGTTCAGCTTGGCCATCTCAATTGTATCAGCATACTTAATGAAATCCATAAAATCCACCATATGTTTGTCATCAGCTTCAGCATCATGATTTTCAGTTTTAAACCCAAAAGTCTCATTTACTTCTTTCTCCCCAAACTTCAATTCCTTGCCTCCAACCTTGCAATGTATCTCTATAAATGAAGTTCCATCCTCCTTGGCCATGACAGTACATGTTGTAGTCCTCCAGAAAGCTTCCAGTAGGTCAACATACATCAGGGGGGTTCATTGTGAGAGCTTGGCGAAGGTAGGATGTGTTCAAAAAGCGTACAAAACACTTGTACCTTGGGTTGGCTTCTATATCAGAAGGGATAGTTAGAAAGTTTGTTTCTTTGGGTATGACTAAGGGATTAGATGAAGCAGCTGTTTGAGATTTGGGGGCCATTTCTGAGTTTGAGATTGAAAAGAAAAGAAAAGATTTTGAATTAGGTTTAAGAATTGAGAGTAATTGACAAGATGAAAAGGGTAAAAGTGTTTGCAAAAGGTATTTATATGACTGAGACAGTGCGATATAGAGATATGAATGTGTACAGACTATTTCAATGTCGTGAAGTCTCAAAATAGCCTGTATCGCGAAGTCTTGCAAAGTATATCGCAAAGTCTGGAAAAGAACTATGTCGCAAAGTTTAGAGGGTAGGAGTATAGAGGAGACTTTGCGATATAGTATAAATACCTTGTCGAGAACTCTCGTTTGGAATTTCAAGCAATTTGTCAGACATATATCAAAATTTTGAAATAAAATCAATTTAATTCAAAATTCTGTCAATGTGCGAGGACTTGTCGATATAGTTATTCTGTGTCGCGAAGTCCACTAAGTAGATCGTAAACTCAAGAATTGAACTATATCGCGAAGTCTCACAACTTTGACAGTTTGCGATATAGGTCTGTTTACTTTGAACTAAGTCGTGAACTCCCAAAGTCACCTATATAGAGATGTTTTAAAATCTCACAACTCCACAAACAAATATGATTTTAAAAAATATGCAGTAGAATACTGAAATATTTATAAATCATATCTCATCTAATTTTCACTCCAATCAAAAAGTGCATTTAAAGACAGTGAAAATTTACTGTTGCAACAATTAACTATTATAATTACTTAGAACTACTAAATGAAGGATTGAGCATTCCAATTTCACTCACTAGTCTGTTGAAGACAGCTTCATTTAGAGGTTTAGTAAATATGTCAGCTAATTGTTTCTCAGTTGGAACATAAGAGACTGCTATAGTACCATTTGCAGCATGTTCCCTAATGAAATGGTACCTTATCTCAATATGCTTTGTAGTAAAATGATTAACATGATTGGAAACAATGGATATTGCACTAGTATTGTCACACATCAGAGGAATGTTTTCCAACACTAGTCCATAATCCATGAGTTGATTTCTAATCCAAAGCAATTGAGCACAACAGCTTCCAGCAGCAATATATCCAGCCTCAGCTGTAGATGTTGTTGTGGATTGTTGTTTCTTACTAAACCAGGATACTAACCTTTGGCCCAAGAATTGGCAGCTTCCTGAAGTACTCTTTCTGTCAATTCTACATCCAGCATAGTCAGAATCAGTGTAACCAACCAGGTTGAACCTAGTGCCCTTTGGATACCATAGGCCAAGATTAGGAGTTCCCTTCAGATACTTAAAAATTCTTTTGATTGCCATCATGTGTGATTCTTTGGGATCAAATTGAAACCTTGTACAAAGACATGTGGCAAACATGATATCTGGCCTGCTAGCTGTGAGATAAAGCAATGATCCAACCATGCCTCTATAAACCTTGATGTCAACTCTTTTTCCTCTTTTATCTTCATCAAGCTTGATTGCAGTTGACATTGGAGTTTTTGTAGGGGATGAATCTTCTAAACCGTATTTCTTCAAAAGATCTTTGACATACTTTGATTGATTTATGAAGATGACATCCTCCCTTTGATTTACTTGCAGACCTAAGAAGTAGATTAACTCTCCCATCATACTCATCTCATACTTGCTTTGCATCAGCTTGGAAAACCTTTGACACGGTTTTTCATTTGAAGAGCCAAAGATAATATCATCCACATAAATCTGAACTAGAATAATATCATTACCATGCTTCTTGAAGAATAGAGTTTTATCAATTGTCCCTCTTGTGAATTGATGCTCAAGAAGAAATTGAGAAAAGGTTTCATACCAGGCTCTAGGTGCCTGTTTGAGTCCATAGAGTGCCTTGAGCAATCTATACACAAAGTCTGGAAATTCTTCATTCTCAAAGTCAGGAGGTTGGGACACATATACTTCTTCAGCAAGATCACCGTTGAGAAAAGCACTTTTCATATCCATTTGATACACCTTTAAGTCTGAATGAGCTGCAAAGGCCAAAAATATTCTGATGACCTCCAGTCTAGCTACAGGTGCAAATGTCTCATCATAATCAATGCCTTCTTGTTGACAGTATCCTTTAGCAACCAACCTTGCTTTGTTTCTCACAACCACCTTCTTCATCCATTTTGTTCCTGAATACCCATTTGGTTTCAATGACATTCTTATCTTCAGGAGGTGGTACTAATTCCCAAACTTTGTTCTTCTAAAATTGATTCAATTCTTCCTGCATGGCAACAATCCAGTCAGAGTGCTTCAAAGCTTCTTCAATTACTTTTGGTTCTTCCTCTGACAAAAAGCAACTATAAAGACATGTATTCATTGTAGCTCTCATTGTTCTAACACCTTCATTAGGATCACCAATGATTTGTTCCCTAGTGTGGGCTCTGTCCCATTTTATTGTATGACCATGTTCATCTCTTTGGCTTGACTCAAGGTCATTTTGATCACCAGCATTGGAATTCTCTTCTTCTCCCCTTGTGTCGGTGTTCCCTTGCACAAGTGTTTGAGGGTGATCATCAACTTCACTTCTTTCATCATGTGGAACAGTTAGAACATGTGTCTCATCTTCACTTTCAGAATCTTCAAGATATCCTTGATTTTCAAATCTCAATGGCACACTATCTTTTTCACTTGTTCCAAGTCCAGGGAATTTCTTGTCATAAAAGGTAACATCCATGCTCTCCATCACTTTATGTTGCTCAGGTACAAACACTCTGTATGTTGTCCTTTCCAGAGAGTAACCAATGAAGATACCTTTAAATGCCTTTGCATCAAATTTTCCAACATGCTCAGTATCTTTCATCACAAAACACTTGCTTCCATATACATGAAGATGCTTGAAGGATGCTCTTTTTCCAGTCATCAAAGAGTAAGAAGTTTTTCCAGACCTCTTATTGATCAATGTTCTATTTTTCACATAGCATGTTGTGTTAACAGCATCAGCCCAAAAGCTAGTAGGTAGCTTTGCATCCAACATCATTGTTCTTGCAGCTTCAATGAGAGTTCTATTCTTTCTTTCTACCACTCCATTTTGCTGTGGAGTTCTAGGAGCTGAAAATTGTTGAGAGATGCCTTGTCTTTGCATAATTCATACAATGTGGCATTTCTAAATTCAGTTCCATTATCACTTCTCAAAGCAGCCACAGAGGAACCAGTGTTTTGTGTTTCTCTATCAACTCTCTTGATATGCTCTATATTGACTTGAGGGGCTTCATCCTTGGAAAATAAGAATTCCACCCAAGTGTATCTTGAATAATCATCCACCATAACTAGAGCATATTTCTTCTTGGAAAGGGACATTACATTTACAGGACCAAATAAGTCCATGTGAATTAACTGCAGAGGTTTTGAGTTTGAGTTGAGCAGTTTATTCTTGTGACTTGACCTTTTTATCTTCCCTCTTTGACATGCTTCACAAGCTCAATCTTGAACAAATTCCAAAGCAGGCTTGTCTCTGATGAGTTCTCTCTTTGCTAGAGAATTCATTGCCTTGACATTCAAGTGAGACGGTTTCTTGTGCCACAACCAAAATTCTTCATTTATGGCTTTTGTGTAGAAACAACAAATTTCATCCTTGTCTGCAGCCTTTAGATTAGCCACAAACAAGCTTCCTTTCTTTACACCAGTTAAAGCAACTTCACCACTTCCTCTTTTGGAGATTAGACATTGATCTTCAACAAATTCAACTTTGAATCCCCTATTGGTGAATTGTCCAATACTCAAGAGATTGTGCTGCAGTCCTTCAACAAATGCTACATCTTCAATTATGACATTTCCAGATTCAACACTGTCATATCCCATTGTATAACCAATTTTGTCATTTCCAAAGGTTACTGATGGGCCAGCCTTCTCCTCAAAATGTGATAGCATGGCTATATCACCAGTCATGTGACTTGAGCATCCACTGTCCAAAATCCATGTGACTCTTTTATTCCTGTTGCCCTGCATTCACAAAATGACTAAATTGTTTTTGGTACCCACACTTGGTAGGGTCCAGTTGATTTAGAAACATTTTTGTAATTGATTCTTCTATCATAATTAGCATTTTTCACCGTAGGAGACTTCACTGTATTGGAAGCTTTAGAGTTGACACTCTTAGGCTCACATGAAGTCTTTACCCTATCAACTTTGATTGGGGATCCTGTCATGTGAGTGTGCATATGTGTGTGTGATTCACATGAGTGTGCAGAGTCAAGTTTTTGCTTCAAAGATAAGCAATTAGCAATCACAGTCACATAGCATGTCATGCAGTTAGATTTACCACAGAAAGAATCATGGATATCATTCATGCCAACAAAATGGTTACTTAGATTATCCACTTCATTGTTAACAGATTTGTTACACTTATGAGTCAAATGATTAACAGATGAGCATTTTTGACATTGTTTCCTGGGAGCATTTGGCACATGAGCATAGTTGTTACTCTTGTTAACACCTACTTTTCCATTTCTGTTTTGTTTCGTTTTCTTAACAACTTCCTTAGTGACCTTAGGACTCTTGGTAAGGTTGTCTTTGGTTTCTTTCTGAGTGTTAGATTCAGGAAAGGAAGATGTGTCTTTAGCAGCCTCATCTTCTTCAAGTAACTGTTGTTTGATGACCATTGATTCTTCATCAAACTCAACAACACTCTTTTTGAAGATGGGCTCTTTGACACCAGACAAGATAGATGGGGCATTTTTGTTTACAAAAGATTCTTTTTCCTTGCCCTTAGCCTTCTTCCTTCCCTTGTCATTCTTATAATCAAAACCAATTCCAGCCTTAATGTTTTCAGTATGTTCCTCATGATAGGTTTGAACAATCTCAACAGAGTTTCTATAGCTTCTTATCTTTAATTCATTTTCAGCAATTTGTTCCCTAAGGGCTTTTTCTATTTGTTCAGCACAAACTACTTTGTTCTTAAGATACTCAACCTCCTGTTTCAAGCCATCAAGATTCACAACCATTAACTCAAGTTCCTCATTCTTTTCTGTAAGTTCAATATTCTTAGCAGTTAGCCTATCAATTTCTTCATTAGCAACTAACATACTTGTATGAATATTAAACATCTTTGTGCTCATATCCTCAACAGTTTGCTTATATTGAGAGGGAGACATTTCAAGAGAAGTAAAAATAGGTACCTGATTTGAAGAGTTAGAATCACCATCATCAGAATAAGCCATCAAGGCATAGTTTACATACTCCTGTTCTTCTTCTTCATCTGAATCATCCCAGCATTTTCCCTCTGTAATAAAAGCCTTGCCCTGCTGTTTCTTGAGTAGAGCTTCATACTTTACTTCAAGTTCTAAGTATGCTTTGTCCTTCTTGACTTGTTTGGGCTTCTTGCACTCTGTAGCAAAGTGTCCAAGTTCATTACAGTTGTAGCACCTTATCTTTGACCTATCCGCACTTCCAGTTTTGTATCCACCCTTTGCAGCACCAACAGTTCCTTTCCCTTTGTTGAAGTTGTTTGAACCACTTAATCCACCAGCTCCACTAGCATTAACCTTAGACTTAAATGGCTGCTTCCTTTTGAATCTTAAGTTAGGATACCTCCTAGCCATGTAAGCAAAAGATTTGTTCTCCATTTTATCCAGTTCATCTATGCTGTAGAAGTCATCTTCCTCAGGCAAGTCATAGGTGACTTGAGGTTCTTCAACAGTTTCCTCAACATCCAGCTCTTCAACCTTAGCTTGACTAACTTTCAAAACTTCCAACCTTTGGCTTACATTATCAGCAATGAGGGCACGTAATGTGTTGGCCATTATGTCTTGCTTTGCCTGAATGGATCTTTTCTGAAACAACTCCAGTTCATATGTTTTCAGCACACCATATAACATATCAAAGCCAATCTTAGTTAGATCTCTTTCCATGAGAGAAGAGATCATTGGCTCCAAATGACTTAGAAGAGTCAATAAGAACTTCTTGTTAAGCTCTTCAGTTTCATAGTCTTTGTCATAGAGCTTAAGATCATTTATCAACCTGTTGAACCTTTCAAACACTTCTGTGATGCCCTCTTTTGGCTGAGCCATGAAGGCTTCATACTGAGAGACAAAAATATGTTTCTTGTTTTTTCTTACTTCAGGAGTTCCTTCACATAGCACTTCAATGAGATCCCACATCTTCTTAGCACTACTACAATGAGCAATAGTGCCATACATGTTAAGATCCATAGATTCACAAATAATGAGTTGGAGATTTCCATCTAGAGCAACTTTCTCTTTTTCAGGATCAGTGTATTTGAAAGAATCTTTAGTCTCATAACGTTGTGGTATTTTCTCAGTACCGACAGTTGTTTCAGTAATCTCAATCATTGGAATGAAGGGACCATGTTTTAGGATGTCTAAATACATGGGGTTTGAAACTTTGATGAACAACAACATCTTCTTCTTCCATAGATTGTAGTGTTCCTTGTCAAAGGGAAGAATCTTGATACTGCTTAGTTTTTGTGAACTCATTCTTGATCTTTTACTTTTTGTATTTCAATAGCCTGCTCTGATACCACTTGTTAGATATGAATATCACTGGTAAACTAGAAAGAGGGGGGTGAATGGATAGTTTGAATATTTTTTGATTCTTGAAAGCTAAGAACTGTATTAGATTGTGTATGTATGAAAATTCAGAAATAAAATGAACAGAACACACAATCACTTTAATCTACTTTGTATAAAGTAAATCAAATACTACAGCTTCCAAAATTTAACAAGTGAAATTCTGGCTTCTAAAACAAGAACAGTGTTTTCTTGTTTTCTTACAGAGAAAAGAGTGCTTGAATAATTCTATGTGTATCTCTCTTACATCTAACTATAGGGTGTGCACAATATATATATAATTCCTATACAAACTGGTACACACACCTATTTACACAGTTACCCCTAATTGTAACTCCAACTTGTCTTTCCATAAGAGGTTAACTGTGTCAGGAAGGACCACTTGCTTTCTGTCGTCCTTTCCATTATCTATAGTTGCTTGTCTCTACTCTTTCTCTCCAAGTTTTGCTGTAGATTTGCCATCTGTCTTTGGACCACTTAACCGTAATAGATGCTTCAGTATTTGTCTCCATGAACTCTGATACTGTACCTTGATTTGTCTTATTGTAAATCGCCTAAGTGTTAATATCGTGAACTCCAGTATACTCCTTATCTTGTGACTTGTCGACATAGAGCATTTCTGACTTTGCTATATGAGGACTTTGCTATATGAGTATTTTAGGAGTATGTGATATGGCATATTTCAGACTTCACGATATAGCCTTTGAGGACTTCACGATCTAGTACATTTCAGACTATGCGATCTCAACATTTCACGACATGTGCCTTGAGGACTTCACGACATAGCTCATTCTGACTTCACGATATAGGGACTTAGACAAATTTCTGCAACTTATTTCTTCAAGGCCTTATTCACTTTTATCCTGCTGCATGAACAATTTGAACTTCTTCCAGGACAATTATTTCATGGCCTATATACATTCTAGGTGCAAGAAACTTACTAAGCTCATTATAAACTTGAGCATACAGAATAAAGCTAAGTACATGAAAACAAGACAAGTACAATAGAGACATATACTATACCCCAGTGATGAAATTCACTAGGTCATGTAAAGTGACATAGTCACAAGGTGTAGGCTTGTTAATAGTGGTATTCAAACATGCCTTGGGCCTAACAGTCTTTGGCCTTGGTTGACATGCCACCAATGAGACACTCCACAAAGTATGCTTCAGTCAGGAATAACATCTGTTCCTTAAGTTGCTCTTGGTATTTCTCAAACTGTTCTAGATACACTTCCATAGTAGAGTGTTGTTGGAGTTGTTTAAAGTTTTCATGTAAGAGTTCTTGCTCCCAAGCTCCAAACCTAGCCACCATCAGCTTACAAAATTATGGCCATTGTAACAGTACACCAGGTCTTGCCACTATCTGAGTCTGAAACCAACTCCTGGTACTTCCTTGTAAGTGAAGTCCTGCTACTGCTACTTTTTTATTATCTTCCACCTTGAACACTAGGAAATATTGCTCACAATCTTGTATCCACTCCGACACTCCAGCTCCTTCCACAAATTTAAGAAAATTGAGCTTTAGATGCTGCAATGATTCACCTCCTATTTCTTTTTTACATCCTAATCTTGTTCGGACACTGTGAGTCTTCTTCTTTTTTGCTTGCTTCACTTGCAGCAAGTTCAACTGTTGAGCTGCTTCCTTTAATGACTCATCCAACTCTTGAAATCTCTTATCAACTGTTTCTTGATAGTTTATAATCTGTTGGTGTAGTGATGATACAGGTACTTCACAATTTAGTTCTATACTTGCTTCCATTCTTATTCTCTCCACCACTAATAACTCCAGTTGTCAGAAACAATTTAACAAACACCTTCCGTGCATACACTTTTTGATTGAATCTTTCCTCAAAAATCCACACTACTTCACTCACAATATCACTTTAAGGACACACAAAACACAGATCACACCAACTCAGTGATTATCAATGTTACAACTAACTTCAAATCAATGAATCAACCAATCTACGACTAACAAACTCCTTCTTTTGTGATTTTCTGGTAATGAAACAGTAGAACTATAGAAATCTAATATAAATGAACTGAACTCAACAGAATCACACTCAAAACTTCACAAACAAGCTTCATCATTGTCGATCTATGAAGAACAGTTAAGAACAGAGTACCTTTACTGAATTCTACAAAGCTGGATACTTAAAACTGCGATTACTGTGATGTTTGAACCGCTCAACTCATCTTCACCAGCTAAACACAACCGAAGCAGTGGTTGGATCAATTTAATGGCTCGGATACCAATTTGTCAGGAATCAATTAGTTCCTGAGCTCTTTTGTGACTTTTTTTGTGTTTTCTGTTTTAATCAAGTAAAATACAGCTAGATATAGGAGATAACTAGCTAATCAGAGAGATGTAGATGAGAAATGAGAGAGATAGACATAGTTGAGAGATCAGATAGATAGAATTTGAGATGAGAGAGAAATAACCTAGAGAGAGAAAGAGTTGAGAAGTTAGTTATAGAGAGAGAAAGAGAGAGACTTGTGGAATAAGTTCCTTTTCATATATTTCAGATAATCCCAAATGAAAATACACCACAGTATTTATAATAGTCTAGATACAACACTTTAAACATGAAAGACTCAAATACCCCTTTAATGACATTTACTCCTACTACATATATAGTTATACTCAGACTCTTCCCCTAACACTATGTTATATATTGACAATTTTCAAAAATATTTATTTATTTTATACTCAAATGTTCAATTTGATAAAGTTCCGTCATCAAAAACCATATTATTATATACTCAAAGGTTCAATTTGATAAAGTTTCTATCACATCATCGAAAATCATATTAATATTTTAACAATTAAATACAATCATGTGATTATTATCGTATAGATATTTATCCAAATTTTATGAAATTTAATCAAGTTATAAAATATCTGGTTAATGTAATTGATATGCCATATTACAAAAATACTATTAAAATATGAGATAAAATCAAAATATTATCTTTTTTCAAATTTTTAATTACAAAATTATCTCAATATATAAACAATTTCGTGCGAGAAATTATTGCAATGCACGTGCCTCGCACGAGCTTTTATGCTAGTTAATATTTATATTTCATTACACTTTGTTGCACTCTGTTAATTTAATAATTTAGAAGTAAAATGTATTTATTGTACTCGCAGTTTACTCAACACATGATTTGCAATACTCTGATTCAAAACTTAGAGTAAAATGCAAGCACAAAATGCACTTTAGAGTAAAATACGAGTACACAAAGTATACTTTACCCCTAAAATTACGTAGTTAACTCAAATTAACAAAATGCAACAAAATGTAATGAAATACAAAAATTAATATTTTAAATACTCAATTTTAAATATAGTATTGCAAGTGATGTTTTGAGTAAAGTCCAAATACAGTACAATTTACGGGCAAAACTATATCATAAAGGGAAAGATTGGCCCTAAGAAGCTTTTAGTTTTTAATAAATCCCGATAAGCATTTCTTATTGGCAGAGCAAGTTGATAATCAAATTAAACTTTGGGAAGTCCTATTTTGTTACTATCCATTCCATGTGAACTTCAAAAAATAAACTCACTATTTCTCCAGCATTAAAGTTACTTTCAGGCAATCCTCACTAGAAATCTATCAAGCTGGGAACTAAAACCTAATAGTGCAGCCTCATGTACATAAGCAGCATGCTGCTATCCTATAGGTCATCAACAAATCAACACCAAAGAATTTGTAAAGCTTGCCTGGTAATCATGCTTCTCCATTTCTCATCTCAATGCCTCGACATTGAGAACAACTTTTAAGATAAATATTCATTGTGGACGGCCTCATGTAACACTAAGTTCAGAAATGGCTCATCAAAAAGCAGCAGAAAGATTTAAAAACATTGAATTGGGGGGGGGGGGGGGGGGGGGGGGGGGGAGATGAAGATAAAAGTTAAAAGCATTTACAGTAACTACGATTATAAAGTTGCTATCTTTTTACATGATACTAATGAGCTCAGCATGTACAGTTCAGCCAACCATGATCGAAAACACATCTCGATGAGGCTTTCAGATGCCACATAAGAGGGGAGAAAAAAGCAACCAACTATACCCATTACAACCTCTTCAATCAAAATCTTTTATGTACTGGCTAAACTACACAGGAACCGGATCATAGAGGCCCCAACTCGAACTCCCCGGCTAAACATACCCATATATGAAGGAAAAGATAAGAAAGGAGGAAGAGAGCTCAAAAGGTTCTGAAACAACAAGCAAGCAGGATCTATAAGAAACTTTCCCGCCCAACCCAAGTCAGCAAGATAATTGCCTAATAGGGTAACCATCAACCAGTATCTATATAGGAAAAAGCAAAGTACAACACTTATGTCAAGTTTTGCCAACTCTTCGACAAATATATTCCTATACCCTTTTTATCAGTGCCTGAGAATCCTGTTGTTGAGTTCAACCCAAATGCTCTCTTGGTGGTTCACATCTCAGTTTAATTGTATATTTTGATTGCCTTTTCGTATGTGTGACGATTCTGCACAAAGATTTAAAATATACGAGTAAGCTTTTAAAATACCCAACTAACAACGGATTTATTCAATTATTTACTGTACTCTTACTGTAGTTTTGTGCATTTACAAAACATGACTATCATTATTGGTGGTGACTGGTGATACAAATAAGATATCTTCATATGTAAGCTGGCCAACATGATACATTGATACTTCACCTGATTTGCTGTGAAAGCCCTTTTAGGAGTAGTATCAGAATGCTCCAGCCCCAGATATTGCTCCCAAGCACCATACACATCCTTTTTCTATCAAGTCCAATTTTAACATAATGCAAAAGGTATAAATATACAAAATTTGTTTGGATAATGAAATTCTTCTGAATAAAGAAATAGAATGCACCTGGAAACGACTGCATACTATATCTGTGTCTAGCAGATACTCTGGCCTACCCAACGATAAAAATGCAAATCTCCACTGTTTCCCCAGAGCAAGTTCCGGAAACAAAACAGAAAAAAAACTACATTGGACAATCTAATACAAAATTATGAAGCACGGTAACAAACAAACTGCAGGGGAAGCCATCATCAACCGTCATATTTTATGATCAAACAGAACAAGATCATACCTTAGAGAACTCCTCGTCTGACACCTGCAATTTTTTTTGAACCCGCACCTTAACTTCTGCCAAAGTTTCGCCTTCATGGATGACCAAGAAAAAAGGCTCCCCAAAATTTTGAATTTGCTGTAAAACAAAAGCTCTGTACTCATATATTGTTCCCGTGGTTCTAATCAACCCATAATTTTTTGCACAAATATGTCATTTAAATGACATCAACCGATAAACATATTATCTGATTTCGGCAGCCTTACCATTTGGTTCTGCACAGCAGAATCTTTAGTGAAGTGATAAACATGAATTAAGCGATCATGTGGTCCAAGATTCTTCTCTTCTTCCGGAATCTAAGTCATAAAAACAATATTGTAAATAAAACACAATTCATACATTGCATAACATGGCCGATGGCTTCAAACTTAACAGGGGCCAAGTTCTATGGACCACATCAATAAACCTTATAGGCACTTCAATAACACAAGATTAAATAAAGGACGAAAGGTACTTGCCTCTTCTGCTCGCAATGTCCAGTACTGATCATTTATATTCTCAATTTTCTCGTTTAGAGGAAAGATCTGGGGGGAAGATTAGGAAAAAACAAAGTAAAACTACAGTACTGACCAAGATAATAGCTATCATAAAATACTTTCAATATGACAAATTGCAGAGATTGGTAAAAGCAATGTGCCAGACAGGCTAAGGACCGCGGATCCATGGGTTGGTCGGGTCCTGCGGCCTATAACTTTTTTTTCCTTGAAATAGTAAATTGCAAAATTTCGTCTCTCATACATGTCCCCACTAGGTCTTGAACTCGAAACTTGTTAGTACCAGAAAGAAAGGCGTGCTATAATACAACTTCCTCTTCAAAGTTTATAGAATCTTAGCAAATAAAAAGGAAAAAGTTCATATAAGATTTTGGCTCCATGAACCATAATCCTGGCTCCACCAGTAGGCTGGGCATGATGTATCCAACAAAAGTAACTTACGTGAGAGCTAAATGAAGGTAATATGAAGTGTGCTATTCAATGGTAAAACATTTAGAGAACACAGGAATAGTAGGAAATTTCATGGCCATGCAAAGTTTCAAAACATTATAAAAAATTATATTTTCTCAGCATTTCGTTTGTAATATGTTCTCAACACCAGTTCTTTCAAATTCCACTCAAAAAATTATACCTTGTAGATCTTGTGATAGAACACCTCAAGTAGTCTCAGTTCTGCACTGGGATGAGACAGTTCCACCTGTAACAAGAAGCAAATAAGTGTTTGTATAGACACGTGCGTGTGTGCACACATGCGGGGACCTTGTCCATTACAAAAGTTTGCAATGGATTCCTACAATGTTCGGAGTAAGACTGGATAACCCAAATTAAAACATTCATTAAACTTTCCATGAAAATTTAATGAAGGGGTGGAAATTTCTGCAGAATGCCATTATTACGGTGCCATAGCATCGTGTATATGACTGCCAGTGCTATGCTATAACGCATTTGTATAGGGATGGCAATCACCACTTATACATTTTCCAAACACACACACACACACGTATAGAAACGAAAAAGCTTCACATTTATCAATGTTCAACTATGCCATGCATAAATTTAAATAAATACATATAGCTATCATTGACAGATCCTGATATAATAAAAATAGAATGTTAAATATATCAGTTTCCAAATGGTTTAATAACATAATTAAATGTCAAAACTATAAGATTGCGCAATATTTAATTATAAGTATCATTATAAAATATACTTTCTCAATGTTCACAATTATTAGTTGCAGATTATACAATTAGAAATTATATATAACCACTGGTTAAAATGAGAAGAAAGAAGAGGGAAGAGTAAGAAAAAACACGAGTAGAAAAATAAATAAAAACAAAATGAACAGTAGGAAGAATAGAGAAAAAGAAGAAACCAAAAAAAAAGCTGTCAGGGGAATATGTGCGCTACTCAAGTTGCTTATGGAGTCGTCTCTAATTTACGAAGTGAAGTGGGGCATTTTATTTTAACTCATCTCAAATAGGATGGTGTAACCACAGAAACCACAAAGCGGCTGAAGGTTCCTACAGTAGCGTTTGACCAAATTGCCCATTCTTTTAAATGAAATTACCTTCCAAAATATATCAAATCACAAAAGAAAACATATCGATCTAATTAATATCAACCCACATAGCTTTGGCATCAATTTGTTGCAAACGGTGGTTTATAATATATAATAGTGAGACAAATTTATCAAACTGTATTGAACTATCCTCCCAAACAAATTTCTCCTCATACCACAACATAAATGATTTAATCTGGGTCGTCATTACTTGTTCTGGATGACTCAGATTATGCTTGCCGTGTAAGGGTTACCACCTCCCTCCACATATAAATGCATGTTTATTATATTTTAGGCAACAAAAGCAATAACTAGAGCACATATTAATGATCAGCAGGACACTTTTATTAAAAATGATATCCAACCAATTTATGACAGAAGTATGCCAGGGATAGAGCTAATTGATTTTTTTGTGCACATTTCGATCTTCTATATCCGAGCTTTGCAAAAATGTACCTTTGTCTTGATTTCATTGAGCACATCTTCAACTGTGCTCTGTTTAGGCAATCGAATGTTGTGGATATCCGGCTGCAACATGTAGTAGATAGACATCACAAAATCAGAAAAAGTTTGATGCAAGTTAAGAGTGAAGATAGCTGGACAAAAGCAAGTAAACCTGTTTTAGGCACACCTCATTCTCAGATGCCCGATAGAAGGCAACTTTAAGAGTTTTAAGACACTGCAGCTCTGGCAAAGGAATATCCAGCACTTCATAATACAATATATCAGATATCTGCACAGGAAATATCAATAACAAATAATATTAGATACTTACTGAAACTGGCTATTTCTAGTTTTTCTTTTAATCACTAATTATTTATGTAAAAAGTAATTTTGGATATTGGTATACAAAACTTATTTGAAATCATGAATTTAGCGAGGCAGGTTCATGACATCCACCTGATTATAGTGTACCAGCATGTCTAACAAATGCTCTGCTGCCCGGTATTTAATAGGATGGGGTTTAGGTTGCTGAGAATAACAGTTGTGAGGAGTAAGCCTGATTTTTGAAGGATCTTCAACACTAAGTTTCTGCGCCACTCTTTCAACCACATCATCATAAGTATGCAACTTGGACCTTAAGATTAAAAAAGGCAGAAAAACATTTAACTACTTAATTACTGTAAATTGAGATTCCTAACAGAACATGCTGTATACATATTGCTTGTACTAGAGTACCCACAATTCTAGAGAGAAATCATCCTCCTTGGGCCTCTCCAGTGATCGCATATGAACAATCTGGAAAGATTAAGCAGCATCAGGTGAGGGAAAACTAGCAAACACATGAGACGGCTAACAAATTCTAAAACAAACTGCCCAGGGAATCTATTATATCAAAGGTGTAGAACAAGAAAAAAAAAATCTTGATTTAACTCTTTGAGAGATATCAAAGGTGTGAAAAATGTATGTATACATATATATATTTGGATCGTGATTGATACTCGATCTGAACAATAGAGCATAATTTTCTTGCCTACGGTACAAGTAGGAGACAAAAATTGAACTAAGAAAAACAAAATATCACAACTTTGAGATGTCTGTATTTAGTTATGAAAGGGCAGATCAAAGACAAGTATAGCAGGGTCAATTTTCAAGGCAATCCTGCTCCCAAGTTCTAATAAGAAGGGGAAGGAAGTTAGAGGAGGTAAAAATACCTTTACTTCATTGCCACACTTCTGCCATAGAAGTGGGATGAAAGGGATGTTAAGTTAATGAATATTTATGGGTCGCTTTTATTATTCTGGTGTTCAGTTGAGAAATCAGATCCAAAATGGATACAAAAACTTTTGTGAGCATTACACACTCAAATACTAGTCTATCAGTTTTTCCTAATAATAGTGGTAACAATTTCGGCTGCTAGTCGGAATCCGCAAATGCATATGTTCTTTCCTCTACCTGGTCATTTAGGGGCCTCGTTTCCTTGTTCAATTGCAGCTTAAGGACAGCTTTTCACGTATTACCATGTTCGATAGCTATAGCATCATTACTTGTTTAAATGTTTCTAAATCTTAATGGTGATTTATCAAACAAAAGGAGAAATTTATACAAAGAAACAGGAAAACCTATCATGCAACTTCCCTACTGTTGTTCCTTTGTGATATAAACACAGGTTTATAACTAGCACACTGGAAGTAAATAAAAATTAATATATATCTGCAGCCAACAGTAAAAGGTAAGGACTCCCATCAAGTATAATCTACCTGTCGATTCTTCACATATTCAAGATAAGAAGGAACATCAGGATATCGGTATTCTTCTTCACTTTGAAGATTAGGAATTTTTTGAAAGCAAATTATATCCCCATCTTCAATCTGCACATTCAATTTAAACAATAAATAAACAATTAAAAAAAAGGGAAAGAACAATTTTGATCAGGATCACCCTATGTAGCAGGGATTCTTCACTTTGGTGAAGAGTCGCGTAGGGGGTGCGTACGCAGTGCGGGAGTGCGCGGGGTGCGCACGGAGTGCGCCACGTGGCGTATCCACGTATAACAGTGACGAAATTTCAGGGGGTGCGGGAGGGGGCGCGGGATGGGGTGCGGGAGGGGCAGAAAAGGCATTTTACAGGGATAAAAAACAACAGAAGAAATAAAAGAACGGTACTTAAATTACCAATTAAACATTTGCCCCAAATTCAAGTGACCTAATTGGATGAGAGCTGAGAGCTCAACGAACTGTGTATATGTGTGTATAGCTTTATGTATATATGGGATTAAGTGGATTGTGGATATATATTTGTAGTTGTTTGGGCTAATTGGGCCAATTTTCTCTCTACTGCTACAGTAGAGCTACTGTAGTACTGTTGCTTCTTAATTTTTATTTTTTTTGTTGTTTGTTTTTAATATAAACATGAGACATTATTTATATATTTATGTTAAGTGATTTCCACCCATTTATTACAACATTTACCTGTGTTATCAAAAAATTGAGAAAAAATTGAGTTTACTTGCGTTCTTTTATTAATTGATGGTAATTGATTTGTGTAGGTATTATAGTTATGCTTGGTTTTATTTGAATGTTACTCTTTGTGTTGTTAATTAATTACATAAAATATATATAGATATTATTTATTTTTATTATTATTTATTTTTGCCGTATCCCCGCGCACCCCCATATTTTTGAATTTGCCGAAGTGCCGTATCCCCATACCGCGCACCCGCACCCATGCTTCATAGGGATCACCACGTCAAAAAACTGCTCTCAAAAGCACAAACTACAATAAAATGAAATATACCTGGCTCATTCGAAATGAAGCTCTCATGTCAAGGCGGTCACACATAACACAAGGCTCAAATTTAACTTCCTGAACCAAATACATAATAACATAAATATAATATAAATGACTAGTATAACATAAATGCTGCACAAGGAAAAGAATTATATAGGCCAGTACTACCAAGACTACAGAGGAAACACTAAAAGAAAGGAATTACAAATAGCATAATATTCAAAGATATCAAAATCATTAGGCACCAATTTACCTCAATAAGTAATAATAAGATATTGTCCAAAAATAGCTGAAGAACAAACCTCGTATAGTTCAATCTCTTCATCAGTATCAAAACCAGCTAATTCATTTAATCTTTTCAGGATATCGACTGGCTTTCCTGTACTCTTCACATAAAGCCGACCAACATATCTGAGTGAACAAAACAGACCAATAAACATGTCAACACTATCATAATTAACGAGGAAACAAGTAGACAATAATTCTCCCTCCCACTCTTCATAGGTCATGTGCCATTTACAATTCAATAGCAACCGTGGAAATGAATAATTGAAACAAAAAACGCCAATCACTAACAAAATTCTCTAGCATGAAGTCACAAGCTCCATAACAGGTTTCACAAAATAACATCAGAATACAAGGTCCTCTTCGCCCTTGGACATGAAAAAATCACTGCACCATTATTCGAAAGATGGCGACACTTCTTGACCAATTATGAAATTGCAGGATTACACCGGTCCATATATATTTCGATATACTCATAAGTTCACGAGTGACAATATGCAATGCAAGTATGCAGCAACAATAAATATCAGCCTGTTAAGTAGACATATAACCATATCTTTAATTTGTTCAGCGGACTCATAAGGTGTGAGAAAGGAGGCCTACACCTTTGCAGAACAAAGAGTATGTCACAGAAAACGCACCGCACACATGATGAAAGAGGGCAATGGGAAATCTAGAAAAAAACGGAAAACAACGGAGCTATCTGCTAGGGCTTCATAAAAGTTGCATTTTAATTACCTAAGCTCTTCTCTCTTAGGATCATAAAGCTTAAAGAAAAGAAGTATATCGTCCTTAGTCTTGTCAGGTGGTGGTAAAGGGCGCATGTCCTGCAAAATTAATGTGTAACAACAGGCCTAGGAAAAAAGAAACATAACAAAAGGTGGAATATATCAGGAGTAAAGTTATCTTGTCATGCTTAATACAACAATATACCTGCCCTCGTTCGACTTCTAGAAACAACTTCAGATCTGCATTGTGCAACTTAGTAGAAGCCTCCCTCAACTGTCCGACCTGGCATTTGCTCAAGTCATTAGGCACAAAGCCACACAATTTCGTGGAATGTAGGATCTCCATGCAGCTTATTCCAAATGTCAAATAATTAAAAAACGGGGGGGGATGAAACAAATAATAAAACTGGGCATAGTGACTTTGTTGGATTAAAAGAAAGTTTCCGGATTTAATTATTATTTATTATATAGATATTAAAACCTTAAACAAATAGAGTTTACCTTGCTGGACCAATTGAAAGAACACTTTTACCAAATATATATCAAATATACATAGTCTTCTGTTTCTAAATCTTTGAATTCGTTTCAAAATGCTCAAACATTAACACCAACTTTGTACTACATTAGTATTAGTAAAAAACTAAGTCATCCGAGTAACAGAAAATCTAATATGTGATTTAGGATAAGGATACTAGGAAGAATCATAATAAAGCTTGTATACAGCTCCCTTGCATACCGATTTCTAGGCTATGTGGCAAGCAATGTACTCAAATTAGTTAAAAAGTATCTAAGAAATCTAAATTTATATATAGTTATATCACATTCCAACCAACGTACACTAGACACCACAACAAACCATAGGGAATAAGAAGATGCAAAATAAACTAAGACAAGCCTGTTTGATTCTCAACCTAGCACCCTCTGCTATAATAAAACTGGGCTTAGTGACTTTGTTGGATTAAAAGAAAGTTTCCGGATTTAATTATTATTTATTATATAGATATTAAAACCTTAAACAAATAGAGTTTACCTTGCTGGACCAATTGAAAGAACACTTTTACCAAATATATATCAAATATACATAGTCTTCTGTTTCTAAATCTTTGAATTCGTTTCAAAATGCTCAAACATTAACACCAACTTTGTACTACATTAGTATTAGTAAAAAACTAAGTCATCCGAGTAACAGAAAATCTAATATGTGATTTAGGATAAGGATACTAGGAAGAATCATAATAAAGCTTGTATACAGCTCCCTTGCATACCGATTTCTAGGCTATGTGGCAAGCAATGTACTCAAATTAGTTAAAAAGTATCTAAGAAATCTAAATTTATATATAGTTATATCACATTCCAACCAACGTACACTAGACACCACAACAAACCATAGGGAATAAGAAGATGCAAAATAAACTAAGACAGACCTGTTTGATTCTCAACCAAGCACCCTCTGCTATAATAAAACTGGGCTTAGTGACTTTGTTGGATTAAAAGAAAGTTTCCGGATTTAATTATTATTTATTATATAGATATTAAAACCTTAAACAAATAGAGTTTACCTTGCTGGACCAATTGAAAGAACACTTTTACCAAATATATATCAAATATACATAGTCTTCTGTTTCTAAATCTTTGAATTCGTTTCAAAATGCTCAAACATTAACACCAACTTTGTACTACATTAGTATTAGTAAAAAACTAAGTCATCCGAGTAACAGAAAATCTAATATGTGATTTAGGATAAGGATACTAGGAAGAATCATAATAAAGCTTGTATACAGCTCCCTTGCATACCGATTTCTAGGCTATGTGGCAAGCAATGTACTCAAATTAGTTAAAAAGTATCTAAGAAATCTAAATTTATATATAGTTATATCACATTCCAACCAACGTACACTAGACACCACAACAAACCATAGGGAATAAGAAGATGCAAAATAAACTAAGACAAGCCTGTTTGATTCTCAACCTAGCACCCTCTGCTATAATAAAACTGGGCTTAGTGACTTTGTTGGATTAAAAGAAAGTTTCCGGATTTAATTATTATTTATTATATAGATATTAAAACCTTAAACAAATAGAGTTTACCTTGCTGGACCAATTGAAAGAACACTTTTACCAAATATATATCAAATATACATAGTCTTTTGTTTCTAAATCTTTGAATTCGTTTCAAAATGCTCAAACATTAACACCAACTTTGTACTACATTAGTATTAGTAAAAAACTAAGTCATCCGAGTAACAGAAAATCTAATATGTGATTTAGGATAAGGATACTAGGAAGAATCATAATAAAGCTTGTATACAGCTCCCTTGCATACCGATTTCTAGGCTATGTGGCAAGCAATGTACTCAAATTAGTTAAAAAGTATCTAAGAAATCTAAATTTATATATAGTTATATCACATTCCAACCAACGTACACTAGACACCACAACAAACCATAGGGAATAAGAAGATGCAAAATAAACTAAGACAAGCCTGTTTGATTCTCAACCTAGCACCCTCTGCTATAATAAAACTGGGCTTAGTGACTTTGTTGGATTAAAAGAAAGTTTCCGGATTTAATTATTATTTATTATATAGATATTAAAACCTTAAACAAATAGAGTTTACCTTGCTGGACCAATTGAAAGAACACTTTTACCAAATATATATCAAATATACATAGTCTTCTGTTTCTAAATCTTTGAATTCGTTTCAAAATGCTCAAACATTAACACCAACTTTGTACTACATTAGTATTAGTAAAAAACTAAGTCATCCGAGTAACAGAAAATCTAATATGTGATTTAGGATAAGGATACTAGGAAGAATCATAATAAAGCTTGTATACAGCTCCCTTGCATACCGATTTCTAGGCTATGTGGCAAGCAATGTACTCAAATTAGTTAAAAAGTATCTAAGAAATCTAAATTTATATATAGTTATATCACATTCCAACCAACGTACACTAGACACCACAACAAACCATAGGGAATAAGAAGATGCAAAATAAACTAAGACAAGCCTGTTTGATTCTCAACCTAGCACCCTCTGCTATAATAAAACTGGGCTTAGTGACTTTGTTGGATTAAAAGAAAGTTTCCGGATTTAATTATTATTTATTGTATAGATATTAAAACCTTAAACAAATAGAGTTTACCTTGCTGGACCAATTGAAAGAACACTTTTACCAAATATATATCAAATATACATAGTCTTCTGTTTCTAAATCTTTGAATTCGTTTCAAAATGCTCAAACATTAACACCAACTTTGTACTACATTAGTATTAGTAAAAAACTAAGTCATCCGAGTAACAGAAAATCTAATATGTGATTTAGGATAAGGATACTAGGAAGAATCATAATAAAGCTTGTATACAGCTCCCTTGCATACCGATTTCTAGGCTATGTGGCAAGCAATGTACTCAAATTAGTTAAAAAGTATCTAAGAAATCTAAATTTATATATAGTTATATCACATTCCAACCAACGTACACTAGACACCACAACAAACCATAGGGAATAAGAAGATGCAAAATAAACTAAGACAAGCCTGTTTGATTCTCAACCTAGCACCCTCTGCTATAATAAAACTGGGCTTAGTGACTTTGTTGGATTAAAAGAAAGTTTCCGGATTTAATTATTATTTATTATATAGATATTAAAACCTTAAACAAATAGAGTTTACCTTGCTGGACCAATTGAAAGAACACTTTTACCAAATATATATCAAATATACATAGTCTTCTGTTTCTAAATCTTTGAATTCGTTTCAAAATGCTCAAACATTAACACCAACTTTGTACTACATTAGTATTAGTAAAAAACTAAGTCATCCGAGTAACAGAAAATCTAATATGTGATTTAGGATAAGGATACTAGGAAGAATCATAATAAAGCTTGTATACAGCTCCCTTGCATACCGATTTCTAGGCTATGTGGCAAGCAATGTACTCAAATTAGTTAAAAAGTATCTAAGAAATCTAAATTTATATATAGTTATATCACATTCCAACCAACGTACACTAGACACCACAACAAACCATAGGGAATAAGAAGATGCAAAATAAACTAAGACAAGCCTGTTTGATTCTCAACCTAGCACCCTCTGCTATAATAAAACTGGGCTTAGTGACTTTGTTGGATTAAAAGAAAGTTTCCGGATTTAATTATTATTTATTATATAGATATTAAAACCTTAAACAAATAGAGTTTACCTTGCTGGACCAATTGAAAGAACACTTTTACCAAATATATATCAAATATACATAGTCTTCTGTTTCTAAATCTTTGAATTCGTTTCAAAATGCTCAAACATTAACACCAACTTTGTACTACATTAGTATTAGTAAAAAACTAAGTCATCCGAGTAACAGAAAATCTAATATGTGATTTAGGATAAGGATACTAGGAAGAATCATAATAAAGCTTGTATACAGCTCCCTTGCATACCGATTTCTAGGCTATGTGGCAAGCAATGTACTCAAATTAGTTAAAAAGTATCTAAGAAATCTAAATTTATATATAGTTATATCACATTCCAACCAACGTACACTAGACACCACAACAAACCATAGGGAATAAGAAGATGCAAAATAAACTAAGACAAGCCTGTTTGATTCTCAACCTAGCACCCTCTGCTATAATAAAACTGGGCTTAGTGACTTTGTTGGATTAAAAGAAAGTTTCCGGATTTAATTATTATTTATTATATAGATATTAAAACCTTAAACAAATAGAGTTTACCTTGCTGGACCAATTGAAAGAACACTTTTACCAAATATATATCAAATATACATAGTCTTCTGTTTCTAAATCTTTGAATTCGTTTCAAAATGCTCAAACATTAACACCAACTTTGTACTACATTAGTATTAGTAAAAAACTAAGTCATCCGAGTAACAGAAAATCTAATATGTGATTTAGGATAAGGATACTAGGAAGAATCATAATAAAGCTTGTATACAGCTCCCTTGCATACCGATTTCTAGGCTATGTGGCAAGCAATGTACTCAAATTAGTTAAAAAGTATCTAAGAAATCTAAATTTATATATAGTTATATCACATTCCAACCAACGTACACTAGACACCACAACAAACCATAGGGAATAAGAAGATGCAAAATAAACTAAGACAAGCCTGTTTGATTCTCAACCTAGCACCCTCTGCTATAATAAAACTGGGCTTAGTGACTTTGTTGGATTAAAAGAAAGTTTCCGGATTTAATTATTATTTATTATATAGATATTAAAACCTTAAACAAATAGAGTTTACCTTGCTGGACCAATTGAAAGAACACTTTTACCAAATATATATCAAATATACATAGTCTTCTGTTTCTAAATCTTTGAATTCGTTTCAAAATGCTCAAACATTAACACCAACTTTGTACTACATTAGTATTAGTAAAAAACTAAGTCATCCGAGTAACAGAAAATCTAATATGTGATTTAGGATAAGGATACTAGGAAGAATCATAATAAAGCTTGTATACAGCTCCCTTGCATACCGATTTCTAGGCTATGTGGCAAGCAATGTACTCAAATTAGTTAAAAAGTATCTAAGAAATCTAAATTTATATATAGTTATATCACATTCCAACCAACGTACACTAGACACCACAACAAACCATAGGGAATAAGAAGATGCAAAATAAACTAAGACAAGCCTGTTTGATTCTCAACCTAGCACCCTCTGCTATAATAAAACTGGGCTTAGTGACTTTGTTGGATTAAAAGAAAGTTTCCGGATTTAATTATTATTTATTATATGGATATTAAAACCTTAAACAAATAGAGTTTACCTTGCTGGACCAATTGAAAGAACACTTTTACCAAATATATATCAAATATACATAGTCTTCTGTTTCTAAATCTTTGAATTCGTTTCAAAATGCTCAAACATTAACACCAACTTTGTACTACATTAGTATTAGTAAAAAACTAAGTCATCCGAGTAACAGAAAATCTAATATGTGATTTAGGATAAGGATACTAGGAAGAATCATAATAAAGCTTGTATACAGCTCCCTTGCATGCCGATTTCTAGGCTATGTGGCAAGCAATGTACTCAAATTAGTTAAAAAGTATCTAAGAAATCTAAATTTATATATAGTTATATCACATTCCAACCAACGTACACTAGACACCACAACAAACCATAGGGAATAAGAAGATGCAAAATAAACTAAGACAAGCCTGTTTGATTCTCAACCTAGCACCCTCTGCTATAACACCATTCCTTCATAATTTGTACTTCCAAAAACCTATACCGTCTAAGCTTATTCAAAGTAATAATAAAGAGGAAATCCTTGTAAACTGAAGTAATATCTTATATTAACTGAAGGCTGTCAGGCGTTCTATTTTCCCTTTTTTCATTTCAAAAATTTGATCCGGAATATATTACGAGAACAGGGAATTGTTTTTAACCACCAGGCAACAAAACCATTACTCAACAAAACCTAAAGGCAAGGGTCACGCCATTTATATTACTGTACACACCACCTAGCATCCTCCCCCCCTTCTCGATGTACCCAAATTTTGATGCCACGCGGTCTATACTGAATATTGGAAAAAATATGGTGTCGAAACATAATTAACAAAAAATAGTCGCAACTTAAAAACAAATCTTCATTTCCCAAAACAATAAAAAAAATGGACAGCAATTTAACAGTACATTTTATCATGCCATTAATATTTTCACTTTAACTACACAGTAAAAGAGGTATAGAAAGCAGACATAGCATACACCTCTTATAAGTAGACTTGCAAACTGTGTAAAATGCAATGAAGCTTCTAAAACAAATATGTGAACCAACAGAAACTTACACGGATTTCATGATAACTAGTGTAGGATATAAATACAAGAAGCAATTCAAGTTTTTTTTTACCGTTTGTGCTTCCTCCTGAGGTGTCAATGGTCGATTGGGGCGGTACGTATGGTTTTGCCTCTTTGCCCAGTACCAGAACCGCTGACACTGAACCGGTATACCAAATTCTTTGGCAACCTCTTCCTGCATTTAGACTAAATTTAGTTTTCTATAACTGAAGGTATTAGCCTGTTAGGCAAGGCCTCTGGTAAAAAGAAAGGAAGGTCTGCTAATGAGAAATTTGTTCAAATTAGACTGAAGGATCAAAGATTGGAGATTCTATTTCAAAAAATTAGATGGAGACTAAAGAAGATGCAACATTTAAAAACAAGGGAAAAAGAAGTGTAAGACACTTATATGGTGAAAACTACGGAAAAAGCTGGAGCTGTTACTATCACAAAAATAAAATACTCCCTTCGCTGGCACTAAATTGTTGCTTCTTAAACGTAATCATATTACATTAGAATTTAGAACATTACAGACTCTCCACATAAGTATATAAATCAATAACTAATCCACTGCACAATGGATAACAGATAGAAGTGGTGGAACATAAAAGTGGATAGTACCTTAAATTGGACAAAAGACATCTGCTTCTGAATACGAAAATTATGAACTTTGTCATGATCAACAAGATCAAAATATAAATCCTTTCCAATCTGTTCCCGCAAATCATCATCATGAGCAACCTAGATGTTCAAAAAATTATTTAGGTAATGAGTTCTACAAAAAATTTGAGAAACCATGCCTACACCGATACCGCATATATAACTCATTAAGATTTAGAATCATCACCTTAATAATGGTATAAAGGTGTGCTTGTGCTTTATATTTTCTTTTATCCTCCTTTTCTTCTCGTTCTTTTTTCAACCTTATCTGAAATTATAGAAAGCATTTTATTATCATACTCAACAATGAAACAGCAAAATATTTTTTCCACATCTTAATTTATGCTTTACCCTGAGGTGTTCGGCAATATCCTTCTCGTCGACGTCACAAAATACCTTCTCCTTGTCACTTTCACGCACATAAACAAGCATGTATGCATTTGAATACTTAGTAAACTTAAATGGAGCATTATTGTAGCCAGGACTAGTCGGAGGTAACTGTGAGACAATGCAGGTAAACAAATAAAATATGAATTGTCAATGAGGACACAATAGAAAATATAAGAGAACATATAAACATATACAACTATACCTCTTCCTCACCACCATATTGCTCCTCTAAGGCTTTCTTCATATCCTCTTTTGTAACACGCTCATCTTCAAATTTGTACCTAAAGAAGTGATAAATCACAATAACCAGGATGATGTCAGACAAGAGTACGATTATACAAGGAATTCATATTTATCGTGAAATATAAAGGCATATATGCAAGAGTAACGATGGGTAACAATTGAAGTCATTTTTAATGTTTGGGACAAGAAAGGAAAAGTAATATAGAAAGAAAGCTTATGGCAATTTTATCAAAAGTCTGAGGCCAAATGAAATGGATTACACTACACTTTGGCCAAATAATTGGAAAAAGATGATCTGCTCTCAATTTTTGTACTAATTGATCCATGAATGGTGTACCCCAAAACAACCATCAGAACTTTACCCAACAGCTAGGAGCAACCAATATTGGATTAATGATGAGCCATTTATTACCAAATTCATCATATAAACTATGCCCAAAGTTATCAATCTTGGTAAATTAAAAATATACCGACTGCTTTACCATTGGTCAGAGAGGGTTGGTCTGATAAAAGCATAATAGTGCCCTCCATGCACCCCACCACTATGAACCAAAACACTGTTGTAAAGGAAATTGATGAAGGTGTTAGTACATAGAAATTAAGGAAAGGGAAAAGAAAGAATGATAAACAAAGTCAGTGCTGCACCGTCATTTTAGTGATATAACCAGAGGGAATACAATAGATAGTTTATGTATAGTAATTAAAGGCCAACATGTTGGATATATAAGGTAACAACAAGCCTTATTCAAATTTGTTGAACTAATTAGTATAAAACTGCAATACCTATGAAGAGTGTAAAGATTGCGAACACTCCTATCTGCATCGGGTGATAAATACTTCCCATTTTCCCTGTCAAGGTCAAGCTCTAATGGGAATTCATATCTGTCATTAATCTGCAAAGGGATATCAACCATGAAGTAAGCAGAGGAAACATGATTAACAAATAATCTAACAATCAGCGAAAACTTTTTAAGTACAAGAAACAAGACTTGTTTGTTTTTTTTCAATTTACTAAATTATTATCAGTGTAATAATATGTATATCCATACGTTTAACCAAGATTGTTATGTCAACAACAGATTACTTCCTCAATGGAGTTCTTGTAAGTAGGAATTTACCACACAAGTGTACTTCCCAAAAGAAGGCAATTACTATCTTTGGTACTTCATGATATATGTAGAACAATCATAGGAAGAAACACATTTTACAACATCAGGAAGCTCCACTGCTTATGGAAGGGGTATATCAGCAACTCATTGTGTTTTGGCATAAGCTGTACTTCCCATGCACTTCTCTTATTTTCATAAAAACCAAACACTGCAATATATTCCTACTTCCAAAGGGCTTGTACTTGTAGCATAGTTACATAGACACGAGCGAGGAAACTAAGATGACACTTTTTGCACAAGAACATCAAATTTGATATTAGATCCTATTCTCCTTGTATTATATGAATCATCGTAGATTATAAAATTTCATCTGGTTCATGAATTTTTTGTTAATGGGAATCGTATCTCATTTCCATACATTAGTGTTTAGTCAAAGATTTTAATTAGTTGAAAAAACCTCATTCCATCTACCAAATGGCTTATTCCATACTTACCACATCTGATTTCAAGTCAAGATAACAATGTTTTGCATACGAAAATCAAATTTGATATTATATCATATACTACTTTTTTGTATAAAATAAATTATCATAGACTTTAAGGGGCCATGTGGTTCATGGGATAGATATTTGTTGAAGGAATCATATTTCATTTCCATGTATTAGTGTTCAGTTGAAGATTTTAATGAGTTGATATGGGAACTTCTTTCCATTTGCTAGATAGCTTATCCTTGCTTATCACCTGTGATTTGAAGTCATTCTCATTTCCAAATTCCAACCCTGATGCAGGACTGTATTTTAAAACGAGGGATTATGATATAGAAACAAGAACAAGATAAGACTTGGGTTATTAACCGCAGAAAACCCACTATCCCAGTTCCCATGGGTTTCCCAACCGCAGAATGGAGAAAAACTACAGATCGCAACCCATAAAAGGAGCAATGTACTAGCACCTGAATACTGATTTCTCTCTGTCTATTTCTCTCTCAATGCGGGTAACAACCATGTCACTTCTAAAATTGGCCCATAAACAGATATATACAAAGAGAAGAACGAGTTATCTAATTCTAATCCAATTAGAATTAACACCAACCCGAAATACAAATTTATAATTTAAATTAAGTCTCACTTAATCAATTAATAACTAAATCCAAAATTAGTTTAAGTAATTCCGATTTTCTATTGACCTAATTCAGTATTATAAAATATTTCAATAACAAGTCTAATTAATTTGAGGTTTACATCAATTATATAGGAATAGAAAACCCTCATAATATATTATAACCTAATGGACTCTGAAAACTGACTAGCAAGCGAATGAGGCTTAAACGAGTATTCTGGAATGGCAAACTCGATATGATCAACCTGAAAACTGACGCAAGCGATTAAATGAGTATTCTGGAATGGCAAACTCGATATGATCAACCTCAATAACAATAGCAAACACTTTACAGTACTCAAATTTGAAAGCAATCAAGTTGTGGCTTGGTATCTTCTACCTGATCCTCACTCACAACCACTATATCCTTAACTTGTTTAACCTCCTCAGCTGGATCTTCCGCATTTGTGTCTTCAATATGCTCGATTTCATTGCAATCTCATCCCTTTGACTATTTTCGCATTCTCCAAGTGTATAAGAGATTGAAGTTGAGATGTACGAGTCTCAAGAATCCTCTCTTGTCACTCATTTGTACGTTCGTACTCTTCTCTTATAACCTTTCAAGTTCATCATCTAACTCATTCAACATAAGCTCATATTCAAGTAACTTACGTAATTTCAAAGACTTCAAGATTCACAGTGCAATGCATCACAATCCTCCTCAAGACAACGAACATTACATTTTACTCTCTCAATTTAAATCATGCGATAGTGGCTGATTTTCTCATAAGTTGATGGGTCAGAATTGTTAAAATTAAAAAGTTGCAACTTGCAAGGGCTGGACCAGTAAGTTTCGGAAGCTGGCTCTAACCATTTGATGCAAGATAGAATTTTAGAACGATGGATTATGATTTAAAAACATGAACAATATAATACTTGGTGAACTACCCGAAGAAAATCCACTATCGTAAGGGTTTCCCAATCGTAGAAGGGAATAAAGCTTTAGAGCACAACCCATAAAGAAGACCCGGTTCAAAATTTTACTCCCTCCGTCCCATTATACACGTCCCTTTTGAAAAAATTACTTGTCCCATTTTACATGTCCATATCTTCTTTCAATACAAATTTAAGGGTAGTTTTACAGAACTATCCCTAAATTTATTGTAGGGATGGGCATCGGGTCACTTCGGGGCCAGAGACGGTTATCCCCGCCCCCGATCCCCGAACCCGCCCCTAATCCCCGTACCTGTCCCGATCCCCGAACGGGAATTATTTTGTTCCCCGATCCCCGCCCCGAACAGGGAACGGGGATCCCCGCGGGGAATCGGGGATTTTAATTCTTTTAAATAATAAAAATTTATATATTTTATAATGCATTTTCTAATAAATCTAATTCATAAATTATAATGTGTAATACATATTTTTAAATTTAATATTATATTTTAAACAATTATTTAGAATAAAAGATAAAGACGAAATTGAAATTATAATAAATGAAAATTTTGAATAGAAAAAATGGATTATGTAATTTAAAATATAAAAATTAATAAAAATTATATTTATTTATATATTAAATTAGTTAATATTAATATAAAAATATATTTTTTCTATAAAATATGTAGATCGGGGACCGGGGAATGGGGGATACTCTAATCCCCGACCCGACCCCGATCCCCGATTTTTTTTATATTTCTCCCGACTCCCCGCCCCGACCCTGAAAAATTCCCCAACCCGAATGGGGCGGGGATCGGATCGGATCGGGATCGAGCGGGGCGGGTGAAATGCCCATCCCTAATTTATTGTTTGTAAGATTTGACTTTTTTCAAACTTAACACTATTCTCATTTTTCAATGTATTAATTAAGGGTATTAGTTGGAAAACTTTATCCAACCAATCACTTTCTTAATATGTGTGATTTTTTCAAAAGGGACATGTAAAATGGACGGAGGGAGTACAATTTTATGATATTCCAATAATCATGTCTAATTAAATCGCGGGGATTACATCACTTAGAGGATATAAAACCTTAATATAGTAGCTAATGAACCAAACTGGGCTTATTATTATATAACCACTACAAAATGATAAACTAATAGCCCCACGTATAAAAAATATAAATGAACTCACTAATTTCCATTCATTAAATAGGATCAAACTATTTACTAATAATTGTAAAAAATGCCACTTGCACCCCTCACCTCTTCCAATTCCCTTCAGTCCTATTCTCCATTCCATTAACAACGTGTACTTTAACAAAATATGCAAATGATATAATCACATTAAAAATAAGATATCAATAGTACACCCCATTCTATATATTTTTTGATCCTTTCACATGATTGCAATAATAATTTAGTACCAAAAATAAAATAACCTAATTTAGTAACAGGAATTTCTTCAAAAAAAAATCTAATAAACAAATATACCCAATGATTGTCAAGGCAAAGAGGCGGTTAAAAATGAATAGACGTCCAACCCATCTTAATTTTGATAGTGCCAGGTGAATTAGGCGTACAACTATATATATCAATGAGATATTTTTGTAATGTATGATTTGACTTTGCTTATTTACGTCTTTTAGTGGTAAAATTCATAAATTTGTACCATTGAACCATTATACTTATAATAACACTCTCCAATTAAACAAACATAAGTTTAAAAAATCTATTTGATTTAATCAATAAAACTAATCCTTACACTGGTGTAATTATAATTAAAATAATAAAAATTTAAATCTAAATAATATCTACTATATATCGCTACATATAGTCGAACACCTAATTTGTAATTCGCCTAAAGGCCACAAGATACCATATTTTTGCAACACGAACCCTTTTGGAGAACTTTCGAATTTCAATATATATATACATATATATATATATATATATATATTCACAGATATGTCCATTCCTTGATCAAAATTTTAATTAATCGTCTATATTCTTTTTTAAAAAAATCACGTATTAGAATTAAGAGCAAAAGTCGGATACAATTGCTTTTTCTTTTTCATATTCTAATCACATAAATATAGAGATAAAAATTATTGGTTCGAATAATAAAAGGGTAAAGTTTTTTCTTTTTTAATATGACAATTGCTTTTTATTTTCCTTTTTTTCAAAAAAGACTAGTATTTTGGGATGGAACTTAAATAAATGTTTTTCCTAAGTTGTCTCTTTAGGAAAATTAGTCAATGAAAAATATTCTGCAAGTCAAAGAAAAAAGACTTTCCAAGATTCGGGAAACATTTAAGACACTTTCTATTTTTCCTTACCTAATATCTTCTGAAGATCATTTTACAGCATACAGAGCTATCAAGATAATTTTCTCTTCACTATATTATCTCTTAAAGAATCAAAGCTTTAATCATCATATTAGTTCTCACAGCTAATTCTAGTCTTAGAACTATTTCCTTGGAGACATTCCATGAGTGCAACTTTATGTAATCTTAAAAGAGTGCATATACCTTACTAAGGTTAATACTGCTTTTGTCTAAACAAAATTACACTGGCATACAGAGGTGGCAATTTGGGTCTGAATTTGGATAACCAGACCAAACCAATCCAAAAATTGGATTTTGGTTCAACAAAAAATCACAGATTATTATGTGGATTGGTTTCTGGGCATACATTTACTTACAAATATGGATTTGGATTGTAACATCCATATTAGCATCCATATTTTCAGTCTTTCAGGAACCTTTTTGTATCAAATCTTCTTATAGTGGAGATTCCCCTACAAGTTTGTGGCGGTGAGCTGATCATCAATTCATCATTTTCATATATTGAGTTAATTTACAATATTATCCTTGCAATATTTGTTTTCTTTAACAGCTGACTGAGCAGAAACACGTGTGTAAATGAATAAAATATGAACCTATTTTCTAACTAATGATATTATAATTATCAACGATGATAAGAGTTTTATAAAAACGGCTACTGTGATATTAAAGAAATAGGACCACACAATTTTTCTAATTAAAATTGTTTATCCGTAATTACAACCATAACCATAATAAACCAATCCAAATTCAAGACCAAATATTGTAAAAATGGATTTAAAATAATTTTGGATTATAATCCAAACCAAATTCATATTTAAAATCCAAAACCAAACCAAATCCAATTTTTGCCAGGTCTACTGGCATATCACAATCAATAATAAAAGGACCAAAAATGCAAAGCATGCACATGAATGAGAAAGCATAAAAATAAATGATACCTTAACCATAGTGTCTCGCATGAAATCATATTCAAACCGCTTTAATTGAAGCTGGAGAACCGGAGGGAAGTCAATAAATAGGACGCCCTTCTTAGCATCCTGGAATTGACATTTATGTAGTTATTTTTAACAATATATTTAGGACACGAAACAAACATTTGTTACATATAACATGCAGATGCACAACTCACAAGTAACATCCCAAAATGAACAAACTAAGTCGCCCACAAGAAAGAATTTTCCAGTCAAATGTGAAATACGTTTAACAAAGAGAAGGCTCCTATCTGATTTCATTAGTTGAATGAATCTGATCCGCATGGAGAAATGCTCAAAGGGCTATATGATTCCAAGGGAAATCTTAGATGAGGTAATTACTCCCTCGTCTCATTTTATATGTCCTTTTTTGACTAGTCTGTGGTCAAATTAATCGAATTCTGACCAGGAAAAGAAGTGAAGTTAGAAAGCTGTGTGATAGATGTCTAACCTGTAAACCATGTTCTTCAGCATGATACTTGTTATCGCCCTCAAGACGTTCAACCTCCACATATTTGTCAAAAGAAGCATAAATATCCCCACATCCCTTGACATCAAGTTGGAGATCTGTGGAAAGTGCAAAACGTAACAATAAGCATAAACAAAACAGATTGCATAAATAAGTCAAGAATATTACTTTCATGCCAGTAGTAATACCATAATAAGACTCTTTTCTGGTGGACTTGAAGTTTACATTGATACACTCAATATAATTCATGTGGTGCCCTTCAAAAAGTTTTTGTATTGTCCCTTCTACAACCGTTCCCTGGAGCAAAATCTTAGTGATCAGAGTCTCAAAACAATATATGAAATTGGTGTTTGAAGTGTAAACAAGAAATACCTTCATTTTATCTTCAAGCTTTTCACTCAATACTCGATTAAGTTCTTGAACATCATGCTGCAAGAAAGAATCATATGTGTCCCAGCCGAAAGACTTTGTTAATTCTTTTGTCGAAACACTGGAATCATTAAATTGGAGCTTATAAAACAAACTCTGAAGAGCCAGAGGAATGCTTCCAGAAGGTATGTCACTCTCAGTTGTCGGCATATGATAAACCGCCTGTTGCAGATATTAGTGAAAAAGATTAGCTGCCAAATGTGGACCAATGATGACTTCAATTAACAGAGATCTAATCCTGACCTTCCTGAAGTATGGTATATGAAACAAAAATTGAAGGAGCGAATTCATGTAACAAGTTGCTCCTTGATTTTTAAGGCCAACATAACCTGTTTCCTTTTTTGAGTCATAGGTCCAAAAGTCTGTGACCTTACGCACAGCAACATCAGCTTCAATGATGCATGTATCATTCACAAGAAAACCTTTATTGGGGTCATATAGGTCACTGAGTGGCATAAATGATGTGAAACCCCAATCACTTTCCCTTGCATGAAATTGGTGCTGTGTATCTGCAAATCCACAATTTTTTAAAATAAATAAAAGAATCAAGGTTGAGTTGGACCACATCCAACACGAATCTGTTACAATGTATGAAATTAGCATATGCAAAGGGTGAAAAATACAATCCCAAGATTAAAGCAAAGGTTAAACTACCATATCACAGGAAACTGTCTATACTCTACTTGCCATAAATTTAATATCTTATACAGGTTTCTGAGGATAATTGGAGCCAATTTGACAACAAAATAAATCCAACAGAAAAATCCCAATATAGTTAATTTCACATATCAAGATCACCTTTTCTGTGCACCAAAGCTGAAGCAACAACTTAAGAAAGTAGTTTTAAGCAAACACTGAGTTATTAGCTGGTACTGCCAGTGGCCAACTCTAATCATATGTAGCATGCTGGCATGATAGATTCCATCTGACCTAATTATTATAGTGTAATTACTAAATCTATAGCAAACACAATCTTTCATAGAAGAATTGTGTTTGCCGACTTGTATAGCAATTTTTAGTCCAGTTATAGTAAATATTTCCATCATGGAATACAGTTTAAGCAGGAGAACAAATTTCATTTCTTCGCCTATAATCACAGAAGTAAATGGAAAAAAACTGAAAGTCCGAAACTTAATTTTATGGGAAGTTGAACAAAAGGTCACAGTGATACTTTTACATATTGTAATAGGAAAAAAGAATGGGCTTGTTTTATCATTAAATTATAATCTGATCTGGATGACAAAAGGAATATATAAAAGTACTCGGATTTAATCGAAGATGTCCTAAGATTGAACAATTAATATTGTGTAGCCTATCAGAGTCACTTAATGATTGAGAGAATATAACCTAAAATGTAAGTGAATATAACGCGGTTGTGAGTAATTCTAATTCAAAAAAATTAAAAATCTCCTTCCACACTTTTGGTGTAGGATTATTTGTAAATCGCCAAAATCGTCGAACGGGTGATTGTCATACAAAAGAAAAACATAAGGTAAACTTATAATATCCCATCTCTAATCAGACATTCCCATATAAAAGTCTTCTCTGCCCAATTTTTTTTTCTTAATGCACCATCATTATCAAATTTCAATCGCTACCACTAAAGATTCATACTAAGTCACAACAGAGATCACACTACTGCAACAAGGAATCATCTTTACAACAAGATGACTCATGTGCTACCACAAATATTAAAATTAAAATAATAAAAATAGAAAAAATGGTATAGATTTACAGTTAAAGATCATACTTAACACAAAATAATAGAAGAAACCAAATATGCAAAACTGTGAGATTGTTAAAATTGTTACCCTTCTTCACCGTGAACTTTGGTTGAATTTGATTAATCACAGCCAGGCTAAACTGTGCATATCTGCTCCAGCCGTAAGGCAAAGATCCCGAATCTGCCACATCTAAGTACATTGACAAGTGGTCCACATTATTCCCTTTCGGAAAAATAAGTACACGCCTGCACCGCAAAAAAAAAAAAAATAAACCCCCGCCACATTTTAAATAACAAACATAAACACTATCTGTATGATAAAATTAAAAATAACAGTCCAGTCAAATACCATCTGTAACTACCAACGATGAAAGTCTCTGAATACTGCTTCTTAACATTCATCCTTGAAAAATTCTCGAGAGTCCAGGTAAACCTCGAAGCTTGCGCCGGCTCCTCAACAGCTTGATTCTCTACTGCATTAGCCCCTTCTGTTTGTGCTACCACTACACAAACCAAAACAAATCCAAATTAAAAAAAAAACAAATACTAACACCGCATTAAATCAAGCACATAAACATCACAGATATTAAATTACGCAGCAAAAAAGTTAGCACACCTTCCATAGGTTGGGGACTTTCCAAAAGCTGAGGTCCTTCGAGGCTCTGAACTTCAACTAATCCGGAACTCGGCACCAGCATCTCCTCATCATCTTGCTAAACACACTCACACAAAACACACATTACACACACCGACATGAAAAAATTAAGCTTCTGATCCAATAAACCCTATCTTGGAATCAAATCAACAAATCAATTCAATTCAATTCAATTCAATTCAAAACCCTAGCTAATCAAATCAAAACATTCCTAAACAATTCATACAGTAGCACAATCACAGCAATCACACAAACTAAGAATTAACAGAAATGAACATATAGATACAAATACACACACAATGTGAAATTGAGTGAGGGGGAGAGACTTACATCCAACGGTTGATGAGTCATCAGAGTCATAATTGGAGCGAGATTGAGCGTACGATTGTGAATCGAGAGAGAGATGAATAGTGGTGGTGATATACGAAGATGGGGGATGGAATGGTCACTCTGTGAAACTGAGTTGAAGGGGAAATAAAGGGCGAGTTTTTTGAGCTTTGGTTTTATATTGAAAAAAGGATATGTGTGGGTTTTGTACAAAGTATGGGGGTGTTTTTGGAATTAATGTTTTCGGGGGAGCGGTTGCGGTAGGGCTTCTTTGTGTTCACTCCCCTTGTTTTGAATTTATTTTTTTTAATACAGGTGTACTAGATACTATACTTTACTACTTATTTATTTTGTAATTTTGGATAGTTTTTGGTAAGTTTAGATTTTAAATTCATATGGTAAATGATTTTTAAAATTTTAACTGAATTCCTAAACTAAAATGTGATTCTTTTTTAAGTTTTTAAATGTTTGATAGATCAATAGGGTTTTAAAATTTCAGCAAAATTATCTATAATATAATGTTGACAAAAATCTCATTTTATAATTAAAATGAAAAACTTTAAAAAATCATTCCAAAAATCAGAATGCTCTTTCACTAATTCATATATGCATTTAAAAACTAAAATAACAATCCTGATACATGTACTAATTTAGGACAAAGTTGAAGATTATTTTAAAATTTTTGAGAAATTAATTAATTTAATTCTTTGCAAGTTATTATTTTTCAATGATTGAATTGTAATTTTTCAATCCACAAAAGAGTTACGACGTAAATTTTTTTGAACTTATTAAGTTAAACTATAATTTTTAGTCAATAAAGAGGTATGACGTAAATGTGTACTTACTCGGTAATAATGATTTATTTTAGTTTTTAACTCCTTAATTATCAATTTTACTGGGCATTTTTGTATATTTTAAATATATTAATATTATTTTCTAACTATAACAAAAAAAATTTACTAAAATGTGTTCAACTGTTCACAACAATCAACCTCTAATATAACACCATTAAATGTTTATGTATATTAAATAAATAGTAAATACATTTTCTTCACCCATATATAAAATTAGTAACTATTAGAAATAGTAATTATTATTAGCTTGTAATATTGTCCAAGTAAAATTAAGCAATGTATTTTCATAAAGTTCTACTAGCTAGTTTGTAAATATACTAAATTGCAAATTTTCTATACTAGCGTGCAAGGCACGGGCCTTAAAAATAATAAACTAAAAAATTTAATGTGAACGGAAAATATTAAAATAAAAGTAAAAATTAATATGATAAATTATAAAATGAGAAACTTAAATATTTATTGGAACATAAAAAAATATAAAAAAAAATACAAATGAGGCCGAGGAAGATAAATGAGGTATTATTAATATTATTTTATAATAAAATAATATTAATAATAAGGACAGATAGAAAATCTAACATGTTTTAATTAAAAAAAGTAATTGACTGTGATATTTTTAGAAGTGTTTTAATTATATTAATTGTATTTATTCAAAAAATATGTTGACATGTTAAAATAAGTAAGTTTTTTTAATAAGGACAAATAGAAAAGTTAACATGTTTTAATTAAAAAAAGTAACTGCACGTAATTTTTTTAGATGTGTTTTAATTATATTAATTTTATGTGTTAAAAAAATACGTTCACTTGTTAAAATAGGTAAGTTTTTTTAAATAATTAAAAGTATTAAAATATGTTTTAAAATATATAAGTTGCACTTGATATTTTTGGAAAAGAGAGATTTTAATGATAACAAATATAAAAGGTAATATATTTTAATTTAAAGGTAATTGCCCGTGATATTTTTGGAAAAGAAGTAGATTTTGTTAGAAAAAAATGTTTTAACTATAAAAGGCAATCAGCTAGTTACTATTTTTATATTATTTTATTATTTATTAAATAGAGTATTAAAATATGTTTTAAACTAAATAAGTAAGGATTGCACCTCATATTTTTGGAAAATAGGGATTTTAGTGATGATGTGTTTTAATTATATTAATTGTATTTGTTAAAAAAAATACGTTCACTTGTTAAAATAGGTAAGTTTTTTTAAATAATTAAAATTATTAAAATAGGTTTTAAAATATATAAGTTGCACTTGATATTTTTGGAAAATAGAGATTTTAATGATAACAAATATAAAAGGTAATATATTTTAATTTAAAAGTAATTGCCCGTGATATTTTTGGAAAAGAATTAGATTTTGTTAGAAAATAAATGTTTTAATTATAAAAGGCAATCAGCTAGTTAATATTTTTATATTATTTTATTATTTATTAAATAGTGTATTAAAATAGATTTTAAAATAAATAAGTAAGGATTGCAACTCATATTTTTGGAAAATAGAGATTTCAATGATAACAAATACTAAAAGATATTATGTTTTAATTTAAAGGTAATTGTCGTGATATTTTTGGAAAATGAGTAGATTTTGTTAGATTTTTTTTTATTATAAAAGGCAATCATTTAGTTACTATTTTTATATTATTTTATTATTTATTAAATAGAGTATTAAAATAGGTTTTAAAATAAATAAGTAAGGATTGCACCTCATATTTTTGGAAAACATAGATTTTAGTAATAACAAATATAAAAGGTAATATGTTTTAATTTAAAGATAATTGTAATGATATTTTTGGAAAAGGAGTAGATTTTGTTAGAAAAAAAATATTTTAATTATAAAAGCCAATCATCTAGTTACTATTTTGATAACGTGACAATAATACAATTCGAAGTATATTTGTAGCAAAACCAAAACTTTCAATGTTTCGGCTTTAATAAATAACTAGCTTAAAACCCGTGCGATGCACGGATTGTTATTAATAATTATTATTTTTATTATTTATGTTTTAATATTCTATTAATTTGCATTTGCTAAAAAAATAAGTAGATGTGTTAAACTTTTTTAAATAATTAAAATTATTAAAAATAGATTTTAAAATAAATTAATAACTGTTTGTCCGTGATATTTTTGGAAAATGAGGGGGCTTAGTAAGGAAAAATAGAAAAAGTAATGTAGTTTAGCCGAAAAGGTAAGTGTCCGTAATTAAAAGTATTTAAATAGATTTCAAAATAAATAAGTAAGAATTTGCCCGAGATATTTTTGGAAAATGAGAGGTTTTAGTAAGAAAAAAATAGAAATAGTAACATGTTTTAGTTGAAAAGAGTAATTGCCCGTGATTTTTTTAGACAAAGAGAGGATTTTGTTAGAAAAAATAGAAAAAGTAATGTATTTTAGTTGAAAAGGTAGTTGGTTATAAAAATATTATTGTTTAATAATAATTTCTTTAGAAAAAAAAAAAGAAAAAGTAACACATTTCAGCTAAAAAAGTGCTCATAATTAAAAGTATTAAAATAGATTTTAAAATAAATAATTAAGGGTCTGCCTGTGATATTTTTGGAAAATGAGGGGTTTTAGTAAGAAAAATAGAAAGAGTAATATATTTTTGTTAAAAAAGATAATCGCTCGTGTTTTTTTTAGAAAAAGAGAGGATTTTTTAGAAAAAAATAAAAAAAAGTAATGTATTTTAGGTGAAAAGGTAATTGGTTATAAATAATGTTATTATTTAGTGATTGTTTTTAAAAAAAATAAGTAAGGGTATTTAAGTAAAATCACTAAGTACCAATCGTTCGTCCGACTACCAAACTTTTAATGTTTCGTCTTTAATAATATAGCTTAAAACCCGTACGATGCACGGATTATTTTTAATAATTGTTAATTTTATTATTTATATTTTATATTTTATTAATTGCATTTATTAAAAAAAATAAGTAGGCGTGTTAAACATTTTTAAATAATTAAAAGTATTAAAATAGATTTTAAAATAAATAAGTAACGGTTTGCCCGTGATATTTTGGAAAAAAATGGGCTTTAGTAAGAAAAATAGAAAGTAACATGTTTTCGTTGAATTTTAAAATATAAAATTAACGATTTGCCCGTGATATTTTTAAAAAAAGAGGAGTTTTAGTAAAAAAAAAATAGAAAATGTGACATGTTTTTGTTGAAAAAGGTAATTGTCAATTAAAAGTATTAAAATAGATTTTAAAGTAAATAAGTAAGGGTTTGTCCGTGATATATTTGGAAAATGAGGGATTTTAGTAACAAAAATAGAAAATATAACATGTTTTAGATGAAAAAGATAACTGCCCGTGATTTTTCTAGAAAAAGAAGGGAAATGTAATTGCCAATTAAAAGTATTAAAATAGGTTTTAAAATAATTAAGTAATGGTTTTCTCGTGATATATTTGGAAAATGGGGGATTTTAGTAAGGAAAATAGAAAAAGTAACATGTTTTAGCTGAAAATGAAATTGCCCGTGATTTTTTTAGAAAAAAAGGTAATGCATTTTAACTGAAAGGGTAACTGATTATAATAATTTTTATAATAATTAAATAAACAATTAAATAAGGCAAGTACCGTACGTACCAAAACTTTCAATGTTTCGTCTTTAATAATATAATATAGATAGATAGATAAATTTATAATATTAGTATTTTATGCTACTAAATGGAATAACCCACGATATTTTTGAGGTTTTAGTTAGAAGAAATATTAGTTAGAAAATATAAAAAAGAATATACGTTTTAGGAAAAAAAAACTAATCGGTTAGTCACTAATAATTATAATATTATTATTTTATTTTATTAAATAGAATTGTTCGTGATATTTTTGGATAATGAGAGGTTTTATTTAGAAAAAATAGAAAAGTAAAAATTTTAGTTAGATAATATAAAAAGAAATATACACTTTGGCTAAAAATGGTAATGTTAGGAAAAATAGAAAAGATATTCTATATAATAATTTTAATATTTTATCTAACGGTTCTCATCGATTTGATCAGAGATATCTAACGGCTATGAATAGAGTGACGAGACTACAAAAACTTTCATGACCAGACTACAAAACTTTCAATGTTTCGTCTTTAATATAATAGTATAGATATAGTATAGATAATAAAATGTAGGAGTATTAGTTTTTGCCAATTTATAGATATGACACGTTTGTAATTTTGTATAAACACACGTAACTATTTCTATTTCGTTCTTCAACTAGTTGACACGTATATGTTTCTTCATGACACGTAGTTTGCTTCTGTATTTCTAGTGATGACGGATTCTGTTTATTTGTATAAGATTTTCTATTTTAGGAATGTAAAATAAAAATAGGATAAGTTTAAAATTCATCGATCAAGATATAACAAATGACGTTTTCCTACGATCCTATAATATGTATCATGGATGTAAAAAATTTAAAAACAAATTAATGTGCACTAGTTTCGGTTCTAACACATAGAAAAAAAATAGAAGTGAATAAATTTATATATGCTAGTAAAGTGTTTCATTTACAGAAGGTGATATTTCATCTTGTATATCTATAACCTATACTTTCTCTACTAATACATATAGCCTGGTGTTTTGAGAATGGAGAGCAAGACGGTAGTTGAACCTATGGAGCTGCCCCCTGAGTTGCAGAAGCCACTAGTTCCTGTACCAGAGACTGAACAAAAGAAGAAGCTAAAGGTGTTGGTGGCTATTGACGACAGTGAGTTGAGCTTTTATGCTCTCCAGTGGGCTCTTGATAATCTTTTCAAAAACTTGGGCAACGACCAATCTTCCATGGATATGAACCAGCAGGATTCTGGTACGCTTACCGTAGCTCATGTCATGTCGCCATTCCACCACTATGCATTTCCTGCAGCTGAACCTGGTTTGTTTTCATCCTTGTCACAGTAAACTAATTAATCAATATGTTTATACAAACTTTCTATGATATTCTTTTATACACTTGAAGAACTTTGGATTGTCAAATCTGATTTTGAGTTAGCTTATTCATGTTATGTATCTATCTTTTAAAAAATCATTTAGTAGAGATTGCATACTGATCTCGAATGACACTACTTTAGTATTTTGCCCAGCAAATAAGGCAATATCAATTGTGCTTTTAAAAATAAGAAGTGATCCGGTGATACAACTAGCAACTTGTATGCATATAAGAAGTCAGATTATTTAAATAGTGCAGTCTGGAACTGCACACACCTAGAGTCATCCAATACAATTTACCATGCAATCTTTTTAGACCGATGATTTGTTTTGTAGTACCCAACTTTTATTTGTAATTTAGTGACCAACTGAACTGTAGTTATTATAATCGGAGATTTGTACTACATGATTTTTAGCGGACACATTGTTCTTGGGACAGGGGTGTACGCAGCAAATACCGTGGTGGAATCTGCACGGAAGGGGCAGTCCAAATTAGCAGCAGGCATACTTGATCGTGCGGTGAAACTGTGCAAAGAAAAGAATGTAAAAGCAGAGAGTCTGTTACTTGAAGGGGACCCAAAGGACATGATATGTCAAATTGTCCAGGAGATTCATGTTGATCTTCTTGTTCTGGGGAGTCGTGGACTTGGAATGATCAAAAGGTAGTTTAACTTGATAAATTTTATTTACTTTCTTGTAGTGAGATTGAACTTATTTATAGGTCAAGAAATAAAACTACCTATAAAGTTTTTTGCAAGCTCTCTTAAACTAACAAGTCTCAATAGGAGAGCTTGAGTTACATGAATGTTTTGTATCCGCCATTGGGATACATGACTAAATGTAATTATATTTTCTAAATGCAGGGCTTTTATGGGAAGTGTGAGTGATTACTGTGTGCACCATGCAAAATGTCCTGTCCTCATCGTGAGACCACCCAAGGAATCCACTCATCATCAAAAGTCCGGGGAGTAATTTACCGGTATGCTGGTAAATCATGAAGACAACGTTAAATATGTTTGTACTGTAAAGCCCTCAAGGACCTTGCTACTGTTTTAAACGTTTGTACTTTGTAGTGACTACAGCTGTGTGATGGTAAATCATGTATGAGTTTGAAATGTTGTGAGCGACTTGTGTGTATATAAATAAAGGCATATGTTGCCTTTTCCCAGACATTTATCTCCTCCAAAAATATGAAAAATGCTAGAGGTCCCAAAATTATTTTCAAAAATTGTTATCAAATGAGTTTAGAATAGTAAGTTTTCTAATAATAATATGGGATCCCCGTGCATTAATATTAATATGCGTCCATGAATTAAAAAAAAGTCATGTGTCATCCATATCATTTTATAAATATTTTGGGAACAATTTTTGGGGTGCCTAATACTCTCAAAAAACATTCATGAAAACATCATGAAAAGTTACTAGCTGTCACAACACAAATTAGGAACTAATTATAAACCCGTAAATTATGTTCAGTTAAGATTTCTCATTTACAAGTAACGCAAATGTTAGTTTTTTCTTTTAAAGAAATAAATCTTATAAAACATATAAATTGTATTATTGATAAGTGGTAAAACTCTAACTATTGCTCTTCGTCACTATGTGCTCTCGGGTCTCGGCTTTTTGAATACAAAGTGCGATTAAAATGACTTACAACTTCCTTCAGAAAAAACAAAGAGGCTAATCTGTGGAGACGAAAACGAAATGGAATCCTATAAGAATGTCGAGTTTCAACTCTTTCTGAATTCATAATTATTTTGACCATTTTTACTGATCGAATCGAATAACCATCTAGTATCTCAAAAAATGTGATTTTCTTATTTTTTTTGAAAAAATATTTTCTTTTTCATTTTTTTTTTAAATTTGACTGAAATACCCTATCCTGAAATGAGTTTACGAGCAAATACTAAATCCTAGAAGGGTCCTGGTCCCTGACAATGGACGATTTATTTAACAATCAGTTCCTCGATCGTTGGATTGAAATTTTAACGATTAGGATTAAAACAAAAAATTTAGTCACTCCGCTATAAATTTCCGCGGAGCCCTAGCTGTCCGCTATAAATTTCCGCGGAGGGGTGTTTTAGCCTTAGTAAGCTCCGCGCTTCTTTTCCACGGATGGGCTGATACTTAAAAACTAAGCTAAACCTAAATGTTAACACCTTAAACAACTATATATCATTACTTTTAATTATTTTAATTATTCTTCTCCAAATTTTAACCATTTTAATCATTTTAATTGTTTTTTCCCTAAAAAAATATTTTAATTTTTCCTAATTGTTTACCCACAATTAACTATCATAAAAGCAGTTTTTAATGTTTTTAAATTACATTTTGAATACACTAAAATAATCACCTAAACAATTTTATAAATAAATTAAAGATGAAAGCTTAAAAAAATATATTATATTTTTCATAATTTTAATTAAATGACAAGAAGTATACTAATACTAATACCTCCCCTTTTGACTTACATCTTTTATAGATAATAATTTCTGTTTTCATATGATATAATCTTGATCTTGTATATTTAAAAATATTAGATCCAACGGTTAAGATTGTTTTGGCGGTACTAAGGACCAGACTACCAGGACCAGAGTTTTGGATAAGATCTCCATTACGCTTATTATATATAAAGATATAAAAACAATACTGAAAATTGCAATATAATAAATTCAAACACTGTAGTACAATAAATTTGAGTTCTAGAATAAGTTTATTTCGTTCATGAAAAATGTGAAAAAAACTATATTTCTAGGTCTCAAGAGAAAGATTGTTGGTGACTGGAGGTGAAATGCTAACGCATATAATTATATACAAAATTTAATATTATTGTACATGATGCTGGACAATGTATTTAGAATTTAGAATATATGTGATCTAAGAAGTTTAACATTTAAGTAGTATATATTGAATACAAGTCAATAAAGAGATACTATTATCTTGCATATAAATAGTTGTTAGGTGCTTCTATGTAGCAACTATTTTGTAAAATTTTCTAAGATTAACAGTTAAGTCCAAACCATTCTAATGTTGATGAACGAGTAGAAATGTAAACTGACAAGTAAAAGAAATAAAAGAACAAAGACATTAAACTTTTGGTGACGCGGAAAACCTCCCGTGAAAGGTAAAAAAAACCGCTGGTGAGAACAACACTCGTCTTTATCCTCATTTCGTGTGTATATGTAGCTCTCATCCACTTTCATCCCACTATTATATTTTAGGTAATAGAGCTAATCATGTTGCTGAATTGTAGGGATAATTGATATTCTTCCTCCTATTTTTCAGGGCAGTTGGCAGACGAGTTGACTTGGTCTGTACCTGTCGCACTTCTGTCAGTGTATTGTATACTCGTCGATTGTTTTAATGTTCTTATTTGACCGGGTCAACACTGGACTCAGTCTCTCTTGCTTATGTCAATGTTACCCATTCAAGATGTAGTCGTCTGCAATGTTAACTACTCGTCTATGTAGTGTAAAATATGGTACTAACAACTACCTTAGATGCTCTCTCCTCTTTTCTCTCAAAAAAACCTTACACTCGTTCTTTAATTTAAAGTTTGTCATCAGCTTTTTGATTGATGATAAACTCATTTTACTCTTTTCTCTTGATTTTATTTTCCTTTTTAATAAATTTCTCTTTTTACTGACAGTTTTAGGATCTTATTGGTGAATTTTTCTATCCATAGACCAGTTTCTACTCTGTCTCCTTGTGAGGATTGTTTTATTAAAGTATCCGGGATCGTAGATTTACGAGATTTTTATTATATTAGCTCATTGATGTGGAATGAATGAGACTACAATTATGCCCAGTTGTTCGAATATATTTTAACATATCAAATATGTTTATTCCTCACGGCAACAACAAATTGTTAGATTATTTCTCCAAAAGGCTGTATATTTAAGTAGTATGAGTGAGTGATGTACCACAATGAAAGATCTGCTCAACAATCGTAGTTTGGATGAATGATATTCTGATTTGACTTATTTTACCACGTGTTTGTTCAATTTTGATTATTTTTGTAGATGACATATAATTATTTATTAACGAATTAATTACTTATGAAAAAAGTAGTTGTTAAGTTTAACAATATTATTATATTAGCAGATTTGGCAGTTGGTGTTGATAGAGTGGTACTCAGTTAAGATATTAAGTGACGATACTTAGTCTGAAGCAACCATATTTGTTGTTGAAGAAGAGGAGATTCAACCATATTTTAGACATAACTTATTGAGCATTATAAGAGAGATCTCTTGCAACTTCAATTGTAGCGTCCTCTATTATAACTATATTTACCTTGATTTCTAAGGTGAGGATGTAAAATAAATCATGTCTCATAAAACTGGTTCAATTCTTACATTAGCCACATTGAAAATAATCTTTTCACTCATTAAATGTACCATTGTTATGATTTTTCTGGCTCTTACCACTAAATATTTTTTGTGAGTAGTGGTGATCGATCAGAATTATAGAAATCATACTTTTTCAACTTTTTTCTACCCGAACACGACCAAATGCATCCTCTACAATATGAAATAAAACGTGTCGATGTTCGCACAAAATCACGCAAGCGTACGCGGTCAACAAGTAATATATGAAAGTAGAGTTCGTTCCCACAGAGACTGCTTTACCACATGGACTTCTCTTCTTTAGCACATATCCACCACATATACATGAACCCTCACATTTCTGCATCAATCTGTAGCTCTGCACATTCTAGCTAAAAACACATTAAACACAACAAATAATTGAGTGCAATCAATCAATTTAAGCCAATAGGAAGCGTTCCAAGTAGATATAAAATCCACTTATCACACCCCCAAACTTAAACCAATGCTTGTCCTCAAGCATAAACAGACTCTCTATATATATATATATATATATATATATATATATATATATATATATATATATATATAATGCAATGCATGAATGCAACTATTATGATAATGCAGACGATCCCCTCAGGCTAACCATAACCAATCAACAAGCCAACATCTCAAAGAATGCAATCTTCCAAACAGAGCTCGACCAAATCCCCGTATACTAACAATACAAACACAGAAACGTGCGTGTGTGAGATGCTCATCAATATACTCCTAAACTAAACCAAGACCATATCCTATTCTTCACCAAAACAACCACAAGCTTATAAACAGAATGAACTCTAAACACAAGATACCACTTAAAGACACCTCAAAATCCACTTGAGCTAGACAGGAATTCATGATTTATTACTACACACATGCTTATTTGACCGTGCAATGGTTGAGACCCCAAAAGGCTTATACAATAATACCCATGTAGCGAGCGTTAGGTTAGTGGATCCCAGACCGGAAAAGTCTTAGGTCACTAGGCACAAAGTCCCCTAGAACTTAATTGCTCGAGTATTAAAGAGCTCAACCTGATCAATTTTGCATAAACACAACTAACACAACTTTTTTTTTCTTTCACTTCTTTTTTTTTTCTTTTTTTTTTCAACAATTTCGGAATGAGTGCGCTTTGCTTTTTCTCATCCCACCCTAGACTACTCATCTTTTCAATGAGAGGCTACTAGCCATTTGACGCCTAGCCTTTATTAACAACTAGCATGAAATCCCTGTTTTCCCCCAAACTTAGACTTAAGTGCTGTAAAGCATAATGTAACATAAGATCTAAAAGAGATAACTACAACTCAACAAAGGACAAGACAGACAATAATATTAACTGAAGCACAGGAATCCAGAATCAAAGAAGAAAAGGTAAACACAAAAAATCAAAATACGTTATGTATTCTTGAAGTCCGTAAACAGGTCACGGAAAGAAGTTCATGAAAATGTTCAAGCCTCAGTGACAACAAAAGAAACAAGACTTTCAAGACGACAGAAGTATGTGAATGATTTAGGGTTCAGTACCACGGGATTCCAGTGATGAAGCAACCAAAAGGACAAGGGACGTATCAACAGCATTGTATTGAAGATATAAAATAAGAATTGATCAAGTGTTATTCATCTGTGAACCAGACCAGTTGCACTAGGTGACGACACTAAAAAGATCAAGTTGTTTTATCGTCTCAGAAGAAATTGATACAGTCTATTTCTTAAACACCCAGAAGCTCAGTGGAATCATTTATGGACTAAAGACAAGAAAGAGAAATTCGATGGTTTTTCTAATTGAAAAACTATCGAATGGTAGTTGAAATGATTAATTAAAAACCAAAGTAAATTAGTTTGGCATCCGATAGTTTTGATTTAAAAACTATCGAATGACAAATTAATTTATTTAATTCGATGGATTTTTATTCATTCGATGGTTTTTTTATTATGGGAGCAGGTGAAAAGAATTCCTTTTCTGAAAGGTTGATGAAGATCCAACGGCCAGGATTGTTTCTACAATTCTCATTCGATGGTTTTTCAAAACAGACTACAATTAATACAGAGAGAAGATTGTGTCTTCTTCGGTTAAGGTATTCAACACAGACACATAACTGAGAGAGAGAAGAGCCGGAGAAAATTACCAGAGAAATTAATAGTGCTCAGAACTTGATTATTGTTTTGTATTTGTGTTACCTTAAACTCATTGACGCTAATCTACGGATTAGAAATTGTAGCACCCCTCGAGGTTTATATTTATAAAAAGATATATTCCCCGAAACTTGATTTGGTTTGGTGTGTTTGATTTCGTTATAGAACTGAAAGATTAATCCGCGAACGAAATTAAATTATTTGTGAGTATCGTATTCAACCCCCCCCTTCTATGATACTTTGGACCTAACAATTGGTATCAAAGCTACTTGATTGATATACAAATCAGATCCGGTGAATGAGACCAAAATCAAACGTAGCGTGAAAATTCGAAACAAATTTTTTAACTTTCAAAATTTTTCATTTAATTGGAATTTCTTGAATTTTAAACAATTTGAAATTTTCAGAAACCATGAGTGCTCCAAAGACAACCGCTGGTATTAAAGTTCCCCCGTTTACTAGAGATGATTTCGGTTTGTGGAAGATGAAGATGTTGTTATTTATCAAGGCATCTAATCCGTTGTATATTGGCATATTAGAGAACGGACCGTTTGTACCAATGAAACCAGTTAGTGAATCTACAGCTCCTGATGGTAGCAGGATTCCCTCAGGCACCCAACCTAAGGATATAAGTGAATTTACAGATTCTGACAAAGAACTGATTCGATTGGACACCGGTTTAATGTTGATATTGGCGGACTCCGCGGACAAGGAAATGAGCTATCAGTTGATGAACTGTACAAGTGGGAAACATATGTGGGATACCATTAACCTAATAATGGAAGGAACTGAAGACGTGCAGGAAAACAGATTGGACATTCTGACTTCTCAATATGAAGCGTTTAGGTCCCTGCCAGGAGAAAGTATAACTCAGGTCTTTGAGAAGTATACTAAGCTCCTCAATGAATTGGCAATGAAAGGAAAGACCTATCCACTGAGAGAATCGAACAGGAAGTTCATGATGACGCTGCCCCATCATGTAGAACACAAGTCATCATCCATTAGGGAAAGAATTGACTTCACAAAGATGTCATTAGAGATGATCTATGGCAAGTTGAAGACCTATGAGATGGAACAGGAACAAAGGGTGATAATCTACGGATCAGGGACAGTGGACAGCAAGCACAATGCACTTGTGAGATCAGCAGCACTTGTAGTGGATGAACCAATAACTTCTGAGATTCAGGTTCAAACCCAAAGAGCTGGAAAGGAGGTGATAATAGAAGCAGAAATGGACTCTGTGAATCTGGGTGTTGATGAAAGTGATTACTACACCCTAGAAGAGCTTGAGCAAATGGAAGACAAAACCATGGCGTACTTAGCTGCAAAGTTTAGTCATATTCGTTTCAAGAGAAACCCTAAGTACAAGTTCAAGGGCTCAACCAACAGATTCCAGAAGAGCAATTATACACCTAGTACAGGCTTTAAGGGAGGCTACAAGACTGGCATGATTGATAGGAGCAAATCAAGATGCTATAACTGCAATGAGTTAGGGCATTTCGCCACTGAATGCCGGAAGCCTCGTCAAGCAAGAGACATGAAAGATGTCTATGGAAAGAAGGATTCTTATGATGAGTTGAAGAAGGAGAATGCCAAGCTTAAACAGCAGTTGGAGGCATTCTCTGGAAAGCAGAAAGGGAAGGCTTACATAGCAGAGGGAAAGCACTGGGATGATACTGATTCGGATGAAGAGGAGGAATATGTAAATGTTGCTCTAATGGCTGACTCTTCAGAGGAATCACCTCAATCATCTCAGGTACCTATCTTAACTACAATTGATATGTCTAATTCTGAGTACAAGAAAACTGTGCAAGATCTTAGTGTAGAATTGTTTAATGTACACACAAGCATGCTAGCATCTGAAATGGAAAATGTTAAACTAGTTCTTAAGATTAAAAAGCTAGAATCTAAAAATGAAGAACTAGAGCTTGTAGCTGTAACATTAGAAGATCTTAAGCAAAAGAATGCGTACTTAGAGAACAAGGTCAAGTGTAATGATGAGATAGAGACTATCCTCAGGAAGCAGATTTCAGATCTAGATTTGAAGCTGAATGCTTTTAAGAATTCCGCTCTAGTGGCTAAGGAAATCATTGATACTCAGGCCGTAGAGAATAAAACTGCTATAGGATTTGACTATAACAAGAAAGCTGGTAAGAAGATTTTGGAATTCCCTGTGACACCTTCAGTTGTCAAAAGGAATACTCTACATGCTCTTAAGAATGTTGATTGTCCAGTTTTTGTTAAGCCATTTCCACCTCTCTTTTATGAGGATGATCTTTTCATAGCTCAAGAATTGCTTGAGGAGGATTTAGTGAAGGAAAAAGAGGTAAAGACTAAGTTACCTAGGAAATCAGTAAAGAATGTATTATCTAAACCTGATTTACCTAAAACTGAAGTAGGTTCCTTAGCTAGTAATGTTAAAAAGAACAGGAATGGGAGGAAAAAGATTGTTAATCAGGAATTGGTTCCATCTTCTCCCATTGCATCTAGGAAGTTGTGTTCTATTTGTAATTCTGCTGGACACCTTACACATGCATGTAAAAAGGTTAAAGTAGAAACTGCTAATACTTCTGAAATGCATAACATGTCTGACATGCCTGATAATCATGTGCCCTGTGGAAAGAAAGAGTGTTTGCTATGTAAGTACAACATCATGCATGCTTATTTTAAGTTGATGTCTGATAGTAGCAATAGCTCTAGTAATGTTAAATCCACAGATACTATGAATATCAAACAGGGTAAGACTAAATTAAATGTTACTCCTGTTAAATCATCTAAACCTTCAGGACCCAAACAATTTTGGGTACCAAAGTCCGCTTAATCAATCTGTGATTGCAGGGTAAGGTTAAAAGCTCAAAGGTTGTGTGGATTCTGGATAGTGGCTGTTCTAGACACATGACAGGTGAAGAGTCCCTGCTTACAGAGGTGGTTAAGAAGACCGGCCCGATTGTAACCTTTGGAGATGACAGCAAAGGATTCACTACGGGATATGGTAAATTGAAAGCTGGAAATGTCATCATTGAAAACATCTCTCTTGTTGAAGGATTAAAGCACAATCTTCTAAGCATCAGTCAGTTCTGTGATAAAGGCTACAATGTAGATTTCAGAAAGGACAAGTGCTTGATCACCAACAGGAAGGATGAGAAGCTTACTCTACTGGGAGTGAGAAAAGGAAATTTGTTTATAGCTGACTTAAGTTCTACCAGTGAAGGAGAAGTTACATGTTTCTATGCAAAGGCATCTTCAGAACAAAGTTGGCTATGGCACAAGAAGCTCTCACATCTGAACTTCAAAACTATGAACTCTTTGGTAAAGAGAGAGTTAGTGAGAGGGTTGCCCCTGATGGAATTCAATCAGGAGGGACTATGTGAAGCATGTGAAAAGGGGAAGTCGAAGAAAGCATCACATGGAAGCAAATGAATGACAAGTATTACTGAACCATTACAGCTGATTCATATGGATTTATTTGGTCCAGTTAATGTTATGTCACTTTCAAGAAACAGATATGCATTGGTGATGGTGGACGACTACTCCAAGTACACGTGGGTGTTGTTCATACAAACAAAGGATGAAGCAACACAACTAATCATTGATCACATCAAGAAGATAGAAGTGGAAGCTAAGCTACCTGTGCGGACAATCAGATCAGACAATGGAACTGAATTCAAGAATGCAGTTCTAAATGATTTCTGCTCAGAGAAAGGAATATCAAGACAGTTTTCAGCACCAAGAACTCCTCAACAGAATGGAGTAGTGGAAAGGAAGAACAGGACCTTGGTTGAAGCAGCAAGGACCATGTTGAGTGAATCAAAACTTCCCACTTACTTTTGGGCTGAAGCAGTGAATACAGCTTGCTACACTCAGAATCGAACCCTGATCAACAAAGATCATTAAAAGACTCCGTATGAGTTAATGGCCAACAAGAAGCCAACACTGAAGTATTTTCATGTGTTTGGTGCAAAGTGCTTTGTACTTAAAGATGGAGAACATCTTGGCAAGTTTGATGCCAAAGCAGATGAAGGCATTTTTCTGGGCTATTCTCTGGAATCTAAGGCTTTCAGGGTATATGTGATTGAAGATAAGAAGGTGTTGGAAAGCTTTAATGTAACATTTGACGACACTAAAAGACCAGGCCTGCAAACTGGAGAGAACTCTGAATCCTTGGTATTTGAAAATCTATCAGGAGATCTCTCTGACAATGAAGAAGTACCTGAAGTTGTTACAGTCATTAATAATAATCATAATGATAATGATTCTGGACCAAGTGGTGACCAAAGTGGAAATCCTCAACATACAGGATCCACTAGTCAGTCTTCAGAATCAACAGATCAAACCGTCAACAACTCAGGGGGAGCAGGAGAAGGATCAACTAGTCACACTCCACAACATCTAGAACAAGGAGAATCATCAAGATCGCATCTGCCAAGACAAAGGGTATGGAATAGAGATCATCCCTTTCACTTGATCATTGGTGATCCGGACACAGGAGTGAGAACTAGGAGAACATCACAAAATGAATGTCACTATTCTGGGTTTCTTTCAGAAACAGAACCTAAGAAAGTTGAAGATGCTCTAGATGATCCAGATTGGGTAATTGCTATGCAAGAAGAACTCAATCAGTTTGAAAGGCAGAAAGTTTGGAAGCTGGTACCCAGGCCTAAGGGAAAATCTGTTATTGGAACAAGATGGGTATTCAGAAATAAGTTGGACGAAGATGGCATTGTAACGAGAAACAAAGCCAGACTGGTTGCTAAAGGTTACTCTCAAGAAGAGGGTATAGATTATGATGAAACCTATGCACCAGTAGCAAGACTTGAGGCCATCAGAATGCTTCTGGCATTTGCTGCACATTCCAATTACAAGGTATATCAAATGGATGTGAAGAGTGCTTTTCTGAACGGGGAGTTAGAAGAAGAAGTGTATGTGGAACAACCTCCAGGTTTTGAGGATTCAAAACTGGCAGACTTTGTGTACTTTCTATTCAAAGCTCTCTATGGACTCAAACAAGCTCCAAGGACATGGTATGACACTCTCTCTGAATTCTTACTTGAAAATGATTTTACAAGAGGTGTTGTAGACAAAACTCTCTTTGTCAAAAAGCATAAAAATGATTTGATATTGGTGCAAGTATATGTTGATGACATAATATTTGGTTCTACTAATGATGATCTATGCAAGAGATTTGCTAAGTTAATGCAGAGTCATTATGAAATGAGCATGATGGGTGAATTGTCATTCTTTCTTGGATTGCAAGTATACCAGAAACAAAATGGTATATTCATTTGTCAGTCCAAGTACATCAAGGATCTTCTTAAGAAGTATCAAATGGAAGACTCATCTACAGCAAAGACTCCTATGCCAACTGCCACTAAGCTTGATAAGGATGAAACTGGTAAGAAGGTTGACATCACATGCTACAGAGGTATGATAGGCTCATTACTTTATCTCACTGCAAGTAGACCAGATATAATGTTTGCAACATGCTTGTGTGCTAGATTTCAGTCTGATCCTAAAGAATCTCATCTAATAGATGTTAAGCGAATATTTAGATATCTTAAGGGGACCCCAAATCTTGGAATTTGGTACCCTAAAGATACAGGATTTGATCTTATTGGATACACAGACTCTGATTTTGCAGGTTGTAAGATTGATCGGAAGAGTACTTCAGGAAGCTGTCAGTTTCTTGGAAGAAGATTGGTTTCCTGGCATAGCAAGAAGCAGCATTCAGTGTCCACATCAACAGCTGAGGCTGAATACATTGCTGCTGGTAGCTGTTGTGCTCAGATATTGTGGATGAGAAACCAACTCCGTGACTATGGACTTCTGTTGACAAAGATTCCAATCTTTTGTGACAACACAAGTGCCATAGCAATCTCTAACAATCCAGTGCAACACTCGAGGACGAAGCACATCGACATCAGGTATCATTTTATCCGAGAGCATGTCATGAATGGAACTGTGGAGTTACATTTTGTACCCACAGAGGATCAAATTGCAGACATCTTTACTAAACCGCTTGATGAATCCACTTTCAATAAGCTGGTTGGTGAACTTGGGATGTTAAATCTTTCTGATTAATTTATTTTGATTAGAAGTCAGTAACTGCAGAGAGTCCTGGTAAATACATGAGTTCAAGAATTGCTATATCCTTTGGACTTGTGAGTTTATTTTCTGGAGCAATTCTCGTAGTTAGGATTATTATACTAATTTTATGTCATAATTATGGATGATATATCTTCTGGCATTTAATTAGTTATTAATTCTAAAAATTATTTAGGTGCTAATATTTGTTCTAAATATTTTAGCATCTATTTAATTTGAATTAATTTACTTTATTTTAACATTGTAAATTAATGCAGCATAATTCATTAGATTTTAATTGGTTAATATCACTCAATGATATTTAATTGATTTTATTCTAAGAAAATTGTGAATTTTCTGTTAAGAATTGATTTTGATGAATTTTAACAGATTTATTAAAATTAAAACTTGACAGGAAATAAAAAGTCTGATTTTTAAAACAAGAACAGGTTTTAAAAAGAAGACAGAAGCAAAAATATCGAATTTAAGGAAATTCGATAGTTTTTTCAAAGTACAATGATAAATCTATCGAAATTAATTTCGATGGTTTTTGAAAGGGAAAAAGAAAATCTATCGAAAAATTTCTCGATAGTTTTTGAGAATAATTTTAAAAATATATCGAAGTGAATTAATATAATTCAATATTTAATTCTCGATAGTTTTTAGAAATCCAAGTGAAAATCTATCGGGACCTCGATAGTTTTTCCAAAAGAACAGTTCGATAGTTTTTCAGTATTTCAAATAAAAATACCTCGATAGTTTTCTAATAAAACCTTTTCAAATTCTCTTTTTCAAAAATCTCGATAGTTTTTAAGAAACTATCAAAGGTTAGTTGACAGGTTTGCCCCCTTTCAGAAAACTATCGAAGGCTCTTTTAAAACCGTCGAACAAAGGAAATACGAAAATACCCCTGACAGTTTCATAAGTATAAAACTTTGCCTTGTCGTTTTTCATTGTCAGTTTTAACAGATCTGAAAAATTACAAAGCTCTAGTTTTTTTTATATATACATACACGAGATACACACAAGCAAACGTCAACATCGATAGTTTCTTCATTTGTTAATCAAGAAAATCTTGAAAAAGTTACTGTTTACCACTGTAGATTGAATTCTAACCGTGGAAAACTTTATTTTTTTTTGATTTTGGCACTTTCTGAGAAAGAAACCATCGAACTTGTGTTTGTGAATTGAATATTGGTTAGTATTCAAGGATTCTAAAGTCTATAAGTGTTCGAATTTGTGTGTGAGTGTTAAAAGGGGTGATTTTCTTTTTAGGGTTATTTTGTATTAAAAGTTTGATTAATTATTTTTAATTAATTAAATTTTAAGTGCAAATTTAGTTTTGGTTTAAAAAATTAATTTTCTGGAAATTTGAAACATAATGGCTGGAGAATTTATCGTAACCAAAACTAATCATGTCTCGTTTCAAAATCTGCAATCCATAACGAATCCTCAAATTCGTGCATGGGCAGAGTTTTTGAATACACGTTCGTTAGTGGCATACGCTGTAAGTACTCCCGTGGTCCTTTGCATTGATCAATTGACTGCGTTGTACACAACCGCCACGGATACAACTGAGAATAACATACGGTCCTTCAGTTTTGTTGTGCCAGGGGGCAGAACAATAAGGGTGACGGAACATGACTTCAATAGAATTCTACATTTTCCAACAGAAAACCTTGTTCCGGATCCCACAACTGAGGAAATACATGCTTTCTTCACTCTTATCAGAAGTCAACAACCTAACTTCTTGGTGGGAGAGTTCCTAAAGCATTACCTGCCAAAGCCATGGAACTTTTTCTTTCATACCCTGATACATGTTTTTACTGCCAAGCTAACAAATCTGCATGGCATTCCCTTATTCCTTCAACAGATAGGGTTTGCCATTGCGAACAACAGGCATATTAACATAGGACGGATAGTGATTGATCAAGTAGTTATGTGCATGGGACCACTGGATGAAAGAACATGCATAAATGAAGATGTGCTCTGTTTCTATCCTAGGTTCCTACAGCTAATTCTCAATGATGTCTTAACAGATGATGAACGTGAGACATTTGAAGCTGAAGACACAATGGAGTGTATGAAGATGAAGAGCAATGCCATAACCGCTCTAATAAGGAAGAACAACTATCTTCCAGGGGTACCCACTGTTCTCACTGAATATCTAAGAACGGTGCCCCTACCTCTTCTACCCCCAGGGGAACAGGTAAATGAAGGTAACTTTCCTCAACCTGAACCTGAACTTGGTCCTGAACCAATGGATGTTGATCCAGAGCCCTCAGTGGCCATTCCTGACCAGGAGGTTGCAAACCCACAACCTCTAACCACGGTCGAAGAGCCTTTGAACGAGCCAAATGAAAACATAAATGATGCTCCTTCCCCTCCTATACCCAGTAAAGAAACATCCCTGAGTGTAGAGGGAGATAGTGCCAAAGCAGCACCACATAAGGAGATACACCCTTCAACAACAGCTCTGCCTTCCTCTAAAAGGAGAAGAACAGAAACTGAGGCAACTGCTGATACTTCATTTCTCTCATTCAAAGAGCCCTTTACTGATTTTTCTGATGCTGATTAGGCTACGCTAACGAAAGCAATATCTGAACCAATAGCTCAATCAAGTAAGGAAGAATTGACGGAAGCAACTGGTGTTCCGACCATATTACGGTCAGGTTCACTGGTTGAAGGTTCTCTGAACCAAGGGTCTTCACAGACGTCGAGAGAAGGCTTTGACCTAAATGCACAATCTAAAAGGTCATTGTCTACCTCCCCAGATGGAACATATCTGGATCCTGCGGGTAAAGGGTCTGACGTAGGTGCAGATCGGCAACTCGTTGACAGTGAATCAATTACTATTGAGGAGTCAACTGAGGTGAAGTCTTTACCGACTCACGGGGAAGATTCGGGATCTCTGCTGTTAAATGAGCCTGTTTCTAACCCCCTAGAGATTCAAACTCTAGATCCTACAAAGGATATATCATCTAAGGATGATCAGCAACTTGGTTTAACCAAGGACGGGGACTTGCGAAGCCCCATTGCACCACCGGTGACCTCCTTAAGGACGGCTACGGTGTTTTCTTCTGCAGGTACAACCAGCACAATGGATTTGAGTGAAACACAAACACTTACACCTGGCCTGAGTGGGAAAGGAAAAATGAGTGAAACACTAACAGAAACTGTGAGTGAACACCCAGAGCCAAACGTGAGGAGTGACACCCAAACCCTAACTCATATTGATGATCTGCTGTTACCAACAGAAAGAGAGCTACAAGTTCAATCTTCCCTCAAGGAGATGACAGTTCATGATAAAGAAGGAAATCCATTATTCAAGGTTCCACTGCGACCTTCCTTTGACCAAGGGATCACCTCCAGTCAAGACAATGTTTCTTTAAAGTCTATTCAAGAGAAAGTTGACTTAGCTGCAGCTGATTCCAGAAGAACATTCAGGGTCATTGGCAGTGCATCTGGCACTATAACAGGTACGAAGCAGGCAGTGGACTCCTTAAAGAAGGAAGCTATGGAAGAGCTGCTCGATTTGAGGATGGACGTAAGGGAGCTTAAAGATGGATTCATGAATGAAGTAACTGCACTGTCCCAGGGACATGAAGCTTTGAAAGAGGACGTTCTGGTTATCCGGGATGGTCAAGCGCGGGTGAAGGATGCAATGGACAACCTTTCAAGAGTGGAGTCTAGACTCAACAGGAGGCTGGATCATATGGAAAAGACTACCAACTCAAGATTGGAAAACATTGACCTGTCGTTAGCTTCTATAAATGACTTTAATAAGCAGCTTATGGATTTCTTGGAGAATCAAGGCGATGGAGTACAGTCTATATGGAGTATGCTGAAAAACCAACAATCTGGACAACCTGGTCCCTCCTATCAACAACCTGATCCTTCTAATGTCTTTTATGTTGAGGATGCTTTTATCGAGGATTCCTCAACTAAGGATGGATGGAGAGTTTGGGAAACAATTGAAGCTATTCCTATCAGGCAGTACTGGATAGAAGAACTTGTGGAGGAAGAGAAGATTGAAGAGGAATTTGAATTCATGCAAGAGCAACCTATTCAAGAGGAGCATGAACCATATTATCCTGAACCAATAGATCATCCTATCTTGGATGAGGATATTATGGAAGAAGAATCAAATTCTCTGTCACCAGAAGAAGAAGCTGCCTTGGAAGCAATAAGAGCTCAGAGAGCTGCAATAGATGCCAGGCAAGCTGAGAAAGAAAAACAGCAAGCAATTCTGAGAAGTGAAAAGCTAAAGAAAATGAAGGTGTATAATGAAGTGAGGAAGAAGAAGATGATAGATCTGGCAAAGAAAGATGGTACTGAATGGGAAATGGCTTATAAAACCTTTTGTGGAGTTGAAGACGGATTACAAGTCAACGACAATGCGGAGGTGGAAGTCATTATTCAGGACATCAGAAGTGCTAATCTTGATGATCAGACTTACTTCAAAGCACTGAGAAGCTCTATAATCTGTCTGAATGCTGGGGTTAAAGCAAATGGTGCCTGGAGCTTATTAATCAGTTTTCTGGAGAAAGGTACATTTGTGATTTCTACTAAGTTTTTAGAACAGAGGACATATACAGAATTGCAGGCTATACTCATCAAGATCCAAAGAACTACAAGGCTAAATGAACTGCTCCGAGAGCATGTTAAGGAGATCGTGATGAAAGTCAGTCCAGAGATTACTGAAGATCCTCCAATGGTTAGATTCATGACGAATGACTTGTTCAGAATCTGCTATTTGACTGAGGACAAACTGAGGGACTACCCAAGCAACTATCTAATCTCAGTTGAGAAGTATCTTAGATCCACTGGATTCTCTTCAACGGAGAAGGACAAAGCAGCAGACACTCTTAGAAGATTTCTAATGGAGAATGTTCCTTACTATAGGAAAAGAGTGGAAAGAGGATTGGAAGTGCATACCAGACTGCCAAACATGCCAAAGCCAAACAAGAAAGATGTTAACATTGCATGGTTGTGGGCTGGAGTGGGTCAAGAGGTTGAGTATATTGGAAGACACATCCGAGGAGCAATCCTTAAACCTGGAGAACCACTGCACTATCCATCAGTGATTGATTATCAAGCTGCTAACTCCGATCCAATGATTGAAGAAGGTGAGATTGGAATGGACTGAATGATGAAGCAAAGAACAAGAGAACTATCAGCTCAGACTAGAGGAGCAACTTCATTGTATAAAGTTTAATTGTTTTTTGAATTATGAAATCTGGAAATGTATAAATATCTGATCCAGAATGCATTAATATTATTACGCTGTCTTACTTTAAGTAGTTTCATGTTTCCTTAGTTAGTTGAGTTATCCTCGAAGTATTTGCTTGTCGAACTCTATCCAATCAAATAGGGGGAGATTGTAAAGCATAATGTAACATAAGATCTAAAAGAGATAACTACAACTCAACAAAGGACAAGACAGACAATAATATTAACTGAAGCACAGGAATCCAGAATCAAAGAAGAAAAGGTAAACACAAAAAATCAAAATACGTTATGTACTCTTGAAGTCCGTAAACAGGTCACGGAAAGAAGTTCATGAAAATGTTCAAGCCTTAGTGACAACAAAAGAAACAAGACTTTCAAGACGACAGAAGTATGTGAATGATTTAGGGTTCAGTACCACGGGATTCCAGTGATGAAGCAACCAGAAGGACAAGGGACGTATCAGCAGCATTGTATTGAAGATATAAAATAAGAATTGATCAAGTGTTATTCATCTGTGAACCAGACCAGTTGCACTAGGTGACGGCACTAAAAAGATCAAGTTGTTTTATCGTCTCAGAAGAAATTGATACAGTCTATTTCTTAAACACCCAGAAGCTCAGTGGAATCATTTATGGACTAAAGACAAGAAAGAGAAATTCGATGGTTTTTCTAATTGAAAAACTATCGAATGGTAGTTGAAATGATTAATTAAAAACCAAAGTAAATTAGTTTGGCATCCGATAGTTTTGATTTAAAAACTATCGAATGACAAATTAATTTATTTAATTCGATGGATTTTTATTCATTCGATGGTTTTTTTTATTATGGGAGCAGGTGAAAAGAATTCCTTTTCTGAAAGGTTGATGAAGATCCAACGGCCAGGATTGTTTCTACAATTCTCATTCGATGGTTTTTCAAAACAGACTACAATTAATACAGAGAGAAGATTGTGTCTTCTTCAGTTAAGGTATTCAACACAGACACATAACTGAGAGAGAGAAGAGCCGGAGAAAATTACCAGAGAAATTAATAGTGCTCAGAACTTGATTATTGTTTTGTATTTGTGTTACCTTAAACTCATTGACGCTAATCTACGGATTAGAAATTGTAGCACCCCTCGAGGTTTATATTTATAAAAAGATATATTCCCCGAAACTTGATTTGGTTTGGTGTGTTTGATTTCGTTATAGAACTGAAAGATTAATCCGCGAACGAAATTAAATTATTTGTGAGTATCGTATTCAACCCCCCCTTCTACGATACTTTGGACCTAACAAGTGCTCCTTCGTATTCAAGGGAATAGAAGACATTCTAAATGTAAGCAAGTGATTAAGTTCTAACATCCAAACAAAAATGGTCTGATCAAATCCAAAAGCAACCAATGAGACTTGTGAAATTAATTTGTTTCTGGCATGCAAGTCAATTCCTATAAACTTAAATCAACCCTCTATTCATCATAACTACACTCCAATCAACATCGACTCACCAACGGAAATAGCCAAGTCCTAAGGGATCATGAAATATGCATGCTATACAAATGCAACTAAATGGACTCACATAATAGATATAAACAAATATGCAAACAAAATGCTCTATATGACATAAACATGCAAAAATATGAATGAACTAACTACATATGCAATATGAAACCTATATGACACACACACTAACCTTCCCTAATTACCACCCCCAAACTTACAATATTCAATGTCCTAATTGAAGGTAATAAAAAGGAAAGTGCAGAGAATATCTAATCATCAGCAGGACCACCCTCCTCGGGTGGTGTATCCGGTGGTGGATAAACAGAATCCACTCCAAAAGTAGGACAAGAAATATCAACTCCAGTAGCTCTGAAAGCAGTACTCAAAGCCTGAGCAAAGCGGCTATGACTATCATCAATCGCATCAATGCGCCGCGTCAACCGCCTATACTGCACATCCCCGAAACCTGACCTATCCACCTCACTGAATCTCAGATGTATCCTAGGGGGAAACAAAACAAACTCTTTTTGTCTTTTTTTTTTCTTTTTTTTTTCTGTGAACAGTAACCCTGCGCGGGCGCGCTCTGCTACTGTTCATGATTTTTTTTCTTCACAGAATACTAATACTGCATATTCACGTGGGTTGCCTCCTATGAAGCGCTTGTTTTACGTCAATAGCTTGACGTGAATCCGTTTTCATCCAGTCGCAAGAACGGTGAACGTCGACTCACGGTTCACGGTATTACCAACGTCATGCTTTAGCCACTGACCATTAACCTTGAACACTTCGTCCGGAAACTTATGGAAAATCTCTACCGCATCATGCGAAAATGCTAATTTAACCGTGATAGGCTCCGACCACATCGACTTACGCTTTCCTGGAAAAAATCTGAAGCGAGACTTGAAACGCAGAACTAGCTGACCAAGCACAAATGAATGCTTCACCGCCCCTCTTTCATGCCAGTCCTTAACCTTCTCCTTATATAGCCTGTTGCTCTTGTAGACTTTACCATACCTCAATTGATCCTGCAGTGGTTGGAGTTCAAGTGTAGGAGCTTCTTCCATAGATGGTTTAAGTCGTTCCTGAGAATTGTTCAGCTCTGCTAATCCATGAGATTCGAATGGCGCATCAATTTTTCTTTTCCACGGAGGTGCATTCAACAACTGAAGTTGCTCTACTCTTTCTTCGTCTTCAGTCTCAGAATCCCCTATCAAGACTCTCTCCACTGTATCTGACTTCAGCGGTTGTTCAATCTCTGTATTGACGACAGAATCGACCATCTCCAAATTAAAGCATTCTTCTTCCTCAGTTGGAAATTTCATTGCCTTGAACACGTTAAAAGTGACCTTCTGATTTTGAACCCTCATTATAAGCTCTCCTTTCTGCATATCGATCAAAGTACGGCCTGTAGCCAAGAACGGTCTTCCCAAGATAATAGGAATCTTCTTGTCTTTCTCAAAGTCCAGAATAACAAAATCAGCAGGAAAAATGAGCTTATCCACTTTAACCAAAACATCCTCCACTATACCTCTAGGATATGTGATCGACCGATCAGCCAGCTGTAAGGACATGTTTGTAGGTTTAGGCTCAGGAAGTCCAAGTTGCATGAAGACAGACAACGGCATTAGATTAATACTAGCTCCCAAGTCACACAAGCACTTGTTGAAAGATAGATTGCCGATACTGCATGGTATGGTGAAACTCCCTGGATCCTTGAGTTTAGGAGGTAACTTCTGCTGTAGGATAGCACTACATTCTTCTGTCAAAGTGATGGTCTCCAACTCCTCGAGTTTCAACTTCCGAGATAGAATACCCTTCATGAACTTTGCATAGCTCGACATTTGTTCTAAAGCTTCCGCAAAAGGTATGTTGATATGCAACTTCTTGAAAACCTCCAGAAACTTAGGGAATGGCGGAGGAGGATATACCTCCTTGCTCTCTGTATTCTGCTTCAGAACAGATTTCTCAGTCGAATTGTCACGCTTTTCCGCTTTGTTTCCCCCCAAACTGGCGGTTTCCTCTTTTTCTTCATCTTCTGGCAGAACATCAGGCGCGGGCGCGCTCCCTAGGGCGCGGGCGCGCCCACCTTCTGTTGGGAATCCAGAAATTTTTTCGTTTTGCTCTGTTTCTGAGTTCTGGTCACCCGTAACCTTTCCAGATCGTAAGGTAACTGCTTTAACATGTTCTTTGACTTTTCTTTTGCCAGGATTAGCTTCCGTATCACTAGGGAGAGTTCCATGTGGTCTATTTAACAAGGCATTGGCAATCTGACCGATTTGATTCTCCAGAGTCTTGATTGAAACAGCTTGGCTCTTGCACATTAACCTCAATTCCTCCAATTATGTCTTAGTTGAAGTAAGACATAATTACTCAATCCTTTTGAATTATGTCTTAGTTGAAGTAAAACTAATGATCGAGTCTTTCAATTATCCTTAAACAAGGCTAATCCTAATATGTTTTATTTTTCAGGTTCAAGTTGTGGCGATTCGTCTCGGATTAGTTCTGATAATAGTAATGGTGTTGGTAGTGATCTATCTTCAATAGAAAGTGAAGATTCTGTAAGAAGCTACATTGCGTCACATGGTGGTAGAAGGTATTATAAACCTAGTTCTGTTGGTGAGATTGGTAGACCATTTACCAATCAGATTTTTGAAAGTCTAGATAAAGGTTACAAGTTTTACAAACAATATGCTCGATTGGGTGGATTTAGTGTCCGGAAAACAACAGAAAAGAGAGATGATGATGATAAGACTATTTTACTTAAGCATTATGTTTGTAGTCGTGAAGGTTTTAATGATCCTAATGATTATATTGCTGATAAAGTGGTTAAGAGAAGGCGGACCGGTTCTCAAAGGTGTGGATGTAAAGCGAAGATGGTTTTGAAGTATATGCGTGGTGGTACATATTTTGTCTACTCTTTTGTTGAATTACACAACCATCCTTTAGCTACTGAAAATGGTAGGCAGTTTTTGAGGGTTAGTAGGGAGATGAACACTATTTTGAGGAATTTTGCGTTCGATGCTTCGAAAGTAAATATTGGTAGCAACAAAAGTTTTAGCTTTGCAAAAGAACTGGTAGGTGGTTATACTAATGTAGGTGCTACCTTGCGTGATTTTAGAAATTTTAATCGAGATGTGAAAGAATTTGTTGGTGAAAGGGATGGACAAATGATAATTGACAAGTTTAAGGTAAATCAGGAGACTTCAGGATAGTTTTATTTTGCTTATGATACTTGTTAGGAACTATGTTGTTTCTTGATGATAACTAGATTAACTTAGTAAAAATTGTATAAGTAAAATGTAGCCTTCAACGGATAACATGCTTTTGCAGTATCCGCAGAAGGGTAGCTTATCTACGGATAAGACTCAATGTAACATGTCTGTGTAATCCTGATGTACAATCCTGAGATGCAATCCTGATATGCAATCCTGAGGAACAATCCTGATATGCAATCATGATGTATAATCCTGATGTGCAGTCCTGATATGTATTCTTGATTTGTAATCCTAATGTTGAAGTTGAAGTATTAGTTTTTAGGCTGAATAAGTCATGCTGACTATTAATGGACATGTAGAATAGGGAGGCTATTTGTAAATAGTCTATGCCTTGTAATTTTACATAAGTGAAATTGACTGTCTACGGATAGCAACATTAGCCTTCTACGGATGTGGACAATGTACTGTCTACGGATAGCAGTACTAGCTGTCTACGGATGTGATCAAGATACTCTCAACGGATACAACTCAAATAGCTTCTACGGATACACACTGTACTTTGTGAAAGGGACAATTCAGACATAGCACATGGGTTGACAGTTTTCACAGAGCATGGAAACCAGCATTTCTGGTAAACTCACGAGAAGAAGAAGCATTTTGTCTGTCTGGTCAAAAAGTAGCATTTCTATAAAAGACAATCAGCCAAGAAGGGCAAGCTACCAACATATGGACCACTACTCAGAATGGAGAAACAAGGATTTTGAACAGATTTACTTTTTGTATTATTAGTTGTTCGAAATATCTTGTAAACTTGGGATATATAACAAAGTGTAGCATTATTCTAGAAAGTAAGGAATCAGTTAGGCAATTTAGAGAGCTCAAAGCAATTTTATTTTGTAAATTGTTGAAGCTAGAATAGTGTGTATGCAGCTGTGTGTTTATTCGTAAACATCATTGAGATTTCTTCAAATAAAAATCTCTCAGGTGGACAAAACAATCCACCTGAATTTTTAATTCTTGTGTTATCTTATCTTGTTTGTTTTTCTTTTCTTGAATTTACTTTCATATCTTTACTGTCAAGAACCAAAGAATTTTTAAAGATTGTATTCAACCCCCCCCCCCCCCCCTCTACAATCTTGACTCATTGTCTGGGAATAACAATTGGTATCAGAGGAAGCTTCTAACACACAAGAAGTTTAAGATCTAAAGACATCAGAATCATGGGTCAGAAGGATTATGGAGTTAAAATACCAGTTCTTGATAGAGAGAATTATTTTCACTGGAAAGTAAAAATGCGTCTACATCTAACTATGGATGAAGGATATGTAGAGTACATAGATCATGGCCCTCATGTACCAATGAAGCCAAACACCTCAATAGCTCAAGCACCTGCAGGAGCTCCAAACACCATTCCAAAGTTACTTTCAGAATGGACTCCTGAGGACAACATTACAGTTCATAAAGATAAGAAGGCCGTGAATATTTTGTTCAATGGTCTTGATTCTGACATGTTTGACAATGTTATTAATTGTTCTATAACAAAGGAGATTTGGGACACTGTCCAAACCATCTGTGAATGGACTGAGCAAGTAAGGGAAAACAAGATGTAGTTCCTCATACAACAGTATGAACACTTTCACTTCAAGAGTGGAGAATCTTTGAATGATACTTTTAGTAGATTTCAAAAATTGTTGAATTGATTGAAGTTGTATGGAAGAGTGTATCAAATCAAAGATTCAAATCTTAAATTTCTCAGAGCCTTGCCAAATGAGTGGAAGCCTATGACTGTTTTCTTGAGAAACACTCAAGAGTATAAGGATTTTACTCTTGAGAGGCTGTATGGAACCCTAAAAATATATGAGTTGGAAATAGAGCAGGATGAAGAAATTGAGAAGGTCCAAAAGAAAACTGGATCTGTTGCTTTAGTAGCAAGTGTTGAAAAGACCGAGGACATGAAAGAAGAAGCTGCTGAAGCTATACCAAGCCCAAGTGCTTGTGAAAGTAGGACTGAATCAAGAAAGTGAAAAGGAAAGATGATTGAAGAAAGTGAGCCTTCTAATCAAGATGTTATGGATGAGCTAGATGAACATTTAGCTTTTCTATCAAGAAAATTCTCAAAGCTCAAGTTCAAGAGAAGCCCTGATGTGTCCAAACCATTCAGAAAGGACTTTCAATCAAACACGAACTATATTGAAAGATCCAAGTTTAAATGCTTCAATTGTGAAATGGGAGGTCACTTTGCTAATGAATTCAAAAAACCAAAAGCTGAGAAGAGTGACAGGAAGTTTGAGCCTGTTGACTACAAGAAGAAATACTTTGATCTTCACAGGCAAAAGGGTAGAGCATTCATAACTCAGGACTATGACTGGGCTGAAGATGGGAATGATTCTGAGGAGGACACTGAGTTTGTGAACCTTGCACTGATGGCTGATTCAAGTGAGCAGGAGGCCAGTTCATCATCCAATCAGGTAATTACCACCAATCTCTCTGAGCTTTCTACTGAGGAATGCAATAGTACAATCAATGATATGTCTACTGAATTGTACCATATGCGTATTTCTCTTAAATCACTTACAAAAGAAAACACCAGGATTAAAGATGCTAATCAGTTTTTAAGTGATAGGAATGCTGTTCTGGAAACTCAGTTTATTGAGTTTGAGAAAATGAGAGTAGAGTGTCAGGTTGCCAAGGATGATTTGCTGACTGTGCTAAAAAGAGAAGAAATTCTCAAAGCACAACTAGCTAAAGAACATGAAACAATAGCTAGATGGACTGATTCCAGGAATGTTGCCATAAACATTATTAAGGCTCAAGGTGTGGATACATTCTATAAGAAATCAGTAAGAAAAGATAAAAAGAAACTAGATGTTGAGAATCTAGGAGATGACACTTCTATGGATAATGAGCATCCGTTGAAGGGTAATACCTCTACGGATAGTAAGCATCCGTTGATGGGTAACACCTCTACAGATGTGACTTGTCCAAAGAAGTGCACATCTAGTGTTAGTCAAGAAAAACTTGAGAAGCTAAACAAAAAGTATGGTCCAACTAACAAAAATTTTGTTCAGGGAGAATGTAGCGAAACCAAAGCTAAGGATGTCAACATAGGTCACTTGTCCAACAAGCAATTGAAGGGCAAGTTAGAAAATATAGAGGTCAAGGATGAGGTGAAAAAGAAAAAGAACAGAAATGGTAAGGTAGGGATTAACAAGCATAACAACTATACACCTGACAAGTATGCTCCAAGGAAAACTTGTGTAAAGTGTGGTAGTGTTAATCATTTATCTACCAATTACAAAACTGTTAAAACTTCATCTGTTCAAATGCCAATGCCTGTACCCAATATGCCTATGCCTGCTATGCATAACATGTTTGTACATACTGGTCATGCATCAAATCTGTATGCCAACATGCCATTTGTTTCAAATCCATATATGGATGCATTCAAAATGCCACAAATGACATGGAGCATGCCACAAATGAACACTATGTATGCACAGAATTCTCAAATGCCTGCATCAAACATATATGCATATGAACATCCTCAGCATGTTGTCTCTCAGAGGTCAACACCCAGGGTCAAGGTTTATTTAACTCAACGTGAGATTAAGGTGCAAAATGACAAGAAAGGCAAAATTAAAGTTAACAGGAAAGGACCCAAGGAAACTTGGGTACCAAAATCAACTTGATTTGGTTTTGTTGTGTGCAGGGAAATAGAAAGAATCTATGGTACTTAGACAGTGGATGTTCTAGGCACATGACTGGAGATTCTACCCTGCTCACAGAGTTTGTGGAGAAAGCTGGCCCTAGCATTACCTTTGGAGATGACAACAAAGGTTACACTAAGGGATATGGATTGATTTCAAAGGAAAATGTCATCATTGATGAAGTAGCACTAGTTTATGGACTTAAGCATAACTTGTTGAGTATCAGTCAACTATGTGATAAAGGTTTCTCAGTATCATTCAATCAAGGAGACTGTGTTGTTTCAAACAAAGAAAACAACAATGTGGTGTTGATAGGACACATAAGAGGTAATGTGTATATAGTTGACTTCAACTCAACAAGTTCAGATTCTATCACTTGTCTTCTGAGTAAAGCAAGTAAAGATGAGAGTTGGCTATGGCACAAAAGACTGTCACATTTGAACTTCAAGTCAATGAATGATCTGGTAAGAAGAGACCTAGTTAGAGGACTTCCTCAGTTGGAATTTTCCAAGGATGGACTTTGTGATGCTTGCCAAAAAAGGAAACAAAAGATGATTTCTTTCAGAAGCAAGCTGGACTAATCAATTGAGCAACCTCTATAGTTGTTACACATGGATCTATTTGGACCAGTGAATGTCATGTCAATTTCAAAGAAAAGATACTGCCTTGTGATTGTGGATAATATTTCAAAATTTACATGTACATACTTTCTGCACACTAAAGATGAGGCAAGTGAAATCATAATCAATCACATCAAGGCTGTTAACAATCATCCTGATCTCAAAGTAAGAAGAATCAAGAGTGACAATTGCACTGAGTTCAAAAATTCAACAATGAAGCTGTTTTGTGAGGAGAATGGAATCATTCATGAGTTTTATGCAGCTAGGACACCGCAACAAAATGGAGTGGTGGAAAGGAAAAATAGGACTCTAATTGAGGCTGCAAGAACAATGCTAGGAGAATCAAAGTTGCCCACTTATTTTTGGGCTGAAGCAGTTAACACTATATGTTTTACTCAAAACATCTCTTTGATCAATCAAGCAAAAGGGATGACTCCATATCAGCTGCTCAAAGGAAGGAAATGATCTTTGAATTTTATACATGTCTTTAGATTCAAATACTATGTATTGAGAAACCAAGGTGAACATCTTGAAAATTTTGAGTCAAAGGCAGATGAAGCCACTTTTGTGGGATATGCAGCTGGAAAAGCCTACAGGATTTTCAATCACAGAATCAGCATTGTTATGGAATCTGTACATGTTGCTTTTGATGATGTCAGGATTCAAGGTCTCACTAATGAGGGTTTTCATGAAACTCTCAGGTTTGAGAATGAGGTGGAAGGTCTGTATTATGATGATGAAGGTGATGATTATGAGGATGAATCAGTCCCTCAAAGAATGATTATTTCAAATATGGATAACTCAAGTTCAAATGAGCCATCCATAGAAGGGACAATTGGAGCATCCATAGGAAGCCAAAATGGAGCATCCGTAGGAAGCCAAATTGGAGCATTCGTAGGAAGCCAAAATGGAGCATCCGTAGGAAGCCAAACTGGAGCATCCGTAGGAAGCCAAATTGAAGCATCTGTAGGTGGATCACAACACAGAGTTACCACCCCAATAAACTCAGGGGGAGTTTCTCTGAGTCATGGATCGACCTCAACTCCACATGATCATGTTTATGAGAATGATGCTACATCTTCAAGACCTACACATGCAACAAGAAGAAAATGGACAAGGGATCACCCATTTGAACTGATCATTGGTGATGCATCCTCAAATGTCCAAACTAGAAGAGCTACTCAAGATGAATGTTTATACAACAACTTTCTTTCTCAAGAAGAACCAAAGAAAGTTGAGGATGCTCTTTTAGATCCAGATTGGGTGTTGGCAATGCAAGAAGAGCTAAACTAATTTGAAAGAAACAAAGTATGGAAGCTGGTACCCAAACCTAAAGACAAAAGTGTTATAGGTACAAAGTGGGTATTCAGAAATAAGATGGATGAAAATGGCATTGTCACAAGGAACAAAGCTAGATTGGTTGCTAAGGGCTATTCTCAAGAAGAAGGAATAGATTATGATGAAACATATGCCCCTGTTGCTAGATTGGAAGCAATAAGGATATTCCTAGCCTATGCAGCCCATGCCAATTTCAAGGTCTATCAAATGGATGTCAAGAGTATCTTCTTGAATGGGGAATTGGAAGAGGAGGCCTATGTCAGTCAACCTCCTGGTTTTGAAGATCCAAATTATCCAGAATTTGTCTACTTCCTACTCAAGGCACTCTATGGACTGAAGCAAACACCTAGAGCCTGGTATGACACTCTGTCATAATTTCTTTTAGAGAATCACTTCACTAGAGGTATTGTTGACAAAACTCTTTTCTTTAGAAATGTTAATGACTCTAGTATACTTGTTCAAATTTATGTAGATGACATAATCTTTGGGTCTACAGATGAGAAGCTTTGCAAAAGGTTTGCCAAACTTATGCAAAGTAAATGTGAAATGAGCATGATGGGTGAACTTATCTATTTCCTTGGCTTATAAGTTAAACAAGTGAAAGAAGGAATCTTCATTAGTCAAACTAAATACATCTTTGATCTATTAAAGAAGTTTGATCTAATGGATTGCTCACCTGCTAAAACACTCATGCCAACTGCCACTAAGCTTGAATTGAATACTAAGGAAAAATATGTGGACATTTCAAGTTATAGAGGCATGGTGGGCTCACTTTTATATTTAACAGCTAGTAGACCTGATATTATGTTTGCTACATATCTATGTGCTAGATTTCAGGCTGATCCTAGAGAGAGTCTCATTTAATTGCTATCAAAAGGATTTTCAGATATCTCAAGGGAACACCAAACCCTGGCATTTGGTACCCTAGAGAATCTGGTTTTGATCTAATTGGTTATTTAGATGCAGACTATGCAGGTTGCAAGATTGACAGAAAAAGTACAACAGGCACCTGTCAATTTCTAGGAAACAGGCTTGTTTCATGGTTCAGTAAAAAGCAAAATTATGTCTCTACTTCTACATCTGAGGCAGAATATATTGCAGTTGGAAGTTGTTGTGCATAGATCCTTTGGATGAAAAATCAACTAATAGACTATGGTCTAACAGTTAATAAGATTCCAATTTTCTGTGACAACACTAGTGCAATTGCCATAACTGAGAATCCAGCACAACACTTAAGGACCAAGCACATTGACATAAAGTATCACTTCATCAGGGAACATGTGATGAATGGTACCGTGGAACTTCATTTTGTTCCAAGTGAGCAGCAAATTGCAGACATTTTTACCAAGCCACTTGATGAATCAACATTCTCAAGGTTGGTAAGTGAGCTAGGTATGCTTAACTACTCTTAATTCATTTAAATGTCTGATAATTTGTAATGCAACCAGTGTCAACATGATTTTCATGAGAATTAAAATTCTCTGAAAAAAGAAGAATTTTGTCTAAGTCAAAATTTCTCCCTCTACGGATATCCTTATCCATTGATGGTCATTTTCGACACTAGATTTTCTCTATGTCTACGGATAATATTTTTACACCTCTACGGATGTCGAATCCCAAAAGGTAAAATCCTATCCGTAGATAGTGTAGTTCTAATCATAACCGTTAAAGTCACTATCCTATCCGTAGTTACATGCGTACAGTGTATGTGTGTAATTGCAGTAAATTCGTGGCTTTACTTTTTAAACTCATTACTTTTAAACAGTTATTTTCCAGCCCAATCAGATAATTTCTTTCAATTATTCTGATTTTCTTAGTGAATTATTTTGGGGGAGTATAAATTGAATTTTACTCTTAGTTAATCATTTTCTATCAATTTCCAAAATTCACTAAGACAAGAACTCATATTCTCTCTCAAAGCAAAAATCTCTCTCTGTAATTCCAAGCTTTACATCAATGACACCAACCAACAAGACTATGTCTCTCACTGGTTTCACATATGAGAAGAACAACTTCATAGCACTGGTGGACTTCGAAGAGAAGAACGCATCATATCACACTATGATGAGGTTACTCCAGAACTGCAAGCTCTCAAAGGCAATGTTCGAAGCCCCAAAACTATACTTCGAGGTGATTGAAGCCATCTGGGAATCAACTGTGTTTTATTATGTCAATGCTACTATCACCTTTGTTCTTCAAGGTAAGGAATATGTGATAAATAGTGATGTCATTACTGCCTACTTAAATTTGCCTGAAAACAATAGGTTAGAAAAACATAGTGATACTGATATTGTTGACATGCTGAATTCAATTAACTATGCTTTGCCTACGGGTAATTTAAGTAAGATTCAGAGAAGAGGCATGGTCAAAGAATGGAGCTTTTTCTTTGATGTCATTCTTAAGGTTTTCTCTTGTAAAATTAGTAACTATGATGCAATTACTTTTTCTATGCTTGACATTGCTTACATGCTTTTGACTGATAGCTTTTATAACCTAGGGTCCTTGATTCTGTTTGAACTTGGAGCTAAACTAGGGAATAAAGCATCTAGAAGTAAGAATGTATATTATGCTAGATTTATCATGTTGCTAGCTAACCATGTAGAGAGTAATGTGGTGGTTCAATTCCCTGCAAACTCCAAAGACTGTTGGGTTCAAAATAAAAGAGTCCTTGAGGACTTGAATAAGCTGAACCACAACAAGGAGGTTCAATTGGTGTATCCACCAATTTTCAATGCAGCTCAGGAGGCACATGTAAGTCATGTATTTTACTCAACTGTTCCTTCCTCTATTGTCATTTCTTTGATTTTCAGTGCCACCATGGAGGCTGGAACATTCCAACAACCTCCTACCCAAGTGGCCACCTCTAAAATTCCAAAATCCAAATCCATAAAGCCAACCTCAGATGCTTCTCAAAAGGCACATGTTGTAAAAACTACCAAAACCCTTGAGGGGAGTGTGAAGGAGGTAGTAAGTGGTGAGGGAATGGGTGAACATCAAAGAAACCCTAAGAACAAGGAGGGTGAGATTAGTGTGTCCCAGCCTAGCCACCTTGTATCTTCTCAAAAAGATACAGTGGTTGAAAATGAAGTTATCACATCCCTAGTGGCATCCTCCCAAAAGGATGTTGCTATTCAAAATAGTCCCCAACCAGGGACACAACACAAGAGGGATAAAGACACCAGAAGCCCCACAGATACAACCAAGGCCTATGAAAGGAAAAAGAGGTCTAAAACATATGGGGTTGCACAGGGATCACACACAGTGTCAATGGCACTATCACAAATTCAGTTTGATGTGGCTCTAGTAAATGTGGAGTCACAGCCCCATTGAAAGACATATGTAAAGGCCTATTTGTAAACACCGAGGATTCTACTCAACATAAAATAAGATGTAATAAGTAAATAATAAAAGTCACATGTCACATGAATCTCAGAAGATAATATCTGTCAAAAGAATGAAGGTTAAAGTCATCTACAGACTTGAAGTAATTCTACATTGAAAGAAGTTCAATTTTATTGATCAAGCCTCGGTGAAGTATTCAATCTCAATGGATTTATTAAAGTGACAAAGATTTCAAGTTGTGACAACAAATGTGCAGGTTATAGAGTTTAAGGAAAAGGGAAAAGAAAGTGGATCACTGCTTAAAGTCAAACAGATGAAGAACAGACATTGTCGTTAGTCACTCATGAACCAGACAGTACATTGAGTGTCAACGTTCTACAATGTTATTTCTTCTTCTAATTTTAGTGGTTCAATAATTAATTGTGAAGACAAAGAATTGTAATTATTCTACTCTAAATAATTATTTCTACTAAGTAAATTATTTATTAAATTAATTATGTTAAGAATTAATTTAATATATAAATTACTTAAATAATTATTTGAATTAGAATAGAAAATGAACTAGGAAGACTTAGAAAATTAACTAAGAAGACTAACAAGGAGAATCTTCCCGAAAGTCTTCCTAGTTATTTTCTAAGTATTTTCTATTAATTATCCTAGTCTTCCCGAATGTCTTCTCAAGCCAAAGTGTGTCTTCCCGAAAGTCTTCCTAGTACAATTCTAAGAAGTTGATTGGCGCGTGAAGATTAAAGGAATGCAGTACATGTATTGATATATATATGTGTGATAAAAAACAACAAGACACGACAATCAAGACAGAAACATTAAACACAAGACAGAAGAGCAAAAACATTCCATTTTCATAACTTCCGTATTAACTTCTATCAAACTGTTCGAGCTTCAAATTTGACAGAGAATTAAATTCTTGATTTGCTTGTAACATTTAATCCATAAGAATTAGTTCTCTTGTACTGCTTTGACAATCTAGCGGATCATAATCCCTAGAAATTATATCGAACTAGTTTTTAGTATTCGATCCTTTTTATTACAAAAATAGATAAATTCATGTCGAATTTATTCTAGGTTTGTTTTATCAAGAACTATGTAATCAGTACTCAGATTGTAACACCTTTCAAGTTTAATATAAGTTATATTTAACTTGAATATTGTTTCAGTTTATTCCGCAATAATTTGTTCTTAAATTGTTTAATCTTTAAACGAACAAATTCGATTAAACGGTATAGTTTGTATTCAACCCCCCTTCTACAAACTTATCAGGACCTAACAATTGGTATCAAAGCCTTTTGATTGATACACAAATCAAAGATCCATTTTTTGTGATTTTTTCTTAAACTCTGAAATTTTTATTATTCATCAAAAATGTCTACAACACAGAAAGTTGGTACAGTAAAGATTCCCATATTCAGTAAGGAGCATTATCCTATGTGGAAGAAGAAGATGCTCATGTTTCTTCAAGTGGCAAATGTTAAATATCTTGGAGTGTTGAAGAATGGTCCTAAGCTTCCTATGATTGTTGAGGAAGAGCAGATAGAGAACGATGTTGTTACTAGAGCTGCTAGGATGTACCCTAAGGATCCCAAGGACTACACAACTGATGAGAAAGAGGATGCTTCCCTGGATGCCTGTTTACAGTTGATACTGGTTGATTGTCTTGATCCTGTCATGCATAATCATGTTCTAAACCGTGTTTCTGCTAAACACATTTGGGACACAATAGAGATAATCAATGAGGGGACAAAGGAAGTCAGAGAGAATAAGATGGAAATTCTCACCACTTCGTATGAACATTTCAGATCAAACCCCGATGAAGGTATCTCTCAGGTTTTTGAGGGATACAATAAATTGATAAATGATCTGAATCTCCATGGAAAACACTATATTATCAAGGAGATTAACAAGAAGTTCCTCCTGAAACTTCCATCTCATTTGGAGCACATAATATCTGCAATTAGAGAAGCAAGAGATCTTGGAGAGATTTCTTTGGAAAGACTCTATGGTGTTCTGAAGACCTATGAGCTGGAACAAATTCAACAAAAGGAGATTTATGGAACTGGAAAGGTAGTTAGTACTTCTACTGCATTGGCAACAGAAGTCCCAAAGCAATTGGAAGTGAAGGTTGGTCAACCTTCCAGTTCTGACATGGATGCTATTGTGGCTGAATATGGCCTAACATCCACTGATCAATCTGGTGGTGACTTCTATTCTTTGGAAGAACTTGATCAGCTGGAGGATGAGGATATGGCAATGATAGTGAGGAAGTTTGGAAAATTTAGATTCAGAAGGAATCCTAATCTTAAGTTCAAGCCTAGGTTTCAGAGAGGTGGTTCTTCCTCTTCAAATAGCACAAGGGGTGGCTATAAAACTGGAACTGTGGACAGAAGCACAATCAGGTGCTACAATTGTAATGAGTTGGGTCAAGTCAACCTGAATGCTGAGACATTTACTCATCCTGATCCATCTTATCAAGTCTTGGCTGGACATGGCAATGTGGAGGCAGAAAGGATGTTGCATTTGGTACACACTACTGAATCAATGTCTAGGGCAAAAGAAGCAATTCAAAATCTGCCTCCAGGAGCAGGTGAAGACTTTGAGTATGATGAAGACAATGATGATTCTGAGAGTGGTGAAGGAGAAGATGAAGGCCCTTCCACTCTCCAAGAGATGCCTTCTTGGTTGTTTTCTAACTCCTATGTTCACAATGACACCAAGACAGTCATTCTCAAGAATTATCAAAGGGCACATGGTGAAGCTCAAACATCTAATTCCTTGCATGCCACCACTGTTCAGAATTTTGTGGCATCACTTCAGCTTCATTAAGCACACATCCTTCAGCAGAGAGCCAACACTGATGACATCAAAGGCCATCTTGATGGGGGTTAAGGATGCTTTGGAAAGAAGAGTTGATGTTGTTGCTCCTTCTAACTCTCAAAGATGCAAGCAAGATAAGCTGGTGAAGGATGTGGCTGCCCTTACTGTGAGGATGGATAAGATTGAGAAGCAAATGGACACCTTCCTGGCTAACCAAAATCTACAGACTCAGCTTCTGCAACAGTTACTGCAGGTTACTGGTGTTACTCAAATCCTTGATGATAACAAAAAGGGGGAGAGTGCACTAGTGGTCTCTGAACAGTAACCTCTTCAGCCAAATGTGTGCCATCAAGCCAGGGGGAGCCACCTCAAATCATAGCAAATCCAAGTGAGTTTCAACTCACAAAAGTGATCTCTCCTCCAGCTAAGGATGTTCAAACCTTTCTCAATTCATAGAGGTTAATCAAAGAATCCATCTTCAAGGCTGTGACTTCATCATCAAAAAAATCAGCGCATGTCCACACAACCATCACGAAAGTTCTCACTCCTGATACCATTATTCTATAAAAAAGAATATGATGCTGAACACTCAAGTGTCAAGGAGTTTGCACCAATCTTCAGTGGCAGGACTGGATCTCCACCAAGACATCATGGCAAGAACAAATTAAAAGTGGACTATCCATTCCCTAAGCCTGATGATTATAAGGTGTTAGCAGTTCTTATCAGGAATCTCAAGACTACTACTGACAAAGAGCTGAGATAAGGGTTGGCTGTTATCTACAGAAATGGTAAAGAAATTCACATCACAAGCAGCCATCCCATGTTCAATGAAGCCAAGGCAGAAGAGATTTCCAAAATAAGGAGAGAAGCCAATCCCCAGGGTTTTGAATCTACACCTGAAAAACAGGCTAGATTGGCCCAAGAACTTATGAGGGAGATGGAGGAAGAAAGTAGTGAGGCTGTAGAGGAAGAGGCCCCTACTAAAAGGAAATTGAAGAAAAGGAAGACAGTGCCTAAGGCCAAGCCTACCAGATGGAAGCAAAGATCAAATAGGCATGTCTCTCCTGAGAAAGTAGAAGAGAAGAGAGACACAGAGAGAAGAATTGTCTTTGAAGACCCCATTCCAGCTTCATCTCAATCTCAAACCACCTTCCATGAGACTCCTGTAGATCCTAAAGAAGAGCCTGTTGAGTTCGAAAACTTGGTTTTCCCTAAGTTCGCCATTGAAGCTGAAAAGAAGTCAAAGAAAAGGGAACAAGTCAAAAGAGCTCAACAAGGACCAATCAAGCTGAATGTTGCACCAAAAGTTGCTAAGCCAGTTGAGAACAAGGCAGACTTTTTGTACATTGCAGAAATACATGAGTACTCAACTATGGATCTTTTCCTTGATGAAGTTAGTGAAATAAGAGGCACAGACAAATTCAGAGATCTGCCTGAAAGACTAACCTTTGTCTACAAAGGAGGGAAGGTGAGTCTGAGTGCATGGCCCCTGCAACAAGTGTTGAATGAAGGATATTCTACCTTGGTGAAAGTCTTCTCAGGCTTCAAAAACACAAGGCGATTCTCTGAGGTTGCAAGGAGTGCTATTTTGATGAAGATTGAGGAAATCAGGAGCAACTGGAATTCTCCTGATAGTTTGCCAAGAAAGCTGAAGATCCCTTATAATGGACAAAGAATCCATCTTCAACCTTACTGGATGATGGAATTCAAGGATGACAAGGGCTGCAGAAGATTCTTCAGGATTGAAGATCAATTGTCTAAGGCTAGCACCAAGTACCTTAGATGGTTTCAAGGCAAGCTGGATCCAAAAATTGCTGAAAAATATGCATTCTACAGAAAGCTTCAAGATCAAATCAAGGCAAACTATGCTAAGGAAGGGAGACAAAAGATTCAACCTCCAAGAGAGAAGAAAAGGAATTAAATTTTCCCAGTCTAGAGGAGCACTCTCTATGTAATTATCTCTACTCTTCAGTATTTCAATAATGTAGCTTAATGCAATTTTTAATGTTACTATTTATTTGTTAGAAGTGGTTTTGTTATCATCAAGACTTTTAATTTATGTCTGATTCTCAACCAGGCATAAATTGGGGGAGATTGTTAGGAACTATGTTGTTTCTTGATGATGACTGGATTAACTTAATAAAAATTGTATAAGTAAAATGTAGCCTTCAGCGGATATCATGCTTTTCCAGTATCCGTAGAAGGGTAGCTTATCTACGGATAAGACTCAATGTAACATGCTTGTGTAATCCTGATGTACAATCCTGAGATGCAATCCTGATATGCAATCCTGAGGAACAATCCTGATAAACATTACTGATATGCAATCCTGATATGCAATCATCATGTATAATCCTGATGTGCAGTCCTGATTTGTAATCCTGATGTTGAAGTATTAGTTTTTAGGCTGAATAAGTCATGCTGACTATTAATGGACATGTAGAATAGGGAGGCTATTTGTAAATAGTCTATGCCTTGTAATTTTACATAAGTGAAATTGACTGTCTACGGATAGCAACATTAGCCTTCTACGAATGTGGACAATGTACTGTCTACGGATAGCAGTACTAGCTGTCTACGGATGTGATCAAGATACTCTCAACGGATACAACTCAAATAGCTTCTACGGATACACACTGTACTTTGTGAAAGGGACAATTCAGACAGAGCACATGGGTTGACAGTTTTCACAGAGCATGGAAACCAGCATTTCTGGTAAACTCACGAGAAGAAGAAGCATTTTGTCTGTCTGGTCAAAAAGTAGCATTTCTATAAAAGACAATCAGCCAAGAAGGGCAAGCTACCAACACATGGACCACTACTCAGAATGGAGAAACAAGGATTTTGAACAGATTTACTTTTTGTATTATTAGTTGTTCGAAATATCTTGTAAACTTGGGATATATAACAAAGTGTAGCATTATTCTAGAAAGTAAGGAATCGGTTAGGCAATTTAGAGAGCTCAAAGCAATATCTTTTGTAAATTGTTGAAGCTAGAATAGTGTGTATGTAGCTGTGTGTTTATTCATAAACATCATAGAGATTTCTTCAAATAAAAATCTCTCAGGTGGACAAAACAATCCACCTGAATTTTTAATTCTTGTGTTATCTTATCTTGTTTGTTTTTCTGTTGTTGAATTTTGTTGGGATTTATGGGTGATAGCATAGAAACAACTTAACCTTGTATGTACTTAATTTTTAATTAAGTAGAACATACTATCACAGCCAAAGTATGTTCTTGTAATCAATATGCAATGTCATTTTAGTTGTGTAATTTGGAAGAAGTTCACTTGCTGTGTTCAAGCCTCAAAGAATGCATATTAGATGATAACATGAATAAAGGTTACTGTCATAAGCATTGACAGTAAGATTACAAGAAGACATAATGTTGCAAGTCAGGACAGCATATTCACTCTGACAGCAACATTGGCGGAAGACTACGCGACAACAACTTTAGCCCTCGACAGCAAGTTTGGAAACCTCGACAGCACTCTGTGCGGGGAACTCATACTGTCACCAAAAGAACATTCCTGTGACAGCAAGCTTTGCGGCAAAAGTAACTGTCTCGAGAAAGATTCTTGTTCTAGGTATCTTCTCAGTCAAATCCCGTGATAGTTTCAATGTTCAAGAAACAGGCGTGTTGTAGTATCCCTAAGCTGCACCAAGTCTGCAAGACTACGACAGAAGCTTCAAGCACTACAAAACAAAAGTGAATCAATTCAAGAGCAAGGTCAAGTCTCTATTTGCTGAATTGTTTTAGCAGGAAATAGAATGAATCTAGGTTGCTTTCTTTGTAATGTATATCTGACATGTTAGCAATTTAGGAAAGTCACATGGGTAGACATTTTGTAAGAAGCTGCCACTTGATAATGACAGCAGCTTCACAAACCCGTGTTGACAGTGATAGGATTAGTTATATACTTAGACTATCAATTCATTCTAGGTAAGATGGAGTAACCAAAGCAAGTAAGTGTCTTGAAGAAAACCGAAGCTCAAGAATTCTCTCTTGAGGTTGTAGCAACACTTTGCAAAATAAATAAAAACATTTATTTTGTGAAACTTGTCTTTAGACCATACTGTTTGTGAATGCATACATATTACTGATAACGTTAAATCTTAGTTTTGGTTGTTGAAATTGAGATTGAATTTTATCAGTATTGCATTCATCCCCCCCCTTCTGCAATACACGAGGACCAAAAAATTTACTTTCATATCTTTACTGTCAAGAACCAAAGAATTTTTAAAGATTGTATTCAACTCCCCCTTCTACAATCTTGATTCATTGTCTGGGAATAACAATACTGATGATGCCGGTCATTTAACCAAGCTGTTTTGGGCTGATGCGATTGGTCGGAGGAATTTTGAACTATATGGCGATGCGGTCTCATTTGATGCGACTTTTGATACAAACAAGTAAGTTAAAACTGTTATTATATTACATGTGATTGTTTTAAATCATTATAGTGATATTTCCTATAACATTCTAGTGATACTTAAGTCATTGTTCTAATGATATTTTTACTTTTTGTTTTGATATAGGTATAATATGATTTTTGCACCATTTACGGGTGTGGATAAACACGATAAATTTGTTACCTCATTATACAAGCCTTTCTTGGTCTTCGTAGGGTATTTGACATTTGGTTTTTTTCTTTTTGTTGCTTCATTTTGTCCTTCATGTTTTAATATCAGAAAACATTAAGAACAACAAAGAAGTGTCAAACATGTTGTATTTGTATTATAAACTTGATCATATAACTACCATTAATTATCTTCATCATGCTCTCTAACTCTCCACATGTATAGGGACATTGCAGCCAGAAAATAACTCAAAATTTGTATTATATTATACGTAATTCTTTTAATACATTTTATGGTATTCATGTCAGATTATACAATAGTACAAGACATTGCTTTCTTATAGTACACAATAGCAGAAGCAACACTACAATTATACATTATTAAGCAATATTCCTTTAACATTCTAGTGATATTTTATCTGTTGTTATAGTGATTATTCTACTGATATTTAGTCTTTGTGTACCTGTTGAGTTGTCTTCCTCTTCCATTTTGTTTTTTTGGTTTTGGTGCATGTTCTCCAGCTCCCTGCCAAATAAAAGTAAATAATTAGTTGTATAATTATTTATTTTTTCAGTTATATATAGAAACTAATGATGTAATTGCTTATCATTAATTTCTGAAGGCCTCCTTACTTTGAATGTGTATCTGACAATGCTTTGAATTTTTATATTCTTGTGTTCTTCCACTTCTACCAATCTTGTGGGAGTCTTTTCAAAGTCATCATCAATACTTTGTTCTTTATCTACATCAAATATAGTGTATAAAAATGACATTTAAATACTAAAGAATGAAAGTGAAATTACTGTGAAATACTAAAGAGTAAAAGTGGAATTACTGTGAAATATAGGTATACCATGAGATTCATATCCTTCCTCCATAAATTCTTCCGATTACATTATTTTTTCTTCACTTTGTACTAAATCAGTTGGCTCAGTTATGCTAATTTTAGGAAGGCTTAACTCTCGAAGTCTTGAACTCCGACGTGGAGTAGTAATATCACATGTTGATATTACAATTCAAAGTAATAAAATATATCCAAATAAAGTTGATTCAAAGATTGACCAACTTACATTAGATTCAAACAATTAACTTACAAAAACAAAAATAAACAACTTAATATTCTATTTAGGTATAACTTTAACTTTAACAATCTTTAAAATGTGATAAAACTAAAAAGTACCCTTGTTTAAGTACAGTGTGACTACTAAAATAAAGTACACAAGCAACATACAAGGTTTCACAACTTTAAACAGTGTCTTAACAATTAAACAAGGAGAGTTGGCTTTTAGGGAATGCAATGAGAAGAACTACACAGTGTCGTTTACTAGGGATGGCAATCAGGTCGGATCGGATCGGGTTTGACAAAATCCAAATCCAAACCCGAAAATTTTATCCAAACCCGAACCCGATCCAAACCCGATCCAAACCCGAAAATCGAAATCCAAACCCGATCTAATGGATTTCGGATCGGGTTCGGGTATACCCGAAACCCGAATATTTTGGATTAGATTTGGATTTGGATACCCGAAACCCGAAAAGTTAATTTGAAACCCGAAATCCAAAACCCGAAACCCGAAATTTAAATCCAAATTTTTAGAATAACAACATAACCCTCTTCTTAAATTAACTTACTTAAATTTGATAGCCTCAAACAGTTCTAAGTTAGCATTAATACTTCCATCAAAATTCAACAAGATAGCATGTCCAGTTCTAAGTTATACATTAATACTTCCATCAAAATTCAACAAGATCAAACAGTCTACCTCAAACCATTATCAATTCATCCACATAAACAAAAAAGCAACAAAATACACACGATACTAAACTCTGCTTAACAGTTAACAACTTAGAACTGGAAGATTAAACATCAGCAACATGCAACAGCAAGACAGCAACTATGAAATCCTGAAAAAACCAGATGAATATGTTACTTAAACTTAAACGGAAGATTAAAATTATGCAGGCATACGGTATGGATTATATTCACAGGTATTTTTTTAATTTTAATTACTTGAAATTAAAAAGAAATTTCAACCATGGTCAAAACAGAGAAACAACCAAACAGGCTAAGAAGTAACAGTAGACTATGACTCTTATTGAATCTGTTGGGCCAGGAATATTCCTGTAGTAACATGTATGAGGTAACAGAACTACTATGTCAATACCATTACCATGGTAGTAAAAATCCTATTACCAGCTTTTACAGAACATAGAATTACCAAAAACTTTCATCATTACATAGCAAACAAACAAACACCGCTAAATCACAAAATCACATCATCTAAATTACCAAAAACCACTAAATACACTACAAAACAGTTAATTCATAATACTTAATTTTATGACAGCCTAATACAAAGGACAAAACGAGCCAGAAACACTGAAAATAGTTAACTCATAATACAAAAACATAATCACTAAAAACAGTAAAATACGTAAATCAAAATCACTAAAAACAGTAAAACAGAAAATCACATCATTTAAATCACCAAAAACTATTGACAACCTAATCACAAGCACAAAATGAAACAGTAAAAACACTGAAAAACAGTAAAGTTATAATACAAAAACATAATCACTAAAAACAGTAAAATACATAAATCAAAATCATTAAAAAGCAGTAAAATCATAATCACATCACTAATTTTAGCAATATAAATATTCAAAAACATACAATCACTAAAATGTAGTCTTAAAACACGAATAAATCATAAAAAAACATAAAACCCCAATTACTGATTTACATACCTCGACTTATCACATCACTAGATTTATCCATTTTTTTTGCTTCAATAGTCCTATAACTTTAACTAGTAGCTCCTTGAAGAACATATGAATAGTATTTGTTAGTTTAAAACCAGTAATCACTTTAAAAACCTAAAAATCACAAAAATACTAACATGCATAAGTAAATATGCGTTTTATATGTAAGATTATGCACGAATATGAGTAAGAATGAAGATTAGTGTACCTTTTTACATAGTTTTAGTGATTTTTCAACTTCAAAGCTTCAAATCAAAGTCTCTTTTCGTCCGATTGGCATCAATTACTTGATAGTTGAAGTGTTTGAGCAGAAATCTTTCACAATCTTGATGAGTATTTTGTAGTTTAGATGATTATTGGCTGTAATTATGGTCGACAGTGAATGCACATACGGTTGTAATTGTTTTGTGTGTTTATTGTATGTATAGTTTGCGTTTTTCAAATTTTTGTTTTGTTTTGTTTATAAATGGGTCGGATTTTGTTTTTATTTTTATTTTTTACCGGGCCTTTCTTTTGTTTTGGGTTGGGCTTTAGTTTCTAGTTTATATATATATATATATATATATATAGACTCAGTCTGAAAAGTCTTTAGATCTGGAAGACAATACCAAAGTTAAAATTGGCTTGTCGAGTATAACAATTCATCCTGAAGTAGTGTCGTTAGTCAGTAATCGGAAAGGGTCTAACCGTTGGTGCATTAACTCATCAATTATGCATACAGTGGCAAGTGGAATCGTGTTGACTGGATTTTGACAAAACAATTGCTGATAGCTCACCTTTTGATGCATTTTTCGTGGTATGTTACTATTTTGGGCTAGATATTTGTTGATTTTCATATTACTGGAATAGATGCAAATGAATTTATTAACTATGTTATTATTTACAATTATAATTAAAGTGATAATTATCAACTTCAAAGCTTCAAATCAAAGTCTCTTTTCATCAGATTGCTATCAATTACTTGATAGTTGAAGTGTTTGAGCAGAAATCTTTCACAATCTTGATGAGTATTTTGTAGTTTAGATGAGTATTGGCAGTAATTATGGTCGACAGTGAATGCACATACGGTTGTAACCGTTTTGTGTGTATATTGTATGTATAGTTTGCGTTTTTCAAATTTTTGTTTTGTTTTGTTTATAAATGGGCCGGGTTTTGTTTTGTTTTTTTTTTACCGGACCTTTCTTTTGTTTTGGGTTGGGCTTTAGTTTCTAGTTTTTATTTTAAGGAAGTTTCTATTGGAGTAGCACTATATATATATACTTTAGATCTGGAAGACAATCCCAAGGTTAAAATTGGCTTGTCGAGTATAACAATTCATCTTGAAGTAGCGTCGTTAGTCAGTAATCGGAAAGGGTCTAACCATTGGTGCATTAACTCATCAATTATGTATACAGTGGCAAGTGGAATCGTGTTGGCTGGATTTTGACGAAACAATTGCTGATAGCTCACCTTTTGATGCATTTTTCGTGGTATGTTACTATTTTGGGCTAGATATTTGTTGATTTTCATATTACTGGAATAGATGCAAATGAATTTATTAACTATGTTATTATTTACAATTATAATTAAAGTGATAATTATCAATGTCTTATAACATCAGCTCTAATACCATCTTAACAATCTCATAATATAATATAAATTTTATACAAGTTTATTAAATGTGTGATGCACTGATCTTTTTTTAATATTTTTTAATAATTAATATTTGTTTACTTATTATTATCTTTTTAAAAGTTGTATAATTATATAAGTTATAAAAATACATAGATCAAATGTGACATCTACTAAAAATATATGATACATGTTACTTACGCCATATTTTTTGTTGCATCAATTATCTCCTAATTTTCCAATATTAACTTATTAATAATAGTTAATTATTTCTTCTCTCTCCGAAACGAGGAAAATCTCCAATTAATTATAGAAAATATCTATAAACGATATCATTCAGGAAGGTATCCTAAATCTAAATCTAAAAAGATAAAATATACTAATTTTCAATACATCTCTAATAATCAAAGGGATTAAAAAACCAATCATATAATAGATTTGCGTTAGCTTGATCTCTATAAATATAGGGTACGTAAACATCTTGCAATAGGATCCGACACATCTAACAAGTCGAGACACCTTTCAAGTCCATCCCCAAACATTCAAAATCCCAAAATCCTTTGTATTCATAATTTTTTATTCCAACAATTCCTAAAATTTGTTATCACCAAATCCATTCGTCAACCATACATGTATAGGGTGTACTTAATGTGTCCGAGCCTATCCCATCGATGTATTAGAAATGATATTTGGGTCAATATATTACGACTTATTTCAGATTTAAAAGCACTTTGACTCAATTTTCTGAAAAGTTCGAAACTTGACCCAGAATTGTTAAATTTGTAAACAGTTTTATATTTATGAAGTCAAATTTATGATATATAATTGCAAAATAAATAAGTAAATAATTAAATTAATTTGAACTTATACCCATCTTCCAAACCGAACTTTAGTTATATAACTTTGTTAACTGCAGTTACGATTCTTTGTCATATATTCTGTCATATCATTCACATGACACATGATATGGCAGGGATTATAAAAAACTTCTATAAATGTTAAACTACTTAAATTACATGTAAAAGAGGGTGAGATCTATTCTTGAACCTCACATTTCCCAAAATAAGGTATAGTCAAATTAGGCTACAAATAAAAACCATCCCCTTGAAAACACAAATCTTGTGATTGTAATTCACACCAAAAACCAGGATAAACACATGCAAACAAAATTCTGTAAGTATAATCCTCAATCTTCATTTCACATATATTGCTTTTCTTCTTGATATATGTGTTTGTTTATGTATGTTTATGATAGTTTATCACTTCTTATAAGCACCAAGAATCTTGTTTTTGTTACCAAGTGTTTGTAATTTCTTATATTTCTTGATGCCTCTGCTCTGTATGTTTGTGGGTTTTATATAAAATTTCAAGAATTTGAAGATTTACAGTAAAGATTGTAGCTTTAAAGTGATTTAGCAGTGAGTTAACTTAATTAAAGATTGTTTATTGTTTGGAAATGTATTTGGTTATTGTGGATAAAATTTTGGAAGTTTACTAGTAGTTTGGTGCATGTGTAGATTGATGAATGTGTGAAAGAAAACAAGTTTAGTCTTTAGAGTGAAAATTTTGTGTATGGAGCTAAAGCAAAGGGTAGAAGATAACGAGATGTTGGCGGATCCGAGTGGATTGGATCAACTTGCTGCAATCTATGCTTACGATGCGGGGTTGAGCGCGGGGTTGAGCACAAAGAGAAGGAAACAAAGAGAGAATAGGAAGAGGAAGAAGATGAAAGGCTTGGAACTTGATGCCACAAGTTCAAGTGTATGTTTTCTTATGCATGTTTATATGATATATTTGTTGTTTGATTTGATGTACCTATGGTTTTTATTCGGTTTTATGTATTTAGATGTACACATGGTTTGATCTTAGTAGATTTGTCGATTTGATTTTGCTATGTTTGTGATTTGATTTTGCATTTACTAGAACCATAGAAAATTAAGAGTGGTCTTTAAGATTAAACTTGTACAGCCAGAGGAGCTGAATGTACTTCTGATTTGAAAGGAAGAGAGTGTTTTTCTTATGACATTTCTGTTCTCTCCTTATACACATACACAATTGCCCGCGCACAGAGAACCACACACACACACACAGAGATTAGGATACATGTATATATGTTCATTGAGTTCACCTTATTTAAAACAGTACTTTGTACAGGGGCAAGACAAAACGCTAGATGATAGCAACTCAACAAGACATGTAAGTTCTGTGGCTTTATCAGAGGTTAACCATCACAAAACTGATGGTCACGGCAACACAAATTCTACACCACTGATTACTGAGGTACAAAGTGGAGATGGTAGTAAAATAGTGGAACAGCATAATAATGCAGAAAGAGACGACCCGTGTGTTAGATTTGACTGTGGTATAAATGGAGGAAACCATGCGTATAGAACTAAAACAGAAGAGTATTATATGAATGTAGAATTGGGTATATGTCCTCAACTTTCTGCAATGATTTCTTCTGAGGCCAGAATGAAGAACGTCGAAAGAAATGAGAAGGAGAGGGAACAATTGACTGATGCTCCCATAGTATGTTTATTCCTTCCATATAATTGTGCTACTAGGTTCTTACTTGAATGACTTCCGTGCAGATTCTATGTTTGCTTAGTTATTATCCTGCCTGCTTGTTTGTGATGCGTGACACACAAATATGTGACAAATACTTCCTCTATTGATTGTTTTAGTAAATTGATGGAAAAAGCTAAATTTTTGTGTGCAAACTACCTGCTCTACCAAGAAGGCTTGCCAGAAAGCTTCTATCAAATTGAAATTATACTATCTTTGTTACTAGAAATACCTACAATATTTCCTTAATATTGAGTCTCTCGACTTGGAAAACTTACATTAATAATATTCAAGTCAACTTTAATCTTGGTGTAAATTGTACTTGAAATCATGGAGTACCGAATATATCTATACATGTTAGCACTAAGTAAGTGTTTGAAAATTTTCATATTTCATGATTCCGGTGCTTTGTGTGTGGGTGTGTGTGAGGGCATGGTTTCTAGACACGATTTAAGAATGTTGATAGGTATTTGGGAAGATTCTACCTTTATAATTATTTAATAGTCTTCTCACTTAATAACACTTTAGTTTTCCTTGTAAACCTTAATTTTTTTCTCATCACCTCTCTATGTAAATATATAAATAATTGCATGCTCACGTGTACATACACATTTGAACACGAAGGATAGTACATGTATATATTTAATCAGTTCACCCTGACCTATTATAAAATCACTTAACACAGGAACTAGACATTACACCAGAAGAGAAGGGATCAATGCATGTGATTAATGTGGCTTTACCAGAAACCAGTGAGGCACAAAGTGGAGACTGCAGTAAAATAATGGAAGAGTATGAAAATGGAGAAAAGACCAACAAAGGTGTTAGTTCTGATGGTGGTAAAAACAGAGACAGTTATGTTTATCGAACTAAATTGGAAGAGTATAAAATGATTGCAGTAGCAGGTATATCCCCTAAACTTTCTTCTATGCTTGCTTCGGAGGACAAAATGAAGAAAAGCCCCAAAATAATTGAGAAGGAGGCATTGGAGAAGACGGAACAATTTACTAATGCCCCCACGGTATGTTTATTCTATTCATATAGTTAAGGGAAGAATATTGTCATTTTACTATGTTCTAACATAGTGATTTCCATGAAGATTATGTGTTGCTTACTTATTATCTTACTTGTTATTAATAATGTTTGACAAATATCTCCTCTATAGATTGTTTTAGTAAACGCTAACTGTAAACACTGTAGTATTGTGTGCATACCCGACTGTTCTATCTAAGAAGGCATGCCAGAAAGCCTTTTTTATTATTTTATCTATTACTAGAAACACCTAAAATGCTTCATTTGCATACAACATACAAACCTAGATTCTCTTTTCCCTGAACACATTTACTGTTAAATAATATATAATCTATTTAAGACCTCCCTCAACACCTTAATGTTTTTGAGGAATTGGTTACTTAACATGGTATGGTTCGGTCTGCTGTATGTCTGTTTAATCGTATAATTGGGGGGGGGGGGGGGGGGGGAGTGTCAAATATTGTATAATCCATTTAAGGCCTCCCTCCAACACCTTAAGGTTTTAGATGAGTTGGTTACTTAACGATTACGCTTAGGAAACTCTTTTAATCCTAATTAAATTCCACTTGTTGATGTCCACATGAGTCACAACTATGATGACTGGAGATCATCACCTAACAAGTAATTTTTTTGTTTGAAGGATGTTACACAATCAAGTGAAATACTGAAGAAAAACTGTATTGAAGGAGTAGTTGAGGTCATAAAAGGTGGCAGTGTCAAACCTGTTATAGGCGAGTACAAGTACGGAACTAAAGCTGAAGAGTACAGAATGTTTGCAGATTTGAGCAACTGCTCTCAAGACACCACAACATTTGCTTGTGAGGCCACAATTGTGGACAAAAGGAAGAGAAAAGAGAATAAGGGACCAGAGGAAAACCAAAATTCAGCAGTATGTTAATATACTTATGAATATCACATAGCAAGCTTAACTTCTTTCCTATATCTCATTTTCTTGCCATTTGAACAAATATTACTGCCTGTTGGTGAAATTAATTCTTCAGACTTCGTATTTCAGTTTCAAAGTTCTGATATGATTTGCCCCCTCCTTATTGTTTCATGGAAAGCATACTTGCTTTCTAGGTAGTCTATATAAATTACAATTTTACTTAATCATATATATAAGTGTCTATTTTGAGAATTAGGGTTTTGAATATGGTTTTGAAGAGGCAAGTTATTTTTACAACCTCATTAGCATTTAATCTGAAATTTTGTGGTTAACGTAGTTGCTGGTTTGCACAACTGAGATATTAAATTATTTATTTTTGTAATTGCGATTTTTAATAGATGTTTACATTTGTTATATTTGCAAGTGACATGACACAGCAACTCTATAAAAAATCCTCTGGTGAACCATTTGTTATTTCTATTTTTATATTCACATGAGACATGACACAACCTACTGTATCTGTCATGAAATGTGTTATTTTGTATCAGTTTATGGTTATCCTTTTACTTCCTTCCAGCAACTCCTAAATAATATAGTTGCACATGCAAATAATTTTGGATTATTAAGCTGTGGAACGTTTTTGTGTGGCTTTCTGTGCATCGTATAATTCGCTACAGGCTGTATACTTGTATTTTCGTTGTTTAGTATGAAACCCTGATTCAAAATTGTAAACATTAGTATTTCATATAAGTTGACAATATGAATCAATAGCATAATAGTAGGTTACAAATCTACAATCTGTCTTCATAATGAAGCTTTGTGAACTCGATCAGGTTTAAGTTTATCTATGTAGGTGACCATCCAGTAGCCTCTGGTCACTGCATTTTACATGTGCCTGTGAGAGAATCAAATCTACATACTGATTGTGCTGTGTTTCAGTTTTATTTTGTGTATGTGTGTGTACTTAATTTAGATCATTGGCATGGTAGTAGTTGCTTGTGCTGTTGGTAGTAAATACAAATTTATACTTGCATGTATTTAGGTAGCTTGTGTAGCTGATGAACAAGGGGGAAGCATTCTTGAAGCTCTGGAAGCTACGAAAGAAATTAATACTAATGATGGCATAAGATCTGCTACAGCGATTGATCCTGGTTTTTCATTTTCAAAAATACACGAGGAGACTCCATGTTTGGCGACCACCAGAGGAAATCCTGAAATTGAACAGACAGAGGCATCTGTGAGGGAGGTGGAGAAAGTGTTTGATAGAAGAGATGGTGGAGTAAGTTTATTAATTTGTCTTAATTTTATTTCCTTTTCCATTAGATCTTATACTACTATGTTTTACAAACAGTTTGGTGCTTTAGGATATTGCAGCCGAGATAGTTAAGCATGGAGACTCAACTAAAGCTTCTGAAACAGCGGTTTCATTAAAACTTGGATCAATGAAAAAGGAGGATAATTTCATGTTACGAAAGCTTCTTGTGAGTTGAAGTTTGAGGATCATATACTAGTTTATAGTAATATTTGGGTGTTTTCTGAGTTCTGAACCTCGGTGGTATTTTTGTTCAACAGCGAAAACCTAGATATTATGATTTTCCTAATAGCAGTTTGCAAATGTGCCATATTTGTGGTGAAGATGATCACAAAGCAGCAGAGTGTACCATGGTGAGAAGAAAGAAACCATGCTATATATGTGGAGGTTTCAGGCACACTGCAAAGCGTTGCAGCCAGGTCTTAGCATAAAAATAAAAAAAAATCTTTTCAATGTTCTTTTAATGCATGCATAGGATCTGAGTTGCCTTAGTAGCTCATTTCGCATCCAATAATTTCCCTCCGCTTATTTTTGATGTAGCATACTTCACATGATTTTCTTTTAATAATCTGCTTAGGTAAAAGTGAACATAGCAAAAGTACATATGTGTAAATTGTAGCTGTGAATTGTGAGGGGTTGTTTTTCTGCATTTCCTTTAGCAAAGTTGCATATTTTGGGTGTAGATTTTATCCAGGTAGAAATCTTGCAGTAAAGTCCTCCTCCCATTAAATCTAAAGACATTTCAATCTGATATATTTAATAAGAATCTAATTCATGTATCCTTGACATAATTTCAGAGTCCTGTACTGGTGGTATGATAGTACCCATTTAACTCCAATAAGTCAATAACAATGGCATATATGAACTTCTTGCTATTACGCAGTCCAAATTATAATGTGAGAATAAAGTAAAAATAAAATTATAAAGGTCAACCCCGTCTCAAATTCAACCTTTATAGTAAGGATTAATGTGATAGCATATTCTTGTTTTGCCTACAAATTTTATATGTAGAAAAGAACTGTCAAGTGGAAAAATATTGTTACTGCAAGTGCAAGCCATCAATTTATTCTGAAAATCCTTTTTCCTTCACTGAATTTGTTCAGGGCCGTGAATGCTTCAAATGTGGAGGAAGAGGTCACCTTGCTAGAGATTGCCCTGAAGAACCATCAAGCATTAAAATTTTAGATTTTTGTTTAAGATGTGGGGATTTAGGACATCATATGTTTATATGTCAGAGTGACTATGCTTCTGAAGATCTCAAGGTCAGGATTCTGGATAATTGATTATTTTGTACTTCTCGAACAGTTAAACTTTCCTAAACTCTTTGAAACCCTCTTTTTTGACAGCTGTCTTCTTTGTCAACAGGCTATAAAGTGTTATGTTTGCAAGGAATTTGGTCACCTCTGCTGTGTTGGCTTTAAGTATGAGGGTCAGACAGTAGCGTCTTGTTACAAGTGCGGGCAAAGTGGCCATCAGGGTTTCGTAAGTCATTTTCTATATGTAAGCTTCACGATTAATATTGTTTATGTATTCTTGATCCATAATCATGACAACCTGGAACTGCTTGCTCAGGAATGCATTAGACAAGAAAAGTGCACCGGGCACTCGCTGGCTAAAAGTTTCTGCGACCATGAAGTGAAAGGCCAGTTTGCAGGAATGAACGGAAAACATAACAAGGTTTTTAATTGATTAGAACAAACTTTATGTTTGATCTAATAAAAATTCCTCTTGCACCTTTGTCGGCTTCTATATGTAGTGTAAAATTGGATTATAGAACTGGTTTTTTTGCAGGCTGGACAGTGTACCCATGAATCAACAAGGATTGAAAGATCTTTTTCAGACAATGATATTATTCCAAATCTAGCCCATGTGCCTCTTTAATCAGGTCAAGGCGGACCAAGTAATCAAGGACAAAGGCAAGAATATATTATATCTCCTCTTTTTCAACTTAAAAATTAACATAGTTAACTTTGTGACATCTTGGTCGTGGGAGATATGAGTTTGAACATTGCAAATGGTTTTCAGTGATGGGAGTTATATGTAAATCGTATAACTGCATGAGTAGATGTAAATCATGTAATACTATGATTTATGAATGTAATATCCTCAAATTTTGTACTTATTTAAGAACTATTGATGAATAGTAATTTTGTTAAAAAATCACTGATGAATAGTAACTTTTTCATTTAAAAAGTTTTTCAGACCACACTATATACGGGACGATATAATAAACTTTCAAAGTCGTATTAATGATCTACGATGTAAATGAAGGAATGCAAAAGCTGTCAGAATCGGAAAAATAACATTTCTGTTTTCTCCGAAATTTTACCAATAACGGATGGATTAATTATTATTTAAAAATATTGGAGGATTTAATTATCAATTCCATGGATATGGATTTAATAAAAGAATTAGAGATATCAAGAACGTTTACGGTAAACTACTTCGATAGAACACTTAAGAAACCCTGCGAATATTCTACGAGATTAAGCGGTGACGGAACAACGCGACACTTACCGGATTAAATATAGGCATGGAAGTAACATGTAACAAGATTAATTCAAGGAATGCAACAATTGGATCATCCATGTGAAAGGAAACGAACCAGTAAAGCTACTTTATCTCCAGACTCTTGCATGCTTGACAAGTGTCCCGATGATGAGGCTTATTGTGATGACTCACCACTTTGACTACAAAATATCAAGATAATCATCAAAAGTCACCAAGGCGAAAAGCAAGAACTCTCCCCACTTGAAGAACATACCATTCAGCCATTTCTTCCAAAACAAAGATACTTTTTCAAGAATCAACCTTTCAATCATCCATAAATCACAAGTAATAGCTCTTTGGAAAGCTCTAGGATGGATTAAGAAGAGCTCTAAGTTTCATTATCATCCATTAAGGTTAGCATGATCAAATCCTTGTGCAAAGTCTAGGCATGAATAGTAATTTCAAGAACTAACTTTTGTTTCTTGATTTCTTTGGTTGATTCAAGCTATCTTAAGGTTATATAAGGACTATACAAGGCTTATTAAACTCATATACACTCCAAGGAAGGTATAACTCTTGAAACCCTTGTTTATAATTTGATTTATATGGTTAGTTTTAAGTATAGTTTAGTTGGTATGAACATAAGGATGGTTGATTGATTTCGATGAAAGTTTGATGTGGTTTTGATGATGAATAAGTAGATGTTGGTTTTGACTATGGTTGATGATGTTTATGGATTAGTTATGATGTTGAGGAAATGAGTTTGATGATTGGTTGGTTGGTCATGTAAAGTTTATGGTTTAAACTTTGGAATCATTAAAACATAGCAGCCATAATGTCCGATTTTCCTTAGCCTTGTTGTGTTTGTGATGTTCGAACATAATACCTGCTGTCCAAGGTCACCACTGCCTAGTATAGTGTAGGTCTTGTTTCAAGGTTCGTTTTGGTGCGGAGATCATGTGAATCCGATTTACGGTTTAGGAGAAACAAGTGTTTTAATTAAGGATGTTCGAGAAACCAAACTATACCACTTAGCCAACTTTGAGGCAATGATCAAACCCCTTAAGCAACTAATTAGAATGTGAAACTTTGTGTTAACATGCTAGGTACGTTTAGGAAGACTCTCGAAAAGATTTCGTGTTAAGAGGATTAAATCTCAATTTTATAAAAATGCGTGAACAAGTTTACGCGAGTGGAAGTTCTTAAAGCGTTAACTCGAAAATGGACTTGTTACTTGAGATAGTACGTACTTAGTATCATGAAAGTGTTAAGTGATTAACCTCGGATATTTTGACTATGTATAGATCGCCGGATCAACCCGAGGCACACTACCCCTACCTCACCACCAGACAAGTTTTCGAAACCTATACTTACTGTTGTTGTGATAATAAATTTCTTTCATATATGATATGCAAATGCGAGGTATGCATGTTTTATTCCCAAGTACATTGCGATATATAAATTGCATAATTGTTTTCGAACTGATATATATATAGCGATACTTGAGGTTACGACTTGAGGTTGGGGCTTATAAGCTAGATATGAGATATAAGTTATAAGCCCGGTTTTTATAAATGCCCTAGGATAAGGGCGTGTGATTTTCTTTAAACCAGAAGTAATTATGTTTTCTGTATATGTTCAAAATTATTTTCCGATAAAGATATCGGGTAACTGTTATTCGATGATTATTTATTTAATGAATATTTTTTTTTGAATATTCATTTGAGGTTTATTTATTTAATGAATATTATTTTGAATATTCATTTAATCCTTATTTATTTAATGAATATTATTTTTGAATATTCATTTGAGGTTTATTTATTTAATGAATATTATTTTGAATATTCATTTAATCCTTATTTATTTAATGAATATTATTTTTGAATATTCATTTAATCATTATTTACTTAATGAATATTATTTTCGAATATTCGTTTAAGGTTTACTTATTTAATAAATATTATTCGATTATTTATTAAATACTTTTAACAAGTTTTAAAAATGAGAAATGTTATTTAAAGTTTATCCTCGACCTTCAATAATTATGAAGGATACTCTAAGCTGTATTATTAATTATTTTTTTAATCAAAAAGAGGTTCCCAAAATAGTGTTTTTCCATTTAAATCTGTCTTTTAAGAGGATTTAAATGCTCGCTCAACTATCAAAAATATGGGAAACCTGATTTAAGTGAATGCTACTCTTTTTAAACTCTCAACTCAAAACTGTCAAGGGACAGATATTTTCTCGGAGCAATTTAATTGCTGCAAGTCAAATGTTGTGTTAGCACCTCAACGATCGAGGGGTAAATTGATGGAACAAGTCGATATCCATTAACAAGTATCGCTTGGGAAATATTGGAGAATCTTCCTTTCCAACCTAGATATAACTACTTAGTGGAGTCGTATCAACAAGTATTACACTTGGGGAAAGGAGGACAATCTTTACGTTTCAGAGTCATGGATTTCATCCGAACTAGGAGTGGTGTAAGTGGTCCAGTTGCGCCGACCCATCCAATTTATTGCCCCAAATGGGCCGGGAGATCCGGGAAGGCAGTAGACAATGTCAGGTTGTCGTGATTCTTCCATCTACATGTAGAGAACATATTTTTGTTGTACGACCTGCTATTGATCATAGTAAGGTTGGTACGACGGGAGCTGTAGCAACTCCGGTATTGGTTCATCATCCATTTTGGATAATTCTGCAACATGTATTGAAAGGGACTACGGATGACATTTTTGGTACAAGTTTACCGATCATGTTGGCAGAGAGATTCTGCAACATGTATTGAAAGGGACCAAGGATGACACCCGTGGTACAGGTTTACCGATCATGTTGGCAGGGGTCGAAAAGTGTTCAAAAAATTGAAGTTACCATAAATTCTTGCAACTTCGTCTTTTATTTTATGAGTTATGACTCTGATAAAACCTTACTCAGATTATATATGCATAAGTGAATTTTGGGTTACGGAAACCTTATATTAATTTTCCTCGTAACTTCATCCTTTATGTTATACTAGCATCTTATCCGTTTAATGCATAGCCTGTGGCTACAAAGGTATTTTCGAACTGTTATTTACTGATAAATTGTCATAAGCTATTTTGGTGGGCTCTATTGCTCACCCTTGCTTTATTTATTTATATCACAACAACAGCTAGAGCAGATGGCCCGTAACAGGCACACTCTGCGCAAGCAGGTAGCAGCCGTCAGAGATTTACCCGCTGATGTCGTAGCCGCCATAGCTGAGGTAGTAGTAACCAGTAGCCTAGGCTACAGCTTTTGTGTATCAGACTTATTTATATTATGATTAATGTAAGCAACAACAAGAACTATTAAGCGTACTCTGTAATCTTTTGGGTTTGTAATAACTTATAACTTGTGGATCCTACTACTAGATACTTATCCCAATTTCATCTCTGGAACTATAACTTGTTGTGTATGGTGTTGTATTGCGGGGTCACAGCATGCAGTTTATTTGTTTTGATTCAAGTTCAAGTATTAATGAAGGGAATTGAGACCGTAACGACCAGATCACGACCCCGGATCTGGGGCTGTTACAATGAAGACCCAACCTCACTATGAAGACCCAACCTCATATCAAACCTTAGGTTGTCGCCTGCAGAAGTATAAACCTCGAGATATTCTGACATTTCAAAACCTTTGGATTTTAAACATGCAGATGAAGTTCCTAGATTTTGGGTAAGAGCAAGTCCAATGCAATGCTATGCTTGGTTCTATTTGCTATATTATAGCACCAAATGCGAAAAAAATTCAATTCTAAAGGGGTTTCATATTTGGATGCAAATATGCATCTTTGGTTCTATATTTAAAACTAAGGATGGATCCATATGGCATGCCAGACACTTTAGTAGGGTTTACAGTTTGTCCATATGTGCAACAGAAATTAGTAAAGGTTACTGTTCCTTGTCTCGTGTTCCTTTTGCATTTTTCAATCATATTATTCTAAATTTGAACAGTGTATATGTTTATACGAGTGTCAGAGTGTATGTAATGCTATGGACTGTCTTGTTTCTTTTGTTTTCTTTCTGAGAGAGATCTTTTGTTTCCTTTTACTTGCTCTAATAGAGATTTGTTTGACAGCAATTCAGAGTAATATTTTGAAATAGCAAAATTAACATTGTTGTGATTTGTGAAAGTCCAATACTTGGATCTTCTGTACGCCATCTATTCAAATCCAAACATTCTTCTCCTAACACATTTTCTCTGGGCAGGAGCGGTGGTTTAATAGGGTAGAGCTGCGTTGCATTGTAGAAGTTTCTGAAACAAAACCGGCCAATGCCGTAGTAGCCATTCCAAGCATGAAGGACTTGCATAGCAATTAGCAGCAGCAGAAAAGTGTGAGAGTGCATCTGTAGAATCAGCTATAAACTCCGGCTATGTTTGTTGTACTTGATGAAAGTAGATTTACACATGTTAGATACAGAATATGTATCTAGCGAAAAAGAAAGAGAGGTCTAGTGTAGGTAATTTATTGTCTGTATGCATGCCAAAGTATGCTTGTAATGAGGTTTATCATGGAGATGAGATGAACTAAATCAAGCTTGCTCTCTCCTGCTACTTTGTCTACTCATTATCATCGTCGTTTTTTAAAATAAATGTATAACTTGTCATCATTATTTAAGCTCTTCGGTGATTTGGCATGAAGAGAACAATAGTATAATTTTAGTGATAATAAGGTTTCTTTAGTTAGTTCTAAAAGAAATACAAGAACGAAATTGGGCTCTCCTCTTTCTAGGAAATTCATACCTTGTAATTAGTACTTGTGCTTGCTTGCTTTGGCTATTTTGGAGAAACACTCCCTTGTCTATCAGTCAATGGAACTCGTTGCGTTGCTCTCCTATCAGCGAGTTTACTATAGACACAATTTTGATAGCCCTAAGCTTATGTTGTGACGGGATAAAACGAAGACAATTACATGCCTTACATCTGACACCTTCTACTTCAAAACATCGACAGAGGATAAATATTATGATTAGGCTCTCCCATCATCCTCTAATCTTTAAAGTTACGAAAAGTTAATTTCATACCATAATTATTTAATGTACTTGACATCCTAATCTAAAAACTATATCCATTCCACATACTTTCATTTCTACCACAACTACTATGTTTTAGCTATTTCACTCAACCAGTGATATCTTTGCCAGGGCTTTCCAAATTTCAAGTAAGTTGAAAATTAGTACTCAATTTTACATTACTAATTAAACAAATTTATCTAAAGAAATAAATTCTCAAAGTCTATTAGTTAGCTGTTAACAGTTTTTCAGCAAAACAAAGTAAGATAGTAAATACAAACCATAGACGAGTTCCTGCACCCAACACGTAGCTCGTAAACCGAAGAAAAACATAACCAACAATGATTTAAAAATTTAAGCTATTTATCTACGCCAACAGTGTTACGTTGCTGCAGCTTTTAAGTTTCAGGGACTTTACCTTGTATGTCGAAATCTCCTTCCATAAATCAACTGATATCTTCTTTTCCAGTTTCAAAATAATTCAACAACTCCTTTTCTATGCCAGCGGAAACAATATCTTTAGCAACAAGGGACCTTATAAATTCCTTTGCTTCCTCAAAATCATTGTTCCCTTTCATGTATTCCAAACAAGCGACGAGGATATCCTTGCTTGGCAGCAGCCATCCTGGTCGACACTCTGAGATGCCTCTTTTCATTGCTTCTACTGCTTTCTGGGGTTGACCACAACCACTATAACCTGTGGCAAGATAATACCAAGTATAAGGGAGAGGTTTTTTATCCCTTTGTTTGGCTCTTTCTACAAGAGCTTCAGCTTTTCCCATGAGACCTTTTTTGCAGTAATAACTAATCAAGAAGTTTGGAATCCGGAAATCATAGCTCAGCTGACTGTCCTCCCATTCTTCAAAGATCTTTTCTGCACCTATTATGTCATCAAGCTTCAAGAGTGACATTATCATACTTTTATAGCCAGTATTGTAGATTTTTCCCTTCTTCTGGTAAACTTCCCATACCCGCAGTACCTCAGCTTTATTCCCCATTGCTGAATAGTGTGTAATAAGGAACTCGTATCCAAGGCTCTTTCTCTTGGAAGTTTGTATCAGTCCCTCAGCTTTCTTCAACATCATAGAAGCTTTCTCTACAGAACCAACGTTTTTATATGCATCTGCAGCACTGGTATAGCAGTCCCAGTCCAGACGACACTGAGGTTCAGATTCCATTTTCTGAACTATTACATCAATTTCCTCAGTGCTGCAGCTGGTAGAATATGTAGACAACAGGATACTGTAAGTAAACTTGTCCCACTTGATGCCTTTTTCGTTCATTTCATGCAACAGAGGCTTCAATTTATCAAAGTTGCCTGTCTTGCAGTAGAGACTAAGCATGTTATTATAAGGCAATGCATATTTTAGGAATCCTAAATCCCTCATTTTCTGCATGAGGTCCTCTGCTTTCTCCATGGAATTTTCTTCAACATAGCAGTTGTGAAGAGAACCATAGACCTCCAAGTTTTTCATCTGTTCTGGGATGTCATTAAAATAGATCAGAGCTTGGTCAATTCCTTTAGCTCTGGATATCAAGTCCAGCCGGACAGCCATATCACTACGTGTAAGTTGAAACAACCTTTTGTCACTCATCCATTGAGAAACCTAATATAGCAACAAGAACGAGCTCAAAAAAGGTAAATCTCGAAAATAGAAGTACTGATGCGGTAACCACTTACACATACTATTTCATTCTTCTGTTCGAAAAAAACAACTATGAATATTAACTTGACAAGAGGTTTACATTTCTAAAGAAATTGATAGATCTCAGTTGCTAGTTTGCTACCAGTAATTGTGGACTAGTGAGCAGCAAAAATCTTAAAGAGAAAATTCATATTAGAAAGGTCACAAATATAACCAGATATATTGTTATAACTAAAAAAATTCTAATACTCCGCTAAGAAAAGAACCAAAATGAAGGACCGATGCTGTTCAAAATTTAAAAGATAGTTTCATGTAAAGCTTAATTCTTATCCTCCACAACAATATCTTTTTCTACTTGGTTCAACACGGCAATAAACAACTGAAGTTTGAAAATAGTTATTTGTACCGATGTTCTTGGCAAAGCTAAAGATTGACAATGAAAAATTGGAAAGTCATGTCCAAACCCCATAAATAGAAGTAGTTCTTAGTGTAGCTTCTTAGGGTTGATTCTGGATTTATCGTGCATTATCAATTGTAGAAACCTTATAATGTATAAACAATATACTAACACTTGTTATTGGATAAGAAATTTAAGTCAAAAAGAAAAGATCTCCTAGAGTGCTACATTTATACAAGCGCTACTGCTGAGAATTGTGGTTTACAAAGGTCGAGATTGAAGAGGAGCAAAATAGTTAATGATATCTCACTACTCACTAGTCTTAATTCTAAAGTTACTCATCAAAGCAATATAAGTTGTGTGTCCTCCCTTCACCCCTCTTTCTATAGAATTAGGTATAAATTATAATTGCACAAGTACTTATCCCTTCACCCCCTACCTACAGAATAAGGTTGAGTTCAAGCCAAGATTTGCGTTAGTATTAGGCACATGTCAAAATCGTAATTGACTATTTATTTTAAATTTATTTGCTTTAGTATTAGGCACATGTCAAAATCGAATTCCTCCACTTTCCTTTCATTAAACTCACGATTGACTCTCGGAAACACAATTTATTTTTATTTAGAGAAGTGCTAAAGTTCTCGGAAACACGATTGACCCGTGTCTGCTTTCAATTGGTTGACATAATAACTAAGGAGATGGACATACGAATCCCCCAATTGAAACTCCCAAGTTTGCCAAGTCAAGATTGACACATCATTTTGTACATTTTTTTGGAACTTTTTTTGTTACCTAGCAGTACTCAAAAATAGTACACACACACATAGATAGATAGATAGAGAGAGAGAGAGAGGGAGGGAGAGAGAGAGAGAGAGAGAGAGAGAGAGAGAGAGAGAGAGAGAGAGAGAGAGAATGTAGTGGGTACCTCAAGGGCGTGTTTGTAGCGTTTATAACGGCGCAACTGTTTGATGATATCATGAAGAGCTGGCTTATTAACAATTCGACCCTCTTGTACCCATTGGTTTAAAATAGGTTCCACTGATACATTCCAGTCCCCCACCGGAGAAATTCGCCGGTACAAACTATCATCGTCTCTATTTTTTCCGGCCACAGTGGGCGGCGGTGCTGCTGCAGTGGAGTAAAACAATGAGGAGAGTGATTGCAAACGAGTAGAGAGAGAATAGTAGTAGTTAGAGGGTTTGAGTGATGAGCGAGAACGATACAAGAAATTTAAAAGCTGCTTCATCTCGCCAGGGTTTAAACAAGAAATGGGGTTTATGCAAATGTTTAAATTATTGATGCATAAATAGTTAGCAGGACTCTGAGACAGGTGAGGTTTTGATATATGGGCTAAATTAAGATGGTATGGACAATTAATGGGCCTTTTAAGTTTTTAGATTTTTATGATCGATTGGTTTCGATTCTAGGTGTTCGTAGGGCCTGATGAAATGAATATTTTAAGTTCAGATTTGTTAGAAAAACCCCCACTATAAATTGATAATTTTGAGACCAATCAAAAATATTTATATGTATCATTGTAACTTATGATTTGGGAGGCTATATAAAGCCTTACTTGTTCATTGTTTACACATATGAATAAAATGATAATCTCCCTTCTCTCTCTATTATCTAGCTCTCTTCGTTGTTATATATATTATTATCCAACACGTTATCAGCACGACTAGCTTTTTCGCTCCGTCATTACGATGGTGGACCTTATATCCATGAAGTTGATTAACTTTTACAAACATGAAAGATTGTTTTGGTATCCCAGTGGAACTTTAGCTCCAAGCCGTATTAGCTAGAGGAGGTGGTTGATTGTTTAAGGTGTGTTAAGAGATACAAGTTGTTCCTATGATCATCGACTAAAGATTTTTTCTTACTAATTTTAAATTTTAAAGTGAAAAATCCAAAGAGGATTAGCCAATACTTATTTTAAGATTAAAAGGTACGCATCCCTTTTATCGTTCTCTTCTTTTTCATTGCATTGTTCTAAATGTGTGTTTGTATGAGTTATGCTAATTTACATTTTCCGTAAAAATCATATTGAATTCGTTTTACATCGGAATCTATATATTTTAGGTATTTCGGAAAAATCTCTTAAATATCTACAACTTTAGTTGTTTAGCATTTTTGAGATTCTACATGTAAATTTGTAAAATTCGTATGTTTGATTCTCAACAATTCTAATTCCTCATAAAATTCATAGCTAATTAATTATATCTCAGAATATTATGATTTTGGACTCGTTGGAAATATATTTCGATTATCTGCAACTTTCGTTCTTTGTGTGTTTCATAATTCTGCTTGTATACATGTTCAAATCTGCCCTTTTTGTAATCTGGTGGATTAATTTGACTTGATGTACTGTAGCTTTGAATATTTGTAGTAAATCAAGCTTTTATCCAATAATTACGAGTAATATCATTATGGAAATCTTGTTTCGATCTCTGCATTTTGTGTTCATATTCCATTGTCAAATTATGTGATTTCAGTATCTTAAACATCAAATTATCGTTGTGATCAGGGGCTGATTCTGTTCTGGCAGTCCGCATTTTAATTGTTTCTGAATTCGTTACATCTTTATTTATGACAAGCCTTACCATTCTGGAAAAGTCTCGGAATTGTCTACAAGTTTCGTCTTTTGCACTTTTTGATTTGAGTTCATCTTAATAGTGTAAATTGGCTTTCTTTTGGACTGGTCGGTTCTGATTTTTATCTTCAACGGTCTATTTTGTTCGATATTTGGTTTTCTGACATTGGATCAATGTGTTTTTAAATATAATCATTTAATTATTTAAAATCGACTATCTTCGTGACGGTCAAATCTGATTTTGTTCATGTACATAGTGTTATTTTTGGAGTAAGAAAATGTATAGAGTTTTATTCTTCTCCGTATATGCAATTATGTTGATATGTAAGTAGTGTTAAAATTTTCACGTTTATGTGTATTTTTAACATGATTATTAAATTATTTCGATGTGCACTTCTATTTGTGTGTATCTTATTATGCGATTGCAGTGAAAATATATTGAGTGATATTATACATTGATGCAAAGAAATTGATGGTTATGATTTAAAACTGTGCAAAAAAAAAAGGATAAATATTTTTTTGTGAAGTATTGCTTGTGATATATATAATACATGGTAGTGTTGTGTTATCATTATATGATTTATAAATTTGATTTTAATTGACATTACATGATAAATTTATTCAAAACTTGAGTTCAATGCTCGTTTATAATTACTTGATATTGATGGCAACCAGAAGTTGCGAAAATTACAACCAGAAGTTGTGTGCAAAATAATGACCGGAAGTTTTGCAAATGTGAATAAAAAATTTCTATATGACACATTTTTTTAAGTGTTTGGTCCTATAGAATCCATGAATTTTTTTTTCTTTTAATATATTTGTCATAAATACAACATTGAGATACTATTTCATAAGGATGATAAAATTTTCTGAATTTTAATTTGACAATATCCCTGAAAGATAAATCCATATAAATGACAGTGAAATTATTATTTATAAGTTGAAATATTGATCCTTGTGGTTGATTATTACAAAAATTTATAATTTCCCTAAGTAGTATCCAGGGTCAGTACTATACATCATATACGAGTCATCCAAAGAGGAAGTATTGTATATATTGGATGTCTCATTATATTTTTCTAAATAGACGGCTCTAGAAGAGCATGTATTTAATCATATTGTATATATTGGATGTCTCATTATATTTTTCTAAATATAAGGCTCCAGAAGAGCATGTATTTAATCATAGCATTACAAGAAAAAAAAAGGGAACTCTAACATTATTGATGTGATTGTACTCTCCCAAGTGATAGAAAAATTTTAGTTGCTGATTAATCTACCACATGGAGATACTGGAATGAAAAAAATATGTCTTCGAGTCTTGAGTTAACTCAAGGTACTAAAAGTACTTCGGAGAAATGTTTTGAAATCATCCACTAATTTTATAACGCACAAACTTTTATGAAAATATCTTATAGTAAACTAGAAGTTTGCTGAAAATTTATAGTTACGGGCTAAGTCATTCCGATTTTATGCGAATGATAATTGAAATTTTATATGGACGTTCGTTGAAAAACCGGTAAATTCTCCTCAAGTATATTTGTTTATAAGGAAAATTGTTCACCGAAAAAAATAGATTATGAATCTATCATCTTTCGAAATAAATTATAAAACTTCAAATGTGGGCCATTAAGATATTATATGATTGATACATGAACTATATGGTTACATGCATAGTTGTTATATACTCACAATCTGAACCTTGTTAGTTTGAGTGTTTAGTTAATCATATTATGAAGAATATGCAATTATATGATATTGGTGAGTCTACTACTCAAATGTTCAACGAGAATTATTGTATATGAATTTTTTTGAATATCTTATGGCATATATTGATTCATATCTAGCCATCTAGTTATCATAATATCTCCCTATATAAATAAATTAAATTTGGTCAGCTATAATTGTTCCACCATAATAATAAGATAGAGTTGGATATACATTATAAATAAGTGGTTATCAATCATTATATATTTGGAGCCATTTATATGTATTTGGCTATGAATCAATCTGTTGCGTCTGTTTTCTTAAAATTAGGGGGAGAAAATAAATAGCTGGTGATATTCGGTATGAATGAATTATCATTGCCTCGTGTTGATCCTCATAGTAAAGAATCTGAACTAGAAGTTCAGAAGATAATTCATTCATATGTTTCAATTATTGTCAGACATATATGCTGACCTGAAAGAGTGGCTATATCACATATACCAGCTACAAATGCTCCAAATAAATATGTACTGGAAAGACAACCTCAAGATGCTATGTGTCTAAAGAATGCCTGAAGCGTGATAGACTAGTAGGTTCCATAACAAAATTATCCTTAAAAGTAAAAATGAGCAGCAATTGATGATGGCTAAATCGAGGAGTGGGTAACTTTTGAATGATCTCCAGAAGAGATTGTAGACATGACAAAAGAAAGAAAAATGAAGGTACCTGAAAATTATGAGATCTCAATATATTATGTCATGTCTAGAATAAAATGGAACCATTTACTCAAATCAATGTCGACGATACTTCATATGAAAATTTAACACTTGAGGTTATGGATTATAATGAGGATCAGAAAATAAATTGGCCAAAGATATAAGTAAATTATTGAGGCAAAATCTCTTACAAAGAGATAAATTATTTGGACTTGCAGATCGCACACCAGAAGTTGTGAAAGAAGCGCGCTATAAAAATCATTATCTCTTTAAAATAGAGAAATATTTAGAACTACAATTCACACATGTATAAAAAGTCAGTAGGGGTATGAATGAATATTTATGTGAAAGTGAAATCTACGAAATATAAAGGTCACATAGTTATATAATGACCTTATATTGGTTATGAAGAGAAATAATATCTTGTGGTGAACATGATTACATAATTACCAAATAGTCTGGCAATATACGAAGGATTTGATTTTAATTTTATATGACTCACTTGACAACATTTAAATTCAATTCCAGAAGGATTAAAACTGCTAGAAGCAAATAATTAAGTTCTCGAGAACTAACCCTATCGAGTTGTAAAGAGTTCTGGACCAGTAGTCCAACATAAAATTATTGCAGAAATACTTCTTGTTATTTTTATAAAATTATACTTTGGCATATTCCTTAACTCATGGAGTACACATAAGGGTATGTACGGGTATAAAAAGATATACGTGAAATGTGATGATTGTTTAATCTTCTACTATTTTTTGAAGATAATATGATTTATGATATGTGATAACTCATATAAATCTCTAGCCAGAGTGGATGAAAATTAGAATGTGTTTCTAATTGACAATCGAATGAGTTTCACCTCATAATCAAAATATATTAGGATGATTGAGTTTGTTTTGTAAAGCTGTGAATTTTATTATTATTTTATAGTTTCCCCGAAATCATGCAAATTTTGAAAGGAAAAACTACTTTTGAGGAGAGACGAATATAATTTTTATGAGAGTGCTTAGAACTTGCGACTTATGAAAGTCGATTGGATAAAGATCCCAGAAAGATTATAAATACATGATTATGTCTAATATATATGCAAGAGATGCTAATACATTCTGAAATACAACTTCTTCCCTGAAGGAAGATGATAGTCACCGTTGTGAACACTTAAAAATACAATTCTTGGTCCTGAAGTACCACATATCATAATGCGTAAGATATTCATTTATCTTGTTGATTATACATGTTTTGATTTATTAATTAATAAATTCACTAGCGGAGTTTAAAGCAAGTCGAATATGAAGACATGAGAATCTTGATGAGAAATTTTTATTTTATCTCCACTAACCTATTCGACAAAAGTTTATATTGATTTTTCAGGCACTTCTTATGATTGTATCGTGCAACCCATGAGGATGGTCATTTATGTATATGGTTAAGATTGGAGATCCGACATTAAAGGTGATAGGACGAAGCACATTGATCCAAAGTTTTTCTTCACTCATGAGCTTCAGCAAATGGAAGAAATTGATGTCTGTTAGATTCGCTCATGTGAGAATCCAGTAGATTTGTTCACAAAAGCACTTCCTACATCATCCTTCAGGAAATTGGTAAATAAGATTGGAATGCGTAAGCTTCGAGATATATTGAAATGAGGGGAAGATATGATACTTCTTTTACATTACATTGTGTACAACACATGTACTCTTTTTTCTTCACTAGGGTTTTTCCCACAGGTTTTTTCCTAGTAAGGTTTTAATGAGGCATGATGTTTGTACGAGTCATCCAAGGGTGAGTGTTATATAATATTGTATGACTCTAGCTTTACAACTACCATTGTAACTCCAACCTTAGCTATTCACTATCCTTGTAACTCCTCCAACTTTTGGCTTTTCATATCATTGTAACTTATGATTTGGGAGACTATATAAAGCCTTGCTTGTTCATTGTTTACACATATGAATAAAATAATAATCTCCCTTCTCTCTCTATTATCTAGCTCTCTCCATGGTTATATATATTATTATACAACAATATGGTATATGTACGATTTTACGAGATTTTGACGTAGATGGAATTAAGAAAAATCAATCAAATATGTAAATTATGAATCGATATTAAAAAACAAGATTATATATTAAAGTTTTGACCTTCAAATTCAATTAATTTATAAGGCTTGTTCACCTTTTAATCATTGAAATTTATACACTTATACACGTAGATCATCAAAGTATGAAAACATCTGATCCAGTCATTCTTATTAGATAAATCAGACATTCTCTAAAAAACTGGGCGTGGTACACATTTTTTAAGAAATGAAAGCATTACAATTCAGATAATTTTTCTATCCTTTTCAAAAATGCACTCTCTCTCATGATATCTATCGATATCTCTCTCTCTCTGCATATACATATATTTATGAGAAAACTTCTCCTTCTCAGGAAGTTATCTAAGGTTAAAATAAATTTATATATAAATTAGAGTGACAATTTTGTAAATTTGTAATACACCTTCTGTATTTATGATTGTACCCTGGTGTATTAATATGGGAAACACTTGTAATCTCAGGTAATTAATTAAGGGCATCCTCAGGAACATCAAGCCCTATATTTATATTATAAAAATATTTGTATATACTGTTACTTTGATTTCACTTACTAGTAAAGATGATTTTCAAAATTAGTAATAAATTTTATTAATCTCGATCTGGAAAAATGTAATTAGGGTTTTAATTTTTGGTTCTTAGGATCTCGGAGTTTCTATATGTGTTGTTGTTCAAGTTCATAGTGGTCATGACTGCTAAATATGAAGTGATTTGGGGGAACTAAATTTGCAGGTAGGGCTGTAATTCGAGTCGAGCCGGGCGAGTTCGAGCCAGCTATTAATTCGAGTCGGACTTTTTTCATGAGCCGAGCCGGTTCGTTTAACTAAACGAGCCTAATTTTCTGCCCGGACTCGGTTCGTTTAATTTCACGATTCGAGTCAAGCCGGCTCGTTTAGTTAAACGAGCCTATTTAAACGAGACGGGCAAGCCGACTCGTGTAAAATTACACTTAAACGAGCCTAATCTTCTACCCAAACTCGACTCGTTTAATTTCACGAGTCGAGTCGAGCCGGCTCGTTTAGTTAAACAAGCCGGCTCGTTTAACTAAACGAGCCCGATCTTGTGTTCGAGCTCGACTCGTTAACGAGTTCGAACCAAGCCGAACCCTGTTAAAGGAGTTCGAGCCGGGTGAGCTCGCGAGCTACCCGACTCGAATTACATCCCTATTTGCAGAGTTTGATTTTGTTATTTAAGATTGGTGAAAATTACGATTCTTAGGTAATATTTACGGGAGAGTATGAGTCATTTTATATTTTTTGTTTATTATATTTTCAGGATTCTATTATCAAACAATTAGGATTGTCAATTGATCAAAGATTTGACCCGATCCAATTCAATTCGTAGCTTAATATATGGATGTAGATTCTTTAGAAAAAAATTGATCTGTTGATGAACAAATATGAATCTTGGATGATTCGACTCACTAGCGATCTGACCCGAACATAATATATTTATTATATAATATATAAATATTACTCCATTCTTCCCATTAATTGTTGATCATATTTCCTATTCTATTTGTCCCAAAACTGTTGTCCGCATCTATTATATATATAATAGAGCAACTAGGGGGTTGCTTGAGACAAATAAATCGGTGTGAAATTACTATATTACCCCTACTTATTATTATATAATAATAAATCTATAATTAATGCATATATTAAATACATATAATTCATTAATCATCATTAATACATCTATATTTATTACTCCGTTGTTACTAAATATAGGAATTTACAATTATATCTCTACTACTACTTAAATGATTAGATAATTAATATCTATAATTATATTTAATTCCAGAAATATTAAAAAATTATCAATCATGTCGAACTTTTAGTTTTCGAATGTATCGTCTATCAAACTTTTAATATTACATTTATAACAAAAATGGGTTTAAATTTGCACATAAACAACTAAAAACAAACATTTGCTTAAATTATAACACTTCAACAAATTAATTGATGAGAACACATACATACTTTTGTCAACATTCGAATAAATCATTATCACACTTTTAACAAGCAAAACAATATAAAATTTTCAGAAAATCTAAGAAAATTTGCAAATTTAGAGTATGCCCATGCTTTTAGTTACTGAAATTAACAAATTTTTTAATTAGCTAAATGAAGCTGAGGATCAAAGTGCAACTTTGATCAGTTGATGCTGAAAAGAGTATTATGTTATTATGTGAAAAGAAAGAAAAAGACACTTCAGATATCAGCTAGAGTGCATGTCGGATGACCTAAATAAATTATGTATTAAAAAATTAAGTGGAAATGGAACAAAGTATAAACATTATATTCGGCATACCGTCTGAACTACATACGTACTTTAAGTAGGACAACTGTAGGCATGAAAAATGCTTAAATGACAACTTTCACTCTTTCAAGAAGAAAGTTGAGCGATTTGTAGGTGTCCCAATTGAAAGAAATCATATTTTAAGTCGGTCATGTCTTACTATTATATAGTTGCATTAACACTCAAGGGAAATAATATACTACACTCAATAATATTTTGAACATGATGATTAAACTAATAAACACATGTCCACACGTAAGAAAAGATCACCGAGGATATTACTCAAATAGTCAACAACATTGTACACAAGAATTATTCGAAGTATAAATTACCTCATACAATCAAGATGGACATGACATATACACTATAATGCACATAAACTCAACATCTACAGCGCCAGTTCCTGCCCCCAATGATGAGGCAGGTTCGAGAAAAAAAACAATAAATCGCTTGAAACGAAAAGTAACACGCAACCAATATAGTCAATGGACAACAATTACCAAATTGATCTCAAAAAGAAAATTTTAAGTCATTGTCTAAATTAACAACTTTGGTTCATCGTTTGTAACCATGATTATCAGATTAAGCGTGTGGTCCTGTGTTCATGCCCAACATCTATATACACTTGTCGTGTATATACTTTGGTCCTTAGTTACACCTTATTTACGTCAAAACCAAAAAAACATATGCTGAACAATGTAGCTGACTCTCACGCATTTGATGAAATTAATGAAAAAGACAGCTACTGGCGTGTATATTACAGACACAACATATAAAATTAAGGCAACTGATGCAAATCAACTCAATTTCTTCTTAATCCATTAACTATCTCTTCCAAAACAATGAACGTCCATAATTAATCACGACTACTTCAAAATTCAAAAAATCAAAATTCTTCCATTTTACATTTTTTTTATGAACAAGAGTAAGTCCTATTACAAATCGAAAGCAAAAAAAAAAAGAAAAATCTAAAATGACAAATAATTTATTTTTTAAACATGTAAAAAGTCCAACAAAATATAAATTTAGATCATACCCGTGCATCGCACGGGTTATAAAGCTAGTTCAATTAATATGGTAACTTAATTGTTAACTATGTTAATTAATTTGATAAGTAATATAATTCTTTAACAACTATTAGTTTGTTTAATATGGTTGAATGAATCCACCTGATTGGTGACAAAACGAGTGGGACGGAGGGAGTATAATTTATTTAAAAAATTATTATGTTAGAATTTAAATTTGGACATTTTAGTATTTATATAATAATTTTATTTTTATTTTTTAAAAGTTACAAAAAAGTTAAACTTTTAACATGTCGGATCTCCGATCGAATAACTCGAGATCCTAACAGATCATTTATGGATCGAGCTGAAGAAAATCCGACATTTGATTCACATCGATCTAATCGAATCCAAAAATAAATAAATGAATTCTGATTTTAATTTATGATGGTCCAATCCGAATCAACTCTTTTTACAAGCTTATATATAATATCTTTCCCCAAGACAACAATGTCAAAGTGCTTCTAAATATATCGGCACACTTTTAATTTCATAATAAAGATATTAACTAAATTGATCGTCCATAGTAATGACATTTCTAAAAGATTTTGGATATAAAAATTAAAATACAACAAACGGTATAGGTTAATATGTTTATTAAAATATTTGATATTTTTATGTTAGTAGAAGTATAAAGTATAAAAACTTCAAATGAGAGTCGATTATTCGTTTCTTTCTCCTCTCCCTCCCCTCCCAAAACCCACTTTACACTCAAGCCACAATTCTTTGTCTTCCCCAATCCGCTTTCTTTCCTTCACCACGCATCCCTATGAATTGGTTTTATATTTTCCTTGTCCTTTTTCCACTTCCTCCACCTCGACCCTTGACATATCTTTCCCTGTCTTAATTTTGATTCCCTAACCCTAGAAAGTATGATTTCTCACAGGAAAATTCTAGAATCCAGGTTCTTAGTTGCTCTAGTTGAATCATCGCGATACTTGACTGCGGAACCATATGTGGACTGATGATGGTGAGCCAGATTTTTCTCTTACTTCAACCAATGATCTAGGTTTCTTCTAATCTTGTTAACCTTATTGATGTTCTAGACATTTCTCGCGAGGAGAATGCTATAACTAAGAGAAATGAGGTAACTTGTGTGGAACCATATGTGGAATTTTTACATGATTCAATTATGAATTGAGTTAATTGTTGTTATGTTATACCTTAATCTGATGTATGCTTTGAGTTTGATGTGATTAAAGATTACGCTTTGTATAAGTTTAGTTCTTTAGGGCTTATTAATGTGTTTAATCACTTTGGTGGTTTTATAGTTTTCGATTTAGGGATTCACTGGTTTAAATCAATTCCTGAGAAATAATCCTCTGACAACAGAGCGTTGTATGTTTAACTTGAAAAACATGACATGAGTACTTTCCGGTTAATAATGTAAATGATAAAGTGAGTGCCTGAGTGCGTTTATCTAGTGTTCCGTTTTTTTTATTGGACGGTGAAAGGACTTTGTATGTTGGGGGTTAGATGTTGGTAATTTAATTGCTATGGAACGAGATACTCATAGAGCTCATGTTAGGAATGAGCCGATTCTTGAGACTCGTATATTGATTGAAGTGGGAGTCTTGGATCCTCCTCGGACATTGATTATGGTTGATGCTTATGCTGTAAATAGAAAATCTAAGGTTTTGATAATCTACGAGAGACCTCATTTATGTGGATACTGTTGTGTTGTTCATAGTGGTGTTTCTGCTCTTCTGCAACAAGGTTTTATTAATACATTGGAGGAACATCTACCTTTTAGGTGGTTTCAGGAAGGGTCGGTACTAGTTAGTATCGTGACAATGTCAACAGTTATGATAGTGATGTAGACAGTTCTCGATTGAAGAATGTTGAATTCGACTTGATTCTGATTTTCACTCTGATGGCCGGTATCAGAGTATAGAAATGGATGATGGTAATTAGGTTGGTACCCAGATGATCAAGATGTGATGTCAATGCAGATTCAATGTTCTAGTTCTGCACATTCTAGTGTTAATCAAAATGATCTTGGGAGGCTGGAAGTTGAGCATGCTACTAACAAGAGCATGTTCCGGGGGGGGGGGGGTGTAAAGCATAATGTAACATAAGATGAAAAAGAGAAAACTGCAACTCAACAAAGGACAAGACAGCCAATAGTATTAATAGAAGCACAGGAATCCAGAATCAAAGAAGAAAAGGTAAACTCAAAAAATCAAAATATGGTATGCATTCTTGAAGTCCGTAAACAGGTCACAGAAAGAAGTTCATGAAAATGTTCAAGCCTCAGTGACATCAAAAGAATCAAGACTTTCAAGACGACAGAAGTATGTGAATGATTTAGGGTTAGTACCACATGATTCCAGTGATTTATTTGAAGCAACCAGAATGACAAAGGACTTATCAACAACATTGAATTGAATGTTGGGTTTCGGGGCAACAAACGCAGCGAAAAACAGTCGTAAAACAATACAAATTCCGAAACCCTAACCCTAGGATCCGTGTACAAGACATGGCTGATTATGGAGAAACGAAATCATACCTTAAAGAGCTTTAAAGTTTGGAAAGATGGAGGTCCTTGTTGTAATCACCACACAGCCCTTGTTCAAGATCTGCGTCGCCAAAGTCGTCCACACGAACGCTCGATCGTCCAACGATCAACGGAGTTCGGTACTAGCCGAAAAACTGCCCTCTTTCTCTCTTTCTCGCCTCTCTTTATGCAGAGCTGCTAGGGTTTTCTTTAATTCGAAATTGCAGAAAAAATCATAGCCTCAATAATACATCATAATGTATTTATATGAGATAGAGGATTGGGCCAAAACCCTAAATCCGTTTTTGGGCTTCTTAAAACCCAATCTGATTTTGGTTTTAGTATTAAATTCGAAATTCTATTTAATTAAGACCATCTCAATTAAATGACTAATTTCGAAATCAATCAATTAATATTAAATTCGAATTCTGATTTAATTAAGACCAGCTCAATTAAATAACTAATTTCAAATTTAATCATTTAATTTAAATTCATAATTTAAATTAAAACTCCATTCAAAACGTTCTAAGTGTGTGACCCTTTAGGTTATTATTTCGTTGGCAATAATTTTATTCTTAAATAAAATTATAAACAATGAGCGGCATCTAGTAATACATCATTGCTCCCCAAGAAATAATAATAAATGGTGATCCAATTAAACCTTTCGTGACTAATGTTTCCGTGTAATATAATCCCTTTAACCATATATTATAGATTAAACTCGAGGCATGTTATTAGTCATCCTCTTCAACGTTTAATCCAGGTTTCCTTGATCAATGAGTAGACTATTAAAACAAATCAATATTTGAGCATGGCCATGCATTTTCATAGTCTCACTCAATCAAGAGGCCAATAATATCTCTCCTAATAATAGGAGGGTCAAATCCTATATCTATCATTCATATTTCTCATACGACTCATAATATACCTGATGTCCACTTTTATCATCACCCGGTCAAAGGTAACTTTTAATGTAATCAAAGTATATTAATCCTCGTATAGAAATATAATGATCTCAAGTCTAAGGATCATTACACCATTATCACTGTGAGCTATTCTAATGACTTTATTACCATGTAGAATATCACTGTGGGTCATTCCGGTGCCATGTAGAATATTACATGCACCTATGTTCTTGACTTTAGTATCACTATACCTATGACCAATGAGATGTGGTCATTTAGTCAACGATCATACTAATCTTTATGCATCATAATTGTCCCAATTCATAATGCTTAATTAGGGATATCTTTAGGAATATAAACACTATTCATATAATCTCATTTTTAAGTCACATACTTAAAGATATAGAATACGTGTTCAATATTCCAAGGACATTTTATTACTCTAACATTAATATCGCAGTAAATAAAGACATAATAATTGTTGTCGAATAATCAATAGAACATAATCATTATTAAATAACAAAATAGTGTTTCCCAGAAGTACAATTGTATTGTCTCTAGGGCACTAACACTAACATTGAAGACATAGAATTATTGATCAAGTGCTATTCATCTGTGAACCAGACCAGTTGCACTAGTTGACGGCACTTGAAAAGATCAAGTTGTTTTATTGTCTCAGAAGAAATTGATACAGTCTAAAACTGAAACACCCTGAAGCTCAAAAGGTTTTCTAAAAGATCAAGGACTAGAAAAATAGTTCGATGGTTTTTTGTTTATAAAAACCATCGAATGAGATCAAGGAAATGCATTATGAAAACCATAATAAAGTATTTGTCATTCGATAGTTTTATAAGTAAAACTATCGAATGGAAAATACCTTTATTCAAATTCGATGGTTTTCAAATGAAAAGAGCAGGTGAAAAGTGTTTGTTGTGAATGGTTGATGGAAATTCGACGGCCAAGATTAATTCTTTAATCTTGGTTCGATAGTTTTCAAACCAAAAGCATACAATTAATACAGAGTGAAGATAGTGTCTTCGTCAGTTAAGGAAGAACACATAATTCATTACGAAGAGAGAGTTTGAGCCAGAGAGAATTTTCATAGAAATTAATAGTGCTCAGAATTTTATCACTGTATTGAATTTGTGTAACCTTGAACTCATTGAAGCTAATCTACGGATTAGAAATTGTAGCACCCCTCGAGGTTTATATTTATAAAAAGATATATTCCCCGACTCTTGGTTTGATTTGGTGTATTTGATTTCGTTATAGAACTGAATGATTAATCTGCGAACGAAATTGAATAATTTGTGAGTATCGTATTCATACCCCCCCTCTTCTACGATACTTTGGACCTAACAATTGGTATCAGAGCTACTTGATTGACGTACAAATCAGATCCGGTGAATGAGACCAAAATCAAACGTAGCTTGAAAATTTGAAGCAAATTTTTTAACTTTCAAATTTTTTCATTTAATTGGAATTTCTTGAATTTTAAACAATTTGAAATTTTCAGAAACCATGAGTTCTCCAAAGACAACTGCTGGTATTAAAGTTCCCTCGTTTACTAGTGATGATTTCGGTTTGTGGAAGATGAAGATGCTGTTATTTATCAAGGCATCTAATCCGTTGTATATTGGCGTATTAGAGAACATACCATTTGTACCAATGAAACCAGTTAGTGAATCTACAGCTCCTGATGGTACCAGGATTCCTCAAGGCACCCAACCTAAGGATATCACTGAATACACAGATTCTGACAAAGAACTGATTCGATTGGATACAGGTTTGATGTTGATATTGGCAGACTCCGCAGACAAGGAAATGAGCTATCAGTTGATGAACTGTACAAGCGGGAAACATATGTTGGATACCATTAATTTGATAATGGAAGGAACTGAAGACGTGCAGGAAAACAGATTGGACATCCTGACTTCTCAGTACGAAGCTTTTAGGTCTCTTCCAGGAGAAAGTATAACTCAGGTCTTTGAGAAATATACTAAGCTTCTTAATGAATTGGCAATGAAAGGGAAAACCTATCCACTAAGAGAAACCAACAGGAAGTTCATGATGACGCTGCCCCATCATGTAGAACACAAGTCATCATCCATAAGGGAAAGAATAGACTTCACAAAGATGTCACTAGAGATGATCTAATTCTGAGTACAAGAAAACTGTGCAAGATCTAAGTGTAGAATTGTTTAATGTACACACAAGCATGCTAGCATCAGAAATGGAAAATGCTAAACTAGTTCTTAAGATTAAAAATCAAGAATCTAAAAATGAAGAACTAGAGCTTGTAGCTGTCACAATAGAAGATCTTAAACAAAAGAATGTGTATTTAGAAAACAAGGTCAAGTGTAATGATGAGATAGAGACTATCCTCAGGAAGCAGATTTCAGAGTTAGATTTGAAGCTGAATGCTTTTAAGAATTCCGCCCTGATTGCTAAGGAGATAATGGATACTCAGACCCAGGGAAACATGACTGCTATAGGACTTGACTATTCCAAAAAGGCTGGGAAAAAGATTCTGGAATTTCCTGTGACATCCCCTGTTGGTGTAAGGAAGAATATTCCACACATTCTTAAGAATGTGGTCATTCCAGTCTTTGTCAGGCCCTACTCAGAACCTTTTCATGAGGATGACTTATATCTTAGACAAGAATTGCTTGAGGAGGATTTGTTGAAGGAAAAAGAGGTAAAGACTAAGTTGCCTAGGAATTCAGTAAAAACTGTAATACCTAAAACTGAAGTAGGTGACTCAGTTAATAAATCCAAAAAGAACAGGAATGGGAAGAAGAAGATTGCTAATCAGGAAATGGTTCCATATTCTCCCATTGTATCTAGGAAGTTGTGCACTATTTGTAATTCTGCTGGACACCTTACACATGCATGTAAAAAAGTTAAAGTAGAAACTGCTAATACTTCTGAAATGCATAACATGTCTGACATGCCTGATCTTCATGAACCCTGTGGAAAGAAAGAGTGTTTGCTATGTAAGTACAACATCATGCATGCTTATTTTAAGTTGATGAATGATAATAGCAAAAGCACGGTTAATGTTAAATCAACAGATACTATGAATATCAAACAGGTTAAGACTAAATTGAATGTTACTCCTGTTAAAGTATCTAAACCTTCAGGACCCAAACAATTTTGGGTACCAAAGTCCGCTTAATCAATCTGTGATTGCAGGGTAAGGTTAAAAGCTCAAAGGTCGTGTGGATTCTGGATAGTGGCTGTTCTAGACACATGACAGGTGAAGAGTCCCTGCTTACAGAGGTGGTTAAGAAGACCGGCCCGATTGTAACCTTTGGAGATGACAACAAAGGATTCACTACGGGATATGGTAAATTGAAAATTGGGAATGTCATCATTGAAAACATCTCTCTTGTTGAAGGATTGAAGCACAATCTTCTAAGTATCAGTCAGTTCTGTGACAAAGGCTACAATGTAGATTTCAAAAAGAACAAGTGCTTGATCACAAACAGGAAGGATGAGAAGCTTGCTCTACTGGGAGTAAGAAAAGGAAATTTGTTTATAGCTGACTTAAGTTCTACCAGTGAAGGAGAAGTTACATGTTTCTATGGAAAGGCATCTTCAGAACAAAGTTGGCTATGGCATAAGAAGCTCTCACATCTGAACTTCAAAACTATGAACTCTTTGGTAAAGAGAGAGTTAGTGAGAGGGTTGCCCCTGATGGAATTCAATCAGGAGGGACTATATGAAGCATGTGAAAAAGGGAAGTCTAAGAAGGCATCACATAGAAGCAAAGGAATGACAAGCATTTCTGAACCATTACAACTGATTCATATGGATTTATTTGGTCCAGTTAATGTTATGTCACTTTCAAGAAATAGATATGCATTAGTGATGGTGGATGACTACTCCAAGTACACGTGGGTGTTGTTCTTACAATCAAAAGATGAAGCAACACAACTAATCATTGATCACATCAAGAAGATAGAAGTGAAAGCTAAGCTACCTGTGCGGACAATCAGATCAGACAATGGAACTGAATTCAAGAATGCAGTTCTTAATGATTTCTGCTCAGAGAAAGGAATATCAAGACAGTTTTCAGCACCAAGAACTCCTCAACAGAATGGAGTAGTGGAAAGGAAGAACATGACCTTGGTTGAAGCAGCAAGGACCATGTTGAGTGAATCAAAACTTCCCACTTACTTTTGGACTGAAGCAGTGAATACAGCTTGCTACACTCAGAATCGAACCCTGATCAACAAAGATCATGAAAAGACTTCGTATGAGTTAATGGCCAACAAGAAACCAACACTGAAGTACTTTCATGTGTTTTGTGCAAAGTGATTTGTACTTAAAGATGGAGAACATCTTGGCAAGTTTGATGCCAAAGCAGATGAAGGCATTTTTCTGGGCTATTCTCTGGAATCAAAGGCTTACAGGGTATATGTGATTGAAGATAAGAAGGTGTTGGAAAGCTTTAATGTAACATTCGACGACACCAAAAGACCAGGCCTGCAAACAAGAGAGAACTCTAAATCCTTGGTATTTGAAAATCTATCAGGAGATCTCTCTGACAATGAAGAAGAACCTGAAGTTGTTATAGTTATTAATAATAATGATAATGATAATGATTCTGGACCAAGTGGTGATAGTAATGGACATAATCAAACTACTACTGGATCCACTAGTCAGTCAACAAGGTCAACAGATCATACCGTCAACAACTCAGGGGGAGCAGGAGAAGGATCAACTAGTCACACTCCACAACATCTAGAACAAGGAGAATCATCAAGATCGCATCTGCCAAGACAAAGGGTATGGAATAGAGATCATCCCTTTCACTTGATCATTGGTGATCCGGACACAGGAGTGAGAACTAGGAGGACATCACAAAATGAATGTCACTATTCTGGGTTTCTTTCAGAAACAGAACCTAAGAAAGTTGAAGATGCCCTAGATGATCCAGATTGGGTGATTGTAATTCAAGAGGAACTCAATCAGTTTGAAAGGCAGAAAGTTTGGAAGCTGGTACCCAGGCCTAAGGGAAAATATGTTATTGGAACAAGGTGGGTATTCAGAAACAAGTTGGACGAAGATGGCATTGTAACGAGAAACAAAGCCAGACTGGTTGCTAAAGGTTACTCTCAAGAAGAGGGTATAGATTATGATGAAACCTATGCACCAGTAGCAAGACTTGAGGCCATCAGAATGTTTCTGGCATTCGCAGCACATTCCAATTACAAGATATATCAGATGGATGTGAAGAGTGCTTTTCTGAACGGGGAGTTAGAAGAAGAAGTGTATGTGGAACAACCTCCAGGTTTTGAGGATTCAAAACTGGCAGACTTTGTGTACTTTCTATTCAAAGCTCTCTATGGACTCAAACAAGCTCCAAGGACATGGTATGACACTCTCTCTGAATTCTTACTTGAAAATGATTTTACAAGAGGTGTTCTAGACAAAACTCTCTTTTACAAAAAGCACAAAAATGATTTGATATTGGTGCAAGTATATGTTGATGACATAATAATTGGTTCTACTAATGATGATCTATGCAAGAGATTTGCTAAGTTAATGCAGAGTCGTTATGAAATGAGCATGATGGGTGAATTGTCATTCTTTCTTGGACTGCAAGTATAACAAAGACAAGATGGTATATTCTTTTCTCAGTCCAAGTACATCAAAGATCTTCTTAAGAAGTATCAAATGGAAGACTCATCTACAGCAAAGACTCCTATGCCAATTGCCACTAAGCTTGATAAGGATGAAACTGGTAAGAAGGTTGACATCACAAGCTACAGAGGTATGATAGGCTCATTACTTTATCTCACTGTAAGTAGACCAGATATAATGTTTGCAACATGCTTGTGTGCTAGGTTTCAGTCTGATCCTAAAGAATCTCATCTAATAGCTGTTAAGCGAATATTTAGATATCTTAAGGGGACCCCAAATCTTGGAATTTGGTACCCTAAATATACATGATTTGATCTTATTGGATATACAGACTCTGATTTTGAAGGTTGTAAGATTGATCGGAAGAGTACTTCAGGAAGCTGTCAGTTTCTTGGAAGAAGGTTAGTTTCCTGGTATAGCAAGAAGCAACATTCAGTATCCACATCAACAGCTGAGGCTGAATACATTGCTGCTGGTAGCTGCTGTGCTCAGATCTTGTGGATGAGAAACCAACTCCGTGACTATGGGCTTTTGTTGACAAAGATTCCAATATTTTGCGACAACGCAAGTGCCATAGCAATCTCAAACAACCCAGTGCAACACTCGAGGACGAAGCACATCGACATCAGGTATCATTTTATCCGAGAGCATGTCATGAATGGAACTGTGGAGTTACACTTTGTACCCACAGAGGAACAAATTGCAGACATCTTTACTAAACCGCTTGATGAATCCACTTTTTCAAAGCTGGTTGGTGAACTTGGGATGTTAAATCTTTCTAATTGATTTTGATTAGAAGTCAGTAACTGCAGATAGTCCTAGCGAATACATGAGTTTAAGAATTTCCATATCCTTAGGACTCGTGAATTTATTTTCTGGAGCAATTCTCGTAGTTAGGATTATTGTACTAATTTAATGTCATAATTATGGATGATATATCTTCTGGCATTTAATTGGTTATTAATTCTAAAAATTATTTAGATGCTAATATTTGTTCTAAATATTTAAGCATCTATTTAATTTGAATTAATTTTCTTTGTTTTTAACATTGTAGATTAATGTAGCATAATTTAGTGGATTTTAATTGGTTAATATCATTCAATGATATTTAGTCGATTTTATTCTGAGAAAATTGTGAATTTTCTGTTGACAATTGATTTTGGTAAATTCGAAAAAGTTTATTCAAAATAAAACTTGACAGAAAATACAAAAAGTCTGATTTTTTAAAACAGAACAGGTTTTAAAATTTGGACAGAAGCAAAAAATATCGAATTTAAGAAGTTCGATAGTTTTTCTAAGTACTAGAAGAAATCTATCGAAATTAATTTTCGATGGTTTTTGAACTAGGAAAAGAAAACTATCGAAAAAAATTCTCGATAGTTTTTGAGAATAAGTTGAAAATATATCGAAGAGAATCTATCTTAGTCAATTTTAAATTCTCGATATATTTCATATAATGAGTTCGATAGTTTTTCAGTTTTAAACAGAAATAGCCTTCGATAGTTTTCATCAAAACGTTCTGAATTCTAATTTTCAAAAACTTCGATAGTTTTCCAAAAACTATCGAAGGGAAGTTGACAATTTTGCTCCTTTCTGAAAACCATCGAATGCTCATTTAAAAAATATCGAACCATGTAAAGGCAAGAATACCCCTAACAGTTTAAAATGTATATAACAATGCCTTAGCCTTTTTCTTTCATTGTTTTACAGATTCAAGAAAAGCTACAGCCGAGTTATATACTTACAAAGATATATACATATCCAAGAACCACTTCGATAGATTTCTTCATTTTTAACCAAGAAAAGCTTGAAAAAGTTACTGATTCTCACTGTTAATTGATTTTTAACCGTGAAGACTTGATTATTTTAAGCTTTTAGGACAAACTATTGAAGAATCCATCAAACTATAGTTTTGAACCTAAGAAAAAGTGATAACGGTTCTTATCTGTAGAAGTTGATTGTTTAACAATTGATTTCTTTGGATTTTAGTGGTATTTTGAAGTTCACTAATTTAGGGTTCCAAATTAATTAATTCGAGGTTGTGTATTTCAGAAAAAGGATTATTTTTGTCAAGTTTGATTAATTAATAATAATTAATTGAAAAACTAGTTTTGGTTTAAAAATGAGTTAATTGCACTTTGCATCCCCCAACTTTACTCCAATTTCAATTATGTATATGTAGTTTCATAAATTGCACTTTGCATCCCCAAACTTTAAAATATAAGTCGAATCACAACCGAGTATACGTTTTCTATCAAAAATAATATTGTTTATAACGAATATATTGACAAATGCGATATAAAATTATTACAGTGATGATATAAATTTTAGATTTTAAACATGTAACTAATTTTAAATCATAATTTAATATTATTTTATGACCATTAATCAATTATAATTTATTTATAAAAAAATGAACTAATATGTTTTCATTAAATGAAGTTGTGACTACTATGATACGTATAAAATCATTAAAATATATTTGTACCATCTTAAAATACAGATTATATAATCGTTGCATAATTTGATATCACTTTTGTCAATACATTCGTTAAAGAAATATTAATTTTGATAGAAAACGTATAAGGGGTTGTGATTCGATCTATGATTTAAAATTAGTTACATGTTTAAAATCTAAAATTTATATCATCGGTGCAATAATTTATATCGCATTTATCAATATATTCGTTAAAAACAATATTTTTTTTGATAAAAACTGTTAGAAATGAATACTACTAGAAACTAGACAGAGGGGGGGGGGGGGGTGAATGGATAGTTTGATATATTTTTCGATTCTTGAAAACTAAGTAACAGACTGTATATGATTATGATATGTAATATGCAGAAAGTAAATAACACACACAATCACTTTAATCTACTTTGTATAAGCAAATTAAATACTACAGCTTTCCAAGAAATTCACAATAGAATTTCTGGCTTCTAAACAAGAACAGTTTGAACTTGCTTGCTTACAGAGAAAAGAGCTTAGCAAATAACTATGTGTATCTCTCTTACAGCTAACAATAGGATGTGCATGATATATATAAGCCCTATACAAACTAGTGCACACACCTATTTTTACACAGTTACCCCTTGCTGAAAGTCCAACTTGTCCTGCCATAAGACGTTAACTGTGTCAGGAAGGACCACCTGCTTTTCGGAGTCTTTCCCGTTTCTGTAGCTGCTTGTCTCTTATCTTTCTCTCCAAGTTTAGCTGTAGATTTGCTATCTGTTCTTTGGACCACCTTGCCAGAACAAATGCTTCAGTATTTGTCTCTTTTGATTCTTGATTCTGTACCTTGATTTGTCTTGTTGTAAACGGCTAAGTGTTGATATCGTGAACTCCACTTTATTCCTGACTTCGCGATCTCCCTTGTGAGGACTACGCGATATAGCCTTTGAAGACTTTGTGACATAGGTCATTTGAAGACTATGCGACATAGGTCATTTGAAGACTATGCGACATAGGTCATTTGAAGACTATGCGACATAGGTCATTTGAAGACTATGCGACATAGGGCTTCTGAGGACTTCACGATCTAGGCTTCTTTGACTTTGCTGACTTCAACACTTCACGACATGTGTCTTGAGGACTTCTCGACATAGTACAAAATGGACTATGCGATATAGTACTTCACGACATGGATATTGGTGACTTCACGACATAGCTTTCTTCTGACTTTGCTATATAATGCCTTAGACAAATTTCTGCAACTTATTTCTTCATAGCCTTATTTATCTCTATCCTGCTGCATGAACACTTCTGAACTTCTACCAGGATAATTATTCAATGGCCTATTTACAATCTAGATGCAAGAAACTTTACTAAGCTCATTATAACTTTGAGCATACATGGTCAAGCTAATGTTCATGAGAACAAGACAAGTACATTTAGAGACCTATACTACATCCCAGTGATAGAACACACTAGGTCATGTAATGTGACATAGTCACATAGTGTAGGCTTGTTAATAGTGGTGTTCAGACATGTCTTGAGCCTAACAAAAACGTATAAGGGGTTGTGATTCGACTTATATTTTAAAGTTTGGGGATGCAAAGTGCAATTTATGAAACTACATATACATAATTGAAATTGGAGTAAAGTTGGGGGATGCAAAGTGCAATTAACTCTTTAAAAATTAATTTTTTGGAAATTTAAAATGGCCGAAGAATTTATCGTAACCAAGACTAATCATGTTTCATTTCAGAACTTGCAATCCATAACGAACTTACAGTTTCGTGCATGGGCAGAGTTTCTGAATACAGGTTCATTAGTGGCATATTCTTTGAGTACTCCCGTAGTCCTTTGCATCGATCAATTGACTGCGTTGTACACATCCGCCACGAATACAAGTGAGAATAACGTAAGGTCCTTTAGTTTTGTTGTGCCAGGGGGCAGAACAATAAGGGTGACAGAACATAACTTTAACAGAATACTTCATTTTCCAACAGAAAACCATGTTCCGGATCCCACAACTGAGGAGATACATGCTTTCTTCACTCTCATTAGAAGTCAACAACCAAACTTCTTTGTGGGAGAGTTCCTGAAGCATTACTTGACAAAGCCATGGAACTTTTTATCCTTATCCTTCTGGGTACACTCTTGATCTTCATATGTTTCACAAGAGACACCTTTCTGGAACAAGGAGAATCAGTCTTCAGTGCCACATCACTTGGAAGAAGCTTCATTCCTTTTCCCTTCATCCACTGTAACACTCCACTAGCTGTGACTTTGTGGAAGTGTCTTTTTGAGGTTTCTTCAATGAGTTTGCCCTTGCCCTTATGCTTTGACTGCTTGGCAGGTACTCCCCCTCTTTGTTTCAGAATGACCTCCTTTTGTTTCTCCCCCTTGGGCTTGGGATCAGACAAGATGACTTGAGCCTCCCCAGGGATAGGCAGGTGAGGAGATGTTGAGCTATCTTTGAGAACTCATCAATCTGTGCCACATGGAGATCTTGTATGGCTTCTTCTGTCATTTTGGAAGGCACAGATGATGATCCTGAAGGCCTGTCATGGTGCACAGGCTTCAGCCATTCTGACATAGTGGCCTGAGCCAAGTGAGAGCTAGTGCTAGGCACTTCATGAGATGTAAGGTTTTGAGTCTCCTCCAGCCTTGGAATGGCTGTAGGGTCTAATGTTGTCTCCATTGAAATGGGATGTGTTACAACATTAGCCCTATTTGTCTGTGAAGACAGTTCCACATCCCTAAGGATGGGAGAATTTGGCATAGAGTCTCCAGTGAAAACTGGTGAATCCTCCATGTTTGTGTTGGTGTCATTAGGATATGCCCCAGCATGCATTCCCTGACCAACTGGATGTGGGTCCTGGGTGGTGAGCATAGTGTCATGCACCATGTCACTTGAAATTGGCTCAATCACAGGAGAGAATTGTGATTGATCAAAGGCAAGATTGTCATTGGAATGACTCTCTTGTTCAGAAGAAATTTTTATGGAAGAATCTGAGAGAGAAGTGGGGTTTAGATTAGATTGTGGCAACTCCCCCTGAGAAATAGGAGGAGTTTCATCAGTGATGTGCTCTCCACTCTGTGTATGATCAGCCTTATCACTCCTAGGGTCAAGAGTGAGTTCTTGACCCTGTGCAGACTCTGTACAGGGTGCAGTGGGGAGACTGCTCTTTTCAATGCCAATGACCTGTTGAGAGGCCATGGACAGTAACAGGTGTACCCCTTTTTCCACATCTGAATCCTGTTGGGAGGATCCAGTGGTAGGTTTGGATTTGGATTTCTTACTTTGGCTGGTGAGAGGTGACTCAGGATTCTCACTATATATCTCTACAGATTCATTTATCACTGCTAGGGCTCTCTTCTTTGACTTCTTTTTAGTAACACCAATCTTTTGAGAGATTTATGCACTTGGCTGCCTAACTTCTATGGTACTGTTTGCAGTGGGGTTACTGGATGGGATGGGAAGGCTGGGGTTAGACTGTGTAGCTCCTCCAGTCTCAGCCTCCCCTGTCCAGGAAAGTGCATGGTATATGGGCTTATCAAGTGGATAAGACTCAAATGTGTCCTGCATATGCTTGGTCACACTTAGAATCACATCCACTTGATTCCTTGTGTCCAATGAGCCAAATAGAACTTTGGACATGGACTTGGAATAAGCCATTTTAGTTTTATCTATACCCTCCAATTCATGGACATTTGCATCAAGAAAATTTAAAATTACTTGAAGGAAACGAGGGTAAAAGATGTCATTACCTCTACCACGAACAGTCCTGCCTAGCCTCTGAGCCAATTCTTTGAGAATTATGGCTCCCACATTGATCTCCTGGTTGTTGGCCAAGGAGTAGGCTAGCTTCACAGCAATGTGACTGATATGGTCCCATCCTGTCTTCCGAATGAAGGTCATGAAATCTACGATTTGAGCATCTGTAGCTTCTTGGTCATGACCCTCCACCTTGAACCCCAAAGCTTCATTGATTTCCCTTTCACCAAACTGAAAGTGTTTGCCTCCAATTGAGCAACTAACCTCCTGGAATGAGGTTCCATCTTCCCTAGCCATTGTTGATACCAACGCCGTTCTCCAGAATCCTTCCAACACATCGACATACAAGGTAGGGTTCAGGGTTAGGGCTTGGCGCAGGTAGGAAGTGTTCAAGAACCGTACAAAACACTTGTACCTTGGGTTAGCCTCAGCCTCAGAGGGAATGGTGAGAAGATTGGTTTCTTTGGGAATGGTTAAAGGGATAGAAGATGATACTGTTTGAGATTTGGGTGCCATTTCGAGAGAGAGAGTGACAGAGAGAGTAGAGAATTTGTGCTTAGGTTTGAGAGTTTGAGAGCAATAGACAAGATGAAAAGTTGTGAACGGTTAGAAAAGGGTATTTATATGATAGAGACACTGCGATATGGAGTTATGAATTTGTACAGTCTATTTGTATGTCGCGAAGTCAAAAAATGGCCTGTACCGCAAAGTCTTGCAAAGTATATCGCATAGTCTCAGAAATGAACTATGTCGCAAAGTCCTCAGGATGAAGAGATTGGGGAGACTTTGCGATATAGGGAGATACCCTGTCTAAAGCTCTCTATGAGGAATTTTAAGCAAATTGTCAGACTTTTATCAAATTTTGAAATAAAATGAATTTAAATCAAAATTCTGTCAAATGTGGAGACTTGTCGATATAGTTATTCTAAGTCGCGAAGTCTTAAAATGAACTATGTCGCAAACTCATGAAATGAACTATGTCGCGAAGTCTCACAATCTCAACAGTTTGCGATATAAGTCTGTTTGATTTGAACTGTGTCGTGAACTCTGAAAATCATCTATATCGAGATGTCTCAAAAGCTCACAACTTTACCAACAAATGTGATTTTGAAAAATATGCAGTAAAATACTGAAATATTTATAAATCATATCTCAGCTAATTTTCACTCCATATGAATAGAGCATTTAAATACAGTGAAAATTTACTGCTGCAACAATTTACTGGCATGCTTACTTAGAGCAACTAAATGAAGGATTAAGCATTCCAATTTCACTCACAAGTCTGTTGAAGACTGCTTCATTCAGAGGTTTAGTAAATATGTCAGCTAATTGTTTCTCAGTTGGAACATAAGAGACTTCTATGGTACCATTTGCAGCATGTTCCCTAATGAAATGGTACCTGATCTCAATGTGCTTTGTAGTAGAATGATTAACAGGATTGGCAACTATGGATATTGCACTAGTATTATCACACATTAGTGGAATGTGTTCTAACACTAGCCCATAATCCATGAGTTGATTTCTAATCCAAAGCAATTGAGCACAGCAACTTCCAGCAGCAATGTATTCAGCCTCAGCTGTGGATGTTGCTGTGGACTGTTGTTTCTTACTAAACCAGGACACTAACCTTTGACCTAGGAATTGACAGCTTCCAGAGGTGCTCTTCCTGTCAATTCTGCATCCAGCATAATCAGAATCTGTGTAACCAACCAGGTTGAACCCAGTGCCCTTTGGATACCATAGCCCAAGATTAGGAGTCCCCTTTAGATACTTGAAGATTCTTTTGATAGCCATCATGTGAGATTCCTTGGGATCAGACTAGAATCTTGCACAAAGGCATGTGGCAAACATGATATCAGGCCTGCTAGCTGTGAGATAGAGTAGTGATCCAACCATGCCTCTAAAAACCTTGATGTCTACTCTTTTGCCTTTCTTGTCTTCATCAAGCTTGATTGCAGTGGACATGGGAGTTTTTGCAGGGGATGAGTCTTCTAAACCATATTTCTTCAAAAGATCTTTGACATACTTTGATTGGTTTATAAAGATGCCATCCTCCCTTTGATGTACTTGCAGGCCTAGAAAGTAGGTTAACTCTCCCATCATACTCATCTCATATTTGCTTTGCATCAACTTAGAGAACCTTTCACAGAGTTTTTCATTTGAAGAGCCAAAGATGATATCATCCACATAGATTTGAACAAGAATGATATCATTTCCATGCTTCTTGAAGAATAGGGTTTTGTCAATTGTACCCCTGGTAAATTGATGCTCAAGAAGGAATTGAGATAGAGTTTCATACCAGGCTCTTGGTGCCTGTTTGAGTCCATAGAGTGCCTTGAGCAGTCTATACACAAAGTTTGGGAAGTCTTCACTTTCAAAGCCAGGTGGTTGAGACACATAAACTTCTTCAGCAAGATCACCATTGAGAAATGCACTTTTCACATCCATTTGATACACCTTAAAGTCTGAGTGAGCTGCAAAAGCCAGGAAGATTCTGATGGCTTCCAGTCTAGCTACAGGTGCAAATGTCTCATCATAGTCAATGCCTTCCTGCTGACAGTATCCTTTGGCAACCAGTCTTGCTTTGTTTCTTATTACCACTCCTTCTTCATCCATTTTGTTTCTGAACACCCATTTGGTGTCAATAACATTCTTTCCTTTTGGAGGAGGTACTAGTTCCCATACTTTGTTTTTCTCAAATTGATTCAACTCTTCTTGCATGGCAACAATCCAATCAGAATTCTTCAAAGCTTCTTCAATTAATTTAGGTTCCTCTTGTGACAGAAAGCAGCTATACAGACATGTATTTAATGTTGCCCTTCTTGTTCTAACTCCCTCACTAGGATCTCCAATGATTTGATCCCTAGTGTGGGCTCTGTCCCATTTCCTTGTGTGCCCCTGTTCATTTCCTTGATCTGTTCCAAGCTCATTTTGGTTGATAGGTGCATTCTCTTCTTCTCCCCCTGTGTTTGTGAACCCTTGCACAGGTGTTTGAAGAAGATTGTCAACTTCGAGGATTTCATTCTCTAGAACAGTTTGAACAGGGGATTCATCTTCACTTTCAGAATCCTCAAGATAACCTTGATTCTCAAATCTCAATGGCACACTGTCTTGATCACTTGTTTTTAGTCCAGGAGTTTTCTTGTCATCAAAGGTAACATCCATGCTTTCCATGACTTTGTGTTGCTCAGGTACAAATACTCTGTATGCTGTCCTTTCCAGAGAGTATCCAATGAAGATACCTTCAAATGCTTTTGCATCAAATTTTCCAACATGCTCAGAGGTATCTTTCATCACAAAGCACTTGCTTCCAAACACATGCAGGTGCTTGAAGGATGCTCTTTTTCCAGTCATTAATGAGTAAGGAGTTTTGCCAGACTTCTTATTGATTAATGTTCTATTTTGCACATAGCATGCTGTGTTAACAGCATCAGCCCAAAAGCTAGTGGGTAGCTTTGCATCCAGCAGCATTGTCCTTGCAGCTTCAATGAGAGTTCTATTCTTCCTCTCAACTACTCCATTTTGTTGAGGTGTTCTAGGAGCTGAGAATTGTTGAGAAATTCCTTTATCTTTGCAAAACTCATACAATGTTGAATTTCTGAACTCAGTCCCATTGTCACTTCTCAAAGCAACTACAGAGGAACCAGTGCTTTGTGCTTCTTTATCAACTCTCTTGATATGCTCTATTATGACTTGGGGTGCTTCATCCTTGGAGAATAGGAATTCCACCCAAGTATATCTTGAATAGTCATCTACCATCACTAGAGCATATTTCTTTTTGGAGAGGGACATTACATTCACAGGGCCAAATAAGTCCATGTGAATTAGCTGCAGAGGTTTTGAATTTGTATTGAGCAATTTGTTCTTGTGACTGGATCTTTTAATTTTTCCTTTCTGACAAGCTTCACATGCTCCATCTTGCACAAACTCCAAGGCAGGCAAATCCCTGATAAGTTCTCTCTTGGTTAGAGAGTTCATTGCCTGAACATTCAAGTGAGACAGCTTCTTGTGCCATAGCCAGAATTCCTCATTTGTGGCTTTAGTGTAGAAACAGCAGACTTCTCCCTTATCTGCAGCCTTGAGATTGGCTACAAACAAGCTTCCTTTCTTCACACTAGTTAGAACAACTTCACCACTTTCCCTTTTTGAGATTGAACAAAGGTCTTCATCAAATTCCACTTTGAAACCCCTGTTGGTAAATTGTCCAATGCTCAAGAGATTATGCTTCAGTCCTTCAACAAATGCTACATCTTCAATAATGACATTTCCAGATTTAACACTGCCATATCCCATTGTATAACCAATGTTGTCATTTCCAAAGGTTACTGATGGGCCAGCCTTTTCCTCAAAATGTGATAGCAGGGCTATATCACCAGTCATGTGACTTGAGCATCCACTGTCCAAGATCCATATGACTCTTTTATTCCTGTTGCCCTGCATTCACAAAATGACTAAGTTGTTTTTGGTACCCACACTTGGTAGGGTCCAGTTGATTTAGAAACATTTTGATTAATAATTCTTCTGTCATAAATTGCATTTCTCATAGTAGGAGACTTCACTTTTTCTTTGGCTTTGGAGTTTACACTCTTAGGCTCACATGAAGTTTTCACCCTCTCAACCCTGATTGGGGACCCTGTCCTATGAGAATGCATATGTGTGTGTGATTCACCAGATTGTGCAGAGTCAAGTTTATGTTTAAGAGATAAACAGTTAGCAATCACAGTCACATAGCATGTCATGCAGTTTGGCTTACCACAGAAAGAATCATGACTAGAATTTATGCTAGCAGAATGGTTACTCAGGTTGTCAACTTCAACAATATCAGACTTACTACACTTATAAGTCAAATGATTAACAGATAGGCATTTTTGACATTGTTTCCTGGGAGCATTTGGCACATAAGCATAGTTGTTTCCCTTGTTAACACCCACTTTACCATTTCTGTTTTGTTTCCTTTTCTTAACAACTTCTTTCTTTGCTTTAGGACTCTTGACAAGATTGTCTTTGGTCTCTTTCTGATTGACAAGTTCAGGAAAGGAAGAAGTGTTCTTAGCAGCCTCATCTTCTTCAAGTAGTTGTTGCTTGATGATCAGTAGTTCCTCATCAAACTCAACAGCACTCTTTCTGAAGATGGGCTGTTCAACACTTGACAGTATGGTTGGGGCATTTTTGTTTGTAAAAGTTTCCTTTCCTTTGCCCTTGACCTTCTTCCTTCCCTTGTCATTATCATAGTCAAAACCAACTCCAACCTTGCAGTCTTCAGTGTGTTCCTTGTGATAGGTTTGAATAAGTTCAGAGGAGTTTTTGAAGCTTCTTAGTTTCAGTTCAGTTTCAGCAATTTGTTCCCTAAGGGCTTTCTCTATCTGCTCAGCACAAATCACTTTGTTTTTAAGATACTCAACCTCCTTTTTCAAACCATCCAGGTTCACAGCCATTAACTCAAGTTTCTCATTCTTTTCTGTAAGCTCAACATTCTTAGCAGTTAGTCTATCAATTTCTTCATTAGCTACTAACATGCTAGTATGAATATTAAACATCTCAGTGCTCATATCTTCAACAGTTTGCTTATATTGAAGGGGAGTCATATCAAGAGAAGTAAGAATGGGTACCTGACTTGAATCACCATCATCAGAAAATGCCATCAAGGCATAGTTTGAGTACTCTTGTTCTTCTTCTTCATCAGAGTCATCCCAGCATTTTCCCTCAGCAATAAAAGCTTTGCCCTGTTGTTTCTTGAGTAGAGCCTCATACTTAGCTTCAAGCTCTAAGTATGCTTTGTCCTTCTTGACTTGTTTAGGCTTTTTGCACTCAGTGGCAAAATGCCCAAGTTCATTGCAGTTATAGCATCTTATTTTGGTCCTATCCACACTTCCTGTCTTGTATCCACCTTTAGCAGCACCAGCAATCCCTTTTCCTTTATTGAAGGTGTTTGAGCCACTAGATCCACCAGTGTTTCCATTATTGAACTTGGATCTAAATGGCTGCTTTCTTTTAAACCTTATGTTAGGATACCTCCTAGCCATATAAACAAAAGATTTGTTTTCCATTTTGTCCAGCTCATCTATACTGTAGAACTCATCCTCTTCAGGTAAATCATACACAACCTGAGTTTCATCACCAGTGTCTTCAACTTCCAGTTCCTCAATCTTGACCTGACTGATTTTAAGAGAGTCCATTCTTTGACTTAGGTTGTCAGCAATAAGTGCACAGGAGGTATTTGCCACTAATCCTTGCTTTGCTTGAATAGATCTCTTTTGAAACAGCTCTAACTCATATGTCTTTAAAACACCATACAACACATCAAAACCAATCTTTGTTAGATCTCTTTCTTTAAGGGAAGAGATTCTTGGTTCCAAGTGATCTGGAAGAGTTAGTAAAAACTTCATATTGAGCTCTTCTGTTTTATAGTGTTTGTCATAGAGTTTGAGCTCGTTTATCAGCTTGTTGAATCTCTCAAACACTTCTGTGATTCCCTCTTTTGGATGAGCCATAAAGGCTTCATATTGTGAAACAAGAATCTGCTTCTTGTTCTTTCTTACTTCAGTAGTTCCTTCACAGAGTACTTCTATAAGATCCCACATCTTCTTGGCACTAGTACAATGAGCAACAGTGCCATACATGTTGAAGTCCATAGATTCACAAATGATAAGTTGAAGATGTCCATCCAGTGCAACTTTTTCCTTTTCAGGATCAGTGTATTTTGAGGGATCTTTGGGCACATGTTTTGCTGGTACAATCTCAGTGCCAATGGTTGTTTCACCAATCTCGATCATTGGAATGAAGGGACCATGCTTTAGAATATCTAAATACATGGGGTTAGAAGCTTTGATGAAAAGCAACATCTTCTTCTTCCATAAACTGTAGTGCTCCTTGTTAAAGGGAGGAATCTTGATACTGCTTAGTTTCAGTGAACTCATTCTTGATCTTTTCCTGTTTGTACGTTAACAGCCTACTCTCTGATACCACTTGTTAGAAATGAATACTACTAGAAACTAGACAGAGGGGGGTGGGGTGAATGGATAGTTTGATATATTTTTCGATTCTTGAAAACTAAGTAACAGACTGTATATGATTATGATATGTAATATGCAGAAAGTAAATAACACACACAATCACTTTAATCTACTTTGTATAAGCAAATTAAATACTACAGCTTTCCAAGAAATTCACAATAGAATTTCTGGCTTCTAAACAAGAACAGTTTGAACTTGCTTGCTTACAGAGAAAAGAGCTTAGCAAATAACTATGTGTATCTCTCTTACAGCTAACAATAGGATGTGCATGATATATATAAGCCCTATACAAACTAGTGCACACACCTATTTTTACACAGTTACCCCTTGCTGAAAGTCCAACTTGTCCTGCCATAAGACGTTAACTGTGTCAGGAAGGACCACCTGCTTTTCAGAGTCTTTCCCGTTTCTGTAGCTGCTTGTCTCTTATCTTTCTCTCCAAGTTTAGCTGTAGATTTGCCATCTGTTCTTTGGACCACCTTGCCAGAACAAATGCTTCAGTATTTGTCTCTTTTGATTCTTGATTCTGTACCTTGATTTGTCTTGTTGTAAACGGCTAAGTGTTGATATCGTGAACTCCACTTTATTCCTGACTTCGCGATCTCCCTTGTGAGGACTACACGATATAGCCTTTGAAGACTTTGTGACATAGGTCATTTGAAGACTATGCGACATAGGTCATTTGAAGACTATGCGACATAGGTCATTTGAAGACTATGCGACATAGGTCATTTGAAGACTATGCGACATAGGGCTTCTGAGGACTTCACGATCTAGGCTTCTTTGACTTTGCTGACTTCAACACTTCACGACATGTGTCTTGAGGACTTCTCGACATAGTACAAAATGGACTATGCGATATAGTACTTCACGACATGGATATTGGTGACTTCACGACATAGCTTTCTTCTGACTTTGCTATATAATGCCTTAGACAAATTTCTGCAACTTATTTCTTCATAGCCTTATTTATCTCTATCCTGCTGCATGAACACTTCTGAACTTCTACCAGGATAATTATTCAATGGCCTATTTACAATCTAGATGCAAGAAACTTTACTAAGCTCATTATAACTTTGAGCATACATGGTCAAGCTAATGTTCATGAGAACAAGACAAGTACATTTAGAGACCTATACTACATCCCAGTGATAGAACACACTAGGTCATGTAATGTGACATAGTCACATAGTGTAGGCTTGTTAATAGTGGTGTTCAGACATGTCTTGAGCCTAACAAAAACGTATAAGGGGTTGTGATTCGACTTATATTTTAAAGTTTGGGGATGCAAAGTGCAATTTATGAAACTACATATACATAATTGAAATTGGAGTAAAGTTGGGGGATGCAAAGTGCAATTAACTCTTTAAAAATTAATTTTTTGGAAATTTAAAATGGCCGAAGAATTTATCGTAACCAAGACTAATCATGTCTCGTTTCAGAACTTGCAATCCATAACGAACTTACAGTTTCGTGCATGGGCAGAGTTTCTGAATACAGGTTCATTAGTGGCATATTCTTTGAGTACTCCCGTAGTCCTTTGCATCGATCAATTGACTGCGTTGTACACATCCGCCACGAATACAAGTGAGAATAACGTAAGGTCCTTTAGTTTTGTTGTGCCAGGGGGCAGAACAATAAGGGTGACAGAACATAACTTTAACAGAATACTTCATTTTCCAACAGAAAACCATGTTCCGGATCCCACAACTGAGGAGATACATGCTTTCTTCACTCTCATTAGAAGTCAACAACCAAACTTCTTTGTGGGAGAGTTCCTGAAGCATTACTTGACAAAGCCATGGAACTTTTTATCCTTATCCTTCTGGGTACACTCTTGATCTTCATATGTTTCACAAGAGACACCTTTCTGGAACAAGGAGAATCAGTCTTCAGTGCCACATCACTTGGAAGAAGCTTCATTCCTTTTCCCTTCATCCACTGTAACACTCCACTAGCTGTGACTTTGTGGAAGTGTCTTTTTGAGGTTTCTTCAATGAGTTTGCCCTTGCCCTTATGCTTTGACTGCTTGGCAGGTACTCCCCCTCTTTGTTTCAGAATGACCTCCTTTTGTTTCTCCCCCTTAGGCTTGGGATCAGACAAGATGACTTGAGCCTCCCCAGGGATAGGCAGGTGAGGAGATGTTGAGCTATCTTTGAGAACTCATCAATCTGTGCCACATGGAGATCTTGTATGGCTTCTTCTGTCATTTTGGAAGGCACAGATGATGATCCTGAAGGCCTGTCATGGTGCACAGGCTTCAGCCATTCTGACATAGTGGCCTGAGCCAAGTGAGAGCTAGTGCTAGGCACTTCATGAGATGTAAGGTTTTGAGTCTCCTCCAGCCTTGGAATGGCTGTAGGGTCTAATGTTGTCTCCATTGAAATGGGATGTGTTACAACATTAGCCCTATTTGTCTGTGAAGACAGTTCCACATCCCTAAGGATGGGAGAATTTGGCATAGAGTCTCCAGTGAAAACTGGTGAATCCTCCATGTTTGTGTTGGTGTCATTAGGATATGCCCCAGCATGCATTCCCTGACCAACTGGATGTGGGTCCTGGGTGGTGAGCATAGTGTCATGCACCATGTCACTTGAAATTGGCTCAATCACAGGAGAGAATTGTGATTGATCAAAGGCAAGATTGTCATTGGAATGACTCTCTTGTTCAGAAGAAATTTTTATGGAAGAATCTGAGAGAGAAGTGGGGTTTAGATTAGATTGTGGCAACTCCCCCTGAGAAATAGGAGGAGTTTCATCAGTGATGTGCTCTCCACTCTGTGTATGATCAGCCTTATCACTCCTAGGGTCAAGAGTGAGTTCTTGACCCTGTGCAGACTCTGTACAGGGTGCAGTGGGGAGACTGCTCTTTTCAATGCCAATGACCTGTTGAGAGGCCATGGACAGTAACAGGTGTACCCCTTTTTCCACATCTGAATCCTGTTGGGAGGATCCAGTGGTAGGTTTGGATTTGGATTTCTTACTTTGGCTGGTGAGAGGTGACTCAGGATTCTCACTATATATCTCTACAGATTCATTTATCACTGCTAGGGCTCTCTTCTTTGACTTCTTTTTAGTAACACCAATCTTTTGAGAGATTTATGCACTTGGCTGCCTAACTTCTATGGTACTGTTTGCAGTGGGGTTACTGGATGGGATGGGAAGGCTGGGGTTAGACTGTGTAGCTCCTCCAGTCTCAGCCTCCCCTGTCCAGGAAAGTGCATGGTATATGGGCTTATCAAGTGGATAAGACTCAAATGTGTCCTGCATATGCTTGGTCACACTTAGAATCACATCCACTTGATTCCTTGTGTCCAATGAGCCAAATAGAACTTTGGACATGGACTTGGAATAAGCCATTTTAGTTTTATCTATACCCTCCAATTCATGGACATTTGCATCAAGAAAATTTAAAATTACTTGAAGGAAACGAGGGTAAAAGATGTCATTACCTCTACCACGAACAGTCCTGCCTAGCCTCTGAGCCAATTCTTTGAGAATTATGGCTCCCACATTGATCTCCTTCCCCTCCTATACCCAATATACAAACATCCATGAGTGTAGAGGGAGATAGTGCCTTAGCAGCACCACATAAGGAGATACACCCTTCAACAACAACTCTGCCTTCCTCTAAAAGGAGAAGAATAGAAACTGAGGCAACTGTTGATACTTTATTTCAAACATCCAAAGCGCCCTTCATTGATTTTTCTGATGCTGATTGGGCTACTTTAACTAAAGCAATATCTGAACCAATAGCTCAATCAAATGAGGAAGAATTGACGGAAGCAACTGGTGTTCCGACCATATTACGGTTAGGTTCACTGGTTGAAGGTTCTAAGAACCAAGTGTCTTCACAGACGTCGAGAGAAGACTCTGACCCAAATGCAAAATCTAAAAGGTCATTGTCTACCTCCCCAGATGGAACATATCTGGATCCTGCGGGTAAAGGGTCTAACGTAGGTGCGGATCGGCAACTCGGTGACAATGAATCAATTTCAATTGAGGAGTTAACTGAGGTAAAGTCTTCACAGACTATTGGGGAAGTTTCAGGATCTCTGCTGTTAATAGAGCCTGATTCTAGCCTCCTAGAGATTCAAACTCTAGATCCTATAAAGGATACATCATCCACGGATGATCAGCAACTTGGTTTAACCAAGGACGGGGACTTGCGAAGCCCCATTGCACCACCGGTGACCTCCTTAAGGACGGCTACTGTGTTTTCTTCTGCAGGTACAATGAGCATTAAGGGATTGAGTGAAACAAAAACACTTACACCTGGCCTGAGTGGGAAAGGTAAAATGAGTGAAACACCGACAGAAACGTTGAGTGTACACCCAGAGCCAAATGTGAGGAGTGACACCCTAACCCTACCAAACATTGATGACCTGCTACTGCCTACAGAAAGAGAAATGCATGTTCAATCCACGCTCAAGGAGATGACGGTTCATGATAAGCAAGGAAATCCATTATTCAAGGTTCCACTGCGACCTTCCTTTGACCAATGGATCTCCTCTAGTCAAGCCAATGCTTCTTTAAAGTCTATTCAAGAGAAGGTTGACCTGGCTGCAGCTGATTCTAGAAGAACTTATCGGGTCTTAGGCAGTGCATCTGGCACTATAACATGTACTAAACAAGCAGTGGACTCCTTGAAGAAGGAAGCAATGGAGGAACTAGTCGACTTGAGGACTGACGTCAAAGAACTAAAAGATGGATTCATGAATGAAGTTAATGCTCTGCAACAAGGACAAGAAGCTTTGAGAGAAGACGTTCTGGTTATCCGGGATGGTCAAGCTAGGGTCAAAGATGCAATGAACACCCTTTCTAGAGTGGAGTCTAAACTGAACCAGAGATTGGACAAAATTGAAAAGACTACCAAGCTGAGATTCGATGACATTGACATGAAGCTAGCTTCTGTGCATGAGATGAATAAGGAGATTATGGAGTTCATGGAGAATCAAGGTGACGGAGTGCAATCTATTTGGAATATGTTGAGGAACCAACAACCCGGACCTTCACATCAACAACCTGATCCTTCTACTACCTTTTATGCTGAGGATAAATTTATCGAGGATTCCTCAACTAAGGGGGAGAAAGTTGGAGAAGGGGAGACAAATGATGGAGAAGTGCAGACAAATGAAGGATAAAGTACAACTGGATGGGGAGTTTGGGAGACTAATGAAGCTATTCCAGTTAGACAGTACTGGATTGAAGACATTGTGCAAGAAGAGGAGAGTGAAGAGGAATTTGAGGTCATGCAAGAGCAACCAATTCAGGAGGAGCATGAGCCATATTATCCAGAGCCAATAGAACATCCTATCTTGGATGATGATATGGAAGAAGAAGCAAATTCTCTATCACTGGAAGAAGAAGCTGCCTTGGAGATAGTAAGAGCTGAAAGAGCTGAAAGAGATGCCAGACAAGCTGAGAAAGAAAGACAACAAACAGTTCTAAGGAGTGAAAAGCTGAAAAGATTCAAGGTGTATGCTGAAGTAAGGAAGAAGAAGATGATGGATTTGGCAAAGAAGCAAGGGATTGACTGGGAGATGGCTTATAAAACCTTTTGTGGAGTTGAAGACGGATTAGAAGTCAACGACAATGCGGAGGTGGAAGTTATCATTCAGGACATCAGAAGTGCAAATCCTGATGATCATACTTACTTCACAGCACTGAGAAATACTGTGATCTTTCTGAAAGCTGGGGTTAAAGCAAACGGTGCCTGGAACATATTGATCAACTTTCTTGAGAAAGGTACCTTTGTGATTTCCATTAAGTTTTTTGAACAGAGAACATACACAGAACTGCAGGTGATGCTCATCAAGATTCAGAGGACGACAAGACTAAATGAACTGCTCCGTGAGCATGTTAAAGAGATCTTGATGAAAGTCAGTCCAGAGATTACTGAAGATCCTCCAATGGTTATATTCATGACGAATGACTTGTTCAGAATCTGCTATTTGACTGAGGACAAGCTGAAAGACTATCCAAGCAACTATCTTATATTAGTGGAGAAGTATCTTAGATCCACTGGATTCAACGAAGAAGGACAAAGCAGCCGACACTCTACGAAGATTTCTAATGGAGAATGTTCCTTACTATAGGAAGAGAGTGGAAAAAGGATTGGAAGTGCGTCCCAGACTACCAAACATGCCAAAGCTAAACCAGAAAGATGTTAACATTGCATGGTTGTGGGCTGGAGTGGGTCAAGAGGTTGAATATATTGGAAGACACATCCAAGGAGCAATCCTTAAACCTGGAAATCCATTGCACTATCCATCAGTGATTGATTATCAAGCTGCTAACTCTGATCCAATGATTGAAGAAGGTGAGATCGAAATGGACTGAAGAACAGAAGCAAAGAACAAAAGAACTATCAGCTCAGACTAGAGGAGCAACTTCAATGTATAAAGTTTTATTGTTTTTTGATTTATGAAATCTGGAAATGTATCTATATCTGATCTAGAATGCATTTAATATTATTAAGCTGTCTTACTTTAATTAGTTTAATGTTTCCTTAGTTAGTTGAGTTATCCTCGAAGTATTTGCTTGTCAAACTCTATCCAATCAAATAGGGGGAGTTTGTAAAGCATAATGTAACATAAGATGTAAAAGAGATAACTGCAACTCAATAAAGGACAAGACAGACAATAGTATTAACAGAAGCACAGGAATCCAGAATCAAAGAAGAAAAGGTAAACTCAAAAAATCAAAATATGGTATGTATTCTTGAAGTCCGTAAACATGTCACGGAAAGAAGTTCATTAAAATGTTCAAGCCTTAGTGACATCAAAAGAATCAAGACTTTCAAGACGACAGAAGTATGTGAATGATTTAGGGTTAGTACAACAGGATTCCAGTGATTTATTTGAAGCAACCAGAACGACAAAGGACTTATCAACATCATTGAATGGAAGACATAGAAGAATTGATCAAGTGTTATTCATCTGTGAACCAGACCAGTTGCACTAGTTGACGACACTTGAAAATATCAAGTTGTTTTATTGTCTCAGAAGAAATTGATACAGTCTAAAACTGAAACACCCTGAAGCTCAGAAGGTTTTCTAAAAGATCAAGGACTAGAAAAATAGTTCGATGGTTTTTTGTTTATAAAAACCATCGAATGAGATCAAGGAAATGCATTATGAAAACCATAATAAAGTATTTGTCATTCAATAGTTTTATAAGTAAAACTATCGAATGGAAAATACCTTTATTCAAATTCGATGGTTTTCAAATGAAAAGAGCAGGTGAAAAGTGTTTGTTGTGAATGGTTGATGGAAATTGGACGGCCAAGATTAATTCTTTAATCTTGGTTCGATAGTTTTCAAACCAAAAGCCTACAATTAATACAGAGTGAAGATAGTGTCTTCTTCAGTTAAGGAAGAACACAGAATTCATTACGAAGAGAGAGTTTGAGCCAGAGAGAATTTTCATAGAAATTAATAGTGCTCAGAATTTTATCACTGTATTGAATTTGTGTAACCTTGAACTCATTGAAGCTAATCTACGAATTAGAAATTGTAGCACCCCTCGAGGTTTATATTTATAAAAAGATATATTCCCCGACTCTTGGTTTGATTTGGTGTATTTGATTTCGTTATAGAACTGAATGATTAATCCGCGAACGAAATTGAATATTTTGTGAATATCGAATTCAACCCCCCCCCCCCTTCTTCGATACTTTGGACCTAACAGGGGGGACAAGACATTGTTGCTAATATGATGGTTGGACTTGACACACAACACAGAGAGACATAAGAGGGAGGACAATCAGACCAAATAGGGTAGCTTCGGACCTGATGCATGGAGGGCAGATGGATGGAGAGCTCGGGTTGAACTTAGTTAGTTTTCGTTTAATGTATTTTATTTTGTGAACTTGAATGTATATTTTATATTGGTGAACTTTGCTTGTTTAAATAAGTGTGAAAATTTTCTTTTTAGAATCGAGTTTCTTTTAAACTCCTTTTTATTTATTATATAAAATTAGATACATTACAAAAAAAAGTATAAAGTATTCATATAGTGTTTTTATTTATAATTGTATAATTTGACTCTTATGTAATTTTACGTAATCGTGCTACTGTTCTGGCTGTTATTATATCAATTTTCGCTATTAATTGTTACGAGTATACAAGTACGTAAGTTGACTTTTTTAGCATAACAGTTTAGTCGTCAATAGGTGGAAGCATTGCTCAAAGAACAGACGAACCATTCAAATATCTATCGATCAATTTTGTTATGTACAAACGACTATTTTAAGAAACATTATTAAGTTTAATCCTAACTTTATTTCAAAAAAAAAAAAAGTTTAATCCTAACTTATATTCTGTACAAATTCACAGGTATTTCAATATAATTTATTAATAAGTATATTAATTATTAATTAAATTTCTTAATTTTATTTAATTTTCATAATTTTATTTATACATCAACTTTTAATATTATGATTTAATATATGTTCTTTCAATAATAACATAAATTAATGTTTCTACTACCGAGGAATCCAATCATTATTACCATCTTATAGTATTTAGTATTGTAAAACATAATTTAACATAAGATGTAACATAGATAACTTCAACTCAACAGAGGACAAGACAAACAATAATATTAACAGAAGCACAGGAATCCAGAAGTAAAGAAGAAAAGGTAAACTCAAAAAATCAAAATATGGTATGTATTCTTGAAGTCCGTAAACAGGTCACGAAAAGAAGTTCATTAATATGTTCAAGCCTCAGTGACAAATAAAGAAACAAGACTTTCAAGACTACAAAAGTATTTGAATGATTAAGAGTTAGTACCATAGGGTTCCAGTGATTTTAATGAAGCAACCAGAACGACAAAGGACTTATCAACGACATTGAATTGAAGACATGGAAGTATTGATCGAGTGTTAGTCATCTGTGAACCAGACCAGTTGCACCAGTTGTCAGCACCTAAAAGATCAAGATGTTTATCGTCTCAGAAGAAGTTGATTTAAGTCTAAATCTGAAACATCCTGAAAGTGAAAAGAATATTACAAGGTATGTTTAGATTTAAGTGGAGGTACAATTTGCTTGCAGAAAAAAGAAAGGATCTTCAAGGATCAAACTACATAAGAAAACATTCGATGGTTTTCTTTTGAGAAAAACCATCGAAAGTGATCAAGTGGATCTAAAGGAAAAACCATCGAAGGATAGTTTTTCATTCGATAGATTTTATTTAAAATCTATCGAAAGAAAAATTATTTTCTTCATTCGATAGTTTTTTAAATGAAGGAGCAGGTGAGTTTGTATTGTTGCGTCAGGTTGATGGAGGAATTGGATGGCCAGGATTGTTTCAAAAACTGGTTCGATAGTTTTTCTGAATCAAGTCTACAAATAAGATAATGAAGACATTGTTCTTCAGTTGTTGGTTTACAGTTGATCAAAAGAGACAGAAAAATTTAAACCTCAAGAACATTTACAACAGAGAATTTATGTTGACTTAATTTCTATAGTTTGTATTGATTACGTATACTTGAACTCATTGAAGCTAACCTACAGATTAGATTTGTAGCACCCCTCACGGTTTATATTTATAAAACGATATATTCCCCGACTCGTGTTTTGATTTGGTGCATTTGATTTCGTATTAGAACTGAAAGAATTATCCGCGAACGAAATTGAATAATTTGTGAGTATCGTATTCAACCCCCCCCCCTTCTATGATACTTTGGACCTAACAATTGGTATCAGAGCTTCTTGATTGACGTACAAATCAGATCCGGTGAATGAGACCAAAATCAAACAGGGATTGAAAATTTGAAGCAAATTTTTTAACTTTCAAAATTTTTCATTTAATTGGAATTACTTGAATTTTAAACAATTTGAAATTTTCAGAAACCATGAGTGCTCCAAAGACAACTGCTGGTATCAATGTTCCCCCTTCACTAGAGATGATTTCGGTTTGTGGAAGATGAAGATGCTATTATTTATCAAGGCATCTAATCCGTTGTATATTGGCATATTAGAGAACAGACCGTTTGTACCAATGAAACCAGTTGGTGAATCATCATCTCCTGGTGGTACCAGAATTCCTCAAGGCTCAACCCTAAAGGAACTATCTGAGTAAACAGATACATATAAAGAACTGGTTCGATTGGATACAGGTTTGATACTGATATTGACAGACTTCGCAGACAAGGAAATGAGCTATCAGTTAATGAACTGTGTGAGCGGGAAACAAATGTGGGATACCATAAACTTGATAATGGAAGGAACTGAAGACGTGCAGGAAAACAGATTGGACATCCTGACTTCTCAATATGAATCATTTAGGTCACTTTCTGGAGAAAGTATAAATCAGGTCTTTGAGAAGTATACTAAGCTGTTGAATGAATTAACCATGAAATGGAAGACCTATCCTCTGAGAGAGACAAACAGGAAGTTCATGATGACACTGCCCCATCATGTAGAACACAAGTCCTCGTCCATAAGGGAAAGAATTGACTTTACTAAGATGCCATTGGAGATGATTTATGGCAATTTTAAGACTTATGAGATGGAGTAAGAACAAAGAGTGATAATCTACGGACCAGGGACAGTGGACAACAAGAACTCTGCACTCGCAAGATCAGCTGCACTTATGGTGGATGAACCAACAACTTCTGATATTCAGGTTCAAACCCCTGGAGCGGGAAAGGAGGTGATTATAGAAGCTGAAATGGATTCTGTAAACCTGGGTGTTGATGAAAGTGATTACTACACCCTAGAAGAGCTTGAGAAAATGGAAGACAAAACCATGGCGTACTTAGCTGCTAAGTTTAGCCACATTCGTTTCAAGAGAAACCCCAAGTACAAGTTCAAGGGCTCAACAAAAAGATTTCAGAAAAGCAAGTATTCACCAGGCACTGGCTTTAAGGGAGGCTACAAGACTGACATGATTGATAGAAGCAAATCAAGATGCTACAACTGCAATGAGTTAGGGCATTTCGCCACTGAATGTCGGAAGCCTCGTCAACAAGAGACAAGAAAGATGTCTATGACAAGAAAGATTCTTATGAGGACTTGAAGAAAGAAAATGCCAAGTTGAAACAGTAACTGGAAGCCTTATCTGGAAAGCAGAAAGGAAAAGCTTATATTGCATTAGGGTAAAAGTTGGGATGATACTGATTCGGATGAAGATGAAGAGTATGTAAATCTTTCCCTAATGGCTGACTCTTCAGAGGAATCACCACAATCATCTCAGGTACCTATCTTAATTACAATTGACATGTCTAATTCTGAGTACAAGAAAACTGTGCAAGAACTTAGTGTAGAATTGTTTAATGTACACACAAGCATGCTAGCATCAGAAATTGAAAATGCTAAACTAGTTCTTAAGATTAAAAATCTAGAATCTAAGAATGAAGAACTAATGCTTGTAGCTGTCACATTAGAAGATCTTAGACAGAGGAATGAGTACTTAGAGAACAAGGTCAAGTGTAATGATGAGATAGAGACTATCCTCAGGAAGCAGATTTCAGACCTAGATTTGAAACTGAATGCATATAAGAACTCCGCCCTAATTGCTAAGGAAATAATTGATACTCAGAACTTAGGGAATAAAACTGCTATAGGATTTGACTACATCAAAAGAACTGGAAAGAAGATAGTGGAATTTCCTGTGACATCTTCAACTGTCAAGAAGGATACTCCACATATTCATAAGAATGTAGTTTGTCCAGTTTTTGTTAAGCCTGTTTCAGCACCTTTTAATGAGGATGATCTAGTCATAAGACAAGAATTGCTTGAGGAGGATTTATTGAAGGAAGTAGAGATAAAGACTAAGTTGCCTAGGAAGTCGGTAAAAACTGAATTACCTAAAACTGATTTAGGCAATAAGGTTAGCAAGGCTAAAAAGAACAGGAATGGGAAAGATAGTGTTAATAAGAATATTGTTTCATATTCTCCCATTGCATATAGGAAGTTGTGCACTAATTGTAATTCTACTGGACACCTTACACATGCATGTAAAAAGGTTAAAGTGGAAACTGTTGTTACTTCTGAAATGCATAACATGTCTGACATGCCTGATCTTCATGAACCATGTGGAAAGAAAGAGTGTTTACTTTGTGCATACAATATCATGCATGCTTATTTTAAGTTGATGAATGCATCTAGTAGCACTAATAGTAAAAATGATAAATTCACAGACAACATGAAAGTAAAGTCAAACAAGTTAAGACTGACTTGAATGTTACTCATGTTAAAGTATCTAAACCTTCAGGACCCAAACAAGTTTGGGTACCAAAGTCCACTTAATCAATCTGTGATTACAGGGTAAGGTTAAAAGCTCAAAGGTCGTGTGGATTCTGGATAGTGGCTGTTCTAGACACATGACAGGTGAAGAGTACCTGCTTACAGAGGTGGTTAAGAAGACCGGCCCGATTGTAACCTTTGGAGATGACAACAAAGGATTCACTACGGGATATGGTAATCTGAGAATTGAGAATGTCATCATTGAAAACATCTCTCTTGTTGGAGGATTGAAACACAATCTTCTAAGTATCAGTCAATTCTGTGATAAAGGATACAATGTAGATTTCAGAAAGGACAAGTGCTTGATCACAAACAGGAAGGATGAGAAGCTTGCTCTACTGGGAGTGAGAAAAGGAAATTTGTTTATAGCTGACTTAAGTTCTACCAGTGAAGGAGAAGTTACATGTTTCTACAGTAAGGCATCTTTAGAACAAAGTTGGCTATGGCATAAGAAGCTCTCACACTTGAACTTCAAAACTATGAACTCTTTGGTAAAGAGAGAGTTAGTGAGAGGGTTGCCCCTGATGGAATTTTATCAGGAGGGACTATGTGAAGCATGTGAAAAAGGGAAGTCTAAGAAGGCATCACGCAGAAGCAGAGAAATGACAAGCATTATTGAACCTCTTCAGCTGATTCATGTGGATTTATTTGGTCCAGTCAATGTTATGTCACTTTCAAGAAAAAGATATGCATTAGTGATGGTGGATGACTACTCCAAGTACACGTGGGTGTTATTCTTAAATTCAAAGGATGAAGCAACACAACTAATCATTGATCACATCAAGAAGATAGAAGTGGAAGCTAAGCTACCTATGCGGACAATCAGATCAGACAATGGAACTGAATTCAAGAATGCAGTTCTTAATGATTTCTGCTCAGAGAAAGGAATATCAAGACAGTATTCAGCACCAAGAACTCCTCAACAGAATGCAGTAGTGGAAAGGAAGAATAGAACCTTGGTTGAAGCAGCAAGGACAATGTAAAATGAATCAAAACTTCCCACTTACTTTTGGGCTGAAGCAGTGAATACAGCTTGCTACATTCAGAATCGAACCCTGATTAATAAAGATCATGAAAAGACTCTGTATGAGTTAATGGCCAACAAGAAACCAACACTGAAGTACTTTCATGTGTTTGGTGCAAAATGCTTTGTACTAAAAGATGGACAACATCTAGGTAAGTTTGATGTCAAAGCAGATGAATGCATTTTTCTGGGCTATTATCTGGAATCTAAAGCTTACAGGGTGTATGTGATTGAAGATAAGAAGGTATTGGAAAGCCTTAATGTAACATTTGATGACACCAAAAGACCAGGCCTGCAAACAAGAGAGAACTCTGAATCCTTGGTATTTGAAAATCTAGCAGGAGATCTCTCTGACATTGAAGAAGAACCTAAAGTTGTTCCTGGTAATAATAATAATAATGATAATGATTCTGGACCAAGTGGTGACCGTGGTGGAGATCCTCAAACTACTACAGGATCCACTAGTCAATCAACAGAGTCAACAGATCATACCGTCAAGAACTCAGGGGGAGCAGGAGAAGGATCAACTAGTCACACTCCACAACATTTTGAACAAGGAGAATCATCAAGATCGCATATGCCAAGACAAAGGGTATGGAATAGAGATCATCCCTTTCACTTGATCATTGGTGATCCGGACACAGGAGTGAGAACTAGGAGGACATCACAAAATGAATGTCACTATTCTGGGTTTCTTTCAGAAACAGAACCTAAGAAAGTTGAAGATGCCCTAAATGATCCAGATTGGGTGATTGCAATGCAAGATGAACTCACTCAGTTTGAAAGGCAGAAAGTTTGGAAGCTGGTACCCAGGCCTAAAGGAAAATCTATTATAGGAACAAGATGGGTATTCAGAAATAAGTTGGATGAAGATGGCATTGTAACGAGAAACAAAGCCAGACTGGTTGCTAAAGGTTACTCTCAAGAAGAGGGTATAGACTATGATGAAACCTATGCACCAGTAGCAAGACTTGAGACCATCAGGATGTTTCTGGCATTCGCAGCACATTCCAATTACAAAGTATATCAAATGGATGTGAAGAGTGCTTTTCTGAATGAGGAGATAGAAGAAGAAGTGTATGTGGAACAACCTCCAGGGTTTGAGGATTCAAAACTGGCAGACTTTGTGTACTTTCTATTCAAAGCTCTCTATGGACTCAAACAAGCTCCAAAGACATGGTATGTCACTCTCTCTGAATTTTTACTTGAAAATAACTTTACAAGAGGTGTCGTAGATAAAACTTTCTTTTACAAAAAGCACAGAAATGATCTGATATTGGTGCAAGTATATGTTGATGACATAATATTTGGTTCTACTAATGATGATCTATGCAAGAGATTTGCTAAGTTAATGCAGAGTCGATATGAAATGAGCATGATGGGTGAATTGTCATTCTTTTTTGGACTACAAGTGTATCAAAGGCTAGATGGAATATTCATTTGTCAGTCCAAGTACATTAAAGATCTTCTGAAGAAGTATCAAATGGAAGACTCATCTACAGTAAAGAATCCTATGCCAACTACCACTAAGCTTGATAAGGATGAAACTGGTAAGAAGGTTGACATCATAAGCTACAGAGGTATGATAGGCTCCTTACTATATCTCACTGCAAGTAGACCAGATATAATGTTTGCAACATGCTTGTGTGCTAGGTTTCAGTCTGATCCCAAAGAATCTCATCTAATAGTTGTTAAGCGAATATTTAGATATCTTAAGGGGACCCCAAATCTTGGAATTTGGTACCCTAAAGATACATGATTTGATCTAATTGGATATACAGACTCAGATTTTGCAGGTTGTAAGATTGATCGGAAGAGTACTTCAGGAATCTGTTAGTTTCTTGGAAGAAGGTTAGTTTCTTGGTATAACAAGAAGTAGCACTCAGTGTCCACATCAACAGCTGGAGCTGAATACATAGCTGTTGGTAGCTGTTGTGCTCAAATCTTGTGGATGAGGAACCAACTCCGTGACTATGGACTTTTGTTGACTAAGATTCCAATATTTTGCGACTACACAAGTGCCATAGCAATCTCTAACAACCCAGTGCAACACTCGAGGATGAAGCACATCGACATCAGGTATCATTTTATCCGAGAGCATGTCATGAATGGAACCGTGGAGTTACATTTTGTACCCACAGAAGAACAAATTGCAAACATCTTTACTAAACCGCTTGATGAATCCACTTTTTCTAAGCTGGTTGGTGAACTTGGGATGTTAAATCTTTCTAATTGATTTTGATTAGAAGTCAGTAACTGCAAGATAGTCTTAGTAAATACATGAGTTTAAGAAATTTCTATATCCTTAGGACTCGTGAATTTATTTTCAGGAGCAATTCTCGTAAGTTAGAATTACTGTACTAATTTTATGCCATATTTCTGGATGATATATCTTCTGGCATTTAACTAGTTAATAATTCTAAAATTATTTAAATGCTAATATTTGTTCTAAATATTTAAGAACTTATTTAATTTGAATTAGTTTACTTTGTTTTAAACATTATAGATTAATGCAGCATAATATATTGGATTTTAATTGGTTAATATCATTTAATGATATTTAGTCGATTTTATTCTGAAAAAATTGTGAATTTTCTGTTAACTTTGAATTTTTGGTGAAAAATTTTGATTTTAAACAAATTTTTAGTTGACAGAAAATAAAGAAAAGGAATGTTTAATTTTTAAACAAGAACATGTTTAAAAATAAACAGGAAGCAAAAATATATCGAATTAGGAAATTCGATAGTTTTTCTAAGTACTAGATAAAATCTATCGAAAGCAATTTTCGATAGTTTTTGGAAAAGAAAAGAAATCTATCGAAGTAATTTCTCGATAGTTTTTGAGATGCAAATTGAAATCTATCGAAGGGAATTTAATTTTATCAATACTTAGAATTCTCGATAGTTTTCAGAAAAAAGGGTTCGATAGTTTTTGGTTTTTAAAGGAAAATTCCTTCGATAGTTTTTGAAAAAGTCTATTTGATTTCTAATGTTAAGCACTTCGATAGTTTTTCAAAAACTATCGAAGTGTGAATGACCTTTTTGCCCCTCAATAAAAACCATCGACAGTTGTTTTTTTAAAAACTATCGAACATGAAATGACGAAAATACCCCTGAGTTTCAAAAAGTATAAAACAGCCCCCTTAGACGTTTTTCATCACTATTCTCAGATCTAAGAAAGGCTTATTATACTTACAAATATATACATGACAAGAACATCACTCTCGATACCTTTCTTGAGTTCTTTATTCGATTAAACTTGAAAAAATCACTCTTTCACCATTGTAAATTGTTTTTAACCGAACAAATTGTGATTGGATTGAGTGTTGTACTCGGTTTTAGAAAGAAAAACCATCGACTGTGAACTTTTGAATCTCTTGAAAATTGTTAACACTATTCATCTTTAGAAATTAATTGTTAAACAGTTGATTTCTTTGTGTTTTAAGTGAAAATTTGAAGTTTAACAATTTAGGGTTCTTGATTTAAGTTGTTCGAGTTTGTGAAATTCAGAAAAAGGGTTATTTTAAAATTTTGATTAATTAGAAATAATTAATTAAATTAGTTTTGGTTTAAATTTAAATTTTTCTGGAATTTTTGGAAAATACAATGGCCGGAGAATTTATTGTAACTAAGACTAATCATGTCTCTTTTCAGAATGTGCAATCCATTACGAACTTATAGTTTCGTGCATGGGCACAATTTTTGAATACACGTTCTTTGGTGGCTTATGCACTAAGTACTCTTGCGGTCCTTTTTATTGATCAATTGACTGCACTATACACGACAACCACTGACACATCGGAGAATAATATATCTTCTTTCAGTTTTGTTGTGCCATGGGGCAGAACAATTAGGGTGACAGAACATGATTTAAACAGAATCTTACATTTTCCTACAGAAAACCTTGTTCCTGATCACAATACTGAAGAAATACATGCTTTCTTGACTCTCATTAGAAGTCAACAACCAAACTTCTTTGTGGGATAGTTTTTAAAGCATTACTTGACAAAGCCATGGAACTTTTTCTTTCATACTTTAATCCATATTTTTACTGCCAAGCTTACAAATCTGCATGGTATTCCTTTGTTTCTTCAGAAGCTAGGGTTTTCCATTGCTACCAATAGGCATATAAACATTGGACGACTGGTGATTGATCAAATCATTCTGTGCATGGGACCACTGGAAGAGAGAACAACCATAGATGATGTGCTTTGTTTCTATCCAAGGTTCCTATAGCTAATTCTCAATGATGTGCTTACAGATGAAGAACGAGACATCTTTGAAGGTGAGGAGACCATGGAATGCATGAAGATGAAGATCAATGCCATAACAGCTCTTATCAAGAAGAACCATCTTCCAGGGGTGCCTACTGTTCTCACTGACTATCTAAGAACGGTACCCCTACCACTTATACCCCCAGGGGAATAGGTAAATGAAGGTAATATTCCTGAACCTGTTGTGGCTCCACAACCTGAACCAATGGATGTTGATCTAGAGCCCTCAGCGGTCATTCCTAACCAAGAGGTTGAAAACCCACAATCTCTAACCATGGTCACAGAGCTTTTGCATGAGCCAAATGAACCAATAAACGAACCTCCTACCCCTACTATGCCAAACATTCAGACATCAATGAGTGTATAGGGAGATAGTGCCTTTGCAACACCACATAAGGATATACACCCTTCAACAATAGCTCTGCCTTCCTCTAAAAGGAGAAGAATAGAAAACGAGGCAACTGTTGAAACTTCATTTCTCTCATCCAAACAGCCCTTTACTGATTTTTCTGATGCTGATTGGGCAACGCTTACCAAAGCCATATCTGAACCCATAGCTCAATCATGTAAGGAAGAATTGACGGAAGCAACTGATATTCCGACCATATTACGGTCAGGATCACTGGTTGAAGGTTCTGAATTGAACCAAGTGTCTTCACAGACGTCGAGAGAAGGTTCTGACCTAAATGCAAAATCTAAAGGGTCATTATCTAGCTCCCCAGATGGAACATATCTGGATCCTGCGGGTACAGGGTCTGACGTAGGTGCAGATCGGCAACTCGGTGACAATGAATCAATTTTAACTGAGGAGTTAACTGAGGAAAAGTCTTCACAGACTTTAGAGGAAGTTTCAGGATCTCTGCTGTTAATAGAGCCTGATTCTAGCCTCCTAGAGATTCAAACTCTAGATCCTACAAAGGATACATCATCTAAGGATGATCAGCAACATGGTATATCCAAGGACGGGGACTTGCGAAGCCCCATTGCACCACCGGTGACCTCCTTAAGGATGGCTACGGTGATTTCTGATGCAGGTATACACAACAAGACGAGAATGAGTGAAACAAAAACACTATCACCTGGCCTGAGTGGGAAAGGTAAAAATGAGTGAAACTCCAACAGAAACGTTGAGTGAACACCCAGAGCCAAACGTGAGGAGTGACACCCAAACCTTAACAAATATTGATAATCTGCTACCAGCAACAGATAGAGAGATACATGTTCAATCCACTCTCAAGGAGATGACAGTTCATGATCGAGAGGGAAACCCTTTATTCACAGTCCCTCTCCGACCTTCTTTTGCCCAAGGGGTCTCCTCCAGTCAAGTTGATGGCTCTTTAAGTTCATTACAATCTTAGATTGACTTGGTTGCAGCTGATTCCCGTAGAACATATAGAGCTGTAAGCAGTGCATCTGGCACTATAACTGGGACAAAGCAGACGGTGGACTCCCTGAAGAAGGAAGCTTTAGAGGAACTGGTCGAATTGAGATCAGTCGTCAAAGAACTAAGAGATGGATTTGTCAATGAGGTGCATGTCTTACAACAAGGACAAGAAGCTTTAACTGAAGACGTTCTGGTTATCCGGGATGGTCAAACAAGGGTCAAGGATGCAATGAATACGCTGTCAAGAGTGGAGTCTCGCCTCAACAAGAGATTGGATAGAATCTAGTAGACTACCAACTCAAGACTGAATGACATTGACCTGAAGCTAGCTTCTATACAAGAAATGAACAAGGACATTGCTCTATTCATGGAGAACCAAACTGACGGAGTAGAGTCGATCTGGAATATGTTGAGAAACCAACAACCTGGTTCTTCATCAACCTATCATGCTGAGGATTACTTCATGGAGGATTCCTCAACTAAGGGGAAGAAAGAAGGATGGGGGAAATGGGAAACTAATGAAAAGATCATAACCACTATTCCAATGAGACAATACTGGATTGAAGACATTGTAGAAGAAGAGGTTGAAGAGGGATTTGAATTCATGCACGGGCAACAACCAGTGGAAGAGCATGAACCATATTATCCAGAGCCAATTGAACATCCTATCTTGGATGATGATATGGAAGAATCAAATCCTCTTACAACAGAACAAGAAGCTGCCTTGGAAAGATTAAAAGCTGAAAAAGCAGAAAGAGATGCCAGACAAGCTGAGAAGGAAACTCACCAAGCAGTTCTGAGAAGTGAGAAGCTTAAAAGGTTCAAGATGTATAATGAATCAAGGAAGAAGAAGATGATTGATTTGGCACAGAAACAAGGAAGTGACTGGGAGATGGCTTACAAAACATTCTGCGGAGTTGAAGACGGATTAGAAGTCAACGATAATGCTGATGTGGAAGTTATCATTCAGGACATCAGAGGTGCAAATCTGGAAGATCAGACTTACTTCACTTCATTGAGAAATTCTCTTATCTACCTGAAGGCTGGAGTCAAAGCAAATGGTGCCTAGAACATAATAATCAGTTTCATGGATAGAGGTACATTTGTGATTTCAACTAAGTTTTTCGTACAGAGAACATATACAGAACTGCAGGTGATGCTCATCAAGATCCAGAGAACCACAAAGCTAAATGAACTGCTCCGTGAGCATGTTAAGGAAATCTTGATGAAGGTCAGTCCAGAGATTACTGAAGATCCTCTTATGGTGAGATTCATGACGAATGACTTGTTCAGAATCTGCTATCTGACGGAGGACAAACTGAAAGATTACCCAAACAACTATCTGATATCAGTTGAGAAGTATCTTAGATCCACTGGATTCACATCTACGGAGAAGGACAAAGCAGCAGACACTCTAAGAAGATATCTGATGGAGAATGTTCCATATTATAGGAAGAGAGTGGAAACAGGATTGGAAGTGCATCCCAGACTACCAAACATGCCAAAGCTAAACCAGAAAGATGTTAATATTGCATGGTTGTGGGCTGGAGTGGGTCAAGAGGTTGAGTATATCAGAAGACATATCAAATGAGCAATCTTTAAACCTAGAGAACCACTGCACTATCCATCTGTGATTGATTATCAAGCTGCCAACTCCAATCCAGTAATTGAAGAATGTGAGATTGAGATGGACTGAAGATTGAAGCAAAGAACACAAGAACAATCTGCTCAGACTAGAGGAGCAACTTCATTGTAAAAAGTTTTAATGTTCTTTGAATTTTGAAATCTGGAAATGTATATATTTAATCCAGAATGCATTTAATATTATCAATCTGTCTTACTTTAATTAGTTTCCTGTTTCCTTAGTCAGTTGAGTTATCCTCGAGGTATTTGTTTGTCGAACTCTAACAATCAAATAGGGGAGATTGTAAAGCATAATGTAACATAAGATGTAACAGAGATAACTTCAACTCAACAAAGGGCAAGACAGACAATAATATTAACAGAAGCACAGGAATCCAGAAGTAAAGAAGAAAAGGTAAACTCAAAAAATTAAAATATGGTATGTATTCTTGAAGTCCGTAAATAGGTCACAGAAAGAAGTTCATTAATATGTTCAAGCCTCAGTGACAAATAAAGAAACAAGACTTTCAAGACTACAGAAGTATTTGAATGATTAAGAGTTAGTACCATAGGGTTCAAGTGATTTTAATGAAGCAACCAGAATGACAAAGGACTTATCAACAACATTGAATTGAAGACATGGAAGTATTGATCGAGTGTTAGTCATCTGTGAACCAGACCAGGTGCACCAGTTGTCAACACCTAAAAGATCAAGATGTTTATCGTCTCGGAAGAAGTTGATTTAAGTCTAAATCTGAAACATCCTGAAAGTAAAAAGAATATTACAAGGTATGTTTAGATTTAAGTGGAGGTACAATTTGCTTGTTGAAAAAGGAAAGGATCTTCAAGGATCAAACTACATAAGAAAACATTCGATGGTTTTCTTTTGAGAAAAATCATCAAAAGTGATCAAGTGGATCTAAAGGAAAAACCATCGAAGGATAGTTTTTCATTCGATAATTTTTTTTTAAAATCTATCGAAGGAAAAATTATTTTATTCATTCGATAGTTTTTTAAATGAAGGAGCAGGTGAGTTTGTATTGTTGTGTCAGGTTGATGGAGGAATTGGACGGCCATGATTGTTTCAAAAACTGGTTCGATAGTTTTTCTAAATCAAGTCTACAAATACGAGAATGAAGACAGTGTTCTTCAGTTGTTGGTTTACAGTTGATCAAAAGAGACAGAATAAGTTAAAGCTCAAGAACATTTACAACAAAGAATTTCTGTTGCCTTAATTCCTATAGTTTGTATTGATTATGTATACCTGAACTCATTGAAGTTAATCTACGGATTAGATTTGTAGCACCCCTCGCAGTTTATATTTATAAAACGATATATTCCCCGACTCGTGTTTTGATTTGGTGCATTTGATTTCGTATTAGAATTGAAAGATTTATCCGCGAACGAAATTGAATAATTTGTGAGCATCGTATTCAACCCCCCTTCTACGATACTTTGGACCTAACAAGTATTAATGATAAAACGTATTTTAGTTAGAAAAAAATAAATAATGATTAGAAGATATAATTTTAAAAATGTAATGTATAGTATTTGTGGATATGGTTTAATAAATTATATATATTTTATTAATAATCAGAAATAGTGTATCAGATTTAGTGTTTTAGTGATGTCACGTGTTATAATTAGAAAAAGGAATAGTAATATTTATTATTGGAAAATATAATTTGAAAAATATTGATTAGAAATGGTGTATTAATAAGGTTACGTGTTTTAATTAGAAAACACACAATATTAATGATAGAAATATTTAATTTGAAAATATAGTACTATAAAAAATATTGTGTATAGTATTTGTGAGATATGTATTAATGAATTTTATGTAGTTTATTAATGATCATGAAAATATAGTGTACCATATTTTAGGAATGCATTAATGAATTCACGTATTTTAATTAAGAGAAAGATAACATATTTAGGAATATTAATTGATTACTATTATTGATATTACTTTATTATCCTAAAAACTGAAAACCGAAAATTTATAAATCAAACTTTCAATATTTTGATTTCAATATAATAGTTTGAATGACAAAACATTCATGACAATCAAATTATATAAAGTGTTTTACCTTAATTATATACAGAATATAATTATATTTTATAGGTTAAAAATTGACAAAGGATTTAAAAGCTTACTAAAAAATTTAACGAAACAACATATAGATATATATGTCCCTCTTTCCGGAGATAATCAAGATATATGTCTTCTATTTTCTGAACAGGTACATTAGTAAAGTTTAAAATTTACAGATCTATCCAGGAACAAATGAACTATACGTGAAATATTTATATACACACCCACAACAAAGAGCACATGGAATGCAGCTCCCTTTTTAGAAATATTCAAGTCGCACCTAAATCACAACTGAAAACAACCTAAAAGATGACTGAAATTAGGGCATTAAACGAACTGAATTGTTTGTTAAACTAGTTCGTGTTCGATAAACTTGTTTGAACTTGATTTTACTTTGATTCGTCAAAAACTCAAACTTGAGTATAAAAATGTGCGTGTTAAGAAAACTAGTTTGAATTGAACTATTAGCATATACAGTTCGAGATTGACTCAAAATTGTTTGATTTGAGTATAAAAATGTATAATATATATTATTCATAATTTATAATTTAATTTTTTTACGATGATTTAAAGTAAATATTATATAGATGGAATTTTTTTAATTAACATTTGAGCTAATTTTTTTGCATCAAATAAAGTAAAAAATAATATATTTTTTTGAAAAACATAAAATGTTAACGAACTGTTCGTGTTCGTGTTCGTCCGACTTCGGTTCGGTTCATTATGTTCGTGAACTGTTCGTGTTCGGTTCGAAATATTACCGAACTCGAGTTAGAACAAGAAAATATGTCCAATAAAGTTACCAAACATTGTTCAGTTCGTTAAGATTTTTTTCGAGTTTGTTAAAAATTCGTTCGAGTTCGTCCGACTTCGGTTCATCTAACTGAAATTAAAACCAAGGCATGGGGTACATTCAAATTTCAAGCCGTGAATAAACCGAATTACTATTTGTGAACAAGTTCGAGTTTAATATAAACTTGATTTTACTTTGATTCGTCAAAAACTCAAACTTGAGTATAAAAATGTGTGTGTTAAGAAAACTAGTTCGAATTGAACTATTAGCATATACAGTTGAGGATGGACTCAAAATTGTTTGACTTATTAAAACTTAAAATTGATTACTCTCTCCGTCTATAATATATGATCATCTTAACTTTGATTTGAATCCTGAAAAGGTTTAGTCAGGCTTTAGCACATATACTGTATACATGGAAAACAATCATGAATTTTTTACCATAATTTAATTGATGAAAATTCATACAGTATAAAACAAAACCGGTTCTGATTGTATTAACCAAGTAAACATAATATTAACGAATAACGATGAAGACCGGAATTAAAGAGACAAAATTGTTAATTGAAAACCGGGCCTAACATATCACATCGATGCATATATTTAATTAATTTTGGTAACCATCGATGCATATTCGTTGTCAAAGGCAGTATTAGGACAATTGACAACTTGTAGTGATCAGGTGAAGCGGCAGGACCGCAACATGCAAAGAGGTGATTCATTGCAGTAGTTGTAAGAGAGATTTAGCATGTAATTAACAACAATCACGCAGAACGTGACATTTATGTTTGCAGTATGCATCATCTTTTAAACGACAAAAACATAAAGTTGAATATGGATAAAGTAGAGTAATCTATTCCCATGCTAAACTAGTGGAAGAATATTTTGCAGCTAGCTAGCTAACTCTAATGTGCTATGTGGGTCTTTATATGTCTACACTATTTATTTTGACAATTTTAGAATAAAATTGAAACCAAATTAAATATTACAAGAAATATGGTAACAAAGTGAAACGCTAAATAATTCTTAATTACACCCCCCCCCTTTTTATTTATTTGCTAAATATTAATTGCACGTTTTGAGAACGGTTTTGGGAATTATAGAATATTCTTCCCAATCAAAATGTAAATTAGCCATAAAATTGTGTTTTCGAAAAACATTAGCAATTTCGATTGTTTGTTTTTATGATCAGGTTGATAAGTTACGAAGATTCAAGACTTATCTTTTTGTTGATTCTCATCAGTTCCTCGAATACACTACACGTAGCGACGCAGGGTGGTTACATGGAACTTTCGAATGTCGATCAATTAATTAATCATACATGACACCAACTAGCTAATTTACTAATATCTCGATATTATATAAGCGAAAATAAAATTATTTTATTTAGTTGCGCAGAACAACTTTTGTGGCGTCCTAATGATACAGCTAGATAGATAGCCACACAACATTTTGACCATTCAGGTATAAATTTAAGGTCCCCTCTATATTAAACTTTATTGATACGTATGGTTAGAATCTTCCAAGTTCTAAATAATTGAGCTACCTAGTGTTATAATAATATAAGTATGTAGAGACACAAGCAAAAAACCAGTATTGCATTGACTAAGGACTCATAAAATCTTTATTTTTTTACTAATAAGCAAAATGACAGTGTAAATATATTAAAGTATTAAAATATTAAATTTGATTATCACAAAATTTAGATTTCATTCTCTAAAAATTAAATTAAATTTATTTATTTATTTATTTATTTTATTTTTTTGATTTCACCCCAGGTTCGATTCTCTATAACTACATAATTCAAAATTTTATTGATTTGATTTATTTATTTTAGTTTTATCCTGGTTTCAATTAATATTTTAATATCTATGTGTTTCACACATGTTATGAGCTAGTACTATAATAAAAGCAGGAATTAAGCAGAAAACTCTACAAACAAATGCATTTATTTAGGAATCTATACTCCTTATTAATAAGCAAAATAATGTGAAAATTACGCGCTACTAAAGTATCAAAGTACTAAATTTGGTTATCACTTAACCCGGGTTCGATTCCTCGCAACTACATAATTATACAAGATTTATTTACTTTAAATTATTTAGCTTCATCCAGGATTCGATTCCTTACAATTACGTAATTATACAAGATTTATTTATTTACTTTAATTTCTTTAGTTTTATGCACAGTTCAATTGTCTATAACTACATAATTAAATAGTTATTTATTTATTATATATTTTTATCATTCAATTCTCCAAAAATACATTTTTAAATAATATTTATTAATAATTTAATAATACTAATATTTTAATGTCGACTCGCCCGTGCTTGGCCCGGTTACCAGCCTGATATGAGGTTGGATGAGGTTGGATAGATGTGTTTTTTTGATAATAATTTGGTTAGATGTGATCACTTATTGGTATCGATTGTAAAATTTAGTGGACAAAACAATTTTTTCTCCAAGATTAACATATGAAATTGTTAAATATTTAGGTAGCTAGTATATTGCCGATCTTGGAGTTCCTGGTTCGATTCTTGCTTAACTCAAATTATCTAAGAAGAGATACTCAAAAGATACTCATTATAAAGCATATAAGTCTAAATAATCAAAACAAAAATATATATTGCTGATCAGGTCAAAATAACCCTATAAAAAAAATATTCATTTTCTATTGGAGTTATAGTATCATAGACCCGATACGTGAACAAAAAAATTACAAGTCTTACAAGACTAAGTACTTGATTAACTAAGTACTTGATTTATAAGATAGAATTCTTAGTTGAGATAACACTCATCATACATTCATATATAACTATACCAGTACAATGTTCTAATCCTCTCTCGATTAAGCCCTATCTGCGATCATGAGATTCTTTCATATATCTTTATTCTTTCTTTCTAGCTCATCAAAACTATCATCACTTCCGACCTTATAAATCCAAATTTAATTTAATTTTTACGATCATGGCTCGTTTATTATCATCTATAACTTCATTTCCTCCATGTCGTCGTAATCTGAGTGAATTGAAAGGACTGTTTTGGATACCCACAGGCTTTCTCCTTGGTATATATCTCTTCATTTTCTTCCATGTTTCTTCAACTATGAAACTTGTTATTCGTGATCATCCTCATCATACTCATTTTTATATCACACCTAAACTTAGTAGCTCTTTCAACACCATCACTTCTATTGCTGCAAATTCATCCAGAAAATACGCTGTTCAAGTCTATCAACCCAAAAATATCGAAATTTTACATGTCAACGTTTCTGAACCTCCGTTGATCATCACACCGGGACCTGAGATTATTGTTACAACAAAGAGAAGTGATGTCTCTCGCAATAATTCTGAACGTTCGAGAAGAGGTGACCAAGAGATCACAAAAGGTACTGGCTTTTCTCCTATAAGTTACTTGAATTTTACTTTCTAGCTAGGTGTAATTACTGGAATTTCTTGTTTATTTTACAACTCAACATTATATTTTCTATAGTTCTATTTACTTAAATTTAGCCTGATTTCTTAGAATAAATTTGGTCCAGTCTAAAGTTTACTAAAGTTGTGTGGTTTTTTGAAATTATGCAATTGTAAATATTGCTTGGTTTTTATAGTAAATGTAGAAGTTTGTTACGTTGTTGGTTGAATTATCCTTAATTTATATACTGCATTATGTATGGTTGTTAGGCTTACTTATCAGTTACAGATCTCCCATGCAAAATGATTCAAATTGCTCTATAATATTATCACCATTTCCGATTTTTTGTCAGTGTTTTTTCCCATGTTTTTGGTAACTCATGAGATTTTTATATACCTACATGTACGTAACTATTCTGTGAATGAATGTTTGGCTCACTGCAAACAATGAGATAATTACTTGCTTTGCTTGTTCATAAATATTGATAAACTTTTGACAACCAAAATTGTATATGCTCCTGTGGTCTGTATAATTAGGAAAATGTTAAATATACCAAATTTGTTCTCAAAATTATTCCCAAATATACATGATAAATTTTGATTTGTTGTAATAATAAATAAGCCCCCGCATTCACATCAACAACACCCATCAAACAATTAAGAATAATAATAATAAGTAAAAGATTAAATATAATACTATTAGAATGGGAGATTGTATTGTTTAACTAAAACAAGGGAAATAATAATAATTAAAAGAAAAATAAATAGCAACATTAATAATTAAGAATAATATAAAAAAGATGATAGAAAGAGAACGCTCCACTTGATCTGTCATCGTCAACATGATATTGAATTCTTCAACGTTATTGAGCTGAACATAGATTTAGTCGTATATGTGGTCACTTGGTGCAAAAGATAAAATCATCGGTTGTATATTTCTGAGCTAAAACCGTAATGTAAAAATATGTATTATTTTTTCAGTTATTTGAAGAAATAATATTATAGATTAACATAAGTCGTCTGGATATGAATTTCATTGAGATTACAGTCATGTCGATCTGTTGATTATTTGTCTTTGAGATAATTCATATATATAAAATGTCCAGTTATATACGTTACCTGGTATGAATTTGAGCTTAGCATCAAAAGTACGACTTAAGAATAAGTAGACAGTAGGCAGGAGAAGCATCTTATATATGCATAATTAAATTTGCACGAGGACCACGCCCGTCGCCGGCGGTCCATAACCATCCATCAATATATTAATTTACAGGGGCATAGCATACTGATGGCCAGACTGAATAATATTCAATTTCACTAAATTTTTAATTACATGTTTAGAAATTAAAATAACCAGAGTAATAATGCTTTGTTTTAAATGATCATTTTAGATATATCATGTATGTAAATATATCATATATGCACTTGGTTGATCAGTGACGAACCAGAATCACAAAACAACTATGATTAAAAAGTTAGTCAGGGTTTAAAGTAAAAAAAAATAATTTTTAATTAAAAATTATGATTTTATAAAAATATTTTTATTAAAAATTTTCAATTTTATCCGGACTTCAACCTAAATTAGCTCCTTTTAGTTCCGCCTCTAAGGGTGAGGGGTCTACGTATATGTGCAAGATATCTCGTAGAGAATGTGATTACCTTTAAATTTGTCAATGCGTGAGCACACCAACAAAAAGAACTAATAACCAAAAATGGTTGTAGTTGATAAATCATTTTCAAATGATACGTTGCGCCTCCTGGCTTACCCAAAATATATTCAACATCCTATTATCTATCATTTTTTAATTTTGGACATTCAATCAATTTCCGGCAACATTCTATTATCTATTAATTTTGTCTAATATTTTTTTGAAGTAGATATAAATATAAGATGATCCGTGTTAAAAGTAAATTAAGTGTAACAATTGTCTAGCAGCCGGATTGGGATCAAAATCTATTGAAGTAGTTTTACTAGATACAAGATATAATCGATAAATGAATGACGTTAAATTAACCAATTCTAACAAAAATTAAATAAATACAAAACTACGTACCAAGTCAGAGCAATCACAATGAAAACAAAAACAGGTAGCACTAAATTAAGAACTAAAATACAGGAGTCTATGTTAGAGGCAGATCATTTGGAACAGAATTCAATGGTTGCTTTCTTGCACGACTCAATTTGCATACACATTATTAATATCATTTATTCTGCAATTATTTCGACTTTTTAAAAGATTTAGGAAATTCGGATGAAAAATTAAATGCGTATAATTTTAAGTAACCAGCAGATCTAGAATCTTACGTATTTTTTTGTACTCGTACTTACAAGTTGTGTAATTTTATTAGGCGATGAATTGAAAAACAAACAGGAGGACATATTTCACGACAGAAATTTATTCCTAGAGGACTACAAAGAAATGAATACGAGTCTAAAAATATTTGTGTATCCACACAAGCCCAACGATCCCTTTGCGAATGTACTATTGCCATACAAATTTGAACCAACTGGCAACTACGCAAGCGAAAGTTACTTCAAAAAGGCTCTAATGACAAGCCATTTTATTACCAATGATCCATCTGAAGCAGACTTATTTTTTCTGCCATTTTCTATTGCAAGTTTGAGACATGATAAAAGAGTTGGTGTTGGTGGCATTCAAAATTTTATAAGAGATTATATTTATAAGGTCAGTCATGAGTATCCGTACTGGAATCGGAGCGGCGGAGCTGATCATTTTTATGTTGCTTGTCATTCCATTGGGAAGATGGCAATGGAGAAAGCTGTGGAAGTGAGAGGCAATGCCATTCAGCTTGTTTGTTCTTCTAATTACTTTTTGCAAGGCTACGTTCCTCATAAAGATGCATCAGTGCCTCAGATATGGCCTAGACAAGGAGACCCTCCTAAGCAACAACCCTCTAAAAGGTATCATTTTAACATATTTGTGCCTCAGATCACGTTTACAGTTTCTAGGCTGAACTAGCTAGGAGCAGTATTTAAACGAATAAATACAACATACATTAAGCAGAGCAGTACTATTAACTAATACGGATTATTTATCTATATGGACTATGAACTTGCAGGAAAAAGCTTGCATTCTATGCTGGAGCTATGAACTCTCGAGTACGAGAAAGTCTAGTTGGTCTTTGGAGAAATGACTCAGAAATTTCAGTTCATCAAAATAGGTTGAAAACACCTTACCATGAATCACTTCTTGGAAGCAAATTCTGTATCCATGCCAAAGGTTTTGAAGTGAACACAGCTCGTATAGGAGATGCACTATATTATGGATGTGTTCCTGTGATATTAGCAGATCATTATGATCTCCCATTTGCAGATACATTGAATTGGAAGAGCTTTTCTGTCATCGTTTCAACCTTTGATATACCAGTGTTGAAGAAGATATTGAAGGAGATTCGGTTTGAAGAGTATATTAGTTTGCAAAAGAATGTGATGAAAGTGCGGAATCATTTTCAATGGCATACTTTTGCTGTCGATTATGATGCTTTTTACATGGTTATGTATGAATTGTGGCTTAGAAGAACTACAATTAGGGTTTATTAATTTTTTCTAGTTATATATAGTTACTAAGAAGATACATCATTGTGTTAGAACACACTAAAGTTTGTGATTTATTAGATTGTGTAGAGATTAATAACTACTATATGATATCGGTGCCAAGCCAAGATGAGACGGGACAGACAGTCAGAGGTAACACGAAATCAGTGCATGTATAGGAGGCTATTGCAGAAAAATGAAACAGCATTGTTAAGTTATTGAATTTATCTCCAATGATATGTGAATCGAGTTTGATATCCCGTAGTTCATATGTATATAACGGTTATGGTTTTAATGCCTCCTAACAATAATGGATAAACATGTCTTTGGGCAATAATTGAACTTGAGACCACTGGGAATTTTAACTTGCCAGTTCTCGTAAGGTTCTAGGTGTTTTTGAGAGTAGAGCTTAAATGTATATTATGCTCATCTTTTATGTAACCAAAATTTTCATATTAAATATTGCATTAGCATGTATCCATCACTCTCATAGTAACTGTTTTACATTTGCAACTCAATTGATGTGACAAATGATTCCGAAGCTTCAATACATCCGGGATACCACTGCACTGGACGAACACTAGAATCTAGAGTTCAATCCTGAAACTATGATGATGCAAAATCTCACATTATAGAGTTTATTTGTTTCTAGCACATGTAAAGCAATGTAAGCAGTCTTCTAATTGGCCTTGATAGGTTTGGTTGTAAGGCCAAAGCCAAATGGGAATAGTGGATCATAGTGTGAATCCCCTACATTCATCGGGAGCTGATCAACATTTTTGAACCAAGTACGCGAAAGCTTGCCTGTGAATCCATAATCACCGAAGAGAACATCTGCAACGCCTTGGCCCTCTGTTCCAGGAAGCCATGCAGCTACCAATGCATCAATTTGTGATAAATATGGTTGAATAACAACAGGTCTCCCACTAATTAGGACAACAACACATTTAATAGCACCACAAACATTCTTGATCGTGTTGATGCCAGCTTCAGGAATTGTCAAGTTCAAGCTATCTCCGAATGTTTCAGCATACGGAGGCTCACCCACGACAACTATGGCATAAGAGAACTTGTTCTTCTTGACAAACTTAGCATCAGGTTTCTCTTGATACACAACTTCCGTTTCTGGTGAAACAGTTTTCTTTATGGCAGATAGGATAGTTGTACCCCCTGTACAATATTTTGTTATTAAATATGGACAATAGCACAAATGATAAAGGAAGCTAGCTATAGGGATGTCTTATACAAGATTAAACAGGTATTTTCAGAGAACAACTTACCAGTTGTAATGTTGCCACTTTTTCCTTGCCACACGATTGTCCACCCGCCACATTGATTACCAATATTGTCTGCATGGCTTCCAGCTACAAGTATCTTTGGCGCTTTCTTAGAAAGGGGTAACAGTGGCTTGTTTGCATATTTACCGTTCTTCAGCAGAACAAGAGATTTTCTTACTGCTTCTCTTGCAAGTTCTCTATGCTCCTGATAAAAGGTACCATTTAAATTTGTTAAGGATGAATAGTTATCAATTCACTTCTGTACAAAGACCGCCAATATGTTATAAATCTGGACTTACTTTTCTCCCTAGGTACTTAGTCATGCTATAATCAGCCAAAGGATTCTCAAATAGACCCATACCGAATTTAACTCGTAAGATTCTCCTTACAGCATCATCAATTCTGGTCATGGAAATGAACTTACCCTTCACCAAAAAGGTTATGCCATCAATAAATTCTGTATAGTTGTACGGTACCATGATCTGCAGTAGGGAGGCAATAGTATTAGAAATGGTTGTTAGTTTTCATGTTGGACAGTTCTGGATAAAAGTTGTAAGCTAAAATCTTAAGAACTTACCATATCAATGCCAGCATTAACCCCAGTTTCAATGGACCATGTGTAGTTAGCATGTTCTGGAGTAGTCATCCTGTCAATACCCTGCCAATCTGAGATGACGAACCCCTGTAGTAATTCTCAAAGATTAAATGTAGTTTCTTTTTTAGATATGAATATCCAACATAAGTTTTTATTAGAAATTTCCACTTACTCTAAATTTCAGTCTGTTTTTCAGAAATCCAGTAATAAGTTGACGATTAGAGTGCATTTTTATCCCATTCCAGCTCGAGTATGAGATCATGACAGTTGCCACACCCTTGATGACCGAGTTATAGTAAGCTGGCATATGAATACTGAACAATCTGTTGGCGCTTATGATGGTATTGTTTTCATTAATACCTTTGTTAGTTCCACCATCTCCTAGGTAATGTTTAGCACACGCTGCAACCTTTTGTCTGTAGACAAGGAAAATCAACAATGCCTATTCTCAGGAAGGACTTAGTTTAATATGATTAGGAAATATCTGAAACTCGGAGTTTTATAAATGCAAAATCACATCTACACATGAAAACAAGTAGCCTATGTTTCTTAGTTAATCTCTAATAAACGTTGAATACCGAATTCAGAAACTCAATTTGCAGCCTGGATATATAGATATGGGCCTATGTATCTTCTGTAGTTTTGCCTTATCTTTTCTTCTGGCATTTGTTTTAGTTATCTTCTTTAACAAGGTGGGTAAGGCCTGGTCTACAAGATAAGGTCCCCAACAAACACTCTGATTTGCACATGTTCTGTTCTAAATAAAGAGTGATCGTAAAGACGAGGTCCCAACCAAAAACTTAAATTAGCACAAGTTGTTCTTGGTGACTAGACTGATCATAAAGATAAGGTCCAGACTGAATACTAAAGTGATCGTTACTATCATTTGCACAAGAGTGATAACGTATCTTTCATGATGAAGAAGATAAGTTTTATGAAACCTTTACTTTATCCCTGGATACAACTACAATGAGTCGATGACAGCACGCGTTGCACTTATAAGCTTTGAAACAGCGTAAGCAAATAAGTTGCTTAAAGAGAATTCGTAGATAACCTAGCGACAGTATAAAAAGTAGATGCATTAAACTAATAAATAAGGTGTGAGTTTACTGTGAGATTCATATTATTAAATTCAGTATTGAGCAAAATATTATAGAAGAAAAATGGTAATGGACTAGTGTTTGCTCTAGATCACTCACTTTCCACCGACAAAAGGTACACCCTTGCGAGAATTAGGAGGAATGTCTCCCTGCAATCCTGGAATGATCTCAGTCATTGCTTGGACAATCTTATGATCTTCACTATAGCTTTCAAAACATCGACCCCATCTTGGATCTCTACAAACCTGTCCATCACATTCAAGAAAACTTTTAGAAGCTGATTTGGTTGGGAAGAAATATAATTGGCAGAAGAAGTACTCACTGCAATACAAGGTGCAAATACATAAGGAATGCCGGTGGCCCTAACTTCAAGAGCAGTCGCGGCTCCAATCTTCTTGACCAAAGCAGGGTCCCTGCTCACCCACCAAATAAACAATGAATTGAATTTTTTACGAGAATTAATTTTGGATCTATGCAATCATTGAAGAATTTGTCGTATTGCCTAATGCTTCTTTTTTCATATTCATATGAATTGATAAAGGTGTTTATAGATTCAACGAACAACAGATAAGCAAGAAGAAAATTGAGTTGCCTGGTAGATCCAAGGCCAACATTGTGAGGAAAAACAGTTGCACCATAGACATTGTTGTGCCCATGAACGGCATCAATCCCATAAATCATCGGGATCCCAAGACGAGTTGATAACGAGCCCTTCTGGTAATCGTTTACCATATCAACCCATTCCTCTGCAGATGCCTTTTCAGCTGGAACACTTCCTCCACCACTCAACACACTCCCTGATCAAAACCACAACACTTGAGGCCACACAAACCATGATCACACATAAGCTAGCTAACTCAATACAAAATACCTAGCATCAAAATATTTAAAAAGCTTCTTTTACCTATAAGGTACTTCTTCATGACCTTATTTGAGGCCACAGTTCTATCAATCTGCACCATTTGTCCAATCTTTTCCTCCAAACTCATCCTGTTGATAAGATCTTTTATACGAACATTAACAGCTAGTTTCGGATCTTTATACTTCATGTATTCTGTTTTCGCCATAGCAGCCGATAAACACACAAGCAGGATCCCAGTAAAAAGTGCATTGCAATTCGCCATATCTTCCTTCGTAACCAATCAATGTTCACCTAGTACAATATCAACAAGATCGAGTTGACAAATTATAAACAAATATTCTAGTAAACTAAATTTGAAATCTACTATAAAGACATGACAGTAAGTAAAGAAGGTACAGCATGAACATTCGAAAAAACTTTACTAACAAGTATATATATGGAGCTAGTGGAACAAGAGTCACATATTGTGTGTTTTTTAGGATGGACACAATGTATTTATAGTCACATCTCTGGTTTACTTGAAAGGTCATACTTTTGATATTTTAAACAAAAAACGTTTTTTTGTACTTATTTCTTTATTTTAACTCCCTAAAAAATAATAAAAATGTTGTTTTGGCCCAATGGTGTTATTTATATTGGTTACCTATAATTTAAAAAGTAATATTTATTCAATATTTTAGGTAATATAGGTAATGAGGGGAGGGTTGGAGTAAATATATATTCTATTATAAGTAAGCAGTGGTGATGTGTCGGATTCACTTTTCTAAAAGTAACACGGGCAACATATATATATATATATATATATATATATATATATATATATATATATATATATATATATATATATATATATATATATACTAGCATTTAACCCGTGCGATGCACGGATGAATTTTAGAATTTTTATATTATTATCTGTATTTTGATTATATAATTTTATTAGTAGAAAAATAAATTTTTAAAAATTAATAATGTATGTATGATGTTGGTGTAAGCATGTCTTTGTATTTTGAGGATAAATGTTTTTAATATATTGTCGACATGAATACTATCTTGAACTTCTGAATATAGCTTAGGTAATATAAATATTTAATAATAATATGTTATTGACGGGATATAGCTTAGAAAAATAGGTAATATAAATATTTAATAATAATAATATGTTATTGAAGGGATTCGAACCTTGAACCCGTGGGAACATTTTAAATATCTAAAAAGAAATATTTTTTAAACTATGTTGTTAGATATAATTGCTGACGTTTTGTTTATCAGTGTTTAAGCAACAGGTACTGATCAAAGTTTATCAGAAGCCGGTCAGAGTTTAATTAAACTCTGACAGGGTGAAGAGTTTAATGGAAGCCGGTCAGAGTTTATTTAAAGTCTGACAAGGTGATAGTTGAATTAGCTGTCGGTGCTGAATTGAAGATTCTAGAAGCAATATATTCTGAAGATGGAAAGAAGCAGAATATATTGATACAGCTAAGGAAACGGAATAGAAGATAAGAAGCAATCCTTAATTGATATCAATTGTATAGCTAATTTGTAGGAATATCAATTAGATAAGGATTGTGTAACTGTGTACTATATAAACACAGATAGGTTATCCCTAGAAGGGATGAGATTATTGAATATATTATTCTTGTAACCTAGAAGCTCTTTGTGATTCATTAACATCACTAAGAGAGAATTATTTAATATAATTCAGTTTGTTGATTTACAAACCTGTGTTCTTAATTGTTACTCTCATACAAACTTGATTATATATTGTGTATTCGGCCTAACAATTGGTATCAAAGCCAAGGCTGTTTAATATATACAGTTTTATGATTCAAACACAGTATTAATCATGTCTGAAGAAAATCAAACTGCTCCTAAGGCTGAACAGGTTAAGCCCAATTCTGTGAGTCGATATGAAACAATCAGGGTTCCAATTCTCAGGCCTGTAGAGTATCCAATTTGGAAGGTGAAGATGACCATGTTTCTGGAGGCTACAGATCCAGAATATCTTGACAGAATATATGATGGTCCTCATATGCCAACAAAATTATCCCCTGTTGTTGATGGTCAAGAACAGAAGACTGTTCCAAAGGAAAAGAAAGATATGACTCCTGAGGACATCTCATCGATTGCAAATGATGCAAAGGTTAGACATCTTCTCCACAGTGCTTTAGATAATGTTATGTCTAACAGAGTAATTGGCTGTAAGACTGCCAAAGAGATATGGGATGCTCTAGAAGTCAGATGCCAAGGAACATGTGCTATCAAGAAGAATAGGAGGACCATACTAACTCAGGAATATGAGCACTTTGATTCAAGACCTAATGAAACCTTGACTGAGACTCATGACAGATTTTGCAAATTATTGAATGATCTGTCTCTAGTTGATAAAGAATATGAGCTTGAAGAGTCAAATCTCAAGTTTCTGTTATCTCTACCTGAAAAGTGGGATTTAAAGACAACCACAATAAGAGATAATTATGAACTTGCTGATACAGAACTTGATGAAATCTATGGGTTGTTGAAAACTCATGAACTGGAGATAGAACAAAGGAATAGAAGAATGAGTAAAAAGACAAAATTTGTTGCTCTCAAAGTCGAGGAGAAGCCCATTAAGAAGGAATCATCAAGGAAGAAAGCCAAGGGAAAGGCTTTAGTCATTAAATCTGAGAGCGAGTCATCAAACTCTGATGATGATTCAAACTCTGATGAAGCTTCTGATTCTGAGGATGATGAAGAACAGATGATGCAAATGGCTGCATTGATGGTAAAGACCTTTAAGAAGATGGGATTCAAGAACTTCAAGAAGGGAAAGAGATTCTCAAGGAAAGATTCAAATTCTGAAAGGAGAAGTTTCAGAAAATCTGATGGAAGGGAGACCAAGTCTGGCAAAAAGGATAAATCTGAAATCCAGTGCTACAAGTGTAAGGAGATGGGTCATTATGCCCCAGAGTGCAAGAAAGGAAAAACTGAGAAAGCACTTATCTCTAAAGGCAAAGACTGGGCAGATACTTCAGACTCTGATGATGGAGAAAACTATGCTCTTATGGCAACTGTCAGAGATGAGACTGAATCATCGGAAAATAAGGGTATAATAGAGAGCACACTGTTAGGAATATGTTGTTCTTGATGATAAACATAAAACACTTAGTAGAATTTGTGTAAAGTCATTTTTGTAACTGTCAACGAAATGGCATGCTTTGCAGCATTCCGTTGACAGGAAGCTCATCAACGAAATGAGTGTTGTAGCAATTGCATTGTACAATACTTCACAGTATGATAGGCATTCTGTTATATGTTTTAGATAGGTTTTCTAAGTCATGTTGACTAAGTACTAGATAGGCAAAATAGGTTGGTTAATTGTAAATATGTTATGCCTTGTAATTTTGACTAAGTGAAGACATGTCAACGGTATGAAGATTACTCTGTCAACGGTATGGAGTTTACCCATCAACGAAACAAGGGAAACACCATCAACGGAATGAAGAATGAAGCTATCAACGAAACACATCTCCTTGCTATCAATGAATCAATGTTGCTTTTTGAACAGTTGACAAAGTGATAGTGACAGTTTACTGAACAGATCTAAAAGGAGATATGGAAGTGTACTTTGCATTGGAAGCCATCAAAGTGGATACTGGAAATAAGGAAACATTCCAATTTCCAATAAGGCTCTTGGAAATGATTATAATGAGCATGAAGACAAAAGCAAAGATCTCCAAGGACCATTGGACAAAAGGAATGAAAAGCAAGCTACTGATGGTTACTACTATTATTCTTTAGTTTAACCAAACGTAGAATTGTAAACTTGGGATTATATAACCAAGTGTAGCAGTTACTTTAGAAAGAAGAGAAGAAAAACAAATAGATTGTATTAGCTATTTTTGAGAGCAATTCTTCTCTACAACCTTGTAACTGAGCAGCTGTGTACTTTTGTATCACAGATTATTTCCGCAATAAAAACACTTCAGTTGGATCATCAAACAATCCAACTGAATTATTTATATCTTGTGTTTTTATTTATTCAGTTCAGTTTCATTTTAAGAAGTGTTTAGTTTCAAGAAAATATCAAGAATTGTATTCAACCCCCCCTTCTACAATTCTGTTAGGTCATTTGGGAATAACAATTGGTATCAGAGCGAGCTTCTAACATACAAGAAGTTTAAAGATCAAGACCAAAAACAGAAACCATGGTGAAGAAGGATGCAGGTGTGAAGATACCAGTTCTTGATAAAGACAATTACTTTCACTGGAAAGTAAAGATGCATTTACATCTCATGTCTATGGATGAGAGGTATGTAGACTGCATTGAGAAAGGTCCACACGTTTCCATGAAGCTTGATTCTAGAGTTGGACTGCCAGATGATGCACCTGATGTAGAGATTCCAAAAACTGTCTCAGAATGGACTGTTGAAGATATTGCAGAAGTCCATAAAGACAAAAGGACCATGAACATTCTATTTAATGGTTTGGAGCAAGAGATGTTTGACAATGTTATCAACTGTACAACCTCTAAGGAAGTATGGGATACCGTTAGAACTCTCTGTGAAGGAACTGAGCAAGTCAGGGAAAATAAAATGCAACTCCTTATACAACAATATGAGCATTTTCATTTTAAAGCTGGTGAAACCCTAAATGACACGTTTAGTAGGTTTCAAAAGCTTTTGAATGGATTAAAGTTGTATGGGAGGATCTATCAAACCAAGGATTCAAACCTTAAATTTCTTAGAGCTCTTCCAAAAGAATGGAAGCCTATGACTGTTTCTCTCAGAAACACTCAAGAGTACAAAGACTACACTCTTGAAAGGCTTTATGGAACCTTGAAGACTTATGAGCTGGAAATGGAGCAAGATGAGGAAATTGAAAAGGTACAAAAGAAGGGTGGATCTATTGCATTGATTGCATCTGTGAACCAACTTGAAGATGACAATAAAGAAGCTGCAAAGACCACAACTAGTTGATCTAGTTGTAGGAGTGATGTTAGCAAGGGTAAAGACAAGATGACAGAAGAAGAAGAATCAGAACCAGCCAACTTGGATGACTTAGATGAGATTGATGAACACATTGCTTTTCTGTCTAGAAAATTCTCTAAGTTCAAGTTCAAAAGAAACTCAGAAGCAAGGCCACCAAGAAGAGACTTTCAACCTAGCAAAACAAACTGGATTGAAAAGTCTAAGTCAAAATGTTTCAATTGTGGAATGCTTGGTCACTTTGCTGGAGACTGCAGAAAGCCCAAGGTTGAGAAGGGCAACAGGAAATTTGAGCCTGTTGATTATAAAAAGAAATACTTTGAACTTCTCAAACAAAAAGAAAAGGCTTTCATGTCTCAGGAGTATGATTGGGCTGGTAATGGTGAAGATTCTGATGATGATGTTGAGTATGTCAACTTGGCTCTTATGGCTGACAATCATGAGCAGGAAGCAAGTTCCTCAAGCAACCAGGTAACAATTACTAATCTTTCTGAGCTTTCTAAAGAGGAATGCGACAGTGCAGTAAATGAAATGTCTACTGTATTATATAATTTGCGTGTTACTCTTAAATCACTTACTAAAGAGAATTCTAGAATAAAAGAGACCAATCTGCTCTTAAGTGATAGGAATGCAATGTTAGAAGCACAGCTCATTGAATTTGAGAAAATGAGATGTGTTAGTAGGGATGCTAAGAAGGAACTTGAGAACGTGTTACAAAGGGAAGAAATTCTTAAAACACAACTTGAGATAGAACAAGGTGTGATTGCAAAATGGAAGGATGCCAGGAATGTTGCTGCCAACATAATTAATGTTCAAGGCGTGGAATCCTTCTGTGAGCAATCATGGAAAAGGAACAAAGAGAAGCTAGGGTATGTTGGTGAAACCTTAGAATCAGAAACTGAGTCAACAAACAACAAGGATCATTTGTTGAAGGTTGATATGTCAACGGAATGCAATGTTTCGTTGACAGATGAACCATCAACCGATCAGGCTGTTTCGTTGACAGAGAAAAGAAAGGATGAACTCACTAGACTTAATAACAAGTATGGTCCTGTCACCAAGAACTTTGTTCAAGGTGAGTCTAGTAAATCAAAGAAAGTTGAGAAGCCTGTTGAGAGAGCTAATGTAGGTAACTTGTCTAACAAGCAATTGAAAGACAAGTTAGAGAAAGTTCAGGTTGAGGCTAAGGGAAATAAAAAGAATAACAGAAATGGCAAGGTAGGGATTAACAAACACAACAATTACACACCTGATAAATATGCACCTAGAAAGACATGTGTCAATTGTGGAAGTGTTAATCATTTATCTACTAACTGCAAATCTGTTAAGAAATCTGCTAATGTGAAAATGCCCAAGCCTGCAATGAACAGTTCCATGCCTAAAATGCCTGTTATGCCTAACATGTTTGCTCCATATGCACAATTTCAGAATCCATATGCTAGCATGCCATTTGTGCCTAATCCTTACATGAATATGTTTAACATGCCACAAATGCCATGGAACATGAATAACATGATTGTTCCTCCAACTATGCATGCTATGAATGAAAATATGAGCAACCCTCAGAAATCAACACCAAGGGTAAAGATTGATTTGAATCAATCTGAGCCCAAAGTGAAAAATGGTACAAAAGGGAATGCAAAGGCTAACAAGACAGGACCCAAGGAAACTTGGGTACCAAAATCAACTTGATTTGGGTTTATTGTGTGCAGGGAGACAAAAGGAATCTTTGGTACTTGGATAGTGGTTGTTCAAGACACATGACTGGTGATTCTACCCTGCTCACAGAGTTTCAGGAAAGAGCTGGCCCTTGTATTGCTTTTGGAGATGACAACAAAGGCTACACAAAGGGATATGGCTTGATTTCAAAAGAGAATGTCATCATAGATGAGGTTGCATTGGTGGATGGTCTTAAGCACAACTTGCTTAGTATCAGCCAACTTTGTGACAAAGGATTTTTAGTTACTTTTTCGAAAGAAGCCTGTGTTGTTTCTAAAGGAGGAAACAACAATGTGGTAATGACTGGATTCAGAAGAGAGAATGTGTACATTGCTGACTTTAGTAGCACAAGTTCAGAAACCATCACCTGTCTTTTCAGCAAGGCAAGCAAAGATGAAAGTTGGTTATGGCACAAGAAATTATCCCATCTGAATTTCAAAGTTATGAATGATTTGGTGAGAAAGGATCTTGCTAGAGGAATTCCACAAGTGGAATTTTCCAAGGATGGTTTGTGTGATGCCTGTCAAAAAGGGAAACAGAAGAAGGCATCATTCAAAAGCAAGACAGAGTCATCAATTGTCCAGCAGCTTGAATTACTTCATATGGACCTATTTGGCCCTGTAAATGTTATGTCCATCTCAAAGAAGAAATACTGTCTTGTGATTGTTGATGATTTTTCTAGATTTACATGGACTTTCTTTTTGCACTCTAAAGATGAGGCAAGTGAAATCATTATCAATCACATCAAGATGGTAAGCAATCATCCTGATTTCAAAGTAAGAAGGATTAGGAGTGACAATGGGACAGAATTCAAGAATTCGAGCATGAAGGTGTTCTGTGAAGAAAATGGTATTTTGCATGAGTTTTCAGCAGCAAGAACACCACAGCAAAATGGTGTAGTTGAAAGGAAAAACAGAACACTTATTGAAGCTGCAAGGACAATGCTAGATGAATCAAAGTTACCTACATATTTTTGGGCTGAGGCAGTTAACACAGCTTGCTTTACTCAAAATATTTCTTTGATTAATCAGGCCAAGGGAATGACCCCTTATCATCTACTCAAAAGAAAGAAGCCACTATTAGATTTTCTTCATGTCTTTGGATGCAAGTGCTTTGTTCTGAGAAATCAAGCTGAGCATTTGGGGAAATTTGAAGCAAAGGCAGATGAAGCAATATTTGTGGGATATGCAGCAGGGAAAGCTTACAGAGTCTATAATCTCAGAATCAACATTGTTATGGAATCTGTACATGTTGTTTTTGATGATCTCAAAATACAAGGTCTCTGTGATGAAGGTTTCCATGAAAGTCTCTCTTTTGAGAATGAGGAAGGAGAACAAGTGAATCATGATAAGGCTACTGAGAAACAGCCTAAAGGTGTTGTATCTAGCACAGATGAAAGCAGCAGTGAAGATGAAATTGCTGCATTAAGGTTAAAAAGGATAGCAGCTAGCAGACCAAATGGTCATTTCGTTGACAGTCATGATGGTGGATTCGTTGACAGTCAGAATGAGCGTTTCGTTGACAGCCAAAACGGTCATACCGTTGATAGTCATAGGAATGCTTCTAGAAGTGATCAATTAGGGACAACAAACTCAGGGGGAGTTTCTCAAGGACAAATATCCAATCAAGGCAATCATGATCATGAAGCTACGTCTTCAAGAGCAAATCTACCTCCCTCAAGGAAATGGACTAAAGATCATCCCTTTGAACTTATTATAGGTGATGTTTCTTCAAAAGTCCAAACTAGAAGAGCAACTCAAGAAGAATGTCTATATAGTAGCTTTCTGTCTCAAGATGAGCCAAAGAAAGTTGAGGATGCACTTCTAGATCCAGATTGGGTTTTAGCCATGCAAGAAGAGCTAAACCAATTTGAGAGAAACAATGTTTGGAAGCTGGTGCCCAGGCCTAATGACAGGAGTGTTATAGGCACAAAGTGGGTGTTCAGAAACAAGATGGATGAAAATGGCATAGTCACAAGGAACAAAGCTAGACTGGTTGCAAAAGGCTACTCACAGGAAGAGGGAATTGATTTTGATGAAACCTTTGCTCCTGTTGCAAGACTAGAAGCAATAAGGATTTTCCTAGCCTATGCAGCCCATGCCAATTTCAAAGTCTATCAAATGGATGTGAAGAGTGCTTTTCTGAATGGGGAATTGGAAGAGGAGGTGTATGTAAGTCAACCTCCTGGTTTTGAAGATGATGATTTTCCAGACTATGTGTACTTCCTTCTCAAAGCACTCTATGGTTTGAAACAAGCACCTAGAGCCTGGTATGACACTCTCTCACAGTTCCTCCTTGAGAATCATTTCACTAGAGGTACTGTAGATAAAACTCTTTTTCACAGGGTTGTAAATGGCTCTACCTTACTTGTTCAAATTTATGTAGATGATATAATCTTTGGGTCTACAGATGTGAAACTTTGTCAAAAGTTTGCCAAGCTTATGCAAAGTAAATATGAAATGAGCATGATGGGAGAATTAACTTACTTTCTTGGTCTTCAAGTAAAGCAAGTTAATGAAGGCATTTTCATTAGTCAAACAAAATACATTCATGATTTATTAAAGAAATTTAACCTAATGGAATGCTCTACTGCCAAAACTCCCATGCCTACTGCCACCAAACTTGAATTGAATACTAAGGAAAAATCTGTGGACATTTCAAGTTACAGAGGCATGGTAGGCTCACTTTTATATTTAACAGCTAGTAGACCTGATATTATGTTTGCTACATGTCTATGTGCTAGATTTCAGGCTGATCCTAGAGAATCCCATTTAGTTGCTATTAAAAGAATTTTCAGATATCTCAAAGGAACACCAAACCTTGGCATTTGGTATCCTAGAGAATCTGGTTTTGAACTAATTGGTTATTCAGATGCAGATTTTGCAGGATGTAAAATTGACAGGAAAAGTACAACTGGAACCTGTCAATTCCTAGGAAACAAGCTTGTGTCATGGTTCAGCAAGAAACAAAACTCAGTTTCTACCTCCACAGCTGAGGCTGAGTATATTGCAGCTGGAAGTTGTTGTGCACAGATTTTATGGATGCAAAATCAACTTCTTGATTATGGATTAAGAGTTGAGAAAATTCCTATTTTCTGTGACAACACTAGTGCCATTGCCATTACTGAAAATCCAGTGCAGCATTCAAGGACCAAGCACATTGACATCAAGTACCATTTCATTAGAGAACATGTTATGAATGGTACTGTGGAGTTACATTTTGTTCCAAGTGAACAACAACTTGCAGACATCTTTACCAAGCCACTTGATGAATCAACATTCTCAAGATTAGTAAGTGAGCTAGGTATGCTAAATTTCTCTTAATTATTTTTGAGATATTTGCAAGTTAAAATGCAGCCAGAAACTTGCTATGTTTTTCTGTGAATTAATTTTCTTAGGAAAAAGTGAAATTTTGTCTAAGTCAAAATTACTATGTCAACGAAACGAACCATTTCGTTGACAGTCTTAGCAGTTTTCTGGGTATTTCGTTGATAGCTCTTTTATATCAACGAAACACAGCTTTATCAACGAAATAAGACGGGACTTTAACCGCCCAATCCTGATTCGTTGATTTAGCGCTTTTAATCTGAACCGTTGAAATTTGACACGTCTTTTACCACGATCTATGCATACACCCCTGTAAGTATAAATCATGGTAATACTTTAAAAGTAACGGTTATATTTTTTTTAAGCCAATCCAGTAATTTACATTTATTATTGGATTCATTTTCTGAGAATTTTTGGGGGAGTATTTAAGAAATTTTATTTTCATTATTTCTTTTTACCTGTTCTCAAAAATTCCAAAGGTTTTTTTTTTCTCTTCTTCTCTCTAACAAGCAATTCAGTTCGAAGCTTTCCTTTAATCAACAATGGCACCTATAGTCAAGCTTATGTCTGCTGGAGGGTTCATCTATGAGAAGAACAACTCCATCCCTTTTGTTGTCAAGGAAAACCCGAACAGACTGTTCTTCAAAATGATGGATTTCATGAAGAATTGCAAGTTGAGCTATGCAATGTTTCACTCTACACCACTCTACAATGAGATAATCGAGGAAATTTGGACCTCATGTGAGTATAGTGGAACAAACTGCACACTACAATTCACTCTTCAAGGTAATGAGTACATAGTTAATTCTGATGTTTTGCAAGCATGTTTACATATTCCTGATAATAACTGTGATGTTTTGCCTACTAACACTGAAATAACTACCATGCTAAATTCTATAAACTACTCTTTGCCTACTGATAATCTGGGTAGAATAATTAGGAGAGGTTTGGTTAAGGAATACAGTTATTTAGCTGATGCATTCATTAAGGTCTTTTCTGGAAAGATTAGTAATTTTGATGCATTAACTAACTCTATGTTAATTCTCCTAACCATGCTTCTAAATGATAGATATCACAACTTTAGCACCCAACTTATGTATGAAATTGGTGCTAAGTTGGGTGACAAGGCAAATAGGAAGAAAAATATCTATTATGCTAGGTTTCTGATGATGTTGGCTAACCATGTTAGTCCAGCACCATTAGTTATCTCTAACCCTAATGCCAGGTTTGAGTGCTTTGTGCAAGAAAAGAGAGTATTGACAGACATACTGAGGCTGAACCACAATGGTGATGTTCCAGTGGTGTATCTGCCAATCATTGAGGTAACTACTACTATCCCTGTTAGTGTAGCTAACACCTCTACTGTTTTACCTTCCAATGTTGCTATGGAGTCTGTAGCTGTGACCCAACAGGCTCCTGCCCTAGCAACAAAACCAAAATCAAAGAAATCCTCCAAGCCAACCTCAGGTGCTTCTCAAAAGGCACCTGTTGTAAAAACTACCACACAACCTAAGGGGAGTGAGTCTGGAGTTGTGAGAGGTGAGGGAAGGGGTGAACATCAAAGAAACCCCAAGGATAAGGAAGGACAGGTTAGTGTGTACCAGCCAAGCCCCATTGTGTCTTCCCAACAAGGCACAATGAGTAACATGGATTTAAACACAAGTCTAATTGCATCCTCCCAAAAGGATGTGATTATTGAAACAAGCTCTCCTCCTAGAGCACAGTCCAAAAGGGTAAGGGACACTTCAAGCCCACAGTCTACATTTTCCCAATACCAAAGGAGAGTGAAGCAAAAGTCCAAGGGTACACAGGGTGCACACACACTGGAAGCAACACTTCCAGTTTCTCAAATTCAGCTTGATGTAACCCCTATCATTACTCTGGGGTTACAGTCCCATTCTCTAAACATCAATCTTGAATTATCTCCATCAAATTCACCAACTCAATCTTTGGATGTGGACATGATCCATACATCTATTCCTGATTCTCCAACTCTAATCTTGGAGAAGCCCCACTCTGAAGCTGGTGGCCATCACTTGCTAAGTGATTTGTTGGGCCATCAACCAATTTTTCCTGAAATTGCAAGGGGATCTGTGGACCAATCTCTAAAATCAATCACCACAGACTCTACTGTAATTTCTCATTCTCAAAGTGCTTTCTTGACTTCATCAACGAAACAGTCTATTTCGTTGACAAGTGTTTCTCCATCAACGGTATCCATACCGTTGACAGTTCAAACTACCATTCCGTTGATAGTTCACTCTGCACCTTTAATTGAAAATCAAGTTGTTCCCACAACTAGTGCAGATGATCTAGTGGTAGTTGAGACACTTCTAGGACTGAGAGGGAGTGAAACTGAGAGGCTGGCTTGCAGCCAGGCAAAAGGAGAGAATGTGAGTGAGAGGCTGGCTATTTCTTCCAGCCAGGCAAAAGGAGAGATTGAGAGTTCCACCTTAGAAGGTGAAGGTGAGGGTGTGAGAGGTGTGAGCCATGGGGAGCCCATGATGCAAGAACAGAGTGGAGAGAGAGAAGGGACTACAGGAGTAATAAGGATGGAAGCAGTCATTGCTAGTGAGTTAATGGAGGTCAGTGAGGGAGAAAGGGAACTTACTTTCCAAGAGGTTTATCAACAAACTCTGGATAGTATTTCCCTGGATCCTGAGACCTTTACTCATCCTGTGTCAGCCTATCAAGTTTTGGCTCAACAGGGCAATGTGGAGGCAGAGAGGTCACTACAACTAATTCACACAACTGCATCAATGCAAAGAGCAAAGGATGCCTTGACCAATCTACCTCCAGGGGCTGAAGCAAGTGGAGAATTTGATTTTTCTGATAATGAGGATAGCTTTGGTGACATTCAACAGGTGGCCACTACTGCACAGACTGGGACTTCTGTGGTGCCTCCTACACCAAACTGGCTTTCTCAAGATATGCATGGTAGATGCAATTTGGATGCTGCCATCACAAGGCAGTACAATGAAGCATATCTAGCTCATGAGTCTGCAGGAGCAAGGGACAAGAAATTCTACAAAGCCATCATGGATTCTCTGGAAATTCAAAGGCTACAAATGTTGCAGACAAGGATTGAGGCTACAGAAATCAAGGACTCAATTAGCAACCTTAGGGCTGCTACTGACAGGAGGCTAGATGAAAAGCTTCCTCTTCACACTGTCTCCAGGATGTCAAGGTTTTTCACCAAGGAACCTGAAGTGTCTTCATCTTTGAAAACTCTTTCCTCTAGAGTGGACAAAGTTGAGGCTACACTTAGTCACATGCAAAAGGAGCAGGAGAAGCAAACTCAGCTACTCACCCAGCTTCTGGCAGCTCAAGGGCTCCCTATCATCTCACTTGATGCTAACAAAAAGGGGGAGAAATCTAAGGAGCTAGACATTCAGATCACAAAGGTTATGGTCCCAGCCATCTCCTTACCAGAAGAGCCATTAGCAATGGGGGAGTTTGCAAAGAAGAAAAAGGACAGTATTGACCTGATCCAGGAAGCCTCTTTGAGGATGAAACTTGCAGAACAAATCAAGGATCACTGGTCAAATATTGAAGCACAGGTCAAGAAGCTAGCTGACACTAAAAAGGTATCATCTGTACAAGCTACTTCAATACCACCATCAACAAATGCAATGGTGACAGTGCAAATGGAGCCACAATTCAGGAGTTCCTATGTCATGGAACCCCTTCAGCATGGAGTCCTTCAAGATTCAAGGAATGAGAAAGGACAAGCTTCATGTTTGAGGAATGTGGATGCAAGAGGGATATCTCCAGTATCTCCCATAAAACCCAAAGGCAAGAACATAGAAAGGATAGCTTATCCTCCACCAAAGCCAGATGAGTTCAAAGTCTTAGGGAAGCTGATCAAGGAGAGCAAAGAAAACAATCATCCAAGCATAAGGAACAAGAGGGCACTCATCTACAGGGATAGCAAGGAAATCTACATTTGGGTTGGTCACCCAAATTTTGCTAAGGCCAAAGCTGAAGAAAGTGAAAGGGCAGCAATGCAAGCTCTTGCAGTTGCTCAATCACTTGAAGATGAAGAAGCCCTACAGGAAGAAAAGGCCAAGGATAAAGCTAAGGAAGCTGGAAAGAAGAAGAGAACAAGTCAGCCAAAGGCTAGAGCTAAGAGGAATCTGAACTTTGATGAAGATGATTCTCAAGAAACTGCTCAAGACTCTTCCACAACAAGTGCACATCAAATTCCTGTTGATCTACCTATTGAGGGAAAGTTGGCTTGTGATCCTGCACATCCTGTCAACTTTCATGATCATCCAATCATGCCAAAAGAGGAACCTTTTGAATTTGATGAAGCCTACTTTCCAAAGTTCCTGTTAGAGAAGGACCAACCAATGAAGACAAAGAAGAGGTCTGTCAAAGCAAAGCCTGTTCTTGTGAGAAAGCCACAATCTCAAAAACCCCCTGCAAACCCAGAGGACTGCATGTACATTGCTGACATCAGGGAAGAATCCAGTCTACATCTTGACTTAGACAACCTGGTGGAAGTAAGGGGAATTGCAGCTTCTCAAAAGTTGCCTGAAAGACTAGTGTTCATATTCAAGGGAGGTAGAGAACAAGTGTGGCCTCTCTACAGAATTTTAGGAGAAGACTATCAAACACTACTCTCAGTGTTTAGATGCTTGAAAAAGGACTTTGGTTTCACCAAAACAGCCAAGTCTGAGGTGGTCTCCAAAATCTGTCAGATAAAGGCTAGCTGGAACAAGACTGAGGCTCTTCCCAGGATACTTAGAGTTCCCTCAACAGGAAAGAAAATCCATCTTCAACCTTATTGGATGATGGAGTTTAAGGACAAGGACAATTGCAGAAGATTCTTCAGAATGGAAGACCAGCTGGAGAAGGCATCTAATCAAACTCTAAAGTTGATGCAATCCAAGCTTGGTGATCAAGATGAAGAGGAGAAAATCTTCTACAGAAGGCTACAGGTCCAGATTGAGGAAAACAACTCTAAGAAAGGGAAGAAGACTATGCCACAAAGAAATCACAGATGAAACATTTGCTCAGACTAGAGGAGCATTTGTGGGCATTAGTCTTGTAAGTCTTATATCTTGTCTATAAAATTTTAAAGCTTAATACATATTCTACTTTTGTAATTTATGATGTATCTGAGTGTTTTTGTTATCATCAAGTCTCTTGATTTATGGCTGTTATTCTATCAGTCATAAATTGGGGGAGATTGTTAGGAATATGTTGTTCTTGATGATAAACATAAAACACTTAGTAGAATTTGTGTAAAGTCATTTTTGTAACTGTCAACGAAATGGCATGCTTTGCAGCATTCCGTTGACAGGAAGCTCATCAACGAAATGAGTGTTGTAGCAATTGCATTGTACAATACTTCACAGTATGATAGGCATTCTGTTATATGTTTTAGATAGGTTTTCTAAGTCATGTTGACTAAGTACTAGATAGGCAAAATAGGTTGGTTAATTATAAATATGTTATGCCTTGTAATTTTGACTAAGTGAAGACATGTCAACGGTATGAAGATTACTCTGTCAACGGTATGGAGTTTACCCATCAACGAAACGAGGGAAACACCATCAACGGAATGAAGAATGAAGCTATCAACGAAACACATCTCCTTGCTATCAACGAATCAATGTTGCTTTTTGAACAGTTGACAAAGTGATAGTGACAGTTTACTGAACAGATCTAAAAGGAGATATGGAAGTGTACTTTGCATTGGAAGCCATCAAAGTGGATACTGGAAATAAGGAAACATTCCAATTTCCAATAAGGCTCTTGGAAATGATTATAATGAGCATGAAGACAAAAGCAAAGATCTCCAAGGACCATTGGACAAAAGGAATGAAAAGCAAGCTACTGATGGTTACTACTATTATTCTTTAGTTTAACCAAACGTAGAATTGTAAACTTGGGATTATATAACCAAGTGTAGCAGTTACTTTAGAAAGAAGAGAAGAAAAACAAATAGATTGTATTAGCTATTTTTGAGAGCAATTCTTCTCTACAACCTTGTAACTGAGCAGCTGTGTACTTTTGTATCACAGATTATTTCCGCAATAAAAACACTTCAGTTGGATCATCAAACAATCCAACTGAATTATTTATATCTTGTGTTTTTATTTATTCAGTTCAGTTTCATTTTAAGAAGTGTTTAGTTTCAAGAAAATATCAAGAATTGTATTCAACCCCCCCCTTCTACAATTCTGTTAGGTCATTTGGGAATAACACACACTTATCTTGGACAGTGGATGCTCAGGACATATGACTGGAAATAAAGCCCTGTTATCAGACTTTAAGGAGAAGGCTGGCCCAAAGGTTTCCTATGGAGATGGCAACATAGGACACACTCTGGGATATGGCAATATCAATCTTGGAAGTGTCATCATCACAAATGTAGCTCTAGTCTCAGGACTCAAGCATAATCTGCTATCTGTGAGTCAAATCTGTGACAGAGGAAACCATGTAGATTTTCATAGTGAATACTGTGAAGTTATCAGTAAATCTACTGGAAAAGTTGTTCTAGTTGGACACAGGCGCAACAACATTTATGAAGCAAGTTTGGTAACAAACTCTGATGGAAAAACAGTGTGTCTGACAGCCAGAATGTCAAATGAAGAGAGTTGGAACTGGCACAAGAAGCTCTCTCATCTCAATTTGAACAACATCAATGAGCTAATAAGAAAGGATCTTGTAAGGGGACTTCCAAAATCTATACTCAGTCTAGATGGCTTGTGTGATTCTTGTCAAAAAGCCAAGCAAAGGAAGTCATCTTTCAAGAGCAAATCTGAATCATCAATAGTGGAACCTTATCATCTTCTACATGTTGATCTCTTTGGTCCAGTGAATGTGATGTCCATGGGCAGAAAGAAATATGCTCTAGTAATTGTTGATGAATATACTAGATATACATGGGTGTATTTCTTGTCAAAGAAGGATGAAACTGCTCAAACTCTGATGGATCATGTAAATCTACTGGACAAAGGATCACAGCACAAAGTCAAAATTATAAGGAGTGATAATGGAACTGAATTCAGAAACTCAATCATAGAAGCTTTCTGCAAGGAAAGAGGAGTGAAACAAGAATTTTCTGCACCTGGAACTCCACAGCAAAATGGTGTAGTTGAAAGAAAGAACAGAACTTTAATTGAAGCAGCCAGAACTATGCTTGATGAAGCAAAATTACCAACATACTTCTGGGCAGAAGCTGTTCAAACTGCTTGTTTTACTCAAAATGCAACATTGATAAACAAGCATGGGAAAACACCATATGAGATGGTTAAAAATAAGAAGCCAAATTTGAAATATTTTCATATATTTGGATGCAAATGCTTTGTGTTGAAGACTCATCCTGAACAGTTGACAAAGTTCGAGTTAAAAGCTGATGAAGGAATCTTTGTTGGCTATCCATTGTCAACAAAAGCATTCAGAGTTTACAATCTGAGAACTAAGGTGATCATGGAATCCATACATGTGTCATTTGATGACAAGAAAATAATTGGACTTGAAGACAAGGATGGATATGATCAACTACGTTTTGAAAATGAAGATCTATTCTCTGATGATGTAAACTCTGATGAAGCAGGTTTGACAAACTCTGACGAAGCATACTCTGAACCTCTACTGGTAAATACTGGAGAAACTGGAAATTCTCAAATTGAACAAAATAGAGAACCAGTTGAGGGGGAGCGTGAAGAAGCTCAACAAGACACAGCAAGTGAGTCAGTTGAGGAAACTGATTCAAACTCTGACAGTTCAAACTCTGAACCATCAAATTCAGGGGGAGCCTCAGATGCTGCAGAAAGTCAACATATGAATCAGGAGAATATGGATCAAGGGGGAGGATCCAATAATGATGCAAGAAACCACTTACCAACAGCAAGAAAGTGGACACAGGCACACACACCTGATCTCATAATTGGAGATCCTGATGCTAGTGTGAGAACTAGAAGTGCAACAAATAATGAGTGTCTGTATCATGCTTTCTTGTCTCAAACAGAACCAAAGAAAGTGGAGGAAGCTCTTCAAGATGCTAATTGGATTACAGCAATGCAAGAAGAGTTAAATGAATTTGAAAGAAATGAAGTCTGGACACTTGTACCTAGACCAAAGAATCGATCAATTGTAGGTACAAAGTGGGTTTTCAGAAACAAGACTGACAGTGAAGGTGTGATTACAAGAAACAAGGCTAGACTTGTGGCAAAAGGTTATTCACAACAGGAAGGAATTGACTATGATGAAACCTTTGCTCCAGTTGCAAGATTGGAGGCCATAAGAATTTTTCTGGCCTATGCTGCACACAAGAAGTTTAAAGTCTTTCAGATGGATGTAAAGAGTGCTTTTCTCAATGGGAAGCTTGAAGAAGAAGTGTTTGTTGAACAACCACCAGGATTTGTAGATCCCAAGCATCCAGATTATGTCTACAGGCTTGACAAGGCATTATATGGACTAAAGCAAGCACCAAGAGCATGGTATGAAACTCTTGCTCAATTTCTTTTAGAAAGTGGGTTCACAAGAGGTACAATTGATAAAACCTTGTTTTATTTCAATTCTGGTGATGATTTGCTTTTAGTTCAAATTTATGTAGATGATATTATTTTTGGATCTACTAATGACAAACTCTGTAAGAAGTTTGCAAAGCTTATGCAATCCAGGTACCAAATGAGCATGATGGGAGAGCTTAGTTATTTTCTAGGCTTACAGGTCAAGCAAACAGATGATGGGATTTTTATCAATCAAGCAAAGTATACCAGAAATCTTCTAAAGAAATTTGGTATGCTTGATAGTTCATCTACTACAACTCCCATGGCTACAGCAACGAAGCTTGACAAAGACACAGGAGCCTCAGTAGATATGACTAACTACAGAGGAATGATAGGGTCTCTACTGTATCTTACTGCAAGTAGACCTGATATCATGTATGCAACATGTCTTTGTGCAAGATTTCAAGCAGATCCCAGAGAGCCTCATCTAACAGCTGTAAAAAGGATCTTCAAATATCTCAAAGGAACCATAACCCTGGGTTTGTGGTATCCTAGAGAATCAGAGTTTAAGTTAATTGGTTACTCTGATGCAGATTTTGCAGGCTGTAAGATAGACAGAAAAAGTACAAGTGGAAGCTGTCAATTTTTAGGTGACAGATTGGTTTCTTGGTACAGTAAGAAACAGAAATCAATTTCTACATCCACTGCAGAAGTAGAGTATATAGCAGTTGGTAGCTGTTGTGCACAAATTTTATGGATGAAGAATCAATTGCTGGATTATGGGTTAAGGTACTCTAGAATACCTATTTTCTGTGATAACCAAAGTGCTATTGCTATGACAGGTAATCCAGTACAGCATTCCATGACCAAGCACATCAGCATAAGGTATCATTTCATCAGAGAACATGTGGAAGAAGGAAACATTGAGCTTCATTTTGTATCTACAGACCAACAACTTGCAGATATCTTCACCAAACCTTTGAGTGAAGCTACTTTTACAAGATTGGTAAATGAACTTGGAATGATCTCTGGTTCTGACTAGAGATACGGGTTAGACTCACTTTTTATGTTCATGATTTCTTACATGTGTTAACTGTTATGTGAACTAGCATGATAAACTCTGATGGTAAACTCTGTGAAGTGTCAGTCACACTCTGAAAGTAATCTCTGATGATAAACTCTGTTGGTCATACTCTGATAGTTACAGTTTAATGTCATACTCTGATTGTAATTTTGTCTGAAACATTTGGACCAATGAAGAAATTTGTATGAAGCATAATTCTCAGTAAGTAACTGTGAATCCTTAAGAGTTGTATAGATTCTGATCTCGATTATGTGCAGTAAGTTAACACAGCATGATACTGTTTCTGTATTTATACCATCTCTTAGTTTATTGATCCTATATACTGAGTCGGTATTAGCTGTTTGCATTTTCTCTCATAAGTTAATTATATTTACTGATGAAAAGTCTAAACTCTGATTCTTAATTAAAAAAAAAAAAATTCACCCTCAAATCAAAAGATGCCAAAAAGAGCACAAATTCCTTTGAGATCATGTTGTGCCTAGGAAGATCCAGGAACTTATTGTATGAAATAAGGGCTAAAATCGTTGATTTTTGGTGACTAGTGCCAACCACTGATTACTGGAATAATAATAAAATAAAAATAAAAATAAAAATAAAAAAAAATAAAAAAATAAAAAAAATAAAAAATAAATAAAGGGGGTGAAAAATTAAAAGATATATCCAAATGAAAGGATATCAGAAAACAGAGTTTAGATATCAAATCAGATGTTATGTTATACATGAGAGTTTAGGCAACCAGTTTTTACTACTTTCGTTTGTGGATTTTATGCACTTTGAGATGATCTAAATATTGATTACGGTAAACTCTGCTATTGCACACACATATTTTCACACCTGTACAGATTGAGAAAAGAGTTTATTGACAAAGAAGGACAAATGGTAAACACTGATGTATTGTGTGACATATGCCGAGGTAACTTTGTTTTAATCTCTGATGGTTAAAATAATTTCTTTGTTTCAGACATTTTCTAATTTTGAGATTAGACATTTGTTTTTCGAAAGAGTATGTTTTGTACTGTAATTTTGCATTAAACAGAGAAAAGAAAGAGTGTGTTTGATAAGTCCTGATGGTGATTAGTAGCGCTGATGAGTATGTTAGTTTATTGTTAAAGTGATATCATTTCTTTCACTTTACGATTATTTGCGATTCTGATATGTAAAAAAAAAAAAAAATGGATCTTTCTCATTAATCGATTCAAACTTTGTTTACATTCAGACAAGTTCATATTCTTGTCTAGCTACTTGTTCGATTAACAGGTTATTATAGCATCTGGGATTTTCAAGGCTTGACAACCCCCTGATGTTGGATCATCATCATCATCCTCTCGCATTCTCTTTCTGGCTTGCAGCTTGCAGGATTCCAAGAAGAATTCCTTCTTCGAACTTGACAAAGATTGGGCAACTAAAAAGGCCGTTTCTGTGCAAAGAATGGAGTTTCTTCTTCGATTGCATTACCAGGACATTTGGCAAGAAATGCACAAATTGGGATGCTATTCGCACAGACAGTCTGCAAATCGGGTATTCTTTATTATATGATAATCATTTTGATTTTGCACGACTTGTGTTGACTAATTTAGGGGAGAAGATGACCGAGAATAGAGGAGTTGTTTATTTTTCTCGATTCTGTCAGCTTTTGGTTTCTTATTGTGTTGAAGGAGAAAATGTATTTGAAGCAGATGTTTCTTGTTTTAAATTACATAAGAGAGTATTTACTGATCTAGTAAATAAAGACATTAAGAAAGGCATTGTTGGAGATCTTTTGCTGCCTACTTCTGTGCAACAGTTTGTGGATGCTCAAGTAAATCCACAACCACAAGCTGAATCTCAACCAGAACCTCCATCAACTTCTGTTAGACCTGCAAGGGGAGATAGGACCAAGCACATTGGTACTAAACCTGCAAGGAAACCATACACTGAAGCTGGGGCATCAACACCTGAAGAGCTGCCTCAGAAGACAAGGCTAAAGAAAAGAAGAGCCAATAGGGCAAAGTCTGTTGTTGAAACCTCAGAGACAGAAACTGATGAAGAAACTCTTCATCAGAGAAAAAGAAGAATAGTGGCTGCACATCTTTTTGGTGCTGTAAATATAACCATGGACAGAGTCTCTAAGGACACTGAAGCTCCTGCATCAGAGAATGAGGAGATTGTAGCTGAAGCTGTTCCTCAAGATACTCCTGAAATTGTTGTTGAGGAGGATATTTTAAATGCTGATGAGGACAGAGTGTTTGTAAACACTGAAACTCCTGAAGTGTTTGTTCAGGAGAATGTTGCAACTGCTGAAGCTGTCAATCTAGACAGATTAAATACTGATGTTACTATGGATTTCGATGCTCCTACATCAAAGGTTCATGATGTAGTTGAGGAAGCTGCTACTCATTCTGATAGCAGAGTTTTTGATCGTGAAGCACACACCTCTATCCATTCTGATCATTATACAGAGGGTGTGGAAGCTGATCAAGTCACTGATCAGGTAGAAGAATCTCTAGCCACTCATACTGAAGTTATTTCTTGTGATCTTGACAAAGGTGAGGAGGTTAATCAGATTCAAAGAGAAGCAGAGGTTTTTGCTAAGGTAAACTCTGATATTCCTGAAGCTGTAGCAGAAGAGAAAATTGATGAAGCTGCACAGTTTACTGCTGAAAATATTCTTCCTGAAAATGCAGCAGACACTAATGAAGAAGCTGGAAATGATGCTGAGGGTTCTCATTCACATCCTAGCATTCAAGTTTCATTGGCTGATGATGTCAATAGTGATGAAAGAATGGAAGTTAATAGACAGACCAATGAGCATTTCCAGAATATGTACTACAAAAATTGGGCTGATGCAGATTGTGTTTTCTCAGCACAAAGGGCTGCAGATTTGCTATCTGATTCTGTCAAGAAGATATCCAATACTGATGTTCTTACAAGTTTACAGGCAACTGTTGTTCAAGTCAAATCTCTTAATAATAGATTTGATGAGAATCAACAGATGTTTACAAATCTAAGGAATGAATTTTCTCTCAGGGATACAACTTTGAAGCTTGACAGATCATTTTATTCTACACAATTCAAGCAGCAAGCCAAGGATTCTGAGGAAATCAAGAAAAGGCTTGGAAAAGTTGAGGAGAATCAGGCTGAAATGTCTACTCAATTGAATTCTATTTCTAATGCTCTAGAATTGCTGACATCAGTATTACTTTCTGATGATGTCAAAAAGGGGGAGAATGTACCTAAAGACAAATGCAAAGACATTCAAGCTCTGAGACAGAGGGATGATTCTACTGATGGGGGAAGCAAAGGAAATAAAGGAAAGGTCATTGCTCAAAGGCAAAGCAGGACTAGAGTAAACTCTGGTAGACAAATAAACTCTGAAAAGATAAACTCTGGTGGTCAATCTACTTCAAATCTCAAGAGTTTAGTTGTTTCAACTAATCCATCTACTGATGAAGAGATTGCTGCTAAGATATTCATGAAAGAGCATGGAAAGAATGTAACTATTGAAGATATCCAGGCTGAAGAACAAATGCTTGCTGAGGAACACAAGAAAAATCTTGAAGCTGGAATCTACAAGAGAAAGGAAATCAAGGCTCCTAGAAAGAAAGAAGTTGGTATTTCTATCAAAGAGAATATTCAACAGAGTGTACAAAATACAAGGAGACCTGTGATTAGAAACTCTGATAAAGGTAAAGGCATAATGATTGAAGAGCCTAACCTAAAGAAGAAAGATATTTCAACCTCTGACATTGCTCAAGTTGAAACAAGATTAGCTAAATCAACCTCTGACGCTGCTCAAGTTGATGTTTCTATTGAAGACATGACAACCTCTGACGTTGCTCAAGTTGTACAGAAATCTACACTACTTCCAGGATTCAGCAAATCAAAAATTCTTGAAGACTTAAAGCTTGAAGCTGTGAATTTCTCAGAAACCAGAACAGTATTGGGAAAAGAAGCTTTTGACAAATCTGGACTGGGTTCACACAGAGAGAGAAGAACTAATAACAGATCTCAAGACAAGTTTTCATTGGCAGAATTTGGAGTTGGAATTACTCAAGAAGGCCTTGACAAACTGGAATCTGTACAGATGATTTTTCACAAAGGAATCAAAAAGGAATTCCTGTTATATTTTATGGCTGATGGCAGAGTGTATAGATTTGGTGAATTTGATATCCAGTTAAAACTTTGGGAAGAGCTAGAGTATGTTCTATATCTACTTGAAGTAAAGAATAGAAGTACTTATGATGCTGCTCGAGTTTTGAAGGAAAGGATGATGAAATCCAAAGTTTTGAGTGGAGCTGGAGTATCAAGTGCATACATTCCTAAATACAGAGATGCACATGGAAAGTTGGTAGAAATGAAAAGGAATAGTGCTAGGTTCAGAACTGCACTAAATAAAAAGGTTCTTGAGTTCAATCTAGAGTCTGATAAACCTTTTTATATCAGACTTGGCAATGAAATGAACAAAAACAGCATATATTCTTTGAGGGCTGCCATTTATCAAATTGGTGAAGATGAACCAGAGATGAAGGAGCTGAAGAAGATTATGATTGCTGAATTGAATAGAGCTGAGAAGAAACTACTGTTAGATTATATCAGGACTGTACCTGATATTCAAGAAATCAAGTAAAGTCTGACTGTAAGTTTTTAATATATTTTCTATTCTAAGTCAAATTTAAACTCTGTTTTAAATTAAACTCTGTTATATGTTAAACACTGCATTTGTTAAATGTTTTTGACATCATCAATTATATGTTTAACTTGTACATTTTATTATGAACAAGTTGGGGGAGATTGTTAGATATAATTGCTGACGTTTTGTTTATCAGTGTTTAAGCAACAGGTACTGACCAAAGTTTATCAGAAGCCGGTCAGAGTTTAATTAAACTCTGACAGGGTGAAGAGTTTAATGGAAGCCGGTCAGAGTTTATTTAAAGTCTGACAAGGTGATAGTTGAATTAGCTGTCGGTGCTGAATTGAAGATTCTAGAAGCAATATATTCTGAAGATGGAAAGAAGCAGAATATATTGATACAGCTAAGGAAACGGAATAGAAGATAAGAAGCAATCCTTAATTGATATCAATTGTATAGCTAATTTGTAGGAATATCAATTAGATAAGGATTGTGTAACTGTGTACTATATAAACACAGATAGGTTATCCCTAGAAGGGATGAGATTATTGAATATATTATTCTTGTAACCTAGAAGCTCTTTGTGATTCATTAACATCACTAAGAGAGAATTATTTAATATAATTCAGTTTGTTGATTTACAAACCTGTGTTCTTAATTGTTACTCTCATACAAACTTGATTATATATTGTGTATTCGGCCTAACATATGTTGTTGACGGGATTCGAACCTTGAACCCGTGAGAGTATTTTGAATATCAAGAAAGAAATATTCTTTTAACATTACATCTAACGGTTCTCCTTTTATCTCTCTTTCAATCTAACGGTTGTTATTAAAAATACCAACTAACCAACAACCAACCAACCAAATAGAGGCTAGTTTGCTTATAATAATATAGTATATATATATATATATATATATATATATATATATATATATATATATATAATATAATTTTGGCTTTATGACCTTTTGGCCCTTCAAGTATGGACCAGTGTACCCATAAACCCTTCAGGTATAAAAGCGTATCTTTTCTCCCCTCAGGTATCCGAAACGTACTCTTTTGCCACTCAACCGGTACAGAATTAAAAATCGGGTTAAAACGTTACAAAAGGCAGGGGATAATATCAGAAAGTTTTTTTTTGAATAATCTTAATCTTACAAACTGAGTGGCAAAAGAGTACGTTTATGATACCTGAGGGGCGAAAAGATACGCTTTAATACTTGAAGGGTTTATTAAACTCTGGCTAAAATCTTAATTTTTGCAAACTCTTTTGAGACTTTTCTGCAGATCAGTCGGCCTCCATACAGGGGTGGTGGTAGGAGGGGTGTGGATCGATATAGGCGTGGCGGGAGGGGAAATTTTGGAAACCGTGGGAGGGGTCGATGGACTCCCAGACAAAACTCACAACAAATTTCATCATCTGGTTCAGGAAATGTTGCACCGGAGACTACCAAGTCTGTTGAAGAAGTTGCAGATGCTTCAGCTATTAATATTGATCAAGCTGGACAAGTTGAAATACCATATCAATCATCTGTACAGCCAAATGTTACCTCGGCTCCACAACGTCATATGCAAGTTGCACGTTGTGAACTTTGTAGGATGGACTGCAATAGTTTCGAAATACTTGAACAACACAAGGGTGGTAAAAAACATAAAAAGAATATGCAAAAACTGGAAGTACTAAAGGCTTACCAACCTGTTTCCAATGTACGGAGCAATGGACAAAATGTTGATTCTAACTCTCAAGGGAAGCTGGACCCTGAGAATATGCAGAACACTGAAGGGAACAAACAGACAATTCTAGATATTATAACATTTTGAAAACCAAGAAAATATAAAAATATTCCTTGGGCACCAGGATAACTTTGTGTAGTCATCTTCTTCTTCCTTGACCCCCACCCCTTTTCCACTTTCAGATTTCAGTTATCTTCATAATAAAGCATAATACTTTCCGAGATTATCCATGCAGTTTGTAACGTTATTCGCCGATATTTTATTCTGTCCCGGTTGAGTGGCAAAAGAGTACGTTTCTGATACCTGAGGGGCGAAAAGATACGCTTTAATACTTGAAGGGTTTATGGGTACAATGGTCCATACTTGAAGGGCCAAAAGGTCATAAAGCCTTAAGATTATGCAAAAAAAAAACTTTCCGATATTATCCCCTGCCTTTTTGTAACGTTTTAACCCGATTTTTAATTCTGTACCGGTTGAGTGGCAAAAGAGTACGTTTCGGATACCTGAGGGGCGAAAAGATACGCTTTTATACCTGAAGGGTTTATGGGTACACTGGTCCATACTTGAAGGGCCAAAAGGTCATAAAGCCTATAATTTTATATAATTATTAATAAGTAACTAACTATTTTTTAAAGGACATTATCTGTTTTATATTTTTTAATTGAAAAAACTTATATTCGAATTAAAAATAACACTGGCAAAATATAGAAATAATGACAATATTATTATATTAAAGTTATAAACTCCATGTTTAATATAATTTCTAATAACATTCAATTTAAATAAGATAATTAATAAAAAATAAAAGTAATATCATATATTAAAAGAAAATCGGCACATTACAGGGTACATATTTTGTTATTTGCATTTTATTCATTTTTAAATTTTTTAAGAGCAAATAAATATGAACCGTTAGATCTATTATTTAAAAATATTTTTCTATTTTAATATCTAAAATACTACTAAAAATTACGTCATCAATTTATTAAATTAAAATATTTATATTGTTAGATATATAAATCCAACTTACTATATATACATATAAATATATATTAAAATTTCATCAAAAAATATATAATTACAAAAATTTAAATAAATAATGATAAAATATTAAAGAAAATCGTGCATCACACGGGATATAAGTTAGTTTATTTTAAAATATATTTAAATACTTTTTATTATTTAAAAAAGTAACATGCCAAAAATATCGCGGGAAAATCGTTACTTATTTATTTTAATACTTTTAATTATTTAAAAATATTTAACACACCTACTTATTTTTTTAACAAATGCAATTAATAAAAATATCACAGACAAATTGTTACTTATTTATTTTAAAATATATGTGAATACTTTAATTATTTAAAAAAGTTTAACACACCTACTTATTTTTTTTAATAAATGTAATTAATAAAATATTTAAACGTAAATAATAAAAATAAAAATTACAGTATTAAAAATAATCTGTGCACCATAGGTGGTTGGCAAAATGTCACAGCCACCAAATCTGAGCCTCCACAGTCAAACATTGCGGAGGTAAACCCATCTAATTCCCTCCGTTTTTAATTTGATTTTTTTCGTCAATTGGTGAGTTTTTTTTTTGAAATCCGACTTCACTGTATTTTTTTTATCCCTCAACGATCGATTTGCATACCATATGTGCTATGTTTCGACGCGATTTAATTTTTTTTTATTTAGTTTGTAGTTTGTAGTCTAATGTTGTGTTTGGTTGGGGTGAATGGAATGGAATGAAATGGATGAAATTGAAAGGAAATGATGGGAGTTGAAGGGAAGATTTGAAAAAAAATGAGATAGTGCAAAATTGTTATGATGAAACTTGTGAAGAAAATGAATAAGTTAAGGAATGAAGCATTCCAGCATTTTAGTGTTTAAAATATAATGTAGGTGGTTAAGAATGGAATGAGCTAAAGAATGAAAATTGTAAATATTTAACTATTTTATATTTTAAATGTCATTCCATTTCATTCCATTTTAATCACCCAACCAAACATAAGAGTGATTTGTATTGGAGTAAATATATATATATATATATGTGTGTGTGTTGTCCATGTTATTTTTAGAAGATGAGTTGTGTAAGTTAGAAAATATAAAATAGGTAATGTGTCCGTGTTATATATATATATATATATATATATATATATATATATATATATATATATATATATATATATATATATATATATATATATATATATATATATATATATATATATGTGTGTGTGTGTGTGTGTGTGTGTGTGTGTTGTCCATATTATTTTTAGAAGATGAGTTGTGTAAGTTAGAAAATACAAAATAGGTAATGTGCCCGTGTTATTTTTAGAAGATGAGTTATTTTAGTTAGAAAATAAGAAACAGGTAATGTGCTGAAAAAGGTAGTTGGTTATTTATTAATAATTATACAAAATTATTTTACGTTTTTATATATATGTTGCTCATATTATTTTTAGAAGATGAGTTGTTTAAGTTAGAAAATATAAAATATGTACTTTGCCCGTGTTATAATTTCTAGAAGATGAGTCGTTTTATTTAGAAAATATAAAACAGGTAATATATTTTAGCTGAAAAAGATAATTAGATAGTTATTAGTAATTATAATATAAAATATTTAGAAGATGGGTTGTTTAAGTTAAAAAATATAAAATAGGTAATGTGAGTTGCTTTATTTAAAAAGTATATAACTTGTTGTTTTAGCTGAAAAATGTAATTAGATAATTATTAGTAATTATAATATAAAATATTTAGAAGATGAGTTGTTTAAGTTAGAAAATATAAAATTATATATATATATATATAATATTTTTAAATATGATTTGTTTTAGAATAATTTTAAAAATATGATTTTTAAAACTTTACTTTCACATCAAGTTGTAAAATACGGTTACTATATTTTCAAATATAGTATTTTCTAGTATGATATTTTTGCAACCCATAATACAACTTCAAATAATTTTTTTTTAAATTGATTTTTATGTTATTTCAGGTTACATGGGCAAAAGTTGCCACCGATAAAAATCTGTAAACCAAAATCCATAAATAACTAACCGGATTAACTCAAATACAATAGCATATTCTATTTGTCCTTGTAAGAAATCGAAATCGAAATCGAAAGTCTAAACTTTGCATGCAACGCTATCCTAATATCATCAGAGTTGAACAACATCGTTATTTTTATTTATACGACGAATCACCACGTGTGCAGATGTTTGTGTATCTACACATGTATAAAAGGGGTGAATAAGAGACGAGAACAAAGAGAGAATAGAGAAAAAGTGAACTATAATTTTAAAAATAAAAGAAAGAATATCGTAGTTTTGTAAATAAAATCAAGAGACCGATAAAATAAATATAAGAATATAAATTTAAAAAAGACATGTACAAGGGAATTTTCCTTTATTAATTTTTTTGAACATCCATTTATTTGTGGAGTATCTAATATAAATATATTTTTTATGCAGATAAAATACAAGTTTACTAAACATGTATCCCAAACTTCAAATAAACGTTTAAATAGGACAATCTGATTCAAAAATTATAATTGTTATTAACTTGTATCAAAAAATTATTATTTTTAACAAATTTTTAACGCCTAGTTGTAGATTACCAGTTAGACAAACACAAAAGACCAACCAAAGTTTTTGGCTCAATGGTAATTAGTACTCCTCTCTTTTCTATGAGAGGGGGATCCATTTAAAAGCTCTATATATGAAGAACAAAAATTCATTTGAAAATAGATATATATGAAATGCGGTGGAACAAATAATGCCCCACATTTACTACAAATATAAAGAGAACATAGTTCGCTTATTACACTGTTTCATATCTGCAACTCTAACTTGTCTGTCTCTGATAAGAGATTGTCTGAATAGGTTTTGTTGTAAGGCCATATCCAAACGGAAATAGCGGATTATAATTCTGATCTCCTGCATTCATTGGGAGTTGATCAACAGTCTTAAACCAGGTATGTGGAAGCTTGCCTGTGAATTCATAGTCGCCAAACAAAACATCTGCAACGCCTTGTCCTTCTGATCCAGGAAGCCAAGCAGCTACAAGGGCATCAATCGTGGACATATAAGGTTGCACAACTACTGGACGACCAGTAATAAGGACAACAACACATTTTACATTGCCACAAACATTTGTGATAATGCTTGGACCAGGATCCGCAATTGTTAAATTCATGCTGTCTCCCTGTGACTCTGCATAAGGGTTCTCCCCCACTACTACTATGGCATAAGAGAATTTGTTGGACTTGACAAAGCTGGCATCAGGGTTTTCTTGATACACAACTTCTGTCTCCACATCAACTGCACTTTCAATAGCGGTTAGAATCGATGTACCTGTACATTAATAAACATAAAAGGGAAAAATTAGGAAACTGTTTTAGCTCCACATGAAATGAACTACCACAAAGACTACAATTTATACTGTGTGCAAGTTATGTATTATGGCTACAAGTAGGCAAGGCCACAAGGGGGATGGAAGATATAAGGAATTATACCAGCTGTGATATTGCCGCTGACACCCTGCCACTCTACTGTCCACCCACCACACTGGTATCCAATATTGTCAGCATGAGTTCCTGTAACAAGTATTTTTGAAGTCTTTTTAGGAAGTGGTAGCAAAGTCCGCTTTGCTGAATTTCCGTTCTTCAACAGCACAAGAGATTTTCTTACAGCCTCCCTTGCTAATTCTCTATGCTCCTATATAAAAAACAGTATAAATGACAAATTATATTAAATATTTGCAGAAAGATTGTTCTCGAGTGACTATCAAGATGGCAAATAATAGACTAACCTTACATCCCAGGTATTTACCCATGCTATAGTCAGCCAATGGGTTCTCAAAAAGACCCAGTACAAACTTTACCCGCAATATTCTCTCCACTGCATCATTAATCCTTGTCATGGGAATGAAGTTATTTTTCACCAGGAATGATAGACCATCAATGAATTCCGTATAGTTAAATGGTACCATCACCTACAATGTACAAACTGTCAGAGACTCAGCAACAGATTACCATACATGACAATATCTTAATGTTATGAATACAAACTGACCATGTCAATGCCAGCATTAATTGAAGCCTCAATGGAATAAGTGTAATTTGCATGAGGCGGAGATGTCATCTTGTCGAGACCTTTTTCGTCTGAAATGATAAATCCCTGGGATGGTGCAATAACCAAAGTTCAAAACGATCTTAGAACCATGCTTCAAATAAGTAACCAAAATAGAAAGAAGAGACTAATTAAATTATATAGAAACAAATGTGTTTACCCTGAAGTTTAAAGTGTTTTTCAAAAAATCAGTGAGAAGAGCACGATTAGCATGCATCTTTACGCCATTCCAACTCGAAAAGGATGCCATGACAGTTGCCATGCCCTTGCTAACAGAATCATTGTAGGCTGGCATATGGATGCTGAGCAACTCATCAAAGCTTACCAGAGTATTGCCCTCATTAATGCCATTGATGGTTCCACCATCACCCACATAGTGCTTGGCACATGCTGCGACTTTATCCCTATGTAGATAAGAATTGTCAACAAAGTTCAGATATGAGAGTAGTTCAGGTAGTAGACAAAAAGCTGCTTAACTTGCAACTTAACAAAGATTATAAATTGTGCTGTATCTTTAAATTTATGTGGCATATAATACAGTTTCTTCTATATATTCACAATTTAAAGTAAAAATAACAATGCACCGAAACACGCCAACACACACACACACACTGTCATATTTTGGAGGCAAACTATGCTTACTGACTGTGTGCATTTTTTAAAAACAACATTTGAAGAAAGCAACAATGGTGAAAATTTCAGGAAAGTACCAGTGAAGACCAATAAGAGAACTAGATCTTACTTTCCAGATACAAAGGGATACCCCTTAGGAGAATCAGCAGAGATGTCTCCCTGTAGTCCTGGTATGGCCTCGGTCATCGCTCGAACTATTCTGGGATCTTCGCTAAAACTCTCATAACAGCGACCCCACCTTGGATCTCTACAAACCTGTAATACAATAAATACTTAAACTACTTGTGAAGAGATATATATAAACACGCAACAGGTTTCTGAATTATGGAATTTTTTTTCTTCAACAAAATTAGGTACCGCGATACAAGGTGCAAAAGCGTAAGGTATTCCTGTTGCTCTGACTTCAAGAGCAGTAGCTGCGGCGATGTTTCTCACCAGTTCAGGATCTCTGCTCAACAGAACATTACATATCAGACCACATCATCAGATCTACATAAAGATCGTTTGTACAATCTTATTTGGTACTATTTTCTCGAATTCCTTTCTTCTAGCAGGAATAGATATAAGAACTGAAAAACATGTGAAAGAGGTAAATGACAAGAAATGGTGAATGTATAACACATAATACAAAACTCTAGTGGCAAACAATGCACCAGGAAATATCCTTTTTAACTTATTTTTCGTGAGAAAACATGATCATACTAAAGGGAAGGCTGTCACTTCTAATGTGTTCGTTATCTTTAGTGGCACGGGTTTGGGAACATCGACTTGCCTGGTTGCTCCCAGACCGATGTTGTGTGGGAATATTGTTGCAGCGTAAGCATTGTTATGTCCGTGAACAGCATCGATTCCGTAGATCATAGGTATCCCGAGGCGCGTTGATAGTGCACCCATTTGAAATTTATTCACCATGTCTACCCAGTCCTCAGGAGATGCCTGTTTGTTTGGAACACTCCCACCATCACTCAACACACTTCCTGCAAAGACCATAAGAACATACTTGTATTATGCAAGTCATTAAAAAAGTCATATTGGAGAATGTTTGCTAAGAAGTTTACCGATAAAGTATTTCTTCATGACTTCAACGGATGTCACAGTTCGTTCAATCTGAGTCATCTGTCCTATCTTTTCCTCTAAGGTCATCCTTTTCATCAGGTCCTTAATTCGTATTTCTATAGGTTGGCTTGGATCTTTATATTTTATGTACTCTGATTGCGCTATGACAGCCCAAACACAAAAAACAAGAGTCCCGATAAGATATACACAAACTCGGTCCATTTTCTTTTGCTCAATGTGCCTCAAAGAGGGAATGTATATTTGTTCGCCACAAATTCCAGTCAGACCTAAATGGCAATTTTTAGCTGTTACTGCAGCCAACATATGACAAACCAATATGAATAAGAAAGAAAACTTTGGAAAAATACTCACAAAATATATAAATGAAGCATTTTTTATTCAGCAAAGCTTATGGTATTGGTATTAGCAATCAAGTACAACTATACATATATAATGATCGAGCAATAGGTAATAGGATAATTATACAGAGATTGAATAATAGTTATAAATAAATAGATTACCTTTTCTTCTTTCTAAGTAGCTAAGATAAGATCCCTTAGCTTCTGGACTTGTTTCTTAAAAATTGAGTTCAATATAAGTAGTACATTGCAGAAGGCAGAATTTATACTGCAGAATCCTGATAAAACATCAAAAGAAGCGAGAACATATGAAGGTTACAACCCTAAAGGATAAACATGAGAGGAATATAGTTAATCACATCAAGTTCCTTTTCAAGCAAGTACTATGTGGACTTGGATTAGATCAGGTGAGTCAGTATTATATAGACTGAAATTAGAGTTTATCGAACTTTGGTTAATCTAGATTTTGTTCTTCCTCACCTCAGGCTTTCATTTTCAGACTCTAGATAAGTGTTGATTTTCTTGCAATATCTAACTTCTTTGCTGTTTCAATGTAATCCTGAAAAAAGGACACGTGTACAAATTATATCCGGACAGGGAAGTTTCAAATGGAAAATATGTAACACTAAGAAAAGATAAAAGAGCAACTGAAACACCCACAAAAATAAAAACTCCGACCGCAAAATCTCAATAGAATGTCAAAAACTAATTGATAGTCATTATATCTCCTCTACCATAGATTATAAATTAATTCAGACGCAAAGCTTGTCAAACAGGAGTCTTTTTCCAGAAACAAAATCCTTGTAAAGATGTAGACAGTCATTGCCATTATCCTTTCGACAAGTCACCTAAAAGATGGAGAGGGACATGATCCCACCACAAAACAAAACTCCAACAAGACCTTAATGACAATCTTCTACCATCATTACTTGAAGCAAAAGAAAAGAAAAAGACCTTAATCGCAACTTTGATTTTACTGTTACTGAAGGTAACAACACATTGCAAACCTGTATGAACTATGATCACAAGAATATCATTAATTACCACAATCCCCATATTAATCATACTATCTTTAATTTATTTTCCTTAAAGACAAGCCCAATTTCAGAAGGGCCCTTACCTCATATTCACTTATAACCACTATGTTGCTAACTTAAAGATCATTAGATCACAAAACAACATCAAAATAAGTAAACACAGAAATAAGGTATCCGATTATGAAGTTGACAAGTATTTCAGTTTGACTTATTATATTAACTTACAAGTTACATCCAAGCAAGAAAGTTGAAGAAAAGTAGTGCATTGCAGAAGAAACTAATAAAAATGCAGTGCCCAGATAGCAAAAAATGAAAATAAGCAATAAATTTACAGAATCAGAGCATACCCATCAGAGAAAATGAAGTTGTTGTCAAGGAGGTCAGTGTTTGATCTTGAAATGGGTCGAGTGAGTCCTATGTTTTTGATTTGACTGGCAAATAACCAGATAAAGTTTGACAATTTTGGGTAGTTATTTGATGTGCTAGTTATTTTTAGAGCAGCCTGTCGCTGTCACACGGACGAATTATAAGGTTGGTGTCTTGGCGTACTTAAACTCTTTTTTAATGTTTGCGTTGTGTTGTGTCTATCTAAATTAAGAGAGGGACGTGGCACATAAAGTATTGATATTTACGTATAAAATACGCAATTTTGAAAAAAAGGAAACGTGTTAGGAATAAATAAGGATGATTGTTGAGTACTCTCTCCGTCTCATTCATTTGTTAACATTTGGAATTAGGGGTGTTTACGGGTCGGGTTGGCCGGGTTGAAGTCATTTTGCAACCCGACCCAATTAGATCGGTTTGAAAAAAATTCAACCCAACCCGTAAAAAATAAATTCGTAACCCAACCCTACCCATTGTATATCGGTTTGGGTCGGGTTGGGTCGGTTTGAACGGCTTAAATAATTTTTGAAAAAAACTTAAATATATACGATATCGCTCATTTTGAAAATTTAAGTTAAATTAAAGTACGTATAACTTAAGATTTTAGTACTAATATTTTATTTTGATTAACATTATAAATTTAGTAAAGTAAAATTATGTCTTAAGTCATATATGTAAACACAAAATATAATTATATATCTATAAATGAAAGTATAATACATTGTATAATGTATTGTAATAAATGATATATACATAAAATTTTAAATTATCGAACAAAATTGTAACTTAAATCGGGTTGGGTTGGGTTGGCCGAAAAAACATAAAACCCATACCCACCCCATTTAAGTCGGTTTGAAAATTTTCCAACCCAATTAAGTATCGGGTTTTTGTCGTCGGGTTGGTTCGGCCGAAAAGAGGGCCGGGTTGGTTCGGTTTGACCGGGTTGACGAACCCATGAACACCCCTATTTGGAATAGAGGATTCGACACATATTTTTAGGCTTTTATAAAGTATAGTTTTATTAATTTTTTTAATTTTTTTTTCTTCTGAATAAAAATTTAATGTTTGGATTTTTATTCAAAAAAGAAAAATTTTAAAAACAAGTAATGAAACTATATTTTATAAGAGTCTGTTAACAAATGGATGGAACGAAGGGAGTAAGTATTTGGCACGAATTTCCATACTAACTCCAGAAGACTCAATGTAGAGTCGGTGTGTAAACTTAATACAGAAGCTGACCACTTTATTTAATAATTTAATAACTAAGTTGGTTAGCTTTTCAAGCTCTATAAGAGCAACTCCAAGAGACTCCAAGAGACTCCTAATGTATTTATTATAAATATTATAAAAAATTAACCTCCTAATGATTTAGGATATTATAAGAAATGACAACTCCAACAATACTATTTATATATACTCTTTATTATTATTATATTATTAAATTCAAACTTCACCTACATTTTTTATATTGGAGAAAAGAGAAAAAGATGAATAGATTTGGAGGGAAGTGAATATTTTATTTAAGAAAATGATATAAGGAAAGGCTCAACAATCCTTAGAGCATCTCCAATGCAATTCCCTATTTTGACTCCCTAAAATATAATAAAATAATCATTACCTATAATATAAGGGCTCAAGATGTTGTTTTGTTCCAATGGTGTTACCTATATTGGTTACCTATAATTTAAAAAGTAATTTTTATTCAATATTTTAGGTAATATAGGTAATGAGGGGAGGGTTGAAGTAGATATATATTCTATTATAGGGAAGCAGTGATGATGTGGCATTATAGGGATTCACTTTTCTCTCCCCTAAATAAGGGGTTTGGTTTTCTCTCCCCTAAAAATTTAGGGGATATGGTGTCCCATTGGAGCATGATTTTTAAATCTAAACCCTTATAATATGTACAACTAGGACAAATTTAGGGGATATGGAGTTCCATTGGAGTTGCTCTTAAACATAAGGAAAGAAGATGAGTTCTTAAATTTTTAAGGGATGACTAAGGAGACTGTTGGAGCAAGTTTTTGCTTCAAATTCCTTATATTTCACTTTAGAAGCCTATTTAGCTAGTCTCTTGGAGTTTCTCTAAATAGAGCCTACCCCCATGTAATTGAGAGACAACAATAAGAAGAAGCATTACTCTATCTCTCTCGTTTGGTGACTATTTTTCTAGTCTTGTAATATTATTAAATTATTATATTAAGTTTATAATACGTTATCAGCACGAGCCTCTGCCAACTGAAGTTTGTTCAACAAAGGAGGTACGATTTAATTTTAATTATTATCATTTTTGTCTATTAGTTATTTTAATTTATTAAATTATTATTGTTTAATATTAAAGATGGTTATGCCGTCAGTACTACTATAAAAATGGCTCTATCGTCAAGTAATATTCAAAAGTTTTGTGGTCGACTATGTCGTCGTAACTTTTGAATTAAATTATTAATATATACATATAAATTTAATTAATTGTTTAAATCTTGATGTGCGATATTTTATCATGTTCAAACCTTTATCAGAATGGCAAACCTTGCAAAATTAGAGTTTGTTGCTTTGGATGTGTCTGGGGACAATTATCTATCTTGGGTGCTAGATGTAGAATTACACCTTAGTGCTAACGGATTAAAAGACACCATAGAATCAGGAAAAGCCCCAACTGTTGAACAAAATGCCAAAGCTATCATTTTTCTCAGACATCACATTCATGAAAATTTAAAATCTGAATACCTAACTGTCAAAAACCCACTCACCCTTTGGAATAATCTTAAAGATAGATTTGATCACCAGAAACTTGTCCATTTGCCGCATGCCCGTTATGAGTGGATTAATATAAGGTTGCAAGATTTTAAATCTGTTGCTGAATATAATTCTGCCCTGTTCAAAATAAGTTCAAAACTGATTTTGTGTGGTGAGAATATTACTGATGCTGACATGATCGAAAAGACCCTCTCAACCTTTCACCCCAACACCATGATCCTGGCGCAACAATATAGGGAGCACAATTTTCAGAAATATAGTGAGCTGATATCTCTTCTTCTTGTTGCTGAGAAAAATAATGAGTTGTTGCTGAAAAATCATCATATACGTCCCACAGGCTCTGCCCAGTTACCCGAAGTATATAACACGTCATTCCGAAAGAATGAGCGTGGGAAAGGGCATAGATGAGGACGAGGTTATGGACGAAACCGTGGACGTGGAAATTTTCGTGGTCGGTTTCGAAATCAGTATAACTCTGGCCACCTGAAGTGGCAGCGTGATGGCTACAACAACTCTGGCCACCAGAAGTGGCAAAATGATGTACCAAATAAAAGAAAGGCACCGCAGGAAGGAGACACTAGAGATATCTACTTTAGATGTGGGGCTCATGGGCATTGGACTCGTACTTGTCGCACACCTGAACATCTTGTATAACTTTATGAGTCATCTAAAAATTAGAATGGACAAAGGGTGGAAACAAATTTGGCAAGTTTTAATGATGAACCAATCAACAAGACCTCAAATGAACTAGATAGTAGGACTAATATTTATTATGACCTAGATGAATAGTTTTTATGTACGCTTTTGCTTTCTATGTAATGTTCTATGTATTTTGTTTTGTGTACTTTTTTGAATGAAAATGTCATTTATTTATTTATGTGTGTATTCAGAGTAAGTATGGAAGATATTTGCATTGCTGACTCTGCCACCACTCACACAATTCTACAAAGTCGACAATATTTTTCACAGTTAACTAAAACCAACTCTCAAGTATTAACGATATCGGGTACATCTAATATGATCGAAGGTCTTGGGAAGGCTAGTTTTATCCTACCAAATGGAACACAAATTCATATACCAAATGCCCTGCACTCTAACAAATCAACAAGGAACCTCTTAAGTTTCAAAGATATTTGCCTTAACGGTTTTCACATTGAAACTACTAGTGAGGATGGAAACGAATATCTTTTAATAACTTCAACCACTTTAGGGTACAAGAAAATTTTAGAAAAACTACACTCAATCTCTTCTGGATTGTACGCCATAAAAATCAGGATCATTGAGTCACACAGTATCACTATTCCCAAAATTATAGACCCAAAATCACTTACCCTATGACATGAGAGACTTGGTCATCCTAGAGTTTCCATGATACGACGTATTATAGAAAATTCTATGGGACATTCCCTTAAAAACCAAAAGGTCATACCACAAGATGAACTCCCTTGTTCAGCATGTTCTTTAGGAAAACTAATTATTCGACCATCTCTTGTTAAACTTCAAGATGAATCTCCTAAATTTTTAGAACGGACCCAAGGTGACATTTGTGGACCCATTCATCCGTCTTCAGGCCCATTTAGGTATTTCATGGTTTTAATTGATGCATCAACTAGGTGGTCTCATGTCTGTCTACTCTCTACACGAAATACAGCCTTTGCCAAACTACTCGCTCAAATTATCAAATTATGAGCTCAATTCCCTGACCACCCTATCAAATCAATTCGACTAGATAATGCTGCTGAGTTTACATATTCAACTTTCAACGATTACTGTATGTCGGTAGAAATCTCAGTTGAACACCTAGTAGCTTACGTGCACACACAAAATGGTTTGGCAGAATCTTTAATTAAGAGACTTTAACTTATTTCCCGTCATTTACTTCTCAGAGCCAAACTACCCACATCAGTTTGGGGTCATGCTATATTACATGCTGCGAACCTAATTAATAAGGGTCAGACCATCTGCCTATCATAAACAATCTCCCCACCAACTAGCCATTGGTCAAATTCCTGATATATCTCATTTCAAGGTTTTCGGTTGTGCCGTATATATCCCTATTTCGCCTTCACAAAGAACTAAAATGGGATCTCAAAGAAGAATAAGAATATATATAGGTTTTGATTCACCATCTATCATAAGATATCTTGAACCATTGACTGGTGATGTGTTTACTTCTCGATATGCATATTGTCATTTTGATGAGTCTGTCTTCCCTTCATTAGGGGGAGGTAAGGTTGTGCATAATTTAAATTCTGAATTGACATGGAATACATCAGGATTGAATGCTTTAGACCCTCATACTAATCAATGTGAATCTAAAGTTTAAAGAATTATTCATATGCAAAATATTGCTAATCAAATGCCTGATGCTTTTAGTGATTCTAGACATATTATAAAATCGCATATACCTGCTGTTAATGCTCCGGCAAGGGTTGAAATCCCTATTCGTAAATCAATTCCTGAAAAATTGGTCGATGATTTAAAACCCCGCCAGAAGCGTTGTAGACCTATTGGTGCAAAGGATGTTATACCATGAAAACGGAAACTGATTGGACCTGCCCAAGAAATGACAAGTGTTCCAGATAATACCCCAGAAGTGGTATTACCTCCTGAAGAGGTTCGAGTCCCTGAAGAGGCTATAACGAAACCCCCAGAAGTGGGATTACCTCCAGAAGAGGATATTGCTCCTGAAGTGGCACATGCCTCCATAGAAGCAAAGGTACCTGATAATTATGAGATCTCATTGAGTTATGTACATAACGGGAAATTATTGGATCGTGAGAGTACTGAGATTGATGAGATATATGCTTTTTCCGTGGCATGTGATATTTCTATGAACTCCGATCATGAACCACAAAGTGTGGAAGAATGTCGACAAAGAGATGATTGGCCAAAATGGAAAATTGCAGTCCTTAAGCAAGAGATATGTATTTGGACCTGCAGTCCAAACACCAACTGGTGTGATCCCTGTAGGGAATAGATGGGTATTTGTACGAAAACGAAATGAGAAAAATGAAATTGTGAGATATAAGGCCCGACTAGTGGCCCATGGATTCTCTCAAAGGCCTGGATTTGATTACCATGAAACTTACTCTCCGGTAATGGATGGAGTAACTTTTCGTTTTCTAATAGGTATGGCTTGTATGGAAAGATTGGAAATGCGTCTCATGGACGTTGTGATAGCCTACCTATATGGATCACTTGATAGTGATGTTTATATGAAAATCCCTGAAGTATTAAAATTGGAGGAAATTAAGCCTCGTCATTTGTACTCAGTTAAATTACAACGATCAATATATGGCTTAAAGCAGTCTGGTCGTATGTGGTATAACAGGCTTAGTGAGTACCTATTGAATAATGGGTATATTAATAATCAAGTGTGTCCATGTGTGTTTATTAAAAAGTCTCAAACTGGTTTTGTTGTTATTGCTATTTATGTGGATGCTTTAAATATTGTTGGTACTTCTGAAGATATTACTAACACTGCTAATTATTTGAAAAATGAGTTTGAGATGAAAGATCTTGGAAAAACAAAGTTTTGTTTAGGTATACAGGTGGAACACTTATCTTCAGGCATATTTGTTCATCAGTCAACCTATACAGAAAAGGTTCTTGATCGATTTTACATGGACAAATCTCATCCACTGACTACGCCAATGGTTGTTCGATCACTTGAAGTTGAAAAAGATCCATTCCGTTCCAGAAAAGAAAGTGAAGATGCTCTTGGACCTGAAGTTCCATATCTTAGTGCAATCGGTGCTCTTATGTACCTCGCAAACAACACACGACCTGATATTGCATTTGCTGTAAACCTACTTGCAAGATACAGTCCTGATCCAACTAAAAGACATTGGGATGGAATTAAACATATCTTGAGATATCTCTGTGGGACGATTGACCTTGGATTGTTCTTTCCAAACAACTCAAAATCACAGCTGGTTGGATATGCTGATGCTGGGTACATGTCAGATCCTCACTTTGGAAGGTCACAAACGGGTTATTTATTCACATATTGTGGGACTGCTATCTCTTGGAAGTCTACAAAACAGACAATGGCTGCAACTTCATCAAATCATGCAGAATTACTAGCAATCCATGAAGCAAGTAGAGAATGCATCTGGCTGCGATCCGTCATTCAATATATTCGGCGATCATGTGGATTATCACATATCACATATAGTCCTACAGTTATGTTTGAAGATAATTCATCTTGTATTAAGTAGTTGAAGGAAGGATACATTAAAGGAGATCGAACAAAACACATATTACCGAAGTTCTTCTACACTCATGAACTACAAGAGAATGGTGACATTGAGGTACAACAAGTTCGTTCAAGTGATAATTTGGCTGATATACTAACAAAGTCACTCCCCACATCAACGATTGAGCTACAGAATAATATGGGCATGCGAAGACTGAGAACCTTACTACATCGAGATGTCAAAGTTTGAGACATTTGTTCAGGGGGAGACTGTACTATTTTTCCTTCGTTAAGGTTTTTATCCCACTGGATTTTTTCTTGCAAGGTTTTAACGAGGCAGTCAATCTCTTAAATAACCTACATTAACAATCAAGGGGGAGTGCTATGAATAAATAAGTATGATTGTCAAGTAAGTATTTGGCACAAATTTCCATACTAACTCCAGAAAACTCAATGTAGAGTCGGTGTGTAAACTTAATACAAAAGCTAGCCACTTCATTTAATAATTTAATAACTAAGTCGGTTAGCTTTTCAAGCTCTATAAATAGAGTGTAAAGCATAATGTAACATAAGATGTAAAAGAGATAACTACAACTCAACAAAGGACAAGACAAACAATAGTATTAAAAGAAGCACAGGAATCCAGAATCAAAGAAGAAAAGGTAAACTCAAAAAATCAAAATACGTTATGTATTCTTGAAGTCCGTAAAAAGGTCACGGAAAGAAGTTCATGAAAATGTTCAAGCCTCAGTGACAACAAAAGAAACAAGACTTTCAAGACGACAGAAGTATATGAATGATTTAGGGTTAAGTACCACGGGATTCCAGTGATTTAAACGAAGCAACCAGAACGACAAAGGACTTATCAGAAGCATTGAATTGCAGACATAAAAGAAGAATTGATCAAGTGGTATTCATCTGTGAACCAGACCAGTTGCACTAGGTGACGGCACTAAAAGATCAAATTGTTTTATCGCCTCAGAAGAAAATGATACAGTCTAAAACTTAAACACCCTGAAACTTTTCTAAAAGGCTAACAAAAGAAAAGGTTCGATAGTTTTCTAAATTAGAAAACCATCGAATGAAAACTTTAATAAAGTAAAAGTTCCATTCGATAGTTTTTATTTTAAAAACCATCGAATGTAATTATTACTTTATTATTCGATAGTTTTCAATTCATAAAGTGGGTGAAAAGTTTTCTTTGTTTGTCAGGTTGATTAAAAATTGGACGGCCAAGATTAATTCTTTTGATTTTGGTTCGATAGTTTTCAAAAACAAAAGACTACAATTACTAAGAGAGAGGCAGTGTTTTCCTCAATCAGGTTATTTCATAGTAGCAATTACGGAGAGAGAAGTTTGAGCCGGAGAAGATCATAGAAATTTATAGTGCTCAGAATTCTATCAATGTATTGATTGTGAATAACCTAGAACTCATTAAAGATAATCTACGGATTAGAAATTGTAGCACCCCTCGAGGTTTATATTTATAAAAAGATATATTCCCCGAAACTTGATTTGGTTTGGTGTGTTTGATTTCGTTATAGAACTGAAAGATTAATCCACGAACGAAATTGAATTATTTGTGAGTATCGTATTCAACCCCCCTTTCTACGATACTTTGGACCTAACAATTGGTATCAGAGCTTCTTGATTGATATACAAATCAGATCCGGTGAATGAGACCAAAATCAAACGTAGCGTGAAAATTCGAAGCAAATTTTTTAACTTTCAAAATTTTTCATTTAATTGGAATTTCTTGAATTTTAAACAATTTGAAATTTTCAGAAACCATGAGTGCTCCAAAGACAACTGCTGGTATTAAAGTTCCCCCGTTTACTAGAGATGATTTCGGTTTATGGAAGATGAAGATGCTGTTATTTATCAAGGCATCTAATCCGTTGTATATTGGCATATTAGAGAACGGACCGTTTGTACCAATGAAACCAGTTAGTGAATCTACAGCTCCTGATGGTAGCAGGATTCCTCAAGGCACCCAACCTAAGGATATTACTGAATATACAGATTCTGACAAAGAACTGATTCGATTGGACACCGGTTTAATGTTGATATTGGCGGACTCCGTAGACAAGGAAATGAGCTATCAGTTGATGAACTGTACAAGCGGGAAACATATGTGGGATACCATTAACTTGATAATGGAAGGAACTGAAGACGTTCAGGAAAACAGATTGGACATCCTGACTTCTCAATATGAAGCGTTTAGGTCCCTGCCAGGAGAAAGTATAACTCAGGTCTTTGAGAAATATACTAAGCTTCTCAATGAATTGGCAATGAAAGGAAAGACCTATCCACTGAGAGAATCAAACAGGAAGTTCATGATGACGCTGCCCCATCATGTAGAACACAAGTCATCATCCATTAGGGAAAGAATTGACTTCACAAAGATGTCATTAGAGATGATCTATGGCAAGTTGAAGACCTATGAGATGGAACAGGAACAAAGGGTGATAATCTACGGATCAGGGACAGTGGAGAACAAGCACAATGCACTTGTGAGATCAGCAACACTTGTAGTGGATGAACCAATAACTTCTGAGATTCAGGTTCAAACCCCTAGAGCTGGAAAGAAGGTGATAATAGAAGCAGAAATGGATTCTGTGAATCTGGGTGTTGATGAAAGTGATTACTACACCCTAGAAGAGCTTGAGCAAATGGAAGACAAAACCATGGCGTACTTAGCTGCAAAGTTTAGTCATATTCGTTTCAAGAGAAACCCTAAGTACAAGTTCAAGGGTTCAACCAACAGAATCCAGAAGAGCAATTATACACCTAGTACAGGCTTTAAGGGAGGCTACAAGACTGACATGATTGATAGAAGCAAATCAAGATGCTACAACTGCAATGAGATAGGGCATTTTGCCACTGAATGCCGGAAGCCTCGTCAAGCGAGAGACATGAAAGATGTCTATGGAAAGAAGGATTCTTATGATGAGTTGAAGAAAGAGAATGCCAAGCTTAAACAGAAATTGGAGGCATTCTCTGGAAAGTAGAAAGGGAAAGCTTATATAGCAGAGGGAAAGCACTGGGATGATACTGATTCGGATGAAGAGGAGGAATATGGAAATGTTGCTCTAATGGCTGACTCTTCAGAGGAATCACCACAATCATCTCAGGTACCTATCTTAACTACAATTGATATGTCTAATTCTGAGTACAAGAAAACTGTGCAAGATCTTAGTGTAGAATTGTTTAATGTACACATAAGCATGCTAGCGTCAGAAATGGAAAATGCTAAACTAGTTCTTAAGATTAAAAAATTAGAATCTAAAAATGAAGAACTAGAGCTTGTAGCTGTAACATTAGAAGATCTTAAGCAAAAGAATGCGTACTTAGAGAACAAGGTCAAGTGTAATGATGAGATAGAGACTATCCTCAGGAAGCAGATTTCAGATCTAGATTTGAAGCTGAATGCTTTTAAGAATTCCACTCTAGTGGCTAAGGAAATCATTGATACTCAGGCCATAGAGAATAAAACTGCTATAGGATTTGACTATAACAAGAAAGCTGGTAAGAAGATTGTGGAATTCCCTGTGACATCTTCAGTTGTCAAAAGGAATACTCCACATGTTCTTAAGAATGTTGATTGTCCAGTTTTTGTTAAGCCGTTTCCACCACTCTTTCACGAGGATGACCTTTTCATAAGACAAGAATTGCTTGAGGAGGATTTGTTGAAGGAAAAAGAGGTAAAAACTAAGTTTCCTAGGAAATCAGTAAAAAATGAATTACCTAAACCTGATTTACCTAAAACTGAAGTAGGTGACGTAGTTAGTAATGTTAAAAAGAACAGGAATGGGAAGAAGAAGATTGTTAATCAGAAAATGGTTCCATTTTCTCCCATTGCATCTAGGAAGTTGTGCACTATTTGTAATTCTGCTGGACACCTTACACATGCATGTAAAAAGGTTAAAGTAGAAACTGCTAATGCTTCTGAAATGCATAACATGTCTGACATGCCTGATCTTCATGAACCCTGTGGAAAGAAAGATTGTTTGCTATGTAAGTAGAACATCATGCATGCTTATTTTAAGTTGATGTATGATAATAGCAATAGCACTAATAATGTTAAATCCACAGATACTATGAATATCAAACAGGGTAAGACTAAATTGAATGTTACTCCTGTTAAATCATCTAAACCTTCAGGACCCAAACAATTTTGGGTACCAAAGTCCGCTTAATCAATCTGTGATTGCAGGGTAAGGTTAAAAGCTCAAAGGTTGTGTGGATTCTGGATAATGGCTGTTCTAGACACATGACAGGTGAAGAGTCCCTGCTTACAGAGGTGGTTAAAAAGACCGGCCCGATTGTAACCTTTGGAGATGATAGCAAAGGATACACTACGGGATATGGTAAATTGAAAGCTGGAAATGTCATCATTGAAAACATCTCTCTTGTTGAAGGATTAAAGCACAATCTTCTAAGTATCAGTCAATTCTGTGATAAAGGCTACAATGTAGATTTCAGAAAGGACAAGTGTTTGATCACCAACAGGATAGATGAGAAGCTTACTCTACTGGGAGTGAGAAAAGGAAATTTGTTTATAGCTGACTTAAGTTCTACCAGTGAAGGAGAAGTTACATGTTTTTATGCAAAAGCATCTTCAGAACAAAGTTGGCTATGACACAAGAAGCTCTCACATCTGAACTTCAAAACTATGAACTCTTTGGTAAAGAGAGAGTTAGTGAGAGGGTTTCCCCTGATGGAATTCAATCAGGAGGGACTATGCGAAGCATGTGAAAAAGGGAAGTCGAAGAAAACATCACATGGAAGCAAAGGAATGACAAGCATTACTGAACCATTACAGCTGATTCATATGGATTTATTTGGTCCAGTTAATGTTATGTCACTTTCAAGAAATAGATATGCATTGGTGATGGTGGATGACTACTCTAAGTACACGTGGGTGTTGTTTATACAAACAAAGGTTGAAGCAACACAACTAATCATTGATCACATCAAGAAGATAGAAGTGGAAGCTAAGCTACCTGTGCGGAAAATCAGATCAGACAATGGAACTGAATTCAAGAATGCAGTTCTTAATGATTTCTTCTCAGAGAAAGGAATATCAAGACAGTTTTCAGCACCAAGAACTCCTCAACGGAATGGAGTAGTGGAAAGGAAGAATAGGACCTTGGTTGAAGCAGCAAGGACCATGTTAAGTGAATCAAAACTTCCCACTTACTTTTGGGCTGAAGCAGTGAATACAGCTTGCTACACTCAGAATCGAACCCTGATCAACAAAGATCATGAAAAGACTCCGTATGAGTTAATGGCCAACAAGAAACCAACACTGAAGTACTTTCATGTGTTTGGTGCAAAGTGCTTTGTACTTAAAGATGGAGAACATCTTGGCAAGTTTGATGCCAAAGTAGATGAATGCATTTTTCTGGGCTATTCTCTGGAATCTAAGGCTTTCAGGGTATATGTGATTGAAGATAAGAAGGTGTTGGAAAGCTTTAATGTAACATTTGACGACACCAAAAGACCAGGCCTGCAAACTGGAGAGAACTCTGAATCCTTGGTATTTGAAAATCTATCAGGAGATCTCTCTGACAATGAAGAAGTACCTAAAGTTGTTACAGTCATTAATAATAATCATAATGATAATGATTTTGGACAAAGTGGTGACCAAAGTGGAGATCCTCAACATACAGGATCCACTAGTCAGTCTTCAGAATCAACAGATCAAACCGTCAACAACTCAGGGGGAGCAGGAGAAGGATCAACTAGTCACACTCCACAACATCTAGAACAAGGATAATCATCAAGATCGCATCTGCCAAGACAAAGGGTATGGAATAGAGATCATCCCTTTCACTTGATCATTGGTGATCCGGACACAGGAGTGAGAACTAGGAGAACATCACAAAATGAATGTCACTATTCTGGGTTTCTTTCAGAAACAGAACCTAAGAAAGTTGAAGATGCCCTAGATGATCCAGATTAGGTGATTGTAATGCAAGAGGAACTCAATCAGTTTGAAAGGCAGAAAGTTTGGAAGCTGGTACCCAGGCCTAAGGGAAAATCTATTATTGGAACAAGATGGGTATTCAGAAATAAGTTGGACGAAGATGGCATTGTAACGAGAAACAAAGCCAGACGGGTTGCTAAAGGTTACTCTCAAGAAGAGGGTATAGATTATGATGAAACCTATGCACCAGTAGCAAGACTTGAGGCCATCAGAATGTTTCTGGCATTCACAGCACATTCCAATTACAAGGTATATCAGATGGATGTGAAGAGTGCTTTTCTGAACAGGGAGTTAGAAGAAGAAGTGTATGTGGAACAACCTCCAGGTTTTGAGGATTCAAAACTGGCAGACTTTGTGTACTTTCTATTCAAAGCTCTCTATGGACTCAAACAAGCTCCAAGGACATGGTATGGCACTCTCTCTGAATTCTTACTTGAAAATGATTTTACAAGAGGTGTTGTAGACAAAACTCTCTTTGTCAAAAAGCACAAAAATGATTTGATATTGGTGCAAGAATATGTTGATGACATAATATTTGGTTCTACTAATGATGATCTATGCAAGAGATTTGCTAAGCCAATGCAGAGTCGTTATGAAATGAGCATGATGGGTGAATTGTCATTCTTTCTTGGACTGCAAGTATACCAAAAACAAGATGGTATATTCATTTGTCAGTCCAAGTACATCAAAGATCTTCTGAAGAAGTATCAAATGGAAGAATCATCTACAGCAAAGACTCCTATGCCAACTGCCACTAAGCTTGATAAGGATGAAACTGGTAAGAAGGTTGACATCACAGGCTACAGAGGTATGATAGGCTCATTACTTTATCTCACTGCAAGTAGACCAGATATAATGTTTGCAACATGCTTGTGTGCTAGGTTTCAGTCTGATCCTAAAGAATCTCATCTAATAGCTGTTAAGCGAATATTTAGATATCTTAAGGGGACCCCAAATCTTGGAGTTTGGTACCCTAAAGATACAGGATTTGATCTTATTGGATACACAGACTCTGATTTTGCAGGTTGTAAGATTGATCGGAAGAGTACTTCAGGAAGCTGTCAGTTTCTTGGAAGAAGGTTAGTTTCCTGGTATAGCAAGAAGCAGCATTCAGTTTCCACATCAACAGCTGAGGCTGAATACATTGCTGCTGGAAGCTGTTGTGCTCAGATCTTGTGGATGAGAAACCAACTCCGTGACTATGGACTTTTATTGACAAAGATTCCAATATTTTGCGACAACACAAGTGCCATAGCAATCTCAAACAACCCAGTGCAACACTCGAGGACGAAGCACATCGACATCAGGTATCATTTTATCCGAGAGCATGTCATGAATGGAACTGTGGAGTTACATTTTGTACCCACAGAGGATCAAATTGCAGACATCTTTACTAAACCGCTTGATGAATCCACTTTCAATAAGCTGGTTGGTGAACTTGGGATGTTAAATCTTTCTAATTGATTTTGATTAGAAGTCAGTAACTGCAGAGAGTCCTAGTGAATACATGAGTTTAAGAATTTCTATATCTTTAGGACTCGTGAATTTATTTTCTGGAGCAATTCTCGTAGTTAGGATTAGTATACTAATTTTATGTCATAATTATGGATGATATATCTTCTGGCATTTAATTGGTTATTAATTCTAAAAATTATTTAAGTGCTAATATTTGTTCTAAATATTCAAGCATTTATTTAATTTGAATTAATTTACTTTGTTTTTAACATTGTAGATTAATGCAGCATAATTTATTGGATTTTAATTGATTAATATCATTTAATGATATTTAGTTGATTTTATTCTAAGAAAATTGTGAATTTTCTGTTAACAATTGATTTTGGTGAATTTTAAAAGATTTATTCAAAATAAAACTTGACAGAAAATAAAAGTCTGTTTTTTAGAACAAGAACAGGTTTTAAAATTTGGACAGAAGCAAAAAATATCGAATTTAGGAAATTCGATAGTTTTTCAAGTACATAGATAATTCTATCGAAATTAATTTTCGATAGTTTTTGAAAAGGAAAAGAAAAACTATCGAAAACAATTCTCGATAGTTTTTGAAGAAAATTTGAAAAAGCATCGAATTGAATTTCATTAATCTTTATCTAAATTCTCGATGGTTTTTTGAAATAAAAAAAAAATCTATCAGAGAGAATTAATTTTTCCTTTATCTTAATTCTCGATAGTTTTTCAACAAAAGGTTTTCGATAGTTTTTGTATTAAACAACAAAGACATTTGAAGGCGAGGAGACCAGGAGTGCATGAGAATGAAGAGCAATGCCATAACCGCTCTGATAAGGAAGAACAACTATCTTCCAGGGGTACCCACTGTTCTCACTGAATATCTAAGAACGGTGCCCCTATCACTTCTACCCCCAGGGGAACAGGTAAATCAAGGTAACATTCCTGAACCTGAACTGGCTCCTGAACCACAACCAATGGATGTTGATCCAGAGCCCTCAGTGGCCATTCCTGACCAGGAGGTTGCAAACCCACAACCTCTAACCACGGTCGAAAAGCCTTTGGAAGAGCCAAATGAAACAATAAACGAGCCTCCTTCCCCTCCTATACCCAATATTTAGACATCCGTGAGTGTAGAGGGAGATAGTGCCTTAGCAACACCATATAAGGAGATACACCATTCAACAGCAGCTCTGCCTTCCTCTAAAAGGAGACGAACAGAAACCGAGGCAACTGTTGATACTTTATTTCAAACTTCCAAAGCGCCCTTTATTGATTTTTCTGATGCTGATTGGGCTACGCTAACGAAAGCTATATCTGAACCATTAGCTCAATCAGGTAAGGAAGAATTGACGGAAGCAACTGGTGTTCCGACTATGTTACAGTCAGGTTCACTGGTTGAAGGTTCTAAGAACCAAGGGTCTTCACAGACGTCGAGAGAAGGCTTTGACCTAAATGCAAAATCTAAAGGGTCATTGTCTACCTCCCCAGATGGAACATATCTGGATCCTGCGGGTAAAGGGTCTGACGTAGGTGCAGATCGGCAACTCGTTGACAATGAATCAATTATTATTGAGGAGTCAACTGAGGTAAAGTCTTCACAGACGATCGGGGAAGATTCGGGATCTCTTCTGTTTATAGAGCCTGTTTCTAACCCCCTAGAGATTCAAACTCTAGATCCTTCAAAGGATATATCATCTACGGATGATAAGCAACTTGGTTTATCCAAGGACGGGGACTTGCGAAGCCCCATTGCACCACCGGTGACCTCCTTAAGGACGGCTACGGTGTTTTCTTCTGCAGGTACAACTAGCACAAAGGGATTGAGTGAAACACAAACACTTACACCTGGCCTGAGTGGGAAAGGAAAAATGAGTGAAACACTAACAGAAACGTTGAGTGTACACCCAGAGCCAAACGTGAGGAGTGACACCCTAACCCTTCCAAATATTGATGATTTGCTATTACCTAGAGGTACATGTTCAATCCACCCTCAAGGAGATTATGGAATATGTTGAGGAACCAACAACCCGGACCTTCACAGCAACAACCTGATCCTTATACTACCTTTTACAATGAGGATAACTTCATCGAGGATTCCTCAACTAAGGGGGAGAAAGTTGGAGAAGGGGAAACAAATGAAGTGACTAATGAAGGTTGGCAAACAACTGGATGGGACAACTGGATGGGGAGTTTGGGAAACCAATGAAGCTATTCCAGTTAGACAGTACTGGATTGAAGACATTGTGCAAGAAGAAAAAAAGTGAGGAGGAATTTGAGATCATGCAAGAGCAACCACTACAGGAGGAGCATGAGCCATATTATCCAGAGCCAATAGAACATCCTATCTTGGATGATGATATGGAAGAAGAAGCAAATTCTCTATCACTGGAAGAAGAAGCTGCCTTGGAGATGGTGAAAGCTCAAAGAGCTGAAATAGATGCCAGGCAAGCTGAGAGAGAAAGACACCAAGCAGTTTTGAGGAAGAACTGCAGGTGATACTCATCAAGATCCAAAGAACTACAAGGCTAAATGAACTGCTCCGTGAGCATGTTAAGGAGATCGTGATGAAAGTCGGTCCAGAGATTACTGAAGATCCCCCAATGGTTAGATTCATGACGAATGACTTGTTCAGAATCTGCTATTTGGCTGAGGACAAACTGAGTGACTACCCAAGCAACTATCTAATCTCAGTTGAGAAGTATCTTAGATCCACTGGATTCTCATCAACGGAGAAGGACAAAGCAGCAGACACTCTTAGAAGATTTCTAATGGAGAATGTTCCTTACTATAGGAAAAGAGTGGAAAGAGGATTGGAAGTGCATACCAGACTGCCAAACATGCCAAAGCTAAACAAGAAAGATGTTAACATTGCATGGTTATGGGCTGGAGTGAGTCAAGAGGTTGAATATATTGGAAGACACATCCAAGGAGCAATCCTTAAACCTGGAGAACCACTGCACTATCTATCAGTGATTGATTATCAAGCTGCTAACTCCGATCCAATGATTGAAGAAGGTGAGATCGAATTGGACTGAAGAACAGAAGCAAAGAACAACAGAACTATCAGCTCAGACAAGAAGAACAACTTCAATGTGAAAAGTTTTATTGTTTTTTGATTTATGAAATCTGGAAATGTATATATATCTGATCCAGAATGCATTTAATATTATTACGCTGTCTTACTTTAATTAGTTTAATGTTTCCTTAGTTAGTTGAGTTATCCTCGAAGTATTTGCTTCTCGAACTCTATCCAATCAAATAGGGGGAGATTGTAAAGCATAATGTAATAGAAGATGTAAAAGAGATAACTACAACTCAACAAAGGACAAGACAAACAATAGTATTAAAAGAAGCACAGGAATCCAGAATCAAAGAAGAAAAGGTAAACTCAAAAAATCAAAATACGTTATGTATTCTTGAAGTCCGTAAACAGGTCACGGAAAGAAGTTCATGAAAATGTTCAAGCCTCAGTGACAGCAAAAGAAACAAGACTTTCAAGACGACAGAAGTATGTGAATGATTTAGGGTTAAGTACCACGGGATTCCAGTGATTTAAACGAAGCAACCAGAACGACAAAGGACTTATCAGAAGCATTGAATTGCAGACATAAAAGAAGAATTGATCAAGTGGTATTCATCTGTGAACCAGACCAGTTGCACTAGGTGACGGCACTAAAAGATCAAATTGTTTTATCGCCTCAGAAGAATATGATACAGTCTAAAACTTAAACACCCTGAAACTTTTCTAAAAGGCTAACAAAAGAAAAGGTTCGATAGTTTTCTAAATTAGAAAACCATCGAATGAAAAGCTTAAAGTGAATGAAAACTTTAATAAAGTAAAAGTTCCATTCGATAGTTTTTATTTTAAAAACCATCGAATGTAATTATTACTTTATTATTCGATAGTTTTCAATTCATAAAGTGGGTGAAAAGTTTTCTTTGTTTGTCAGGTTGATTGAAAATTGGACGGCCAAGATTAATTCTTTTGATTTTGGTTCGATAGTTTTCAAAAACAAAAGACTACAATTACTAAGAGAGAGGCAGTGTCTTCCTCAGTCAGGTTATTTCATAGTAGCAATTACGGAGAGAGAAGTTTGAGCCGGAGAAGATCATAGAAATTTATAGTGCTCAGAATTCTATCAATGTATTGATTGTGAATAACCTAGAACTCATTGAAGCTAATCTACGGATTAGAAATTGTAGCACCCCTCGAGGTTTATATTTATAAAAAGATATATTCCCCGAAACTTGATTTGGTTTGGTGTGTTTGATTTCGTTATAGAACTGAAAGATTAATCCGCGAACGAAATTGAATTATTTGTGAGTATCGTATTCAAACCCCCCTTCTACGATACTTTGGACCTAACATAGAGCCTACCCCCATGTAATTGAGAGACAACAATAAGAAGAAGCATTACTTTATCTCTCTCGTTTGGTGACTATTTGTCTAGTCTTATAATATTATTAAATTATTATATTAAGTTTATAATAAAACGCAATATTTAAATTTCCGTTCATATCCTTAGTGTTGAAAAATACATGTAATCTTTAGGGTGGCAGTTCTTAGGGCCTGTTTGGCTAGCAATTTAAAAGCTAGCTTATGCATTATAAGTTGATAAGAGCTTTTGAGGGGTGTTTGTGTACTCAGCTTATTTGATAACTTATAACTTATAATTTGATAAGTTGAATGTTAGAAATCACCAACATTTTACTTAACTTATCAACTTATTCTTTGATTTCTTTATTTTTTTAATACTTTATATTTTTACCTTTGTGTTTTTAAATATTTTTTTAATTTAAAATGCAAGTGTTGAAATCATTGTATTTAATAATTATTTTTTTAAATTTAATTTAGCAAACTCTTAACTAACTTATAAGTAAATTTATCCAAACACCCGTATAACTTATAAGAATCCATCAATTTATCACTTATAAAGAACTTACTCATTTTAAGATATAAGTCAATTTTTTGTGATATCCCAAATACGCACTTAATTTTGATGCTTTTCTTTTATTTATCGAGTAAAGTGCACTTTGTGTACTCTTATTTTGTGTGTCAGATCACTTGAGATACTCGACTAATAAAACTATCACTTGCAATACTAGACTTCTAATCTTTTTACAATGTGTGTACTTCAGTCAAATTAATTTAATGTTGTTTGAAAATTTAGGGGTAAATGCGTCTTTTACAAAAAATTCTTTCTCAAACTTATTTTTTACCATTGACAATCTTTGTGAAAACTTAGAACATGAATTTATCATTCATTTTATAACGAAATAGACTCATTTAAATTGCATTAGAATCGTTTTTTTCTCCTCTATAATGAGATATCAATTATAACTATCAAAGATTTACTTTCAAGAATTTATATATTCAACAAATTTTAACTAATGTATAGTTTTTTAAGCTATGTCGTTTTCATCAAATTAAAATATTGATAATGAATATCAATATCAATTTGTAAAGGAGGGGAAGATGATTATGTTGCAACTTGATTGATTTGATTTCGTTAAGAAATCAATGAGATATTCGAATTTTAATTCCTCAAAAGCTTCAACAATGGTGAAATGGGTTTGTGGAAGAAGATGATGACAAAAATATTGAAATGTCCTTGAAAAAATTAACGGAGTTAGTCATATTTAACGGAAGTACACATATTATAAAAAGTTTAAAAACACAGTATACTATAGCAAGTGGTAGTTTTAAAAATCTAGTATTTCATAGTATCTCAAGTGGTTTGACACTTTACTCTTATTTTTAAAATCTGAAATAAAAAATTTTAAATTAATTTTTTATAGATAAACTATCTCGGTTTCACTTTTTTTTTGTTCAGCTACGAGTATAGCTTTTAGGAATTCTTTATAATTAATATTTTGATTTTATTTTTTTCGACAAAAGAATATCACCATTCATTCATTTGAAATATCACTCATACAGAGGGTCATCACCTCAAGTGGGGCATTAGCCTCTGCAAAATTACAATCAGAAAGAAATATGGATTGCCTTACTAAGCAATGAGCCACCCTATTTGCTGACCGTTTAACAAAATAAAATGCAGCATAAGCAATTTCCTGCATGAGCTGCTTACAATCAGAAATAACCAAACCAAAAGGAGATGCAAGACTCACTGAACTTCGAAGAGATTGCATTACTTTAATACAATCTGTCTCCAGCAAAACATCATGCCATTGCTTCGCCTTAATCTAGCTAAGAGCCTCCTTAAAAGCGATTGCTTCAGCTAAATCTGCAGCAATCTTTCCCCGTTGACACGCCGCCCTGGCGTCTATCAACTTACCAGTGTGATCACGAGCAATGAAGCCATACCCAAATCTGTTCTCATCATTGAAGAGGGATGCATCCACATTTATCTTAATTGTTTGCCATTCTGGTTTCGTCCAGAGCTCTTTACCATCCATTACATGTAAACCACCAACAGACGGAACAAATTTTTTTGCCTGAGCTTCTAACCATTGATCAAGAGTAAAGTGAGCAGTTCGAACAACCTCCTCAACATATAGATATGTGTCATGCCAGGCCACCATATTACGTGCTTTCCAAACAGACCACAAAAGCATCCCAATTTTAGATATCTTCGAATTGGTGTACTGTCCTATTACAGCCTCCAGCCATTCTGTAAATGTTGCAGCATAATCCGTGCTATTGACAACCCCTATTTCTTGTAAACACCACTTAGCAAACCCACAGTTAACAAGGCAATGCAATGTGGTTTCCTCACAACTGTTGCATAGTGGACAAAGCGGTGAAATAGGTACATGTTTCATCTTTAGTGCAACTTTTGTTGGTAAATACCCGTTACCAGCTCTCCACAAAAAATTCTTTACTTTAGGTGGGATTTTTAAGTTCCATAGTCTTCTTCAGAAGCCAGAATTAGCATTAGCTACCCATTCCCCTTTCAACTCCTGTAATAACTTGAAGGCACTTTTGACAGTATAAAGACCACTGCTTTCCTTATGCCAGTATCTGATATCCTCTTCTTGTCTAAAACTAAGAGGTGTCCCAAGAATGAGCACCTGGTCTCTCTCGTTAAATAAGTCAGCAATCACCTCTGTATCCCATTCCTTTGTCCCTGTTTTCATCAGACTATTTACCACTTGATTCACTAACGCAGGGTGACGACTAAAAACAAACGGTTGCTCTGTATCTTGCAGCCAAGCATCTTCAATTACACAAATTTTCTCCCCAGAGCCAATCCTCCACCGTGTACCATTTCTGACCAAATTTTGTGATGCCCAAATACTTCTCCAAATGTAGCTTGGATTACAGCCCAGTTCTGCATCCAACAGCGAACACTTAGGAAAGTAACGAGCTTTAAAAAATTTAGTTACCAGGGACTCTTCATTGTTTAGCAGGCGCCACACTTGTTTTCCTAATAAAGCAAGGTTAAAATCATGTAATTTCCTAAAACCCATTCATCCCCTGCTTTTTGGTTTGCACATATTATCCCAGCTTGCCCAATGTATACCTCTTTTTGAATTCATATCGGACTCCCACCAGAAATTACACATGAGCTGCTCAATCTCCGTACACATATGCAAAGGCAATAAGAATACACTCATAGCATATGTTGGAAGGGCTTGAACAACTGTCTTCAAGAGAATTTCCTTCCCAGCTTTAGACACAATTTGCTCACTCCAACTTGCAACCCTCTTGCGAACCCTATCTTTTAGAAAACCCAAGATAGAATTTTTATTTCGCCCCATGGTATTTGGCAGACCCAAATACATACTATGATCTGTTGCCTCACTCATCCGCATTTGTCTACAAACCTCTCCTCGTGTCTCATCATCTGTATTTTTGCTAAAAAATATAGATGATTTTTGTCTGTTAACCTGTTGCCCCGAAGCAATTTCAAATGTTTGCAAAAGTTGACAGACCTTAGAAGCCTCGTTTTCCGTTGCCTTACAGTACAGATAGTTGTCGTCCGCAAACAGCATATGTGATATTGTAGGAGCACCGTTAGCAACTCGACAACCATGAATCCAACCCTTCTGAATATATCTGTTAATCAATCCAGTGAAACCCTCATGACATATTATAAATAAATAAGGCGATATAGGATCACCCTGACGGATCCCTCGAGTTGGAAAAATATGACCCATTTCCTTTCCCCCATGAGTCACCTTATATTGAACTGTTGAAAGACAATGAGCCAGTAATCTTGTCCACCTCGCATCAAATCCCATCTTCCCCATAATTGCTTCTACAAAGTTCCATTCAACGCGATCATATGCCTTGCTCATGTCCAGTTTAACAGCCATGTAACCTTCCTTTCCTACTCTTTTCCTCTTAAGATAATGAAGAACCTCAAACGAAACCATTATGTTGTCCGTAATTAGTCTACCCGGAATAAAAGCACTTTGATTATTATAACCAAATCCAACATAGGTTTCATTCGATTAGCAAGGACTTTTGATATTAGCTTGTATGACACATTGCACAGAGCTATAGGTCTCAAATCCCCAATGCTTGTAGGAACCTTCTTTTTCGGGATTAAGACTATGTTTGTCTCGTTCAATTCCTTTACCAACTGCCCAGTTTCAAAAAAATCACGAACAATCTTTACTAAATCTGCACCTACTATGCTCCAGTATTTTTGAAAGAAGCCCAGAGTCATACCATCGGGTCCAGGGGCCTTATCTGGGTTCATCTGAAACAAAGAATTTCTCACCTCATCATCTTATATTGGTTTAAGCAGCTCTGAGTTCAACTGATCTGTAATAGATGTCTGCACAGTACTCAAAATTTCGCTCCACTGGTTGTTAGATGCTGTGAAAATCTGTGTAAAATAGTCAGTTATTAACTGATCTAAACCATTCGACCAGTCCACCCAATCACCATTATTATTCTGAAGGCGCTTGATTTGATTGTTCTTTTTCCGAGCACTTGCAGAAGCATGAAAGAACTTGCTGTTTTGGTCCCCATATTGCAACCATGGCTGTTTTGAGCGCTGACGCCAATAAATTTCCTTCTGAGTTAATACCTCATTCAGCTTATTTTGTTCCTCAGCATATAAACGAATAGATTCACTATCCCTCCTTTGCTTGAGATGCTTCGGTCTATGTTTACAAACTCGAATTCTTTGCGTGAAATTCCATGTGATCTCTTTTCCCCACACTTCCAATTTAGCTTGACAAGCCAGAATTTTTTGACTGAAACCAACATTCCCATTCGATTCCCAGCAATCCATTACGATATCCTTACACCTTGATTCTCTGAGCCAAGCGTTTTCGAAACGGAAACGCCTAACATTTGTGCTCGATATGCTCTTATTCAATTCTAGGAATATAGGAGTGTGATCTGAAGTCGAAACCTCAATTTTAAACAGCGCAGCCTCTTCATAAATATCTAACCATTGTTGTGTGGCCAATGCTCTATCCAGACGTAACTCTACCCATTCACTAGTGCCTTTACCTTTTTCCCACGCATACGAATAGCCCACCAAATTTAGGTCAATAAGATTGCAGTCTGTTATTGCTTCATTAAAACCTTGAACCAGCCATTCCGGATACCGTCTACCACCTCTTTTGTCCTCATGAGAGATAATATTATTCAGGTCGCCAATAACACACCAAGACAAACGTGACTGCTGGCTAAGAAGACGTAATAGATCCCAAGTATTTCTTCGTAATCTTCGTTTATTTAAAAAAGGAGAGGACAAATTAATTGAAATGATATAGTAAACGTCGCGATCTCATTTCGAAAAAAATAAAAATAAAGTAGTAGCAATATCATCCATCCAGATATGAGAGATATACACCTATTACATTCCTACTCTTTCCATAAAGAAAAAACATAACTAACAAAAATGATTTAACTTGTAAGAATGATGAATCATGATATGCAGATCTTAGGCCGGGTTAGTTTAGCAAGTAAGGTTATGTTTTGAGCCCAAATCCAAAAGGAAATAATGGGTCATAATGTGCATCTCCTACACTCATTGGAAGTTGATCAACTGTCTTCAACCATGTAAAGGAAAGCTTGCCTGTGAAATCATGATCACCAAACAAAGCATCTGCAATGCCTTGTCCTTCTGTTCCCGGAAGCCAAGCAGCTACGAGGGCATCGATAGTAGCAAGATATGGTTGAATCACAACAGGACGGCCGGTGATAAGGACTACAACACATTTTATGTTCCCACAAACATTAGTGATTATGCTTGGACCAGGTTCTGGAATTGTCAAGTTTTGACTATCTCCGTTGGTTTCTGCGTATGGGAGTTCTCCAACTACAACAATTGCGTAAGAGAATTGGTTAGACTTTAGAAAGTCTGTATTGGGATTTTCTTGATACACAACTTCAGTCTCTGCATCAACTGTTTTCTTTATCCCATTGAGGATTGAAGTGCCTGTGTAAGGAATAAACCACCATATAAGCACATTATTAAGATTCGTGACATCGATTAGTCATTTATCTAACATAAACACATATGAAAGAGGAGATGTAAGTAAATGTACCAACTGTGAGATTGCCATCAAATCCCTGCCATTTGATAGTCCACCCACCACACTGATATCCAATATTGTCAGCATGCTTTCCTGCCACAAGTATTTTTGATGTCTTTCTAGGAAGCGGTAGCAATGTCTTGTCTGCAGATTTCCCATTCTTCAGCAGTACAAGAGATTTTCGTACAGCTTCCCTAGCCAGTTCTCTGTGTTCCTGTATTCCAAGCACCAAGTTTCATGAGAAGATGAGAGAGTCTGACAATGTATTGAAACATACTAGATAAGTACTGCAACTGATGAAACTAGAAGACTGACCTTACACCCAATGTATTTTGCCATGCTAAAATCAGCCAAAGGTTTCTCAAATAGACCCACAGAAAATTTCACCAGTAGAATCCTTGTCACTGCATCATCAATACGACTCATGGGTATAAATTTATTCTTTACGAGGAAGGTTAGACCATCAATGAACTCTGTATAGTTATATGGTACCATGACCTGCAATTCAACAATGACCACGGCAGTTATTCTAGAGTCCAAGATTTTAAACTTTCAAAATTTTCATTTTCAGAAAATTAATGGTTTCTGTATATATAGAAAACAACACAAAACTTATTGAACATACCATGTCAATGCCAGCACTGATTGCAGCCTCTATAGAATATGTGTAGTTTGCATGAAAAGGATTAGTGATCCTATCTAGACCTTCGTAATCTGAGATGACGAACCCCTGGAGTAATTGACAAATAAATAATATTTCAAGACACCTAATAATTTTAAAATGAAATGTACTCCTATTAGGGAAATGGTTTTACTTTAAAGCCCAGAGTGTTTTTGAGAAAGCCATCAATCAGATCACGATTTGCATGCATCTTGACTCCATTCCAGCTTGTATAGGAGACCATGACAGTAGCCACGCCCTTGGCAATGGCATCATAATAAGCCCGCATATGAATGTTAAGCAACCCATTTCTGCTAAGTACAGTGTTGTTTTCATCAAGTCCTTTGGTAGTTCCACCATCACCCACAAAGTGCTTCGCACATGCTGCAACTTTTTCCCTGCATTAATAATGAATTCTATAGTTAATCATGAGTGTCCAAGTTGAAGAAGATCAGTCCCCCAATAGGGTTGCAAGCAAAACTAGGTTGCTACCCTATTCAGCAAAGTTGTGCTTACCTTCCTGACACAAAAGGAAACCCCTTCTTAGATTTTGGAGGAACGTCTCCCTGTAATCCTGGTATGAACTCAGTCATTGCTTGAACGAGCTTGGGATCCTCACTATAACTTTCATAACAGCGGCCCCATCTTGGATCTCTACAAACCTGTCCATATCAATACTATTATATAATAGACGAAACATTAAAAGTTTGGTCGGTCGGTCGGTATGGTACGTTGTGATTTTACTTAATTACCCTTTCTTAAATTCGTGTTTTTACTTAATTAACCTTACTTATTTATAGAAATATATTATTAAATAATAATATTACCTATTTATAACCAATTACCTTTTTCACCTTAAATACATTATTATGGTACGTTGTGATTTTACTTAATTGTCATTTCTTAAATTTGTGTTTTTACTTAATTAACCTTACTTATTTATAGAAATATATTATAAAATAATAATATTACCTATTTATAACCAATTACATTTTTCACCTTAAATACATTTTTTTTCTAACAAATTTCCTTACTTTTTCAAATATATCACGGGCAATTACCTTTTTTAACTAAAACAAGTTAGTTTTTCAATTTTTCCTTACTAAAACCCCCCATTTTCCAAAAATGTCCCGAACAAACCTTTAGTAATTTATTTTTAAACCTAATATTATAATTATTTTTTTAAAAGTTTACGTTTTTTAACATGCCTACTTATTTTTCTTAACAAATGCAATTACTAAAAATATTAAAATATAAATAATCAAATACCTATTTATAACCAATTACCTTTTCAGCTAAAACACATTATAGATTTTTTCTAACAAAGTCCCTCATTTTCTAAATATATCACGGGAAATTGCCTTTTTCTATTTACTTTTTCTATTTTTCTCACTAAAATCCATTCTTTTTCTAAAAATATCACGGACAAACCCTTTACTTATTTAATTTAAAACGTATTTAAATAATTTAAATTATTAAATTTTAAAACCTCATTTTCCTAAAATATCACGGGCATTTACCTTTTTAAACTAAGTATATGTTACATTTTTTATTTTTCCATACTAAAACCCCTCATTTTCCAAAAATATAACGAGCAAACCCTTACCTATTTATTTTAAAATCTGTTTTAATGTTTTTAATTAATTAAAAGTGTTTAGCTATTTTAACATTCCTACTTATTTTTTCAACAAATACAATTAAATAATAAAATAAAATAACAATTAACAATCCGTGCATCGCACGGGTTTTAAGCTATCAATACTATTATATAATAGACGAAACATTAAAAGTTTGGTTGGTCGGTATGGTACGTTGTGATTTTATTTAATTGCCCTTAATTAACTGTACTTCGTGTTTTTACTTAATTAACCTTACTTATTTATAGAAATATATTAGTAAATAATAATATTACCTATTTATAACCAATTACCTTTTTCATCTAAAATACATTTTTTTTCTATTTTTTCTAACAAATTCCCCTATTTTTTCAAATATATCACGGGCAATTACCTTTTTTTAACTAAAACATGTTTCTTTTTCTATTTTTCTTTACTAAAACCCCTCCTTTTCCAAAAATATCACGGACAAACCTTTAGTTATTTATTTTTAAACCTATTTTAATATTATTATTTTTTAAAAAGTTTACCTATTTTAACATGTCTATTTATTTTTCTTAACAACTGCAATTACTAAAATTATTAAAATATAAATAATCAAATACCTATTTATAACAAATTATCTTTTCAGCTAAAACACATTATATATTTTTTCTAACAAAGTCCATCATTTTCTAAATATATCACGGGAAATTGCCTTTTATAATTTACTTTTTCTATTTTTCTCACTAAAATTCATTTTTTTTCCAAAAATATCACAGGAAACCCTGTACTTATTTATTTTAAAACGTATTTAAATATTTTTAATTATTAAATTTTAAAACCTCATTTTCCAAAAATATCACGGACATTTACCTTTTAAAACTAAATATATGTTACATTTTTTATTTTTTCTTACTAAAACCCCTCATTTTCCAAAAAAATAACGGACAAACCCATACTTATTTATTTTAAAATATGTTTTAATGTTTTTAATTAATTAAAAGTGTTTAGCTATTTTAACATGGCTACTTATTTTTTTCCAAATTACAATTAATAAAATATTAAAAAAATAATAATAAAATAACAATTAACAATCCGTGCATCGCACGGGTTTTAAGCTAGTAATCATTAATAACCAATTAAATAATAGGACATTAGGATCATGAATTCCTTATCTATAAACTTCATTGAATCACTTACCGCGATACAAGGAGCAAAAGTATAAGGTATGCCTGTCGCTCTGATTTCAAGAGCAGTTGCAGCTCCGATCTTCTTGATCAGTATAGGGTCTCTGCTCAATGGTGAAGAAAACATGCTCCATTAAACTAATTTATCAAACTGCATAAAATTGGCTCTGAATCACAAGTTTACTCTTCACAAAATTCTCCGCCTTTCAAGTGCATCCAAAAGGTAGTAATAACACTTAAACTATGGACCTAGGTAATCACTGCAAACTATATCCTTGGATTGTCCATTAGTATTAAAACACATGACCTGAACCAAATGACACACATTTGGCTTTAGTTGTAAAATGCTATTTTGATATTGTAACACACAATAGAATCTGGTGAGAATATAATATATGTTCCTGCAGTTCAGATTCGACCGTACAAAAGAACAGCCAAATAGCGGTTTAGAAATGAAATACATTTCTAGTCCTTAACAACTAGCACATTTCCCTAATTCCCATTTGGTTCAATCTCGTCTATATAACTGTGTATGAGTGACAATTACTGCATTGCAATTTGAAAAGACTTGCCTGGTAGCTCCTAAACCAACATTGTGCGGAAAGATTGTTGCGCTATAAACACTATTGTGGCCGTGAACTGCATCAATCCCATAAATCATTGGAATCCCAAGACGGGTTGAGAGCGAACCTTTTTGAATCTCATTGACCATGTTGACCCAGGCTTCAGGAGATGCCTTTGGAGCTGGAACACTCCCTCCTTCACTAAACACACTCCCTATCAAAACCAGAAGTTAAGACATGAATACCCCATATACAAAAACATTTCATAATTAAGGAAAAATTGGCCCAAGCTTACCAATAAAGTAATTCTTCATGACATCAGATTCAGCCACTTTTCTTTCAATCTGTGTCATTTGGCCAATTTTCTCCTCAAGGGTCATCTGGCTAAGCAGGTCTTTTATTCTAACACTTATCGGTTGGTTAGGATCTTTGTACTTGATGTAATAAGATTGCCAGATGATAAACCAGCTACATATAATCAGAATCCATATAACAAATACTGAAGTCTTTGCCATTCTATGTCTCTTCAAATGGGAAAATGATATGATGTTGCACATACTTGCAGTCCAAGATCAAGACCAGAGAGTGAAACAGCAAGTATAGTATAGTAGCTAACAAATTATAAATGAAATGATGTGTGAAACTTGCATACTATGCAGATTAGAACTCAGAACAAAGAAGGCAGGGACAGGTTGGAACTTACAAAGGTGTGGAAGTTCACAATACAATACGACAGAGACTCTGTTTAGTTTTTTGTTTACACATAACTAGGTAACATGGTGGACAACAGATATTGCGGACTATGTGATATGTATAAATATAGACATACCTCTTTTTGGTCCATGTGGGTGCGAGCTGTGGCTTTATTTTTCATCAGGCATTAAAAAAATCTAGAAAGCTTAGAAGATCTAATCTAAATCATAGAAACAAATATTAAATACCTTTAAACACAACTGATTAATACGTAACGTCAAACTGCAGCTCCCTGCAGCTAAATTTGCAGCTGCATACCTACCGTATTTATCAAAAACGGTAAAATATTTGCAGCTGCATACCTACCGTATTTATCAAGAACGGTAAAATATTCTGATATATATGGTACAAACGTCGGGACAAAATACAACTGATACAATGTGGACATTAACCCCGACCAAGATCCTAATTTGTACCCTTGTTCCCTTGTCCCCACTTGGACACTCAATCATGTGCATTGCACCTTGTTGGGTATAAGTATAATACTATACTACACAGCAACAAAAGGAACATGCAGATAAAACCACTTAACAAAACAAACATGAAGGTCAAAACAACAATATAATTAGAGACTGTAATTAACGAGAAAAGAAGAAACACTTAGCTATCACCGTCACTTTAACAAAATCGATAATAGGAATAAGAACAGCTAAGTCGCCAAGCCTTAGAGAAGACGTGACTGTTCTTGAAAATATTATTGCCCCACTTACGCTGTGTTGGGTTGCAGCAATATCACTTCCAGGATAAAACAACACAGATCAATTCGTTCACAGAAACGTATAAATCAACTACGACCAATGCATCAATTCGCCTGAGAACTATGATTATCTGTGTGTATGAGAGAGCTGTTAGGGTTAAGAATGTGTATACGTTACCCTTATATTATGTATGTATGATATATAAAATAAAACAAAATAAAAAGTAATAAATACAACATTAAAATAATTAATTAATAATTCTGATTTAATTTCATTAACAGTTACAGATTTTATTTCTTGTAACAAATAAATTCTGATTTGTTAAAAATAAATCAATAATTAACTAATAAAACAGGTAATAAAATTCCTCGCTCAGGTCGCCTCGAGACATTCGCCCAAATCGCCATTCGACCCGAGTCGTGACGTGACGTGACGTGGCGAGGCGGGTGGCGGCGGCGCGCGCGTGAGGCACACAATAACACCATGCACACTCACATGCCTTAGTAGTTGTACACTACACTTGCAAATGATTCTATATAAAACCACCAACCTCTCATTACCATTTCTATGTGGGATACAAGTTATTTCAACTTAAACAACCCACATAACCCATTTCAAACAACCTATTTCAACTCAATTTATTTATGGATTACACTAAGAAAATGTTTTAGATCCAAACATAAAAGTTTTAAGTTCTCATACCAAGGAACAACCTCCAATTGTTAGTTTCCGGAAATTCCATCAAGAACATATATAAAATATGCCTCAAACTTTCCATTTTCTAACAATCCCCCACAAATCCATACAGAAATGCATATCGGTCCTTATCATGACTTGTTTTTCAGAGTCGGTAGCCTTCCGGGTTTGAACCCTCCTAAATCCTCTACTTCGATGGCTACCAGATCTAGATGGAATGTTTCACCTTGAATCTTTATCCGTTTGGTGTAACCACACTCCATAGACGACGACAAATCAAAGGCTATGATGCTAATCTACGGCCTTGAGACTTTAATGGTCCTGTCTCGATCCTGTTCGTCGAATGCTTCAAGGAATAACCCTTTCCTCTAATTGCGACCACACAATTACATTCACTTAGCTGGGCATCTCCAAAGATGTACTGCTATCATCTCGTCAAATGACTTGACCACATTCAAAGTTCAAATAACTCTTGCTATACTGACAGTATCAATATCTTTTAGGTTTACAGGGGATAGACTCAAATACGTCAGTATCAAAGTATATATTAAAGGTACTACCAACTCACCCCCACAACTTGTTATTACCACATTGAATACACTTCAAGGAATCTCCTCTCAGGTGTATTGGGTTCCCGCTGTAGATGAATCATAATGGGCTATCAGTCCCATCCCCGACCTCGACTTAAGAACTATTGCATGCTCAAGTCCTTTAGTCACAGGATCAGCTATATTATCCTGAGTTCCAATGAACTCTATAGCAATAATCCTCTCAGACACTAGATCCCTTATAGACTTAAGTCTAACTTGGACGTGTCTCTTTGTCTTAGAATTATACTTTTCACTGTTGATCTTGTCGATAGTTGTACGGCTATCACAATGAACAACAATGGCTGGAAGCGGTCTGCTTACTACAGGTAACACTGACATAAGTCCATGTAACCATTCAGCCTCCGTCCCCGTGGCATCTCGTGCACACAACTCAGCCTCAAAAGTAGACCAAGTTATCAAAGTCTGTCTAGTAGACTTCCAGGATATTACTCCACCTGCTAGGGTAAACAAATATCCAGTCACTCCTTTGGTACCAGATTTCTTAGCTATCCAACTTGCATCACTATATCCCTCGAGTACACCAGGGAATCTTCGATAATGCAAACCAAGGGAAATAGTTCCCTTAAGATATCTAAGAACTCTATCAAATGCCTCCCAATGAGTCTTGTTCGGACAACTTGTATATCTAGCTAACTTAGACACGGAATAAGAAATGTCTGGTCTAGTAACGTTAGCAAGATATTGCAAACTCCCAATAATCTGATAATACCCTAACAGTGACACAGGAACTCCTGAACTATTCTTAACAAGGACAACTTTAGGATCGTACAGTGTGCTAGCGATTCTACAATTTGAATAACCATACTTGTCAAGTATATATTTATCTATATAATGAGATTGTGACAAGGTTATTCCATTAGTCGACTGTGTCAACTTGACCCCAAGAATCACACTAACCTCACCCATATCCTTCATTTCAAAGTTCCTTTTCAAGAAACTTTTTGTCTCGTTAATAATCTCAATATTGGTTCCAAACAGTAATATGTCATCCACATATAGGCATACAATAATACATTCATTTCCTTTAACCATGTAGTAGACACACTTGTCACTTTCATTAACTACAAACTCTGATTCTAAAACAGTTTCATCAAACTTTTTATGCAAGTCTCTAGGAGCTTGTTTTAAGCCATATATAGACTTGATCAACTTACATACTTTCCTCTCGTTACCAGAAGCAACAAATCCCTCAGGTTGATCCATATAAATCTCTTCTTCAAGATCACCATGAAGAAAAGTTGTCTTTACATCCATTTGATGGATGATTAGACCATGTACGAAAGTCAATGCTATAAGCATTCAGATTGTAGTCATTCTTACAACAGGAGAGTATGTGTCAAAGTAATCAATGCCTTCCTTTTGCATAAACCCCTTAGCTACCAATCTAGCCTTATACTTATCTATTGAGCCATCCGGGTTCATCTTTCTTTTGAATATCCACTTACATCCTATAGTAGTACACCCAGGAGTAAGATCAACCAAGTCCCATGTTCTGTTAGAAACAATAGAGTCGATCTCACTTTTTACAGCACCTTCCAGTGCCTTGACTCCGAAGAATCCATGGCATGTCGGAAAGTTAAAGGTTCATCCTTGACATTGTAAGTGACAAAATCACTTCCAAAGTCCTTGACTACCTTTACACGCTTACTCCTTTTAGGTGCCTCTACTTCATCAGGAGTAGAACTACTAGCAGAATTTGCCCCCACATTTGTCATCCTTTCCACATGATCAGGAATTGAACTCGATGTGTGAGTGGGATTATCATTAGAAATACCTTGAGGTATGCCAGTCTTCATAGGGAACACATCCTCAAAGAATGTTGCATCACGAAACTCAACTATAGTGTTAGCCACTATACCGTCTATGTCAGATTTAACACTAAAAATCTCATAGCCGTAGTGGTTTCAATATATCCCAGAAAGATGCAATCAATAGTTTTCGGACCTAGTTTCTTTCTCTTGTGTTCAGGGACAAGCACCTTAGCAAGGTAACCCCACACATGAAGATACTTTAAACTTGTCTTTCTACTTTTCCATAATTCATAAGGTGTCTTGTCCATATGTTTCAGAGGAACTCTATTCAGAATATGGCAAGCCGTATTCAAAGCCTCTCCCTATATGTACTTAGGCAACCCAGAATTAAGAAGCATGTTGTTAATCATATCTTTAAAAGTTCTGTTCTTTCGTTCAGCCACCCCATTAGACTCAGGTGTGTATGGTGGAGTCACCTCATAAACGATACCATTATTTGCGCAAAATTCATTAAACGAGGTACTAGTATATTCGCCACCTCTATCAGATCTCAAACATTAAAGTACTTTACTAGTTTGTGTTTCAGCTTCAATTTTGAACATAATGTATTTTTCTAGTGCTTCATCTTTATGCTTAAGTAAATAAACATAACAGTATCTACTACAATCATCTATAAAGGTAATAAAATAGCGTTTATTATCCTTAGTCAACATGCCACCAAATTCACATATGTCTATGTGTACTAAATCTAAAACACCTGAATCCCTAACAACATTATGAAAGGGTTTCCTAGTTTGTTTAGCAGTCACACATACTTGACATTTAGATTTCTTATCAATGGCATGTTTTGGAATCAACTCTAAATTCATCATATTCTTTAGAGCACCAAAATTTAAATGACCAAGTCTAGAATGCCACAAATCGGATGATTCAACACAATTAACAGAAGGTGCAACACTATCATTAATAAAACTGCCCAAAACAGGCTCAACATTTATTAAAAACAAACCATCAGAAGAGTAACCTTTGCCAAAAATACACCAGTATGTGTAATAACTACTTTATTACATTTCATAGAAAGTTCAAAACCATTCTTTACTAAACAACTTCCACTTATTATATTTCTACGAATATTAGGAACATGGTGCACTCTAGTTAGGGATAGAACACGCCCAGAAGCAAACTTCAGGTCCACATTTCCTATTCCAAGAACTTGAGCAGCACTAGCATTCCCCATCGTCACTGTCAAGCCATGAGTCTGTTGATAAGATACAAATAGAGTAATATCAGTACAAATATGTACATTAGCTCCAGTATCAATCAACCATTCATGAGACAGATAAGTGAAAAGAAGTACAGGGTTGTAGGTAACATACCCGTCATTGGTTCCAGAGGCAACAACCTCACCAACAACCATGTTAACCTTAGGCTCATCAGTGGTTCCAAGCATAGTATTAGTTTGTGCTTCCACAACAGATTTCTTTGCTTTCTTTACAGGACAGTCCTTGATCCAATGACCAACCTGTCCACAAGACCAACAAGGTTTGTTTGTCTTTGGTTTCTTAGCCTTGTTCTTGTCATTTTTAGGCTTAGTGTTTTCCTTCTTAGTGACAACCTTTCTTTTATGTCCAACAGTCACTACATTCACCTTCGAACTCCCATGTTCAGCAGGCATCACATGTCCCTGTCTGGACTTGTGTTGTTCCTGCACAGAGATGTCCAGCATAAGGTTTGTCCATGTGATCTCTCCTTTTTGTATTTTCAGGGAGAGAGCAAACTCTTCCCAAGACTTAGGGAGCTTTTCAATCACAACCATAACCTGAAACTTCTCAGGAAGATCCATTCTGGACTCCTTCAAAGCATGCACTAACATCTCAAACTCGTGTGCCTGCTCAGTCATGGATTTAGAATCCACTAGTTTAAAATCAAGGAACCTAGCCACATAATACTTTTCCAACCCTTGCGAGACAGTATTATGTGTCTGGTCCAACTTCTCCCATAAGAGCTTAGTAGTGAAAGAATCAGATGAATAAACATCAAATAGAGTGTTCGCTAAAGTTGCCAGTATAGCAGCCCTAGCCACCCCATCGTTTTCCTCCCACATAGCATAAGCCTTAACAGATTCAATCTTTTCCTGATCAATAACTGGTTTCTCATACTGCACCACCTGCCATAGACCCTTTACCATTAGCCACAGTTTCATCTTTTTCTGCCAACAAGAAAAACCAACACCCCCACCGAATTTATCAGGCATACCTGACAAATCGATAGGCTGTGGGAAACGGTACGTGGTCCAATCAATGGTGGGTACAGTAACACCAGACCCAGTAGCACCAACAGTAGGAGTTTCAGTTTCGTTAACCATCTTGCTAATTAACAATATATAACACGAATAATATCTTCAAGATTGTTGGGTATAATACTATACTACACAGCAACAATAGGGCAGTTATATATATTTATATTAACAAAACAAACGTGAAGGTCAAAACAACAATATAATTAGAGACTGTAATTAACGAGAAAAGAAGAAACACTTAGCTATCACCTTCGCTTTAACAAAATCGATAATAGGAATAAGAACAGCTGAGTCGCCAAGCCTTAGAGAAGATGTGACTGTTCTTCAAGAGATTATTGCCCCACTTACGATGTGTTGGGTTGCAGCAATATCACTTTCAGGATAAAACAACATAGATCAATTCGTTCACAGAAACGTAGAGATCAACGACGACCAGCGCCTCAGTTCGCCTGAGAACTATGATTATCTGTGTGTATGAGAGAGCTTCTAGGTTTAAGAATGTGTATACGTTACCCTCTTATTTTACGTTATATTCTGTATATATGATATACACAATAAAATATAATAAATACAAAATTAAAATAATTAATTAATAATTCTGATTTAATTTCATTAACAGTTACAGATTTTATTTCTTGTAACAACCATCAGGACTAACCCAAGTGCTGGTCCAGCTGAAACAAATAAATACTGATTTGTTAAAAATAAATCAATAATTAATTAATAAAATAGGTAATAAAATTCCTCGCCCAGGTCGCCTCGCGTACGCGAGACGCCGAGACATTCATCCAAATCGCGGCGTGACATGGCGAGGTGAGGCGGGCGGCGTCGGCGCGCGCGTGAGGCACACAATAACACAATGCACACTCACATGCCTTAGTAGTTGTACACTACACTTGCACATGATTCTATATAAAACCACCAACCTCTCATTACCATTTCTATGTGGGATACAAGTTATTTCAACTTAAACAACCCACATAACTCATTTCAAACAACCTATTTTAACTCAATTTATTTATGGGTTACACTAAGAAAATGTCTTAGATCCAAACATAAAAGTTTAAGTCCTCATACCAAGGAACAACCTCCAATTATTAGTTTCCGGAAATTCCATCAAGAACATATATAAAATATTCCTCAAACTTTCCATTTTCTAATACACATGACATGAGCCTATATATACCCCTAGTCACTTCAATGCAAAGGGTTCACAACATTCATTACACTCTCACAACATTCATTACACTCTCATTACATTCAATTTCTGATAGGTTTTGCTATACCTTCTCTCTACTTTCTCTCTTTAGAAACTAATACATATTTATATACTTGTATTATGATTTCCGTCCACCGGATACTTATTCTCACACCGGAGGTGTTTACGGGGTCATAACCTCCCGCGGGCATTTCCATTTCAGGGAGCTTGGAGGCGATTCCGGCAAAGCTTAACAAAGCCTGACAAGCTCAACAATCCCGACAAGCTCGACATGGCCAACAAGGTGCAACAAGCCAAACAAGCTCGACAAAGCCCAATAAGTCTATCGAGTCAAACAAGCCAAACAAGCATATATTCCAGCACAACACCAAGAAATAGAGTCTGATGGTAGAACAATTTATCATTTGGCGCTAGAAGGAGGGGGCCTCTCACGTTGTCCAAACCAGCATCAAACTTGCCATTCTCATCTAGACACTCTACAAGCCCATTCGTGGACTTATCCGATATGGCACCAGTCACACGTAGTTCTAATCGACAACCCCCTGTCATCCAGGAGGTTGGTGGTCCTAGTCACCCAAACTACGTTCGAGTCCGTAATGCCGATACCAATTCAACCCTCAATGCTGCTCACACGGCTTTTAGAGACCTAAGGGATGTGATCATCCAAAACCAAGAGGTTCTGGCTGCCCGAGTGGCTCGTGCCCAACACCAACCGGGGCAAGTTCAACCTGTCATTGACCCAGCAACCCCGAAAGCACCTGTGGCCTTGAACCCTCAACACTTGACACAACAAAATGTCCAAAAAATGAACCCTCAACAAAAGGATGCGCTCATCGCCTTCCTCCAATTTATGGTGCAATCGGCAGTCCCGGTCATACAGCCTCTCATCGATCCGAATGAAGATGAATCTGAAGGAAACTCAAGGCACTCTCGTGCTCGACCCTTGCCACAAAGATGAAGGTTAAACGTCCACAGTCGCCTAAGATCATCGCGTGATCCTGATCATGAAAGGCACAATGGGGATCACCATAGAGACGTAACCTGAGCTCATTATAGAAGAAACTGCGAGTACGATTTGAGACACCAACTTGAGGATCGCCGTCAACAAAGACGTGCAGAATCCGAAAACCAAGAAAAATGAAACAAAGTCCCCCAAGAGGCCCTATCCCTCAGAGACGCAATGAACAAAGAACTCCCCCCTAGAGCGAATTCACGATACAAAGGATGTGCTCACAGCTGAGCAACTCGTGGAGCAGAACTCTCGCTTTCAAAAACAACTTGACCAACTTCATAAAAAAGTCGAGGAGGATCCGACTTTGAGATAATTGAGTCTCCGTTCATATTAAGGTTGGAAGCACAACCTCGAGACAAGAAAGCAAAGCACCCTCAACTCAGGTTCTACAATGGAGATAAGAACCTATGCGATCATACCAAGTTTTTTGATCAATAAATGACGCTTCACGACTACTATGACATAACTAAGTGTCGGTTTTTCGCTTCCACCCTTGAGGGCCATGCCCAAAAATGGTTCTCTTTGCTAACCCCACGGAGTATCAATACATGGATGTAATTCAGATCTGTTTTCCTCCGAAGATTTCGTGTAAACCGCCCGCACGATATCCACAAAGAGAGCACTATGAAGCGAAAATTGATCAACATGCTCCTATAGAGTTCAGCAACCATCACAAAGACAAAAAAATATAAAAATAATGATTCTGGCCATCATAACAATATTGCACATGACCATGGTCCACATCGCGGTGCACAATTCAATCGAGATGTCCGACCCCAAACTCAGAACACACCTAGGTTGCCTCCAAAACCGAATCAAGAATGGACGAGGTTTAACCGAAGCACTACGGTCATACTACAAGAAATTAAAGGCAAACCATTCTCTTAAAAACCAAGGCCCATGGCGGCTCATATAACTAGCAGAGACCAAACCAAGTTTTGTGACTATCATGAAGATGTGGGGCATACGACCAATGACTGTGTATCATTCAAGTACTTCATTGAGAGACAAACTAAGGCTGGAAACTTAAACAACTACCTCCCACAAAAGAATGCAAAAAGAGCGGAGCCAGAAGGTTCTAAGAAGCTTGTGATCAATGTAGTGGTCGGGGGTTCTCCACCACGACCACGTAGACCCGACACCTCCGGGCATGATGATGTCATGGAGGTTGCGCATAGCCCATTAATTTGCAATATCATCTCCTTTAGTTATGAGGATTACGAAGGTGTAGATCCAAATCATAATGAAGCCCTTGTCATTACTCTAGACGTAGCCAATTATGATGTTCGCAAAGTATTGGTGGATAATGGATCCTCTGTGGACATAATCTTTCTCCATGTACTTAGAAGGATGAACGTAGAGCCCTACAAACTGGAACCAAGTGAACAGTCACTTTATGGGTTCGGACATAATGTTGTGCAAGCCGACGGGACTATCCGACTTCCCGTCAATTTTGGATCCAAGCCAAGACAGGTCCATCACATGATCAAGTTTTATGTTACAAACTTAGCATCACCATACAACATCATCCTTGGAAGACCCACATTGTCAAAACTTAGAGCAATAACATAAACTCCGTACCTCAAGGTAAAGTTCCCAACTCCCCAAGGGGTAGGAATACTCAAGGCAGGACCTGAAGTTGTCGAACGGTGCTACGGGGCTGCCCTCGCAATGGTAGAAACCCACAAAGTCAACATAAAGAAGGCCGCACTCAAGCAACAACAAGAACCTTTGCCTTCGCGTGCCACTAAGAAAGCAACAAGACAAGCTGCACACCAAGCTCACATAGCCGAAAAAGGAAAAAAAAATGAAAGTTTGGACAAATACTTGCAGTAGAAACAAACCCCTACATGTGGGATCCACCAGAGTTTGCTGGTCATCCAAACGCAAGGCCCTCGCCTGTGGAAGAGACCGAGAAAATTGAACTTGTCCAAGGAGACACCGAGAAAGTAGTCAGCATAGGCACTTGACTCAATGAGACTTTGCGAGCAGGTCTCATTCACATGTTAAGAGAATATACAGACATCTTTGCATGGAGTGCATCTAATATGCCCGGATTGGACAAATCCGTTACCGTGCATCGCCTTGATGTGGATCCCAATTGGGAGCCGGTCAAACAAAAGCATAGGGTGTTCGCCCCGGAACAACAAGAAGCAATAGATGTCGATGTTGAAAAGCTCTTAGCAGTAGACATTATTGAAAGACATATGTATAGGCCTATTTGTAAACATTGAGGATTCTACTCAACTTAAACAAGAATGTAATAAGTAAATAATAATTAAACTGTCACAGGAATCTCAGAAGATAATATTAGTCAAGAGAATGAAAGATTAAAGTCAATCCACAGAATTGAAGTAATTCTACATTGAAAGAAGTTCATTTATTTGATCAAGCCTCAGTGAAGTATTCAAGAAAATGAATCTATTAAATTGACAGAGATTTCTACAGTGTGACAACAAGTGTACAAGTTACAGTGGTTGATAAATGGGAAAAAAGAAGAACCATAATTTAAAGTTAAAAGATGAAGAACAGTCATTGTAGTTAGTCACTCATGAACCAGACAGTACATTGAGTGTCAACATAATAACAGTGGAAGTTCATCATTATTTTCAGTGGTTTTCAGATTGATTCTGCTATCATAAAATAGTATTAATTCTATGTTGATTAATTATATCAGTTAATTAATTTATCCAGTAAATTAATTCAACAAGAATTAATTTATTCTTTAAATTAATTATAAGATTAATTAAATTAGAATTAGTATTAGTATTATACTAGTATGACTGACAATTAAACTAATATGACTTTGTTAAATTGTTCTGTCATGACTGTCCTTGACAGTCATACCGACAATCATGCCAATACAAAATTGCAAGTCATACAAGGTTAAATACTCAGTCATACCGATAGTCATGTTGGTTTTAACTGGGTCATATCGACAGTCATGCTGGAAGAAAAAACAGTCATGCAGGAAGAAAAGACAGTCATATCAATTCAATTGTAAGTCATACAAGGCAAAAAGAAGATAGTCATGCCAAGCTTTTTAAAGAGTCATACCGAGAGACATATAAGAGAAAAAGGCAAATGGCGTACAAATATCTGTGAATGTAGTTGGAAAGTAATATCAAACATTAAAGAGACAGAAGCAAAAGAATATTATTCAATCATCACTTACTGTCTTAACTTAAAATCTGTCCAAGCTTTAAAGATCATCAAACAATTAATTTTTAGTATTTATTGTAACATTCAAACTACTAGAAATTGTTTACTTGTACTGCTTTGACTATCTAGCGGATCATTATCCTTAGAATTTATCTCGAACTAATTTTTAGTATTCGATCTTTTTATTATAAAAATAGATAAATTCATGTCGAATTTATTCTAGATTTGTTTTAATTAGAACCCTTGTAATCTATACTGTATTTGCAACACCCTTCAAGTTTAATATAAGTTATATTTAACTTGAACTTTGTTTCATTTCATTCCGTACTTATTTGTTCTTGTATTATTAAATCACGAACCGAACAAATTCGATAAAACGGTATAATTTGTATTCAACCCCCCTTCTACAAACATATTAGGACCTAACAATTGGTATCAGAGCTAATTGATTGACGCACAAATCAAGATCCATAATTTTGTGATTTATCAAGAACGTTCAAAATTTTATTTTTATAAAAATTCAAGATGACTACTCAAAAAGTTGGAGCCGTCAAAATTCCTATGTTTAGTAAAGAACACTATCCAATGTGGAAGAAGAAGATGCTCTTATTTCTTCAAGTGGAAAATCCAAAGTATCTTGGTGTATTGAAGAACGGACCAAAAATTCCTATGGTTATTGAAGAAGAGCATATTGAGAATTTATCTCGAACTACTTTTTAGTATTCGATCTTTTTATTACAAAATAGATAAATTCATGTCGAATTTATTCTAGATTTGTTTTAATTAGAACCCTTGTAATCTATACTGTATTTGCAACACCCTTCAAATTTAATATAAGTTATATCTAACTTGAACTTTGTTTCATTTCATTCCGTACTTATTTGTTCTTATATTGTTAAATCACGAACCGAACAAATTCGATAAAATGGTACAATTTGTATTCAACCCCCCTTTTACAAACATATCAGGGCCTAACAATTGGTATCAGAGCTAATTGATTGACACACAAATCAAGATCCATAATTTTATGATTTATCAAGAACGTTCAAATTTTTATTTTTATAAAAATTCAAGATGACTACTCAAAAAGTTGGAGCCGTCAAAATTCCTATATTTAGTAAAGAGCACTATCCAATGTGGAAGAAGAAGATGCTATTATTTCTTCAAGTGGCAAATCCAAAGTATCTTGGTGTATTTAAGAACGGACAAAAAATTCCTATGGTAGTTGAAGAAGAGCATATTGAGAATAATGTTGTTACTCAAGTTGCAAGGATGTATCCTAAAGACCCAAAAGACTATACAGCTGATGAAAAGGAAGATGCTTCTCTGGATGCAAGCTTACAGTTAATTATGGTTAATTGTCTAGATCCAATCATGCACAATCATGTTTTAAATTGTGTAGATCCTAAACACAAATGGGATACGATTGAGATAATCAATGAAGGAACAGAAGAAGTCAGAGAAAATAAAATAGAAATTCTTACCTCTTCATATGAACACTTCAGATCTAATCCAGGTAAAGGAATCTCTGATGTTTTTGAGAGATACAACAAATTGATCAATGATCTGAATCTTCATGGAAAGCATTACACCATCAAAGAGATAAACAAGAAATTCCTTCTCATACTTCCATCTCATCTGGAGCACAGGATTTCAGCCATTAGAGAAGCAATGGACTTAGGTGAGATTTCACTGGAAAGACTCTATGGTGTTCTGAAAACCTATGAACTGGAACAGATTCAACAGAAGGAAATCTATGGGACATGTAAAGTGGTCAGTACATCTATTGCACTGGTAGCAGAAGTTCCACAGAAACTGGAAGTGAAGGTTTTTCAACCTTCCAGTTCTGACAAGGATGTGACTGTAGCTGAATATGGCTTTACATCCACAAGTCAATCTGATGGTGATTTCTATTCTATGGAAGAACTTGAACAGTTGGAAGATGAGTCAATGGCAATGATAATGAAGAAGTTTGGGAACTTCAGATTCAGAAGAAATCCCAATCTTAAATTTAAATCCAGATTCCAGAGAGGAGGTTCTTCATCCTCAAATAGCACAAAGGGTGGCTATAAAACTGGAACAGTGGACAGAAGCACAATTAGATGCTTTAATTGTAATGAGTTGGGACATTTTGCTACTGAATGTAAAAAACCCAGATAAACAAAGAGGAACTCATATGATTCAAGTAAGAAGAACAAGACTAGGAAAGCTTATCTTGCTGAAGGCAAGAGTTGGGATGATACAGATAGTGATGATGAAGATGGAGAAGTTGGAGAAGTTGGAAATCTAGCACTCATGGCAAAAGAAGACAACACTTCATCTCCTAAGTCTGAGGTAAAGTTCACTGACTCTGAAATGATTTATCATCTTAGTAGTACATTATCTTGTGCAAGTAGTGAAAATGATAGAATAATTCTTCAGAACACTTCTCTTGAAAATGAAGTTAAAGAATTGAGACTAGTGCATGTTAATCAAGATGAACTTACTAAGAAGGTAGCTTTTCTTGAGAATAGGGTTAATTGTTATAAACAATTAGAAACCATTATTAAAGATAAGATCACTGAACTTGAGACAAAGGTTAGAGCATACTATAATTCTTGTAAAACCGCTAAAGAGATTTTCAACAAGCAAGCTATTAGTCAAACTGTTGGTATAGGTTTTGGGTACAACGAGGCTGTTGGAATGTTAGGCATTAATACCCCTAATAGAGTTAGTGCTAAATAAAGGGGTATACCACATGTGTTTAAGGGTGTTAAAGACCCTCTCTTTAAAGAATCTATAGCAGAACCTTTGATTGAATCTTCTATCATTATTCAGGAAGAGATGCGTACTGAGGACATTGCCAATGGGATTGTCCAATCCAAAAAGTGTGTGCCTAAGAGTTCTGTCAAAGTTGTTCATACAACGGAGACAAAATTAGGCACTCATAAGTTGGAACAAAACAACATGTCTAACATGCATAACATGCCTAGTGTAGATTTATAGTATAAATCATGTGGTGTTGCGAATTGCATGTCTTGTGCTTTTAATGTAATGTATGCTTATTTTAATAGTAAGCATGCATCAAATGATAAGACTGCTCCCCGTCAACATGTTAATAACAAGAAGCGTGCTAGATCCAAGACTGCTAGTCCTCCTAAAGTTAGAGTGGACACATTTATACCTAAGCCTACTCAGAAATTTGTTAAGGCTGGTTATAAGTGGAAATGCTCTTTCATTAAGGAAGTTGAAGTGGTTAAAATCAAGAATGTTGTTTTGCTTGACAAAGGCCAGTTCTTTAAGTATGTCGGACCCAATCAAGTTTGGGTTCCGAAGAAGGTCTAATCAGTTTGATATTACATGGTGTGGAACAGGTGAACCGATTTGTGTGGATTCTGGATAGTGGATATTCAAGGCATATGACCGGAGATAGAGCCCTGCTATCAAATGTGGTTGAGAAAGCTGGCCCAGTGGTTACCTTTGGAGATAACAACAAAGGTATAACTGAAGGATATGGCAATCTGGAAGCTGAAAATGTTATCATTGAGGATGTATCTATTGTGGAAGGTCTTAAGCACAATCTTCTCAGCATCAGTCAATTCTTTGACAAAGGATATGATGTTTCGTTTAATAAGGAGAAGTGCCAGATCCTTCACAAGAAGAATGGAAAGCTTGCTCTTCAAGGAGTAAGGAAAGGAAACTTGTTCATAGCTGATTTGTATTCTGGATGAAAAGATGAATTTAATTGTTTCTATGTTAAAGCTTCGTCAGATGAAAGTTGGCTATGGCACAAGAAGATGTCTCACCTCAACTTTAAAACAATGAACTCCCTAGTTAAGAGGGAATTGGTGAGAGGCTTGCCTCAAATGGAATTTACACAGGAAGGACTTAATGAAGACACCTTATGAGATAATGAATGACAAGAAACCAACACTCAGATATTTTCATGTATTTGGTGCAAAATGCTTTGTGCTTAAAGATGGAGATGTTAGACGTGGCAAGTTCGAGGCCAAAGCACATGAAGCAATCTTTGTTGGTTATCCAGAAGATCTTACAGGGTGTACATAATTGACAGTCACTAGGTGAAAGAAAGTGTCAATGTTACTTTTGATGACACTAAACTCCCAAGTATCCAAACAGAAAATCCATCCGAGAAACTGAAGTTTGGTAACTTGCCATATTCAGAATCAGATGATGAGACTCCATCTGAGATTGTTGCTGGTAATAACAATGACAATTATGATAATGATCATGGTGGTGGTGATGGAAACACTGGTAACAATGGAGATACCACTAACACTGAAGAAGAATCACCAAGTCAATCTAGCAACAACTCGGGGGAGGAAATGAGGGGTCAACTAGTCATTCACAACACCATAATGAATTTCAAGGCGAATCATCAAGATCAAATCTTCCAAGACAAATAGTTTGGAATATAGCTCATCCTTTCGAGCTGATAATTAGTGATCCAGGTGTTGGAGTTAGAACTAGAAGTGCTACTCAGAATGAATGTCATTATTCGGGGTTTCTTTCTGAAATGGAACCAAAGAAGATTGAGGAAGCACTGGTTGATCCTGATTGGGTGATTGTTATGCAAGATGAACTCAATCAATTTGAACAACAACAAGTCTGGAAGTTGGTACCTAGACCAAGGAACAGGAAAATAGTTGGTACACGGTGGGTATTCAGAAACAAATTAGATGAAGATGGCATAGTAACAACAAATAAAGCAAGACTGGTTGCTCAAGGGTATTCACAAGCTGAAGGCATTGATTATGATGAAACCTATGCACCAGTGGCAAGGCTTGAGGCCATCAGGATGTTCTTAGCATTTGCAGCCTACTCCAATTTCAAAGTATATCAAATGGATATTAAGAGTGCATTCCTGAATGGTGACCTGGATGAAGAAGTGTATGTAGAACAGCCCCCTGGCTTTGAAAATCAGGAGTTGCTGGACTTTGTTTACTTCCTCTTCAAGGCTATCTATGGTCTCAAACAAGCCCCGAGAAAATGGTATGACACTCTTTCTGGTTTTCTTATAGAAAATGGTTTTGTTAGAGGCATCATAGACAAAACTCTTTTTTCTAAGAAACATAAAAATGATGTGATTTTTGTCCAAGTCTATATGGATGACATCATATTTGGGTCTACTAATGATGATCTCTGTAAGAGATTTGCTAAGCTAATGCAAAGTAAGTAAGTTTGAAATGAGTATGATGGGTGAGCTGAAGTTCTTTCTTGGATTGCAAGTAAGTCAAAGGTTAAATGGTTTATTTATTTGTCAATCCAAGTATCTCAAAGAACTCCTCAAGAAATATCACATGGAGGATTCAGCATCAGCAAGGACTCCATCATCTATAGCTGTCAAGCTTGGAGCTTGTGATAATTCTATCAAGGTAGATGATACAAGTTACAGAGGTATGATTGGCTCCTTACTCTATCTTACTACATGTAGACCTTATATTATGTATGTTACATGCTTATGTGCAAGGTTCCAAGCGGATCCTAGAGATTTACATCTCGTTGATGTAAAAAGAATCTTGAGATATCTTAAGGGTACACATAATCTAGGTATTTGGTACCCTAAAGAATCTGGTTTTAACCTTGTTGGATATACAGATTCAGATTATGCAGGTAGTGTTGTTGATAGTAGAAGCACCTCCGGGAGTTGTCAATTCCTAGGTAGTAGATTGATTTCCTGGTACAACAAGAAACAACAAACAGTTTCCAATTCAACAGCAGAAGCTGAATATATTGTTGTTGGAAGTTGTGCTCAGATCTTATGGATAAGGAATCAATTGAAGGACTATGGTTGTGTATTGAACAAAATTCCTATTCTTTGTGACAATACAAGTGCCATAACAATCTCCAACAACCCTGTTCAGCACTCGAGGACAAAGCACATCAACATCATGTATCATTTTATCAGAGATCATGTCATGAATGGTACCGTGGAGTTACATTTTGTACACACAAAGGAACTCCTCAAGAAATATCACATGGAAGATTCAACATCAGCAAGGACTCCATCATCTATAGTTGTCAAGCTTGGAGCTTGTGATAATTCTATCAAGGTAGATGATACAAGTTACAGAGGTATGATTGGCTTCTTACTCTATCTTACTACAAGTAGACCTGATATTATGTATGCTACATGCTTATGTGCAAGGTTCCAAGCAGATCCTAGAGATTTACATCTCGTTGCTGTAAAAAGAATCTTGAGATATCTTAAGGGTACACATAATCTAGGTATTTGGTACCCTAAAGAATCTGGTTTTAACCTTGTTGAACAGATTCAGATTATGCAGGTAGTGTTGTTGATAGTAGAAGCACCTCCGGGAGTTGTCAATTCATAGGTAGTAGGTTGATTTCCTGGTACATCAAGAAACAACAAACAGTTTCCAATTCAACAGCAGAAGCTGAATATATTGTTGCTGAAAGTTGTTGTGCTCAGATCTTATGGATAAGGAATCAATTGAAGGATTATGGCTGTGTTTTGAACAAAATTCCTATTCTTTGTGACAATACAAGTGCCATAACAATCTCCAAAAACCCTGTTCAGCACTCGAGGACAAAGCACATCGACATCATGTATCATTTTATCAGAGAGCATGTCATGAATGGTACTGTGGAGTTACATTTTTTACCCACGGAGGAACAAACAACAGATATCTTTACTAAATCTCTTGATGAATCCACATTTACCAGGTTAGTTGATAAATTGGGTATGTTAAATAGTTTTAGTGATTGATCTTGTTTATAGTTGGTGTTTGTTTCTGAATATATTTATCAAAACATTTTCTCTTTGGTATATTTTTTGTTTTTAAATGTCATGCCTTGTTTAATTGTTAATCTTCCTAGTTTAAGTATTTTAAAATATTTTATTTTCTTTAGAAATATTTTTTTCTCAAATTTTTCAATTAAAAATTTTAGAGAAATCTATTTTTATTGAAAATTTACTAATTTTAGAATATTTAAACTGCTTGTACAATTGTTTGTAAATTATTATTGTCATGCCTTGTTTAATTTATTAGCTTCTTAATTTGAAAACTTTTTCTGGATAATTTATTTTCCTTAGAAATATTTTTCTCGGATTTTTCTTTTAAAATTTTAGAGAAATCTATTTTTATTGAAAATGTACTTATTTGAAATTATTCAGATTATTTGTATATTTTTCTGTGATTTATTTGCAATTTTCTGTAAATTTATTGCATTTTTCTATGATTATATGCACATTCTGTAAATTACTTGTATTGTTGTTAATATATTTACATTTGAGTCATGCCAGTTATATTTTTTAATAGTTATTTAATATAGGCTAACAGTTTTTAAGCTTGCATGACTGTCGGTATGACTGTCCAACGGTCATACTGGTAAGTCATATCAGCTTTATTATTTATAGTTTTTATTACTGTTATTTATTATATTTTGTCTGTTTATTAGTCATAACAACATTTGTCCTTGTATGACTGTCGGTATGACTTGTTCTTGTATGACTGTCGGTATGACTGTCCAACAGTCATACTGATAAGTCATATCAGTTTTTGTAAATCTTATTTTATTTTATTTTATTATTTTTCAGTCATATTACGTTAATACTTGTATGACTGTCGGTATGACTGTCATACAGTCATACTGATAAGTCATATCAGTAATGTTTTTTTTAATATATATATATAGGCAAGTGATCAAATACAAACCAAACTTAAAATAAAAACTAGAAACTAATTCAATCTGTTATATAATATATATATATATATATATATATATATATATATATATCAATACTTACTATTATATAATAGACGAAACATTAAAAGTTTGGTAGGTCGGTATGGTACGTTGTGATTTTACTTAATTGCCCTTTCTTAAATTCGTGTTTTTACTTAATTAACCTTATTTATTTATAAAAATATATTATTAAATAAAAATATTACCTACTTATAACCAATTAACTTTTTCACCTAAAATACATTTTTTTTTCTAACAAATTCCCCAACTTTTTCAAATATATCACGGGCAATTACCTTTTTTAACTAAAACATGTTAGTTTTTCTACTTTTCCTTAATAAAACCCCTCATTTTTCAAAAATATCACGGACAAACCTGTAGTTATTTATTTTTAAACCTAATATTATAATTTTTTTTTAAAAGTTTACCTATTTTAACACATCTACTTATTTTTCTTAACAAATACAATTACTAAAAATATTAAAATATAAATAATCAAATACCTATTTATAACCAATTACCTTTTCAGCTAAAACACATTATAAATTTTTTCTAACAAAGTCCCTCATTTTCTAAATATATCACAGGAAATTGCCTTTTTCAATTGCCTTTTTCAATTTTTCTCACTAAAATCCATTCTTTTTCTAAAAATATCACGGACAAACCCTTTACTTATTTATTTTAAAACGTATTTAAATAATTTAAATTATTAAATTTTAAAACCTCATTTTCCAAAAATATCACGGGCATTTACCTTTTTAAACTAAATATATGTTACATTTTTTATTTTTCCATACTAAAACTCCTCCTTTTCCAAAAATATAACGAGCAAACTCTTACTTATTTATTTTAAAATCTATTTTAATGTTTTTAATTAATTAAAAGTGTTTAGCTATTTTAACATGCCTACTTATTTTTTTTAACAAATACAATTAAAAAAATAATAATAAAATAACAATTAACAATCCGTGCATCGCACGAGTTTTAAGCTAGTATATTATTAAAGACGAAACATTAAAAGTTTGGTAGTCGGACGGACGGACGGTCGGTACTTTGTGATTTTACTTAACTACCCTTACTTATTTTTATTAAAAGTTTGGTAGTCGGACGGTCAGTACTTTGTGATTTTACTTAAATACCCTTACTTATTTTTTTAAAAATATTTTTAAATAATAACATTATTTATAACCAATTAACTTTTTAGATAAAATATATTACCTTATATATTTTTTCTAACAAATTTTCTCTAAAAAAATCACCGTTATTACCTTTTTCAACTAAAACATGTTACTTTTTCTATTTTTCATTACTAAACCACCCTCTCCAAAAATATCACAGGTAATTAACTTTTTTAACTAAAACATGTTATCTTTTATATTTTTTCTTACTAAAACTAAAATCCCTCCTTTTCCAAAAATATCACGGACAAATTGTTACTTATTTATTTTAAATTACCTTTTTCAACTAAAACATGTTATACCCCCCTCCAAAAATATCACGGGCAATTAACTTTTTCAACTAAAACATGTTATCTTTTCTATTTTTCCTTACTAAAACCCCTCATTTTTCAAAAATATCACGGGTAAATCGTTAGTTATTTATTTTAAATTACCTTTTTCAACTAAAACATGTTATTGTTTCTATTTTTCCTTACAAACCCTCTTTTTCCAAAAATATCACGGGTAAAGGATCTTTTAAATTAATATAATGAGAGCAGTTGGATAAATTACTAAAAATTATTATATATAGTATATTTTATATTATAATTATTAATAACTATCTAATTATCTTTTTCAGTTAAAACATATTATCGAATTTATATTTTTTAATTTAAACCACTCATCATCTAAAAATAAAACGAGCAACATATACATGAAAAGGTAGTATACTTTTATATAATTATTAATAAATAACTATCTTCCTTCTTTATCAAATTACCTGTTTTATAACATTAAATATTTATATTTTGAATACATTATTTTTTCTAATAAAATCCCTTCTTTTTCTAAGAAAATCACAGACAATTATCTTTTTCAACTAAAACATGTTACTTTTTCTATTTTTCATTACTAAAACCCCTCATTTTACAAAGATATACGGGCAAATTCTTACTTATTTATTTTAAAACCTATTTTAATACTTTTAATTACGGACAATTACCTTTTTCAACTAAAACATGTTATTTTTTCTATTTTTACTTACTAACACCTTTTTTTCCAAAAATATCAGGGGAAAACCGTTACTTATTTATTTTAAAACTATTTTAATACCTTTAATTATTTAAAAAATTTAACACGCCTACTTATTTTTTTTAAAAATGCAATTAACAAAATATTAAAACATAAATAATAAAAATAACAATTATAAAAAAAATAATTTATGCATCCTACGGGTTTTAAGCTAGTCTCGTTATAATTCCTATTCAAGAGATTTTGAGTTCTCGGTCTTTAGTCTCCAAGTTTTAGTTTTTCTCAAAATTTGAATTTACTGAAGTCTTAGCACTTTCCTTTAATCGGGGTACTATAGTTCCTCTAATCTAAGCCCGTTATTATTCTGTTAGGCTCAGATCCCTTAACCGAATTGTAATTATATAGTGTCTTAATAACCTTGTCGAAATATGTTTCACATTAATAATGGTTAAAATCTTAAGTTCTGGACTAATAGTAATTCGATTAAAATCACAATACATCTAATATAATCCACCTCTTTTAATTTATTCTAATTCTAATTTTCCATAATCAATACAAATTTTACATCCATTTTTTAGATTATTGATGATGTTTTTCATTTGTAGAAATAAATTGACGCTAATCTCATGTCTCCACAATAGATAATACTTCCTCTCAAACACAAGGTTACCCAGGTGGGTTTTGCGTTATTCCATTTGACAGTTCACATTTGATAGCATTCTTGGTTTTATATCATCATTTGTTTATGTACTCGTCAGCTACTATTTCTCGACCTTTATGATGTAGGACGGATGGCAGCGAATATTGAGGTTGCGATGAATTGGGAGAAAAGCACTCGCAAAGCAAAAGCATGACCATGCTGCTGAGGATGGATGAGGCATGATCACGCCGTTGAATGGCATGATCGTGCCAATTTGAGAATTTTTGGTCGAGGCAAGCGATCTGATGGAGGAATTGTGCATGATCATGCTCAATATTGTTGTATTTAATTCAGATTTGGTTTATTTCTTTTTCTTTAAGGGTTTTATATCCCTATATATAAAAACATCATCGTAATGCATATACTATAATAATAATAATATTATTAGAAATGGTGAGACTTGAGTTCTACATGGAGTATACTATATTCCTACGCTGCGAAGTAACATTATAAGCTTAGGTTTTAAAATAAATAACGGGGAGAGCTTGTGGGTTTATGACAGTTGTGGCAGACTCCTTATGCACGTGAGGCGTTCTGCTAATCGTCTCTACAAAATCCACATCGAAGAAACTAAAGAAGTTTGTTTACTGACAAAGGGGGAAGAAAAAGTATGGTTGTGGCATTTACGTCTTGGACATGTAAACTTCAGAGCAATGCAGCTGATGCCGAAAAATCAAATGGTGTGTGGTTTACCTTTGATCAATCAACCAAGAGAAATTTGCAGTGGGTGCCTTATGTCAAAGCAATCTCGTAAGCCTTTTCCAACTCACTCAAATTTTACTGCTAAGCATGCATTAGAATTAATACATGGGGATCTTTGTGGGCTTATTTCACCTCCTACTCCAGCTGGTAATCATTATTTTATGTTACTAGTTGATGATTATACTCGTATAATGTGGGTTTATATGCTTAAAACTAAAGATGAGACACTGACTTGTTTTAAGAAGTTTAAATTGTTAGTCGAAAATACAACAAAACAGAATATTCAGGTGTTTCGCACTGATCGTGGAGGAGAATTTTGCTCCAAAGCTTTTGAATCATTCTGTGAAGAGATAGGCATATTGAGGCATTACACCGCGCCCTATACACCACAGCAAAATGGTGTCGTAGAGCGACGTAATCGAACAGTGGTTGCCATGGCTCGAAGTCTGTTGAAAGAAAGGGAGATACCTGCAAAGTTCTGGGGAGAGGCTGTCAGACACACAGTTTACATCTTGAACAAATTACCCACTCGAGCACTCTCAAATATCACTCCATATCAGGCATGGGTTGGTCACAAGCCATCTGCCGAGTCTTTGAAAGTCTTTGGTTGCATCTCTTATATGAAAGTACCAGCTGTCTTTACACGCAAGCTTGATGACCGGAGTAAATTTCTTGTTCATTTTGGATGGGAACCGGGAACCAAAGCTTACCGGTTATACGACCCAGATTCAGGGTGTATACACATAAGTAGGGATGTCACCTTCAATGAAGCAAAAGGATGGGCTTGGGATAAATCAGATGACAATGGTGCACAAATAGCAGGCCAGTTCACATTCGAAGCCTATACACCAGACACACAAGAAAGTTCTGAGCTCGACAGTGCAGTATCTCCACTAACACCAATCACGCCTGTGTCTTCATCACCAACATCTGCAACTGCAGAAGGTACCAGCTCCAGTATGTCCAGCACTGAAAGTGAGCCAACATGTTTCAGACGCCTTTCAGATATTTACACCACTACTGAAACCGTGGAGCTCGAGGATGAATTATTATTCTCAGGTGTTGATGAACCAGTTAATTTTGAGCAAGCTGTCAAGGACGAAGCCTAGAGAGTGGCAATGAACACAGGAATTGCCACTATTGAGAAAAACAACACATGGTAACTAACCGATTTACCAAAGGGTCAAAAGGCTATTGATCTCAAATGGGTGTTCAAGCTGAAAAAGTAAAAGGATACAAATGGTGAGGTGATCAAACAAAAAGCTCGCCTGGTGGCGAAGGGATACGTACAGAAACATGGCATCGATTATGACGAGGTCTTTGCTCCTGTGACCAGGTTGGAAACGGTTCGATTGTTATTGGCTCTTACAGCTAAGAATGAATGAGAGGTACATCATCTTGACATTAAGTCTGCTTTTTTAAATGGTGTTCTTCTAGAAGAAGTCTATGTGTCCCAACCTAAAGGCTACGTAAGGAAAGGGCAAGAACATAAAGTTTACAAACTATTGAAGGCTTTATACGACTTACGTCAAGCGCCCAGGGCATGGTATTCTCAGCTGAACAAGTGCTTATTAAAATTGGGCTTTGTAAAATGCCCTAATGAGCATGTTGTGTACACTCGAAGAGAGGGCACTGAGTCATTGATCGTTGGTGTTTATGTCTTGACATATACAAATGGACGTGGCAAATATATCTTGTCCGGTTTTTCTAACATTGATCTGGTTGGTAGTGTCGAGGATAGGAAAAGTACAAGTGGTATGGCTTTTTATTTGATGAGAGTTTAATTTCTTGGGTTTCACAGAAGCAGCGATGTGTTGCTCTCTCATCGTACGAAGCTGAATTTATGGCGGCTACAACTGCAGCTTGTCAAGGCATATGACTTCAAAGAGTTCTTAGTCGGATTACTGAGATTAAACCAGGTCCAATTGTTTTGTACATTGATAATAGGTCTGCTATCGACCTAGCAAAGAACCCTGTTTTTCATGGAAGAAGGAAGCACATTGACGTGCGATATCATTTCATTCGAGATTATGTTGAGAAGGGGTTAATCGTGATTAAGCATATCAATACAAGTGAACAGCGTGCTGATATATTAACTAAAGCTTTGTCTGCAGCCAAGTTTGAGAAAATGAGAAGTTTGCTTGAAGTCAAGAATCTGGAACATGTTTAGAGTAAGGGGGAGCATGTTGGGGTTTTATCTAAACATGTTTTGTTTTGTTTTATTTTGTATTTGAATAAATCAACGTGAACGTTGTAGTACTAGACTTGGTCTAATATTGTTGCGTTGTAGACTTGGTCTGATATTGCTTGGTTTGGTATGTATATATATTATATGCCCCCAAATCATTTTTCTACGTATCATTTCTCATTATACACAACTGTTCAGAGTTCTTGCAAATCAAAGAGTTAGTATTTCTTAGGTACAAGTTTTGCATAGGTACACTAAAAGATGCTAATATATTTGTTGCTATGCTATAGATTTTGTTGAATAAATTTTTGATCTTAGCTTGTCTAGAATTAAGTAATTTGTTTGTGAGCCTGGTATGTAAGAGTGTAAATGTAACATCCCCAGATCCGGGGTTAGGAATCTGGGTTGTCACGCTCCATCAATGATACAATACATGCATTACTTACAACATTCTTATAATACAACTCCAGAGACCCCAATCACTTACGCACACACACACAAGTTATAGCCTTGGAAATGAGCAACAATTATCAGCATTTGTTATTACAACCCAAATGTACTATCCAATACCTCATCTATTATTTACAACCTCTACCTGAAGTTACAATAATAGACCTCACAATTCTATACAAGGTTTAGTAATACAAACCCACTCAAAATAATTCTCACTAATTCAAACTGCAACTAATCTGCTCACACCGACAGTATCCATCCTGCATCAATTAACTCCAGGGTGGTCTCTCCATTCCCTTGCTCTCGTAACACGAGGTGGATTCGGCAATGTTTTCCTCATGCTGAAATATTTAATAAAGCAAGAATGAGCTAATAATGCTCAGCAAGAAATCTATCCCAGTTTAAATCTTTAAACCTTTTTGGAAGATAATCCATATGGGATCAAAGTTTTTAACACTACTAGGGTCTAACCCCAAAATAGGATACCGTTCAAAACACCGTATGACTTATAATCATACTTATATACTCTTCGTAATCATTTGGAAATCCTTGGTATCAGTATGATAAACCAAGACTCAAAACATATCTTTTTAAAATAGATATCAAATATTGGAATCAAGGCTTAAAGCCTATTCATTGATTCAAAACACTACATAGTTCGAAAATATCTTTGTAATCACATGTTATGCCTTTAACGGATAAGAGACTAGTGTAACATAAAAGATGAAGTTACAAGGAAAATTAATGTAATGTTTCCGTAACCCAAAATCCACTTATGCATATATATTCTGAGTAAGGTTTTATCAGAGTCATAACTCATAAAATAAAAGATGAAGTTGCATGAATTTATTGTCACTTCATTTCCAAACACTTTTCGACCCCCTGCCAACATGATCAGTTCTTCACCCCAATACATGTTGCAGGAATATCCAAATTGGATGATGAACCAATACTGGAGCCTTCACCGCGCCCGTCGTACCAACCTTAATATGATCAGTAGCAGGTCGCACAACAAAAATATGTTTTCTACATGTAGATGGAAGAATCACGACAGCCTGACATTGTCTACCGCCTTTCTGGATCTCCCGGCCCATTTGGGGCAATAAAATGATGGATTAGCGTGACTCAACCTCTTACACCTGCTCCTAGTTCAGATGAAATCCATGACTCTGAAACGTAAAGATCGTCCTCCTTTCCCCAAGTGTAACACTTGTTGATACGACTCCACTAAGTAGTTATATCTAGGTTGGAAAGGAAGATTCTCCAATATTTCCCAAGCGATGCTTGTTAATGGATATCGACTTGTTCCATCAATTTACCCCTCAATCGTTGAGGTGGTAATACAACATTTGACTTTCAGCAATTAAATTGCTCCGAGAAAATATATGTCCTTTGACAATTTTTGAGCTGAGAGTTTAAAATGAGTAGCAGTCACTTAAATCAGGTTTCCCATATTTTTGATAGTTGAGCGAACATTTAAATCCTCTTAAAAGACAGATTTAAATGGAAAAACAGTGTTTTGGGAACCTCTTTTTGATTTAAAATAATTAATACTACAGCTTAGAGCATCCTTCATAATTATTGAAGGTCGAGGATAAACTTTAAATAACATTTCTCATTTTTAAAACACATTAAAAGTATTTAATAAACAATCGAATAATATTTATTAAATAAATAAACTTTAAACGAATATTCAAAAATAATATTCATTAAATAAATAAACCTCGAATGAATATTCAAAATAATATTCATTAAATAAATAAACCTCGAATGAATATTCAAAATAATATTCATTAAATAAATAAACCTCGAATGAATATTCAAAATAATATTCATTAAATAAATAACCCTCGAATAAATATTCAAAATAATATTCATTAAATAAATAACCTCGAATGAATATTCAAAATAATATTCATTAAATAAATAACCCTCGAATGAATATTCAAAATAATATTCATTAAATAAATAAACCTCGAATGAATATTCAAAATAATATTCATTAAATAAATAAACCTCGAATGAATATTTAAAATAATATTCATTAAATAAATAAACCTCGAATGAATATTCAAAATAATATTCATTAAATAAATAAACCTCGAATGAATATTCAAAATAATATTCATTAAATAAATAACTCTCGAATGAATATTCAAAATAATATTTATTAAATAAATAAACCTCGAATGAATATTTAAAATAATATTCATTAAATAAATAAACCTCGAATGAATATTCAAAATAATATTCATTAAATAGATAATTATCGAATAACAGTTACCCGATATCTTTATCGGAAAAATAATCTTTCATAATCAAATCATAAAGCAAGTATCACATTATACTTTCGAAAACAGTTATGCCTTCCATTATCATATATAACAGAAATAGTATTCAAATAGTATTTCTCGACTGAGATAATACTCAAATAACATTCCTTGAAAAATATAGTATTCTGCCGATGGAATCCCTCCGGGTTTCCACGGCTATCTACATATTTCAAAATACCGACTCCCGACCTAGAGTCGAAAACAATGAATATGCTCTTATATTTAGAGCTACCAGGTAAACCGGTTCATAACTACTTAACTCAAAAGAATTTATATAATCCAAAGGTCAAATCCATTTCAACACGAAATAAGATACATCGCAAAACTGTCCAATGTTATATATGACAAAAGCAGTATTATATAGACAATACTTCAAAGTATAGATTTGGAAACTTGCATCTATTATATACATACATCAGGATATGGTACTTCAAAATACAGCATGGGATGAGAAAACTTGCCTAGAAATCCCGAAGTAGCAGTAAGTCTCAGGTTGGTCCAGTAATCTAGAATCAACACAAGGTTCAAGATTAATAACTTAAACGCTTTCACCATACTAATTATATACTAACTCAAGTACAAGTCCATTTTCAAGTTAACTCCTTAAGATCCTCTACTCGAGCATGCTCGCTCACGCATTTTTATAAAATTGAGATTTAATCCTTTTAGCACGAAATCTTTTCGAGGGTCTTCCTAAACGTACCTAGCATGTTAACACAAAGTTTCACATTCCAATAAGTCTCTTAAGGGGTTTGATCACTATCTCAAAGTTCATGAACTACTTAGTTACGCGAAACCGCTTTCACTAAAACGGACGTTTCTCTTAAACCGTAAATTGTAACGACACGATTCTTTCGCTAAAACAATCTAGGAAAGAAGGCCTACATTTTCATGGGCAGAAACTTCATGTTCATGCCCTTTAATGTAACCGTGATTTCTGCCTAAACTATCTAAGGAAATTTCGGCATGGTAACGGCGCTTATACGTGATTCCCGTGTTTTTAAACACTCTAATCAATTCATCAATCCACAACCAACAATCACAACCCAAGGATCTCCTCCAAATCATTTTATTTCTGTCTAAACATACTCATAACACTAATCACTAGTTCAACCATCAATCAATCCATTAAACCTCATACATATCATGTAAATCATCTCTAAATCATACTATCACTAACAATCATCCATTTATACACTAATATTAAATCATAAGTAAAAGTGTGAGAGGGTTTATACCTTCCTTGGTACTTAATATAGACTATAGATGGCTAGTATACCCTTCCTTGCTCCTTGATTATCCTTTACAAGCCTTAAACTTTAAGATCAAAACAAGAAACCACTTGAAGTTACTATTCATCCTCATCTTGTAAAATCCATAACAAATCGAAAAATAAGAGTTTGGTGCTAAAGGTTTTACCAGACCTTTTGCTCTTCATAAGCTTTCTTTTGAGTTATAGATCGCCAAATTTAAAGCTTCCTAGCCAGGGTTTTGAGCCCCATCTTTCTGCTGAACAGAAAATGGACAGATTAGGTTCTCCAACTTGGGGAAGAGATTTGGCTAGGCTACACTCCTTTGTTGACCATGAAATTTTGAACGAATGTTACCCATGGAGTGGAGAAGCTATGGTTAAAATGTTGTGATTTTAGGACAAGTAGATTTGGAGTTACGAATTTGTCTTTTCTCCTTGTGCAAGCTGAGCAGAAATCTGGGAAGAAAATGGGGGAGAGTTTTCTTGCTTTTTACCTTGGTTGACTTGATAAAAATGCTGATATTTTGTATTAAAAGTGGTGAGTCATTGCATTTTGTCTTGTCATTGGACACATGTCGGACATGCATGAGTTTGGATAAAGTAGCTTTACTGGTTTGCTTTACTGGTTTGTTTCCTTTCACATGGATGATCCAAAAGTTGCATTCCTCGAATTAATCTTGTTACATGTTACTTCCATGCCTATATTTAATCCCGTAAGTGTCGCGTTGTTCCGTCACCGCTTAATCTCGTAGAATGTTCGCAGGGTTTTTTAAGGGTTCTATCGAAGTAGTTTACCGTAAACGTTCTTGATATCACTAATTCTTTTATTAAATCCATATCCATGGAATTGATAATTTAAATCCTCCAATATTTTCAAAGAATGATTAATCCGTCCGTTATTGGTGAAATTTCGGAGAAAACAGAAAATGCTATTTTTCTGATTCTGACAGCTTTTGCATTCCTTCATTTTCAAAGTAGATCACTAATACAACTTCGAAAGTTCATTATCCCGACTCGTACATAGGGTGGTCTGAAAATCTTTTTTGGTTCAGAAATTTACTATTCATCAAATTAAAAAATTAAAAAAAAAAATTTAAACTAAGTCCAAAATTTGGGGTTATTACAGTCTCCCCTCCTTAAAAGGATTCCGTCCCGGAATCTAAGAAAATAGCTGAGGTTACTCTTCCAATATAGTAATCTCTAGTTTCCAGGTTGACTCTTCAACTCTCTGGTTTCATTACAACACTTTCTCATTCCGGTCTGTGATATCTACCGGATGCTTTATATAAGCCAATTCTGGCTATGTTCATATACACCCATTTTCTATCAACATTCGATTATTCTTGCAATCGGCGGTACAACACTTACCGTAACTTCGGTTGTCTGAAATGTTTCTTTCGGTCGGTCCGTCGGTCTGCGGATCCTACGTAGTACTTGCACTCAATCTCGTTGCCAAACATGTTTGGAAAACTCCTCCCGAATCGGGAGTTCAATCATTGGTTCTTATCTGACACGAGGGTGACTGGAACTCTACATCGCCCAACTATCTCTTTCGTAACTCTTCGGTTAACGATCTTTTGCTAAAAACAAAATATGAGTAGACCCATTTGATCCATCAATTATAGCTCAATTGACGTCATAGTCCGACTTGATTCTTGTTGATCCTATCACAGAATCCATTATAGTAAAATTACATTCCTAATCAGGAATCTCTATTAACAGTGATAGTCAACTAGGTCTTTGTTCTGCCTTCCTTTTCTGACATATCCAATATTTGTTTACCAATCGATAAATCCTTTTATTTATCCGACCACTTATAACATTTCCTTAACTTTCCTAGTTTGAAACGTCTCCTATCTTTGCAGGGTCAACCAGTACTCCTTTACTGTTGACCACATGTCCTAAAATTGTACTTCTTTTTTTTTTTGCCAAAACTCGCACTTTGAGAACTTGGCATATAACTTTTCTCTCCTCAGTGCTTCTAACACGATCCTCAAATGTTCTGCATGTTCTTCCTCGGTCTTTGAGGTAAACCTAAATATTGTTGATGTCACTATGACATACTTATCCCAATACTTCTTGAAAAGTCGATTCAGCACGTCCATGAAAGCTGCAAGGGCGTTCGTTAGCCCAAACGACATTACTAAAAACTCGTAGTGTCCATACTTGGTGTGAAACGCAGTCTTGGGTACGTCCTCGGGTTTAATATTCAATTGGTGGTATCCAGTTCTCAATCAATATTCGAGAATTTAACTGCATCATGCAGCCGATCGATCAAATCACCGATCCTTGGCAGGGGTATTCATTCATAACAATTAGACTATTTAGCTTTCGACACTCTATGCACAGCCTCATGTTGTCGTCCTTTTTCTTCACCAATAACACGGGTGCATCCCACGGTGACGCACTTGGTCTTATCATTCCTTCCCCTAAAAATTTCTACAATTGAGCGACTAATTTCTTCATCTCAACTGGAGCTAGTCGGTACGGGGCCTTCGAAACTGGCGCCGTTCTTGGATCTAATTCTATACCAGACTTTATTTCTCTATCGGGTGGTAACCCTGGGAGATCTTCTGGAAATACATCCTCGAATTCGTTGATAACAGGGATATTCCGCATACTAGGTGCTTCCCGTTTCGTATCTATCACGTAGGCCAAATGTGTTTCATATCCTTGGAGATCAAACGTTTGCCCGTCCGATAATCTGAATTCTTACTTCCTTTCTTCCTCAATCTATTCTCGTTTCATACTCTATTTTCTTTATGCCCATTTCTTTTTCATCCACTTTGCTTTCATTTCTATCATAGTCGTTTCGGACACTCCGTTATTCTGAATTCGCATCATGCGAAACAAACCTTGGCAATTTCCGTAAACTTCAATCCATAGTTGTCGTACTCATTTATCTTGGCTCTCAGCTTCAACACTCTCCTTTTTCCAAATACTAAGGAAAATACTTGCATGGTACCAAGAATACTTCAAGCAACAGAATGCTTTATATAAAAACTTTGTACAAATTCTCGCTGAGGGGGCGACCTGGTTAGGTCTCAATCAAATTATCGTTTGAAAATCTTCCCACCATACTTCACTGCATACAAATGCATCGTGAATTCACTTATTTAAATTTGACCGAAAGTTGAACTTAGTGATACAATAACTAGTTCATTTCAATAAACATTAACAACTAGCTGAACAAAATTTTCTAGTTTGATTAGTTTGGGACGCAACATCTAGCTAGGACAATTAGCTAAATTTTCATCATATCATTAAAATTTTAACTAGTTAGAACAATTAACTAGTCACTCATTATGGCACATGCAATTAGCCATTTTCAATCTACTAGTACAGAATCTCGACATTGTAGCCAAAGAAAGAAAGAAAACAACATTTTGACTACTCGGATAATGAATTGAAAAGAAGAGTAAATAAGTTTAGGACAAACAAGGTAATTATAACCTTTGAATAGAATATATGATATGAATAGGAAATTCTTGGTATCGGAACAATCGATAACCTCCCACCAAACATTTCTCATCAGTGAAACGGCCCACCCAAAGGTGTCTCCGTACATAAACTTTATCAAATTTTCCAATAGAATTGAATTCGGAATATCAATATCAAATTGATATCCTTTCTACGAATTCAACGTCTGATGTGCAAATCTCTCCTTAATAAGAGAAAAGAATTCCCGAGTAATCTCTGAAATATACATCATCTATGTTTTAGACACATAGCTAGATATTTATGAACTCGACTGAGGAGTCCAAGTATGAAAAAAAATCGAATATCAAAATAATCGTTACAGAATATTCGTCAAATAATTAAGGAAGCATTAATTGAACATTCCTTAGATAATTGAAAGAATACGAAATAATTTATAGACCTGGAAGGATAGATGAATAATGGTTCCCTCTTCAGGTCGTCCTGGAACATGAACAAAATGCTCCGGTGAGTAATGGTAAGTTAACTCTGCGTATATAAACCTCAAAGGTAATGAGAGAAGAAAAGAAAAGAAATAAAATGAATATAGCAATTGTTGGTTGCATCCCAAGTTGAAGTAGGAAACTAGAAGGGTTACCTGACATGAATTATTCAAGGTAACATAGGCAGGAACAGTTTTAGATTGAGGAGTGTACCAGCAAGTAGATATCAAAAAGTCAATGGTCATCATAATTTCTAACATCACCCGTACGAGGATGATCTTATCTTTCTGCCTTTATAGCTTATGGTACTAACCAACGGTACCTCAAAATCGTACAAGTCCTTAAATAGGTCGGGAGTTCGAAACATATTCGCCATTCCCCGATAATCGTTCAGAGATTGGGCCTCCTACGACTGCATGAACACATCCACGAAAGATGGAGGTCCATAACGTATATGTAATTTCTTAACACTAATCGTATCGAACGAATCCAACCCCAGGCCACCATAGGTCTCGTTCCTCGTAGGTCCTGAGATTGTCGCATTGTTCGCCGCAACCATACGTGTCTTTATCAGAATCATGCTATCCATTCTTCATGTCTTTGATTTCGGAGTCGAGCCATCATGGCCTATCGTACGAAATATACTCGCGATGCGATTTAGCACGTTCGTCTCACGATAACGTTCTGGTACTATACGTACGCAACAGTCTCCTTTTTAGGTAACAAAATACCCATCGACGGAAAAGACACCAACTCTTGTGGAATCGTTGTTCTCAAGGCTTGGACCTCCTATACAAGATAATGCCCTAACTAGTCCACGCAATTTAGTAATTCGGATCGCGTAAAGGACTGTAAACGTCTCAACCTTCACATGTGCTGCCTTCTCGTGGCAAACTACGATGAACTACAAACACTTAGATTCTTACTAAGTCAAGTTATCCATTGGTATTGGCCATTCCGACCTTACCTCAACTGCGATCGAGACTCTGCTCCGCGTCTTATCTTAATGTCCTTGATAATCCGGGTATAATTTTAAACGTCATTCTCATCATTATGATGATCTTCAACGGTCCTATCGGTCCTCCGATAAGTCCTCAACTAAACTCTTTAATCTTAACATCCTCAATGGCACTACTTCCGGTAGTCCACTTAACGAACTCTATATGAGTCCTCTCATCATTCTCTTGCTTCGATATAACTCTTAACACTCTCATCTCCAAGTTTATAACTTAACGCTCTGATACCATTTCTGTAACACCCTCAGATCCGGGGTCAGGAATCTGGGTTGTCATGCTCCATCAATGATACAATACCTGCATTACTTACAACATTCTTATAATACAACTCCAATTACCCCAATCACTTACGCACACACACACACAAGTTATAGTCTTGGAAATGAGCAACAATTATCAGCATTTGTTATTACAACCCAAATGTACTATCCAGTACCTCATCTATTATTTACAACCTCTACCTGAAGTTACAATAATAGACCTCACAATTCTATACAAGGTTTAGTAATACAAACCCACTCAAAATAATTCTCACTAATTCAAACTGCAACTATTCTGCTCACACCGACAGTATCCATCATGCATCAATTAACTCCAGGGTGGTCTCTCCATTCCCTTACTCTCGTAACACGAGGTGGATTCGGCAATGTTTTCCTCATGATGAAATATTTAATAAAGCAATAATGAGCTAATAGTGCTCAGCAAGAAATCTATCCCAGTTTAAATCTTTAAACCTTTTTGGAAGATAATCCATATGGGATCAAAGTTTTTAACACTACTAGGGTCTAACCCCAAAATAGTATACCGTTCAAAACACCGTATGACTTATAATCATACTTATATACTCTTCGTAATCATTTGGAAATCCTTGGTATCAGTATGATAAACCAAGACTCAAAACATATCTTTTTAAAATAGATATCAAATATTGGAATCAAGGCTTAAAGCCTATTCATTGATTCAAAACACTATATAGTTCGAAAATATCTTTGTAATCACATGTTATGCCTTTAACGGATAAGAGACTAGTGTAACATAAAAGATGAAGTTACAAGGAAAATTAATGTAATGTTTCCGTAACCCAAAATCCACTTATGCATATATATTCTGAGTAAGGTTTTATTAGAGTCATAACTCATAAAATAAAAGATGAAGTTGCATGAATTTATTGTCACTTCATTTCCAAACACTTTTCGACCCCCTGCCAACATGATCGGTTCTTCACCCCAATACATGTTGCAGGAATATCCAAATTGGATGATGAACCAATACTGGAGCCTTCACCGCGCCCGTCGTACCAACCTTACTATGATCAGTAGCAGGTCGTACAACAAAAATATGTTTTCTACATGTAGATGGAAGAATCACGACAGCCTGACATTGTCTACCGCCTTTCTGGATCTCCCGGCCCATTTGGGGCAATAAAATGATGGATCGGCGCGACTCGACCTCTTACACCTGCTCCTAGTTCAGATGAAATCCATAACTCTGAAACGTAAAGATCGTCCTCCTTTCCCCAAGTGTAACACTTGATGATACGACTCCACTAAGTAGTTATATCTAGGTTGGAAAAGAAGATTCTCCAATATTTCCCAAGCGATGCTTGTTAATGGATATCGACTTGTTCCATCAATTTACCCCTCGATCGTTGAGGTGGTAACACAACATTTGACTTTCAGCAATTAAATTGCTCCGAGAAAATATCTGTCCTTTGATAGTTTTTGAGTTGAGAGTTTAAAATGAGTAGCAGTCACTTAAATCAGGTTTCCCATATTTTTGATAGTTGAGCGAGCATTTAAATCCTCTTAAAAGACAGATTTAAATGGAAAAACAGTGTTTTGGGAACCTCTTTTTGATTTAAAATAATTAATAATACAGCTTAGAGCATCCTTCATAATTATTGAAGGTCGGGGATAAACTTTAAATAACATTTCTCATTTTTAAAACGCGTTAAAAGTATTTAATAAATAATCGAATAATATTTATTAAATAAATAAACTTTAAACGAATATTCAAAAATAATATTCATTAAATAAATAAACCTCGAATGAATATTCAAAATAATATTCATTAAATAAATAAACCTCGAATGAATATTCAAAATAATATTCATTAAATAAATAAACCTCGAATGAATATTCAAAATAATATTCATTAAATAAATAAACCTCGAATGAATATTCAAAATAATATTCATTAAATAAATAACCTCGAATGAATATTCAAAATAATATTCATTAAATAAATAACCCTCGAATAAATATTCAAAATAATATTCATTAAATAAATAAACCTCGAATGAATATTCAAAATAATATTCATTAAATAAATAAAACTCGAATGAATATTTAAAATAATATTCATTAAATAAATAAACCTCGAATGAATATTCAAAATAATATTCGTTAAATAAATAAACCTCGAATGAATATTCAAAATAATATTCATTAAATAAATAAATCTCGAATGAATATTTAAAATAATATTTATTAAATAAATAAACATCGAATGAATATTCAAAATAATATTCATTAAATAGATAATTATCGAATAACAGTTACCCGATATCTTTATCGGAAAAATAATCTTTCATAATCAAATCATAAAGCAAGTATCACAATATACTTTCGAAAACATTTATGCCTTCCATTATCATATATAACAGAAATAGTATTCAAATAGTATTTCTCGACTGAGATAATACTCAAATAACATTCCTTGAAAGATATAGTATTCTGCCGATGGAATCCCTCCGGGTTTCCACGGCTATCTACATATTTCAAAATACCGACTCCCGACCTAGAATCGAAAACAATGAATATGCTCTTATATTTAGAGCTACCGGGTAAACCGGTTCATAACTACTTAACTCAAAAGATTTTATATAATCCAAAGGTCAAATCCATTTCAACACGAAATAAGATATATCGCAAAACTGTCCAATGTTATATATGACAAAAGCAGTATTATATAGTCAATACTTCAAAGTATAGATTTGGAAACTTGCATCTATTATATGCATACATCAGGATATGGTACTTCAAAATACAGCATGGGATGAGAAAACTTACCTGGAAATCCCGAAGTAGCAGTAAGTCTCAGGTTGGTCCAGTAATCTAGAAGCAACACAAGGTTCAAGATTAATAACTTAAACGCTTTCACCATACTAAGTATATACTAACTCAAGTACAAGTCCATTTTCAAGTTAACTCCTTAAGATCCTCTACTCGAGCATGCTCGCTCACGCATTTTTATAAAATTGAGATTTAATCCTTTTAGCACGAAATCTTTTCGAGGGTCTTCCTAAACGTACCTAGCATGTTAACACAAAGTTTCACATTCCGATAAGTCTCTTAAGGGGTTTGATCACTATCTCAAAGTTCATGCAATGAACTACTTAGTTACGCGAAACCGCTTTCACTAAAACGGACGTTTCTCTTAAACCGTAAATCGTAACGACACGATTCTTTCGCTAAAACAATCTAGGAAACAAGGCCTACATTTTCATGGTCAGAAACTTCATGTTCATGCCCTTTAATGTAACCGTGATTTCTGCCTAAACTATCTAAGGAAATTTCGGCATGGTAACGGCGCTTATACGCGATTCCCGTGTTTTTAAACACTCTAATCAATTCATCAATCCACAACCAACAATCACAACCCAAGGATCTCCTCCAAATCACTTTATTTCTGTCTAAACATACTCATAACACTAATCACTAGTTCAACCATCAATCAATCCATTAAACCTCATACATATCATGTAAATCATCTCTAAATCATACTATCACTAACAATCATCCATTTATACACTAATATTAAATCATAAGTAAAAGTGTGAGAGGGTTTATACCTTCCTTGGTACTTAATATAGACTATAGATGGCTAGTATACCCTTCCTTGCTCCTTGATTATCCTTTACAAGCCTTAAACTTTAAGATCAAAACAAGAAACCACTTGAAGTTACTATTCATTCTCATCTTGTAAACTCCATAACAAATCGAAAAATAAGAGTTTGGTGCTAAAGGTTTTACCAGACCTTGTGCTCTTCATAATATTTCTTTTGAGTTATAGATCGCCAAATTTAAAGCTTCCTAGCCAGGGTTTTGAGCCCCATCTTTCTGCTGAACAGAAAATGGACAGATTGGGTTCTCCAACTTGGGGAAGCGATTTGGCTAGGCTACACTCCTTTGTTGACCATGAAATTTTGAACGAATATTACCCATGGAGTGGAGAAGCTATGGTTAAAATTTGGTGATTTTAAGACAAGTAGATTTGGAGTTACGAATTTGTCTTTTCTCCTTGTGCAAGCTGAGAAGAAATCTGGGAAGAAAATGGGGGAGAGTTTTCTTGCTTTTTACCTTGGTTGACTTGATAAAAATGCTGATATTTTGTATTAAAAGTGGTGAGTCATTGCATTTTGTCTTGTCATTGGACACATGTCGGACATGCATGAGTTTGGATAAAGTAGCTTTACTGGTTTGCTTTACTGGTTTGTTTCCTTTCACATGGATGATCCAAAAGTTGCATTCCTCGAATTAATCTTGTTACATGTTACTTCCATGCCTATATTTAATCCCGTAAGTGTCGCGTTGTTCCGTCACCGCTTAATCTCGTAGAATGTTCGCAGGGTTTTTTAAGGGTTCTATCGAAGTAGTTTACCGTAAACGTTCTTGATATCACTAATTCTTTTATTAAATCCATATCCATGGAATTGATAATTTAAATCCTCCAATATTTTCAAAGAATGATTAATCCGTCCGTTATTGGTGAAATTTCGGAGAAAACAGAAAATGCTATTTTTCTGATTCTGACAGCTTTTGCATTCCTTCATTTTCAAAGTAGATCACTAATACGACTTCGAAAGTTCATTATCCCGACTCGTACATAGGGTGGTCTGAAAATCTTTTTCGGTTCAGAAATTTACTATTCATCAAAAAAAAAAAATTAAAAAAAAAATTTAAAACTAAGTCCAAAATTAGGGGTTATTACAGTCTCCCCTCCTTAAAAGGATTTCGTCCCGGAATCTAAGAAAATAGCTGAGGTTACTCTTCCAATATAGTAATCTCTAGTTTCCAGGTTGACTCTTCAACTCTCTGGTTTCATTACAACACTTTCTCATTCCGGTCTGTGATATCTACCGGATGCTTTATATAAGCCAATTCTGGCTATGTTCATATACACCCATTTTCTATCAACATTCGATTATTCTTGCAATCGGCGGTACAACACTTACCGTAACTTCGGTTGTCTGAAATGTTTCTTTCGGTCGGTCCGTCGGTCTGCGGATCCTACGTAGTACTTGCACTCAATCTCGTTGCCAAACATGTTTGGAAAACTCCTCCCGAATCGGGAGTTCAATCATTGGTTCTTATCTGACACGAGGGTGACTGGAACTCTACATCGCCCAACTATCTCTTTCGTAACTCTTCGGTTAACGATCTTTTGCTAAAAACAAAATATGAGTAGACCCATTTGATCCATCAATTATAGCTCAATTGACGTCATAGTCCGACTTGATTCTTGTTGATCCTATCACAGAATCCATTATAGTAAAATTACATTCCTAATCAGGAATCTCTATTAACAGTGATAGTCAACTAGGTCTTTGTTCTGCCTTCCTTTTCTGACATATCCAATATTTGTTTACCAATCGATAAATCCTTTTATTTATCCGACCACTTATAACATTTCCTTAACTTTCCTAGTTTGAAACGTCTCCTATCTTTGCAGGGTCAACCAGTACTCCTTTACTGTTGACCACATGTCCTAAAATTGTACTTCTTTTTTTTTTTGCCAAAACTCGCACTTTGAGAACTTGGCATATAACTTTTCTCTCCTCAGTGCTTCTAACACGATCCTCAAATGTTCTGCATGTTCTTCCTTGGTCTTTGAGGTAAACCTAAATATTGATGATGTCACTATGACATACTTATCCCAATACTTCTTGAAAAGTCGATTCAGCACGTCCATGAAAGCTGCAAGGGCGTTCGTTAGCCCAAACGACATTACTAAAAACTCGTAGTGTCCATACTTAGTGTGAAACGCAGTCTTGGGTACGTCCTCGGGTTTAATATTCAATTGGTGGTATCCAGTTCTCAATCAATATTCGAGAATTTAACTGCATCATGCAGCCGATCGATTAAATCACCGATCCTTGGCAGGGGTATTCATTCATAACAATTAGACTATTTAGCTTTCGACACTCTATGCACAGCCTCATGTTGTCGTCCTTTTTCTTCACCAATAACACGGGTGCATCCCACGGTGACGCACTTGGTCTTATCATTCCTTCCCCTAACAATTTCTACAATTGAGCGACTAATTTCTTCATCTCAACTGGAGCTAGTCGGTACGGGGCCTTCGAAACTGGCGCCGTTCTTGGATCTAATTCTATACCAGACTTTATTTCTCTATCGGGTGGTAACCCTGGGAGATCTTCTGGAAATACATCCTCGAATTCGTTGGTAACAGGGATATTCCGCATACTAGGTGCTTCCCGTTTCGTATCTATCACGTAGGCCAAATGTGTTTCATATCCTTAGAGATCAAACGTTTGCCCGTCCGATAATCTGAATTCTTACTTCCTTTCTTCCTCAATCTATTCGCGTTTCATACTCTATTTTCTTTATGCCCATTTCTTTTTCATCCACTTTGCTTTCATTTCTATCATAGTCGTTTCGGACACTCCGTTATTATGAATTCGCATCATGCGAAACAAACCTTGGCAATTTCCGTAAACTTCAATCCATAGTTGTCGTACTCATTTATCTTGGCTCTCAGCTTCAACACTCTCCTTTTTCCAAATACTAAGGAAAATACTTGCATGGTACCAAGAATACTTCAAGCAACAGAATGCTTTATATAAAAACTTTGTACAAATTCTCGCTGAGGGAGCGACCTGGTTAGGTCTCAATCAAATTATCGTTTGAAAATCTTCCCACCATACTTCACTGCATACAAATGCATCGTGAATTCACTTATTTAAATTTGACCGAAAGTTGAACTTAGTGATACAATAACTAGTTCATTTCAATAAACATTAACAACTAGCTGAACAAAATTTTCTAGTTTGATTAGTTTGGGACGCAACATCTAGCTAGGACAATTAGCTAAATTTTCATCATATCATTAAAATTTTAACTAGTTAGAACAATTAACTAGTCACTCATTATGGCACATGCAATTAGCCATTTTCAATCTACTAGTACAGAATCTCAACATTGTAGCCAAAGAAAGAAAGAAAACAACATTTTGACTACTCGGATAATGAATTGAAAAGAAGAGTAAATAAGTTTAGGACAAACAAGGTAATTATAACCTTTGAAGAGAATATATGATATGAATAGGAAATTCTTGGTATCGGAACAATCGATAACCTCCCACCAAACATTTCTCATCAGTGAAACGGCCCACCCAAAGGTGTCTCCATACATAAACTTTATTAAATTTTCCAATAGAATTGAATTCGGAATATCAATATCAAATTGATATCCTTTCTACGATTTCAACGTCTGATGTGCAAATCTCTCCTCAATAAGAGAAAAGAATTCCCGAGTAATCTCTGAAATATACATCATCTATGTTTTAGACACATAGCTAGATATTTATGAACTCGACTGAGGAGTCCAAGTATGAAAAAAAATCGAATATCAAAATAATCGTTACAGAATATTCGTCAAATAATTAAGGAAGCATTAATTGAACATTCCTTAGATAATTGAAAGAATACGAAATAATTTATAGACCTGGAAGGATAGATGAATAATGGTTCCCTCTTCAGGTCGTCCTGGAACATGAACAAAACGCTCCGGTGAGTAATGGTAAGTTAACTCTGCGTATATAAACCTCAAAGGTAATGAGAGGAGAAAAGAAAAGAAATAAAATGAATATAGCAATTGTTGGTTGCATCCCAAGTTGAAGTAGGAAACTAGAAGGGTTACCTGACATGAATTATTCAAGGTAACATAGGCAGGAACAGTTTTAGATTGAGGAGTGTACCAGCAAGTAGATATCAAAAAGTCAATGGTCATCATAATTTCTAACATCACCCGTACGAGGATGATCTTATCTTTCTGCCTTTATAGCTTATGGTACTAACCAACGGTACCTCAAAATCGTACAAGTCCTTAAATAGGTCGGGAGTTCGAAACATATTCGCCATTCCCCGATAATCGTTCAGAGATTGGGCCTCCTACGACTGCATCAACACATCCACGAAAGATGGAGGTCCATAACGTATATGTAATTTCTTAACACTAATCGTATCGAACGAATCCAACCCCAGGCCACCATAGGTCTCGTTCCTCGTAGGTCCTGAGATTGTCGCATTGTTCGCCGCAACCATACGTGTCTTTATTAGAATCATGTTATCCATTCTTCATGTCTTTGATTTCGGAGTCGAGCCATCATGGCCTATCGTACGAAATATACTCGCGATGCGATTTAGCACGTTCGTCTCACGATAACGTTCCGGTACTATACGTACGCAACAGTCTCCTTTTTTGGTAACAAAATACCCATCGACGGAAAAGACACCAACTCTTGTGGAATCGTTGTTCTCAAGGCTTGGACCTCCTATACAAGATAATGCCCTAACTAGTCCACGCAATTTAGTAATTCGGATCGCGTAAAGGATTGTAAACGTCTCAACCTTCACATGTGCTGCCTTCTCGTGGCAAACTACGATGAACTACAAACACTTAGGTTCTTACTAAGTCAAGTTATCCATTGGTATTGGCCATTCCGACCTTACCTCAACTGCGATCGAGACTCTACTCCGCGTCTTATCTTAATGTCCTTGATAATCCGGGTATAATTTTAAACGTCATTCTCATCATTATGATGATCTTCAACGGTCGTATCGGTCCTCCGATAAGTCCTCAACTAAACTCTTTAATCTTAACATCCTCAATGGCACTACTTCCGGTAGTCCACTTAACGAACTCTATATGAGTCCTCTCATCATTCTCTTGCTTCAATATAACTCTTAACACTCTCATCTCCAAGTTTATAACTTAACGCTCTGATACCATTTCTGTAACACCCTCAGATCCGGGGTCAGGAATCTGGGTTTTCACGCTCCATCAATGATACAATACCTGCATTACTTACAACATTCTTATAATACAACTCCAATTACCCCAATCACTTACGCACACACACACAAGTTATAGCCTTGGAAATGAGCAACAATTATCAGCATTTGTTATTACAACCCAAATGTACTATCCAGTACCTCATCTATTATTTACAACCTCTACCTGAAGTTACAATAATAGACCTCACAATTCTATACAAGGTTTAGTAATACAAACCCACTCAAAATAATTCTCACTAATTCAAACTGCAACTATTCTGCTCACACCGACAGTATCCATCCTGCATCAATTAACTCCAGGGTGGTCTCTCCATTCCCTTGCTCTCGTAACACGAGGTGGATTCGGCAATGTTTTCCTCATGCTGAAATATTTAATAAAGCAATAATGAGCTAATAGTGCTCAGCAAGAAATCTATCCCAGTTTAAATCTTTAAACCTTTTTGGAAGATAATCCATATGGGATCAAAGTTTTTAACACTACTAGGGTCTAACCCCAAAATAGTATACCGTTCAAAACACCGTATGACTTATAATCATACTTATATACTCTTCGTAATCATTTGGAAATCCTTGGTATCAGTATGATAAACCAAGACTCAAAACATATCTTTTTAAAATAGATATCAAATATTGGAATCAAGGCTTAAAGCCTATTCATTGATTCAAAACACTATATAGTTCGAAAATATCTTTGTAATCACATGTTATGCCTTTAACGGATAAGAGACTAGTGTAACATAAAAGATGAAGTTACAAGGAAAATTAATGTAATGTTTCCGTAACCCAAAATCCACTTATGCATATATATTCTGAGTAAGGTTTTATTAGAGTCATAACTCATAAAATAAAAGATGAAGTTGCATGAATTTATTGTCACTTCATTTCCAAATACTTTTCGACCCCCTGCCAACATTATCGGTTCTTCACCCCAATACATGTTGCAGGAATATCCAAATTGGATGATGAACCAATACTGGAGCCTTCACCGCGCCCGTCGTACCAACCTTACTATGATCAGTAGCAGGTCGTACAACAAAAATATGTTTTCTACATGTAGATGGAAGAAACACGACAGCCTGACATTGTCTACCGCCTTTCTGGATCTCCCGGCCCATTTGGGGCAATAAAATGATGGATCGGCGCGACTCGACCTCTTACACCTGCTCCTAGTTCAGATGAAATCCATGACTCTGAAACGTAAAGATCGTCCTCCTTTCCCCAAGTGTAACACTTGTTGATACGACTCCACTAAGTAGTTATATCTAGGTTGGAAAGGAAGATTCTCCAATATTTCCCAAACGATGCTTGTTAATGGATATCGACTTGTTCCATCAATTTACCCCTCGATCGTTGAGGTGGTAACACAACATTTGACTTTCAGCAATTAAATTGCTCCGAGAAAATATCTGTCCTTTGACAGTTTTTGAGTTGAGAGTTTAAAATGAGTAGCAGTCACTTAAATCAGGTTTTCCATATTTTTGATAGTTGAGCGAGCATTTAAATCCTCTTAAAAGACAGATTTAAATGGAAAAACAGTGTTTTGGCAACCTCTTTTTGATTTAAAATAATTAATAATACATCTTAGAGCATCCTTCATAATTATTGAAGGTCGGGGATAAACTTTAAATAACATTTCTCATTTTTAAAACACGTTAAAAGTATTTAATAAATAATCGAATAATATTTATTAAATAAATAAACTTTAAACGAATATTCAAAAATAATATTCATTAAATAAATAAACCTCGAATGAATATTCAAAATAATATTCATTAAATAAATAAACCTCGAATGAATATTCAAAATAATATTCATTAAATAAATAAACCTCGAATGAATATTCAAAATAATATTCATTAAATAAATAACCCTCGAATGAATATTCAAAATAATATTCATTAAATAAATAACCTCGAATGAATATTCAAAATAATATTCATTAAATAAATAACCCTCGAATGAATATTCAAAATAATATTCATTAAATAAATAAACCTCGAATGAATATTCAAAATAATATTCATTAAATAAATAAAACTCGAATGAATATTTAAAATAATATTCATTAAATAAATAAACCTCGAATGAATATTCAAAATAATATTTATTAAATAATTAAACCTCGAATGAATATTCAAAATAATATTCATTAAATAAATAACCCTCGAATGAATATTCAAAATAATTTTCATTAAATAAATAAACCTCGAATGAATATTTAAAATAATATTCATTAAATAAATAAACATCGAATGAATATTCAAAATAATATTCATTAAATAGATAATTATCGAATAACAGTTACCCGATATCTTTATCGGAAAAATAATCTTTCATAATCAAATCATAAAGCAAGTATCACAATATACTTTCGAAAACATTTATGCCTTCCATTATCATATATAACAGAAATAGTATTCAAATAGTATTTCTCGACTGAGATAATACTCAAATAACATTCCTTGAAAGATATAGTATTCTGCCGATGGAATCCCTCCGGGTTTCCACGGCTATCTACATATTTCAAAATACCGACTCCCGACCTAGAATCGAAAACAATGAATATGCTCTTATATTTAGAGCTACCGGGTAAACCGGTTCATAACTACTTAACTCAAAAGATTTTATATAATCCAAAGGTCAAATCCATTTCAACACGAAATAAGATATATCGCAAAACTGTCCAATGTTATATATGACAAAAGCAGTATTATATAGTCAATACTTCAAAGTATAGATTTGGAAACTTGCATCTATTATATGCATACATCAGGATATGGTACTTCAAAATACAGCATGGGATGAGAAAACTTACCTGGAAATCCCGAAGTAGCAGTAAGTCTCAGGTTGGTCCAGTAATCTAGAATCAACACAAGGTTCAAGATTAATAACTTAAACGCTTTCACCATACTAAGTATATACTAACTCAAGTACAAGTCCATTTTCAAGTTAACTCCTTAAGATCCTCTACTCGAGCATGCTCGCTCACGCATTTTTATAAAATTGAGATTTAATCCTTTTAGCACGAAATCTTTTCGAGGGTCTTCCTAAACGTACCTAGCATGTTAACACAAAGTTTCACATTCCGATAAGTCTCTTAAGGGGTTTGATCACTATCTCAAAGTTCATGCAATGAACTACTTAGTTACGCGAAACCGCTTTCACTAAAACGGACGTTTCTCTTAAACCGTAAATCGTAACGACACGATTCTTTCGCTAAAACAATCTAGGAAACAAGGCCTACATTTTAATGGTCAGAAACTTCATGTTCATGCCCTTTAATGTAACCGTGATTTCTGCCTAAACTATCTAAGGAAATTTCGGCATGGTAACGGCGCTTATACGCGATTCCCGTGTTTTTAAACACTCTAATCAATTCATCAATCCACAACCAACAATCACAACCCAAGGATCTCCTCCAAATCACTTTATTTCTGTCTAAACATACTCATAACACTAATCACTAGTTCAACCATCAATCAATCCATTAAACCTCATACATATCATGTAAATCATCTCTAAATCATACTATCACTAACAATCATCCATTTATACACTAATATTAAATCATAAGTAAAAGTGTGAGAGGGTTTATACCTTCCTTGGTACTTAATATAGACTATAGATGGCTAGTATACCCTTCCTTGCTCCTTGATTATCCTTTACAAGCCTTAAACTTTAAGATCAAAACAAGAAACCACTTGAAGTTACTATTCATCCTCATCTTGTAAAATCCATAACAAATCTAAAAATAAGAGTTTGGTGCTAAAGGTTTTACCAGACCTTGTGCTCTTCATAAGCTTTCTTTTGAGTTATAGATCGCCAAATTTAAAGCTTCCTAGCCAGGGTTTTGAGCCCCATCTTTCTGCTGAACAGAAACTGGACTGATTGGGTTCTCCAACTTGGGGAAGAGATTTGGCTAGGCTACACTCCTTTGTTGACCATGAAATATTTAAAAAATGTTACCCATGGAGTGGAGAAGCTATGGTTAAAATTTGGTGATTTTAGGACAAGTAGATTTGGAGTTACGAATTTTTCTTTTCTCCTTGTGCAAGCTGAGCAGAAATCTGGGAAGAAAATGGGGGAGAGTTTTCTTGCTTTTTACCTTGTTTGACTTGATAGAAATGCTGATATTTTGTATTAAAAGTGGTGAGTCATTGCATTTTGTCTTGTCATTGGACACATGTCGGACATGCATGAGTTTGGATAAAGTAGCTTTACTGGTTTGCTTTACTGGTTTGTTTCCTTTCACATGGATGATCCAAAAGTTGCATTCCTCGAATTAATCTTGTTACATGTTACTTCCATGCCTATATTTAATCCCGTAAGTGTCGCGTTGTTCCGTCACCGCTTAATCTCGTAGAATGTTCGCAGGGTTTCTTAAGGGTTCTATCGAAGTAGTTTACCGTAAACGTTCTTGATATCACTAATTCTTTTATTAAATCCATATCCATGGAATTGATAATTTAAATCCTCCAATATTTTCAAATAATGATTAATCCGTCCGTTATTGGCGAAATTTCGGAGAAAACAGAAAATGCTATTTTTCTGATTCTGACAGCTTTTGCATTCCTTCATTTTCAAAGTAGATCACTAATACGACTTCGAAAGTTCATTATCCCGACTCGTACATAGGGTGGTCTGAAAATCTTTTTCGGTTCAGAAATTTACTATTCATCAAATAAAATAAAAAAATTAAACTAAGTCCAAAATTTGGGGTTATTACAGTTCATATCAAGGTGGTGATTCTAGAAACAAAGTTTCTCTTAATAAAATATTTATTTTCACATTTTTAACCAATAAATACTAAAAAATTTGTTTTTCAACCGTTCAATCTCCACTTTAGATCATATATATATATAAAAGACATAAAAAATAATTAAAAATATATTCTGATTATTAACCCAATAACTAGGATGACTGACCATTTAACAAAATATACATATTCCAACAATAAATTAGATAATAGTAATTTTTATTATTTGCTCTTGCTTGTAATTATATATTCCTACTTCTATCCTTGCAAAATAATATTTCAAATGATAATTTTGAATTTTGAATTCTTTTGCTAGGAGAAGATGGATCCATCTGCTAATATCAACTTCGTAACCAATTTTCAAAGAGCGGTTTCAGGTTTGTTTTTATCATTGTATCATTTGTACTTTTCATGTGAATACTCCTGTAACATTCCCGGGTGTTTACGACAAAGATTATGTAGCAACTGAATCAAAGTATATGCATTGCAAGTGTCAATCACTCTGTTAGAATAGAAGAAAAATTCTAATATTATTCTAATTTTATCCTGTCTTTTCGCTACTTGATTCATTATGAGAGACGAACCAATTACCAAAAAAAATCTTGCAGAGGTTACCGCGGATTTTACCGCAACTCTCAAGTCTTTGACAGACAGGATGACTACGTTGATGGGCAACATGAATAACAATAACAAGCAACGTAGAGGTGAAAGAGAAGACTGGAATCAAGTCCCTCAAAGCATGAAATTTCATGTTGGTGAGAATTCGGGCTCCGAGTTAATTATGGGTAATCAGTGTAATAACAATGATTATATAGAAGAGGATGATATACCATTATTTTATGCGACTTTGGGGGTTGAAGAGTTCTTCAATTGGCAGATTGATGTCGATAAATTTTTCGATGTCATGGGGGTGCCTGAAAATAAACATGCTAAGATGGTGGTGGTTCGATTGATGAGCGCTGCTTCTATTTGGTGGGATAGAATTGTTGTGCAAAGAGAGAAGCGAATGAAAAAACCCGTTAGAACATGGCGAAAGATGAAATAATTGATGTCGGATAGATTTCTACTTGAGGGCTATGAGTCTAAGATGTATATGAAGAGTAAGCAAGATGATGATATAGTTCAACATTATGAATCTGACCATGCTGACAATATGTTCGATGATTTTCCTCAACTAGAACAAGATAACTTAATGGGTGTGGGAGATAGAAAAGAGTTTGTTAATGCAAATACCAAAAATAAGTTGGAGAGTTTGGAAGGTGTGAAAATAGTTAGAGAAGGGTCTAAAATAATGGGTTCTGAAAATTTTATGATGGCAAATTGTGATAGTTTTGATATGGTTGAAGAAGAAGACAAGATTATTGGGGATGTTGAAGAACACATCAAAGAAAAATGTGATGATGCGTATAAAGATGAGAATAATGGTGATAATGGATATCATGTTGGAGGCATGCAGAAAGTGTTCTTGGATACTCGTAACTTTGTGGATGATTCGCACCATCAGAGCTTAATTCAGACATTATGTGTGGTGAGTCCTCAAACTTTCGATATTGTGGTAGATTGTGAGAATTTTGAGAAAATAAATATGTGGTACGTGGTTAATGAAATTAAATTGTCTCCACAAACATATATAACACAATATAATGTTGGTTGGGATAACTCTTTGCTAGACATTAACACAAGGGAAAGTTATATGATTGACATTGCTAGTGTGAAGTACAAGGATACTACCGTTTTTGAAAATTATGATGTGGATTCTTGTCAGTTGGTAATGGGTACGCCATATCAGTTTTATTTAAATTTGAATCACAAAAGTAAGGAGAATATAATTGAGTTCAGGAATGGTAATATGGAGTATGTCTTGTTTTCTCTTGAGGAAAAAGTTGGATTGAAGTCTTTATTTGAATGTGCAATGTCTTTTGGTAGAAAAAAAGAGTTAAGAGTTGGTGAAGGTAATTCAATTTCTAGACTGACAATGGTTAATCAAGATGTTATTGGGGTAATTCAAGTGTTGTCATTGCAATATTTTGATCTTGTCGAAGACTTCAAGTACAAAGTTCCAATAACGTGTCTGCCTGTAAAGAAACCACCATAGAGAGATAAACATCAATCAGACGTGGTTCCTCTTTTATTTTAGATGAGAACCTGGGTCAAGTTCTTTTGAAGTGAAGGAGACTGATGTAGGAGGATTTTGAGTGCTAATCGAGACTCATGAATCGCGAGAAGACAACAACAAATTAAATGCATGATCACGTTGTTTAAGATGCATGATCATGTTGTTGGATGGCATGGTCATGCTAAATTGGAAATTCTTGGAAGTAGCTTTGGGTGAGGATTAGAGATCGTGCATGATCACGCTCATTGCTGCATGACCACGCTACTTTAAAATAATTATTTTATTTTAATTAGGATTTGATTTGATTTTGTTTTCGGGTTTATTATCCCTATATAAACAATACTATGATGTAATAGTTGATAATCTTTTATTAAAATTAAAACCCTAAGAGTTTTCTCTTATTTTCTTGTGGATTCAAGAAACTCTTTGTGGATTCAAGGTTTATCAAAGGATTTCTCAGGTAAAAGTCCTTAAGGAACTAACGCAGCACGGAAGCCAAGGAAAAGCAAACGCTAATCCTTAAGAACAAGCACGAATTCGAAAGTATAACTCTGGAATCCACCAGAAAGATGAGTATAACTAGTTGAAAAAGTCGCGCTTCGCGGCGGCGTTATAATTTTTTTTAAAACTTTATCAATTAAGTCATAAAAATTACTAGCTCGTTTCTCTCTAATAAGTCGTGCCCAATAAGTCGTGCCCCCGTAAAACACGTTTTCCTGGTATATATACTAGATTAAAACCCGTGTGATACACGGATTGTTATTAATAATTATTATTTTTATTATTTATGTTTTAATATTCTACTCCCTCCGTCTCTCTCATTTCTTTACATTTTTATTTTTGATATGTCCCTCTCAATTCTTTACATTCCAAAAGTTTCCTAAAATATTAAAGTTTTATAATATAAAAATTAACTACATCCACTACTTTTCCTCACTATCCCCACTTTATACATTAAATATTGATTGGTTCCACCACTTTACTCACTTTTCTTACTTTTCTTCACTAAATTACACTTTTTTCTTAACCCCCGTGCCCAATCTCAATGTAAAGAATTGAGGGACGGAGGGAGTATTAATTTGTATTTGCTAAAAAAAATAAGTAGGCGTGTTCAACTTTTTTAAATAATTAAAATTATTAAAATAGATTTTAAAATAAATTAATAACTGTTTACCCGTGATATTTTTGGAAAATGAGGGGTCTTAGTAAGGAAAAATAGAAAAAGTAACATGTTTTAGCTGAAAAGGTAAGTGCCCGTAATTAAAAGTATTTAAATAGGTTTCAAAATAAATAAGTAAGGGTTTTCCCGTAATATTTTTGGAAATTGAGGGATTTTAGTAAGGAAAAATAGAAAGAGTAACATATTTTTGTTAAAAAAAAATAATCGCCCGTGTTTTTAAAAATATATATAATTTTGTTAGAAAAAAATAAAAAAAGATAATGTATTTTAGCTGAAAATGTAATTGGTTATAAATAATGTTATTATTTAGTGATAGTTTTTTAAAAAAATATGTAAGGGTAATTAAGTAAAATCACTAAGTACCGACCGTTCGTCCAACTACCAACTTTTAATGTTTCGTCTTTAATAATATAGCTTAAAACCCGTGTGATGCACGAATTGTTTTTAATAATTGTTAATTTTATTATTTATATTTTATATTTTATTAATTGCATTTATTAAAAAAAGTAGGCGTGTTAAATATTTTTAAATAATTAAAAGTATTAAAATAGATTTTAAAATAAATAAGTAACGGTTTGCTCGTGATATTTTGGAAAAAGTGGGGTTTTAGTAAGAAAAATAGAAAGTAACATGTTTTCGTTGAATTTTAAAATAAAAAAGTAACGATTTACCCGTGATATTTTTGAAAAAGAGGGGTTTTAGTAAGAAAAATAAAAAATGTGACATATTTTAGTTGAAAAAAGTAATTGCTAATTAAAAGTATTAAAATAGGTTTTAAAATAATAAGTAAGGGTTTGCTGGTGATAGATTTGAAAAATGAGGGATTTTAGTAAGGGAATAGAAAAAGTAACAGCTGAAAATGAAATTGCCCATGAATTTTTAGAAAAAGAAATGGTAATGTATTTTAATTGAAAGGGTAACTGATTATAATAATTTTTATAATAATTAAATAAACAATTAAATCAGGCAAGTACCGTACCAAAAAAACAGGTACCAAAAATAATGTACCAAAACTTTCAATGTTTCGTCTTTAATAATATAGTATAGATAGATAGATGTTAGATATAATTGCTGATGATTGTTAATCAGTGTTTAAGTAACAGGTACTTATCAGAGTTTACGCTAGAAGCCAGTCAGAGTTTGATAAAGTCTGACGGGGTGAGAGTTTATTTAGCTGTCGGTGCATACTTGAAGATTCTAGAAGCAATATATCTTGAAGATGGAAAGAAGCAAGATATATTGAGATAGCTAAAGAAACGGGACAGAAGACAGAAGCAATCCTAAATTGATATAAATTGTATAGCTGATTTATAGGAATATCAATTAGAGATTGATTATGTAACTGTGTATTATATAAACACAGATAGGTTAACCCTAAAAGGGATGCGAATACTGAATACATTATTCTTGTAACCTAGCAGCTCTCTATGATATTTTACATCACTGAGAGAAGAGTTATTTAATATAATTCAGTTTATTGTTCATAAACAGTGTTCTTGATTGTTATTCTCATACATATATTGATTATATATTGTGTATTCGGCCTAACAATTGGTATCAGAGCCAAGGCTGTTTAATATATACAGTTTTACGACTCAAACACAAGTATAATCATGACTGAACAAATTCCAACCGGTGCAGCTCCTGAAAAGGTTCAACCTACCTCTGTGAGTCGATATGAGACTATCAGGGTTCCAATTCTCAGACCAGCAGAATATCCAATATGGAAGGTGAAGATGACCATGTTTCTGGAAGCCACAGATCCAGAATATCTTGATAGAATCTATAATGGTCCTCATAAACCAACTAAACTGTCTACTGTTGTTGATGGTGAAGAGCAAAAGCTTATTCCAAAGGAAAAGAAAGATTTGACTCCTGAAGACATCTCATCAATTGCAAAGGATGCAAAGGTTAGACATCTTCTCCACAGTGCCTTAGATAATGTCATGTCTAACGGAGTTATTGGTTACAAAACTTCCAAAGAGATATGGGATGCTTTAGAAGTCAGATGCCAAGGAACAAGTGCTATAAAGAAGAACAGAAAGACTATACTTACACAGGAGTATGAACACTTTGACTCAAGATCTGGTGAAACTTTGACTGAAACATATGACAGATTCTGTAAACTGTTGAATGATTTATCTCTGGTTGATAAAGAATATGATCTTGAAGAGTCTAATCTCAAGTTTCTTTTATCTCTACCTGAAAGATGGGATTTAAAGACAACAACAATAAGAGATAATTATGAGCTTGCAGATACAGAGCTTGATGAAATCTATGGGTTGCTTAAAACTCATGAACTGGAGATAGAACAAAGGAACAGAAGAACTAGTAAGAAGACAAAATCTGTTGCTCTCAAGGTTGAAGAAAAACTCATGAAGAAAGAAACATCAAAGAAGAAAGCTAAGGGAAAAGCTTTGGTCATAAACTCTGAGAGTGAGTCATCAAACTCTGATGATGACTCAAACACTGATGCCTCTTCTGAATCTGAGGATGATGAAGAACAAATGATGCAAATGGCTGCTTTGATGGTGAAGACTTTCAAAAAGATGGGTTTCAAGAACTTCAAGAAAGGAAAAAGATTCTCAAGGAAAGATTCAAACTCTGAAAGAAAGAGTTACAGAAAGTCTGAAGGAAGGGATACCAAGTCTGGAAAGAAAGACAAGTCTGAGATCCAGTGCTACAAGTGTAAAAAGATGGGTCATTATGCTCCAGAGTGCAAGAAAGGAAAATCTAAAAAAACACTCATCACTAAAGGAAGAGACTGGGCAGACACTTCAGATTTAGATGAGGATGTAAACTATGCTCTCATGGCAACTGTCGAAGATGAAGCTGATTCATCTGAAAATAAGGTACCTTTAACAACTTATGCTTATGATACTGATAACATATCTGAATTGAGAATTTATCTTAAAAGCATACATGTTAGTTATAGAGATCAGACCTTAGAGAATGAGAGAATTAAATCTGAGAATCAAAAGCTTAAAGATAGAAATAAATTTCTTGAAGATGAACTTGTTAACATGCAACAAGTTCAAAAGGAAAGATGTGATGTTGTTTATGTTGAACAGGAATTACTTAAAAGATATAGGCAAATTGAATCTGAATTAGAAAAGGAGAGAAAAGTGATTAAAACCTGGACTAATTCTGGAAAAGACACACATCAAGTTTTTCAAACAGATACAGTTGGGTTAGGTTACTGTGAGGAAGATGAACTTAGGTTTAAAGATAAAGTTAAAGTTAAACCACAACTTAAACCTGTGAAATTTGTTCCTGAATCCAGTAAGCTAAAATCTGTAGTTGTGAAAGAAGTTGTTATGGAGCCAGTTGAAACTTGTGAAAAACAGGTTAATGTTGGTTCAATAACAGAAAATCAGATTGAGTCAGAAGCTGTTAAAGAACCAGTAAAAATCTGTGATAAACAGGTTAATGTTGGTTTGATGACAGAAAAACAATTCAAACATAAGCTCAAAGAGGTAAAGTCTGTTAACAAACAGAAAATGTCTAAGAAAAATAGGAATGGAAAAGTAGGCATTAATAAAAGAAATGATTATCTGCCTAATTCTGATGCTCCTAGGAAGACATGTCATAGTTGTGGTAGTACTAACCATCTTGCAAGTTTCTGCACGAAAAACAAAGATATTAATTCTTTACCCTCCAAGTCTGGAGTGAAGAATGATTATGTTAGGGTTAGACCACAGACTTTATGCACTCACTGTGGGAGCACTTGGCATTCCATTTATACTTGCAAGAGTTATCATGCTATTTATCACAACTATTATGAGTTAAAACCCAACATGAAATGGGTTAGAGCAAACTCTGCTAGTGTAAAATCTGACACAGTTAGCTTAAACTCTGTTGAAAGTTATTCCGCTGCAAAAGCTAACTATGTTAAGAAAGCCAAAGGATCCAAGAAAGTCTGGATCCTTAAATCTAACTCTTTGTAATTGTTTGTGATTGCAGGGCATAAGGGAAAGTACCCTAGTCTTGGACAGTGGATGTTCAGGACACATGACTGGAAATAAAGCCCTGCTATCAGACTATGAGGAGAAGGCTGGCCCAAAAGTTTCCTATGGTGATGGCAACATAGGACGTACTATGGGATATGACAATATCAATCTTGGAAGTGTCATCATCACAAATGTAGCTCTTGTACCAGGACTCAAGCATGACTTGCTATCTGTGAGTCAAATCTGTGACAGAGGTTACCATGTAGATTTTCAACCTGAATTCTGTGAGGGTTATCAGCAAATCTACAGGGAAAGTTGTTCTAGTTGGACACAGACGGAATAATATCTATGAAGCTAGTTTGGTAACAAACTCTGAAGGAAAAGTTGTGTGTCTGTCTGCAAAAATGTCAAATGAAGAGAGTTGGAAATGGCATAAGAAGCTCTCTCACCAAAACTTGAACAACATCAATGAGTTAATTCGAAAAGATCTTGTAAGGGGACTTCCAAAGTCAATACTCAGCTTAGATGGTCTGTGTGATTCTTGTCAAAAGGCCAAGCAAAGGAAGTCATCTTTCAAGAGTAAGTCTGAATCTTCAGTTGTGGATCCTTATCATCTTCTACATGTTGATCTATTTGGTCCAGTGAATGTAATGTCACTTGGCAGAAAGAAATATGCTCTAGTCATTGTTGATGAGTACACTAGGTACACCAGGGTGTATTTCTTAGCAAAGAAGGATGAGACTGCCTTAACTCTGATGGATCATGTAACGTTACTGGATAAAGGATCACAGTATAAAGTGAAAATTATAAGGAGTGATAATGGAACTGAATTCAGAAATGCAACAATGGAAGAATTTTGCAAAGAAAGAGAAGTGAAGCAAGAATTTTCTGCACCAGGGACTCCACAGCAAAATGGTGTAGTTGAAAGAAAGAACAGAACATTGATCGAAGCTGCCAGAACAATGCTTGATGAAGCAAAATTGCCAACTTATTTCTGGGCAGAAGCTGTTCAAACTGCTTGTTTTACTCAAAATGCAACACTGATCAACAGGCATGGGAAAACACCATATGAGATGGTGAAGAATAAGAAGCCAAATTTGAAATATTTTCATATTTTTGGATGCAAATGCTTTGTGTTAAAAACTCATCCTGAACAGTTGACCAAGTTTGACTTAAAAGCTGATGAAGGAATTTTTGTTGGATACCCACTGTCAACTAAAGCATTCAGAGTCTACAATCTGAGAACTAAAGTGATCATGGAATCTATACATGTGTCGTTTGATGACAAGAAAATAACTGGAATAGAAGATGAAGAATATCATGATCAACTTCGCTTTGAGAATGAAGATCTAAACTCTGATCACGTAAACTCTGATGAAGCAAATCCAACAAACTCTAACGAAGCATACTTTGAACCTCTACTGGTAAACACTGAGGGAGTTTCTCTGACACAACAAAATAGAGAACCAGTTGAGGGGGAGCATGAAGATACTTCAGAAACATCTCAAGATAATGACTCAAATTCTGAAAGTGAGTCAGCTGAAGAATCAAATAGAAACTCTGGGTTAAACTCTGAAAGATCAAATACTGAACAGTCCAATTCAGGGGGAGCCTTAGAGAATGCAAATGGTCAAGAAGAAAATCAGGAAAGCATGGATCAAGGGGGAGGATCTAATGATAATGTTAGAAGCCAATTACCTACAGCAAGAAGGTGGACACAAGCTCATACACCTGACTTGATAATTGGAGATCCAGAAGCAAGTGTGAGAACAAGAAGTGCAACAACAAATGAATGTTTGTTTCATGCATTCTTGTCTCAAACTGAACCTAAGAAAGTGGAAGAAGCTCTTCACGATGCTAACTGGATAACAGCTATGCAAGAAGAGTTGAATGAATTTGAAAGAAATGAAGTATGGACCCTTGTACCAAGACCCAAAAACAGATCTATTGTTGGTACAAAGTGGGTTTTCAGAAACAAAACAGACAGTGATGGAGTGATTACAAGGAATAAGGCTAGACTTGTGGCTAAAGGCTATTCACAGCATGAAGGAATTGACTATGATGAAACATTTGCTCCAGTTGCTAGATTGGAAGCAATAAGGATTTTTCTGGCCTATGCTGCTCACAAGAAGTTTAAAGTCTTTCAGATGGATGTGAAAAGTACTTTTCTCAATGGGAAACTTGAAGAAGGAAGTGTTTATTAAAAAAGCACCTTATGTCTACAGGCTTGACAAAGCACTTTATGGACTAAAGCAAGCACCTAGAGCATGGTATGAAACTCTGGCTCAATTTCTTTTAGAAAGTGGGTTCACTAGAGGTACAATTGATAAAACCTTGTTCTATTTCAATACTGGTAATGATCTGCTTTTAGTTCAAATCTATGTGGATGATATAATCTTTGGGTCTACTAATGATAAACTCTGTAAGAAATTTGCCAAGCTTATGCAGTCCAGGTACCAAATGAGCATGATGGGAGAGCTTAGTTATTTTCTAGGCTTGCAGGTAAAGCAAACAGATGATGGGATTTTTATCAATCAAGCAAAATATACCAGAAATCTTCTCAAGAAATTTGGTATGCTTGATAGTTCATCTGCCACAACTCCTATGGCAACTGCAACAAAGCTAGATAAAGACACAGGTGTTGCCCAGTAATAATCTATTGTAGAAGGGGGGTTGAATACAATAGAGTAAGATAATCGACTTCTTAATGTATATATCACAAATATGAAAAGAAAGATAACAGCTTTATTAAATCTGATATAAAACTGTTACAAACTCTCTCAAGAAATTCTGATGTTCTTGAGAGCTGCTAGCTTACAAAAACTCTCTCAAGAAATTATATGTTCTCGAGAGCTTCTATTCGAATATGTTCTCCTTCGAATAACTTTGATAATCGAAACCAAGACTGTGTTTATGTACTACACAGCTTCTCTATCAATGCTAAGTCCTAATCAATTACAAAGATTGAAACCTATCCATAATTGATAGATACATTCTACAAACCAAGAACCGACAGAATAAACTTCCATGTTTATCTAGACTCCAAATATAACTCGAAGTAGGAATCCTGATCAGCTTCCAGTCCTGATGATCAATCCTGATCCCAGTCCTGATATGCATTCTGATCCTGACGACCATGTAATCCTGATGACGTCAGCAATCCTGATCAGTTGAGTCTAGCTCCTGACGATCATTGAATTCTGATCTAACAATCTCCCCCAATCTCATACTTTGTCAAATAAAGTATAGATTCCAAATATTCAATGATGTCAAAAACATATATACAAAATGTACAGAATCTGCAGCAACAACTTATCTGTTTAGACTCTTTGATAAAACAAATTCATCTTCAAGAAATTGGATAACAGATTTTCTTCTTTTTCTTCAAGAATTTGAATCAGTCTTTCCTTAAGATTTCTGAGTTCTTCATCTCCCTCATTAATCTGGTATATAGCTGCTCTGAGATTCAATACGGAGTTCCTTTGAAGACTATGCTCTTCTAGCATAAGATAAGCAATTTCCTTCCCATCAGGATTGAGAGAAAGATGAGTCATGCCAAAATTTACTTCTTTAACATCAGTACCTCTTTGCATTTCCTCATCCTGATCTCTTTGATTTAAGTACATGGGAATGTAATTACCATTGAAATTACTGTTTCCATCCAGTCTTCTTCTTATTGTTGACAAAATCATGGCACTCCATTCTTTGCATATTTGATTCTGTGATCTCAAAAGATAATGAACATATTTCAGTTCCTGTGTAGTTTTCATCAGCAGATCTTGAATAGATAAAATCTTCACACTACCATCTTTCATGAAGTACAGAAGCTTTTCTTTCTTGTCAAAACCATCATGACAATCTATAACTATATCAACAGCTATTAAATTTTTCAGATTTTCAGAAGTTAAAGTACCTCCAATTTCAGTCAAGGAGTAAGGATCAACATATGACATATTCAGATATTCAGCATCTCTGTGTCCAATACCTCCTCTTGAATTGCTTGACAATTGCTTCAGATTTGAAAACATCTTTAACCAGAGTGCTTTTGATCTAACCATATCAGATAAATCAACAACACTTGAAGCGCTTGTAATAATTCCACCATACTGAAAATTGATAAGTGTATCACACCTCAGTGTACTTATATGTTTCCACTTCTTGTCTTTTTCCTTTTCAAAGGCATAGCTTCTTTCCAGTGAAGATTCTTGTCTGCTTGGGTTCCTCCACTTTCTTTCATTTGAGAGTTTAAGCCTTTGTAAGTAGAGATTGAAATCTCTACTTGTTCTTCTTGTAATTTCTCTTCTTCTGGCTTCTTCTTCTTCATCTACTTCCTTGTTGTGACTATCAACAACAGTAGATAAGATTATTAAATCAATCTCTTGCAGAATTTCAGAATCATCAGGATCTTGAATATTATCAGGAACAACATCAGGATTAGATTCTTCAATTTGATTTGTATTGCAGAGATTTGATTTTCTTGATTTTCTTCTCAATTCAGGTTCTTCTTCAATATTTCCATCATCACCAAAAGTAGATCTGTCAGGAACTACTAGAGTTTGAGTAGGTTCAGGAATTTCTTCAATTCTTAACCCTGTAGACCTTGTCTGTCTAGGTACTGTTTGAGTTGAAGAACCTCTTCTACTTCTTCTAGCACCTCTCCTACCTCTGTCTCCTCTACCTCTAGCAGGAGCAGTATAGCTTTCCATTGTCTCTCTTTGTAGTCTTAAAAATTCTTCATGTGAGAGATCTGGATATTCTTCACTTGCTGTAGAGAGTGCTTTTCTAGCAAATAATTGTTGAACTCTTTTATCAGTGTGATATAGAGTAACAATTCTGCCATCTTTTGTAGAAAACTTCTGGAATAAATTTGATGCATCTTCAGGATTATCAATAATCACATCTTCATCACCTTCAGGAATTGTAGCAAGAATATGTCCATGACCAGGTGTCAAGATTTGTTCTTCCGTCAGGATCTGAGATTGCATCATTGTTCTTACTGTCTTAACTCCAGAATCAGAAACATGAGTTGACTGCGTTGTTTGACTTTGAGAAGTTTGAATTTTAGACTTCAAAACTGCAGCATCAGAGGTTTCTCCTTGTATCTGATAGAGTATATATTTATATATATTTTATATGATTTAATTCCTCATATTTATTATATTTTGCATTTAATTGGATATTTATTTAATAAATTTTAATGTTTTATTGTAGGAAGCAAGGAAATCCTAAACTTGGAAGGATTGGAGAATAAAGAGCTTAATTTGGAGATTTATTATAAGGAAATTCGGATTTGTTGGGCTGCCTGCACATAATTCACTGTTTGGGTCATATTTTGAGATCTAGAAGTCAGAATTGGACGATTTAACAGTCCACGCGAAGATAATGGAAATATCTTTTATTATAAAGTGGTCCAAATATCAAATTACATCAGGAACGGCTCAGATTTACTGAAGAAAAGTCAGCTACGAATTTTCCTTGTAAAACAGAATCAGTTTAGGAAACGTACTTGTACTTTCCTCAAGGCATTAAAATATTTGAGGATATATATATAGACATCAGATCTGAGAGATAGGGAGACATACATATACATAGATACATACATACGGAGGGAGACTTGTACTTTTCTTCTTGGAAAAAGATTAAAGGTTTTTATTCTCTGTTCTTAATATTATCATGTGTTCTTATTATATTATGTGTTTTGTTAGTTTAATTATGAGTGAGTAGATATTTAATCTAGGGTTAAGTTGAACCCTAGTTATGATTGATGTATGATTTTCCATAACCCCCCAGTTTAGTTATGTTGTATGCTCTTGCTTATTGAGTTGTGCTTAATTAACAATAACATGTCAGACGTGATTATGCATATTGTTTGAACCTAATATCTATTTATCATCGAAAGTTGGACTTAGATGGTTGTGATTTATCCAATAAGGACATGAACTTCTCCATGAAAATAGGTAGAACGGATTGTTAGGAAGTTAGGATGCTGTGTTTAATGTCTCTAAATTGCATGATACCATGAAAATAGGCTTGAGTGTATTTTTAGAGAAGCCATTAATACTCGAGAGAGGTTATTGGTATTTTATAGGGCGCATCTTTCCTCTTGAGTAGTGTATGATTAATTGGGGTGGAAAATCATAATTGCATCGATTCATTCTAGAGGGGATACTTAATTCTAGATATTTTTAGTTAATTGATAAATACCACATATTTGCTTTAGTATAATATTAGTTTAAAAATCTCTCAACAATTTATTGTGTTACCTGCTTAGTTGAATTGAATCAAGAATAACTAGTGATTGATACGTTTGTCTCTGTGGGATCGACTCTGACTTGCCCTACTACATAGTTAGAAGGATTTGTTAGATATTATTATTTGATAGGCACGCGACAGCCTTGTCAGTATCACTTTGTCACTACCATCATCTCCAGTATCATCATCATTATTCCTTAATACTAGATCAGGTGTGCATTTTGTCCGACTAACCTTCTCCCCCTTTTTGACATCAGGATTTGATAATAAATTCAAAATTAAGGAAAGAGAGGCTTGAATGTCAGTTACCTTAGTATCCAGAGAATCAATCCTTTGGTTGATTGAGGTTTGTTCTGAAACAACATATTTCACTTGGGATTCTACTACCCTTAGCTGAAAAGTAGTAGGCACCTTTGTAAAATTATTAAAGATATCAGTCCTCACTTTATCAGTTGAACTCTTGATAGAATCAATCTCACTTTTTAGGCTCTTGGATAACTGAGTTGTAGCCTTCAGATGATTCTTCAAGTCTTGATTCTCTATAGATTTCACTGCTTGATAGGCATGTCCAATAGCAGAAGAAAAACTGATAGATTCATCAGAATTGTGCCATGAATTGTTCCATTCATTCTGTCTAAATGCCTCAGCAGGATCAAAGGAAGGAATATAAAAATCTTGTCTCTGATCTTTCCCAGTATAAGCATTGCCAGCCATAAATGTACTTGATGAACCAAAATTAGTTCCAAGACTAATCTTGAGTGCTGTAGCAAGCTGTTCCTTCTCTTTTCGATTCTCATCATCATCACTATCATCAGAGTCTTCATCATCAGTACTATGATTAACATCAGGATCAGGAATTGCAATACCTTTCTATTTATCCTGTGATTCTGAGATAGGATGATCCATTGGTCTTGAACGAAGTGGCTATATCAGAATAGGTTCAATATCAGGAGCACCACTAGCGTCAGGATGAACACCGTCAGGATGTGATATGCTTGCATCAGTATTTTCTACCAATGGTTCTTGTGTAGCTTGAGGTTCAGAAGCTGCTTCAACACTTTGAGCTAAAGGTTCTTGTGTGTTTCCCTCATAGACAATGTTCTCGACCAATCTTTCAACAGAAGCTGTAGCTTTGCCTGCATCTTCACTTTGAGAAGATGGTTCTTGTGTAGCTGGAATGTTGATGTCTTCATTCTCCCTTTGAGAAAATGGTTCTTGTGTGACCATTCCACTAGCTAAGCCTTCACCCAAACTTTGATTGAGTGGTTCTTGTGTGGCAGGATCAACAGTAGCTGCTGAATTACTCTGAAATTCAGGTTCTTGTGGGCTTGATCCTTTCAGCTTCTTTTGTCTCTGATAGACTAACTCCTCTGCATTCCTCTTTTTCTTTGAGTTTGGTGTAAGACCAACCAAGGAAGCAATTTTAGAAACCTTCTCCCAAGAAATTTCTCTAAACTTAGATGGAGAGGCTGGAGAGTCTGATATAGAGACCACTTTTGTTGTTGCATCAGGAATACTAACATCAGTATTTGCTAGAGCATCAGGAGTAGATGACTCATCAGGATTTGATGTCTGAATATCAGTATCCTTCATTTGCACTGTCAAAGGAATATGATACCTGCTTTTTGATAATTTCCTTTTCTTTTGTGGTAGAGATGAAGGTACCACAGCTTTAGTAACAGTATCAGCAACTTCCTTGTTCACATTCATCACAGAGGATATAGGTAAATCATCCTCTGAATCAGTCTCATCCCTGAGAACTAACTTTCTTTTTACAGAAACAACCTCACCTCCCTTTGCAGCTTTCTTCACCAGGACCCCTTGTACACCCCCTTGTAACTTCTTTTTAGTGAGTGGTGTAGAGGAAAAGTCCTTTGAACCTGATTGCCTTCCTGACACATCAGTTCTAGCTGACTTCTTTGCTTTTACAACTAAAATCTTTTGAGAGACAATAGAGGTGGCAGTTGTCTGTTTAGACTGTTTAGGATGAATGCTTGTGTCAGGAACAAGGTGGGTTGAGCCTTGCCCCATAGCATTAGAAATTAAACCATAACGAGTAGGCTTTTTCCTATGTAAGAAAAACCTAACCTCATCAGGAATAAAAGCATTTCCTATAAAACCATTTGCCTTATCAGGATTGAAAAATATTTTCGATAAGATTAAAATAAAATTTTATTTAGGAAAACAAAATTTATTTTGATAATCCTGATAAGTGCTGTTCTTTTTTAAAAAAAAAATGATTACAAAACAAATAGCATAATCCCCATGTAACCATTCTTACCAATTACCGAGACAAATTAATTATGAGAAACTGAATAGTCGCCTCGATATTGAGAAAATGACCTGCATCCTTAACACACATACTCTATAAAATAGAACTGTTAAGCATACACATCATATTAATTATAACACAAACCCTCTCCAGAGAAAAACTTACGAAAACCTTTCACCTTCTTTGTTTTTCAATGGCTGCCAACCAACAACAAAACAACATACCTGATGCTGAGCTCGATATCATATGGCAAGAGATGGAAGAGGCTCTTGCTGACATTGAGCCACAACCAGTTCCTGACCCTCAGGAACATGAAGCGTTTATTAACGCAATGTTTGATGTGGTTTGGCACAACTTCCTGCAAGCCAATCCAAACTGGAATCCACTTGATAACCTCATCTATGAAGAGGATAAGGATGAAGATGATGAAGAGCTCGTCCCAGAGCTTGAGAAAAGGAAGAAGAGAATCCGTGATGCTTGTATGTCATGCAAGTTGGAGTCATAGAGGCGTCCCGGTGGTCATGGTGACGATCCGCCTTCAAGTGCATCAGCTCCTCTTCTTGTCCTTTAAGGATGGACATAGAAATCTTCCAATCCTGATGGACTGTGAAGCTGCTCAGGAGCATTCATGCTAATCTGTAGGGCACGTGTTCCTGAGTAGAAAAGTAGACTACGAAAAGAATATGTAATTTCTGACAAAAATATAATCGTAATTGAAAATTAAGATTTAATAACTTAATCGAAGACTAAGTAATGATCTTATTTGTCAGAGTTTACCAGGAGTGTTGTTGACAAATTGTCTTAGAACTTCTAGTTATCATACCAGCTGCAATATCTGAGCATCAGGATTTGACCAGTTGACTTCCTGTCAGGATTGAATCCTATCAGGATTTGATCAAAGAAAACATACCTTTCTGAATAACCATCAGGATTTGACAGTTATCAGGATTTCCTCTCTGTAACTTTCCTCAGAAATTCTCAAAGTTCATCATTCCAAGTTCATTCACCAATTTATTAAAAGTAGCTTCAGGTAGTGGCTTGGTGAATATATCAGCTAGTTGTTGATCAGTAGGAACAAAGTGAAGTTCAATTGTTCCTTCCAGAACTTGTTCTCTTATGAAGTGATATCGAATACTGATGTGTTTAGTAAGAGAATGCTGAACTGGATTTCCTGTCATTGCAATAGCACTTTGGTTATCACAGAAAATAGGGATTTTTGAGTATGACAGGCCATAATCTAACAACTGATTTCTCATCCACATTATCTGAGCACAACAACTTCCTGCAGCAATGTACTCAGCTTCTGCAGTTGAAGTGGAAATGGATTTTTGCTTTTTACTGAACCATGAAACTAGTCTTCCACCCAAAAACTGACAGCTTCCTGAAGTACTTTTCCTGTCTATCTTGCATCCTGCAAAATCAGCATCTGAATAACCACACAACCCAAAATCTGATTCCCTTGTATACCAAAGGCCAAGTGAAGAAGTGCCTTTGAGATATCTGAAAATTCTTTTAACTGCAATCAGATGGGGTTCTCTAGGTTTTGCTTGAAATCTTGCACACAGACAGGTTGCAAACATGATATCTGGTCTACTTGCAGTGAGATACAATAAAGAGCCAATCATTCCTCTGTAGTGAGTTACATCTACCTCAGCACCTTGATCAGGATCAAGTTTGGTAGCTGTATCTATGGGAGTTGTAGCAGGAGAACTATCTTGCATGTTAAACCTTGTCAATAAATTCCTTGTATATTTAGACTGATTGATAAAAATCCCTTCATCAGTCTGTTTAACTTGAAGACCAAGAAAGTAACTCATTTCTCCCATCATGCTCATTTGATATCTTGACTGCATAGGCTTAGAAAACTTTTCACACAGCTTATTGTTTGTTGACCCAAAAATGATATCATCAACATAAATCTGAACTAACAACAAGTCCTTACCATGATTCAAATAAAATAGAGTTTTATCAATAGCACCTCTTTTGAATCCACTTTCCAGTAAGAATAGAGCTAAGGTTTCATACCATGCTCTTGGAGCTTGCTTTAGTCCATAAAGTGCCTTATCCAATCTGTAGACATGATCTGGATATTTAGGATCAATGAAACCAGGAGGTTGCTCAACATAGCCTTCTTCCTCCAGTTCTCCATTTAAGAAAGCACTTTTAACATCCATCTGGAAAACCTTGAATTTCTTATGTGCTGCATAAGCAAGAAATATCCTGATGGCTTCTAGTCTTGCAACAGGAGCAAAAGTTTCATCATAGTCAATTCCCACTTGTTGAGAATACCCCTTTGCAACTAGTCTAGCTTTGTTTCTGATTATCACTCCATCAGAATCAGTCTTGTTCTTAAAAATCCACTTTGTACCAACAATTGATCTATTCTTTGGTCTTGGTACCAGTTTCCAGACTTCATTTCTTTCAAATTCATTCAGTTCTTCTTGCATTGCAGTAACCCAAACAGCATCTTTAAGTGCATCTTCAACTTTCTTTGGCTCCTCCTTGGATAGAAAGTTATTGTATAGACATTCATTCTGAGTTACACTTCTTGTTTGAACACCTGCACCAGGATCTCCAATTATCAAATCAGGAGTATGATCTTTTGTCCATTTCCTTGCTGGTGTCAAATTGTTCCTTGAAGTAGATGCTCCCCCTGGATTGGTGTTATCTTGATTTGAAGAACTTGCTTGTCTTGAAGCTTCCCTTGAATTAATGCTATTTCCTCCTGAAAGGTTATCAGGATTATCACTTGAATCAGTATCTGAAGAATTCTGTCTTGATGATTGAGTTGACTCTGAACTTGTAGTCGAATGCTGTTGCTCCCCCTCAACATTAGCACTACTAGTTGTATCACTATTGATTGCATCATCAGTATTAGTATCATCAGTATCTGGTGTGTCATCAGGATTTGGTGACCCATCAGGATCTGATGTATTGACAGGATCTGATTCACTTTCTTTAGGTTCCTTGGTAGCTTCATTTTCAAAAATTAATCTATCATGTGAGTCTTCATTGATTCCAACTATCTTTTTATCATCAAAAGATACATGTATTGACTCCATGACAGTCCTTGTTCTCAAATTGAAAACTCTGAAGGCTCTTGATGCAGGATAGCCTATAAAAATTCCTTCATCAGCCTTTGTTTCAAATTTCCCTAGTTGTTCAGGATGAGTTCTGAGAACAAAACATTTACAGCCAAACACATGCAGATGCTTCAGACTAGGTTTCTTTTCCTTGAGAGATTGATAAGGAGTAACACCATGTCTGTTTATCAATGTGAGATTCTGTGTATAGCAAGCTGTGTTGACTGCTTCTGCCCAGAAATATGTAGGTAACTTAGCTTCTTCCAACATAGTTCTGCCAGCTTCAATAAGAGTTCTATTTTTCCTTTCAACTACTCCATTTTGCTGAGGTGTGCCAGGAGCAGAGAATTGTTGAATAATTCCTTTGTATTTGCAGAACTCTTCCATCTTTGAATTCTTAAATTCAGTACCATTATCACTTCTCAGAATCTTGACTTTATACTTTGTGGTTGTCTCAATCATTCTCACATGATCCAACAGAACTTCAGGAGTTTCATCTTTTCTGTGCAGAAAATACACCCAGGTGAATCTAGAATATTCATCAACAATTACAAGAGTGTACCTTTTCTTACTGATGGTCATGATGTTGACTGGACCAAATAGATCAAGATGTAGCATGTGATATGGTTCTCCAATAGAGGATTCTAATTTACTCTAGAATGATGTCCTTCTCTGTTTTGCTTTCTGACATGCATCACAGAGTCCATCAGGTGTATACAAGACATTAGGTAATCCTCTTACTAAATCTTTCTTAACCAACTCATTGATGTTGCTGAAGTTGAGATGAGAAAGCTTCTTGTGCCAATTCCAACTTTCATCTACTGAAGCTTTACTGATGAGACAAGTAGGGGAGCCATCAGCATTTGAATGAATGTTGGCTTCATATATGTTACCATGCCTGTAGCCAGTTAGTGCTATCTTTCCTGTTGATTTACTGACTACTTCACAATGTGTGGAATAGAAATTGACATGATAACCTCTGTCAGTGATTTGACTAATACTCAACAAATTGTGTTTTAGTCCCCTCACTAGAGCTACTTTCTCAATGATGACATTTCCAATGATTATATTGCCATATCCCAAGGTTTGTCCAATGTTGCCATCTCCATAAGACACAGTTGGGTCAGCTTTCTCCTCATATTCTGATAACAGGGCTTTGTTTCCAGTCATGTGCACAGAACATCCACTGTCCATGACTAACACATTTTTCTTTTTACCCTGCATCAGAATAGAAACACACTAGTTAGAACACTTAGGAACTCATACATGTTGGGTTCCTTTTCCATGCAATTTATTAATTTTCACAGCAGAAGACTTTCTGACCTTAGCAGTCCTGACAGGTGTTACTCCATCAGGATTTGCTTTGTCAGCATCGGTATTAACAAAAGCATGCTTTACTATGACATTATCAACTCTATCATACTTTGTACTCCTATCTAACTTAGGCAATGGATCATAGAAGTTATAGTACAAATCATGATAATCTTTACAGATATAAATAGAATGCCATAGACTACCACAATGAAAACAGGACTTATGCGGTTTATAGAATACTGATCTATTCCTAACATCAGACTTAGAAATATCAGCAGTTTTCTTCTTACTCTTCTTACAATCAATAGCAAGATGATTAGAGTTACCACAGTTAAAACAACTCTTTCTAGGTGCATTTGGGATATACTTATAACCATTCTCTTTATTGATCCCAACTTTACCATTCATGTTTCTCTTAACAGTAGCTTCCTTTTCCTTATCTGTAACCTCACAGATTTTATCCTTAAGCTGTTTCTGAGACAATAGACCTACATTCTTTAAGACTTTATTCAAGACAGGTCTAGACTTTATGATCTTAATTCCTTGATTAGAGGTAGATCCCTTTTCAAAAGTAGAATTGGAATCCTTACCAAAAACAAAATTAACAGGAGTAATCTTAGTTTTGGTTTCATCTAAAACATGTATATAGGTCTTTGGACTGACTGTCTCATCTATGACAATTTTCTCTTTCAATTTCTTATCCTCATCTGACTTATATCCTAGACACTCTTTCCAATTCTTAGAGGTATTAATCTCATGAAATTTTCTACCAGAGTCTGTCCAGGTTCTGATTTTCTCATTAGCATATTCAAGTTCATTTTCAAGAGCAGTACATTTGGATTTCATCTCTAAATGCATGTGATTAGCATTATCACATTCTTTTTGTACTTCTTGCATACGAGAAAATTCAGCTTCTAGTATCTCATTCCTTTTTCTAAGGTCAGACATCTCAGATAAAATTCTAGTATTCTCAGCAGTTTGACTTCTAAAGCTAATATGTAATGACTTTAGAAAACGTCTTAACTCAGAAGCATTATCAGTATCAAAATCAAAGATAGTATTTAGTACCTTATCATCAGGAGCAACAATTACATCAGCATTGGCCATTAGAGCATAGTTGACCACCTCATTATCAGATTCTGAGGAAGAGTCCATCCAATCCTTGCTTGATGTGATAAGTGCCTTTGTCTTCTTGCATTCAGAAGCAAAGTGACCCATGCCATTGCACTTGTAGCATCTAACCTTTGACTTGTTAAATTTGCTACCCTTGCTATCCTTTTTGATATACTTGTCTTTGTCTGCATTAAAGGTCTTTTTCTGAAAGTTGCCTTGTCTTCTACTCTTCCTGAACTTCATCCTTCTGAAGTTTCTGACAATCATAGCAACCATCTCTTCCATGTCTGAGTCAGAAGAATCATCATCAGTATTGGCATCAGGATTGCCATCAGTATCTGATGAAGAGTCATCAGGATCTGACTCTACTATTCTTGTTTTACTTCTAGAGACCTCCATAGCTTTTCCTTTTGATTTAGCCTCTGCTTTCAAAGCAATTGATTTTGCCTTGCTGCTTTTCTTGTTCTTTCTCTGTTGAACTTCAAGATCATGAGTTCGTAGCATCCCATAGATCTCATCAAGAGACACAATGTTTAGATCATACTGGTGTCTAATGATTGAGGTCTGAGTATCCCATTCTTCAGGTAAAGCTCTTAGAAACTTGGTGTTGGAGTCTTCAGTTTCATATACTTTGTCAACTAAAGATAAGCTATTCAATAGTGTCAGAAATCTATCATATAGTTCAGTCAGGCTCTCTTCAGGTCTAGCATCGAATTGTTCATATTCTTGAATCAAAAGAGCCCTTCTGTTTTTCTTGACAGATGCAGATCCCTGGCACTGAGTTTCCAAAGTATCCCAGATTTCTTTTGAAGACTTGCATGCAATCACCCTGTTTGACATGACAGCATCAAGACTATTATGCAAGATATTCTTTATCTTTGGTTCCCTGAGTACATGAGCTACTTCTTCTGGAGTCCATTCAGATTTAGCTTTGACCACATAATGTTCTGGTACAGTATCTGTTCGTTCTACGAACTTTGTTGGTATATATGGTCCATCACGAATCCTGTCCAAGTAATCAGGATCCATAGCCTCCAGGTACATCAGTATCTTTACCCTCCATGTAGGATATTCTGATATCTTCAAGATGGGAATCTTCATGCTTTCATACTTGGTTGTCGACATCTTTAGATCGTATCTGATTCAGAATTAAATCAGTTTGCTCTGATACCAATTGTTGCCCAATAATAATCTATTTTAGAAGGGGGGTTGAATACAATAGAGTAAGATAATCGACTTCTTAATGTATATATCACAAATATGAAAAGAAAGATAACAGCTTTATTAAATCTGATATAAAACTGTTACAAACTCTCTCAAGAAATTTGTTAGGAATATGTTGTTCTTGATGATAATTATAAAAACACTTAGTAGATTTTGTATTAAGTTATTTTGTAACTGTCAACGGAATAGCATGCTTTGCAGTGTTTCGTTGACAGGAAGCTCATCAACGAAATGAGTGATGTAGCAATTGCACTGTACATTACTTCATAGTTTGATATGCAGTTTGTTGAGTACTAGATAGGTTTTCTAAGTCATGTTGACTAAATGGTTAGATAGGCAAAATAGGTTGGTTAATTGTAAATATTTAGTGCCTTGTAATTTTGCCTAAGTGAAGACATGTCAACGGAATGAAGATTACTCTATCAACGAAACAAGGAAGCTCATCAACGAAACAAAGAATAAAGCTATCAACGAAACACATCTCTATGCCATCAACGAATCATTATTGCTTTTCTATACAATTGACAAAGTGATAGTGACAGGTTCCTGACAGATCAAAAAGAAGATGTGGAAGTGTACTTTGCATTGGAAACCATTAAAATGGACATGGGGAATAAGGAAACATCCCAGTTTCCAATTGGGCTCTTGGGAGTGATCATAATAAGCATGAAGTCAAAAGCAAGGATCTCCAAGGACCACTGGACAAAGGGATGAAAAGCAAACTATTGGCGGTTACTCATTGTACTATTAGTGTAGCCAAAAATAGGGTTGTAAACTTGGGTTTATATAACCAAGTGTAGCAGTTACTTTATTGAGAGTGAAGAAAAACAAAGAGTTTGTATTAGCTATCTTTGAGAGCATTTTTCTTCTCTACAACCTTGTAACTGAGCAGCTGTGTACTTTTGTATCACAGATTATTTCCGCAATAAAAACACTTCAGTTGGATCATCAAACAATCCAACTGAATTATTTATATCTTGTGTTTTTATTTATTCAGTTCAGTTTTATTTTATAAAGTGTTTTAGTTTTAAGAAAATATCAAGAATTGTATTCAACCCCCCCTTCTACAATTCTGTTAGGTCATTTGGGAATAACAATTGGTATCAGAGCGAGCTTCTAACATACAAGAAGTTTAAAGATCAAGACCAAAAACAGAAACCATGGTGAAGAAGGATGCAGGTGTGAAGATACCAGTTCTTGATAAAGACAATTACTTTCACTGGAAAGTAAAGATGCATTTACATCTCATGTCTATGGATGAGAGGTATGTAGACTGTATTGAGAAAGGTCCACACGTTCCCATGAAGCTTGATTCTAGGGTTGGACTGCCAGATGATGCACCTGATGTAGAGATTCCAAAAACTGTCTCAGAATGGACTGTTGAAGATATTGCAGAAGTCCATAAAGACAAAAGGACCATGAACATTCTGTTTAATGGTTTGGAGCAAGAGATGTTTGACAATGTTATCAACTGTACAACCTCTAAGGAAGTATGGGATACTGTTAGAACTCTCTGTGAAGGAACTGAGCAAGTCAGGGAAAATAAAATGCAACTCCTTATACAACAATATGAGCATTTTCATTTTAAAGCTGGTGAAACCCTAAATGACACGTTTAGTAGGTTTCAAAAGCTTTTGAATGGATTAAAGTTGTATGGGAGGATCTATCAAACCAAGGATTCAAACCTTAAATTTCTTAGAGCTCTTCCAAAAGAATGGAAGCCTATGACTGTTTCTCTCAGAAACACTCAAGAGTACAAAGACTACACTCTTGAAAGGCTTTATGGAACCTTGAAGACTTATGAGCTGGAAATGGAGCAAGATGAGGAAATTGAAAAGGTACAAAAGAAGGGTGGATCTATTGCATTGATTGCATCTGTGAACCAACTTGAAGATGACAATAAAGAAACTGCAAAGGCCACAACTAGTCGATCTAGTTGTAGGAGTGATGTTAGCAAGGGTAAAGACAAGATGACAGAAGAAGAAGAATCAGAACCAGCCAACTTGGAGGACTTAGATGAGATTGATGAACACATTGCTTTTCTGTCTAGAAAATTCTCTAAGTTCAAGTTCAAAAGAAACTCAGAAGCAAGGCCACCAAGAAGAGACTTTCAACCTAGCAAAACAAACTGGATTGAAAAGTCTAAGTCAAAATGTTTCAATTGTGGAATGATTGGTCACTTTGCTGGAGACTGCAGAAAGCCCAAGGTTGAGAAGGGCAACAGGAAATTTGAGCCTGTTGATTATAAAAAGAAATACTTTGAACTTCTCAAACAAAAAGAAAAGGCTTTCATGTCTCAGGAGTATGATTGGGCTGGTAATGGTGAAGATTCTGATGATGATGTTGAGTATGTCAACTTGGCTCTTATGGCTGACAATCATGAGCAGGAAGCAAGTTCCTCAAGCAACCAGGTAACAATTACTAATCTTTCTGAGCTTTCTAAAGAGGAATGCGACAGTGCAGTAAATGAAATGTCTACTGTATTATATAATTTGCGTGTTACTCTTAAATCACTTACTAAAGAGAATTCTAGAATAAAAGAGACCAATCTGCTCTTAAGTGATAGGAATGCAATGTTAGAAGCACAGCTCATTGAATTTGAGAAAATGAGATGTGTTAGTAGGGATGCTAAGAAGGAACTTGAGAACGTGTTACAAAGGGAAGAAATTCTTAAAACACAACTTGAGATAGAACAAGGTGTGATTGCAAAATGGAAGGATGCCAGGAATGTTGCTGCCAACATAATTAATGTTCAAGGCGTGGAATCCTTCTGTGAGCAATCATGGAAAAGGAACAAAGAGAAGCTAGGGTATGTTGGTGAAACCTTAGAATCAGAAACTGAGTCAACAAACAACAAGGATCATTTGTTGAAGGTTGATATGTCAACGGAATGCAATGTTTCGTTGACAGATGAACCATCAACCGATCAGGCTGTTTCGTTGACAGAGAAAAGAAAAGATAAACTCACTAGACTTAATGACAAGTATGGTCCGGTCACCAAGAACTTTGTTCAAGGTGAGTCTAGTAAATCAAAGAAAGTTGAGAAGCCTGTTGAGAGAGCTAATGTAGGTAACTTGTCTAACAAGCAATTGAAAGACAAGTTAGAGAAAGTTCAGGTTGAGGCTAAGGGAAATAAAAAGAATAACAGAAATGGCAAGGTAGGAATTAACAAACACAACAATTACACACCTGATAAATATGCACCTAGAAAGACATGTGTCAATTGTGGAAGTGTTAATCATTTATCTACTAACTGCAAATCTGTTAAGAAATCTGTTAATGTGAAAATGCCCAAGCCTGCAATGAACAGTTCCATGCCTAAAATGCCTGTTATGCCTAACATGTTTGCTCCATATGCACAATTTCAGAATCCATATGCTAGCATGCCATTTGTGCCTAATCCTTACATGAATATGTTTAACATGCCACAAATGCCATGGAACATGAATAACATGATTGTTCCTCCAACTATGCATGCTATGAATGAAAATATGAGCAACCCTCAGAAATCAACACCAAGGGTAAAGATTGATTTGAATCAATCTGAACCCAAAGTGAAAAATGGTACAAAAGGGAATACAAAGGCTAACAAGACAGGACCCAAGGAAACTTGGGTACCAAAATCGACTTGATTTGGTTTTATTGTGTGCAGGGAGACAAAAGGAATCTTTGGTACTTGGATAGTGGTTGTTCAAGACACATGACTGGTGATTCTACCCTGCTCACAGAGTTTCAGGAAAGAGCTGGCCCTTGTATTGCTTTTGGAGATGACAGCAAAGGCTACACAAAGGGATATGGCTTGATTTCAAAAGAGAATGTCATCATAGATGAGGTTGCACTGGTGGATGGTCTTAAGCACAACTTGCTTAGTATCAGCCAACTTTGTGACAAAGGATTTTTAGTTACTTTTTCAAGAGAAGCCTGTGTTGTTTCTAAAGGAGGAAACAACAATGTGGTAATGACTGGATTCAGAAGGGGGAATGTGTACATTGCTGACTTTAGTAGCACAAGTTCAGACACCATCACTTGTCTCTTCAGCAAGGCAAGCAAGGATGAAAGTTGGTTATGGCACAAGAAGTTATCCCATCTGAATTTCAAAGTTATGAATGATTTGGTGAGGAAAGATCTTGCTAGAGGAATTCCACAGGTGGAGTTCTCCAAGGATGGTTTGTGTGATGCCTGTCAAAAGGGAAAACAGAAGAAGGCATCATTCAAAAGCAAGACAGAGTCATCAATTGTCCAGCAGCTTGAATTGCTTCATATGGACCTATTTGGCCCTGTAAATGTTATGTCAATCTCAAAGAAGAAATACTGTCTTGTGATTGTTGATGATTTTTCTAGATTTACATGGACTTTCTTTTTGCACTCTAAAGATGAGGCAAGTGAAATCATTATCAATCACATCAAGATGGTAAGCAATCATCCTGATTTCAAAGTAAGAAGGATTAGGAGTGACAATGGGACAGAATTCAAGAATTCAAGCATGAAGGTGTTCTGTGAAGAAAATGGTATTTTGCATGAGTTTTCAGCAGCAAGAACACCACAGCAAAATGGTGTAGTTGAAAGGAAAAACAGAACACTTATTGAAGCTGCAAGGACAATGCTAGATGAATCAAAGTTACCTACATATTTTTGGGCTGAGGCAGTTAACACAGCTTGCTTTACTCAAAATATTTCTTTGATTAATCAGGCCAAAGGAATGACCCCTTATCAGTTACTCAAAAGAAAGAAGCCACTATTAGATTTTCTTCATGTCTTTGGATGCAAGTGCTTTGTTCTGAGAAATCAAGCTGAGCATTTGGGGAAATTTGAAGCAAAGGCAGATGAAGCAATATTTGTGGGATATGCAGCAGGGAAAGCTTACAGAGTCTATAATCTCAGAATCAACATTGTTATGGAATCTGTACATGTTGTTTTTGATGATCTCAAAATCCAAGGTCTCTGTGATGAAGGTTTCCATGAAAGTCTTTCTTTTGAAAATGAGGAAGGAGATCAAGTGAATCATGATAAGGCTACTGAGAAACAGCCTAAAGTTGTTGTATCTAGCACAGATGAAAGCAGCAGTGAGGATGAAATTGCTGCATTGAGATTAAAAAGGATAGCTGCTAGCAGACCAACTGGTCATTTTGTTGACAGTCATGATGGTGGATTCGTTGACAGTCAGAATGAGCGTTTCGTTGACAGCCAAAGCGGTCATACCGTTGATAGTCATAGGAATGCTTCTAGAAGTGATCAATTAGGGACAACAAACTCAGGGGGAGTTTCTCAAGGACAAATATCCAATCAAGGCAATCATGATCATGAAGCTACGTCTTCAAGAGCAAATCTACCTCCCTCAAGGAAATGGACTAAAGATCATCCCTTTGAACTTATTATAGGTGATGTTTCTTCAAAAGTCCAAACTAGAAGAGCAACTCAAGAAGAATGTCTATATAGTAGCTTTCTGTCTCAAGATGAGCCAAAGAAAGTTGAGGATGCACTTCTAGATCCAGATTGGGTTTTAGCCATGCAAGAAGAGCTAAACCAATTTGAGAGAAACAACGTTTGGAAGCTGGTGCCCAGGCCTAATGACAGGAGTGTTATAGGCACAAAGTGGGTGTTCAGAAACAAGATGGATGAAAATGGCATAGTCACAAGGAACAAAGCTAGACTGGTTGCAAAAGGCTACTCACAGGAAGAGGGAATTGATTTTGATGAAACCTTTGCTCCTGTTGCAAGACTAGAAGCAATAAGGATTTTCCTAGCCTATGCAGCCCATGCCAATTTCAAAGTCTATCAAATGGATGTGAAGAGTGCTTTTCTGAATGGGGAATTGGAAGAGGAGGTGTATGTAAGTCAACCTCCTGGTTTTGAAGACGATGATTTTCCAGACTATGTGTACTTCCTTCTCAAAGCACTCTATGGTTTGAAACAAGCACCTAGAGCCTGGTATGACACTCTCTCACAGTTCCTCCTTGAGAATCATTTCACTAGAGGTACTGTAGATAAAACTCTTTTTCACAGGGTTGTAAATGGCTCTACTTTACTTGTTCAAATTTATGTAGATGATATAATCTTTGGGTCTACAGATGTGAAACTTTGTCAAAAGTTTGCCAAGCTTATGCAAAGTAAATATGAAATGAGCATGATGGGAGAATTAACTTACTTTCTTGGTCTCCAAGTAAAGCAAGTTAATGAAGGCATTTTCATTAGTCAAACAAAATACATTCATGATTTATTAAAGAAGTTTAACCTAATGGAATGCTCTCCTGCCAAAACTCCCATGCCTACTGCCACCAAACTTGAATTGAATACTAAGGAAAAATCTGTGGACATTTCAAGTTACAGAGGCATGGTAGGCTCACTTTTATATTTAACAGCTAGTAGACCTGATATTATGTTTGCTACATGTCTATGTGCTAGATTTCAGGCTGACCCTAGAGAATCCCATTTAGTTGCTATTAAAAGAATTTTCAGGTATCTCAAAGGAACACCAAACCTTGGCATTTGGTATCCTAGAGAATCTGGTTTTGAACTAATTGGTTATTCAGATGCAGACTTTGCAGGATGTAAAATTGACAGGAAAAGTACAACTGGAACCTGTCAATTCCTAGGAAACAAGCTTGTGTCATGGTTCAGCAAGAAACAAAACTCAGTTTCTACCTCCACAGCTGAGGCTGAGTATATTGCAGCTGGAAGTTGTTGTGCACAGATTTTATGGATGAAAAACCAACTACTTGATTATGGATTAAGAGTTGAGAAAATTCCTATTTTCTGTGACAACACTAGTGCCATTGCCATTACTGAGAATCCAGTGCAGCATTCAAGGACCAAGCACATTGACATCAAGTACCATTTCATTAGAGAACATGTTATGAATGGTACTGTGGAGTTACATTTTGTTCCAAGTGAACAACAACTTGCAGACATCTTTACCAAGCCACTTGATGAATCAACATTCTCAAGATTAGTAAGTGAGCTAGGTATGCTAAATTTCTCTTAATTATTTTTGAGATATTTGCAAGTTAAAATGCAGCCAGAAACTTGCTATGTTTTTCTGTGAATTAATTTTCTTAAGAAAAAGTGAAATTTTGTCTAAGTCAAAATTACTATGTCAACGAAACGAACCATTTCGTTGACAGTCTTAGCAGTTTTCTGGGTGTTTCGTTGATAGATCTTTTATATCAACGAAACGCAGCTTTATCAACGAAATAAGACGGGACTTTAACCGCCCAATCCTGATTCGTTGATTTAGCGCTTTTAATCTGAACCGTTGTAATTTGACACGTCTTTTACCACGATCTATGCATACACCCCTGTAAGTATAAATCATGGTAATACTTTAAGAGTAACGGTTATATTTTTAAGCCAATCAAGTAATTTACATTTATTATTGGATTCATTTTCTGAGAATTTTTGGGGGAGTATTTAAGAAATTTTATTTTCATTATTTCTTTTTACCTGTTCTCAAAAATTCCAAAGGCTTTTTCTCTCTTCTTCTCTCTAACAAGCAATTCAGTTCGAAGCTTTCCTTTAATCAACAATGGCACCTATAGTCAAGCTTATGTCTGCTGGAGGGTTCATCTATGAGAAGAACAACTCCATCCCTTTTGTTGTCAAGGAAAACCCGAACAGCCTGTTCTTCAAAATGATGGATTTCATGAAGAATTGCAAGTTGAGCTATGCAATGTTTCACTCTACACCACTCTACAATGAGATAATCGAGGAAATTTGGACCTCATGTGAGTATAGTGGAACAAACTGCACACTACAATTCACCCTTCAAGGTAATGAGTACATAGTTAATTCTGATGTTTTGCAAGCATGTTTACATATTCCTGATAATAACTGTGATGCTTTGCCTACTAACACTGAAATAACTACCATGCTAAATTCTATAAACTACTCTTTGCCTACTGATAATCTGGGTAGAATAATTAGGAGAGGTTTGGTTAGGGAATACAGTTATTTAGCTGATGCATTCATTAAGGTCTTTTCTGGAAAGATTAGTAATTTTGATGCATTAACTAACTCTATGTTAATTCTCCTAACCATGCTTCTAAATGATAGATATCACAACTTTAGCACCCAACTTATGTATGAAATTGGTGCTAAGTTGGGTGACAAAGCAAATAGGAAGAAAAATATCTATTATGCTAGGTTTCTGATGATGTTGGCTAACCATGTTAGTCCAGCACCATTAGTTATCTCTAACCCTAATGCCAGGTTCGAGTGCTTTGTGCAAGAAAAGAGAGTATTGACAGACATACTGAGGCTGAACCACAATGGTGATGTTCCAGTGGTGTATCTGCCAATCATTGAGGTAACTACTACTATCCCTGTTAGTGTAGCTAACTCCTCTACTGTTTTACCTTCCAATGTTGCTATGGAGTCTGTAGCTGTGACCCAACAGGCTCCTACCCTAGCAACAAAACCTAAATCAAAGAAATCCTCCAAGCCAACCTCAGGTGCTTCTCAAAAGGCACCTGTTGTAAAAACTACCACACAACCTAAGGGGAGTGAGTCTGGAGTTGTAAGAGGTGAGGGTAGGGGTGAACATCAAAGAAACCCCAAGGATAAGGAAGGACAGGTTAGTGTGTACCAGCCAAGCCCCATTGTGTCTTCCCAACAAGGCACAATGAGTAAAATGGATTTAACCACAAGTCTAATTGCATCCTCCCAAAAGGATGTGATTATTGAAACAAGCTCTCCACCAAGAGCACAGTCCAAGAGGGTAAGGGACACTTCAAGCCCAAAGTCTACATTTTCCCAATACCAAAGGAGAGTGAAGCAAAAGTCCAAGGGTACACAGGGTGCACACACACTGGAAGCAACACTTCCAGTTTCTCAAATTCAGTTTGATGTAACCCCTATCATTTCTCTGGGGTTACAGTCCCATTCTCTAAACATCAATCTTGAATTATCTCCATCAAATTCACCAACTCAATCTTTAGATGTGGACATGATCCATACATCTATTCCTGATTCTCCAACTCTAATCTTGGAGAAGCCCCACTCTGAAGCTGGTGGCCATCACTTGTTAAGTGATTTGTTGGGCCATCAACCAATTTTTCCTGAAGTTGCAAGGGGATCTGTGGACCAATCTTTAAAATCAATCACCACAGACTCTACTGTAATTTCTCATTCTCAAAGTGCTTTCTTGACTTCATCAACGAAACAGTCTATTTCGTTGACAAGTGTTTCTCCATCAACGGTATCCATACCGTTGACAGTTCAAACTACCATTCCGTTGATAGTTCACTCTGCACCTTTAATTGAAAATCAAGTTGTTCCCACAACTAGTGCAGATGATCTAGTGGTAGTTGAGACACTTCTAGGACTGAGAGGGAGTGAAACTGAGAGGCTGGCTTGCAGCCAGGCAAAAGGAGAGAATGTGAGTGAGAGGCTGGCTATTTCTTCCAGCCAGGCAAAAGGAGAGATTGAGAGTTCCACCTTAGAAGGTGAAGGTGAGGGTGTGAGAGGTGTGAGCCATGGGGAGCCCATGATGCAAGAACAGAGTGGAGAGAGAGAAGGGACTACAGGCGAAATAAGGATGGAAGCAGCCATTGCTAATGAGTTAATGGAGGTCAGTGAGGGAGAAAGGGAACCTACTTTCCAAGAGGTTTATCAACAAACTCTGGATAGTATTTCCCTGGATCCTGAGACCTTTACTCATCCTGTGCCAGCCTATCAAATTATGGCTCAGCAGGGCAATGTGGAGGCAGAAAGGTCACTAAATCTAATTCATACAACTGCATCAATGCAAAGAGCAAAGGATGCCCTGACCAATCTACCTTCAGGAGCTGCAGCAAGTGGAGAATTTGAGTTTTCTGATGCTGAGGACAGCTATGGTGATAATCTACAGGTGGCCACCACTTCACAGACTGGGACTTCTGTGGTGACTCCTACACCAGGCTGGCTTTCTCAAGGTATGCATGGTAGAGCCACTCTAGATGCTGCTATCTCCAGGCAGTACAATGAAGCCTACTTAGCTCATGAGTCTGCAAATGCAAGAGACAAGAAATTCTACAAGGCCATCATGGATTCTCTGGAAATTCAAAGGCTACAAATGATGCAGACAAGGATTGAGGCTACAGAAATCAAGGACTCTATTAGCAATTTCAGGGATGCTAACTACAGGATGATGGATGAAAAGCTCCCTCTTCTCACTATGTCCAAACTGAACAGGTTTCTCTCTAAGGAACCTGAAGTGGCTACCTCCTTGAAGACTCTCTCTTCTAGAGTGGACAAGGTGGAAGCTACTTTATCTCAAATGCAAAAGGAACAGGAGAAGCAGACTCAACTTTTGGCCCAGCTAGTGGCAGCTCAAGGACTCCCAGTTGTCTCTCTTGATGATAACAAAAAGGGGGAGAAATCTCAGGAGCTAACCATTCAAATCACAAAGGTGCTGGTCCCAACCATCACATTACCACAGGAGCCACTAGCAATGGGGGAGTTTGGAAAGAAGAATAAGGATAGCATTGACTTGATCCAGGAAGCTTCTATGAGGATACAACTTGCAGCACAGATCAAAGATCATTGGTCCAACATAGAAGCAAGGTTCAAGAAAATTACTGAATCTTCAAAGACAGATCAGCCATCAACAAATGCAATGGTGACTGCACAAGTGGAGCCACAGTTCAAGAGCTCTTATGCTATAGAGCCCCTTCTACATGGAGTCATTCAAGGACCAAGAAAGGAGAAAGGACAAACTTCATGCATTAGGGATGTGGAAGAAGCTACATTACAAAGAAGCTTATCTCCCAAGTCTCCTGCTAAACCAAAAGGCAAAAACATAGCAAGGACTTTCTATCCTGCACCTTATCCAGATGAGCTCAAACTACTTGGACTTCTCATCACAAAAAGCAAGGAAAGTAATAATCATGAGATAAGGAAGCAAAGGGCAATTGTCTACAGGAATGGACAACAAATCTGTGTTTGGGCTGGTCATCCAAACTTTGCTGAAGCCAAGGCTGAGGAATCAGAAAGAGCAGCTATGCAAGCTCTTGCAGTAGCTCAAGCTCTAGATGAAGAAGAAAGACAGCAAGAAGAAAAAGCCCAAAAGGAAAGGAGTGAAAAGAAGAGTACAAGGCAACCAAAGGCAAGGGCTAGAAGAAACATAACCTTTGAAAATGATGACTCTCAGAGTATTGCATCAGACTCTTCTGTACCTCCAACAATTCCTGATCCATCTTTAAAGTTAGCCTGTGATCCCAAACATCTTGTTAATTATCATGATCAGCCAATTGAGCCAAAGGAAGAGCCAATTGAGTTTGATGAGGCTAACTTTCCTAAATTCCTTTTTGAGATGGATCCAAAGAAGAAATTGAAGCAAAGGGCTGTCAAGACAAAGCCAGTATTTGTGAGAAAGCCACAACCTCAAAAACCCCCTTCAAATCCAGAGGACTGCATGTACATTGCTGACATCAGGGAAGAATCCAGCTTGCATCTTGAGTTAGATAACCTGGTGGAAGTAAGGGGCATTGCAGCTTCTCAGAAGCTACCTGAAAGATTGGTTTTCACATACAAGGGTGGTAGAGAACAAATTTGGCCTCTCTACAGAATTCTAGGAGAAGACTACCAAACACTACTCACAGTGTTTAGATGCTTGAAGAAAGACTTTGGCTTCACCAAAACAGCCAAGTCTGAGGTGGTCTCCAGAATATGTCAAATAAAGGCTAGCTGGAACAAGCCTGAGGCTCTTCCCAGGATGCTAAGAGTGCCCTCAACAGGAAAGAAGATCCATCTTCAACCTTTCTGGATGATGGAATTCAAGGACAAGGACAACTGCAGAAGGTTCTTCAGGATGGAAGACCAGCTGGACAAGGCATCTAATCAAACTCTAAGGTTTATGCAATCCAAGCTTGGTGATCAAGATGAAGAAGAGAAGATCTTTTACAGAAGGCTACAGGTCCAGATTGAGGAGAACAACTCTAGGAGAGGGAAGAAGACTATGCCCCAAAGAAGACAAAGATGAATTATTTGCTCAGTCTGAGAGGAGCACATTTGGGCATTAGTTTTGTAAGTCTTGCATTATTTCTAAAAACTTTATGAAGCTCAATACAACTTTTACTTTTATCATGTGTAATATGCCTGAGTGTTTTTGTTATCATCAAGGCTCTTGATTTATGGCTGTTATTCTATCAGTCATAAATTGGGGGAGATTGTTAGGAATATGTTGTTCTTGATGATAATTATAAAAACACTTAGTAGATTTTGTATTAAGTTATTTTGTAACTGTCAACGGAATAGCATGCTTTGCAGTGTTTCGTTGACAGGAAGCTCATCAACGAAATGAGTGATGTAGCAATTGCACTGTACATTACTTCATAGTTTGATATGCAGTTTGTTGAGTACTAGATAGGTTTTCTAAGTCATGTTGACTAAATGGTTAGATAGGCAAAATAGGTTGGTTAATTGTAAATATTTAGTGCCTTGTAATTTTGCCTAAGTGAAGACATGTCAACGGAATGAAGATTACTCTATCAACGAAACAAGGAAGCTCATCAACGAAACAAAGAATAAAGCTATCAACGAAACACATCTCTATGCCATCAACGAATCATTATTGCTTTTCTATACAATTGACAAAGTGATAGTGACAGGTTCCTGACAGATCAAAAAGAAGATGTGGAAGTGTACTTTGCATTGGAAACCATTAAAATGGACATGGGGAATAAGGAAACATCCCAGTTTCCAATTGGGCTCTTGGGAGTGATCATAATAAGCATGAAGTCAAAAGCAAGGATCTCCAAGGACCACTGGACAAAGGGATGAAAAGCAAACTATTGGCGGTTACTCATTGTACTATTAGTGTAGCCAAAAATAGGGTTGTAAACTTGGGTTTATATAACCAAGTGTAGCAGTTACTTTATTGAGAGTGAAGAAAAACAAAGAGTTTGTATTAGCTATCTTTGAGAGCATTTTTCTTCTCTACAACCTTGTAACTGAGCAGCTGTGTACTTTTGTATCACAGATTATTTCCGCAATAAAAACACTTCAGTTGGATCATCAAACAATCCAACTGAATTATTTATATCTTGTGTTTTTATTTATTCAGTTCAGTTTTATTTTATAAAGTGTTTTAGTTTTAAGAAAATATCAAGAATTGTATTCAACCCCCCCTTCTACAATTCTGTTAGGTCATTTGGGAATAACAAAATTCTGATGTTCTTGAGAGCTGCTAGCTTACAAAAACTCTCTCAAGAAATTATATGTTCTCGAGAGCTTCTATTCGATTATGTTCTCCTTCGAATAACTTTGATAATCGAAACCAAGACTGTGTTTATATACTACACATCTTCTCTATCAATGATAAGTCCTAATCAATTACAAAGATTGAAACCTATCCATAATTGATAGCTACATTCTACAAACCAGGAACCGACAGAATAAACTTCCATGTTTATCTAGACTCCAAATATAACTCGAAGTAGGAATCCTGATCAGCTTCCAGTCCTGATGATCAATCCTGATCCCAGTCCTGATATGCATTCTGATCCTGACGACCATGTAATCCTGATGACGTCAGCAATCCTGATCAGTTGAGTCTAGCTCCTGACGATCATTGAATTCTGATCTAACAACAGGAACTTCAGTAGATATGACAATCTACAGAGGCATGATAGGGTCTCTTCTTTATCTCACTGCAAGTAGACCAGACATCATGTATGCAACTTGTCTTTGTGCAAGATTTCAGGCAGATCCCAGAGAACCTCATCTAACAGCTGTGAAGAGAATTTTCAAATATCTCAAAGGAACCATAACTCTTGGTTTGTGGTACCCTAGAGAATCAGAGTTTAAGTTAATTGGTTACTCTGATGCAGATTTTGCAGGCTGTAAGATTGACAGAAAGAGCACAAGTGGAAGCTGTCAATTTCTAGGTGACAGATTATTTTCTTGGTACAGCAAGAAACAGAAATCAATTTCCACATTCACAGCAGAAGCAGAGTATATTGCTGCTGGTAGCTGTTGTGCACCGATTCTGTGGATGAAGAATCAGTTGCTGGATTATGGGTTAAGGTACTCTAAAATACCTATTTTCTGTGATAATCAAAGTGCTATTGCTATGACAGGTAACCCAGTACAGCATTACATGACCAAGCACATCAGCATAAGGTATCATTTTATCAGGGAACATGTGGAAGAAGGAGATATTGAGCTTCATTTTGTGTCTACAGAACAACAGCTTGCAGATATCTTCACTAAGCCTTTGAGTGAAGCTACATTTACAAGACTGGTAAATGAACTTGGAATGATCTCTGGTTTCGACTAGAGATATTGGTTAGACTCAAACTTTACTCATCTATGAAAATTTGCTCATGTTTTTCTGCATATGTTAACTGTCATGCATATCATGTTGATAAACTCTGATAGCATACTCTGATAGAAGCATACTCTGATGATAAACTCTGATGCTAAACTCTGATTGTGATTTTGTCTGGAACATATGGACCGATGAAGAAAATTGTATGAAGCATGATTCTCAGTAAGTAATCATGAATCCTTCTGAGTGATATAAATTCTGATCTCAAATGTGTGCAGAAATTTTACACAGCATGATACCGTCTCTATATTTATAGCATCTCTTAGTTTATTGATCCTATACACTGAGTCTGTATTAGCTGTTTGCACTTTCTCTCATAAATTAATTGTGTTAACTGATGAAAGTCTAAACTCTGATAATTAGTTGCTAATATTTCACCCTCATATCAAAAGATCCAAAAATAAGCACAAATTCCTTTGAGATCATGTTGTGCCTAGGACGACCCAGGAACTTATTGTATGAAATAAGGGCTAAATTTTTTGATTTTTGGTGACTAGTGCCAACCACTGATTACAGGAAAAATAATAATAAAAAAACGAAGGGGGTGAAAATAATAAATTTATAAGTACAGAGTTTAGACAATATCAGATTTTGTTTTAAATGAGAGTTTGGGCAACCAGTTTTTACTGATTTAATTTGTGGATTTTATGCACTTTGAGATGTTCTAAATATTTATATTCAGTAAACTATGCTCTACACACACAAATATTCACAACTGTGCATTTTGCGAAAAGAGTTTATGAATAAAGGAGGAGGATTGGTAAGCACTGATGAACTGTGTACTCTACGCCGAGGTAATTTAATTTTAATCTCTGATGATTAAAATAAATTTCTTTGTTTCAGACAAATTATAATTTTGAGAAAAGACATCTGTTTTGAAAATTTAAAAGAGTATGATTGGACAACAGTTCAAAAGTGTAATAAACAGAGGAGAGAGGTTGAGTGTCTAGGAAAGTGTAATAGGCGGTAATTATTGCTCTTTTTACTGCGCATGCGCATTTGGAAACTGCCAATTACTGATGTCAGTCATTGCATGTGTGCCACGTGTGCCACTCACACGTTTCACGGAGTAAGACAGTTGTGTGTATTGATTAGAAACTGTTCAGTTTTTAATTCTTTCTTTTGTATTAATATACAATACACAAACTCGTTTAAACTTTTCACAACTTACTCCAATTCAAAATTTACTGTCACACACACATTTTCACAAACACTCTTACTGCAAACACTCTCAAATATTCTCTAAGTCATTCTCTGTTTATTTCTTAATCGTGCTAATGGGTTCTACTGCTTTTGTATCTTCTGGGCTTGAATTCGTTCCTAATAACTATGTTGCTCCACTGGCTAATGTGAACGCACCTGAGGCGTTTCACTTGATGCAGAATTTTCTTGCCCAATCTCCAATTGGGCGTGCTCTTGTAGAACCAGAGAGGCTTTCTGGGTTTCAGATCAAAAGCTTCTGGGAGACTGGTATATATGATGATGGTGGTGATTCTGGAACGCCATCTATTATTTTCGAGTTTAAAGAAACAAAGTATGTCATTACTCCTGGTACGGTACGTGCTGCTATGGGCTTTGGTGCACATGTTGCTTACACCATTGCTGTTGGTGATGCTGATTTGCTACGGATGATGAGGGAGATAGGTTATGGTGGATCTTTGGCCAAGATAGGTCAATTGAAGCAACCGTTCTTGAGGAAGGAGTGGAGCTTTTTATTCGACTGTATAACAAGAACGTTCGGGAAGAAGTGCACAAACTGGGATGCAATACCCACTGACAGTCTCCAAATAGGGTATTCTCTTCTCTATGGTAACAATTTTGATTATGGTAGACTTGTTTTAAGTAACATAGGAGAGAAAATGACTGAGAATAGGGGAGTAGTTTACTTTGCTAGATTCTGTCAACTTTTATTTTCTGCTTGTGTTAGTGGGGTAGATATTATTGATGAAGATGATATTCCATGTTTTAAATTGCACAAACGCATATTCTCTGATCTTGTGAACAAGGATGTGAAGAAGGGTAATGTAGGTGATCTTTTACTGCCTGCATTAGTACAGCAGTTTTTGGATAATTCTATTCAAACAGACCCACAACCAGAACCTATAAACGCTGAAGTTCCTCCATCTACATCACACCCAATTCAGACAGGTGGTAGAATCAAACACAGGGTTGTTAAACCTGCAAAGATTGTTAAGCCAGCTACTGAGGTTGGAGTGTCAAACTCTTTTGTGCCAAAGTCTGTTGGTACATCTAAGAAGAGTAGAGCAAAGAGACCACGTTCTGATGATGTGGAAGATTCTGAAACTTTACATCATAGAAGAAGAAGACTGGTAGCTGACTATCTGTTTGATGAGTTAGATAATGAAGCTGTTCCTGAAGCTGAACAGAATGCAGCTCCTGATGTTGTTACTCAGGAGGCTGATGTTAATGTTGAAGCTACTGAGACTGTAAATGTTGAAGCAACTGTGCCTACAGAGGATAGAGTAGATGTTGAAGACAATGAAGCTGATAATGTCAGAGCAGATGCTGCAAATGCTGATAACTTTGTTGATCATGTGGACATGGATTTTGAAGCACATCCTGCAATCAGTGTTTGTGACACTGAGGATGTGGCAGCTGATCAAGCCACTCTTGTAATTGATGAGTCTATGGGAACTCATACAGAGATTCTCTCTGTCACCAATCAAATTCTTGAATTGGGTGAGGAAGTTGATCAGGAAGCAAAATCTGTCTCATCTGAGAAGATTGTTGAAGTTGAGAAGATGGATGCAGTTACAGCAGAGAATCTTGAAGAAGATATTCTTGTTGCAAACTCTGTTCCAAATGATGTTCTAGAAGAAGGAAAAGTTGCTGAGGAAGTAAACTCTGAGAAGAATGAAGTTGTTGCAGAGCAAACTCATGATGAAGCTGCACAGTTAAACATTGAAGTTACAGCAGACAATGTTCCTGAAGAAGTTGCTGAACTAATGGCAGAGGATGTTGACACAGATTCTGTTCATTTTGCACATGCTCAATCTGGCATAAATATTGCACTTTCAAACTCTGATGATAATGACTCAATACCTTTTCTAAGGGATCCTACTGCAGAGTCTGTCAAGGAAAATCAAAATGCAACTGAAGCTCATTTTAGAGAAATGTACTATGCAAATTGGTCAGGAGCAGATTGTATTTTCTCTACACAAAGGACTGCTGATTTTGTTGATAAGTCTGCAAAAGAGATTTCAAATCCTGAGCTGTTGACACATTTGAAGGCTACAATTGTTCAAGTCAAATCTTTGCACAATCGCTTTGATGAGACTCACAAAGCTGTCATAGGCCTGAGCAATGATATTGCTACTAAGGAATTGGCCTTGAAGAATGATAGAGCTAAATATTCCTCTATGCTCAAGGATCATATGGAGATCAAGCAGAGACTAAGCAAAGTTGAGAGCAATCAAGATGTTATGTCTACAAAGATTGATTCTATTTCTGCATCTTTAGAATTGCTGACATCTGTGCTTATTCCTGATGATGTCAAAAAGGGGGAGAGAGTTCCTAAAGACAAATTGTTATTCCCAAATGACCTAACAGAATTGTAGAAGGGGGGGTTGAATACAATTCTTGATATTTTCTTAAACTTAAAACAATGATAAAATAAAACTGAACTGAATAAACAAAAACACAAGATATCAATAATTCAGTTGGATTGTTTGATGATCCAACTGAAGTGTTTTTATTGCGGAAATAATCTGTGATACAAAAGTACACAGCTGCTCAGTTACAGAGTTGTAGAGAAGAATGCTCTCAAAGATAGCTAATACAAACTATTTGTTTTTCTTCTCTTACTTTCTTTCTAACTGCTACACTTGGTTATATATTCCCAAGTTTACAATACTATTTTTGGCTACTCTAAAGTACACTAAAGATAACCGCCAATAGTTTGCTTTTCATCCCTTTGTCCAGTGGTCCTTGGAGATCCTTGCTTTTGTCTTCATGCTTATTATGATCACTCCCAAGAGCCCAATTGGAAACTGGGATGTTTCCTTATTCCCCATGTCCATTTTAATGGTTTCCAATGCAAAGTACACTTCCACATCACCTTTAGATCTGTTCAGTAAACTGTCACTATCACTTTGTCAACTATTCAGAAAAGCAATAATGATTCGTTGATAGCAGGGAGATGTGTTTCGTTGATAGCTTTATTCTCCATTTCGTTGATGAGTAAACTTCATTTCGTTGATGAGTAAACTTCATTCCGTTGATGGTGTATCCTTGTTCCGTTGATAGAGTAATCTTCATACCGTTGACATGTCTTCACTTAGGCAAAATTACAAGGCATGATATACTTACAATTAACCAACCTATTTTGCCTATCTAGTACTTAGTTAACATGACTTAGGAAACCTATCTAATACATACATCAAATGCATATCAAACTGTGAAGTATTGTACAGTGCAATTGCTACAACACTCATTCCGTTGATGAGCTTCCTGTCAACGAAACACTGCAAAGCATGCCATTTCGTTGACAGTTACAAAATAACTTAATACAAAATCTACTAAGTGTTTTTACAATTATCATCAAGAATCAACATATTCCTAACAATCTCCCCCAATTTATGACTGATAGAATAACAGCCATAAATCAAGAGCCTTGATGATAACAAAAACACTCAGACATATTACCCATGATTAAAAGTAAAAATTGCATTGAGCTTCATAAAGTTTTAGACATAAACAAGACTTACAAGACTAATGCCCAAATGTGCTCCTCTAGACTGAGCAAATGATTCATCTTGGTCTTCTTTGAGGCATAGTCTTCTTCCCTCTCCTAGAGTTGTTCTCCTCAATCTGGACCTGTAGCCTTCTGTAAAAGATCTTCTCTTCTTCATCTTGATCACCAAGCTTGGATTGCATGAACCTTAGAGTTTGATTAGATGCCTTATCCAGCTGGTCTTCCATCCTGAAGAACCTTCTGCAGTTGTCCTTGTCCTTAAATTCCATCATCCAGTAAGGTTGAAGATGGATCTTCTTTCCTGTTGAGGGCACTCTTAGCATCCTGGGAAGAGCCTCAGGCTTGTTCCAGCTAGCCTTTATTTGACATATCTTGGAGACCACCTCAGACTTGGCTGTTTTGGTGAAGCCAAAGTCTTTCTTCAAGCATCTAAACACTGTGAGTAGTGTTTGGTAGCCTTCTCCTAAAATTCTGTAGAGAGGCCATATTTGTTCTCTACCACCCTTGTATGTGAAAACCAATCTTTCAGGTAACTTTTGAGAAGCTGCAATGCCCCTTACTTCCACCAGGTTGTCTAAATCAAGATGTAAGCTGGATTCTTCCCTGATGTCAGCAATGTACATGCAGTCCTCTGGATTTGTAGGGGGTTTCTGAGATTGTGGCTTCCTCACAAATACTGGCTTTGCCTTGACAGCCCTTTTCTTTGTCTTCATTGGTTGATCCTTTTCAAATAGGAACTTTGGAAAATAGGCTTCATCAAATTCAATAGGCTCCTCCTTTGGCATGATTGGTTGATCATGAAAGTTGACAGGGTGTGCAGGGTCACAGGCCAACTTTCCTCCAATAGGTAGGTCAATAGGAATTTGATGTGCACTTGTTGTGGAAGGGGCTTGAGCAGTGTCCAGAGAGTCCTCTTTTTCAAAGTTCAGATTCCTCTTAGCTCTAGCCTTTGGTTGCCTTACACTTTTCCTTGCTGGTTCAGCTTCATTAGCTCCATCCTTGGCTTTTTCTTCCTGAAAGGTCTCTTCATCTTCAAGTGCTTGAGCAACTGCCAATGCTTGCATTGCTGCCCTTTCAGATTCTTCAGCCTTGGCCTTTGCAAAATTTGGGTGACCAACCCAAATGCAGATTTCCTTGCTGTCCCTGTAGATGATGGCCCTTTGATTCCTTATGCATGGATGATTGCTTTCCTTGCTCTCAATGATCAGCTTCCCTAGGACTTTGAACTCATCTGGCTTTGGAGCAGGATAAAATATCCTTTCAATGTTCTTGCCTTTGGGTTTGGCAGGTGATATTGGAGACATCCCTCTTGCATCCACATTCTTAAAGCATGAAGATTGACCCTTCTCATTTCTTGAATCTTGAAAGATTCCATGCTGAAGGGGCTCTATAGCATAAGAGCTCTTGAACTGTGGCTCCATTTGTACAATCACCATTGCATTTGTTGATGGCTGATCTGTCTTTGAAGATTCAGTAATGTTCTTGAACCTTGCTTCTATGTTGGACCAGTGATCTTTGATTTGTTCTGCAAGTTTCATCCTCATAGAAGCTTCCTGGATCAGGTCAATACTATCCTTCTTCTTCTTCCCAAACTCCCCCATTGCTAGTGGCTCCTGTGGCAGTGAAATGGCTGGGACCAACACCTTTGTGATTTGAATGTTTAGCTCCTTAGATTTCTCCCCCTTTTTGTTAGCATCAAGAGAGATGACTGGGAGTCCTTGAGCTACCACTAGCTGAGTGAGTAGCTGAGTTTGCTTCTCATGTTCCTTCTGCATTTGAGAAAGTGTAGCTTCCACCTTGTCCACTCTTGTAGAGAGAGTTTTCAAGGATGTAGCCACCTCAGGTTCCTTAGAGAAAAACCTGGTCATCTTGGACACAGTGAGAAGAGGGAGCTTTTCATCGATCATCCTGTAGTTAGCATCCCTGAGATTGCTAATGGAGTCCTTGATTTCTGTAGCCTCAATCCTTGTCTGCATCATTTGTAGCCTTTGAATTTCCAGAGAATCCATGATGGCCTTGTAGAATTTCTTGTCCCTTGCATTTGCAGACTCATGAGCTAGATAGGCCTCATTGTACTGCCTTGAGATAGCAGCATCTAGAGTGACTCTTCCATGCATACCCTGAGAAAGCCAGCCTGGTGTAGGAGGCACCACAGAAGTCCCAGTCTGTGAAGTGGTGGCCACCTGTAGATTATCACCATAGCTGTCCTCATCATCAGAAAACTCAAAGTCTCCACTTGCTGCAGCTCCTGGAGGTAGATTGGTCAAGGCATCCTTTGCTCTTTGCATTGATGCAGTAGTATGAATTAAGTTGAGTGACCTTTCTGCCTCCACATTGCCCTGTTGAGCCATAACTTGATAGGCTGGCACAGGATGAGTAAAGGTCTCAGGATCCAGGGAAATACTATCCAGAGTTTGTTGATAAAGCTCTTGGAAAGTAAGTTCCCTTTCTCCCTCACTGACCTCCATTAACTCATTAGCAATGGCTGCTTCCACCCTTATTGCTCCTGTAGTCCCTTCTCTCTCTCCACTCTTTTCTTGCATCATGGGCTCCCCATGGCTCACACCTCTCACACCCTCACCTTCACCTACTAAGGTGGTACTCTCAAACTCTCCTTTTGCCTGGCTGGAAGAAATAGCCAGCCTCTCACTCTCATTCTCTCCTTTTGCCTGGCTGCAAGCCAGCCTCTCAATTTCACTCCCTCTCAAACCTAAAAGTGTCTCAACTACCACCAGGTCATCTACACTAGTTGTGGAAACAACTGGATTTTCAATAAGGGGTGTAGATGGACCTATCAACGGAATGGTAGTTTGAACTGTCAACGGTATGGATACCGTTGATGGAGAAACACTTGTCAACAAAAGAAGCTGTTTCGTTGATGAAGTCAATAAAGCACTTTGAGAAAGTGAAATTACAGTAGAATCTGTGGTGATTGATTTTAGAGATTGGTCCACAGATCCTCTTGCAACTTCAGAAAAAATTGGTTGATGGCCCAACAAATCACTTAACAAGTGATGGCCACCAGCTTCAGAGTGGGGCTTCTCCAAGATTAGAGTTGGAGAATCAGGAAAAGATGTATGGATCATGTCCACATCTAAAGATTGAGTTGGTGAATTGGATGGAGATAAATTAAGATTAATGTTTAGAGAGTGGGACTGTAACCCCAGAGAAATAATAGGGGTTACATCAACCTGAATTTGAGAAACTGGAAGTGTTGCTTCCAGTGTGTGTGCACCCTGTGAACCCTTGGTCTTTTGCTTCACTCTCCTTTGGTATTGGGAAAATGTAGACTGTGGGCTTGAAGTGTCCCTTACCCTTTTGGACTGTGCTCTAGGTGGAGAGCTTGTTTCAATAATCACATCCTTTTGGGAGGATGCAATTAGACTTGTGTTTAAATCCATTTTACTCATTGTGCCTTGTTGGGAAGACACAATGGGGCTAGGCTGGGAAACACTTACCTCACCTTCCTTATTCTTGGGGTTTCTTTGATTTTCACCCCTCCCATCACCTCTCACAACTCCAGACTCACTCCCCTTAGGTTGTGTGTTAGTTTTTACAACAGGTGCCTTTTGAGAAGCACCTGAGGTTGGCTTGGAGGATTTCTTTGATTTTGATTTAGTTGCTGGGGCAGGAGCCTGTTGGGTCACAGCTACAGACTCCATAGCAACAAGGTTGGAGGAGACAATAGAAGTAACAGCTATACTAATAGGGATAGTAGTAGTTACCTCAATGATTGGCAGATACACCACTGGAACATCACCATTGTAGTTCAGCCTCAGTATGTCTGTCAATACTCTCTTTTCTTGTACAAAGCACTCAAACCTGGCATTAGGGTTAGAGATAACTAATGGTGCTGGACTAACATGATTAGCCAGCATCATCAGAAACCTTGCATAATAGATATTTTTCTTCCTATTTGCCCTATCACCCAACTTAGCACCAATTTCATAAATAAGTTGGGTGCTAAAGTTGTAATATCTATCATTTAGAAGCATGGTTAGGAGAATTAACATAGAATTAGTTAATGCATCAAAATTACTAATCTTTCCAGAAAAGACCTTAATGAATGCATCAGCTAAATAACTGTATTCCCTAACCAAACCTCTCCTAATTATTCTACCCAGATTATCAGTAGGCAAAGAGTAGTTTATAGAATTTAGCATGGTAGTTATTTCAGTGTTAGTAGGCAAAGCATCACAGTTATTATCAGGAATATGTAAACATGCTTGCAAAACATCAGAATTAACTATGTACTCATTACCTTGAAGAGTGAATTGCAGTGTGCCGTTTGTTCCACTATACTCACATGAGGTCCAAATCTCCTCGATTACTTCATTGTAGAGTGGTGTAGAGTGAAACATCGCATAGCTCAACTTACAGTTCCTCATGAAATCCATCATTTTGAAAAAGATGCTGTTCGGACTCTCCTTAACGACAAATGGAATGGAATTGTTCTTCTCATAGATGAACCCACCAGCAGACATAAGCTTGGCTATGGGTGCCATTGTTGAGTGAGGAAAAGCTTCGAGCTGTATTGCTTGTTAGAGAGAAGAAGCTAGAAAAACTTTTGGAATTTTTTTTGAGAACAGGTAGAAATGAAATAAAGAAATTAAAATTTCTTAAATACTTCCCCAAAAGTTCTCAGAAATTAAGTCCAATAATTAATCTAAATTACCTGATTGGCTTAAAAAGTAACCGTTAGAATTAAATATTACCACGATTTATGCTTACAGGGGTGTATGTATAGATCGTGATAAAGAACGTGAAATTTCAACGGTTCAGATTAAAAAGCGCTACATCAACGAATCAGGATTGGGCGGTTAAAGTCCAGTCTTATTTCGTTGATAAAGCTGCGTTTCGTTGATATAAAAGAGCTATCAACGAAACACCCAGAAAAATGCTAAGACTGTCAACGAAATGGTGCGTTTCGTTGACATAGTAATTTTGACTTAGACAAAATTTCACCTTTTCCTGAGAAAATCAATTCACAGAAAAATTATGGCAAGTTCCTGGCTGCATTATGACTTGCAAATATCTCAAAAATAATTAAGAGAAATTTAGCATACCTAGCTCACTTACTAATCTTGAGAATGTTGATTCATCAAGTGGCTTGGTAAAGATGTCTGCAAGTTGTTGTTCACTTGGAACAAAATGTAACTCCACAGTACCATTCATAACATGTTCTCTAATGAAATGGTACTTGATATCAATGTGCTTGGTTCTTGAATGCTGCACTGGATTCTCAGTAATGGCAATGGCACTAGTGTTGTCACAGAAAATAGGAATTTTCTCAACTCTTAATCCATAATCAAGTAATTGATTTTTCATCCATAAAATCTGTGCACAACAACTTCCAGCTGCAATATACTCAGCCTCAGCTGTGGAGGTGGAAACTGAGTTTTGTTTCTTGCTGAACCATGACACAAGCTTGTTTCCTAAGAATTGACAGGTGCCTGTTGTGCTTTTCCTGTCAATTTTACATCCTGCATAATCTGCATCTGAATAACCAATTAGTTCAAAACCAGATTCTCTAGGATACCAAATGCCAAGGTTTGGTGTTCCCTTGAGATATCTGAAAATCCTTTTAATAGCAACTAAATGGGATTCCCTAGGATCAGCCTGAAATCTAGCACATAGACATGTAGCAAACATAATATCAGGTCTACTAGCTGTTAAATACAAAAGTGAGCCTACCATGCCTCTGTAACTTGAAATGTCCACAGATTTTTCCTTAGTATTCAATTCAAGTTTGGTGGCAGTGGGCATGGGAGTTTTGGCAGGAGAGCATTCCATTAAATTAAATTTCTTTAATAAATCATGAATATATTTTGTTTGACTAATGAAAATGCCTTCATTAACTTGCTTCACTTGAAGACCAAGAAAGTAAGTTAATTCTCCCATCATGCTCATTTCATATTTACTTTGCATAAGCTTGGCAAACTTTTGACAAAGTTTCACATCTGTAGACCCAAAGATTATGTCATCTACATAAATTTGAACAAGTATAGTAGAGCCATTCACAATCCTGTGAAAAAGAGTTTTATCTACAGTACCTCTAGTGAAATGATTCTCAAGAAGAAACTGTGAGAGTGTGTCATACCAGGCTCTAGGTGCTTGTTTCAAACCATAGAGTGCTTTGAGGAGGAAGTATACATATTCTGGAAAATCATCATCTTCAAAACCAGGAGGTTGACTTACATAGACCTCCTCTTCCAATTCCCCATTCAGAAAAGCACTTTTCACATCCATTTGATAGACTTTGAAATTGGCATGGGCTGCATAGGCTAGGAAAATCCTTATTGCTTCTAGTCTTGCAACAGGAGCAAATGTTTCATCAAAATCAATTCCTTCTTCCTGTGAGTAGCCTTTTGCAACTAGTCTTGCTTTGTTCCTTGTGACTATGCCATTTTCATCCATCTTGTTTCTGAACACCCATTTTGTGCCTATTATACTCCTGTCCTTAGGCTTGGGCACCAGCTTCCAAACATTGTTCCTTTCAAATTGGTTTAGCTCTTCTTGCATAGCCAAAACCCAATCTGGATCTAGAAGTGCATCCTCAACTTTCTTTGGCTCATCTTGAGACAGAAAGCTTCTATATAGACATTCTTCTTGAGTTGCTCTTCTAGTTTGGACTTTTGAAGAAACATCACCTATAATAAGTTCAAAGGGATGATCTTTAGTCCATTTTCTTGAGGGAGGTAGATTTGCTCTTGACGAGGTAGCTTCATGATCATGATTGCCTTGATTGGATATTTGTCCTTGAGAAACTCCCCCTGAGTTTGTTGTCCCTAAATGATCACTTCTTGAGACATTTCTATGACCTTCAACGGTATGACTGTTTTGGCTGTCAACGAAATGCTCATTTTGACTGTCAACGAAACCACCATCTTGACTGTCAACGAAATGACCATTTGGTCTACTAGCAACTATTCTTTTCAATCTTAATGCAGCAATTTCATCTTCACTGCTGCTCTCATCTGTGCTAGATACAACAACTTTAGGCTGTTTCTCAGTAGTCTTAACATGATTCATTCGTTCTCCTTCCTCATTCTCAAAAGAGAGACTTTCATGGAAACCTTCATCACAGAGACCTTGAATTTTGAGATCATCAAAAACAACATGTACAGATTCCATAACAATGTTGGTTCTGAGATTATAGACTCTGTAAGCTTTCCCTGCTGCATATCCCACAAATATTGCTTCATCTGCCTTTGCTTCAAATTTCCCCAAATGCTCAGCTTGATTTCTCAGAACAAAGCACTTGCATCCAAAGACATGAAGAAAATCCAATAGTGGCTTCTTTCTTTTGAGTAGTTGATAAGGGGTCATTCCCTTGGCCTGATTAATCAAAGAAATATTCTGAGTGAAGCAAGCTGTGTTAACTGCCTCAGCCCAAAAATAAGTTGGTAACTTTGATTCATCTAGCATTGTCCTGGCAGCTTCAATAAGTGTTCTGTTTTTCCTTTCAACTACACCATTTTGCTGTGGTGTCCTTGCTGCTGAAAACTCATGCATAATACCATTTTCTTCACAGAATATCTTCATGCTTGAATTCTTGAATTCTGTCCCATTGTCACTCCTGATCCTTCTTACTTTCAAGTCAGGATGATTGTTTACCATCTTGATGTGATTGATAATGATTTCACTTGCCTCATCTTTAGAATGTAAAAAGAAGGTCCAAGTAAATCTAGAAAAATCATCAACAATCACAAGACAATATTTCTTCTTTGAAATAGACATGACATTTACAGGGCCAAACAGATCCATATGAAGTAACTCAAGCTGATGGACAATTGATGACTCTGTCTTGCTTTTGAATGATGCCTTCTTTTGTTTCCCTTTTTGACAGGCATCACACAAACCATCCTTGGAAAACTCCACCTGTGGAATTCCTCTAGCAAGATCCTTCCTTACCAAATCATTCATAACCTTGAAATTCAGATGAGATAATTTCTTGTGCCATAGCCAACTTTCATCCTTGCTTGCTTTGCTGAAAAGACAAGTGATGGTGTCTGGACTTGTGCTACTAAAGTCAGCAATGTACACATTCCCTCTTCTGAATCCAGTCATTACCACATTGTTGTTTCCTCCTTTAGAAACAACACATGCTTCTTTAGAAAAAGTAACTAAAAATCCTTTGTCACAAAGTTGACTGATACTAAGCAAATTGTGCTTGAGACCATCCACCAATGCAACCTCATCTATGATGACATTCTCTTTTGAAATCAAGCCATATCCCTTTGTGTAGCCTTTGCTGTCATCTCCAAAAGCAATACAAGGGCCAGCTCTTTCCTGAAACTCTGTGAGCAGGGTAGAATCACCAGTCATGTGTCTTGAACAACCACTATCCAAGTACCAAAGATTCTTTTTGTCTCCCTGCACACAATAGAACCAAATCAAGTCGATTTTGGTACCCAAGTTTCCTTGGGTCCTGTTTTGTTAGCCTTTGCTTTTCTTTTTACATCATTTTTCACCTTGGGCTCAGATTGATTTAAATCAACTTTTACTCTTGGTGTTGATTTCTGATTGTTGCTCACCTTTTCATTTACAGCATGCATATTTGAAGGAACACACATATTATTCATATTCCATGGCATTTGTGGCATACTAAACATATTCATGTATGGATTAGGCACAAATGATATGTTAGCATATGGATTCTGAAATTGTGCACATGGAGCAAACATGTTAGGCATAACAGGCATTGTAGGCATAAGATTATTCATTGCAGGCTTGGGAATTTTCACATTAGCAGTTTTCTTAACAGATTTGCAGTTAGTAGATAGATGACTAACACTTCCACAATTGACACAAGTCTTTCTAGGAGCATATTTATCAGGTGTGTAATTGTTGTGTTTGTTAATTCCTACTTTGCCATTCCTGTTATTCCTTTTATTTCCCTTAGCCTCAATTTGAACATTCTCTATTTTATCTTTCAATTGCTTGTTGGACAAGTGACCTACATTAGCTCTCTCAACAGGCTTCTCAACTTTCTTTGATTTACTAGACTCACCTTGAACAAAGTTCTTGGTGACAGGACCATACTTATTATTAAGTCTAGTGAGTTCATCTTTTCTTTTCTCTGTCAACGAAACACCCTGATCGGTTGATGGTTCATGTGTCAACGGAACATCGCATTCCGTTGACATATCAACCTTCAACAAATGATCATTGTTGTTTGTTGACTCTGTTTCTGAATCTAAGGCTTCACAAGCATACCCTAGTTTCTCTTTGTTCTTTTTCCATGATTGTTCACAGAAAGATTCCATACCTTGAACATTAATGATGTTGGTAGCAACATTCCTGGCATCTTTCCATTTAGCAATCACACTCTGTTCTATTTCTAGTTGTGTCTTAAGAATTTCTTCCCTTTGTAACACGTTCTCAAGTTCCTTCTTAGCATCCCTACTAACACATCTCATTTTCTCAAATTCAATGAGCTGTGCTTCTAACATTGCATTCCTATCACTTAAGAGCAAATTAGTCTCTTTAATTCTTGAATTCTCTTTGGTAAGTGATTTAAGAGTAACACGCAAATTATATAATACAGTAGACATTTCATTTACTGCACTATCGCATTCCTCTTTAGAAAGCTCAGAAAGATTAGTAATTGTTACCTGGTTGCTTGAGGAACTTGCTTCCTGCTCATGATTGTCAGCCATAAGAGCCAAGTTGACATACTCAACATCATCATCAGAATCTTCACCATTACCAGCCCAATCATACTCCTGAGACATGAAAGCCTTTTCCTTTTGCTTGAGAAGTTCAAAGTATTTCTTTTTATAATCAACAGGCTCAAATTTCCTGTTGCTCTTCTCAATCTTGGGCTTTCTGCAGTCTCCAGCAAAGTGACCAAGCATTCCACAATTGAAACATTTAGATTTAGACTTTTCAATCCAGTTTGTTTTGCTAGGTTGAAAGTCTCTTCTTGGTGGCCTTGCTTCTGAGTTTCTTTTGAACTTGAACTTAGAGAATTTTCTTGACAGAAAAACAATGTGTTCATCAATCTCATCTAAGTCATCCAAGTTGGCTGGTTCTGATTCTTCTTCTTCTGTCACCTTGTCTTTACCCTTGCTAACATCACTGCTACAACTAGATCGACTAGTTGTGGCCTTTGCAGCTTCTTCAGTGTCATCTTCCAGTTGGTTCACAGATGCAATCAATGCAATGGATCCACCCTTCTTCTGTACCTTTTCAATTTCCTCATCTTGCTCCATTTCCAGCTCATAAGTCTTCAATGTTCCATACAGCCTTTCAAGAGTGTAATCTTTGTACTCTTGAGTGTTTCTTAGAGAAACAGTCATAGGCTTCCATTCTTTTGGAAGAGCTCTTAGAAATTTAAGGTTTGAGTCCTTAGTTTGGTAGATTCTCCCATACAACTTTAATCCATTCAGAAGCTTTTGAAACCTACTAAACGTGTCATTTAGGGTTTCACCAGCTTTAAAGTGAAAGTGCTCATATTGTTGTATGAGGAGTTGCATTTTGTTCTCCCTTACTTGCTCAGTTCCTTCACATAGTGTTCTGACAGTGTCCCATACTTCTTTGGAGGTTGTACAGTTTATGACATTATCAAACATCTCTTGCTCCAAACCATTAAACAGAATGTTCATGGTTCTCTTATCTTTATGGATTTCTGCAAGATCTTCAATAGTCCATTCTGAGACAAGTTTTGGAATTTCTACGTCAGGAGCATCATCTGGCACTCCAATTCTAGATGCAAACTTCATGGGAACGTATGGACCTTTCTCAATGCAGTCTACATATCTCTCATCCATAGACATGAGATGTAAATGCATCTTTACTTTCCAGTGAAAGTAATTGTCCTTATCAAGAACTGGTATCTTCACACCTGCATCCTTCTTCACCATGGTTTCTGTTTTGGTCTTGATCTTTAAACTTCTTGTATGTTAGAAGCTTGCTCTGATACCAATTGTTATTCCCAAATGACCTAACAGAATTGTAGAAGGGGGGGTTGAATACAATTCTTGATATTTTCTTAAACTTAAAACAATGATAAAATAAAACTGAACTGAATAAACAAAAACACAAGATATCAATAATTCAGTTGGATTGTTTGATGATCCAACTGAAGTGTTTTTATTGCGGAAATAATCTGTGATACAAAAGTACACAGCTGCTCAGTTACAGAGTTGTAGAGAAGAATGCTCTCAAAGATAGCTAATACAAACTATTTGTTTTTCTTCTCTTACTTTCTTTCTAACTGCTACACTTGGTTATATATTCCCAAGTTTACAATACTATTTTTGGCTACTCTAAAGTACACTAAAGATAACCGCCAATAGTTTGCTTTTCATCCCTTTGTCCAGTGGTCCTTGGAGATCCTTGCTTTTGTCTTCATGCTTATTATGATCACTCCCAAGAGCCCAATTGGAAACTGGGATGTTTCCTTATTCCCCATGTCCATTTTAATGGTTTCCAATGCAAAGTACACTTCCACATCACCTTTAGATCTGTTCAGTAAACTGTCACTATCACTTTGTCAACTATTCAGAAAAGCAATAATGATTCGTTGATAGCAGGGAGATGTGTTTCGTTGATAGCTTTATTCTCCATTTCGTTGATGAGTAAACTTCATTTCGTTGATGAGTAAACTTCATTCCGTTGATGGTGTATCCTTGTTCCGTTGATAGAGTAATCTTCATACCGTTGACATGTCTTCACTTAGGCAAAATTACAAGGCATGATATACTTACAATTAACCAACCTATTTTGCCTATCTAGTACTTAGTTAACATGACTTAGGAAACCTATCTAATACATACATCAAATGCATATCAAACTGTGAAGTATTGTACAGTGCAATTGCTACAACACTCATTCCGTTGATGAGCTTCCTGTCAACGAAACACTGCAAAGCATGCCATTTCGTTGACAGTTACAAAATAACTTAATACAAAATCTACTAAGTGTTTTTACAATTATCATCAAGAATCAACATATTCCTAACACAAATGCAAAAGGGATCAAACTCTGAGACGGAGGGATGATGCAACAGATGGTGGAAACAAAGAATCAGAGAGAAGGTCAAAATCTACTCAAGAGCAAGGGAGACTTAGGTCAAACTCTGCTAAAAATCTGACAAACTCTGATAGAGTAAACTCTGGTGCTCAATCTTCTTCAAGACTTAAAAGTCTAGTGATTTTAGCTAATCCAATTACTGATGAGGAGATTGTTGTTAAGCTGTTTCTGGAAGAGCATGGTGGTGAAGCCACAGTTGAAGATATAGATGCTGAAATGCAGATTCTTGCTAAAGAGCATAAAAAGAAGGTTGAAGCTGGAACTTATAAGCAAAAGGCTGCCAAGGCTCCTAGGAGAAAGGAAAAAGGAATTTTTATTAAAGAGAATGTGAACTCTCAACAGAGTTTACAATACTCAAGGAGGCCTGTTGGAGCAAGCACTGATAAAGGTAAAGGCAAATTGATTGAAGAACCTAAGTTATCAAAGAAGGCTCATTCAACCTCTGACATGGCTCATGTTGAATCAAGACCTAATAAATCAACCACTGACGTTGCTCAAGTTGATAATTCTGTTAAAGTTGTGACAACATCTGACACTGCTCAAGTTGTACAACCCCAATTGATATCTCCACAACTCCAAGGTATTTTTGCAAAATCAACTAGAGATGAAACTCTGAAGCCAAGAAATGTGAATTTTCTTCAAACCAGATCAGTGTTAGGAAAGGAATCTTATGATAAATCTGGTTTGGGATCACATAGAGAGAAAAGAATAAATAACAGTCCTTTAGATCATACATCACTGGCAGAACCTGGTGTTGGGGTAACTCAAGAAAACCTTGACAAGTTAGAGTCTGTTCAGATGATTTATCACAAGGGAATTAAAAAGGAGTTTTCGTTATACTTTATGGCTGATGGAAGAGTTTATAGAGTTGGAGAAGCTGATATTCATCTGAAGCTATGGGAAGAGCTGGAGTATGTTTTGTATTTGCTGAAAGTGAAAAATCAAAGTACTCATAATGCTGCTCAAGTTTTGAGAGATAGAATGATGAAGTCTAAAGGTTTGCTTAGAGCCAGAATTTCAAGTGCTTATATTCCTAAATATAGAGATGCTCATGGAAAGCTGGTAGAGATGAAGAGGAATAGTGCAATGTTCAGAACTGCACTGGGAATAAAAGTCTTAGAGTTCAATCTAGAGTCTGATAAGTCTTTTTATATAAGACTTGGAATTGAGATGAATAAAAACAGCATTTATTCTCTGAGGGCTGCCATATATCAGACTGGTGAAAGAGATCCAGAACTTAAGGAGCTGAAGGAGGTTATGATTGCTGAGCTAGAAAGAGCTGAAAGAAGACTACTTACAGATTATCTCAGGACAGTACCTGACATTGAAGAACTTAAGTAAAGGCTGACTGTAAGTTTTTAAAGTTTTACGTTCTAAGTAAAAGTTAAACTCTGTTATGTTATAAACACTGCATTTATTATATGTTTTGACATCATCAATTATCTTTTAACTTGTACATTTTTGTTATGCACAAGTTGGGGGAGATTGTTAGATATAATTGCTGATGATTGTTAATCAGTGTTTAAGTAACATGTACTTATCAGAGTTTACGCTAGAAGCCAGTCAGAGTTTGATAAAGTCTGACGGGGTGAGAGTTTATTTAGCTGTCGGTGCATACTTGAAGATTCTAGAAGCAATATATCTTGAAGATGGAAAGAAGCAAGATATATTGAGATAGCTAAAGAAACGGGACAGAAGACAGAAGCAATCCTAAATTGATATAAATTGTATAGCTGATTTATAGGAATATCAATTAGAGATTGATTATGTAACTGTGTATTATATAAACACAGATAGGTTAACCCTAAAAGGGATGCGAATACTGAATACATTATTCTTGTAACCTAGCAGCTCTCTGTGATATTTTACATCACTGAGAGAAGAGTTATTTAATATAATTCAGTTTATTGTTCATAAACAGTGTTCTTGATTGTTATTCTCATACATATATTGATTATATATTGTGTATTCGGCCTAACAATAGATTTATAATATTAGTATTTTTTGCTACTAAATGTAATAGCTCGTGATATTTTTGAGGTTTTAGTTAAGAGAAATATTAGTTAGAAAATATAAAAAATAATATATGTTTTGGAAAAAGAGCTAATCGGTTAGTCATTAATAATTTTAATATTATTATTTTATTTTATTAAATAGAACCGTTCGTGATATTTTTGAAAAATGAGAGGTTTTATTTAGGAAAGATAGAAAAGTAGAAATTTTAGTTAGAAAATATAAAAAAGAATATACACTTTGGCTAAAAAATGGTAATGGGTTAGTTATTAGCAATTATAACATTATTATGTTATTTTATTAAATGAAATTGCCTGCGATATTTTTGGAAAATGAGATGTTTTAGTTAGGAAAAATAGAAAAGATATTCTATATAATAATTTTAATATTTTATTTAACGGTTCTCATCGATTTGATCAGAAATATCTAACGGCTATGAATGGAGTGATCAGACTACAAAAACTTTCAGGACGAGACTACAAAACTTTCAATGTTTCGTCTTTAATATAATAGTATAGATGAGGTATATATTTATATGAAAGAAAATACATACAATCATCTTAATTGTTACCAAACTTTATAAGATTGAAATTAAATTAAATTGATAAAAAAAAGGTCCCATGTATTAAAAATAAGTAAAATTAAAAATAATAATAAATAATTTATAAAGTACGCACGGGTATAAAGCTAGTTTTTTAAAATTGTGCTTTTTAGTGTTGTTTTTTATTGTGACATGTACTCGATGCAAGATTGAATACTCATGTCCTATATATGTCATTCTTAGAGTTCTACAGTAGCTGCTAAATCATATATGCATGTCGTACTCTTCTTTGTTTTAAATTCTAGTGCATGCATCAAGATCTTGATTATTATTCTGACTTCTGAGATTACTGGGTATGGATGAGAAAGCAGTAACTCGAAAGGTCTTGGTTACTCTTGGTGATAATAATAAAAATGCACATAATCCAAGGAAGACGAGATTTGTTAGCCACGAGAAACCAAAGCCTCTCTTTAATCACTGTAAGTTTGATGTCATTTCACCTAAGTAACAGAAAAACGAACATTTATTATTATTGATATATGTGTATGATGTCATGCTGATGTTATGTGATAAGAGCTCCTATTGGTTATGATCAGTTGTAGGTTGTTATGATAAGTACACTTACTTATCATATTTGTACATATCACAGCAATCATTATATAAGGATTGGTGTAGAGTTAGTTAGATTTACTTTTGATGAAATACAATTTCTATCTTCTTCTCTGTAAAATACTCAGAACACTTTCTATCAATACAAAGTTAGTTACAAAGTTAATATGGTATCAAAGCTTAATTCCGCATTTTTCTTTCACTTTTAGTCTTCTTCGTCTTCATTTCAAGGCGAGACTCAATCATCGTGTTTTCTTGGAGCAATCTTGCGATTTTCGGGCTGGCGATTAACGATTTCTAATTGATAAATTGAGCAATTGTGACTGAATGTTGCACAAGAATCGATTGAATCACTCATACGTTAACGCAGTTACAGGAATCAATACATCTGCTGCTTCATCTTCAATGGCAAATCCACAAAATCCTGATGTTAATTTGCAAGATACTGGTAATTCTGATCTTGATCTTCGTATCGATAGTAATTCGCATCCATTGTATCTTCACAATAATGATCAACCAGGAATGATACTTATTTCTACGAAATTGTTAGGATCAGAAAATTATTCATCCTGGAAAAGATCAATGCAAATTGCTTTATCTGCTAAAAATAAGCTTGTTGTTGTAAATGGAGAATATGTTGCTCCAACTGAGAAATCTCAATTGTATGCTCATTGGAGAAGAGTAAACGATATGGTGATTACATGGATCTTAAACACTGTCTCAGATGATATAAGTAATAGCATGAATTATATGGATAGTGCTTTTGATGTTTGGAATGAATTGAATGAGCGTTTTTCTGCTGTTAGTGGACACAAAATCTATGAGGTTCAGAAAGATTTGTTTAAACTTGAGCAAGGAAATGATTCCATAGAATTTTACTTTCACAAGCTTAAAGGTTTTTGGGATGAGCTTAAGGCTCTAGAGGCTCCTATTAAGTGTAATTGTGGTGCTGCTAAAGAATGGGAGGCACAGGTTGAAAAGACTAGGTTGATTCAATTTATAATGGGTTTGCATAGCAGTTATACTGCAGCTCGAGGTCATCTATTGATGATGAATCCTTGGCCTACTTTGAATCAGGCTTTTATGCTGCTTAAGCAAGAAGAGAAACAGAGACAGTTTCATAGTAGTACTAGTAGTCCAATTGCTATGATGGTGAACTTACCCAAACCTATTGCATCTATGCCTACCAACCAGTCTTACAAACAACAAGAGAAACCTGCTTTGGAGTGTTCTTATTGTCATGGCAGAAATCACACTAAAGAGAAGTGTTACAAGTTGATAGGATACCCAACTGATCATCCTTTCCATCCCAATAATAAGGGCAAGAAAAGGCCATTTTCTAAGCATCCTTCTTCCAGTTCAACTCCAGGGTCTCAGGCTATGCAAGTTACTACTGATTTTGCTAACTCCCAATTTCCATCTCAACTTTCCCCAAGTGTTGCTAATCAGATGGAAGTCCTGCAAAATCAAATGGCTTCTTTGCTGAAACAAATTAATCCTCCTGGTGTAGCTACTGGTCCTTCTAAAGCAGGTGCTGCAGTTTCTGGTAGTTTTCAGTTTGGAAATAACTTTGCAGGTACTGTGTATTCCTTAATGGCTTCTTCTAATGTTCCTAGTCATGTTTGGGTTTTAGATACTGGTGCAACCAACCATATGTGTTGCAATCTTTCACATATGCATAATCTGCAATCTTTGCAAACTCCTATTACTGTGAAGTTTCCAAATGGAAATACTGCCACTGTTACACAAATAGGATCTGTTTTCATTCATCCTATATCTTTTGTCATTTCTGAAGTGCTTTATATTCCTTCTTTCAGTTTTAATTTGTTATCTATCAGCAAATTATCTTCAGATACTCATTCTCATGTCTACTTTTCTTCTAATGAGTGTATTCTACAGGACCAACACCAGAAGAAGGGTTGGATCCTTGGTAAACTCATAGATGGGTTGTATCAACTTGACAATTCTCCTTCTGCAATATCAGCTTCTTCAGTTTCTTCCATTCAGCCTAATGCTCTAGCAGTCACCAAAGATTCATCTCAATTGTGGCATCACAGATTAGGTCACATTTCTTTTTCTGCTCTAAAGAGGATTTCAGTTTTAGATGTCACTTTTACAGAACCCATATGTTGTGATGTTTGTCATTTGGCTAAACAATGCCATTTGCCTTTTTCTTCTAGTACTTCTTGTGCTACTGCACCTTTTGATTTGTTACACTGTGATGTATGGGGTCCTTATAGGACTCCCACATATGATGGTTCCAGATATTTTCTTACCATTGTTGATGATAATAGTAGAGCTATCTGGACTATTCTAATTCCCACTAAACAACATGTTACTAAATCTTTACAAGATTTTTTTGCTTATGTTCAAAACCAATTTCATACTTCTATTAAATGTATTAGAAGTGATAATGGTGGGGAATTTATAAATTCTGAATTGACTTCCTTCTTAAGTTCTCATGGGGTCATTCATCAAACAACTTGTCCCTATACTCCTCAACAGAATGGGAGGGTTGAGAGAAGACATAGGACTTTATTAGAAATGACAAGAGCCTTAAAGTTTCATTCTTCTTTACCTTCTGCATTCTGGGGAGATTGTCTCTTAACATCAACCTACATTTTGAACAGGATTCCATCTCCTATTTTGGGCAACATTTCTCCTTATGAAGTTCTTTTTCACAAATCCCCTTCTTATAATCATCTCAGGTCTTTTGGTTGTTTAGCTTATATGTCATACCATACTATTGATAAGCTATCTCCTAGAGCACTCAAGACAGCCTTTTTAGGCTATCCTTTATTTCAAAAGGGTTATAAACTGTATGACCCTATTAATAAAACAATTCATGTTTCTAGACATGTTGTTTTCTTTGAGGACATTTATCCTTTTTCCACTTCTACTTTTGGTTTTGATGACTCTATCACTGTCACACCTACTGCAATATGTCATGAGTTTTATACACCTATTGACACTTTACAGTATTTGAATAATCTTACTGGCACTTCAACTATTGCTCCTGATTGCAATATTCCTATTGATTCTGCTGATCCCAATATACCTTCTTCTTCTTCTGATTTGGACTCTTTTGAGATTCCTGATGTTGTTGCTTCTGATTTTTCAACATCTCCTTCAACTTTTCTTCATACTACATACCCTACTGATACAAGTGATGATGCTACTGCTGTTATTGATGTTCCTGCAACACATGTATCTGATACAAGTACTGTTGTTCCTATTCGAACTTCAACTAGACCTAAGATTCAACCAACATGGTTGAAAGATTTTCATGTTTCTTCTGTCATCAACTCTTCTCCTGTTGCTCATGCTAATACTGTTCTTATGCATTGTTCTCATCATACTAAGTTCAATATTTCTACATATTGTCCTCCATCTTTGGTATTTGCTTGTTCTGTATCTCCTACTACCAGTATACCAGAACCTTATTCATACAAACAAGCATCCTTTGATACTAACTGGACAGAAGCAATGTCTAGAGAACTTTCAGCCCTTGAGTCAAATGACACTTGGTCTATTGTTGCTTTACCACCTGGTAAGAAAGTTGTTGGTTGCAAATGGGTTTACCGAGTTAAGTATCTTCCTGATGGGAGCATTGACAAGTACAAAGCTCGTTTAGTTGCTAAAGGGTACACTCAAACTGAGGGTGAAGACTATCATCAAACTTTTGCACCGGTTGCTAAAATGGTTACTGTAAGGGTTTTACTAGTTGTTGCTACTGCCAAACACTGGGATGTTCATCAATTGGACATTAACAATGCATTTCTCCACGGGGATTTACATGAAGAGGTGTATATGGCCATTCCACAAGGTCATGCTTTATATGGTTCTCCTAATTTGGTTTGCAGGTTGCTTAAATCTATTTACGGGCTTAAACAAGCGTCTCGTCAATGGTTTGAAAAATTGGGGTCTGTATTACTGGATTTGGGTTTCAAGCAGACTGTGGCTGACTATTCTTTGTTCACATTACTTGATGGTGATTCCTTTACTGTTGCCTTGGTTTACGTTGATGATATTCTTCTTACTGGCAACAATAATATGTTCATTGCACATGTCAAAGGAGTTCTTCATGCATCCTTTACTATTAAAGATCTAGGTCTCATCAAATATTACCTTGGTCTTGAAATACACCGTACTGATAAAGGGATGTTTTTACATCAACACAAGTTCATTCATGGTCTGGTCTTAGAAGCAGGTCTTGCTGATGCTAAGCCTTTAACTTTGCATGTGGATGTTAATACTAATCTGTCTGGTACTGATGGGGTTCTTCTTGGCAATCCACGGATACACAGGAAATTTGTTGGCAAGCTTCTTTATTTGACTGTTTCTCGACCTGACATTGCATACATAGTGCATCATTTGAGTCAGTTTCTCCAATGTCCTCGAGTGCCCCATCTTCTTGCCGTTCAACGTGTTTTACGTTATCTCAAGGGAACTTCTTTTCATGGATTATTTTTCTCTTCTCATTCAGCTCTTACTCTCAATGCCTATTCAGACAGTGATTGGGGTGCCTGTACTGATTCTTCCCGCAGCATTACTGGCATGTGTCTTTTACTGGGTTCTTCTTTGATTTCCTGGCAATCTCGTAAATAGAAGGTTGTTTCTCGTTCCACTGCAGAAGCTGAGCTTCGTGCTCTTGCTGATACTTCGTGTGAAATTTCCTGGTTACTTTTGCTCTTGTCTGAGTTATATGTTCCCCAGTCTCCTCCTACTACGATTCATTGTGACAATTCTGCTGCTCTTAATATTGCTGCGGATCCTGTATTCCATACAAAGACTAAGCACTTTGCTCTTGATTGTCATTTTGTACGAGAGCAAGTTCAGTTGCAACTCATTAATCCAACCTTCATCCCCAGTACTCTTCAATTGGCAGATTTGCTCACTAAGGGGCTTTCCAAACGGGCTCATTATTCATTACTGGACAGATTGAATGTTATCTCCCCACATTCCATCTGAGGGGGGGATATTGATATACGTGTATGATGTCATGCTGATGTTATGTGATAAGAGCTCCTATTGGTTATGATCAGTTGTAGGTTGTTATGATAAGTACACTTACTTATCATATTTGTACATATCACAGCAATCATTATATAAGGATTGGTGTAGAGTTAGTTAGATTTACTTTTGATGAAATACAATTTCTATCTTCTTCTCTGTAAAATACTCGAAACACTTTCTATCAATACAAAGTTAGTTACAAAGTTAATAATTATAATATCTTCTACCTTAATGCATCTTTCTCCTTTTCTGAAAGCATGCATGATAGGCTATGTATAGCCCGGTCTCATCTTTGAGCCAGGAGTCACCTGGAACCCGGATTACTTCTCGAGTCATGGCTCACCTCCTAGTCCAGACTCATCTTGGAGTCATGACCTGCGTACCAGTCCGGACTCATTGCTAGGCTATGGCTCAAGCTTTAAGTTTAACTCTCTCCTGGCGACAAAGGCAATATCCTGTGTGAGAAAATTTATACCTCATTACGTGACGTGCCTAGGTCATCATTGATGTCCACACCTGATAACGACACGTAAGAATACCTAATGATTGGGACAATGATTCCCTATTTAAACCACACGCCAGCAGGAGCCTGGCACACGACGCCACAATCCTTCTCCTGGACACGTGCAATCCATCAACATCACTCAGGTGTCCTACCTACCTAGGATTCAACGCTCATGATTGCAGGTACAACCCCAAAACCCTAATCCTTGGCCTATAAATAGACCAAGGAGGAAAGATTTGGGGGTTACATTCTCTTTTACACACTCAACCCATACACACACCCTCCATATTTTAGATTTCTCTATAGTCCTGTCTTCCTTTCCAAAACCATTACTTATTCTCACGTCGGAGGCGCCGCCAGGGTCCAAACCCCCCTCCGGTGTTGTTTTGCAGAGTCCCAACCGCAGCGACACCGCTTCCAGGCGTGGGATCGGCCGGGAAGGACTAGATCGGGATTCGGAGTTATCATTGGCGCTAGAAGGAGGGGTGAACCCTGTCTTGTGGTCACGGTGCCATAAGACTCTCACCATCATCAACAAGCTCCTTCATCTTTGAAGGAGTCCTAGCTAAGTCCAGTAAGATCTAAGCAAACTCATTTGTTTTAGCCACCAGTTATGAACTCTTTAGCCCATTTCTCCAATGTATGCATGTTTTTAACCTTATTTAGCCCAGATCTGTTTATTTTTAGCCTTGTTTAGCATTATCTAGCTTTCTTGCTCCAGTTGTTGCTTAGATCTACATTGCTCTCTTATAGATCTGTCTTGAAAACCAATTTTCTTGCTTAGAGAAACATTAAAACCAGAAAGTGCATGCATATGCTGATTTACCTTCGTTAAGTAAACCCAGATCTAGTTGAGATTTTCTTTGTCATCGAAAATTGCTATAAATTGTGTCAAAAATTTTGTGCAAAATTGTTGTTCTTGAACCATGGCTCGAGGTAGCAAATCCACAATGAGGCCCGCAACCAGTACCCCAAGACAAGAACCACCCACAAATTTGAACCCGAATGTGATTGAACTACCACCAGCCCAGGCTCTGGCATCTCAGATAATCCAGCCTGGTGATGCCCGGGTTGAAATTGAAATTAACAAGTTCAAGTACACGGATGTCAACATGGAACCCGGACTCATGGAAAACTTGATCGGGAACCAGTTGATTGATGCAATCCGGATGTATAAGGAAGTTCAATATTCTTGGTCCATTGAAAGTAATTTGTTTTTCTTAACAGATGCAAATGGTAGCGGCTGGTGGGACAGAAACATGGAAGGCGTTGACAATGATGAAGTGGGCTGCCATGAAATTAATGTGGGAAGGGCTTGGCTCCACCACATTAGGAGGACTTGAGTGGAACTAGTTCAAGCTATCTTCTGTAGCTATGATAGGTTGTAAGTGAAGCAGCATTTCGAAGCATATGTAACCGTAGTTCAGAAAACTTGAGAAATCTCATGATGAATGGCATTTTGGTGAACTCTGTTTATAGAATGTGTTGTATTAATATCTAAATTTTTTACAACATGTCCTGTATTGGAGTAATATTTGTCATCTGATATCTTTGTGTATACAAATTTCACTCATGTTTATGGTTTTAGGTGGTTCTGACTTCTGATCTTGGTTGGAGAGAAGTTAATTCTTTTTGTTTCTTATAAATTGTACTGTGATAATTATGTTCATAAATCATATCTACAAATGTAGAACAAATCAATACTTATCTATTTTCAACCTATTTCAAGGAAAAAAGAAAGCGTATTTTCCATACTGGATAAATGGCGAACACAAAGTTTTTCGTTTTGGGAAAAAAGGAAAAATAATGGGGTGAGAGAGGCTCGAACTCTCGACCTCAGGATAACTCTAATGCTATGAGACCTACGCGCTAGCCAACTGCGCCACCACCCCTTGACATGTTTAACATTAAACCTAGATACATATGAGTACTTTTCTAATGTATACCAACTGCAGTTAACATCGAAATCCATAGAATGAAATAATACGAAAGTGAAATAATACAAAATTTTAATATTTTACAGCATAATCTATTATATATCTTATACTGCAACAAGCACTTTGTGAACCATTTTATTCAACACTTGAAATTACATAACTGCCCCTCCAAAGTCAAATGTTATAAAAATGTAAGAAAATTTTGATCTTGATGGGAATCGAACCTAAGACACTTCAATACTAATTATTAAGAATTTCAAGTCACCAATTTAACCATTGAGCTACTTGGGTTTTTTTGTTGTGGTATAGAACCCATTAGTATGGTAATGTCTTTCACAAATATTATTTTACAATTTAGTTTTTATTCAAGATTCTTTCATGATAATTTCATTTGTCTGATTATTAATAAAAGTGGTTATTGGTATAAAGTATATCCAATAGACTCGTATCTCTTTAATTAAATTTAATTATGTTTCTTCCTTTATATTCACAATTTTAAGACAAAGTACAAATGCATTTTTAGTCACATAATATCACTTTTTAGTCCGAGCATCCAATAATATAAAATAATACAAAATAGTAATCATTTTGTCTCAATTATATTCATACATATCAGATAATATAAGTAATAATATAAGCACCTCTATAGTTGTTACCCTGAATAGAGATACGTAATCCGGATTCAGGTCGGATTTTTCGATATCCGATAGGGCCGGACTTTTTTAAATCGAGACAAATTTTCTCTAAAATATTTATACATGTAGATAGGGTCGGGTCAGGAGGGGCCAAATCGGATTTTTACAAATTATTTTAGATATTGATAACTTTAACATTAACTTTACCTTTTTTTTTATTTTTTCGGATTTAATTAAAAAAATTAAGCTTTTTCCGATATTTAATTGAAAATTCTAGCTTTTTGGATTGGACTTTTATCCTTATCAAGACTACGTCCAAATCGAGATTAATTTTGGGTTTATTCGGCTCGAACCGGATCGGGGTTTTGTGAAAAATATGCGATTCGTTTAAGCCTGCGGGCTGGATCCAATTGAGGTTGACTTTTTTTTAATCAGATTTTTTCTGATTTTTTTAACCAGTTCGAACAGTTTTTTTCGAATACGAATTTGTGTGCATCTCAATCTCGTCACCTCATGCATTAAGGACATGTATACTACACCGGCCGCTTATAGAGAATTATGGAGCCCGGAGAGTATTGGTACTTTCGAAATGGAGCATTTATTTGACACCTTTAACTAATTCCTATCTGATTATTAATTAGCTTATAAAACAAATCATCAAATACATTCAACTAAGAACAAAATCTTTTTCGGACTAATACCAAACCGATCTTCCTTGCAAATCTTCTCAACCATGTCACATAGTATCACCAACAAATTCAAACTGGTGGCAGGATCACCACAACAAACTGAAGAATACTTATCATCACAAAATTAAACTGACATGAACTAGGTGATAGTGTGACAAATATTGACATCTATATCCAATATCACTTATTATATTTTTTTTTAATATTGTTTTTAAAATTTAAAACTATCAACATATTTACTTCTTTTCAATTATATCCTTATATATAATAAGCGTAAACATGGATTTTTATCATTATTTTACATTTATTATTATTTAATTATAAGATATTAACAACTTATAATTATATATGCATTTTTGAAATTTTAGCTACAAATAAGATTAAAACTGTAGTATTATTATGATCCAATATATTATAAATCTCGTCTTCAATAGATAAATTTTATACGTTGGTCATTTTCGAAAAATCCACTATAGTATATAAAGTATTGAACCCGAAAAATGCAAAAAAGTTTTATATTTGTATATAAATAAAAAAGTTTGTGTTGGAGATTTTTACAAGAAAGTTGAAGTTGTCATCGTACGACTAAATCAAATCTAAACTAAATTGGTTTAATTTTTTTGAATATCTATGATAAAATATTAAAAGTACTAAATGTTAAATTATTTGTGTCAAGTGGCAATTGTAAGGTGAAACGAGTAACTTATCACGAATCAGTTTAGCATTATCTTGAAAGGTATAAGTAATAGTTTTCTAAAATAAATTATATCCACACATGTACAATTATTGTATTCAATGTGTCTGCAAGGAGACCCTTCTTAAAACGGGCAAAGTGGTATGCATTCGTTTAAATAGTGTATCCACACATACTAATACAACTTGTACTTCTACATTTTTACTCTATTATGCACACCGATCAAATTTTACAACACCCACTTAACGACTACCCCATGAACTACAAACATGTAAATGGAGTGCTAACGTTCCCCCTGCAATGAAAAAGATAAAAGCCGCCCAATTCTCTTTCAAAGTGACACTAAAACCATCTTCTCATTCCAATACAATTGGAAAAATTATAATCGGCGAAATCTTGTAGTACACAAGGTCACGACTACCCCATGAACTACAAATAGGTAAATGGAGTGTCAACGTTCCCCATGCAATGAAAATGGTAAAAGATGCCCGATATTCTTTCAAAGTGACACTAAACCATCTTCTCATTCAAATACGATTGGCAAAATTATAACCGACGAAATCTTGCAGTACAGAAGGATCGTGCGTGCTAACAAAGCATGTTAATTAGTCAAAATATTTGCGCCTACTCAGGTCATAATAACAACCTTATAGACTAGGATTTTGTAAAACATGTATCATCAAACCTTCGACATATTTCCTACTGATATACAGTTACATGCTTATGTCTTTTCTTCTACATGCATTCCACCAAACGATGAGACCAACATAACCGAAAATAACTAGAGCATGCCCGTGCCTCGCACGGGCTATAAAGCTAGTTTGTACTTATAAAGTAAAGAAACAAAAAGATATAGTAAATGATTTTGAGGAAGCTGTAATTGAGTTTCCCTTAAAAAGTGTTAAATCTTCGAGAAGCGTTGGCGAACAAGATTCAATACGAAAACTTAGAAGACTTGACAAGAGATAATTTCTTATGATTGTCTTGTCTATGACCCAGACTCCTTGCTGCAGTAATTTTGAATTTGTACAAACTCTAATAGTCAGATCTTTTAAATTAAATTAATGAAAGTTATTAGATATAATACTAAATATTTTTTGGTATGTTGTGATTTTATTTAATTGTACTTCGTATTTTTACTTAATTACCCTTACTTATTTATAAAAACTATTATTAAATAATAATATTACCTATTTATAACCAATTACCTTTTACACTTAAAAAATATATATTTTTTCCTAAAAAATTCTCTTAATTTTCCAAAAATATCACGGACAAATTTGTTTTTACTAAAACATATAAGCTTTTTATTTTTGCTTACTAAACGTCTCATTTTCCAAAAATATCACAAACAGTTTCATTTATTAAAATAAAATAATAAAATTACAATTGTTAATAACTAACCAATTACCTATTTTAGCCAAAGTGTATGTTCTTTTTTATATCTTCAAACTAAAATTTTTACTTTTCTATTTTTTCTAACTAAGTGGGCGTTTGAGGTATCAAGCAAAAGTTGACTTATAGCTTAAAATGAGTAAGTGTTTTATAAGTGATAAGTTGATGGATTGTTATAAGTGTTTGGAAGAACTAAAAAAAGTGAACTTATGTATTATAATGAGTAAGTGCTTTATAAGTGATAAGTTAATGCAAACTTATAAGTTACGTAAGTGTTTGGATAAATTTACTTATAAGTTAATAATTTTTTTGTTAAATTAAATTGAAAAAATAATTAATTAATATAATGATCTCGATAAATACATTTTAGATTAAAAAACATTTAAAAGTATAAATATAAAAATATAAACAACTAAATTGAAAAAATAATTAATTAATATAATCATCTTGATAAATACATTTTAGATTAAAAAACATTTAAAAGTATAAATATAAAAATATAAACTACTAAATAGATAAAGAAATCATGAAAAATGAAATAAGTTGAGCAAAATGTTAGTATTTTCTAAGATTCAACTTATCAATTTATAAGTTATAAGTTAGATTATAAGTTGGATAGACAAACACCCCCCATAAGTCATAAGCTAAAAAAATAAGTTATAATTTATAAGTTGATAAAATAAGTTGAGTACACAAACACCCTCCATAAGTCAAAATTGATTTATAAGCCATAAGCTTATAAAAAGTTGTGCGGCCAAACAGGCCCTAAAATCTCTCATTTTTCAAAAATATCACGGACAGTTCTTTTTAATGAAATAAAATAATAATATTTATAATTACTAATAACTAACCGATTAGTTTTTTCTTTCCAAAACTTATATTCTTTTTTATATTTTCTAACTTAAATTTTTTCTAAGTAAAATCTCACATTTTTCAAAAATATCACATGCAATTTCATTTAGTAACATAAAATAGTAATATTATAAATACTAATAATTAACCGATTACCTTTGTTAGCCAAAGCGTATATTCTTTTATATATTTTTTAACTAAAATTTCTCCTTTCATAAAATTATCGCAGACGGCATCTATCTATACTATACTATTAACTCCTTATATATAATAAGCGTAAGGGAGATCTTATCCAAAACTTTGGTCGGTCACTGTACTACCAAAAGTATATGATTCGTTGGATATAAAACTATAAATATTCAAATAGATGAGGACCGTTAGATATAATATTAAAAATTGTATTTGATTAATAATAGAATAGTATTTAAATACTAAAAGATGTATTTTGATAATTTAAACCAATTATAAATAGGTTTTCTATATTGAATAGAAATATTTATGTAAAAATTCGTAATTATCTTTTCTATTTAGTTTATGGATAGTTCTAGTTAGATAAAAATTATTAAACTATCATTAAATTAAAGATAATTTTGTTAGCTTCGCATGGGCTGTAAAATCGTTAAAATCCGTTGTCTAAAACTCAAGATAGAGCCCAAACAGTAAAGTGATTATCTAAATTTTAATAAATATTTTTTTTATTGTAGCACCAATTTAATTTTTTTCCTAATTCTTTTAAATTTATAAATTCTATTTTTATTTCAATAAAATATTAAAATCAATTTAAGAAAAAATTAAAATTGATCTGGTGATCACTATACGACCAAATTAATAATTACAGTTAGATCTTAAATAAATCGATGAGAATTGTTAGATCTAATATTAAAAAGTGTATCTGTTTAATAATAGAATTATATTTAAATACTAAAAAGTGTATTTTGATCATTTAAAAGTTTTCTATGTAAAAATTCTTAAATATCTTTTCTCTTGAATTTATGTACAGTTCCAATTAGATAATAATTGTTAAATCAAATATCAAGATAACAATTCATATTGATTACAATATTAAAAATTATCAATATATATCATACTAACAATGATACACGTGAACATACGTCATACTAACAATGATACACGTGAACCCACAGAGACTTACGTGTACATAAATAAATTTAAACACACTTTTTTCTAAAGAAACATAACAATTTGATTAATCCAAATTATAATTATATTATTTTACATATAACAGACATAAAATTATTAAACAATCATTAAATTAAAGATATTTTGTTTGGCTTCGCATGGGCTGTAAAATCGTTAAAATCTGTTGTCTAAAACTCAAGATAGAGCCCAAACAGTAAAGTGATTATCTAAATTTTAATAAATATTTTTTTATTATAGCACCAATTTAATTTTTTTCCTAATTCTTTTAAATTTATAAATTCTATTTTTATTTCAATAAAATATTAAAATCAATTTAAGAAAAAATTAAAATCGATCTGGTCTGTGTACGATCACTATACGACCAAATTAATAATTACAGTTAGATCTTAAATAGATTGATGAGAATTGTTAAATCTAATATTAAAAAGTGTATCTGATTAATAATAGAATTATATTTAAATACTAAAAAGTGTATTTTGATAATTTAAAAGTTTTCTATGTAAAAATTCTTAAATATCTTTTTTCTTGAATTTATGTATAGTTCCAATTAGAAATTAGATAATAATTTTTAAATCAAATATCAAGATAACAATTCATATTGATTACAATATTAAAAATTATTATAATGCTGATGTATATCATAATACACGTGAACCCACAGAGACTTACGTGTACATAAATAAATTTAAACACTTTTTTTCTAAAGGAACATAACAATTTGATTAATCCAAATTATAATTATATTATTTTACATATAACAAACATAAAAGGATAATATCAAAATATTATTAAAATATTGAGGGTTTCATATTCATAAACGAAAATTTTGAATGTAATACTTATATTAAAATGTGTATTTGACTAAAGGTAGGATTATATTTAAATACTAAGAAGTGTGTTTTGATAATTTAAACCAATTATAAATTGGTTTTCTATATTGAATTGAAATTTTTATGTAAAAATTCTTAACCATCTTTTATTTTCGGTTTATGGGTAGGTCAACAGGTCAAGTTAGATAATAATTATTAAACCATCATTAAATTAAAGATAATTTCGTTAGTTTCGCATGGGTTGTAAAATCGTCAAAATTCAATTTCTAAAACTCAGGATAGAACCCAAATAGTAAAGTGAGTATCTAAATTTTAATAAATATTTTTTTTTATTTTTGTAGCACCAATTTATTTATTTTTCCACTAATTGTTTTAAATATAGAAATTTTATGTTTCTTTCAATAAAGTATTAAAATTAATTAAGAACAAATTCAAATCGATAAAGAATATAATAATATGAGAATAAAATTTTATATAATCATAACATGATTTTTATTCTATTTAATAATTTTTAAGTAATAATGTATTTTAAAATTTTATATACACTGTAAATAAAACCGAAACTTTAAAAATAAAAGCAGTTAGTAAGATACTTATATCAGTATATATTTGATATTCTTATTATATTAAATCCTTATATATAATAAACATAATAAGGGATCTTATCCAAAATTTTGAAACCAAACTAATAAAGACCATTAGATCTTAACTAGATAAATGAAAATCGTTAGATCAAATATTAAAAAGTGTATTTTATTAATAATAAGATTATATTTAAATTCTAAAAAGTGTATTTTGATAATTTAAACCAAATATACCAAATATAAATAAGTTTTATATATTGAATAGAATTCTCCATGTAAAAAATTTGTGACTTTCTTTTCTCTTTCATCGACAATTCCAGTTAGATAAAAATTGTTAAGCCATCTTTTAATTAAAGATAATTTAGTTATCTTCATGCGGGGTGTGAAATCGTCAAAATCTAATTCTTAAAACACAAGATAAAGCCGAAATTAGTAAAGTGGGTATTTAAATTCTAATAATAATTATTACATCATCATTATTTTAATGTCAATTTAATTACTTTTTTCTAACTATTTTAAATTTAGAAATCTATGTTCAAAAATTCAAATCAATCTAAGAAAAATTCAAATTAACAAAGAATATAATAATACGAGGATAAAATTTTATAAAATTGTGCATATTTTTTATCTCATTTTATTAAATTTTATATCATAACTAATTAAATATTATTTATTATTAAATAATAAATTATACGCAAATGATGATTTTGTTTTATACCTAACTTTTTTAACCTATATACATTATAAATTATTAAATTTGAAACTTTAAAAGTTTGTTAATCAATTAGTATAGTACTTTTTTGAAAAATCGTACATTATAAAAAATATTATCAAATAACCCATGTCTACAAGAAAAAAAAATGAAAAAATTCTTATTTTTCAAAAAAACCCTGTAAATTTTAATATGTTGTTGCTAGATTCAAACCTTAGATCATTCTACGTGATAATTTTACTGTTATATCTAATGTTTCTCAACAATTTAATTTGAAAGATCCAACCATTATGAATCGAGTGATCAAGCGACCAGACTTATAAGAAAGCTTTCATTATTTAGTCTTTAATATAATAACATAGATTTTTACGGGATATACTATAAAAAAAATGAATTTTATACAGAATTTTGATCGTCACGGTGTACTACTTTAAAAGAAGAACTATTACAAAAAAAAATTATATTTTAATTGATAATTTATTTTCTCAAAAGTTCAAAGTTCCCGCATCATTAACATATTACAAAAAAAGAGTATATTATATTTTAGCAATAAATATTTTTAAAAAAAAAATTAAAAAAAAAATTAAAAAAATTAATGATGTTATCATGGTAGTTTGGTCCTAAATACCGCCAAAACATTCTCAACTGTTAGATTCAATACTTTTAAAAATAGACGATCAAGATTATATCATATAAAAAGAAGTTATTATCTAAAAATGATATAAGTTAAAATATATTATATTAGGATTTGATTTTCCAAAAAGTTAAAAATAAAAATAGTTGTAATTAAATAAGGAAACCCATTTAATATCAAAATAATAAAAATCGTTTAATCTTAAATAGATAGGTGAAAACCGTTAGATTTAACATTAAAAACTGTATTCGGTTAATAAAGAGTATTCTAATAATATAAACTACATATAAGTAGATTTCCTAAATCGAATAGAATTCTCAATATTAAATTTCGTCACTTTATTCTCTTTTTAGTTTTAGAATAGTTTTTAATTGAAAAAGAACTATTAAACCACAACCAAATTAAAGATTATTTTGTGAATTTCATGTGGACCATAAAATTCGGCAAATCTAACTTTTATAACTCAATATAAACAAATATTAAATTGAGCGTGTAAAATATAGTAAATATCAAATTTTTAACTATAATTTTTTTGGCTAAATGTTTTTTAACAATAATTTAATCATGTAAACTAATAACTTTTAAATATTAAAATATTCATAAATAAATATAATTATAAATATTAAAAAAACAATCGTGTGTTCCATGGGTAATTAAAATATAATTATAAACAAAATAATTATAAATAAAATTTAAGTAACCGTGCATCGCACGGGCTATAAGCTAGTATTATATAATAGCCGAAACATTGAAAGTTTTGATTTTGATTTTCGGTAATTTATTATATTTAATCTATCTATCTGTGCTATTATATAATAGCCGAAACATTGAAAGTTTTAATTTTCGATTTTTTCACATATATAACATAACTACAAACTCTTTTAATTATACTTTACTTAGAATTCAAAAACACGACTTTTTTTTAGAAAATATTTATATATATTACAACAAAATATATTGATAAATTTGACAGTTATCTTGACTGACATGCTTACTAAGCTAGTAAACTTTTATAAAATCTCTAAGTTTTTTTAGATTTAAAGTATTAAAGTTGTACTTTTAATTCTTTTTAAAAAGTTTGCATTTTCAGAAGTATTAAAATCTCAAAAAATTTAAAAGTAAATTTCAAAATTAATATTAAAGTCGTTCGTGCTTTGCACGGGTTGTAGGCTTGTATATCATTATTTCAATTTTAATACATTTTGTTACATAAATGAGAATTTTATTTTTTACAGATAAATCATATTTCTTCGTGTTTTCTGATATCACATTATTTCAAAAGAAAATCGATAACTCGTAATAAACAAACTCAAATCACTCGATTCATTTTAATAAGTCTAAAGATTTTGGCAGTGCAAACATAATTTGCTAATAAAATTATAAAATGAAATAGTACTTCTCGTATTTATATGTTCCTTCTTTAAATTAAAATAATTGTGGAAAATATTTATTCACTCGGAATGAGTAAAACGCTCCTAAAAATGACTAGCGTTGATAACCTAACAACAATATTTTTTTTTGGTAACCCTCTTTTATATTTATAGAATAGAGAAATAGGGGGAGTATTATAGAAACCCCAGCCCCCTTGGGGCAAGTTCATGCAACCTTCGAGAGGCGCACATCACACAACATCAGAATAACAAAAGTACAGTAAGTCAAATTAATTACAACACAAAAGGTAGAATAAGCACTAAAAAACTACACAGTCAGCGAGCACCAACAAAGAACCATTTGCAACCGTCAGCCATATCCTGATCAGCATCAACAACATCTAAGTCGCTTGCATCAACTGCATCTTTCATAACCCGGCCACCAGCAGCGGACACTGTGTTAGGGTTGATACATTTGGAATGATGATAACAAAATACTCAAGACAAAAATTTGATCATGATATCGAAGCTGATAGTCAGAAAGCTAAATCATAGCAGTTGATAATCAGGAAGCTAACTAGCAGGCACTTTATTTATCCAAGGTCTAAAAGCCACATCAAATGTATGGAAGATATTCTGTCATCAAGTTAGGAAGCAATTCAGAAGCAAGCCAACAGACGTCTAATCAAGCGCCAAGTGTTTCAGTGGTAAGTTTGCCAAAATAACTCAGTAACGGTGAGTCAATAAGGATGAGAGATGTTTTATCTAAGGATGTAGCTAAAGGTATCCGCTCTACGGATAAAGCTATGAAAATCTTATCTCATCTACGGATACAAGCTGAAAGCATCTCATCTCATCTACGGATAGAAGCTGAGGACATCTTATCTCATCTACGGATAGGAGCTGGGGACATCTTATCTCATCAACGGATATTCCATCTACGAATAAAGCTGAAGATAGTTTGTCTACAGATACAGCTAAGGATGTCATGATCTATCTATGGATACAGTTCAAGATATTACTTCTACTGATATTCTGAGATTGCTATTATACGGATAAATGAAGAAGAGTAGTAGTCTACGGATAAAGAATTAATACGCCTACTGATATTCATCCCATTCAAGAAAAGCAAATCTATGTAAAGGAATCTTTTGAAGTTTTCTTTATTTAACAGGTTGAATGGAGGACAGTCTCAGTGATCACCATTACACACCCGTGACTGGAAGATGATGGATAACGACGTAAAAGATGTATGGAATAGGGAGTCAAACTGTAAATATTCGAAGGCTCAAATTCCTACAAATGAAATGTGAAGTCATCCATTATCTTCTATGTCTCGAAGGATAAATAAGAGTTAAAGCAGCTACCCAGAAGTTTACCTTCTAACTGGACGCAATGGAAAAGCTTGATAAGCATGAGGACCTATATGCAAAACTGCATGTTCACTTATCTCATCTGATAGTGACTTGACAGTCGGGTATTCATGGAAAGGTCTTTTTCATGCAGATGTCACGAGGGCTTGGAAGCTAGGTCAATTAACATGAACTTAGTAATTCTTGAAGAAAGAAGCACATGGAACCAGAAAGCATTCTTTGGGACTATACAAGTTTATCTGTGATGCCAGCCAAGGCATTTCCCAAATAGAATAGCTTCAGAGTCGAGCATGTGAACAAGCAGAACCAATAATGTAATATTCTTTGGGACTACACTTAACAATATCTCTGGGCAAGGCCAAACAACAATTAGTCCAATTGTTAACCGCAGACAAAAAGATATCAGTTGGAGGGTCAAGAGAGACAATTCCATTATTCGTGGAAATTGCGTTCTCTAGACTAGTAGAGTACACATCGAATTCACCAGCAAGATTAAAAGAAAGAGACGGTACCTGACAAGACACAAAATGAGAAGTATGAGCAGATCTAAGGGAGGAGTCATGACCCACAATCACCTTGTTGGATAAAGGAACACCCAACCATTTATCTTTTCCAGATCGTGACCCACCCACATCACCATGGTTGCGAGTTGTTGGGACACCGGAAAAGTTTATCACTTGAACCTGAGGTTCAGAAGTTCTAGGAGAAACAAGCGAATTATCAAGATCCATATCTGAATTAGGAGACTTGAAAGTTAGGGTTTCAAGAGATTTCCTGTGAGAAATTGCTAAACGTTTCATTTCGCACCTAGGGAAAGGAGAAAGAAAAAAAGAAGAGTGGTGGAGGTGGAGTGGAGAAAATAAAAAGAAATCCATCAGATAACGTGAAGAGTTGAAGCAAATCGAAAGGGGGAAGGAAGGCGAGGCGATTGGCTTGGAAAATGTGTGTGTGAGAGAGAGAGAGAGAGAGAGAGAGAGAGAGAGAGAGAGAGAGAGAGAGAGAGAGAGAGAGAGAGAGAGAGAAAAGAGAGGGGCGCGTCATGCCGACTCTCATTGGGTTGTCTCTAACAACAATATTTGATAAGCATGTATTGATAATCTTACGATCTATTTGGTTGTAACAAAGAAATACTGAATACAAAATGAAATATAAAAATCTTCCACATCACTTTTAAATAAGAATTGATTGACATCTATACTAATACTAAAACAAATACTCACTAACTCAACAATTTGCCACATGTCACTCTCTCATTAAAAAAAATTTCCGCCTCTCTCTTTATTAATTATTAACTCCACTAATTCTCTTTCTCCCTCCTTTTTTGCAGTTTATATTTTATTTACTTTTTAATTTATTTTTCAAAACACCTTTTACCAATATTCTCATATATTATTCAAACAAACATTTTAAAATTTGAAAAATAATTTTTATAACCTTAACAACTATTTTTTTGTATAACTTCATATCAAAATTTAATATAATAAATAAATAAAAAAATTATTACAGTCGTGCATCGCGCGGGTGCTATTCTAGTGTATAATAAGTTAAATAACTAAATAGTTGGTATGATTTAATAAATAGTACTAGTATTGTTAATTTTCTTTAAAACTAGTTGAAAGGACAAATAGCAACACTGTTGCTACACTTGAATTATTATAGGTTTCCTCATATCCATTATTATTGCAAGAAAGAGGAAGCCTAGATCTTGCATTCCTCGAATTTGTTAACAGTCTGAAATCTGATATGTAGCTTATAGTTTAATAGTATTTATAATTGGGTACAAGCAGAACTTCCTAACAACTGAATAACAACTTATTATTTGAAGCAGTTCAAGTTTGGGGTTGCACAAAATCACTATTATTCTAATATTTGGCTATCGACTATGTGTGTGTCTGTGGATCTAAAAATAAGTTCTAAGTTAGGGATGACAATAATGTTCAACACCAATATCTTATACAAACTATAGTTAAAATAGTCAGTTTTATAGGCTATTAACTTAAATAAAATAAAATATGACCAGAATTTATACCTTAAAGTAGTTCTTCCAATCTTCAAGTTCTTCTACAGGTATCACCAACATCTTCCGATTTTCATTAGACAACACATATGTGATCTATAAACCATTAGGCCTCCGAAGAGCATCGCGAAGAACCCGGGGATCTAATGCAGATCCTTACTTTTAGGAACTTTTAAACCATTAGGCCTCCGAGGAGCATCACGAAGAACCCGGGGATCTGATGTAGATCCTTCCCAACCAGGCAACACATATGTGAAACAAAGATTTGGATCACACGTGGCTAAAACATTGGTGCTAGTATCCCCCTTCCTATCTCGATATCTCGGTCGATCCTCAACAGGGACAATCATTTTGATGTGTGTCCCATCAAGAGCTCCTACATCACCCTAAACATATCCTACATATTAGTAACAATAACGGTAACCATAAAAATTCTAAACACAAATATTTCATAAAATTACCTCAAACCATTTTCATTTGTTGTCATGTGCATAATTAGTGGTATGATCCACTCTTTTGATAAAATGCCCTCCAAGCTTTAAAACAGATTCAAGTACTACATGAAATTGACGACTCACAGTTTCTCCCGAACATGCAAATAGTGCTTGTATTGTTCTATTCTTCAAATAATGCGCAAGAACATGAAGAAATTGAGCCACAACTTCTTTCACAGTGACATTCCTAGTAGTAACTAGCCCCCCTTTACATTGTAAAAGATGACACAATTTATCAAAACACCGTATGTCAAGACGTAGTTGGTCTCGACACTTCGTTTCATTTTTTAGAGTGTTCTTCCATGTAGCTCTAATCTGAGAGCGTTCACACTCATTCCATGTCACCTCCTTCACCCTATACATTTGGCCATATGATGCATCCGCTACTACTAAAATAAAACTTGCAACTACCATAACCAACTCCATATCTTCATCCTTATCCCTCAAATGTTTCCGTAAATCTCGAGTACTCACTTCATCAGACATTATACTTTTTGGGTACTCGACATACTACAAAAATTAAAAAAATTTAATACTCCCATCAACTAATCTATACACTAGTTGCTAGTGAGGAGTAAATCACTACAAAACACAAACGTATATACACATATATAACAACTACGCATAACTCAACAACATGTGTATCCAAATATTCAAAAAAAATCAGAAATGGAACACATATATTTCTCAATTACAACGTTCACATCTCCCATTTGAATCGAAGACAGTAGTGTTCATATCTTAAATTCAAAAAAAATCAAACTAAAGATTGTTATGTTCATAGATCAATTCAAACAATAAAAATGAAAATAAAGGTGCTACAAGTCCACATAAAGAGAACAGAGAACTGATAGGGGATAAAGAAGAGGAAGAGAGGGAGAGAGAAGATGGAGATAGAAGAGAGAGACCTTTGCTCCTATGGAGATCGGTAAGATCGAACAGAGCGATATTGTATGTATATGCGTGTGTAGATGCTGAGAAAGGAGAGGCGTGAATGAGTATTATTTTGTCATTTGAAATTACAAGTATTGGACTGTAATTTGAAATCCTTATATTTGGGCATATTTTTAATTTACTTGAATTTGTGCAAATCCAATTCCAAATTCTATTAAAGTTCCCGAACAACATATTTGGCCAATTCCAGGAATTGAAATCAAATCCCACTTACCAAACATGCCATAAAGTTAAAAGAATAACTTAAAGTCAAAAATTGGTCGGAGATACTTTTTTTAACAACTTATTTTATTTTTTTTTAATTTTATTTGAAAAAAATTAATATTATCATTAAATGTATTATTTATTAAATTTAACTTTAATTTTAAATTTTTAATAACTCATAAATTACTCATAAATTACTAATAATACAAAATTAACCAAATGTTATGAAATAAATTGTATGACTCTTAGAGTTTCTAACTCTCCATTGGCTTTTCACCTATCTTGTAATTAGTACAACTCTTGGTTTTTCACTTCCCTTGTAACTTATGTATAGGAAGCCTATATAAAGACTTGTATGCACATTGTCTTTGGATGAATAAGATGACGATCTCCTCATTTCTGTCTAGCGCTCTCTAGTTCTTCTTATATATATATTATATTATATAACACGTTATCAGCACGAATAACTATTTCGCTCCGTCATTACGATGGTGGACCTTATATCGATGAAGTTGATTAACTTTTACAAACATGAAAGATTGTTTTGGTATCCTAGTGGAACTTTAACTCCAAGCCGTATTATCTAGAGGAAGTGGTTGATTGTTTAAGGTGCGTTAAGAGATACGAGTTGTTTTTATGATCATCAACTAAAGGTTCTTTCTTACTCATTTCAAATTTTAAAGTGAGAAATCCAAAAAGGATTAGCCAATACTTATTTTAAGATTAAAAGGTACGCATCCCCTTTATCGTTCTCTTCTTTTTCATTGCATTGTTTAAAATTTGTGTTTGTATGAGTTATGCTAATTTACATTTTCCGTAAAAATCATATTGAATTTGTTTTACATCGGAATCTATATATTTTAGGTATTTCGGAAAAATTCTTAGCTAATTCATTATTTCTCGAAATGTTATGATTTTGGACTCGTTGGAAAGATATTTCGATTATCTGCAACTTTAGTTCTTTGTGTTTTTCATAATTCTGTTTGTATACATGTTCAAATCTGCCCTTTTTGTAATGTGGTGGATTAATTTGACTTGATGTGTTGTAGCTTTGAATATTCGTAGTAAATCAAGATTTTATCCAATAATTACGAGTAATATCATTCTGGAAAGCTTGTTTCGATCTCTGCGTTTTTTGTTCATATTCCATTGTCAAATTATGTGATTTCAGTATCTTAAAAATCAAGTTATCGTTGTGACCAGAGGCTGATTCTGTTCTGGCAGTCCGTATTTTAATGGTTTCTGAATTCGTTACATCTTTGTTTGTGACATGCCTTACCATTTTGGAAAGGTCTCGGATTTTTCTACAAGTTTCGTCTTTTTCACTTTTTGATTTGAGTTAATCTTAATTATAGTGTAAATTGACTTTCTTTCGTACTAGTCGGTTCTGATTTTTATCTTCGATGGTTTATTTTGTTTGATATTTGGTTTTGTGACATTGGATCAATGTGTTTTCAAATATAATCATTTAATTATTAAAAATCGTCTATCTTCTTGACGATCAAATCTGATTTTGTTCATGTACATAGTGTTATTTTTGGAGTAAGTAATCTTCTCCGTATATGCAATTATGTTGATATGTAAGTAGTGTTAAGTTTTTCACGTTTATGTGTATTTTTTAACATGAATATTAAATTATTTTGATGTGCACTTCTATTTGTGTGTATCTTATTATGCTTTTGTAGAACTCACACAAAATATTATAGCTATTGCGATATGATTGCAGTGAAAATATATTGAGTGATGTTATTATACATTGATGTAAAGAAAATTGATGGTTATGATTTAAAACTGTGCACAAAAAGGGGGGGGGGGATATTGAGAACTGAATAAGTATATATAAAAAAAAACTACTAGTTGTCCAAAAACCTGCTAGTTTCTCTAAAATCCTACTAGTTGTCCAAAAACCTGCTAGTTCTTCTAAAATCCTACTAATTGTCCAAAAACCTGCTAGTTCTTCCAAAAACCTACTAGTTTATAAATATTTTTTTGTGAAGTCTTACTTGTGATATATATAATACATGGAAGTGTTGTGTTATCCTTATATGATTTATAAAATTGATTTTAATTGATATTACATGATAAATTTATTCAAAACTTGAGTTCAATGCTCTTTTATAATTATTTGATATTGATGGCAACCAGAAGTTGCGTAAATTACAATCAGAAGTTGTGTGCTAAATAATGACCGGAAGTTTTGCAAATGTGAACAAAATTTTCTATATGACACATTTTTTTTATGTTTTTGGTCCTATAGTACAACATTGAGAAAATATTTCATAAGGATGATAAAATTTTCTGAATTTTAATTTGACAATATTCCTGATAGATAAATCTATATAAATGTCAGTGAAATTATGATTTATAAGTTGATATCTTGATCCTTGTGGTTGATTATTACAAAAATTTATAACTTCCCCAAACATTATCCAGGGTCAATACTATACATCTACTATACATCATATATGAGTCATCCAAAGGGGGAGTATTGTATATATTGGATGTCTCGTTATATTTTTCTAAATAGAAGGCTCCAGAAGAGCATGTATTTAATCATAGCATTACAAGAAAAAAAAAGGGGAACTCTAATATTATTGATGTGATTGTACTCTCCCAAGTGATAGAAAAATTTTAGTTGATGATTAATCGACCACATGGAGATACTAGAATGAAAAAATATGTCTTCGAGTCTTGAGTTAACTCAAGGTACTAAAAGTAGTTCGGAGAAATGTTTTGAAATCATCCACTTATTTTATAACGCACAAAGTTTTATGAAAATATCTTATAGTAAACTAGAAGTTTGCTGAAAATTTATAGTTACGGGCTAAGTCATTCTGATTTTATGCGAATGATAATTGAAATTTTATATGGACGTTCGTTGAAAAATCGGTAAATTCTCCTCAAGTATATTTGTTGATAAGGAAAATTGATCACCAACAAAATAGATTATGAATCTACCATCTTTCGGAATAAATTATAAAACTCCAAATGTGGGCCATTAAGATATTATATGATTGATACATGAACTATATGGTTACATGTCTAGTTGTTATATACTCACAACCTGAAGCTTGTTAGTTTGAGTGTTTAGTTAATCATAGTATCAAGAATATGCATTTATATGATGTTGGTGAGTCTACTACTCAAATGTTCAATGAGAATTATTGTACATGAAATTTTTTGAATATCTTGTGGCATATATTGATTCATATCTAGCCATCTAGTTATCATAATATCTCCCTATATAAATAAATTAAATTTGGTCAGCTATAATTGTTCCACCACAATAATAAGATAGAGTTGGATATACATTATAAATAAGTGGTTATCAATCAATATATATTTGGAGCCATTTATATGTATTTGGCTATGACTCAATTTATTGAGTCTGTTTTCTCAAAATTAGGGGGAGAAAATGAATACCTGATGATATTCAGTATGAATGAATTATATATCATTGCCTCGTGTTGATCCTCATAGTAAAGAATTTGAACTAGAAGTTCAGAAGATAATTCATTCATATGTTTCAATTATTGTCAGACATGTATGTTGACCTGAAAGAGTGGCTATATCATATATACCAGCTACAAATGCTCCAAATAAATATGTCCTGGAAGGACAACCTCAAGGTGCTATGTGTCTAAAGAACGCCTGAAGCGTGATAGACTAGTTGGTTCCATAACAAAATTATCCTTAAAGGTAAAAAGGAGCAGCAATTGATGATGGCTAAATCGAGGTGTGAGTAACTTTTGAATGATCTCCAGAAGAGATTGTAGACATGACAAAAGAAAGAAAAATGAAGGTACCTGAAAATTATGAGATCTCAATATATTATGTCATGTCTAGAATAAAATGGAACCATTTACTCAAATCAATGTCGACGATACTTCATATGAAAATTTAACACTTGAGGTTATGGATTATAATGAGGATCAGAAAATAAATTGGCCAAAGATATAAGTAAATGATTGAGGCAAAATCTCTTACAAAGAGATAAATTATTTGGACTTGCAGTTCGCACACCAGAAGTTGTGAATGAAGCGCGCTATAAAAATCATTATCTCTTTAAAATAGAGAAATATTTAGAACTGCAATTCACACATGTATAAAAAGTCAGCGGGGGTATAAATGAATATTTATGTGAAAGTGAAATCTACGAAATATAAAGGTCACATAGTTATATAATGACCTTATATTGGTTATGAAGAGAAATAATATCTTGTGGTGGACATGATTACATAATTACCAAATAGTCTGGCAATATACGAAGGATATATGACCCACTTGACAACATTTAAATTCAATTCCAGAAGTATTGGAACTGCTAGAAGCAGAAAATTAAGTTATTGAGAATTAACCCTATCGAGTTGTAAAGGGTTCTGGACCAGTAGTCCAACATAAAATTATTGCGGAAATACTTCTTGTCATTTTTATAAAATTATACTTTGGCATATTCCTTAACTCATGGAGTACACATAAGGGTATGTACGGGTACAAGAAGATATACATGAAATGTGATGATTGTTTAATCTTCTACTATTTTTTGAAGATAATATGATTTATGATATGTGATAACTCATATAAATCTCTGGTCAGAGTGGATGAAAATTAGAATGTGTTTCTAATTGACATTCGAATGAGTTTCACCGCATAATCATAATATATTAGAATTATTGAGTTTGTTTTGTAAAGCTGTGAATTTTATTATTATTTTACAATTTCCCCGAAACCATGCAAATTTTGAAAGGGAAAACTACTTTTGAGCGGAGACGAATATAATTTTTATGAGAATGCTTAGAACTTGCGACTTATGAAAGTCGATTGATAACAGATCCCAGAAGGATTATAAATACATGATTATGTTTAATATATATGCAAGAGATGCTAATACATTCTGAAATACAACTTCTTCCCTGAAGGAAGATGATAGTCACCGCTCTTCAGACTTAAAAAGACAATTCTTGGTCCTGAAGTACCACATATCATAATGCATAAGATATTGATTTATCTTGCTAATTATACATGTCCCGTTATTAATAATTAATAAATTCATTAACGGAGTTTAAATCAAGTCGAATATGAAGACATGAGAATCTTGATGAGAAATTTTTATTTGATCTCCACTAACCTATTCGACAAAGGTTTATATTGATTTTTCAGGTGCAAAGTGTTTACATGATTATCATATTTTGCGTCTCAGAATTGAATATGTATTCACATATGGCGGAGATGTTATTATTTTGGTATGCTATGAAATTACAATTGCAGGCACTTCATATGATTGTATCGTGATTCTGGCAACCCATGAGGATGGTCATTTATGTTTATATGGTTAAGATTTGAGATCCGACATTAAAAATGATAGGACGGAGCACATTGATCCAAAGTTTTTCTTCACTCGTGAGCTTCAGCAAAGGGGAGAAAATTGATGTTTGTCAGATTCGCTCATGTGAGAATCCAACAGATTTGTTCATAAAGGCACTTCCTACATCATTCTTCAGGAAATTGGTAAATACGATTGGAATGCGTAAGCTTCGAGGTATATTGAAATGAGGGGGAGATATGACACTTCTTTTACATTACATTATGTACAACACATGTACTCTTTTTCCTTCACTAGGGTTTTTTCCCCAGGGTTTTTCCTAGTAAGGTTTTAATGAGGCATGATGTTTGTGCGAGTCATCCAAGGGGGAGTGTTATAAAATAAATTGTATGATTCTTAGAGTTTCTAACTCTCCATTGGCTTTTCACCTATCTTGTAATTAGTACAACTCTTGGTTTTTCACTTCTCTTGTAACTTATGTATAGGAAGCCTATATAAAGACTTGTATGAACATTGTCTTTGGATGAATAAGATGACGATCTCCTCATTTCTGTCTAGCACTCTCTAGTTCTTCTTATATATATATATATATTATATTATATAACACCAAACAAATTTTAACTTAAAATTTTTCCATTTAACTGGTGATTTTAAGCAACTTTAAATCCTAATCGTCGATAGGGATACATGTAAAAGACCAGAACAGTTGGGTTCAAAGTGGAACTGCGGAAAAGAAATAGAAAAATAGAAAGAAAAATTCTACGTCAATATTCCACCCATAACAATATTGTAGGGTATCGCATCCGTCTACATGACCGACAGGGCCCTTTGCATGTATAAATAATCTTATTTTCCAGCTGTTTTGAATTGAATGTTCTTTTCTTCACCTCCAACTTTTTGTCAACACTTTTTAACAAAAACTCAAATACCCATCTCTCAAAATTCAACCAATTTGAATTTTCAACCCCAAACCAACTCACCCACATTTACTTTTCATAAGGCCTAAACCCTAGTTCTTCAAGTTTTTGAATCATTTGTATATAATTCTTGTATAGTCTGGTCTAGTAACTTGGTGATTTTGCTTTAAAGTTTTCATCTTTATTGGATTGGAGTTTGGTTTCTAGTTTGATCTTTGATTTGGAGTTGAAATTGAAGGCTTTTGAGTTTTATATATGTGTGTGTGTATAGGTAGATTAATAGATATTGGAATTTTTTTATGTATATAATAAGCATTGAAGCTAGGACTTGATTGAGGATCACAATTTTAATTAGTCAGACATGGTTAGTGGAAGTATATTTCAATATCGAAAGAGTTCGTGGCCACCTGAAGAGTATGTTAACCGGGCAACTCTGGAATTGGTATGTGTTTTTCAACTGCCAAGATCGTATTTTTGTGAGTGTTATTGAATGTGTTATAGTGTTGTTTATGGATGCCTCTAAATTCTTGGAATTTTCGAGTTTTGCTTGTTTGTCCAACTGTAATGTGGTATACTCGCACAGTCTGTGTAGATGTTTGTGGTTATTTCCGATTTCTTGTTGTGAATATGGGGTGCGTAATTAGGCACAGTCTGTGTAGATGTTTGTGGTTATTTCCGATTTCTTGTTCTGCAACTAGATTATTTTGTAAAAATTTACATAGATTCCTACCTACAAAGGTTATTCTTGACATAGCCATCAACTGCATTCTCAATGACACTAGCAATGGTTATATAGTTCGGTTGCTGTACTAGAAGCCAAAAGCAAACCCAATCACCTGTCCTTTTTTTTTTGTCAGCGCCCTGTGTACTATATTTCTTTTATGGGTTAAATATCAAATTGGTCACTGAAGTGGAGGTCATATATCAATTTCTTCATCAATTTTAACGGGGTCTCAATTAAATCACTTAAGTCCTAATAAATATCAAACAGATACCTCTAAATATGTGATCAAGAAGTAAAATAATTTTTTATTGAGTTCTATACAGTTTTCTTCAATGCCACCATAACCAAATGAAAATTTATGTATTCTAGTATTTTAGATAATATATTCAGATTTTTAAAATTTTATTTAAATTTTATTTTTGATTTTATAGTTATTTTCTTTGATTTAATTATAAATAAATTTTAAATAAATTTTAAAAAATCTAAATATATTATCTAAAATACTAGAGTTCATAACTTTTCATTTGGTTATAATGGCATTGAAGAAAAATATATAGAACTCAACAAAAATTTATTTTACTTCTCGATCACATATTTAGAGGTATCTGTTTGATATTTATTATGACTTAAGTGATTGAAATGAGACCCCGTTAAAATTAATGAAAAAATTGAAATATAACCTTCACTTCAGTGACCAATTTGATATTTAACCCTTTCTTTTATATAATAGTGTTGTTTTAGAGGTACAGTATGTTACTTCCTAATATCAGCATATATCTATTTCTTTCGTTATTTAGGTAGCTTTTTAGTTCGAGATGTACTCTTAATGGCTGTTCTTCTGATTCTTTTCTTGTAGCTTGATTCTGATAGCTCTGCTCCGCCAAAACATGCATGGAGAAGGAAATTAAACAGCCATGCTAGTATTCTTAAGGAATTTAGTGTTACATTTATGGAGGCAATAAAAATGGTAGTGATTCTTTCCAGGAATCTACATTTAGTGTCTGATGCCTTGTGTACACGCTGCATCATAGTTTAAATTATCATTTAGTGTCTGATGCCTTAAGTATATGCTTCAGGTTCGACTTGGTATACGACTGTGGTCATATGTAAGGGAGGAAGCCTCCCAGGGAAGGGTAATTTTCTTAATCCTGTAATACTATATACTTGTCCAATGATGGAGAAGGAACAAGAAAAAGTTCTTTTGATATTAGACATACCTCTGCCGTTATCTTCTACAACCTCGCCATCTTTCTAATTCAAAGATAAGATTAAGAAGATATAGACCAAGTCTTTCTTTACCCTTTGATCAAGATACACCTACCACACAATTAAAGGAAGATCCATTCACTCTTGGTGAAGCTGATATTTGAATTGCAAATTAATCATCTTCGATTATGCAGAAAGCACCAATTGATCCTTTTACCCGCGTAAGTTGCAAGCCATCAGCATCCCTAGGGGTTCCCCTGGGAGGAATGGGGTAAGAAGTGGGATATTATTTTTAACCCTTTCTACACTAATTTTTCTAAAAAGTTTAGGCATCTGATAATGTTTCAATATTCTCAATGTCACAGAAGTGGTAGCATATCAAGAGGTTTTAGAGGTGAATTCAGAAACTTTCAAATTGTTCCCGGTACCTGTGATACTTCTCCTATCATGGCTAATCAGTTCTCTGTAAAGCTCTTCTTTTCACTTATCATTTAATTGTTTATTTATGTTAAGGAAACTATTAAACTGTCACTAATAGCGTTATATTTTGTATGATTTTTCTTCATGCGAGTTAGTCACTATGATCTAAGCACACGGATTGAAACTTTTATCCTCAACTTTCAGTATGAATCAAGGCTAAAAGTTGAAGACTTATTGCAGTCAAAAAAATTATTGTAATTTAATGGCAACTGCTTATGAAGTTATGATCTTGATTTTCCACTGCCAAATACGTTTTCTGTTCTTGTAGAAGTTTGTATGTGTTAGAGACATCCCGAGTTACTATGTGAAAATTAGCATCTTAAGTATTTGTTTAGTTGACATGTTACAGCTTGGTTTTAGCAATTTTAGATTTACTTACTACATTAAATGTTAAAAATCAGGTCACAGCATCTATCTATCTTGATTATTATGCCATTATAACCACATTTAACTAATTTGTAGGGGTAAATAGGCTAATTCATCACTATAGTCACTACTAAGTTGCAGGTGGATCACCAAGTTAAAAAAGTTTTCAGTCAACTATCGAACTGCTTAAAAACTTGCAAGTTTGTAACTCTCGTTAATTCCTGTTCAAATTTTATTGGTTTGCTTACATGGGCTTTCTTACATGGATGTATCTACCCTGTTCAAATTTTAATAGTTTGCTTACATGGGCTTGCTTACATGGCTGTATCTACCCAATATAAACCCAGCAAAATTTAACTCATTAACCCACCCATTTTGACTCATTTCATGTAAAACCCCTCAAACCTCTCATTAGCTATTTGCAATTAAAAATCTCAATCAAACCTTCATCATCCTCCCATAATAATTTTACTAACATTACATCTTCACCGCCCCCATTTGTTGTCACTCCTCGATACACCTATGATGAAAGAATTTCACAACATGAACCAAAATCAACCGCAGAATAGTGCAAAATCAAAATTTGATTATTACAAAACCCCCAAAACACTTTACTGTAGAACAAATATTACAAAAGCTAAAACTCACACACACTGGAATCATAAACATATCCATATCCGCTCCAAAACCTATTAACTATTCGCAAAACCAATTCAATTACATACACCACAATATTAAACTACCAAACTTCTAACACCCATTAATATAATATAATATGGATCGTGATTGAACCTCCTTCAGTCAGGATCTGGTGGAAATGATTTCACCCAGCAAATTGAGTTGATGAGCTAACTAAAGTGAATTTGGTCACTGAATTCGGTTGTGTTGAAAAATAAATGTGAAGGTATGTAGATGCATAATGTGTATGCATATATGGATTATATAAATACATGGATTTTGTTGCAAGGGAATTTGGATATCCCGATTTGGATCCATATCTGGTGGTTGTGCTTATATGTCATCTGATATGGCGTGATATGTGGCGCACATGTGGCACAACTTAATAGATTCCGTTAAAATTCAAACTTTTTTAGCTGTTGTGAAATTTTATAAATACTTAGTAGTATAATCGTAAGTTATAATTAACTTAGTGATGCTTTTATAAGCTTTTTTAGCTTGGTGACCCACCTGGAAGTCACCAGTGACTACAGTGATGAATTAGCCTATTTACTTTGATCTGTAGTAATATCAAGTAATCCCATGATATAGCCTCTTTTTGAAAAAAGGTAAGGTTGTGTACATCACCTTTCTAAGTCCCTGCTGATTTGGGAGTTGTGCACTGGGTACAACCTAGTAATATGTAGTAAAATATGTTAATAGGCAACTGCCATCCTACACTATTTGAGTAGCTAGTATCAGTTGTTTTCAAGGTAGTAAAGGTGTTTGCAAAATAGTTTGTTAGGCATCAATTTAGTTATATTCAAATAGCTTGCAGAAAAATCATCATAGATTTCTGATATCTGATGCAGATTTTTATATCTCGGGATGGTGGAAGTAAAAAATATGCATCCGTCTTATCCCCAGGGCAACATGAAAATTTGGGGTAAGGGAATGCTGTTGTTATTCTCTACTATTGAATGAGCTCTTTGCCTTTATTAAGTTGAAATAGTCAGTGCTGCACTGTCTCTAGGAGGCATCACTTAACATTATGAATCTGTTAGGTTAAATTTCATCCACTAAGAATCTAAGATGTTTCCTAAATGAAAATTCTATATCAAAGAACTAAGTAAGAGTGCATCAACTTTAAGTTTGACTAATTCAAGATCGATTTTGTAAGCGAAATCTAGAAAGTATTCACAATAAGTCGTGACAATCCTTAAAATTGCAGGCAATCTTCGTATGATGGTCTATCTTCGTGGGGTTGGAATTTGAGTGGCCAGCATTCAACATATCATGCTCTATTTCCAAGGGCGTGGACGATATATGATGGTATATCTAAACAGCCATTCTTTTTTGAGGCTACGCATCCCTCTGATGATTTTTTTAATCTTTACTAACTTCTTTTTTCTTTTTTACCTCCAGGTGAGCCAGATCCAGAACTGAAAGTGTCTTGTCGCCAAATATCGCCTTTTATACCACATAATTATCAGGATAGCAGTCTTCCTACCACTGTTTTTGTTTACACGGTAAGCAGTTATATCTGCGATTAGTATAATTTCTCTATGTATCTCTCCTGAACAGATAATAATATAACTAAATCCGCATCCATTTATCTGCCATCATAGTCTCATTGATGATGTGAATAGGATGTTGTAATCGCAATTAGAATCCACTGATTCAAATTGTTGACGTTCTTACTTGATTCAATTCAAGTTTAAGTCATGCCAAGCAATCAAAAAGGAGTACATTATGGGACTTAAACTAAATGGACTTTCTAAAATGATGATCAGCTATGAAGCCGAGATATGTGATACGGAGTTTATGATATGAAAATTGTTATATTTTGAGCAAATATGACACTGAAGAGGAGCTATACACGGAACTTACATATATATATATATATATATATATATATATATATATATATAGGGTTTCTATTCTCCACAGAATCCATCTTAGCCAGAAACTCTGCAAACCTCCGATTCCACTAATACAGACATATTCATTAATGCATATACATTAAACAAAACACAGTAGAACCTCAATAAATTAATAATTGATAAAACAAAACCACCAATAAATTAAATTTTTAAATATTTTTTTCAGTCCCAACACAATAGAGACAGTTTTAGCAATTTTGATAAAATCCATAAAATTTATTGATCCCGAGATTATTAATTTATAGAGGTTTAACTGTAGTTATCTTTCATGAAGAACCTTTAAAAGAACTTGGTTCAATGCTTTGTTTAATGAATTATTACCTGTTTGTGTTTAGCTGGTCAATACTGGAAAGGAAAGGGCAAAAGTCAGCCTTCTTTTTACGTGGGCGGTAAGTAAGTTGTGCTGCTTCAGCTTTTTACACTGAGTGAACCAGTAAGACAGGTCTAACGTGGAACAAGTCTTTATTTTCTACAGAATTCTATTGGAGGAATCTCACACCTATCTGGAGATCATGTTAATGAGCCTTTTATGTTAGTATGCATAAAATATCTTGTAAAATATACTTTAATCTTTTATCAGGAAATTTGTTACTTTCTGTTCCTTACAGTTTCTCCCTTTTTTAGTGCTGAAGATGGAGTATCTGGTGTACTTCTACATCACAAGCAAGTTACCAGACCATACCTCCGCACCTTTTGTTTATTTGCAATTTGTATAGAAGTTTAGTACTGATGATTAAGGTTTGGGTGCTTGCAGAACTTCAAAAGGGAACCATCCTGTTACTTTCGCCATTGCAGCATGTGAAACTCAGAATGTTAGTGTTACTGTTTTACCATCTTTTGGCCTTTCCGAGGGAAGTAATCCTACAGCCAAAGCCATGTGGGGCAAAATGGCACAGGTATGGATGTAGTCGTTAGCTAATAACCGTCCTATATTTGCTGTTAATAGTATTTTTCTGTGTAACTATGTAATATAAAGGATAAGCACAGGTACATTACTGTATATTTAACTAATAAAGGAGGAAGAGTAAATTGTTTTTTTTGAGTTTCCTATCTTTCTCTGGTTAAGTTCTGTTTTGAGTATTCATGATTTAATATAAATTTATAATTAAGTAATAAAGAGTATTGTCGGGAAAGTTTTATTCTCATAATGCTACGATCCACTGAAATTTTTGGTCTTACACATTGACAAATCCTCGTTTACTATATAATTTTTATTTTGTTTACAGATTAATTACCCGAAATGTCATTCTAATTGCTGATTTGTTTCTGTGTTTCTTAAGGATGGGTACTTTGATAGGGATAACTTTGATGCTGGACCAACCATGCCTTCGTCACCTGGAGAGACACGTTGTGCTGCTATTTCTGCTTCAGCTTGGGTTGAGCCTCATGGAAAGTGCACAATGGCATTTTCTCTTGCATGGTCATCCCCCAAAGTTAAATTTCGTAAAGGAAAATCTTATCATAGGTACAGTATTCCATTTGCTCTTTACTGAATATCTTCAGCTGTCCCTGCATAGCCACTCAGGATAGTATACTTTTTATGGTCACGTTTGTGTATAAATCCATTCTCGTCCTCTAATTAATGAATTAGATTGTCTTGTTTCTTGTCATTACAATAAAGACATCCATGTTTTTCCTTTTATAAATTTACATCTATTTATGACACGTTTTTAAGCTTTTTCCTTGTGTAGTTCAGTCATCATCTCGTATTCCATCCTCTTTAAAGCAGATGTTTCTGACGGTTAATTCTTTGCTTAAAATTCAAACTTGTATAATTTTTCTTTACTTAAGAGTTGAAGCTGAGTCACTTTGACTTTAAATGTTTTTTTTTAAAGGATGGGGTTTTAAATCTTTACTATCTAATGCAACTTGGAGATTTAATTTTTTTCATAAATATACATGTTTTGAATTCAGACATTAACTAGCATTTATCTGGTGCAGGAGGTACACTAAATACTATGGAACATCTGAAAGGGCTGCATTGAATTTAGTCCATGACGCGCTAACAAGTATGCATCCTGTCTGCTCTTGAAATCTAACATCCTTGCAATCACAAACAATTTTTATTTCACCAAGTGCAATTACAAACATGCTGTATACTGTAATCAAGTTTTAAACAGTTGCATACTCAAGTAACTAAGTTTTTAAGAATATGTCATTCCAATCTATATATATGTGATTACAAATGCCAACACTGTTCAGATATATCAATCCTATGATTACAAATGTCAACACTGTTCGGATATATCAATCCGATAAATATATGATGACAAAAGTCGACACTCCATGCCATCATAATCTTCTATGCCACTAATATCAAGGAAACATCATTGTTACTTTCACTCCTGACATTGCTCAACTCACTTTTTTTATGCCAAGTCCAAATCTGGATCAACTGTTTTTAAGAATATTAAATAAACAGTCATGTCAGTGGAGAGGCCCCACTAGTCGACATCGGTGACAAGTGACAATTCTCAATACACTAAAAGAGCTGAATCTCAACCTTTTGATATTGTTTTTCTTAGCTCAGTGTATTATATTATTTACTTCAGAAATCAAGGACCCCGACTACTGACTTCTCCATTGCAGCCAGCATGGTGTTCCAGACTACATCAGACCAGTCCTAATTGATGCGAAAATAATATTGAACTATGCAGAACACTTTATAAGTGTAGTTCTATTCAGAGTTTCAGAATTTTAGTTCCTTTTACAGATCTAAACATGCAATGCAGTGGAAACTTCCATTTCCAATGCATTGAATGTTTTTGTACTTGAGCAATTCTACATTTCATATAATTATGCAACTCATATGGGTGTCTAGTGACTACACCAACTAATTAATCGTACAGTTCAACATCAAAACTTTTATTCTAAATCATTATATGATCGTTTGGACACATTGACAAAACTAAAATCCATCATGTTTCTAAAACAAATTATTTGTTTCGTCATTGGTGGCATGCAATTTTTCTTTTAAAGATGGGCCGAAAGTTAAAAACCTGCCAAGGTAGCCCATTTAAAAGAAAAAAAATGATGCAATATTTATTAGTGAAGAGTCAGCTTGAGAATTCTAACTCTGACTGGTGCTCATTTTCCTTAAAAAGTACTGAATCCCGTGCCAGCTTCTTCAACATGACCGGGACATAATGCATGATTTGCATGCAAATCTTCTTAGTTTTCTGATGAAGTTCTGAAGAACTATAGCTTCCCTATGAACTAATATTTTTAATGTTTGATCAGATTACAAGCAATGGGAAGAGGAGATTGAGAGATGGCAAAATCCTATTCTCAACAATGAAAGATTACCAGAATGGTAAGTTGGTAATTTAATGAATGAACTATTGATATATGTGGTTACTAATAAATTGTCTCTCCACATAATTTATTTTCATCCATGTCATTAGAACAATCTACACATACTCAAAAACATGCTGTTAAGTTGGGTCTTGTTAAGTCCTGTTGGCTTTTCTATCAGTCCAACTTACATTATGTAACAAGTACATGTTTATTTCAATATTTCATCAGGCGCACTAAGCGTTCCTACTTAGTCTTTTACCCGACCTCAAAAGAAAAAGTTATACTTTAATTAATTGTTTTCCCCTTCAATTCTTATTCATCATAATCACTTTGATCATATGCTTATATGCCATGTTGCCCTCGTGTGACAAATCAATCTGTGTTGTGCTTTCCAAGTGTGAAGACAGAGGTAGACAGACTCGACATTACAACACCCGCCTACTTATGTTTTTGTGACAATTTTCACCTTGAGACAAAAGTTTAAAGAATTATTGTACCATCTGTTAATAATGTACCATCTGATCTTTTTCAGGTACAAGTTCACATTATTTAATGAACTATACTTTTTGGTTGCTGGCGGAACAGTTTGGATTGGTATGAATCTGTACTGACATATGTTTGTAGTTTCTGTTTACAAATTGCAGATAGCAACATACATCACTTAATGCATCTCTTCTTTCTTTGTCAGTTTGTGTTTAAGTTGTAGACAGCACACTACTTGTTTCTTAACAGACATATACATTTTGTTGTAATGTTACATAGTTATGGCGCAACCAATTGCTGAAGGAAATAATAATATTCACCAACGTCCCTAATGTTTTGCAAAGAATTACCTTCTGAAGTATAACATGATTTACCTTGTGTTGTTGATGTTGCACACCATAGTCCGTATCCTATAGTAGGAATGTAAGATGCAAAGAATTACAATATATATCTATACTTCTATACTATATTATTAAAGACGAAATATTAAAAGTTTGGTTGGTCAGTATGGTACTTTGTGATTTTAATTAATTACCCTTACTTCTCAATAAAAAAATATTATTAAATAATAACATTACTTATTTATAACCAATTACCTTATTCAGTTAAAATATATTACTTTTTCAATTTTTCTAACAAAATCCCCTCCTTTTCCAAAAATATCACGGTCAATTACGTTTTTCAACTAAAACATTTTACTTTTTATATTTTTCCTTACTAAAAACCCTCTTTTTCCAAAAATATCACGCGCAAACCCTTACTGTATTAATTTTAAAACCTATTTTAATACTTTTAATTATTTAAAAAAGTTTACCTATTTTAACATATATACTTATATTTTTTAACAAATGCAAGACAATTACCTTTTTTAACTATAACATGTTACTTTTTCTGTTTTTTCTTACAAAAACCCTTACTTATTTATTTTAACCTATTTTAATACTTTTAGTTATTTAATAAAGTTTAACACATGTACTTATTTTGTTTTAACAAATGTAATTAATAAAATATTGAAACATGAATAATAAAATAACAATTATTAAAAATAATATGTGCATTGCACGGGTTTTAAGCTAGTGTATATATATATATAAGTATCATGTTTCTGAGATTACTTCAGGGACCTGAGTTAATTAAAATTTTCCCATATAATTACACGCGGGTATTATTGTAATTTCAGATATATTCACATATTTACCAAATTGCCATCACTTTTTTGTACTTAAAAAAGTTCTAACCTCAGGTAATTTAGATAATTTTCCTGAGGTAACCTTTCTCTATAGATATATATTGTTTACTAAAACATACTAGATCATAACACGCGTGCGCGAGAATCTATTTATATTAATTAAACAATTTATTATTTTGTATTACGATATTAATGATTAATAATAGTAAAAATCTGACTTGTTTTTGTTATAGTCATATTACAGTTTTTGTATATAATTAATATTTGAGTTTTTTTAATATTTTACTTAGTAAAACATTATCAGTGTTATCGAATAAAATATAAAAATATTATAATTCATTTATAGCATAATGAAAAAAAATACATCGACATCATTATCTAATATAAAAATCAAGGTTAAGAATGTCAAATAAATACTTTATAAAGTTATAAAATTATGATTATAAAAGTACATTTATTTTTACAACTCAGTAGGGTTATAGTAAAAGAATTAAAATTACAATAGGATTTCTACAATTGTATTATCTTATATTATAGAAAACAATATAAATTTGTACGGGAGACAGAAATCTAGAGGTGAAAATAAAATAGGGGTGGAATCAAATTAGGTAGAGAAGTATCATTAAAGCGGGATTTCGCTTATTAATAAAAGTTATTTATTTTATTTTATTTCATTTTTTTAAGATAATTTTAAGAAAACCAAGAAAGTATATAACATACATGAGTATGATAGATAAGTTATTTATGGAATTCAGTAGGATTATAATAAAATAATTATATTTATAATTATAAAATTATGTTATTTGCGCAACTTAGTAGGGTTACGGTAAAAGAATTACAATCACAATAGGATCCCAACAATTGTATTATTATATTAAAAAATGATATAGAATTGTAGGGGTGGCATGAAACTAAGAGGTGAAATAAAAATAAGGCGGAAACCGAATTAGGTATCGAAGTATTATTAATAGGGCATTTTGCAATTAGCAAAAAAAAAAGGGCATTTTTCTTATTAACAAAGTTAGTTTATTTATTTATTTTATTTTATTTATTTAAGATTATTTTAAGAAAAGTAAGAAAATATAGTATACATAATTCTTATAGATACGTTATTCGTGCAACTCAGTATGATTATAATAAACGAATTGTAATTATAATAAGATTTCATTAAAAGATAATATAAAATTGTAAAGGAAATAACAATCTAAGAAATAGGAAACTACGGGGTGAAACCAAATTTGGTATCGGAGTACTATTAAAAAGGGTAAGAAAACCAAGAAAATATAACATACATGAATATTATGATAGATATGTTATTTGTGCAACTTAGTAGGATTATAATAAAAGAAGTACATTTATAATTATAAAGTTATGTTATTTGCGCAACTCAGTAGGGTCACAATAAAAGAATTACTACGACAACTTAGTATGTTTTGACTTGAGCTCCTATCATGGCCGGTTAAATATTGTAAAGTCACCCGCTACCTACATTGCTATCTTATCACATCTTAATATGCATATCGCTTTAAGATACACTTCACCTTAGACTTTGGAGATATGCTTCCTTGAGATATCTTCTCAAATTTTTACCCTATCATATCACTGTGTATAATATCTCTCAGGTACAACAGCATATAACAACTATAGTTTCATGGGTATAGATTTAAATGTTTGTATTGCAATATTCGTACTTGAAATATACAACATGTTTCTCATCTTTTGTATTTTTCTTTAGACTCTGCCTTGCCCGCTGCAGACAGTGTCTCTGATCACCCTCAAACAAGCAAAGTGGTGAAGTCCATAAATGATGCAGTTGCTGAAAGTACAAAAAATAATGGATCTGGTATTACTATGGAGGATGGGTCAACAGGTGATGTTGAAAGCACTCATACAGGATGTTCTGATGAAGATGATTCAGTTAAATCCCAAGGAGAAGAGAAAGAAGACTACATTAAATACCCTTTTCATAAAAATAATATTGATGATGTTGGTAGATTTTTGTATTTAGAAGGTGTGGAGTATATTATGTGGTGTACATATGATGTTCATTTTTATGCATCTTTTGCACTCCTTGAGCTGTTCCCCAAAATTGAATTAAGTATCCAGCGCGACTTTGCAAATGCTGTGTTATTTGAAGATAAAAGAAAAGTGAAATTTCTATCCGAGGGCAATTGGGGAATCCGTAAGGTTAAAGGAGCAATTCCCCATGACCTTGGAACTCATGACCCCTGGCATGAAATGAATGCATACAACATACATGATACTAGCAAGTGGAAGGATCTCAACCCGAAGTTTGTGCTTCAAGTGTATAGAGATTTTGCTGCAACAGGGGATTTGTCATTTGGAGCTGATGTATGGCCTGCTGTTTGTGCTGCAATGGAGTACATGGAACAGTTTGACCGCGATAACGATTGTCTCATCGAGAATGATGGATTTCCAGATCAAACATATGATGCTTGGACAGTTCATGGTGTAAGTGCTTACTGTGGCTGCTTATGGGTTGCTGCACTTCAAGCTACAGCAGCAATGGCTTTGCAACTGGGTGACAACTTTGCTGCAGAAAAATACAAAATAAAATTTTTGAAGGCAAAATCAGTACTGGAAGAAAAATTGTGGAACGGGTCATATTTTAACTACGACAGTGGGTCAAGCAGTAATAGTAAATCGATCCAAGCTGATCAATTGGCTGGGCAATGGTATACAGCATCCTCAGCATTGCCAAATCTTTTTGATGATATCAAGATTCAAAGCTCCCTTCAAAAAATTTATGATTTCAATGTTATGAAAGTCAGAGGAGGGAGAATGGGCGCTGTCAACGGGATGCATCCTAATGGAAAGGTGGATGATTGTTGCATGCAATCTCGTGAAGTATGGACGGGGGTCACCTATGCTGCGGCAGCCACCATGATTTATGCTGGTATGGAAGAACAGGCTTTCACCACAGCCGAAGGTATATTCTATGCAGGCTGGTCAGAGGATGGATTTGGGTAAGTTCTATAATTTTAGTCCACTGCACATCTTCTCAATCATTTTCATATATCTTTTTATGTTATTGCGCTCTCTATTCCAGTTCCCTGGATGCCAATACTTGAACATTGCAATAGTGCAGGCGTTACGTTATTGATTAAAACGTGCTTATGCACGGCATACGTTCATTCGCTTATGCTAATAATATACTTGTATTTTTTTAATATAGATAATTTTTTTTGAGGCACACCGTAATTGATGAATCATGAGATGAAATAAATGTGCATGTATCATGTATCATCTTAAGGCCATTTGTTTTAATCAATCAAAAAGGCTTCCTGCTGTACACCAGTATCTGCAGGATACATGCTATGCATTGATGGAACTCAATGGGTATTGATGGAACTCAATGGGTAAACGTTAGAGCTTATAATCAATTATCTATATACGAGGTATCCTAGGATCAGCATTATCTTTTGCATGGTTGAAAAACAAGTCAGTTTAAGTATCCAGGCTGCAACATTTATATAGTTATAAATCGTGTGGCATTCTGCGATTAGTGTTTTCTTGTGCATGGTGAAAACAAGAGTCATGTGGTATCCAAGCTGCAACAGCTATTTGAGCTTGGGGGGGGGGGGGGGGGGGGGGGTTGTACTATCTTACATCACAGTGGTCTGAATCCTAATAATCTCGTCACTTCTTTAATAATTATTAATAATTATCATACTAACTAATACTTGCTCTTGATTGTGAATACTATATTCTGCAAATGATAATGCTGCTCTCAAATTAACATTTCCGTACTGTATTTGTAATGCAATTGTCCTCTGGAATGAATTTATAATGAGGTTCTTGGATATGCAGATACGCCTTCCAAACTCCAGAGGGGTGGACTATGGATGGGCACTTCCGATCTCTAACATACATGAGACCGCTTGCCATATGGGGAATGCAGTGGGCTTTATCTTTGCCTAAAGTGATTCTTGATGCCCCTCATGTTAATATAATGGACAGAATCCAGCTATCTCATCAGATTGCTCAATTGCATCATGCAGAGACTGGTGTTAGAAAGATAGCTGAGAAAGGAACGTTCTTCAGCAATTCTGTGTTTCAATGTGCATGCTAATATTCATTACCAAAGTAATAGTTTCAATCATTTTCTTTCGCTTCCCTAGAGTTTCAGACGAGAGGCCAATAAGTTTTGCCTTCCTTGAGCTGCAGGGAATGATATTCTGGACTTGCAATCTGTGTCTGAAGTGCCAGTCCTGCCCAGTTTAGATTTTCATTACTTCAATCGTACTACTATAGCGTGAAACACTGCGTAGCATGTGCAAAACATGATCTCATGCTGATGTAATTAAATATTTTTGGGCCGGAATTTGAATGATGCTTAATTGATTGATTTACGAGAAATTAGAAGGTATTTAACATTAAAACTTTTCTTGCAACTGGTAGCTCAGGCTTAACATTAGTTAGTAGTACAAATATTTGACATGAATGTACAGTGAAGCCACCAGAGCATGTCAATGTAGGACAACAAGCCACCAGAGCATCCTGAGCACCGATATAGACGCTAAACTTCAATCTGCATCTGAATTACATAAAATTTTCACCCTTTTTTGTTATAGGATCAGGTTTATAAAATTTTTGTATGCTTGTAAACATCTAATTGTATTTAATTGAAATATTGGTAAAAGAAATTTTCTCCTTCCCTAGCCAACATATATGAGAAAAAGAATGAGGTCTCTGCAATATTAGAGAATTAGAAACAAAGAAATTGTAGTATTACACATTTACAGTTCCCCATTTTCTTGGTCACAACCGGTGTTCTAAAACCACCGTCCCGTCTATGCAAAAATCGGCTAAATAGTCGTTTTTCCAAAAACAATTGAAAGTCGACTGAAACGGTCAAAATGGTGTAATCTGTTTAAAATCGGCCTAATTAATAAAAATTCGTAAAAATAATAAAGGTATTATTTTCGTACATATAATTACTATTTGAGATACCCAAATCATAAATTCTCTTACCATTTCCTCTCAAATTGATCCCTAATTTAAAAGTTGTATCTTGATAATTTTATTCATTTCAATCACACAATATTTATAATTTATTTGCATAAACATGTGATAACAAAACAATCATATATAAAATATAATTTATATAAAAAATATTATTAAATTAATTTTGATTAATGATCTAATATTAATGCCCAATTATCCTATTAATTTGAGGACGATGCCTTTATCAATTAACTCTGAGCATTGGAAGCTACCATCCGAAAATAAGATTAAGGTGAACACTGATGCTGCGATTTTTGAGTCCTCTAACTGTTTTAGCTTCGCTTTTGTAGCCAGGGATTGTAATGGCATCTTAATAGAGGCAAGATCGAGTTGTTCTACAGGCTGTATTTCACCGGATTGCGCTGAAGCCATAGGTATCAGGGAAGCACTTAGCTGGATTAAGACGAGTAGTCACACGCAGGTCAGAGTTGAGACGGACAGTCTTGTTGCAGTACAAGCCATCAGAAGCAACGGTGCTCTTCTGTCTTATTTTGGGCGGATTATTAAGGAATGCAAGGAGCTGCTGTCGAGTTTAAAGGATAGAGAGGTGTCAGTGAATTTTGTCAAACGGTCTGCTAACAATGTAGCTCACTGTGTAGCGAGATATAATTGTTATGTAGCTGATCGTGTTTGGAGGTTGAGTGATGCTCCTCCGGAGTTCATTAATGTATTGATGGACGATTTGAAGTTATAATGAAATTTATTTCTTCTTGGCAAAAAAAAAAAAAAAAAAAAAAAAAAAAAAAAAAAAAAAAAACAAAAACAAACAAACAAACAAACAAACAAACAAACAAACACTCTGAATTCCATCTGAATTCCAACATAGATCAAAATAACACATTCCTTTAATAATTCCCATCACCAAGCACTAAGCAAAAATTCTTATAAAAAAGTAAGGGAGAATCGGCTACCAACTACTCTGCAATATAACCAACATAACCCCATCCTTATTCGATAAATCAAAGAACTACTACCAGTCATATAGATGAAATAAACTCTTTAAACCTCATAAGATCAGAAAGAAAGTTTCTAAACCTCATAATATTAGATTCTTCACAGCACCATGAGTGTTTGTGTTGGGGCCAACTTTTGCACGTACGGAGATTTAATGATTTTTAATTATCATTTTAAATCCTAAATGTCATAATATTTGGAAGTACATGTATGCACGAGTTTAGAATACAACAGTAATTATTTGGAAAAATACAAAAAGGACTCGATTTAGACAAACATTGTCAGCTCTGGTCTGCTGTAAATGTTGATTGCTTCATCAGCCAATGTAGGATAAGAAGCCACCGGGGCATCCTGAGCACCGATATAGAGCGAGTTGTAAATTTTCCAGTATGCTTCTCTAATGTTTCTTGCTGGATGGAACAGTCCTTGAAGACAGTAGTTAAGTATAACAGCTGCGCCCAACGCGACCCTCGTCCCTTCAATTGCTTCCATGACAGCATTTATGACATGCGGTGAAGTCTCAAATATGTTAGGCCAGATGTAATTCATCAGGTGGACCAAAGCATCCTCACATCCCAATCCAGCAACACCCAGGGCCAGGTGCTTGACAGCAGAGGCTGCAGTCTGACGGTGAACCAGATCTCTGTCTACCAGAGCATCTTCAAGTAATGGAGTTACTGCAAATATGTAATCTTTACCCATTTCACCAATATACTCAAAAACAAAGGACAAGGATTTTAGAACACCATTTTGCACGTTTAGCTCAGGAACACGATATTCATTCATCAAGGCAGGTAAAACTGTGAACGGTGAACAAGTTTCTGCAACTATAGCAATCGCCACAGTTGTACAAACACGATTCTGGCGCTCCTGAACCTTAAGATTGTTCAGCAAGGTTCCTAGAACGTCTTGCGGTCCAATAGCTTTTGCAATGTACCCAAAGGTGTTCACTGTTGCCCGGCGAGTTCCCTTCTTGTGGGCTTTAAGCATCTCAAGAAGCTCAAAGCATATCCTCATCCACTCCCTTGAAAGAACAAACTCAGCTCCGCGATCAGCAATTCGACCAACAAGATCAATACAGTTCTCCTGAACCTTCTCATGCCGATTCTTTAACATCGGGGCCAAACGTGGAAGTAAATCCCTGATCGGAGGATTCATATTTGTCATACCAATAACATTAACAATTGATTTTAGCGCTCCCAGTATGGATCCCAAAACTTCAGGATATTCTTCTCCCAAAGACTCAAATAAGACAACACCGAGATGTCCCAGGAGTTGCTCCTCCTCACACTGTCTCATGACCATTGCAATCCGCTGCCTGCTGTCTCATCTTTGCACTCTTATTGTTCAAACGCCACTTAATTGTACCACAAATTTGGGGAAGGTAAGATTTCACCCTGTGCCCTAAAGAATTCACCACTGCACCAAAGCCATTTAGCATCACATTATTAGCATCGTCCCTGGTCTGCTCTTGGAATGCATGAAGAATACCATCAATCAAAAGCTCCTCTAAGCGAGAATCAATATCAGATGCACCCAAATCAGCTACAACCTTCTCGATTGTCTCCAGAACCATTCTCCTATATATTTCATTCTCATCTTTCAGGCCCTCCACAACTCTTCCAACAATACCAGCAACTCCAACTTTGCTTGCTATTTCGACAGTTGTTTCAACAAGCTGTTTACAATTTCTACGATCTAAAGCCGTCTTTCGAACCCAATAAATGCGGAAAAATTTAGGCAGGACTGCACTCCTAATATAATCAGCCTCGACACCTTCCGTGCTCACACACTGCTTGACCACTTTCAGCACAATCTTTATCATTTCTAAATCATTCGACTCAAACTCACGTACAAGTGTGACCATGACTTCTCTCGTATAGTAGCTTGCATATTCTGCATCCATCAAAGGTATGATACAGCCAATTGCCTTAAAAAAAGCAGCCAAGACTTTTCCCCTGTGTGACCTGATACCCATCCACAGTGGCTTCAAAACTGAATCAAAGCTTTCAATACCATATGGAGCAGAAGCCTCAGCAAGAGCCGCTAAAGACAGCGCTGTGATAGTTCTGACCTTTGGATTCTCGTCATTTAAACCGTGTTTTATAATTTCTACAAGAGACCTCAAGTGGGGAAGAACTGCACAGCCTATTTGTATAGCAATCTGCTGAACAATCTTAATACCCGTGTGACGAGCTTGCCATGATTTCTTACTTTGACAAACAGCTTTCAAAAATGGCAGTAGAGCAGGTATACCAAGTGCTGTAGCAACAACACTAAAGGCTCTTGCAGTAGTATTCCTCACATACTCATCAGTGTTATCAATATCAGGACGCATTGCAGCAATCATTGTGGCCAAGCCAGCTGCTTTGGTGAGATTTGATATAATTTGTCTTCCCTCTACACGAGCATAAAAGTCCTCGTCAATTAAAAAAGGCTCAATTACTACCAGTATTTTGTGTACATAAGGACGTACCAATTCGTCCAGTTTATATAACACTCTATCAATGACCTTCACCAAAAGATGTCTCTCCTGATCTTCTAAGGTAAAGTCCATGAGAAGTGGGAGAATATTTGTAAACAAAGGCCCAGCACCAAACTCTCGAGCCTTATCAGTAAGCTGTCTCAATGCTGTTTTCCGCTGTGGAGGTGTTCCATTCTTCACCTTCAGCAACAGTTTCATAATTTTTCGCTCTTTCTGCTCATTGGGAGACAGCTCCTCTTCATCATCCTCATTCAGTAAAGCTCCAAAATACTTGTAATCTTCGGGCTTCATAAATGGCAAGCCACCTACCTGGCAATTCTTGCGGTACATGAAAACGCTGGCCTCTATTCTCTTCAGGTATGGCATAAAGAGGAGTAGTTATTGGAGTAGGGGTAGAGAGTAGCTTCCTCACAGGTGTCCTGATAGGCACATAAGAGCCTGGAGGATCTAATATTGTATACCCCTCTGGGAACATTGAATCAAGTTCGTCATCAGTCAAAGGGCGATTTCTATGTTCTATAGACTATATCCTTCTCCCACCTCAATAAATTATGTTGTTCGGTGGCTTTTCAAATCCCAAGGCCTCGTCATCATCCCCACAACTAGCCACATGATTCATAACTGACTTAGGAGCCGTGTAAGACGCAAGTCTTCTAGGCATTCTCCTCTCTTCCACCGCCTTTGCCATTAGGCTGGCTGTTAATAAACAAATACGTAATGCAACCTACCTACTTTATCTTTCAACCCTCCAAATCAAATAACCAACTAAAACACACACACTTGATCTACGTCAGGGGTATTCTACACACTACACCCTAACGAAAATTTATTATTTTGCAACAATATTTAGGTTATTATCCTTTCATATTGGGTCGCTCCGGATTTCTAATTACACTTGGATTTCTACAGGGGAATCAGTAATCACAATTAGAATACAATTTTTAACTTCAATTCTTTTTGTTTTTCTTGATTTTTTATTAATTTTAAAAAAATTATCTAGTAGAATAAGACGTGCAGCGGCCTTAAAATATTGTTTTTAACTCTAATATATACACGCGTGCGATGCACGGATGAATCTTAGTTTTTTTTTTATTTTATTATCTATATTTTGATTTATATGATTTTAAAAAGTAATCAAATATAATAATATATGTATGATGTTATTCTACGTTTTTTTAGCCTATAAGTTGTGCGATACACGGATGAATTTTAGTATTTTTGATTTATTATTTTAGTATTTTTTATATGATTTTTTAGTATTTTTTATCTTATTTTATTAGCATTTATTTGTATTTTGATCTTAAAAATTCTTAATATGTTGTTGACGGAATAATATCTTGAACTTTTGAATGTAGCTTAGAAAAATAGATGATATAAATATTTAATAATAATATGTTGTTGACGGGATTCGAACCTTGAACCCGTGGGAGCATTTTAGATATCAAGAAAATAATATTTTTTTTATATTACATCCAACGTTTCTCATTTATCGATATTTACATCTAACGGTTATTATTTAGATGACCAAACTACATATGACCAAACTACCAACCAAATAGATGGTGGTTACTCTAATTTAATTTAAATTATTATTATTATTTTAATATTAGATCTAATGGTTCTCATTTATCTATTTTAAAATCAACAATCCCTATTGATTTGGCGGTACATGACCAAAATTTTGGATAAGATTTCTCTTACGCTTATTGTATATAAGGATTTAATATGTTTTGCAAACACCTATTCTACTTCCAATATTATATGTATGTGTGTGTCGCGTGAGTGGAGGCGTATTTGGTATTCATTATTATATCGATTAACATAATCTTATAATACGTGAGATAATTTAACCATGAGATATTTTGTACATGATTTGAACGGACTAACTTGCCCATGTATTTATTATTTATTAGAAAAAGTTGTTTGTAGAAATTGAACTTGAGTTTATCTATTAACTGAAACGTCTTTATATCGCTAAACTATAAAATCACAGATTTTTGGAACTTCACTCGAAACGTGTGAGTATCATTTGATAGAAGACATTTTATTTAACTTCAAAATATATAAAAATAATTATGTAGCTAAATTGAACTTAGGTTATATTGTTGACGGGATTCGAACCTTGAACCCGTTGGAGCATTTTAGATATCAATAAAATAATATTTTTTTAATATTACATCCAACGGTTCTCATTTATCTATATTTACATCTAACGGTTATTATTTAGATGACCAAACTATCAACAGATGACCAAACTACCAACCAAATAGAGGGTGGTTTGCTTATAATAGTATAGTATAAATTTCAATAATTAAATGTATTAAAATAAGTTTTAAAATAAATAAGTAACTATTTGCCCGTGATATTTTTGGAGTGAGAGGTTTTATTAAGAAAAAATAGAAAGAGCAACATGTTTTAGCTAAAAAGGTAATTGTCCATAATTAAACATATTAAAATAGGTTTTAAAATAAATAAGTAAGGGTTTACCCGTGATATTTTTGAAAAAGTAGGGGTTGTAGTAAGGAAAAATAAAAAGAGTAACATATGTCTTAGTTGAAAAAGATGACTGTTGTGGAATAAAAAACGTACTTGTGTAATTAATGCTAAGGTTTAATGAGCTTCGAGCTTTAATGGCTGCACTCGTGTATCCGGACTAAATTGGTCCTCACAAGATGCCTACGTATCTCAAATTGTTATTGAGAATCAAGCCAAGACGTAGTTCTGATTGTAGGATCAGGGACCTTATATAGGCGTCTGGAGCCTAGTATTTATGGTATGTTTAGGAGTCTTAGCGAATAAGTCTCCTTTTTGATATTGGATAAACATCGTATTTCTTGTCGGAGAAGTCTTTTCCTTGTTGATAAAGGCTATGACTCATTAATTGCCTTTAATTGGGATTCTGGATCCTTCTTTGACCAATTTGCCATAATTTGGACTCTTTTTATGAGCTGTATATTCTCCCTATTCATTAATTACGAAATTAATGAATAATTAGGGTATTGGGCTTTGAATATCGGCCTTTTATTTGACCAGTCAATTATATTTCTATAATTACTTTTCTATCCATATCATTTGCCCCCCAACTTCTAGGAAAATCTCTCTTGGATTATCGTAGAAGTTATTTCATTCGAGAGTTACGAAATTTTCTTCCGTATTGTAGCTTGGTTTGACGAACACATGGTTCTAAACCAATTTTATAATTTCCCAAAATAGGAATCGGGATTTTTCATCAATTTCCTGGAAGATAAATTGATTTTTGAATTTTTCAAGTCATTTTCGACCAGGATCCTGGTCGAATTTGACCTCGATTTTAGCTCCTGGTCGAACTCCTTCGACCAGGATTCTGGTCGAAATTTGCTTGCATTTTGCCTCCTGGTCGAATGGTTTCGACCAGGATTCTGGTCGAAGCTAACTTCCATTTTGCCTCCTGGTCGAATGGTTTCGACCAGGATTCTGGTCGAAGCTAACTTCCATTTTGCCTCCTGGTCGAATGATTTCGACCAGGATTGTGGTCGAAGCTTACTTCCATTTTGCCTCCTGGTCGAATAATTTCGACCAGGATCGTGGTCGAACATGACTTCAATTTTTGGTGCCTGGTCGAATGGTTTCGACCAGGAACATGGTCGATCGAGACTTCAATTTTTGGTGCCTGGTCGAATGGTTTCGACCAGGAACATGGTCGATCGAGACTTCAATTTTGGTGTCTATTCGAACTCATTCGACCAGGATTCTGGTCGAATACTTGGTTCGTTACAGACTTTTAGAGCCCACATATATTGGGCTTCATTTGGGCCCAAGGATTTATTTTAGCAATTGGGCTTTCATCTTTTTATTGGGCTTTTAGCCTTTTTTAATAATCGGGCTTTTAGCCTTTCGACGAGATTTTTGGTCGAATACAGGAGCCATTTTGGGCTTTATTCGAATTTATTTTGGTCAGAACTTTGATCGAAAATGTGGTTTGTTTTTTGTAATGGGCTTAACTAGGCCCAAGGATTTTCACTGTTCAAACTCAGTGATTTGGGCCTTTAGCCTTTTATGGGCCGTACCGGCTAATGCTGGTTACCCTTCGTTCAACCGGCCCAGTGACCGGCTGTCATCCCTATATAAGGGTGAGTTTTCATTTGCTTATACTCATTCTTCACATTTCATTTTCTCAACGTTACTCTGCTGAATTCTCTTCAAAATTTCTTACAATTTGCTCTGCTAGGGTTCCACCACAAAGCGATTCCCGGCAAGCTTTTCCGATTAACCTCATCGTTTTTCTGGGTTTTTGCTTGAATATTTGAAGATTTCTTTGAAGATTCTGGGATTCTTTGAAGATTCTGGGTTTTTTGTTGAAGATTTCTGGGCTCTTTTGAAGATTTTCTGGGCAAATTTCTTGAAGATTTAAAGATTTTCTGGGTTAAAAATGGCCGATCGAGCTTCCCAACGCCTCCAAAAGATGAATTCTGCTTCAAAAAGAGGTACCCCCATTCCTATTCGTTCAAAATACATGTCTTTGCATGATATGATTAATGAACGTGGGGACGAATACCCGTCAGTGTCTGCTTTAGATTCGTATGATTGTAGTAATAAGTTTCACGAAGTAGATCTAATTAAAAGTTATAATAAGATGTATAGGGTAAAGGCCCCTTTAAGGCTAGTTCCCGCCGGTGCCGGTGACCGTTCATGTCACTGGAGGCCAAATGCTTTGTGTATTTACAAAGATGCCATTGTTGCCGGCCTTAGGTTCCCATTCCATGAGTTCATTCCTAGACTCTTGGTAGATGTTCAAATTAATCCTTGTCAATTACCTCCAAATGCCTGGAGGATAATTAATTGTTTCATGGTTTTATGCCTTCGTAAAAACTTCCCTCTTTCTGTACCTTTGTTTAGAAAGATCTTTCAGTTTAAGAATAGCTCAGCCAACAACTTGGGTTGGGTGTATATAAGCCATAGGGTAGGCTTTCCTTTCATTTTTCACCCCAAGTCAATCCCAGATAATAACCCCAAATGGAAAAATGAGTTCATGTATCTTATATGGGAAGGAGGGGACTGGGGAACCCTGTTCCGTACATCTTTTGGGAGAGTCTCTGATGGTAGTCCCGGTAACATTGTCTTGAATGAGGAGGAACTTCATGCCTACTCAGAGCTTATTAAGGATAATGGGACTACCGTGGCTTGGGAGCTACTGGATGAGTTTGTCCTCAAGTCCGTTGGGCTTTCTACTGTTCATGATAAGGGTATTTTTGCTTATCCCTTTTCATTATGTCTATTTTTCTTTCTTAGTGATCTTCTGTTAACCATTTTCTGGCTTTTCTTGTAGCTGCGGCCTTTATCAACAAGACCAATGAGCCCAAGGATGTTGAGACATCCAGGATGAAAAGGGCTAGGATTGGGGATGATCCAAGGGGGAAAGCCAATGTTCCCAGCTTCTTGATCCCTTCTGTGGATGAGGTGGACATTCCTGTGTCTGCCAAGTCCTCAGTGTGGCGCCCCAACTGGGGTATCAGGAAGAAGGACACCATTACTGGGGTGTCCAAACATGCTGTGGACTGGTCGTACCACTCTCTTACCCCTTGTGATTACAAGGATTTCGTTGCAGATTCCACCCTTGAGGGTGCTGAGCATCTTGGGGCTCAAGCTATTGCTGCGGTAATTTTCTTTACCTTAGCTATTTCTTTGAAGTTTCTGCTTATATTTTCCTAACTTTTATCTTTTGGCAGGCAAATGCCAACTTTCAGGGGGTATTGTTCCAAGCTAAGGCTTGGCGTACCTCCTCTGAGGCCAACAGAGTCAAGCTGGAGAGGTCCGAGGAGGAGGTGAAGTCTCTTAAGGAGACTCTTGCCAGGAGGGAGAAGGAGCTTGCTGACGCTCAGGCTGATATTGTTGAGCTGAGAAAAGGCAAGGATGATTGCATCGATGAGTACCTTGACTCTCAGGAGTACAAGGACTTGATCGAAAAGCATGACGAGATCCTTTTCCCAGTCCAGCATACTTCAGGATGGGAGGATGCTGTTCAGGCTATCTTGGCCAAGCATCCTGGAGTCTTTGATGCTGCTGACTTTCCTGCTCCTCACCCTCCTACTCCCTTGGAGCGTATTTTGGCTGGAGTTGACGATATGGAGGAAGATGCTAGGATTTTAGATCCAGAGCATTCATCACCCCTCAGTGACGCTTCTGCTGATGATGCTGAGGATGCTGAGGATGCTGGTGAGCATTCTTCCAGTTCTAGCTCAGGGGAGGAGACAGATGCAGGAGTCAAGGATGGTGAAGCGCAGCCGTAGTTTGTAGTTTACTCATGGCCATTCATGGCTTTGTATTTTCTTTCTATGTATTTCCAGCCTTCGGGCTTAACTTAAACTTTTGTAAGTTTAGTTTTATTTACATTTTGTGGCCATTCATGGCTTGTGTTGTTTTCTTGCCTTTTGCATGTTTAGTTAGCATTTTGTACATATCTATCAGTATGTAATGCATTCAAAACATGATGAATAGGAGTATATAATTCATAACTTTGAAGAATGGGCTCAACCCTTACATAATACTCAAGTTTTTTTAAAAACTTGGTTTGGTTTTATCAAACCTTATTTCTAGTAGTGAATCCACTTAGGAAACACCTTAAACATAATAAACTTTCAAGTTGGAGGCATGCCAAGTTCTTGGCACCTCATGCCCTTCAAGGGTTTCTAGCTTGTAGGAGCCTCGACCAAATACGTTTTTGACACGATATGGTCCTTCCCAATTTGGGGCCAACTTCCCTTTTTGTCCAACTCCGGATGCTTCAATCTTTCTGAGAACCAAGTCTCCTTGACGAAAGAACCTTTCTTTAACCCTTAGGTTGTAGTAGAAAGAGGCTTTCTTTTGATGCTCAACTATCTTGGCGTTTGCTTCATCTCTAACTTCATCAATTAGATCCAAAGCTAGCCTCAAGCCTTCTTCATTTGTTTCTGGTTCATAAGCCTCAACTCTTGGGGAGGTGTGAGTAATTTCCACTGGGACCACTGCCTCTGCCCCATAAGCCAATAGGAATGGAGTTGCCCCGGTGGTGACTTTGCAAGTAGTACGATATGCCCAAAGTATAGGGAGTAATTCGTCTACCCAAGTGTTTCTGGAGCGTTCAACTCTTTTCTTTAGTCCATCAAGGATGATTCGATTTGCAACCTCAGCTTGCCCATTTGCTTGAGGATGGGCGACAGAAGTGAAGCGCAACTTGATATCGTTTTCATCACAATACTTCTTGAACTCATCGTTGTTAAACTGAGTTCCATTGTCCGTGACCAGGACTCGTGGAATTCCATATCTGCATATCACATTTTCCCAGAAGAATTGCATCACTTGCTTGGTGGTTATCTTGGCTAATGGCTTAGCCTCAATCCACTTGGTGAAATAATCAATTGCTACTATCAAGAACTTTCTTTGAGCACTTGCCATAGGAAATGGCCCGAGTATATCCATTCCCCACATAGCAAAGGGGATAGGTGAGTTAATGGATGTCATCATCTCTGGTGGTTGCCTAACCACTGGTGCATGTTTCTGGCACCGTTCACATTTCTTGACGTAGTTCTTAGCATCAGCAAGTATGCTTGGCCAATAGAAACCTAGACGAGTGACTTTATGAGCCAGGGCTCTGCCCCCCAAGTGTTTCCCACAAATCCCTTCATGCACTTCCTTTAGGGCCAATTCTGCCTCTTGAGGTCTCAAGCACTTTAAGTACGGAATAACAAAAGATTTCTTGTATAGGATTCCCTCAATTAGGGCATACCTTAGTGCTCTGACGTATAGCTTTCGTGCTTCTGAAGTGTCGTTGGGCAGCCACCCAGTTTCCAGATGAGCTTTGATGGGATCAATCCAACAACTGGTGATACCAATGGGGGCTACCAACTTTCCATTGATGCTTGGGGTCTTCAAGACTTGGAAGTATACACTCCCGGCATAGTTTTCGATTTCAGAAGAGGCAAACTTAGACAAGGCATCAGCCTTCATATTTTCCTCCCTTGGAATGTGCTCCACATAGCATTCATTGAACTGAGTCATAATGGCCTTGACAAGTTTTAAGTACTTGGCCATGACTTCATCTCTGGCCTCAAACTCCCCATTTACTTGGGAAATCACTAGCCTCGAGTCTCCACATACTTTCAGAGTTTTGACTCTCAAGGCTCCAGCCAGCCCTAAGCCAGCTATCAGAGCTTCATACTCAGCCTCATTGTTTGTCGTCGGGAAGTCAAGCTTTAGTGCATACTCTATTAGGAATCCATCAGGACTTTGTAGCACTAAACCAGCCCCACTTGATTTTGTTTTTGATGCTCCATCAAAATAGAGCACCCAACATTCTTTGAAGGTCATTTCCTCATCTTTCTTATCTTCCATAGTTACTTCCTGCCCCCCGACTTCTTGGTTGTCAATGGTGCATTCAACCATGAAGTCAGCAAGTGCTTGAGCTTTTATGGCCGTTCGAGGCTTATACTTGATGTCGAATTCGCCCAATTCAATGGCCCATTTGATCAATCTTCCACTAACTTGAGGGCTATGCAAGATGTTTCTTAGAGGTTGGTCAGTCAAGACCTCTATCTTGTGAGCCTGGAAGTAGGGGCGTAGCTTTCTTGAGGCCATTATCAAGGCTAAGGCAAACTTCTCAACCATTGAGTAGTTTATTTCTGCCCCATGTAGAATCTTGCTCACATAGTAGATGGGTTTCTGAACCTTTACTTCTTCCTTTACCAAAACAGCTCCAAGGGCTGTGTTGGAAACCGCCAAGTATAAATAGAGAATTTCTCCTGGCTTGGGTTTTGCCAACAGTGGTGCTTCAGCCATATATTTCTTCAGGGCCTCAAAGGCCTCTTGACTTTCAGTTGTCCATTCAAAATTTTTCACTTTTTTGAGTGCTTTGAAGAAGGGTAAGCACTTCTCTCCAGACTTGGAGATGAATCTCCCCAAAGCAGCCACTCTTCCCGTCAGTTTCTGGACATCCTTGACAGTCTTTGGTGGTTCCATGTCTAGAATCGCTTTGATTTTGTCGGGATTAGCCTCGATCCCTCTCTTGGAAACCATCAGGCCTAAAAACTTTCCCGAGCCTACACCAAAGGCACATTTGGCTGGATTCAACATCATCTTGTGGTGCCTTAGCACTTCAAAAGCCTCTCGGAGGTGCTCAATATGATCGGCCTTATCAAGGCTTTTGACTAACATGTCATCTACGTAGACCTCCATGGATTTTCCAATCAAGTGCTCAAAGATTTTGTTAACCAACCTTTGATAGGTTGCTCCAGCATTCTTAAGTCCAAAAGCCATGACCAAGAAACAGAAGACACCAAAGTCAGTGATGAACGACACCTTGGCGATGTCATCTTTGTGCATCTTGATTTGATTATATCCGCTGAAGCCATCCATGAAACTTAGCATCTCGTGCCCAGCAGTGGCATCTATCAGAGCATCAATCCTTGGTAAGGGAAAACAATCCTTAGGACATGCATCATTCAAGTCGGTGAAGTCGACGCACATTCTCCACTTCCCGTTAGTTTTTTTGACCATCACGGGGTTAGCTAACCATTCTGGGAATTGGATTTCCTCAATGAACCCAGCTTCCAAAAGCTTATTCACTTCTTGCTTAATGGCTTCAAGCCTCTCTGGAGCAAAACTTCTTTTCTTTTGTTTCACTGCCTTCCTTTCTGGATCCACATTCAATTTGTGAGATATTAGTTGGGGATCAATCCCTGGCATGTCAGCCGCTGTCCAAGCAAAAACGTCATTGTTTTCTTGAAGAAAAGATGCAAGTTTGCCTTTCAATGGTTCGGGCAGTAGTGCCCCAACATAAGTCACCTTCTCTGGTTCATCCGGGACTAAGGGAATTGGGATTAAATCCTCAGCTGGTTTCCCTCTTCGGTCCTCATTGTCACTAGTGTCCATATCTTCAATGGGGAGAACCTGCCCCCCAACTCCATCAGGCCTTAACGCGGCTACATAACAGCTTCTAGCCATCTTTTGGTCTCCCCGTTCTTCACCAATCCCATTCCGAGTGGGGAATTTGAGTTTCAGGTGGTATGATGAGGCAACAGCCTTAAACGCATGAAGACCCGTCCTCCCAAGGATCGCATTGTAGGTTGAGGTTGCCTTTATAACTATGAAGTTCAGCATCTGAGTGGATGTATTCGTTCCTTGTCCCATGGTCATTGGGAGTTGGATAGTGCCTTCCACCTTTGATTCCACTCCATTGAACCCATATATGGGCATATTAGAGGGTGTCAACTGAGAATCAGTGTAACCCATCTTGATAAAGGCATCGTGGAACAAGATATCCACAGAGGCTCCATTGTCGACTAAGACTCTCTTTGTTTCAGAGTTGCCTATCACAGGTACTATGACAAGAGGATCATCGTGGGGGAACTTCACCCCTTCCAAATCAGAATCATCAAAACTTATTGATACTTCTGTTCGTGCACGCTTCGGTGCTTCTCCAACAATAGTCAGTACCTCTCGGGCATAAGCTTTTCTTGAGTTTCGGGAGGACCCAGCAGCAGTTGGTCCTCCAAATATCATGTTGATCACAGGCCCTCGGGGCTTGGGATTTCGATCTTGATCGTTGTCCCTTCTATCATAATCCTTTCTTTCATAGTTCCCCCTTTGGCTCCCTTGGCTCCCATCCTTAGTGAACTTGCTGAGTTTTCCTCTTCGTATCAGAAACTCAATCTCATCTTTCAGTTGTCTACAATCATCGGTGTCATGACCGACTTCTTTGTGGAACCGACAAAACTGATTTTGGTTCCGTTTGGACAAATCAGCCCTCATTGGCTTTGGCCATTTGATATCTTCTTCCTTGGCTATCTCCATCAGAATTTGACTCCTGGGAGTATTCAATCTTGCATACTCCGTGAACTTTGGCCCAAAGTTATTTCTCTTGGGTGGAGAGTCAGAATTCTTTGATGTTCGGGGAAACTTTTCCTTGACGTCGTACTCCTGAGTTTCTTTTCTTTTCTTCGAGTTTCCACTACCACCAGCAGGGGGCTCATACTTTCTCATGCTTTCTTCAGCCTTGATATATTTCCCAGCCCTATCTTGGAGCTTCAGCATGCTCTCGGGTGGATGTTTAGCTAACGACCGTTTGAAGTGGTCATCAGTGGTTCCTTGTTGTAGGGCTATCATAGCCACTCTGTCTTCCAAATCTGGGACTTTTAAAGCCTCTCGAGTGAATCGATTGATGTAGTCCCTCAGGGCTTCATTCTGTCCTTGCCGGATTGCCATGAGTGAGGCAGAGCTTTTCTCATGCACCCTTCCACTTATGAATTGATTGATGAAGGCTTTACTCAATTCTTTGAAGGATCCAATGGAGTCGGGAGGTAGACGGCTATACCAACGTTGAGCCATACCTGCAAGAGTTTGGGGAAACGCCCTACACTTGACTGCATCATTGGTGGGCTGCAACAGCAGTGCATTGGAGAAGGTTCTCACATGATTAGCGGGATCTCCCGTTCCATCATACGCTTTAATCGAAGGCATCTTGAACTTTCTGGATATAGCCGTTTTCATGATGTCTTGAGTAAACGGTGGTGTAGGATCATCGGGATCTCCTAGGGGCAACAGATTACTAGGATCACCCCTTGGGGCTTCAGCCCTCTTGGTCCTTCTTGGTGGATCCAAGTTGATTATCAGGATTCCTTCAGTCGTTTTTGCTCTAGCGGCCTCTTGTTCTGTCAATACTTTCTTAAGCCTTGCGACTTCTGCCTCATGGGCCGCAAGCTTGTCCTTAGTAGTTTGGGGTTGATCTTGGTTAGCTTGCGAAGATCGTTTCCTTCTAGGAGCGACATCGTCCCCGGTTGTATAACCCTCATCCTCGGTGTAGGGCCCAGAAAAATCGTCTCGAAACATCTGACGAGTTTGGGTTTCACGGTTTTGGGGTCCCAAACCTGGTACGTAAGGGGGCACATAAGCCTCATGGTAGATTGGATTAGTTCCGCTACCACCCGCTGTGGGGCGAGGGGGCATGCCATAGCCGGGCATCCCCAAAGTCTGATTTGCGTATTGAGGGAGATCAGTAGTGTGGAGTTGAAGACTGCGAGGTGCGTTCACAAGCAACGCAGAGGTTGTAATTGGTTGCTGGTGAACGGTCTCTTATGGATTAGATCCATGAATGACCATTTGTAGGGGATTCGTCCCTTCAGCAGTAATTGGGACTTCTTGTCCTTGAGTGTTGGTGGGGATATTCGTTCCCTGAGTGCCAGTAGTTGGCGGTGGTTGGCTCCCATGAGTATCAGCCCCGGAGGTGATAGGGAGGCCTTCAGAAGTGTCAGAATCTCTGGTTGTTCTTCGCGTGTTTGCCATGGTTGATGTTGTCTTCCCACAGACGGCGCCAAATGTTGTGGAATAAAAAACGTACTTGTGTAATTAATGCTAAGGTTTAATGAGCTTCGAGCTTTAATGGATGCACTCGTGTATCCGGACTAAATTGGTCCTCACAAGATGCCTACGTATCTCAAATTGTTATTGAGAATCAAGCCAAGACGTAGTTCTGATTGTAGGATCAGGGACCTTATATAGGCGTCTGGAGCCTAGTATTTATGGTATGTTTAGGAGTCTTAGCGAATAAGTCTCCTTTTTGATATTGGATAAACATCGTATTTCTTGCCGGAGAAGTCTTTTCCTTGTTGATAAAGGCTATGACTCATTAATTGCCTTTAATTGGGATTCTGGATCCTTCTTTGACCAATTTGCCATAATTTGGACTCTTTTTATGAGCTGTATATTCTCCCTATTCATTAATTACGAAATTAATGAATAATTAGGGTATTGGGCTTTGAATATCGGCCTTTTATTTGACCAGTCAATTATATTTCTATAATTACTTTTCTATCCATATCAATGACTGTTTGTGATTTTATAGAAAACGAACGGACTTTGTTAGAAAAATAGAAAATATAATGTATTTTAACTAAAAAGTTAATTTGTTATAAATAATATTATTATTTAATAATAGTTTTCTTAAAAAATGAACAAATTTAAAAAATAACATGTTTTATCTGAAAAGGTAATTGCCCGTAATTAAAAGTATTAAAATATGTTTTAAAATAAGTAAGAGTTTTCTTGTGATATTTTTGGAAAATGTGGGGTTTTAGTAAGAAAAAATAGAAATATTGACATGTTCTATTTTAAAAAGGTAATTGTCCATGATTTTTTTAGAAAATAGAGGATTTTGTTAGTCAATATTGAAAAGTATTATTTTAGTTGAAAAGGTAACAAGTTATATTTTTTTTAAAATGAAAAAAAAATACAAAAAGTAACATGTTTTAGTTGAAAAAGTAATTGTCGTAATTAAAAGTATTAAAATAAATAAGTAAGGTTTGCTCGTGATAATTTTGGAAAAGGAAGGGTTTTAATAAGAAAAAATAGAAAAAGTAACATGTTTTCGTTGATTTTTTTTTTAGAAAAAGAGAACCCTGACATTGTCATCAGTTACATAACTGTTCACAAATAACCAAAACACAAGTCTATTTTTAAAGTTACACAAGCCTGTAACCTGTGCGATGCAGGATAATTTTAGTATTTTGATTTATATGATTTTAAAAAGTAATCAAATATAATAATATATGTATGACGTTATTCTAAGTTTTTTTTAGCCTATAAGCTGTGCGATACACAGGTGAATTTTAGTATTTTTGATTTATTATTTTAGTATTTTTTATATGATTTTTTTAGTATTTTTTATCTTATTTTATTAACATTTATTTGTATTTTGATCTTAAAAATTCTTAATATGTTGTTGACGAAATAATATCTTGAAATTTTGAATGTAGTTTAGAAAAATAGATGACATAAATATTTAATAATAATATGTTGTTGACGGGATTCGAACCTTGAACCCATTGGAGCATTTTAGATATCAAAAAAATAATATTTTTTAGTAAGAAAAAATAGAAATATTAACATGTTCTATTTTAAAAAGGTAATTGTCCATGATTTTTTTAGAAAATAGAGGATTTTGTTAGAAAATATTGAAAAGTTAATGTATTTTAGTTGAAAAGGTAATAAGTTATTTTTTTTTAAATGAAAAAAAAATACAAAAAGTAACATGTTTTAGTTGAAAAGGTAATTGCCGTAATTAAAAGTATTAAAATAAATAAGTAAGGTTTGCCCGTGATATTTTTGGAAAAGGAAAGGTTTTAATAAGAAAAAATAGAAAGAGTAACATGTTTTCGTTGATTTGTTTTTTAGAAAAAGAGAACCCTAACATTGACATCAGTTACATAACCGTTTACAAATAACCAAAACACAAGTCTATTTTTAAAGTTACACAAGCCTGTAACCTGTGCGATACAGGATGAATTTTAGTATTTTTTATTTTATTATCTATATTTTGATTTATATGATTTTAAAAAGTAATCAAATATAATAATATATGTATGACGTTATTCTATTTTTTTTTAGCCTATAAGCTGTGCGATACACTGATGAATTTTAGTATTTTTGATTTATTATTTTAGTATTTTTTATATGATTTTTTTAGTATTTTTTATCTTATTTGTTTAACATTTATTTGAATTTTGATCTTAAAAATTCTTAGAAAAATAGATGATATAAATATTTGTTAATCCCAAATGACCTAACAGAATTGTAGAAGGGGGGGGTTGAATACAATTTTGATATTTCTTCAACTTGAAGATACTTTATAAAATTAAACTGAACTGAATAAATAAAAACACAAGATATAAATAATTCAGTTGGATTGTTTGATGATCCAACTGAAGTGTTTTTATTGCGGAAATAATCTGTGATACAAATGTACACAGCTGCTCAGTTACAAGGTTGTAGAGAAGAAAAATGCTCTCAAAGATAGCTAATACAAACTCTTTGTTTTTTTTTTTCTCTCTTAATAAAGTAACTGCTACACTTGGTTATATAAACCCAAGTTTACAACCCTATTTTTGGCTACACTAATAGTACAATGAGTAACCGCCAATAGTTTGCTTTTCATCCCTTTTGTCCAGTGGTCCTTGGAGATCCTTGCTTTTGTCTTCATGCTTATTATGATCACTCCCAAGAGCCCAATTGGAAACTGGGATGTTTCCTTATTCCCCATGTCCATTTTAATGGTTTCCAATGCAAAGTACACTTCCACATCTCCTTTTTGATCTGTCAGGAACCTGTCACTATCACTTTGTCAATTGTATAGAAAAGCAATAATGATTCGTTGATGGCATAGAGATGTGTTTCGTTGATAGCTTTATTCTTTGTTTCGTTGATGAGCTTCCTTGTTTCGTTGATAGAGTAATCTTCATTCCGTTGACATGTCTTCACTTAGGCAAAATTACAAGGCACTAAATATTTACAATTAACCAACCTATTTTGCCTATCTAATCATTTAGTCAACATGACTTAGAAAACCTATCTAGTACTCAACAAACTGCATATCAAACTATGAAGTAATGTACAGTGCAATTGCTACATCACTCATTCCGTTGATGAGCTTCCTGTCAACGAAACACTGCAAAGCATGCTATTTCGTTGACAGCTACAAAATAACTTAATACAAAATCTACTAAGTGTTTTTATAATTATCATCAAGAACAACATATTCCTAACAATCTCCCCCAATTTATGACTGATAGAATAACAGCCATAAATCAAGAGCCTTGATGATAACAAAAACACTCAGGCATATTACACATGATAAAAGTAAAAGTTGTATTGAGCTCCATAAAGTTTTTAGAAATAATGCAAGACTTACAGAACTAATGCCCAAATGTGCTCCTCCAGACTGAGCAAATAATTCATCTTTGTCTTCTTTGGGGCATAGTCTTCTTCCCTCTCCTAGAGTTGTTCTCCTCAATCTGGACCTGTAGCCTTCTGTAAAAGATCTTCTCTTCTTCATCTTGATCACCAAGCTTGGATTGCATAAACCTTAGAGTTTGATTAGATGCCTTGTCCAGCTGGTCTTCCATCCTGAAGAACCTTCTGCAGTTGTCCTTGTCCTTGAATTCCATCATCCAGAAAGGTTGAAGATGGATCTTCTTTCCTGTTGAGGGCACTCTTAGCATCCTGGGAAGAGCCTCAGGCTTGTTCCAGCTAGCCTTTATTTGACATATTCTGGAGACCACCTCAGACTTGGCTGTTTTGGTGAAGCCAAAGTCTTTCTTCAAGCATCTAAACACTGTGAGTAGTGTTTGGTAGTCTTCTCCTAGAATTCTGTAGAGAGGCCAAATTTGTTCTCTACCACCCTTGTATGTGAAAACCAATCTTTCAGGTAGCTTCTGAGAAGCTGCAATGCCCCTTACTTCCACCAGGTTGTCTAACTCAAGATGCAAGCTGGATTCTTCCCTGATGTCAGCAATGTACATGCAGTCCTCTGGATTTGAAGGGGGTTTTTGAGGTTGTGGCTTTCTCACAAATACTGGCTTTGTCTTGACAGCCTTTTGCTTCAATTTCTTCTTTGGATCCATCTCAAAAAGGAATTTAGGAAAGTTAGCCTCATCAAACTCAATTGGCTCTTCCTTTGGCTCAATTGGCTGATCATGATAATTAACAAGATGTTTGGGATCACAGGCTAACTTTAAAGATGGATCAGGAATTGTTGGAGGTACAGAAGAGTCTGATGCAATACTCTGAGAGTCATCATTTTCAAAGGTTATGTTTCTTCTAGCCCTTGCCTTTGGTTGCCTTGTACTCTTCTTTTCACTCCTTTCCTTTTGGGCTTTTTCTTCTTGCTGTCTTTCTTCTTCATCTAGAGCTTGAGCTACTGCAAGAGCTTGCATAGCTGCTCTTTCTGATTCCTCAGCCTTGGCTTCAGCAAAGTTTGGATGACCAGCCCAAACACAGATTTGTTGTCCATTCCTATAGACAATTGCCCTTTGCTTCCTTATCTCATGATTATTACTTTCCTTGCTTTTTGTGATGAGAAGTCCAAGTAGTTTGAGCTCATCTGGATAAGGTGCAGGATAGAAAGTCCTTGCTATGTTTTTGCCTTTTGGTTTAGCAGGAGACTTGGGAGATAAGCTTCTTTGTAATGTAGCTTCTTCCACATCCCTAATGCATGAAGTTTGTCCTTTCTCCTTTCTTGGTCCTTGAATGACTCCATGTAGAAGGGGCTCTATAGCATAAGAGCTCTTGAACTGTGGCTCCACTTGTGCAGTCACCATTGCATTTGTTGATGGCTGATCTGTCTTTGAAGATTCAGTAATTTTCTTGAACCTTGCTTCTATGTTGGACCAATGATCTTTGATCTGTGCTGCAAGTTGTATCCTCATAGAAGCTTCCTGGATCAAGTCAATGCCATCCTTATTCTTCTTTCCAAACTCCCCCATTGCTAGTGGCTCCTGTGGCAATGTGATGGTTGGGACCAGCACCTTTGTGATTTGAATGGTTAGCTCCTGAGATTTCTCCCCCTTTTTGTTATCATCAAGAGAGACAACTGGGAGTCCTTGAGCTGCCACTAGCTGGGCCAAAAGTTGAGTCTGCTTCTCCTGTTCCTTTTGCATTTGAGATAAAGTAGCTTCCACCTTGTCCACTCTAGAAGAGAGAGTCTTCAAGGAGGTAGCCACTTCAGGTTCCTTAGAGAAAAACCTGTTCATTTTGGACATAGTGAGAAGAGGGAGCTTTTCATCCATCATCCTGTAGTTAGCATCCCTGAAATTGCTAATAGAGTCCTTGATTTCTGTAGCCTCAATCCTTGTCTGCATCATTTGTAGCCTTTGAATTTCCAGAGAATCCATGATGGCCTTGTAGAATTTCTTGTCCCTTGCATTTGCAGACTCATGAGCTAAGTAGGCTTCATTGTACTGCCTGGAGATAGCAGCATCTAGAGTGGCTCTACCATGCATACCTTGAGAAAGCCAGCCTGGTGTAGGAGGCACCACAGAAGTCCCAGTCTGTGAAGTGGTGGCCACCTGTAGATTATCACCATAGCTGTCCTCAGCATCAGAAAACTCAAATTCTCCACTTGCTGCAGCTCCTGAAGGTAGATTGGTCAGGGCATCCTTTGCTCTTTGCATTGATGCAGTTGTATGAATTAGATTTAGTGACCTTTCTGCCTCCACATTGCCCTGCTGAGCCATAATTTGATAGGCTGGCACAGGATGAGTAAAGGTCTCAGGATCCAGGGAAATACTATCCAGAGTTTGTTGATAAACCTCTTGGAAAGTAAGTTCCCTTTCTCCCTCACTGACCTCCATTAACTCACTTGCAATGGCTGCTTCCATCCTTATTTCTCCTGTAGTCCCTTCTCTCTCTCCACTCTGTTCTTGCATCATGGGCTCCCCATGGCTCACACCTCTCACACCCTCACCTTCACCTTCTAAGGTGGAACTCTCAATCTCTCCTTTTGCCTGGCTGGAAGAAATAGCCAGCCTCTCACTCACATTCTCTCCTTTTGCCTGGCTGCAAGCCAGCCTCTCAGTTTCACTCCCTCTCAGTCCTAGAAGTGTCTCAACTACCACTAGATCATCTGCACTAGTTGTGGGAACAACTTGATTTTCAATTAAAGGTGCAGAGTGAACTATCAACGGAATGGTAGTTTGAACTGTCAACGGTATGGATACCGTTGATGGAGAAACACTTGTCAACGAAATAGACTGTTTCGTTGATGAAGTCAAGAAAGCACTTTGAGAATGAGAAATTACAGTAGAGTCTGTGGTGATTGATTTTAAAGAATGGTCCACAGATCCCCTTGCAACTTCAGGAAAAATTGGTTGATGGCCCAACAAATCACTTAACAAGTGATGGCCACCAGCTTCAGAGTGGGGCTTCTCCAAGATTAGAGTTGGAGAATCAGGAATAGATGTATGGATCATGTCCACATCCAAAGATTGAGTTGGTGAATTGGATGGAGATAATTCAAGATTGATGTTTAGAGAATGGGACTGTAACCCCAGAGTAAGGATAGGGGTTACATCAAACTGAAGTTGAGAAACTGGAAGTGTTGCTTCCAGTGTGTGTGCACCCTGTGTACCCTTGGACTTTTGCTTCACTCTCCTTTGGTATTGGGAAAATGTAGACTTTGGGCTTGAAGTGTCCCTTACCCTCTTGGACTGTGCTCTTGGTGGAGAGCTTGTTTCAATAATCACATCCTTTTGGGAGGATGCAATTAGACTTGTGTTTAAATCCATTTTACTCATTGTGCCTTGTTGGGAAGACACAATGGGGCTTGGCTGGTACACACTGACCTGTCCTTCCTTATCCTTGGGGTTTCGTTGATGTTCACCCCTTCCCTCACCTCTTACAACTCCAGACTCACTCCCCTTAGGTTGTGTGGTAGTTTTTACAACAGGTGCCTTTTGAGAAGCACCTGAGGTTGGCTTGGAGGATTTCTTTGATTTAGGTTTTGTTGCTGGGATAGGAGCCTGTTGGGTCACAGCTACAGACTCCATAGCAACATTGGAAGGTAAAACAGTAGAGGAGTTAGCTACACTAACAGGGATAGTAGTAGTTACCTCAATGATTGGCAGATACACTACTGGAACATCACCATTGTGGTTCAGCCTGAGTATGTCAGTCAATACTCTCTTTTCTTGCACAAAGCACTCGAACCTGGCATTAGGGTTAGAGATAACTAATGGTGCTGGACTAACATGGTTAGCCAACATCATCAGAAACCTAGCATAATAGATATTTTTCTTCCTATTCGCTTTGTCACCCAACTTAGCACCAATTTCATACATAAGTTGGGTGCTAAAGTTGTGATATCTATCATTTAGAAGCATGGTTAGGAGAATTAACATAGAGTTAGTTAATGCATCAAAATTACTAATCTTTCCAGAAAAGACCTTAATGAATGCATCAGCTAAATAACTGTATTCTCTAACCAAACCTCTCCTAATTATTCTACCCAGATTATCAGTAGGCAAAGAGTAGTTTATAGAATTTAACATGGTAGTTATTTCAGTGTTAGTAGGCAAAGCATCACAGTTATTATCAGGAATATGTAAACATGCTTGCAAAACATCAGAATTAACTATGTACTCATTACCTTGAAGAGTGAATTGTAGTGTGCAGTTTGTTCCACTATACTCACATGAGGTCCAAATCTCCTCGATTATCTCATTGTAGAGTGGTGTAGAGTGAAACATTGCATAGCTCAACTTGCAATTCTTCATGAAATCCATCATTTTGAAGAACAGACTGTTCGGGTTTTCCTTGACAACAAAAGGGATGGAGTTGTTCTTCTCATAGATGAACCCTCCAGCAGACATTAGCTTGACTATGGGTGCCATTGTTGATTAAAGGAAAGCTTCGAACTGAATTGATTGATAGAGTGAAGAAGAGAGAAAAAGCCTTTGAAATTTTTGAGAACAGGTAAAAAGAAATAATAAAACTAAAATTTCTTAAATACTCCCCCAAAAATTCTCAGAAAATGAATCCAATAATAAATGTAAATTACTGGATTGGCTTAAAAATATAACCGTTACTCTTAAAGTATTACCATGATTTATACTTACAGGGGTGTATGCATAGATCGTGGTAAAAGACGTGTCACATTTCAACGGTTCAGATAAAAAGCGCTAAATCAACGAATCAGGATTGGGCGGTTAAAGTCCCGTCTTATTTCGTTGATAAAGCTGCGTTTCGTTGATATAAAAGAGCTATCAACGAAACACCCAGAAAACTGCTAAGACTGTCAACGAAATGGTGCATTCCGTTGGCATAGTAATTTTGACTTAGACAAAATTTTACCTTTTCCTGAGAAAAATTATTCACAGAAAAAACATAGCAAATTTCTGGCTGCATTATGACTTGCAAATATCTCAAAAATAATTAAGAGAAATTTAGCATACCTAGCTCACTTACTAATCTTGAGAATGTTGATTCATCAAGTGGCTTGGTAAAGATGTCTGCAAGTTGTTGTTCACTTGGAACAAAATGTAACTCCACAGTACCATTCATAACATGTTCTCTAATGAAATGGTACTTGATGTCAATGTGCTTGGTTCTTGAATGCTGCACTGGATTCTCAGTAATGGCAATGGCACTAGTGTTGTCACAGAAAATAGGAATTTTCTCAACTCTTAATCCATAATCAAGTAGTTGATTTTTCATCCATAAAATCTGTGCACAACAACTTCCAGCTGCAATATACTCAGCCTCAGCTGTGGAGGTGGAAACTGAGTTTTGTTTCTTGCTGAACCATGACACAAGCTTGTTTCCTAAGAATTGACAGGTGCCTGTTGTGCTTTTCCTGTCAATTTTACATCCTGCATAATCTGCATCTGAATAACCAATTAGTTCAAAACCAGATTCTCTAGGATACCAAATGCCAAGGTTTGGTGTTCCTTTGAGATATCTGAAAATCCTTTTAATAGCAACTAAATGGGATTCCCTAGGATCAGCCTGAAATCTAGCACATAAACATGTAGCAAACATAATATCAGGTCTACTAGCTGTTAAATATAAAAGTGAGCCAACCATGCCTCTGTAACTTGAAATGTCCACAGATTTTTCCTTAGTATTCAATTCAAGTTTGGTGGCAGTAGGCATGGGTGTTTTGGCAGGAGAGCATTCCATTAAGTTAAACTTCTTTAATAAATCAAAAATATATTTTGTTTGACTAATGAAAATGCCTTCATTAACTTGCTTTACTTGAAGACCAAGAAAGTAAGTTAATTCTCCCATCATGCTCATTTCATACTTACTTTGCATAAGCTTGGCAAACTTTTGACAAAGTTTTTCATCTGTAGACCCAAAAATTATGTCATCTACATAAATTTGAACAAGTATTGTAGAGCCATTCACAATCCTATGAAAAAGGGTTTTATCTACAGTACCTCTAGTGAAGTGATTCTCAAGAAGGAACTGTGAAAGTGTGTCATACCAGGCTCTAGGTGCTTGTTTCAAACCATAGAGTGCTTTGAGGAGAAAGTACACATACTCTGGAAAATCATCATCTTCAAAACCAGGAGGTTGACTCACATACACCTCCTCTTCCAGTTCCCCATTTAGAAAAGCACTCTTAACATCCATTTGATAGACCTTGAAATTGGCATGGGCTGCATAGGCTAGGAAAATCCTTATTGCTTCTAGTCTTGCAACAGGAGCAAAGGTTTCATCATAATCGATTCCTTCTTCCTGTGAATAGCCTTTTGCAACCAATCTAGCTTTATTCCTTGTGACTATGCCATTTTCATCCATCTTGTTTCTGAACACCCATTTTGTGCCTATGACACTCCTGTCCTTAGGCTTGGGCACCAGCTTCCATACATTGTTCCTTTCAAATTGGTTTAGCTCTTCTTGCATAGCCAAAACCCAATCTGGATCTAGAAGTGCATCCTCAACTTTCTTTGGCTCATCTTGAGACAGAAAGCTGCTATATAGACATTCTTCTTGAGTTGCTCTTCTAGTTTGGACTTTTGAAGAAACATCACCTATAATGAGTTCAAAGGGATGATCTTTAGTCCATTTTCTTGAGGGAGGTAGATTTGCTCTAGACGAGGTAGCTTCATGATCATGATTGCCTTGATTGGACATTTGTCCTTGAGAAACTCCCCCTGAGTTTGTTGTCCCTAAATGATCACTTCCAGAACCATTTCTATGACTGTCAACGGTATGACCATTTTGGTTGTCAACGAAACGCTCATTTTGACTGTCAACGAAATGATCATTTGGTCTACTAGCAGCTATTCTTTTTAATCTTAATGCAGCAACTTCATCTTCACTGCTGCTTTCATCTGTGCTAGATACAACAACTTTAGGCTGTTTCTCAGTAGCCTTATCATGATTCACTTGTTCTCCTTCCTCATTCTCAAAAGAGAGACTTTCATGGAAACCTTCATCACATAGACCTTGTATTTTGAGATCATCAAAAACAACATGTACAGATTCCATAACAATGTTGATTCTGAGATTAAAGACTCTGTAAGCTTTCCCTGCTGCATATCCCACAAATATTGCTTCATCTGCCTTTGCTTCAAATTTCCCCAAATGCTCAGCTTGATTTCTCAGAACAAAGCACTTGCATCCAAAGACATGAAGAAAATCTAATAGTGGCTTCTTTCTTTTGAGTAACTGATAAGGGGTCATTCCTTTGGCCTGATTAATCAAAGAAATATTCTGAGTGAAGCAAGCTGTGTTAACTGCCTCAGCCCAAAAATAAGTTGGTAACTTTGATTCATCTAGCATTGTCCTTGCAGCTTCAATAAGTGTTCTGTTTTTTCTTTCAACTACACCATTTTGCTGTGGTGTTCTTGCTGCTGAAAACTCATGCAAAATACCATTTTCTTCACAGAACACCTTCATGCTTGAATTCTTGAATTCTGTCCCATTGTCACTCCTAATCCTTCTTACTTTGAAATCAGGATGATTGCTTACCATCTTGATGTGATTGATAATGATTTCACTTGCCTCATCTTTAGAGTGCAAAAAGAAAGTCCATGTAAATCTAGAAAAATCATCAACAATCACAAGACAGTATTTCTTCTTTGAAATAGACATGACATTTACAGGGCCAAACAAATCCATATGAAGTAACTCAAGCTGATGAACAATTGATGACTCTGTCTTGCTTTTGAATGATGCCTTCTTTTGTTTCCCTTTTTGACAGGCATCACACAAACCATCCTTGGAAAACTCCACCTGTGGAATTCCTCTAGCAAGATCTTTCCTTACCAAATCATTCATAACCTTGAAATTCAGATGAGATAATTTCTTGTGCCATAGCCAACTTTCATCCTTGCTTGCTTTGCTGAAAAGACAAGTGATGGTGTCTGAACTTGTGCTACTAAAGTCAGCAATGTACACATTCCCTCTTCTGAATCCAGTCATTACCACATTGTTGTTTCCTCCTTTAGAAACAACACAGGCTTCTTTTGAAAAAGTAACTAAAAATCCTTTGTCACAGAGTTGACTGATACTAAGCAAATTGTGCTTAAGACCATCCACCAATGCAACCTCATCTATGATGACATTCTCTTTTGAAATCAAGCCATATCCCTTTGTGTAGCCTTTGCTGTCATCTCCAAAAGCAATACAAGGGCCAGCTCTTTCCTGAAACTCTGTGAGCAGGGTAGAATCACCAGTCATGTGTCTTGAACAACCACTATCCAAGTACCAAAGATTCCTTTTGTCTCCCTGCACACAATAAAACCAAATCAAGTTGATTTTGGTACCCAAGTTTCCTTGGGTCCTGTCTTGTTAGCCTTTGCATTCCCTTTTGTACCATTTTTCACTTTGGACTCAGATTGATTCAAATCAATCTTTACCCTTGGTGTTGATTTCTGAGGGTTGCTCATATTTTCATTCATAGCATGCATAGTTGGAGGAACAATCATGTTATTCATGTTCCATGGCATTTGTGGCATGTTAAACATATTCATGTAAGGATTAGACACAAATGGCATGCTAGCATATGGATTCTGAAATTGTGCATATGGAGCAAACATGTTAGGCATAACAGGCATTGTAGGCATGGAACTGTTCATTGCAGGCTTGGGCATTTTCACATTAGCAGATTTCTTAACAGATTTGCAGTTAGTAGACAAATGACTAACACTTCCACAATTAACACATGTCTTTCTAGGAGCATATTTATCAGGTGTGTAATTGTTGTGTTTGTTAATTCCTACTTTGCCATTCCTGTTATTCTTTTTACTTCCCTTAGCCTCATTATGAACTTTCTCTACCTTGTCTTTCAATTGCTTGTTAGACAAGTGACCTACATTAGCTCTCTCAACAGGCTTCTCAACTTTCTTTGAATTACTAGACTCACCTTGAACAAAGTTCTTGGTGACAGGACCATACTTGTCATTAAGTCTAGTGAGTTTCTCTTTTCTTTTGTCTGTCAACGAAACAGCCTGATCGGTTGATGGTTCATGTGTCAACGAAACATTGCATTTCGTTGACATATCAACCTCCAACAAATGATCATTGTTGTTTGTTGACTCTGTTTCTGATTCTAAGGTTTCACCAACACACCCTAGCTTCTCTTTGTTCTTTTTCCATGATTCCTCACAGAAAGATTCCATACCTTGAACATTAATGATGTTGGTAGCAACATTCCTGGAATCTTTCCATTTTGCAATCACACCTTGTTCTATTTCAAGTTGTGTTTTAAGAATTTCTTCCCTTTGTAACACGTTCTCAAGTTCCTTCTTAGCATCCCTACTAACACATCTCATTTTCTCAAATTCAATGAGCTGTGCTTCTAACACTGCATTCCTATCACTTAAGAACAAATTAGTCTCTTTTATTCTAGAATTCTCCTTGGTAAGTGATTTAAGAGTAACACGCAAATTATATAGTACAGTAGACATTTCATTTACTGCACTATCGCATTCCTCCTTAGAAAGCTCAGAAAGATTAGTAATTGTTACCTGGTTGCTTGAGGAACTTGCTTCCTGCTCATGATTGTCAGCCATAAGGGCCAAGTTGACATATTCAACCTCATCATCAGAGTCTTCACCATTACCAGCCCAGTCATACTCCTGAGACATGAAAGCCTTTTCTTTTTCCTTGAGAAGTTCAAAGTATTTCTTTTTATAATCAACAGGCTCAAATTTCCTGTTGCCCTTCTCAACCTTGGGCTTTCTGCAGTCTCCAGCAAAGTGACCAAGCATTCCACAATTGAAACATTTTGACTTAGACTTTTCAATCCAGTTTGTTTTGCTAGGTTGAAAGTCTCTTCTTGGTGGCCTTGCCTCTGAGTTTCTTTTGAACTTGAACTTAGAGAATTTCCTAGACAGAAAAGCAATGTGCTCATCAATCTCATCTAAGTCATTCAAGTTGGCTGGTTCTGATTCTTCTTCTTCTTCTGTCATCTTGTCTTTACCCTTGCTAACATCACTCCTACAACTAGGTCGACTAGTTGTGGCCTTTGCAGTTTCTTTGTTGTCATCTTCCAGTTGGTTCACAGATGCAATTAATGCAATAGATCCACCCTTCTTCTGTACCTTTTCAATTTCCTCATCTTGCTCCATTTCCAGCTCATAAGTCTTCAAGGTTCCATAAAGCCTTTCAAGAGTGTAGTCTTTGTACTCTTGAGTGTTTCTAAGAGAAACAGTCATAGGCTTCCATTCTTTTGGAAGAGCTCTGAGAAATTTAAGGTTTGAATCCTTAGTTTGATAGATCCTCCCATACAGCTTTAATCCATTCAAAAGCTTCTGAAACCTACTAAACGTGTCATTTAGGGTTTCACCAGCTTTAAAATGAAAATGCTCATATTGTTGTATAAGGAGTTGCATTTTATTTTCCCTGACTTGCTCAGTTCCTTCACAGAGAGTTCTAACAGTATCCCATACTTCCTTAGAGGTTGTACAGTTGATAACATTGTCAAACATCTCTTGCTCCAAACCATTAAACAGAATGTTCATGGTTCTTTTGTCTTTATGGACTTCTGCAACATCTTCAACAGTCCATTCTGAGACAAGTTTTGGAATCTCTACATCAGGAGCATTATCTGGCAATCCAACTCTAGAATCAAGCTTCATGGGAACGTGTGGACCTTTCTCAATGCAGTCTACATACCTCTCATCCATAGACATGAGATGTAAATGCATCTTTACTTTCCAGTGAAAGTAATTGTCCTTATCAAGAACTGGTATCTTCACACCTGCATCCTTCTTCACCATGGTTTCTGTTTTTGGTCTTGATCTTTAAACTTCTTGTATGTTAGAACCTGGCTCTGATACCAATTGTTAATCCCAAATGACCTAACAGAATTGTAGAAGGGGGGGGGGTTGAATACAATTTTGATATTTCTTCAACTTGAAGATACTTTATAAAATTAAACTGAACTGAATAAATAAAAACACAAGATATAAATAATTCAGTTGGATTGTTTGATGATCCAACTGAAGTGTTTTTATTGCGGAAATAATCTGTGATACAAATGTACACAGCTGCTCAGTTACAAGGTTGTAGAGAAGAAAAATGCTCTCAAAGATAGCTAATACAAACTCTTTGTTTTTTTTTTTCTCTCTTAATAAAGTAACTGCTACACTTGGTTATATAAACCCAAGTTTACAACCCTATTTTTGGCTACACTAATAGTACAATGAGTAACCGCCAATAGTTTGCTTTTCATCCCTTTTGTCCAGTGGTCCTTGGAGATCCTTGCTTTTGTCTTCATGCTTATTATGATCACTCCCAAGAGCCCAATTGGAAACTGGGATGTTTCCTTATTCCCCATGTCCATTTTAATGGTTTCCAATGCAAAGTACACTTCCACATCTCCTTTTTGATCTGTCAGGAACCTGTCACTATCACTTTGTCAATTGTATAGAAAAGCAATAATGATTCGTTGATGGCATAGAGATGTGTTTCGTTGATAGCTTTATTCTTTGTTTCGTTGATGAGCTTCCTTGTTTCGTTGATAGAGTAATCTTCATTCCGTTGACATGTCTTCACTTAGGCAAAATTACAAGGCACTAAATATTTACAATTAACCAACCTATTTTGCCTATCTAATCATTTAGTCAACATGACTTAGAAAACCTATCTAGTACTCAACAAACTGCATATCAAACTATGAAGTAATGTACAGTGCAATTGCTACATCACTCATTCCGTTGATGAGCTTCCTGTCAACGAAACACTGCAAAGCATGCTATTTCGTTGACAGCTACAAAATAACTTAATACAAAATCTACTAAGTGTTTTTATAATTATCATCAAGAACAACATATTCCTAACAATATTTAATAATAATATGTTGTTGACGGGATTCGAACCTTGAACCCGTGGGAGCATTTTAGATATCAAGAAAATAATATTTTTTTTAATATTACATCCAACGGTTCTCATTTATCTATATTTACATCTAACGGTTATTATTTAGAATTTTAGTATTTTTGATTTATTATTTTAGTATTTTTTATATGATTATTTTAGTATTTTTTATCTTATTTTATTAACATTTATTTGTATTTTGATCTTAAAAATTCTTAATATGTTGTTGACGGAATAATATCTTGAAATTTTGAATGTAGCTTAGAAAAATAGATGATATAAATATTTAATAATAATATGTTGTTGACGGGATTCGAACCTTAAACCCATAGGAGCATTTTAGATATCAAGAAAATTATATTTTTTAGTAAGAAAAAATAGAAATATTAACATGTTCTATTTTAAAAAGGTAATTGTCCATGATTTTTTTAGAAAATAGAGGATTTTGTTAGAAAATATTGAAAAGTTAATGTATTTTAGTTGAAAAGGTAATAAGTTATATTTTTTTTAAAAATGAAAAAAAATATAAAAAGTAACATGTTTTAGTTGAAAAGGTAATTGCCGTAATTTAAAGTATTAAAATAAATAAGTAAGGTTTGCCCCTGATATTTTTGGAAAAGGAAGGGTTTTAATAAGAAAAAATAGAAAGAGTAACATGTTTTCGTTGATTTTTTTTTTTAGAAAAAGAGAACCCCATTGACATCAGTTACATAACCGTTTACAAATAACCAAAACACAAGTCTATTTTTAAAGTTACACAAGCCTGATGCAGGATGAATTTTAGTATTTTTTATTTTATTATCTATATTTTGATTTATATGATTTTAAAAAGTAATCAAATATATTAATATATGTATGACGTTATTCTAAGTTTTTTTTGCCTATGTGCGATACACTGATGAATTTTAGTATTTTTGATTTATTATTTTAGTATTTTTTATATGATTTTTTTAGTATTTTTTATCTTATTTTTTTAACATTTATTTGTATTTTGATCTTAAAAATTCTTAATATGTTGTTGACGGAATAATATCTTGAAATTTTGAATGTAGCTTAGAAAAATAGACGATATAAATATTTAGTAATAATATGTTGTTGACGGGATTCGAACCTTGAACCCGTGGGAGCATTTTAGATATCAAAAAAATAATTTTTTTTTAATATTACATCCAACGGTTCTCATTTATCTATATTTACATCTAACGGTTATTATTTAGATGACCAAACTACATATGATTTATTATTTTAGTATTTTTTATATGTTTTTTCGTATTTTTTATCTTATTTTATTAACATTTATTTGTATTTTGATCTTTAAAATTCTTAATATGTTGTTGACGGAATAATATCTTGAAATTTTGAATGTAGCTTAGAAAAATAGATGATATAAATATTTAATAATAATATGTTGTTGACGGGATTCGAACCTTACACCCATGGGAGCATTTTAGATATCAAGAAAATAATATTTTTTAGTAAGAAAAAATAGAAATATTAACATGTTCTATCTTAAAAAGGTAATTGTCCATGATTTTTTTAGAAAATGGAGGATTTTGTTAGAAAATATTGAAAAGTTAATGTATTTTAGTTGAAAAGGTAATAAGTTATATTTTTTTTTAAATGAAAAAAAATACAAAAAGTAACATGTTTTAGTTGAAAAGGTAATTGCCGTAATTAAAAGTATTAAAATAAATAAGTAAGGTTTGCCCGTGATATTTTTGGAAAAGTAAGGGTTTTAATAAGAAAAAATAGAAAGAGTAACATGTTTTCGTTGATTTTTTTTTTTAGAAAAAGAGAACCCTAACATTGACATCAGTTACATAACCGTTTACAAATAACCAAAACACAAGTCTATTTTTAAAGTTACACAAGCCTGATGCAGGATGAATTTTAGTATTTTTTATTTTATTATCTATATTTTGATTTATATGATTTTAAAAAGTAATCAAATATAATAATATATGTATGACGTTATTCTAAGTTTTTTTTAGCCTATAAGTTGTGCGATACACTGATGAATTTTAGTATTTTTTATTTATTATTTTAGTATTTTTTATCTTATTTTTTTAACATTTATTTGTATTTTGATCTGAAAAATTCTTAATATGTTGTTGACGGAATAATATCTTGAAATTTTGAATGTAGCTTAGAAAAATAGACGATATAAATATTTAGTAATAATATGTTGTTGACGGGATTCGAACCTTGAACCCGTGGGAGCATTTTAGATATCAAGAAAATAATATTTTTTTAATATTACATCCAACGGTTCTCATTTATCTATATTTACATCTAACAGTTATTATTTAGATGACCAAACTACATATGACCAAACTACCAACCAAATAGAGGGTGGTTTGCTTATAATAGTATAGTATAGATATAAGTTGGTCATTGCTCCATAAAGAACACTCTTATATAAAAAATAATAAAGAACATCATAGAATCTTACATAAATTGCATGTTGATTCTAATTTTCCCACCAAAAAAGGTTTATTATGAATAAAAATAGAATCTAACAAAAAATTAGAATCAAATAAAACATGATTACATGTAATTTCATTGTGATAAATATATATACAAGATTATGTACTGGATTCTATAATAGATTATATGTAATGTTTAATTTTTAAATTTAGATGAGATTCTACGTTAAATTCGATATGTTAAGCTTAATTGTTGTTCAATTTTATGATTCTAATTTTAAAAAATCAATTTTTATGAAAAAGAAAGTGTTTATGATGGTGTTGTTTATTACTCTTTATATAAGGTGTTATTCCTAGAGTGCAACTATATATATATATATAGGCAAGTGCTCAAATATCCTGAAAACTACCAAAATTCAAAGGAACTGGCTTAACACTATACAAAGCCTCAAAAGGAGTTATCCCAACACTTGCTTGAAAAGATGTATTGTACCAGTATTCAACCATAGGTAGCCATTTCCTTCAACTGACTGATCTATCATCTAAGAAACACCTCAAATATGCCTCTAAACACTGGTTTGAACGTTCCGTTTGTCCATCCGTTTGTGGATGATAAGCTGAACTATACAACATTTGAACTCCTAATTTCTCAAACAAACTTTTCTAAAATATACTAGTAAACACTTTATCCATATCACAGACTTTGTTATCTGGCAATCCATGTAGTCTGAACACACCATACATAAACTCTTCAGCTACTTTTTCAGCAGTAAAAAGGGTGAGTTAAAGGCAGAAAATTACCATACTTTGAAAGTCTATCAATTACTACTAAAACATTGTCCACTCCATCAGATAGTGGCAATTGTTCCACAAAATCCATTGAAATGTTTTTCCAGAACTGACTAGGTATTGGTAGAGGTTGTAATAACCCTGGATATGGTACATGTTCACTTTTATTCTTCTGGCAGAATTCACAGTGCTTTACTATTTTAATGATATCTTGTTTCATACTTGGCCAGTAAAACAACAGCTTCACCCTCTGAATGCATGCAGTTTGGCCTGAATGACCTCCCAAAGCAGAACTATGCAATGCTTCAATCACCTCTTTTCTTATATTACCAGACTTTCCCAGATAAAATTTTCACCTTTCTTCAAAACCCCTTGTACCAAAGAGAACTCAGTAGCTTCCACAGAATCAACATCTAACAACAACTGTCTCATAATGTCTTGACACTCATTATCTTCTTCATAATTGCTGATAGCTTGTTGTATCCATCTTGGTTGAACCTCAGATATAGCAACAATATACATTTCCTCTCATGATTCTCCCTCTAACTTTCTAGATAAAGAATCAGCTGCTACATTTTCACCTCCTTTCTTATATTGGATTTCGTAATCCAACCCCAACAACTTAGACATCCACTTCTATTGTAAAGAAGTATGTAATGGCTGTTCTAATAAGTACTTTAAGGATTGATGTTCAGTCCTAATGATAAAATGATTCCCCATTAGATAATGTCTCCATTTGGTTACTGTCATTACTAAAGCCAATAACTCTTTTTCATATACAGAAAAACCCATATTCTTAGTATTAAAGGCTTTACTAAGATAAGAGATTGGTCTTCCATCTTGCATTAGTACAGCCCCCATCCCCTTAGAGCATGCATCAGTTTCTAACACAAAAGGTTTAGTAAAACCTGGCATTGTTAAAACAGGAGCTGAACACACTATCTTCTTAAAATTCTCAAAAGCCACGGTAGCTTCTTTTCCCCATTTAAAATTATCATTCTTTGTCAAATTGACTAAAGATCGTGCCAGAATTCCATACCCTTTTATAAAACGTCTGTAATACCCTGACAATCCTAAGAATCCCCTCAACCGCTTAACAGATGTAGGTAGTGGCCAATGCAAAATACTGTCAATCTTAGCAGGGTCCATACTTACACATTCTCAGAAATAACGTGGCCTAAATACTCTACATTTCTGGCAGCAAAAGTACACTTAGACATCTTAGCAAAAAGTGTATTATCTTGCAAAACTTTCAACACCAAATCCAAATGTTTAAGATGATTGTCCAGATACGGGCTATAAACCAAGATATCATGATAAGGGTATTTTTGCTTATCCCTTTTCATTATGTCTATTTTTCTTTCTTGGTGATCTTCTGTTAACCATTTTCTGGCTTTTCTTGTAGCTGCGGCCTTTATCAACAAGACCAATGAGCCCAAGGATGTTGAGACATCCAGGATGAAAAGGGCTAGGATTGGGGATGATCCAAGGGGGAAAGCCAATGTTCCCAGCTTCTTGATCCCTTCTGTGGATGAGGTGGACATTCCTGTGTCTGCCAAGTCCTCAGTGTGGCGCCCCAACTGGGGTATCAGGAAGAAGGACACCATTACTGGGGTGTCCAAACATGCTGTGGACTGGTCGTACCACTCTCTTACCCCTTGTGATTACAAGGATTTCGTTGCAGATTCCACCCTTGAGGGTGCTGAGCATCTTGGGGCTCAAGCTATTGCTGCGGTAATTTTCTTTACCTTAGCTATTTCTTTGAAGTTTCTGCTTATATTTTCCTAACTTTTATCTTTTGGCAGGCAAATGCCAACTTTCAGGGGGTATTGTTCCAAGCTAAGGCTTGGCGTACCTCCTCTGAGGCCAACAGAGTCAAGCTGGAGAGGTCCGAGGAGGAGGTGAAGTCTCTTAAGGAGACTCTTGCCAGGAGGGAGAAGGAGCTTGCTGACGCTCAGGCTGATATTGTTGAGCTGAGAAAAGGCAAGGATGATTGCATCGATGAGTACCTTGACTCTCAGGAGTACAAGGACTTGATCGAAAAGCATGACGAGATCCTTTTCCCAGTCCAGCATACTTCAGGATGGGAGGATGCTGTTCAGGCTATCTTGGCCAAGCATCCTGGAGTCTTTGATGCTGCTGACTTTCCTGCTCCTCACCCTCCTACTCCCTTGGAGCGTATTTTGGCTGGAATTGACGATATGGAGGAAGATGCTAGGATTTTAGATCCAGAGCATTCATCACCCCTCAGTGACGCTTCTGCTGATGATGCTGAGGATGCTGAGGATGCTGGTGAGCATTCTTCCAGTTCTAGCTCAGGGGAGGAGACAGATGCAGGAGTCAAGGATGGTGAAGCGCAGCCGTAGTTTGTAGTTTACTCATGGCCATTCATGGCTTTGTATTTTCTTTCTATGTATTTCCAGCCTTCGGGCTTAACTTAAACTTTTGTAAGTTTAGTTTTATTTACATTTTGTGGCCATTCATGGCTTGTGTTGTTTTCTTGCCTTTTGCATGTTTAGTTAGCATTTTGTACATATCTATCAGTATGTAATGCATTCAAAACATGATGAATAGGAGTATATAATTCATAACTTTGAAGAATGGGCTCAACCCTTACATAATACTCAAGTTTTTTTAAAAACTTGGTTTGGTTTTATCAAACCTTATTTCTAGTAGTGAATCCACTTAGGAAACACCTTAAACATAATAAACTTTCAAGTTGGAGGCATGCCAAGTTCTTGGCACCTCATGCCCTTCAAGGGTTTCTAGCTTGTAGGAGCCTCGACCAAATACGTTTTTGACACGATATGGTCCTTCCCAATTTGGGGCCAACTTCCCTTTTTGTCCAACTCCGGATGCTTCAATCTTTCTGAGAACCAAGTCTCCTTGACGAAAGAACCTTTCTTTAACCCTTAGGTTGTAGTAGAAAGAGGCTTTCTTTTGATGCTCAACTATCTTGGCGTTTGCTTCATCTCTAACTTCATCAATTAGATCCAAAGCTAGCCTCAAGCCTTCTTCATTTGTTTCTGGTTCATAAGCCTCAACTCTTGGGGAGGTGTGAGTAATTTCCACTGGGACCACTGCCTCTGCCCCATAAGCCAATAGGAATGGAGTTGCCCCGGTGGTGACTTTGCAAGTAGTACGATATGCCCAAAGTATAGGGAGTAATTCGTCTACCCAAGTGTTTCTGGAGCGTTCAACTCTTTTCTTTAGTCCATCAAGGATGATTCGATTTGTAACCTCAGCTTGCCCATTTGCTTGAGGATGGGCGACAGAAGTGAAGCGCAACTTGATATCGTTTTCATCACAATACTTCTTGAACTCATCGTTGTTAAACTGAGTTCCATTGTCCGTGACCAGGACTCGTGGAATTCCATATCTGCATATCACATTTTCCCAGAAGAATTGCATCACTTGCTTGGTGGTTATCTTGGCTAATGGCTTAGCCTCAATCCACTTGGTGAAATAATCAATTGCTACTATCAAGAACTTTCTTTGAGCACTTGCCATAGGAAATGGCCCGAGTATATCCATTCCCCACATAGCAAAGGGGATAGGTGAGTTAATGGATGTCATCATCTCTGGTGGTTGCCTAACCACTGGTGCATGTTTCTGGCACCGTTCACATTTCTTGACGTAGTTCTTAGCATCAGCAAGTATGCTTGGCCAATAGAAACCTAGACGAGTGACTTTATGAGCCAGGGCTCTGCCCCCCAAGTGTTTCCCACAAATCCCTTCATGCACTTCCTTTAGGGCCAATTCTGCCTCTTGAGGTCTCAAGCACTTTAAGTACGGAATAACAAAAGATTTCTTGTATAGGATTCCCTCAATTAGGGCATACCTTAGTGCTCTGACGTATAGCTTTCGTGCTTCTGAAGTGTCGTTGGGCAGCCACCCAGTTTCCAGATGAGCTTTGATGGGATCAATCCAACAACTGGTGATACCAATGGGGGCTACCAACTTTCCATTGATGCTTGGGGTCTTCAAGACTTGGAAGTATACACTCCCGGCATAGTTTTCGATTTCAGAAGAGGCAAACTTAGACAAGGCATCAGCCTTCATATTTTCCTCCCTTGGAATGTGCTCCACATAGCATTCATTGAACTGAGTCATAATGGCCTTGACAAGTTTTAAGTACTTGGCCATGACTTCATCTCTGGCCTCAAACTCCCCATTTACTTGGGAAATCACTAGCCTCGAGTCTCCACATACTTTCAGAGTTTTGACTCTCAAGGCTCCAGCCAGCTATCAGAGCTTCATACTCAGCCTCATTGTTTGTCGTCGGGAAGTCAAGCTTTAGTGCATACTCTATTAGGAATCCATCAGGACTTTGTAGCACTAAACCAGCCCCACTTGATTTTGTTTTTGATGCTCCATCAAAATAGAGCACCCAACATTCTTTGAAGGTCATTTCCTCATCTTTCTTATCTTCCATAGTTACTTCCTGCCCCCCGACTTCTTGGTTGTCAATGGTGCATTCAACCATGAAGTCAGCAAGTGCTTGAGCTTTTATGGCCGTTCGAGGCTTATACTTGATGTCGAATTCGCCCAATTCAATGGCCCATTTGATCAATCTTCCACTAACTTGAGGGCTATGCAAGATGTTTCTTAGAGGTTGGTCAGTCAAGACCTCTATCTTGTGAGCCTGGAAGTAGGGGCGTAGCTTTCTTGAGGCCATTATCAAGGCTAAGGCAAACTTCTCAACCATTGAGTAGTTTATTTCTGCCCCATGTAGAATCTTGCTCACATAGTAGATGGGTTTCTGAACCTTTACTTCTTCCTTTACCAAAACAGCTCCAAGGGCTGTGTTGGAAACCGCCAAGTATAAATAGAGAATTTCTCCTGGCTTGGGTTTTGCCAACAGTGGTGCTTCAGCCATATATTTCTTCAGGGCCTCAAAGGCCTCTTGACTTTCAGTTGTCCATTCAAAATTTTTCACTTTTTTGAGTGCTTTGAAGAAGGGTAAGCACTTCTCTCCAGACTTGGAGATGAATCTCCCCAAAGCAGCCACTCTTCCCGTCAGTTTCTGGACATCCTTGACAGTCTTTGGTGGTTCCATGTCTAGAATCGCTTTGATTTTGTCGGGATTAGCCTCGATCCCTCTCTTGGAAACCATCAGGCCTAAAAACTTTCCCGAGCCTACACCAAAGGCACATTTGGCTGGATTCAACATCATCTTGTGGTGCCTTAGCACTTCAAAAGCCTCTCGGAGGTGCTCAATATGATCGGCCTTATCAAGGCTTTTGACTAACATGTCATCTACGTAGACCTCCATGGATTTTCCAATCAAGTGCTCAAAGATTTTGTTAACCAACCTTTGATAGGTTGCTCCATCATTCTTAAGTCCAAAAGCCATGACCAAGAAACAGAAGACACCAAAGTCAGTGATGAACGACACCTTGGCGATGTCATCTTTGTGCATCTTGATTTGATTATATCCGCTGAAGCCATCCATGAAACTTAGCATCTCGTGCCCAGCAGTGGCATCTATCAGAGCATCAATCCTTGGTAAGGGAAAACAATCCTTAGGACATGCATCATTCAAGTCGGTGAAGTCGACGCACATTCTCCACTTCCCGTTAGTTTTTTTGACCATCACGGGGTTAGCTAACCATTCTGGGAATTGGATTTCCTCAATGAACCCAGCTTCCAAAAGCTTATTCACTTCTTGCTTAATGGCTTCAAGCCTCTCTGGAGCAAAACTTCTTTTCTTTTGTTTCACTGCCTTCCTTTCTGGATCCACATTCAATTTGTGAGATATTAGTTGGGGATCAATCCCTGGCATGTCAGCCGCTGTCCAAGCAAAAACGTCATTGTTTTCTTGAAGAAAAGATGCAAGTTTGCCTTTCAATGGTTCGGGCAGTAGTGCCCCAACATAAGTCACCTTCTCTGGTTCATCCGGGACTAAGGGAATTGGGATTAAATCCTCAGCTGGTTTCCCTCTTCGGTCCTCATTGTCACTAGTGTCCATATCTTCAATGGGGAGAACCTGCCCCCCAACTCCATCAGGCCTTAACGCGGCTACATAACAGCTTCTAGCCATCTTTTGGTCTCCCCGTTCTTCACCAATCCCATTCCGAGTGGGGAATTTGAGTTTCAGGTGGTATGATGAGGCAACAGCCTTAAACGCATGAAGACCCGTCCTCCCAAGGATCGCATTGTAGGTTGAGGTTGCCTTTATAACTATGAAGTTCAGCATCTGAGTGGATGTATTCGTTCCTTGTCCCATGGTCATTGGGAGTTGGATAGTGCCTTCCACCTTTGATTCCACTCCATTGAACCCATATATGGGCATATTAGAGGGTGTCAACTGAGAATCAGTGTAACCCATCTTGATAAAGGCATCGTGGAACAAGATATCCACAGAGGCTCCATTGTCGACTAAGACTCTCTTTGTTTCAGAGTTGCCTATCACAGGTACTATGACAAGAGGATCATCGTGGGGGAACTTCACCCCTTCCAAATCAGAATCATCAAAACTTATTGATACTTCTGTTCGTGCACGCTTCGGTGCTTCTCCAACAATAGTCAGTACCTCTCGGGCATAAGCTTTTCTTGAGTTTCGGGAGGACCCAGCAGCAGTTGGTCCTCCAAATATCATGTTGATCACAGGCCCTCGGGGCTTGGGATTTCGATCTTGATCGTTGTCCCTTCTATCATAATCCTTTCTTTCATAGTTCCCCCTTTGGCTCCCTTGGCTCCCATCCTTAGTGAACTTGCTGAGTTTTCCTCTTCGTATCAGAAACTCAATCTCATCTTTCAGTTGTCTACAATCATCGGTGTCATGACCGACTTCTTTGTGGAACCGACAAAACTGATTTTGGTTCCGTTTGGACAAATCAGCCCTCATTGGCTTTGGCCATTTGATATCTTCTTCCTTGGCTATCTCCATCAGAATTTGACTCCTGGGAGTATTCAATCTTGCATACTCCGTGAACTTTGGCCCAAAGTTATTTCTCTTGGGTGGAGAGTCAGAATTCTTTGATGTTCGGGGAAACTTTTCCTTGACGTCGTACTCCTGAGTTTCTTTTCTTTTCTTCGAGTTTCCACTACCACCAGCAGGGGGCTCATACTTTCTCATGCTTTCTTCAGCCTTGATATATTTCCCAGCCCTATCTTGGAGCTTCAGCATGCTCTCGGGTGGATGTTTAGCTAACGACCGTTTGAAGTGGTCATCAGTGGTTCCTTGTTGTAGGGCTATCATAGCCACTCTGTCTTCCAAATCTGGGACTTTTAAAGCCTCTCGAGTGAATCGATTGATGTAGTCCCTCAGGGCTTCATTCTGTCCTTGCCGGATTGCCATGAGTGAGGCAGAGCTTTTCTCATGCACCCTTCCACTTATGAATTGATTGATGAAGGCTTTACTCAATTCTTTGAAGGATCCAATGGAGTCGGGAGGTAGACGGCTATACCAACGTTGAGCCATACCTGCAAGAGTTTGGGGAAACGCCCTACACTTGACTGCATCATTGGTGGGCTGCAACAGCAGTGCATTGGAGAAGGTTCTCACATGATTAGCGGGATCTCCCGTTCCATCATACGCTTTAATCGAAGGCATCTTGAACTTTCTGGATATAGCCGTTTTCATGATGTCTTGAGTAAACGGTGGTGTAGGATCATCGGGATCTCCTAGGGGCAACAGATTACTAGGATCACCCCTTGGGGCTTCAGCCCTCTTGGTCCTTCTTGGTGGATCCAAGTTGATTATCGGGATTCCTTCAGTCGTTTTTGCTCTAGCGGCCTCTTGTTCTGTCAATACTTTCTTAAGCCTTGCGACTTCTGCCTCATGGGCCGCAAGCTTGTCCTTAGTAGTTTGGGGTTGATCTTGGTTAGCTTGCGAAGATCGTTTCCTTCTAGGAGCGACATCGTCCCCGGTTGTATAACCCTCATCCTCGGTGTAGGGCCCAGAAAAATCGTCTCGAAACATCTGACGAGTTTGGGTTTCACGGTTTTGGGGTCCCAAACCTGGTACGTAAGGGGGCACATAAGCCTCATGGTAGATTGGATTAGTTCCGCTACCACCCGCTGTGGGGCGAGGGGGCATGCCATAGCCGGGCATCCCCAAAGTCTGATTTGCGTATTGAGGGAGATCAGTAGTGTGGAGTTGAAGACTGCGAGGTGCGTTCACAAGCAACGCAGAGGTTGTAATTGGTTGCTGGTGAACGGTCTCTTGTGGATTAGATCCATGAATGACCATTTGTAGGGGATTCGTCCCTTCAGCAGTAATTGGGACTTCTTGTCCTTGAGTGTTGGTGGGGATATTCGTTCCCTGAGTGCCAGTAGTTGGCGGTGGTTGGCTCCCATGAGTATCAGCCCCGGAGGTGATAGGGAGGCCTTCAGAAGTGTCAGAATCTCTGGTTGTTCTTCGCGTGTTTGCCATGGTTGATGTTGTCTTCCCACAGACGGCGCCAAATGTTGTGGAATAAAAAACGTACTTGTGTAATTAATGCTAAGGTTTAATGAGCTTCAAGCTTTAATGGCTGCACTCGTGTATCCGGACTAAATTGGTCCTCACAAGATGCCTACGTATCTCAAATTGTTATTGAGAATCAAGCCAAGACGTAGTTCTGATTGTAGGATCAGGGACCTTATATAGGCGTCTGGAGCCTAGTATTTATGGTATGTTTAGGAGTCTTAGCGAATAAGTCTCCTTTTTGATATTGGATAAACATCGTATTTCTTGCCGGAGAAGTCTTTTCCTTGTTGATAAAGGCTATGACTCATTAATTGCCTTTAATTGGGATTCTGGATCCTTCTTTGACCAATTTGCCATAATTTGGACTCTTTTTATGAGCTGTATATTCTCCCTATTCATTAATTACGAAATTAATGAATAATTAGGGTATTGGGCTTTGAATATCGGCCTTTTATTTGACCAGTCAATTATATTTCTATAATTACTTTTCTATCCATATCAATGACTGTTTGTGATTTTATAGAAAACGAACGGACTTTGTTAGAAAAATAGAAAATATAATGTATTTTAACTAAAAAGTTAATTTGTTATAAATAATATTATTATTTAATAATAGTTTTCTTAAAAAATGAACAAATTTAAAAAATAACATGTTTTATCTGAAAAGGTAATTGCCCGTAATTAAAAGTATTAAAATATGTTTTAAAATAAGTAAGAGTTTTCTTGTGATATTTTTGGAAAATGTGGGGTTTTAGTAAGAAAAAATAGAAATATTGACATGTTCTATTTTAAAAAGGTAATTGTCCATGATTTTTTTAGAAAATAGAGGATTTTGTTAGTCAATATTGAAAAGTATTATTTTAGTTGAAAAGGTAACAAGTTATATTTTTTTTAAAATGAAAAAAAAATACAAAAAGTAACATGTTTTAGTTGAAAAAGTAATTGTCGTAATTAAAAGTATTAAAATAAATAAGTAAGGTTTGCTCGTGATAATTTTGGAAAAGGAAGGGTTTTAATAAGAAAAAATAGAAAAAGTAACATGTTTTCGTTGATTTTTTTTTTAGAAAAAGAGAACCCTAACATTGTCATCAGTTACATAACTGTTCACAAATAACCAAAACACAAGTCTATTTTTAAAGTTACACAAGCCTGTAACCTGTGCGATGCAGGATAATTTTAGTATTTTGATTTATATGATTTTAAAAAGTAATCAAATATAATAATATATGTATGACGTTATTCTAAGTTTTTTTTAGCCTATAAGCTGTGCGATACACAGGTGAATTTTAGTATTTTTGATTTATTATTTTAGTATTTTTTATATGATTTTTTTAGTATTTTTTATCTTATTTTATTAACATTTATTTGTATTTTGATCTTAAAAATTCTTAATATGTTGTTGACGAAATAATATCTTGAAATTTTGAATGTAGTTTAGAAAAATAGATGACATAAATATTTAATAATAATATGTTGTTGACGGGATTCGAACCTTGAACCCATTGGAGCATTTTAGATATCAAAAAAATAATATTTTTTAGTAAGAAAAAATAGAAATATTAACATGTTCTATTTTAAAAAGGTAATTGTCCATGATTTTTTTAGAAAATAGAGGATTTTGTTAGAAAATATTGAAAAGTTAATGTATTTTAGTTGAAAAGGTAATAAGTTATTTTTTTTTAAATGAAAAAAAAATACAAAAAGTAACATGTTTTAGTTGAAAAGGTAATTGCCGTAATTAAAAGTATTAAAATAAATAAGTAAGGTTTGCCCGTGATATTTTTGGAAAAGGAAAGGTTTTAATAAGAAAAAATAGAAAGAGTAACATGTTTTCGTTGATTTGTTTTTTAGAAAAAGAGAACCCTAACATTGACATCAGTTACATAACCGTTTACAAATAACCAAAACACAAGTCTATTTTTAAAGTTACACAAGCCTGTAACCTGTGCGATACAGGATGAATTTTAGTATTTTTTATTTTATTATCTATATTTTGATTTATATGATTTTAAAAAGTAATCAAATATAATAATATATGTATGACGTTATTCTATTTTTTTTTAGCCTATAAGCTGTGCGATACACTGATGAATTTTAGTATTTTTGATTTATTATTTTAGTATTTTTTATATGATTTTTTTAGTATTTTTTATCTTATTTGTTTAACATTTATTTGAATTTTGATCTTAAAAATTCTTAGAAAAATAGATGATATAAATATTTAATAATAATATGTTGTTGACGGGATTCGAACCTTGAACCCGTGGGAGCATTTTAGATATCAAGAAAATAATATTTTTTTTAATATTACATCCAACGGTTCTCATTTATCTATATTTACATCTAACGGTTATTATTTAGAATTTTAGTATTTTTGATTTATTATTTTAGTATTTTTTATATGATTATTTTAGTATTTTTTATCTTATTTTATTAACATTTATTTGTATTTTGATCTTAAAAATTCTTAATATGTTGTTGACGGAATAATATCTTGAAATTTTGAATGTAGCTTAGAAAAATAGATGATATAAATATTTAATAATAATATGTTGTTGACGGGATTCGAACCTTAAACCCATAGGAGCATTTTAGATATCAAGAAAATTATATTTTTTAGTAAGAAAAAATAGAAATATTAACATGTTCTATTTTAAAAAGGTAATTGTCCATGATTTTTTTAGAAAATAGAGGATTTTGTTAGAAAATATTGAAAAGTTAATGTATTTTAGTTGAAAAGGTAATAAGTTATATTTTTTTTAAAAATGAAAAAAAATATAAAAAGTAACATGTTTTAGTTGAAAAGGTAATTGCCGTAATTTAAAGTATTAAAATAAATAAGTAAGGTTTGCCCCTGATATTTTTGGAAAAGGAAGGGTTTTAATAAGAAAAAATAGAAAGAGTAACATGTTTTCGTTGATTTTTTTTTTTAGAAAAAGAGAACCCCATTGACATCAGTTACATAACCGTTTACAAATAACCAAAACACAAGTCTATTTTTAAAGTTACACAAGCCTGATGCAGGATGAATTTTAGTATTTTTTATTTTATTATCTATATTTTGATTTATATGATTTTAAAAAGTAATCAAATATATTAATATATGTATGACGTTATTCTAAGTTTTTTTTGCCTATGTGCGATACACTGATGAATTTTAGTATTTTTGATTTATTATTTTAGTATTTTTTATATGATTTTTTTAGTATTTTTTATCTTATTTTTTTAACATTTATTTGTATTTTGATCTTAAAAATTCTTAATATGTTGTTGACGGAATAATATCTTGAAATTTTGAATGTAGCTTAGAAAAATAGACGATATAAATATTTAGTAATAATATGTTGTTGACGGGATTCGAACCTTGAACCCGTGGGAGCATTTTAGATATCAAAAAAATAATTTTTTTTTAATATTACATCCAACGGTTCTCATTTATCTATATTTACATCTAACGGTTATTATTTAGATGACCAAACTACATATGATTTATTATTTTAGTATTTTTTATATGTTTTTTCGTATTTTTTATCTTATTTTATTAACATTTATTTGTATTTTGATCTTTAAAATTCTTAATATGTTGTTGACGGAATAATATCTTGAAATTTTGAATGTAGCTTAGAAAAATAGATGATATAAATATTTAATAATAATATGTTGTTGACGGGATTCGAACCTTACACCCATGGGAGCATTTTAGATATCAAGAAAATAATATTTTTTAGTAAGAAAAAATAGAAATATTAACATGTTCTATCTTAAAAAGGTAATTGTCCATGATTTTTTTAGAAAATGGAGGATTTTGTTAGAAAATATTGAAAAGTTAATGTATTTTAGTTGAAAAGGTAATAAGTTATATTTTTTTTTAAATGAAAAAAAATACAAAAAGTAACATGTTTTAGTTGAAAAGGTAATTGCCGTAATTAAAAGTATTAAAATAAATAAGTAAGGTTTGCCCGTGATATTTTTGGAAAAGTAAGGGTTTTAATAAGAAAAAATAGAAAGAGTAACATGTTTTCGTTGATTTTTTTTTTTAGAAAAAGAGAACCCTAACATTGACATCAGTTACATAACCGTTTACAAATAACCAAAACACAAGTCTATTTTTAAAGTTACACAAGCCTGATGCAGGATGAATTTTAGTATTTTTTATTTTATTATCTATATTTTGATTTATATGATTTTAAAAAGTAATCAAATATAATAATATATGTATGACGTTATTCTAAGTTTTTTTTAGCCTATAAGTTGTGCGATACACTGATGAATTTTAGTATTTTTTATTTATTATTTTAGTATTTTTTATCTTATTTTTTTAACATTTATTTGTATTTTGATCTGAAAAATTCTTAATATGTTGTTGACGGAATAATATCTTGAAATTTTGAATGTAGCTTAGAAAAATAGACGATATAAATATTTAGTAATAATATGTTGTTGACGGGATTCGAACCTTGAACCCGTGGGAGCATTTTAGATATCAAGAAAATAATATTTTTTTAATATTACATCCAACGGTTCTCATTTATCTATATTTACATCTAACAGTTATTATTTAGATGACCAAACTACATATGACCAAACTACCAACCAAATAGAGGGTGGTTTGCTTATAATAGTATAGTATAGATATAAGTTGGTCATTGCTCCATAAAGAACACTCTTATATAAAAAATAATAAAGAACATCATAGAATCTTACATAAATTGCATGTTGATTCTAATTTTCCCACCAAAAAAGGTTTATTATGAATAAAAATAGAATCTAACAAAAAATTAGAATCAAATAAAACATGATTACATGTAATTTCATTGTGATAAATATATATACAAGATTATGTACTGGATTCTATAATAGATTATATGTAATGTTTAATTTTTAAATTTAGATGAGATTCTACGTTAAATTCGATATGTTAGGCTTAATTGTTGTTCAATTTTATGATTCTAATTTTAAAAAATCAATTTTTATGAAAAAGAAAGTGTTTATGATGGTGTTGTTTATTACTCTTTATATAAGGTGTTATTCCTAGAGTGCAACTATATATATATATATATAGGCAAGTGCTCAAATATCCTGAAAACTACCAAAATTCAAAGGAACTGGCTTAAAACTATACAAAGCCTCAAAAGGAGTTATCCCAACACTTGCTTGAAAAGATGTATTGTACCAGTATTCAACCATAGGTAGCCATTTCCTTCAACTGACTGATCTATCATCTAAGAAACACCTCAAATATGCCTCTAAACACTGGTTTGAACGTTCCGTTTGTCCATCCGTTTGTGGATGATAAGCTGAACTATACAACATTTGAACTCCTAATTTCTCAAACAAACTTTTCTAAAATATACTAGTAAACACTTTATCCATATCACAGACTTTGTTATCTGGCAATCCATGTAGTCTGAACACACCATACATAAACTCTTCAGCTACTTTTTCAGCAGTAAAAAGGGTGAGTTAAAGGCAGAAAATTACCATACTTTGAAAGTCTATCAATTACTACTAAAACATTGTCCACTCCATCAGATAGTGGCAATTGTTCCACAAAATCCATTGAAATGTTTTTCCAGAACTGACTAGGTATTGGTAGAGGTTGTAATAACCCTGGATATGGTACATGTTCACTTTTATTCTTCTGGCAGAATTCACAGTGCTTTACTATTTTAATGATATCTTGTTTCATACTTGGCCAGTAAAACAACAGCTTCACCCTCTGAATGCATGCAGTTTGGCCTGAATGACCTCCCAAAGCAGAACTATGTAATGCTTCAATCACCTCTTTTCTTATATTACCAGACTTTCCCAGATAAAATTTTCACCTTTCTTCAAAACCCCTTGTACCAAAGAGAACTCAGTAGCTTCCACAGAATCAACATCTAACAACAACTGTCTCATAATGTCTTGACACTCATTATCTTCTTCATAATTGCTGATAGCTTGTTGTATCCATCTTGGTTGAACCTCAGATATAGCAACAATATACATTTCCTCTCATGATTCTCCCTCTAACTTTCTAGATAAAGAATCAGCTGCTACATTTTCACCTCCTTTCTTATATTGGATTTCGTAATCCAACCCCAACAACTTAGACATCCACTTCTATTGTAAAGAAGTATGTAATGGCTGTTCTAATAAGTACTTTAAGGATTGATGTTCAGTCCTAATGATAAAATGATTCCCCATTAGATAATGTCTCCATTTGGTTACTGTCATTACTAAAGCCAATAACTCTTTTTCATATACAGAAAAACCCATATTCTTAGTATTAAAGGCTTTACTAAGATAAGAGATTGGTCTTCCATCTTGCATTAGTACAGCCCCCATCCCCTTAGAGCATGCATCAGTTTCTAACACAAAAGGTTTAGTAAAACCTGGCATTGTTAAAACAGGAGCTGAACACACTATCTTCTTAAAATTCTCAAAAGCCACGGTAGCTTCTTTTCCCCATTTAAAATTATCATTCTTTGTCAAATTGACTAAAGATCGTGCCAGAATTCCATACCCTTTTATAAAACGTCTGTAATACCCTGACAATCCTAAGAATCCCCTCAACCGCTTAACAGATGTAGGTAGTGGCCAATGCAAAATACTGTCAATCTTAGCAGGGTCCATACTTACACATTCTCAGAAATAACGTGGCCTAAATACTCTACATTTCTGGCAGCAAAAGTACACTTAGACATCTTAGCAAAAAGTGTATTATCTTGCAAAACTTTCAACACCAAATCCAAATGTTTAAGATGATTGTCCAGATACGGGCTATAAACCAAGATATCATCGAAAAATACCAACACAAATTTCCTCAAATAAGGTGAAAACACTTGATTCATAAGAGATTGAAAAGTTGTTGGGGGCATTTGTTAAACCAAAGGGCATTACTATAAACTCAAAGTGACCATGATGTGTTTGAAAGGCAGTTTTATGCGTATCAGTTGGTTTAACAAGTATCTGAGCCCGCAAGTCTAATTTTGAGAAAAATCTGGCTCCAAATAACTCATCTAACCGTTCATCTATATTAGGAATAGGAAATTTATCTAATATATTTATATTACTCAATTTTTTTTGAATATGACATCTAGAGGTGCCAACTTTGCCACAAAATCAAAAAAAAATTCTTCATATTTTCTCTCTTCCACATCATTCTTGACACTCTTCTTTCTAACAACACTCATGTTAAAGCATCTATATTAGAGCATCTCCAATCACGTTATGTATAAGAATTAGCTAAAATAATATAACATAATACTTAGCTATATTATAAATGATGAAAAAGTGTTTTGTCTCCAACGTTGGCTATAATGCTTAGCTATATTTTAAAAATTAATATTTTACTATGATAGATAAGTAATAAAAGATTATAAAATTGAAGATAGTTGAGGTATAACATTTTATATATATAAAAAAAATTGGTCGAAGATGATGTGGACGTATTTAGCTAATGGGTTGAGAATCAACAAATATAAAAGACCATTTTCGGATAGCTAAAAATATTGCTAACAGGTAGACATTTTAATTAATAGATGTTCATGGTTGGAGATGCTCTTAGGAGTTGCCAAGATATTGTCAACATTAATGTGGCATAACACTCTTGATTGCTTAGCTATTTGGTTGCTTAACTATTGGAGTTGATAGGTTGCCCAACTTCTCAAAATGGTTAAAACACACACATATCTATACTATTATATTAAAGACGAAACATTGAAAGTTTTGTAGTCTGGTCGTGAAAGTTTTTGTAGTCTGGTCACTCCATTCATAACCGTTAGATATTTCTGATCAAATCGATGAGAACCGTTAGATAAAATATTAAAATTATTATATAGAATATCTTTTCTATTAATATCGCAGGCAGTTTCATTTAATAAAATAACATAATAAGATTATAATTGCTAATAACTAACTCATTACCATTTTTAGCCAAAGTGTATATTCTTTTTTATATTTTCTAACTAAAATTTCTACTTTTCTATTTTTCCTAAATAAAACCTCTCATTTTCCAAAAATATCACGAACAGTTTTATTTAATAAAATAAAATAATAATATTATAATTATTAATGACTAACTGATTAGGTTTTTTTTAAAACATATATATATATATATATATTCTTTTTTATATTTTCTTACTAATATTTCTCCTAACTAAAACCTCAAAAATATCACGGATATTCTATTTAGTAGCATAAAATACTAATATTATAAATCTATCTATCTATACTATTATATAATAGAGAAAACATTAAAAGTTTGGTTGGTCGATCGGTATGGTACGTTGTGATTTTACTTAATTTCCCTTACCTCTATTTCATATTTTTACTTAATTAACCTTACTTATTTATAGAAATATATTATTAAATAATAATATTACCTATTTATAACCAATTATCTTTTTTTCCTAAAATACATTATTTTTTCTAACAAATTTCCCTACTTTTTTAAACATGACAATTACCTTTTTTAACTAAAACATGTTAGTTTTTCTATTTTTCCTTACTAAAATCCCCTATTTTCCAAAAATATCACGGACAAACCTTTAGTTATTTATTTTTAAACTTATAATATTATAATTATTTTTTAAAAATTAAAAGTTTGGTTGGTCGGTATGGTACGTTGTGATTTTACTTAATTGCCCTTAACTATATTTCGTGTTTTTACTTAATTAACCTTACTTATTTATAGAAATATATTATTAAATAATAATATTACCTATTTATAATCAATTACCTTTTTTTTCCCTAAAATACATTATTTTTTCTAACAAATTCCCCTACTTTTTCAAACATGGCAATTACCTTTTTTAACTAAAGCATGTTAGTTTTTCTATTTTTCCTTGCTAAAACCCCTAATTTTCAAAAAATATCACGGACAAACCTTTAGTTATTTGTTTTTAAACCTATAATATTATAATTATTTTTTAAAAGTTTATCTATTTTAACATGTCTACTTATTTTTCTTAACAAATGCAATCACTAAGAATATTAAAATATAAATAATCAAATACCTATTTATAACCAATTACTCTAAAACACATTATAGATTTTTTCTAACAAAGTCTCTTCTTTTCTAAATATATCACGGGAAATTATCTTTTTCAATTTTTCTCACTAAAATTCATTTTTTTCCCAAAAATATCATAGGAACCCCTTTACTTATTTATTTTAGAACGAATTTAAATGCTTTTAATTATTAAATTTTAAAACCTCATTTTCCAAAAATATCACGGGCATTTACCTTTTTAAACTAAATATATGTTACATTTTTTTATTTTTTCTTATTAAAACCCCTCATTTTTCAAAAATATAACGGGCAAACCCTTACTTATTTATTTTAAAATATGTTTTAATATTTTTAATTAATTAAAAGTATTTAGCTATTTTAACATGCCTACTTATTTTTTTAACAAATACAATTAATAAAATATTAAAAATATAATAATAAAATAATAATTAACAATCCGTGCATCGCACGGGTTTTAAACTAGTATATATATAAGTACAAAAAGTGTATATCTTCCATACTTATTTTAGTTTAAGAGTTATTTACAATGCAATTATTAATAGGACAATATTTAAATATTGCTAACTATTGAAGTGTTTTTTGAACAAATATTACCAAAATTGATATAGAAGACAGATAAAATAAAAAATTAATTTTATGTAATGAAATGGCAAAGGTTCGGCAACATCAGGAGGCCACTAGAAAGAACAGAAATACAGCAATAAATACTGTACTCGGTAGCCTGCTTTCATAGTATCATGTACAATATAACGGCTCCCTTGCTTTTGTAGCACACATTTTACATTGCCAATTAAGTTTCTGGAACAGCTGAACAAAATAAATCAATAAATATATATTGAATCTTTCAAGCATATAACTCCTACAAATGTGAAATTAAGGGTATTCAAATAAAAAATGGGTATTTAAGGATTGATGTCGGGGGTTAATTGTTGAAACTGAAACAAGTGGAGAATTTGCAGCAACATCTACATGCTTAAAAAACAACAGTTGGAACTAATTTAATGGGGGGAAATTATAGTACCCTGAGGTACAGATTATTCAGTACAATTTTAACAAGTTTCACATTATAATAGTAACAAAACAATCTCCGTTGTCGGTCTATGCTCACGCTCCTAAAGGCCTCTCATTCAACTATGATATCCTAAAGAGTAAAGGCCAAAATGATAGATATATAACTATGATGATTTTTTTACAGAATGGAGCTGGAAATAGATAATCTCAATGGCAATGAACTCAAGGTGATACCAATTCACAAAACAGGAAAGTCCTAGCACAAAAAAGAGTAGCAACCTAGGTCTCTTCTGGTCAATCAACCATCCCACTGCACATCTCCAGCTAACCTTAATCGAGCTTCACATTAGAATAGAGGAGTGTATCCCTTGTAATCGGCATATACAAAAGAAAGTAAGTCTGCACAATTACAAACCACCAGTAAACAATGGTAATGAAGCTTAATCCATAGAATCAAATTTTTAAACAGGCAAGACATTTCTTTCAATAAGATCATGCCAAAATAACACACAAGGTTTAACATGTATATCATTCCTGCTGGTGGACCTGTGCGATGTCAACTCTTAGGTAAGACCATAGAATCAGACATACAAATGATTATATGGAAAGTACTTTGTTTATAACCCATCAATCCTATTTTCAAGGCTTAATAACACAAATAAGACCATTTCTGCGAAACAGACCAAGTAAACATTATACCACTTAGCAAAAAAAAAACATTATACCTTGTAGAACAGTCATAAGTCACCAAAATTTCGATACTGAAAAATAATATGTTTTATAGTAAAATTAACAATATTATTGATACTAGCTTATAACCCGTGCAATGCACGGTTAATTTTTTCATATTTATAATTATATTTATTTATAATTCTCTTACATTTATATATTATTAGTTTACATGATCCAATTGTAGTTGATGAATTGATATTTATTAGGTCTTACATACCTAATCAACTATTTGTTCTCTATCTTGAGTTCAAAAAATTAAATGGTTTAACAGTACTTTTTGAATTAAAACTATCCCGAAACCGACGAGAGAACGTGACGAATTTTTAAGTTGAGAATTCCATTTTATTTAGGAAATCTATTTATATTTTGTTTAGATCATCAAAATACCAGTTTTAGTATTGTAATATAGTTCTACTAACAACCAAATGCACATTTTAAAATTAGATCCAGCGGTTCTCATTTATCTATTTTAAGATCTAACGATCCTTATTATTTTGGTATACGTATTAATTAAATTGGTCTCCTTATTAGATTATGATTACATTTTAGTTTAGATTTTTTAAAATCCAATCTAATACACAACCTATTTTAGCTTATGTCCTTTTTAGATAATAATTCTTCTTTATTTATGATATTATTTTAATCTACTATTTTAAAAAAATTATATCTAACAGTTGAGATTGTTTTGGTGGTACGGCAGACTACCAAACTTTTGGATAAGATCCCTTTTATACACGGATTTTTTTTATTATCTATAATTAAATTAATATCATATTGTTGAGAGTCATATATCTATTTTAAAATTTAACGGTCTTTTTACATTGAGAATTCTATTCAATTTTGATAACCTACTCTTATTTGGGTTATGTTATTAAAATACAATTTTTAATATTTGAATTCTATTAATAATTAAATACACTTTTAATATTAGATCTAACGGCTCTTGTTTATTTATTTTAAGATCAATGGTCCTTATTTTAATACTATTATTGATTTGCATTATTTTTAATATTGACAAAGGAATCGCATTAAAAAATCAGAAGTACTTGTGTTTAATGAGAAGCTTGCAGCAGTAGTATGCGTTCATTACTTCTGTTTCAATGAGAAACTTACCCCCAAGAGAGTGGAAATTAAAAGAATGATTCCAGTAAGCCATGCAAGGGTTCGTCTAACCAGCAGCACTTCTGCAATTATAAGTGTAGCGGGTCCGCTCTTTTTCTCCTGTAGTTGACGTGCTGCTGGCTGTGAAGTGAACTTCACGTTTAATGTCGACTCTTCTGAAGAAGGTGATTCCTTGAAAAAGATGACTCCAACAATATGACCTAATAAGGCAGCACACATGAAATTGGCTTTTTATTAAGAGGTGTCTAGAGTAATAGCTAGCACTTCGTATCACATTGGACAGGTTAATTTTAAATTTAAATATTTATGCTAGCCATGATACAATTACTTAATAATTTAGAGGGAAGTATGGATATAGACAAGTTAATATATACATTTTTTTAATTCTAGCGCCGAAAATGTTACCTTTAACGCGAAGAACAAAAATAATCATTTTTTTGCACTAACAATTTAATAATTCTTCACATCCATATGGACACAGCCCACTCCACTATTACCATTCACATACATGTTCTTGAAGAGAAAAGAATTGTACACAAGACAGGCATACCCTTGTGCGCTGTCTGCAAGGAATCAAATATCTTTGATACTGAAGTAGCAACTAACTCCAATCCTTGGCGAGCAACACCATCTATTCCATATTTCTCTTGCAAAACCTGTAAGAATACACCACAGATCCATCACAAATGCCAACTTCACATGAAAGCATCGACTCTGAAATCAGTTGCATAGAGTTCAAGGAAATTTGAAAAAGCAGAAAAGGAAGCGGAAATAGGCTTCTTCTATTTTATTGAAAATAAAGTTTACTATCTTTTACTTAATCTTGCAACTCTATCAAGCACTTGATTAACCTAATAAAGTGAAAATGACTGATGGCTAGTGTCAACATTATTCAGATATTGAGCAACTCTTCAAAATGTAAAAATAATTAGATATTCATAAAATGAGCAAGAACCGGAATACAGTTTTTCAACTACTAAACTAAATTCTTACTCATTCTGAAATCTCAAGTTGGTAGGCACTACCAAATTAGGTTCGAAGAAAAGGACAATCTTCTTATCTATCTGTCATCATTTCAAGACATGAGACCAATTTCACGAGTTAAACCATGGTTAAGTTATGTAATGTTACTAACACCATCTCTAACTGGGACTCTGTGAATATATAGAGTTCATAGCTCTAATATATTATTACCTTGATGCCACTGAATGACCCTGACATCAATTCAGCTGGGTTATGCACATTTGCAGATAAATCTTGATGCAATTCGATTGCCCTTTGAATATTGCGGATAAGGGAGAAAAGACTTTGAATGAATTCTCTGTCCGCATTCTGCACATCAGAGGGGAGAGAAAAAGAACTTTAACTCAAGTAGAATGGAGAAGAATTGGATTCTCACTATGTCCATATAAAGGACATAAGTAGAGAGCAAAAAACAAATGAATTACGTATCACTGAAAACCTTTGACATATCAAGCTTCAGTTCGCCACCACTCTTCAAGGGGATAGACAACTCGCCGTTAAATGTTTCCAAGGTATTAGCAAGATATGATCCTCCCAACCATGAAGCCTGAGTACAGGACATCAAATGTCATTTCGATAAACAGATTCTGTTGTAGACACTACATTGTTATTACAAATGTAAGAGTAGGCATTACTCACAAAATCATTCAGCTCCTTGTCGCTGAAACCTGCATCTAAATTGGAGCTCGAGAGTTCATCAAGCGAGACCACAGATAAGTCATCCTGATCTACAAATATGTACAACAAATTATCCACTCATATTAAAAGTGATACACACAGTTTTGGAGTTCCTCAACCCCCCCCCCCCCCCCCCCCAATGTAAGGACTCACTTGGAAATTTAATGCACTGAAATATGTGTTTATACCCACACACAACAACCAAAAAAAGGAGTGCACATTTTTTTATCAAAAGTACCAGTTCTCATATGCAGAAGATCATATATACTCAATTACCTGGAAGATGAATGTCAACTTCATTTTTGTTGTAGATTACTGTGCTTCTAAGGGCATTACTGAATAAATCCTTATCTGAAGCAGCAACATGTCCTACATGTATCAATAATATTAGTGAAATTCATAACTTTATCACCTATAATCATATTCTTATTACACAGTTCAGAACTAGGTCAGCCACCTTCAACTCCTTTCACCTCTAGCAGGAATACAGCACGGGGTCTATCAAATGGATTAGGCACGAGAACCTCATTTAGCTGCATCAAGTATTGCACATACGACTTAAGCTTGGAAAAGAATATTAACTTGACAGAAACCAGCTTTAGCAGTATCCAACCTTAGATGAACTCTCTGCTGAGAGAGAAGGTGATGGTGCAAAACCTAGCAAAACTGACATAGCAGCACCAACATCCATAAGAGATATCAAATCTGCCTGCAGAATCAATAACAAAACTGTTAGTTTCATTGGTACAAGAGCACTAATATAATTTCAACTACATCTGAGCTAGCCAACAGAAGAAACTGACCTAAGTGATAAGACTGTCAAAACAGACCGAATTGGGTATCCATCAGATCAAATTAAGTTGCTATCCCGACTTGCCACTACCGACTAAACACTAATACATTAATTTGTGGTCACCATGTAGTGTTTATAGATATAAATTTTTTCCTGTCCACAACAAACCTGACCAAATTTGTTTACTTCCACACTAACAAAAGTAGTTCAAATATACATACTAACGCAACCTATAAGATAGTCTACATAAAATCAATGTCACTTCCGAGAGTCGAATGATATGATATTCTGCACACAATAATTAGTTGGTACTCCAACCAATAAGTATTGTTGGGATGTAATGATCCAAACGGCACCATAGTAATCAAATAATGTGTATCAAGTATACGAATCATTTTTTGCTTGCAAACTCTACAAAAGCAATAAGATACAAAACCGGAAATTAACTTAACATATGACAACAATACTGATACAAGCTATAATAAGGTGCAATAATTATAATTAAAAAAGTTGAAGTTAATTGCATAATCATAAGTGTTTGCTGAAATTAGTAATCGCAAATAATTGACAAACAGTAAGTAGTGAAATCATAAAGAAAATTTTACCTTGGAGGATAATTGAGGTCGAATAAAGGGATGAGATGGATTATCGAGGAAGAAAACTGATCCAGCTCCATCAGCCTGTACATACAAATTTTCATATATATGTATTCAATTGCATATATCAGAGATCTATATCGTAAAAGAGCTATAGAAAGTTATTATAGTTGATGTCTAACAGAGAGAGAGAGAGAGAGAGAGAGAGAGAGAGAGAGAGAGAGACCTTAGCGTGGAGGGAGAAAAGAGAAGAGATGAGTAGCAGAGAGATAACGAAGGTGAAACTGCGAGAATTCATGGTAGAGTGAGATGGGATTTGTTTGTGTGATCTATTTTGTTTTGTTTTATGAGTAAAGTGCATTATGTATACCTACATTATGCGTGTGAGATCACTTTCAATACTCGATTTCAAAAAATCTCACTTGCAATATTGATCTATGAAGATAATTAAATAATGTGTACTACCGTCAACTTTTACTAACTCCGTCTCTTTTTGCAGGGGCATTCTCGTCTTTGTTTACTGAGGGCATTGGACAGTCGTTCACTTTACTAATTTCATTTTGTATTACACAATTACTCTTAATGTGATCATTCTTCTCTTTCTCCTGTCTATCTCTTACAAACAGTCTCTCGCCTTTCTTTTATAGTCCTCTAGCATCACTGGTGTTGTTGTTGCAATGGTGTGGTTAGTTAGAGATCGTAAGGACAAAGACGTGTTTCATCCACTTGAGTGTCCCGATTACGGAGGTAAGTCTTCTCCTTTATAATTAGAGTTTCAAAAGGGGTTATCATAGTGATGTATATATATAGTCGTATGTTAATTAGGGATTCTGGTAGTTAGATTATGAAAAGTTTGTCTGTAATGTGTTGCATGTGATTTCAATTGTATATGTTCATGTGGCCCCTGTGTTTTGTATGAAAAGTGCCCTATGACGTTTGTGGTGGTCCCTTGTGTTTCTTTATTTCTGTGTAGTGCTTCGATTGTTAGTTTTTGTTTCTTTCTGTGTTAGGGTTTATGTCTTTCTGTTTTAGGGTTTATATCTTTATGTTTTGTTTCTTTATTTTCTGTTGCAGCTCACTCAGATCTTTTTAGCATAAAAATGTATCATGGGGGTCAATTTGAAGAGAACCCTAAGCGTTATGTAGGTGGAGAGATTGATTACATAGACTTGTGTGATGTTGATACCATGAGCCTTATTGAGCTAGTTTTAATGCTTAAAGAATGTGGTAATTTTGGAGGTCACACCTTTTTCTACAAGTGGCCAAAGACTGATATGAGTAAGGGGTTGTGGTCATTAGATTCTGATACTGAAATAGTGGAAATGTGTGAATTGATCCCTGATGAGAGGATACTATATGTGTATTCAGTTACTTCAAAAGCTATTTCAGCTATAGATGCTGATGGAGTAGCTACCCAGGAGTTTGCTCCTTCACAGGATTGCAACATGCAATATATTGATCCTACCTCTGAAAATGATGACATAGAACAGATGATTCAACTTGAAGAATTGTTAAGGGATGGGGGTGATGTTAATGATGAACAAGAAAGAGGTGCAGGTAATATAGAGAGTGATGATAATAGTGATGAGGAATACAATCCAGACAAGGACCAAGAAGAGATGAGTGATTGCAGTTTTCATTCTGATTCATCTAATATTGACAGCACAGATGATGAGGTTTGTCATTACAAGACAGAAAGAGAAAAGAAGAGCAAGGAGAAAACACAAAAGAAAGCTAGTGGGAAAGGTGGAGATAAAGGTAAAGACACAGCTAGTGATGATGGGGCATTGATGACAGAAGGAACATGTCAACCAAACAATGACATTCAACAAGATAATGTAATTGAAGATGAAGGAGGGTATGCATCTGATGTCTCTAGTCACTATGCAGATAGTGAAGAAGAAAGGATGGCTTGTAATAGCACTGATGAGGATGAGATTTCGTATCCTGTTTTCAATTCCAAGACAGACATGAAGGAACCAAAATTCCAATTGGGTATGATGTTTGCAACATCAAAGATTTTCAGAGATGCAGTGAGAAAACAAGTTATTTTAGAAAGGAGGCCAATAAAACAATGTAGGAACTATGGAAGTAGAGTGAGGTTCATATGTGAAGGAGATTGTGAGTGGAAGATATATGCCATAAAGATGCAGAGAACAGACACCTACCAGATAAGGGTATACCAGGCTAAGCACACGTGTACACAAACTTTTCATCAAAAACAGATAAATTCAAGGTGGATTGCTGAGCAGTATGAGGATGATATAAGGATGAACCCCATCTGGCCACTATCATCATTCCTGCAGAAGGTAGTGAATGATTGGAATTGTCATGTTTCTATATATGCAATAGCCAGGGCTAAGAAAAAAGCATTGGAGAAGATCAATGGTAAACATGTTGATCGGTATGGGAAGTTGTGGGAATATGGGAAAGAATTGTTGAAGGTTATGCCTGATAGCACTATTCAGCTCATGACTGAGGACCAGGAATTGAAGGAGGGAATAAAAAGGTTTAAAAGATTCTACATATGCTTTGGACCAGTGAAGAAGGGGTTTATGTCTGGATGTAGGCCTCTCATTGGATTGGATGGATGCCATTTGAAGGGGCCATATGGAGGTCAATTACTTGCTGCAATTGGTACGGATGCCAATGATGGCATGTACCCCATAGCTTGGGTTGTTGTTGAAGCTGAAAACAATGACAGTTGGAATTGGTTTCTGAAAAATGTCAAGGATGATCTGAACATTGCAAATGATGGAGGTTGGGCATTTATATCAGACATGCAGAAGGTAGTTTATACAAGGTCTACATTTAATTACACACCTAATATGTATTTAGAGTAGTTAACACTTTAACCTATTTTTGCAGGGTCTTATAAATGCACTAGAATCTGTTTTCCCCAATGCGGAACACAGATTTTGTGTCATGCATTTATATAGAAATATGTGGAAAGATCATAAAGGGATTGGAGTGGTGGTGCCATGTTATAGGGCAATTGACCAGAGTAAAGGATGTCATGTTGTTTGGAGTGGTGGTGCAAGATATTTAGTTACAATGACAACAGGGGGATATGAGATGGTTGTTGACCTAGATCCACATAAATGTGCCTGTAGGAAGTGGGAATTATCAGGTATCCCATGTTATCATGCTTGTGCATGCATATCATGGAGTAGAAAACCATTTGAACCTTTCATTCATACCTGTTATACAAAGGACCTTTTTCTAGAATGTTACAAATACATTGTGGAGCCTATTTGTGGTGAAGAGGAATGGAAAGAGCTACCATATCCTAAACCTCTTCCTCCAGAAGTTAAACCTCAGGCAGGAAGACCTAAGAAAAAGAGAAGTAAGACAAGTGACATATTTGGTTCAGATGCAACTAGGCTTAAAAGACAAAACACATCTGTAAGTGTACCTACTGCACAGAGGTTGGTCATAATACAAGGACTTGTCAAGCAAAGGTAACATTTACTTTTTTACTTATGATGCCATGTACCATAATCATATGTCTTAACTTATGTTGTTTTATGTTAGGCTTCTGATATAGCCAATGGATGTGAGAGGGTAGTTAAGATAAGGAAGAAGTATACCAAGAAGAACAAACATGCTGAAACACCTGATGGGAATGCAACCAATGCACCTGAAATTCCTCCTCCAGAGGTTGAGAGAGATGCTCCTGATGTTGAGAGAGATGCCCCTGATGTTGAGAGAGATGCTCCTGAGGTTGTTAACCATCCTCCTACTCGAGGACCCTTTGAGGGTATTCAAGGTGGGGTATTGAAGAAGAAGCAAGTTCGTGCAAAAGTGAAGAACACTCCCCCTTGGTATTCAGCCTCAAACATTTAACTCCAATAACAATGTCACAACCACTAGCTATGAAAATATTCAGGCAAAACGAAGGGAAATGTAATCCAAGTTAAGGAATAATCCAGTGTGGAAGATATAGTTATCTCATGACTTTGTTGTATCTTAATTATGTACTTTGGTGTTTGAACGTATTTGGTGTTATTAACCATCGTAGACAATGTACTCATTTTGCATGTTATTCACATAATGTTAATCTTTTATGAAGTCAATTATCTCAATTTCGTATTTGCTTTTATATTTTACTTGCTAAATAAAAGGGTACCATTAACAACAACAACATCCATAACAACAAACAACAACTTTCAATAAGCTTAACAAAAGGAAATCTAAACAAAGCACAAACAGCCTAAACATAAATTCACTCATCAAACGAGTCATACTCATCATCCTCAACTACGGTATCATTCCAGATTGTGTTGAGAGCCATATTCGTCATCAGATTAACAAGCACAAACAAGCCAACAGCTATACACTGCTGCTTCATCTTCAGTTCATTCATCCTAGCTTGATGCCTTTCACTCATACGAACCATCCTGCGCCTATACTTCTCATCCCTTTCCGAAGCATGATCTTGTAACTCCTTTATTATCTCCAACGTCCGAGGTCCAAGTGGTTCCTCATCAATCCACACTCGGTAACCACATGTATTGTCCCAACATTCCCTGAATCTCCTACCTGCGTTGGGGCCATACCATTCAGTCTTCATTACACTCATCTGATCGCAGTAGCAAGCGAGGTCCAAGATAGCATCAATCTCAGCTTCTGTACGATCCACTGTTCGCGCCATTTTCTTTTTGGGGAGAGATGAAATTGTAAATTAGGGTTTGCAATTAGAGGATAGAATGAAATAGGGATGGTGTGCTGTATATAAACATGAAATACCCGTTACAATATTGTGCTGAAGAGAATGCCCATGCAAAAAGAGACGGAGTTAGCAGAAGTTGACGGTAGTACACATTATTTAATTATCTTCATAGATCAGTATTGCAAGTGAGAGTTTTTGAAATCGAGTATTGAAAGTGGTCTGACACGCATAATATAGGTTCACATAATGCACTTTACTCTTGTTTTAATCGTGTACTATTACTGGCCAATAACCTTTAATAATTCTTAATTTATTAGTTGTGTTTATGTATAATATTTTTATTAGTTGGATATTAAATAAATTTGTTAAAAAATTAAGTAAGTCTCTAAATATATTTTTATTAAATTTATAATTATAATAATAATACATGTTAGAAATAATAAATAACCTTTCAAAATAAATAGGATTATTTAAATAAGTTTTTAAAATAATTAGGCCTATTTTTAAAATAATTAGAGTAACTTGTGATAATTAATTATAATATATTATATCAATTAAAAATAATACACTTTATTAGTATATTAATTTAATTGATGTGTAATAATTATGCTTAAATAAATATCTTTAGATGTACTAAAATAATTTTAAATAATTATATATATATATATATATATATATATATTACTATTATATTAAAAATGAAACATTGAAAGTTTTGTAGTCTAGTCATGAAATTTTTTGTAGTTTGGTCACTCAATTCATAGCCGTTAGATATATCTGATCAAATCGATGAGAACCGTTAGATAAAATATTAAAATGATTATATATAATATTTTTTCTATTTTTTCTAACTAAGACATCTCATTTTCCAAAAATATCGTAGACAGTTTCATTTAATAAAATAACATAATAATGTTATAATTACTAATAACTAAGTCATTATCATTTTTAGCCAAAGTGTATATTCTTTTTTATATTTTCTAACTAAAATTTCTACTTTTCTATTTTTCCTAAATAAAACCTCTCATTTTCCAAAAATATCGCGAATAATTCTATTTAATAAAATAAAATAATAATAATATTATAATTATTAATAATAGGCAAATCATTACTTTTATATTTTAAAATTCAACGAAAACATGTTACTTTCTATATTTCTTACTAAAACCCCTCTTTTTCCAAAATATCACAGGTAAACCGTTACTTATTTATTTTAAAATCTATTTTAATACTTTTAATTATTTAAAAATGTTTAACATGCCTACTTATTTTTTTTAATAAATACAATTAATAAAATATAAATAATAAAATTAACAATTATTAAAAATAATATGTGCATCGCACAGGTTTTAAGCTATATTATTAAAGACGAAACATTAAAAGTTTGGTAGACGGACGGATGGTCGGTACTTGTGATTTTACTTAATTACCCTTACTTATTTTTTTAAAAACTATCACTAAATAATAACATTATTTATAATCAATTACCTTTTCAGCTAAAATGCATTACCTTCTTTATTTTATTTTAACAAAATCCTCTCTTTTTCTAAAAAAAAACACGGGCGATTATCTTTTTTAACAAAAACATGTTAATCTTTCTATTTTTCCTTACTAAAACCCCTCATTTTCCAAAAATATCACAGACAAACCCTTAATTATTTATTTTAAAATATATTTTAATATTTTTAATTATGAGCACTTTTTTTTAGCTAAAACGTGTTATTCTTTCTATTTTTTTTATTTTCTAAAGAAATTATTATTAAATAATAACATTTTTATAACCAACTACCTTTTCAGCTAAAATACATTGCCTTTTCTATTTTTTCTAACAAAATCCTCTTTTTTTCTAAAACAAATCACATGTAATTATCTTTTTCAACTAAAACATGCTACTCTTTCTATTTTTCCTTACTAAAATCTCTCATTTTCCAAAAATATTCCGGGCAAATCCTTACTTATTTATTTTGAAACCTATTTAAATATTTTTAATTACGGATACTTACATTTTCAGCTAAAACACGTTACTTTTTCTATTTTTCTTACTAAAACCCCTCCTTTTCCAAAAATATCACGGACAAACAGTTATTAATTTATTTTAAAATCTATTTTAATAACTTTAATTATTTAAAAAAATTGAACACGTCTACTTGTTTTTTTTAGCAAATGCAAATTAATAGAATATTAAAACATAAATAATAAAAATAATAATTATTAATAACAATCCGTGCATCGCACGGTTTAAGCTAGTGTATATATATATATATATATGTTTACTATTGAATGAACAAATTAAAAAACGACTAACCAAACTACTAATAAAACTTTCTTTTGCAAGTGTTACTTTTAAATATTTTATTACTTAATTTTTAATTTTTATTTTTGTTAGTTATATATAGGATACAGTTGATCTATTATATATTAAAGAAAAAAAGTATAATACTACATATTTGACGAAATTTAATCTTTATGTATATTTTTAAATTTAATATTACAAATAATAATTTTAATATGTTGTCTTATTTGCTTTTATTTTTTGATGATTAATTTATGCATTCATTTGCTATATTAAATTGTTAAAAAAAATATAATGAGTATTTATTTGACTCGACATAATTTAATAATTTATAGGACTGTTCTTGTCTAATTTTCAGTGTTTGGTGTCGCATTCGAGGTAACTGATAATTATATATATGTCGTCAGTGATAATTTTAGAAAATAGAAAAGGAGAAATTTTAGTTAGAAAATATTAAAAAAATATTCGATTTGACTAATAAAGGTAATCGATTAATTATTAGTATTTGTAATATGAGTATTTTATGTAGGGGTGTAAATGAGTCGAACCGAGCCGAAGTGATCGTGTATTGTTTGTCAAAAATTTATCGAACTCAAACTCGAGCTCAAACTTGAATCGAGCCAAAAATTATGTTTGGAGCTCAGTTCGTTAGGGATAAATGTTGTTCACGAACGGTTTACGAACATCTCGTAGCACACGAGCTTTCTCACGAGTTTGTGTTCGTGAACGAATCATTGAACATAGCTCACAAGCTTTCTTATCAGTTTGTGCTCGTGAACAAATCATGAACAGTTATCACAAAAAAAGATCGTCTCACAAATAAATCACAAATATACTAGTTATGATAATTATACTATTCATTGTATTATTATGATATATATTATTATGATTTAGTAATAAAAATGATCCATTAAAGTTATATTATATATAATTATATTCTCTACTATAACATATATTACATGTTAGGCTCAAGGCATGTCTGAATACCACTATTAACAAGTCTACATCTTGTGACTCTGTCACTCTACATGACTTGGTGAAGTTTATCACTGGGATATAGTATAAGTCTTTATTTTACTTGTCTTGTAATCATGTACTTAGCTTCATTCTGTATGCTCAATTCTATAATGAGCTTAGTGAGTTTCTAGTAACTAGAATGTATATTGACCATGAAATAATCATCCTGGAAGAAGTTCAATTTGTTCATGCAGCAGGATAAAAGTGAATAAGGCCATGAATAAATAAGTTGCAGAGATTTGTCTAAATCCCTAGATTGTGAAGTCAGAATGAGCTATGTCGTGAAGTCCTCAAATCCCATGTCGTGAACTGTTGAGATCGCATAGTCTGAATTGTTCTATGTCGTGAAGTCCTCAAAGTAGAGTTGGCAATTTGATACACGACACGTGAACACAGTACGAACACGACATGAATAATTAGTGTTTGGGTGCAAAAATTTGGTACACGAACACGAAAAAACACGAATATAATCAGTGTCGGGTCTGGGTTTTCAAAATAGGTACACGACACGGAACGAAAGTACACGAATTAAATAAATAAATAAATAAATTTAAAATATATATATTATTTATAATATTGTATATTTAGAAAATATATAAATAATTATATATGAAAAATAAAATAAAAGTTTCACTGTTAATATTGTATATTTAGAAAATATATAAATAAGATTTATTTTTTAATTTAAAATCCGTGTACTTCCGTGTAGACACGAAAGTATCCGTTCCGGATTAGTGTCACCTAAATGGTACACGGATTCAATCCGGGTTGGGTTCAGTTTACAACTTTTTGACACGAAAACACGAAAGTACACGGAACGAATGTACACGACACGACCCATTGCCAGGTCTACCTCAAAGGCCATGTCGTGAAGTGTTGAGATCGCATAGTCTGAAATGTTCTAGATCGTGAAGTCCTCAAAGGCTATGTCGTGAAGTCTGTAACATGCCATATAGCATACTCCTAAAATGGTCATATAGCAAAGTCCTCATATAGCAAAGTCAGAAATGCTCTATGTCGACAAGTCACAGAATAAGAAGTATGCTGGAGTTCACGATATCAACACTTAGGCGCTTTACAACAAGACAAATCAAGGTACAGAATTAAAGATCATGGAGACAAATACTGGAGCATCTGTTACGGTTAAGACGTCCAAAGACAGATGGCAAATCTACAACATAACTTGGAGAGAAAGAATGGAGACATGCAGCTAACGATAAGGAAAAGGACGACATAAAGCAAGTGGTCCTTACTGGCACAACTAACCTCTTTTGGAAAAACAACATGGAGTTACCGTTAGGGGTGTCTGTGTAATTAGGTGTGTGCACCAGTCTGTATAGGTCATATATATTGTGCACACCCTATAGTTAGCAGTAAGAGAGATACAACATAGAATTATTCAAGCACTCTTTTCTCTGTAAAGAAACAAGAAAGCACTGTTATTTTTTAGAAGCCAGAATTTCAATTGTGAAATTTTGGAAGCTGTAGTATTTGATTTAATTTATACAAAGTAGATTAAAATGATTGTGTGTGTTCTGTTTATCTTTATTTCCGCATTCTCATACATATACAATCAAACATAGATCTAAGCTTCAAGAAACGAAAAATCTTTAAACTATCCATTCACCCCCCTCTGTCTATTTACTAGTTGAATTGGTTGCCTATCATATTTTTGCAAACATTTTTAGAAGATGGTAAATCGCAAAAATAATTAGAAAAATAGTATTTTTGATTATTTCTCTTTATACATTCACTCATTCATTATGTTTATTAATTTAAATAACAAAATATGTGTCCTGTAATGTGTCGAGTTTCTTTTAACATATGCTATTACTTTTATTTTTTATTAATTATTTTATTTAAATTGAATATTATAAAAAATTATATTAAACATGGATTTTATAAGTTTAATATAATAATATTGTCATTATTTCTATATTTTGCCCGTATTATTTTTAATTCGAATATGAGTTGTTTCAATTAAAAAATATAAAACAGACAATGTCCTTAAAAAGACAATTCGTTGCTTATTAATAGTTATATAAGATTATATATATATATATATGTGTGTGTGTGTGTGTGTGTTGCCCGTGTTACTTTTAGAAAATTAGTTGTTTAAATTAGAAAATAGAAAATTATATTACCTTTCTATATACATGTTGTTCGTGTTACTTTTAGAAAAATTAGTGTTTCGTGAGATTATTAGATAATATATATAACTAATACGTACTTCGTAAAACTTCAAAAGCACAAGTTTAGCCACTTGTTTTAATTATCGCACTTACTTTTATTTATCGTGGCTAAAATTTGTATTTCGTGCTAGAAGTTTTTAAGAGATTCTCCAAGTATTCCAAAAGAGGAGTTATCTTATTAAAGCCTTAAGCCAATGAGCTTAGAGCAAGTCCAACAGCTTACTTATATCATGTCCTAAACTCAAATATAAGTAATTTAGCAAAAAATGGTATTCCAACAATGTCCTAGTGGTTACCTAAATCACTAGGACATCCATCTCATTACCTATTAATAGGTAACCACTAGCCATTACCTATTTAATTTCCATGAATAAAAAATTCATTTCCCTCCTTTCTACATTTCTTTTCTCTCTCTTTCTTCCCCTCATTTTCTCTCTCTTTTCAAATATATTATTATAATAATAATAGGGAATGGATATACGTAATGTTGTTGGAGTTCCTACAAGAAATCAAGTCCTTAAATCACTAAGACACATTATTATATCATATTTATAAGTAACCAACTAGGACGTTGTTGGACTTGCTCTTAAAGGACTTTATATATATCAACAAACTCCGAGTTATAATTTTATCTTGTCTTAACGGAATATTGTGATAAAAAGTATTTTTCGATCTAACTAATTATATATCGAAAGAAGGTTGCATTCACAAATTTGTAATAAAACTTTGGTCTAAAAATTTACCTTCCATCAGTTATGTTAAATTTTATCTGAGATTGTATGACCTCATTTACATTTCTTATCTTTTCAATAGGGTCATGTTCTTCCATCACTCCAATGACATCTTCATAATCAGAACTTAAATATTACTATTCAACCATAATATGTCTATAGTAAATATGCAGTTCAATCTTGAAAAATTCTATGCTTACCAGTTAGATATGTGTTCTGTTTGTTAGAGGTCTAAGATCCCCAAGTTCGTAAAAATCAAACCAACATTTTTCTATAAATGCATCAGTCTCCTTTAATCGTTTCAGGATGGTTTTAGTATTGAGGATGATCTGATTTTCATTTCGAACACACCTAAACTTATCTTCTGGCTTGTACTTTTTGACTGCTTTATGTAGTATATGTTTCCAACTTAATGCTTGTTCACATATTCATCAACTATAATTCCTGGGACAAAATTCAGGATATATCGTACAATTATATCAATCACAATCGACACAAGTCATTTGTAACTTTTAGTCTTAAAAAAAATACACAAAATACGTGAAGTTTACAAGTCCTGACATCATGGCCTTCATTTCCACAACTCCCACACTTAACTCTATAGTTTTTTCCACCTTCATTTTGGATTCCTATGGCTTCAGCTAACTTTATCAGATTTTTGACGTGGTATGTTTATTAAGTGGGCGTTTGGGGTATTAAGAATAAGTTGACTTATAGTTTAAAATGAGTAAGTGCTTTATAAGTGATAAGTAGAGCTTTATAAATCCCTAGAGTGTTTGGTAAATCAGAACTTATAAGCAGTAGAGTGTTTGGGTAAATTAGAACTTATAAGTTAACTTTTTTTTATTATTTTTAAAATATTTATTTTTTAATATATATAAATGGATATCAATGGATAGATCTCGATGAGTAGAGAAATTTGATATATACATATCAATTTTTTAATGAACGGATCAAAAGATATATGGTTTTGAAGATTTGAAGGATATTATATATTGCGTGTATCGAGAATAAGTTATAAGTTATAAGTTGAATGTTAAGGATTCTTAACATTCAACTTATCCATTTTAAGTAGCCATAAGTTGGTTTCACTTATTTTGGCAAACACCCCCATAAGTTAAAATTGATTTATAAGCCATAAGCTTATAAAATAAGCAGTATCCAAACAGGCCCTAAGTTTATGTATTGACAAGACACTACGCGCCTGTTTGGCTACCACTTAATAAGCTAGCTTATAACTTATATTTTAATTTTATTTAAATTGTTATTTTTAATTTTTCTAAAAGTATTATTTTGATTTAATTTCAACTTTATAAATTTTTAATGATAACCAAACTTGAAAACATATAAATTTCACATAAAAAATCACTATTTGTTTGTAATCATTTATTATTTTCCTAAATTTAACTTTGATAATTTTAGTTTGCTATTTGTTTGTCTTATATCAAGTTATTTGTTGACATTTTTTATTTAATTTAGTTTGTTATTTGTTTACTTTAATAATTTAATTTTAATTATTTTATTTATATACTTATTTTTTCTTAAAATATTATATAGCTAAAGATATACCCATCATACCATTTCATAAATTAATTATTTTTGTATTATAGTTATCATTTTCTTAATTTTTCTGATTATAGATAATATTTATATAACTTTTTAGTTTTTAAAGATCATTGTTTGATCTTCATTATAATTAATTATAATTGTATTCTTTGTTTTAGTGATTATTTGTTTCAAAATGTTAAATATTTGTTGAAGCATGGTGATTATAATGTTAAGTATATCTAACCTTTATTTTATATTTAAATCTTATTTTAAATTATTTTCCCTTTTCTATTTGGGAGTATGAGCTTGTTTGGGTAAATTTAAAATTATTGCTTATAACTTAAATTGCTTAAAGTCAAAAGTCATAAATTATACATATAAAAGATGTTTCATTGATTTTAACTTTTTGATATACATATTTAATTATTTTATTTTTAGTTATGTTGTTTACTTTAGGACCTGACGACCACGCCAGACCATACCACCTAAACCCCTTTACACCAATTATGGGGGTGTTTGTCTACCTAACTTACCTAACTTATAAGCTGACTTATAACTTATAAATTGATAAGTTGAATGTTAGAAAATACTAACATTTTGCTCAACTTATTTCATTTTTCATGATTTCTTTATCTATTTAGTAGTTTATATTTTTATATTTATACTTTTAAATATTTTTTAATCTAAAATGTATTTATCAAGATCATTATATTAATTAATTATTTTTTCAATTTAGTTGTTTATATTTTTATATTTATACTTTTAAATGTTTTTTAATCTAAAATGTATTTATCGAGATCATTATATTAATTAATTATTTTTTCAATTTAATTTAACAAAAAAATTATTAACTTATAAGTAAATTTATCCAAACACTTACGTAACTTATAAGTTTGCATCAACTTATCACTTATAAAGCACTTACTCATTATAATACATAAGACTTTTTTTAGTTCTCCCAAACACTTATAACAATCCATCAACTACGCTAAGTCAAAAAAAAAAAATAGGATGACAGCCAACAACATTAATGAAAGTAATTAAATTCAAAGAGCTTTCAGATATTGTGACCTCACTTGGTCACTGGAACAGTTCACTCTGAAGATATATTACGTATTCCAAAGCCCCTGAAACAGTCCACTATTCCAAACTTATTCAATAAAACGTGACTAATTAATGAGCAAGATATATATACGGTAGAAAATCTTTTTTTCTTTGAAAGAGAAAATGAAAATCTTTAATAACAGAAAGGTTGCTTTGTAACTAGGTCTATCAACGGGTCGGATTCGGATCGGATTATCCTAAATCTATATCCGAATCCGTTAAGATTTTTCGGGTTTGGATCGGATCGGATCAGGAGTCGGATATTTTTTTAGGTCGATCCATACCCCATCCGTTCGGATTTCGAGTTATCGGATCGGAGGTCCGACCCGTTTAATATATTAAAAAATAATAATTTTGTTCATTTTTTTTATTCAAAAAATAATTTTTTTTAAATTTTTTTATGAAATTAAAATAAATTATGACACATACATTGACAAATTCAAATTTAAATTTCAAAATAATATTATTTATATAAAATATAAAATATTATATATGTTTTACATTTAATAATACTAGCTTAAAACCCGTGCGATGCACGGATTGTTAATTGTTATTTTATTATTATTATTTTAATATTTTATTAATTGTAACTGTGCAAAAAATAAGTAGGCATTTTAAAATAGCTAAACACTTTTAATTAATTAAAAACATTAAAACTGATTTTAAAATAAATAAGTATGGGTTTGCCCGTTATATTTTTGGAAATGAGGGGTTTTAGTAAAAAAAAATAAAAAATGTAACATATATTTAGTTTAAAAAGGTTAATGCCCGTGATATTTTTGGAAAATGAGGTTTTAAAATTTAATAATTAAAAGTATTTAAATACGTTTTAAAATAAATAAGTAAAAGGTTTCCTGTGATATTTTTGGGAAAAAAATGAATTTTAGTGAGAAAAATAGAAAAAGTAAATTGTAAAAGGCAATTTCCCGTGATATATTTAGAAAAAGAGGGATTTGTTCGAAAAAATATATAATGTGTTTTAGCTGAAAAAGTAATTGTTATAAATAGGTATTTGATTATTTATATTTTAATATTTTTAGTAATTGCATTTGTTAAGAAAAATAAGTAGATATGTTAAAATAGGTAAACTTTTAAAAATAATTATAATATTAAAATAGGTTTAAAAATAAATAACTAAATGTTTGTCCGTGATATTTTTGGAAAAAGAGGGATTTTAGTAAGGAAAAATAGAAAAACTAACATGTTTTAGTTAAAAAAGGTAATTGCCCGTGATATATTTGAAAAAGTAGGGGAATTTGTTAGAAAAAATAATGTATTTTAGGTGAAAAAGGTAATTGGTTATAAATAGGTAATATTATTATTTAATAATATATTTCTATAAATAAGTAAGGTTAATTAAGTAAAAACTAATTAAGGACAATTAAGTAAAATCACAACGTACCATACTGACCAACCAAAAGTAAAAACTAATTAAGGTTAATTAAGTAAAATCACAACGTACCATACCGACCAACCAAACTTTTAATGTTTCGTCTATTATATAATACTAGCTTAAAACCCGTGCGATGCACGGATTGTTAATTGTTATTTTATTATTATTTTGTTTAATATTTTATTAATTGTAATTGTGTAAAAAATAAGTAGGCATGTTAAAATAGCTAAACACTTTTAATTAATTAAAAACATTAAAACAAATTTTAAAATAAATAAGTATGGGGTTGCCCGTTATATTTTTGGAAAATGAGGGGTTTTAGTAAGAAAAAATAAAAAATAAAACATATATTTAGTTTAAAAAGGTAAATGCCCGTGATATTTTTGGAAAATAAGATTTTAAAATTTAATAATTAAAAGTATTTAAATACGTTTTAAAATAAATAAGTAAAGAGTTTCCTGTGATATTTTTGGAAAAAGAACGGATTTTAGTGAGAACAATTGAAAAATTAAATTGTAAAAGACAATTTCCCGTGATATATTTAGAAAAGGAGGGGCTTTATTAGAAAAAATATATAATGTGTTTTAGCTGAAAAGTTAATTGGTTATAAATAGGTATTTGATTATTTATATTTTAATATTTTTAGTAATTGCATTTGTTAAGAAAAATAAGTAGACATGTTAAAATAGGTAAACTTTTAAAAAATAATTATAATATTAAAATAGGTTTAAAAATAAATAACTAAAGGTTTGTCCGCGATATTTTTGGAAAAGGAGGGGGTTTAGTAAGGAAAAATAGAAAAATTAACATGTTTTAGTTAAAAAAGGTAATTGCCCGAGATATATTTGAAAAGGTAGGAGAATTTGTTAGAAAAAATAGAAAAAAATAATGTATTTTAGGTGAAAAAGGTAATTGGTTATAAATAGGAGAATTTATAAATAGGTAATATTTCTATAAATAAGTAAGGTTAATTAAGTAAAATTATGAAGTACAGTTAATTAAGGGCAATTAAGTAAAATCACAACGTACCATACCGACCAACCAAAATATGGGTAATTAAGTAAAATCACAACGTACCATACCGACCAACCAAACTTTTAATGTTTCGCCTATTATATAATAGTATTGATATAATATTAATATATAAAATATAAAATAAATATAATATATTCGGATCGGATCATAGTAAATCCATATTCGCTTGTTATCGGATCGGACCCTTATCGAATCGGATCATTAACGGATCGGATTTTTTTGACAGAATCCATACCCGTTAATTTAGCTACGGATCGGATCGGATCGGATCTCCGATCCATTGACAACCCTGTTTGTAACGTAACCGTTTCAACATTTCACCTACTACAAATATTTTAACGTTTGTACCGTAACTATTGGATATACAGGAGAGAAACTCTCTTCTGCGTGGTTTCATTAATCAAATCTAGACATCTATTCATATTTTAATTTGTGTACTCATATTTATGTACATAAAGTCTAATATTATTAGAAAATTGTCGTTATAAAAATGACACATAAATATTTGAGAATAATTTTTGTCAACATTTATGGGTCTCTACTCTCTAGCATATTTTCATAAATATTTGATATTGCAAGTTTGGACAAACACCGATATAGGATTCTTATATCATTTTCATATAATGTTAGCGTGTGTATATCAAATTGTCCGACACATTCACACAAAGAGACGCTACTATGATCTGCAAGTTCAAGGGTTGTGCAAGTCAAAGTAGAGGGTTTTGTAAGTACACGGTACACCATAAGACAGACAGTGAAACAGGTGGATGTAAATGCTCCCAGCTGGCTGCATGTTTTTGATTGTTTAATCACTCACTTCTCAATGACCATATTATCCCAAGTCATTTTTTTGAGGTTTTGTCAATATCAATCAGATTTTAATTTTATAATCATCCTCTGATAGTAGTAAGTATTTTTGTCTTGGGATTAGTATGAAAGTGCAGAAAAGTGTGTGCATGTTGTATCATTAGTCAATTTTAAGCAAGGGCATCTCCTAGTAGTTCCTTAACAAACGGAGAGACAAAATAGTAATATAAACACTACCATTTTCTTACTACATATAATGCCTTTGATGTTTGGCTATGACTTGTGAGTTCTTCTAAAGCTAGTTTTGTAGTATTATACACATATTTTCTGAAGCTAATGGCTACAAATTCGAAAGCTTTTTTTGAGGGCTCTGCGAAATCATCTTCGCTCGCTTCATTGCTCTTTCTTGGCTTAATCTTGATTGTAAACATTCCTATGATCTTTGGTCGGCCTGATCTCGACTTGCCTATGGCTTTCTCAATTTCGCCTTGTCGTCTCCTTACAGAAACGACAGCGAAAACTGAAACAAACGCTGTCGCAATCTCCGCTACCAGCACAGATAAAGCATCCACGTTTACAAGAAAAAATGGAGGTTTTCAAGCTGCGGCGCATGATGTCCCTAGTGGTCCAAATCCAGAGTCCAACAAGTAAAAGAGTCTACAGGACTGTGTTGGTTAATTAGTGAGATTTTGTATGTGTTAATTACTCCATTTACATGGATATAATTGACATTTTAATTAGTTGTATAATAATGAAATCATATAAATCAATCAACTATATATTGTTGTCATGATACTGTACTGTATTATCGGCTGTTGTGAATTGCCGCAAGATCACTAGACGATTTATTTCACTTATTAAACAGAAAACATGATACATTTTGTTGAATGGAGATGGAAGATCAATTACAACTCTTAGTTAAAATGTATGTAGGGGGAGACGAAGAAGCATATGAAGATTATACGTACCATAAAAGTTTATTTCTTGATTAAAAAGTTCTCCGTCGATGCACTTGTTTGATCATCTCATAATCATTATCAACCACCACAGTCGACCAATATCATAAATTTATCAGTACAAATACTAAGATATCTCCAGCATCCATAAAAAAATTAAAACGAAAATGCAGAGTGCATGAGATCCGTTGACGAATTTACGAAATCTTAAAGTGTTAGAAGAAAGAGTATTACAGAGTCTACATATGTTGATACTACCTTTAAGTTATACTAACAAAGAATTAGCAATAGTGATACACGAAATTTGAGATTGTTACTTATATATATATATACTACTAGACAATGCACAAGAGAGATGGTTAATACTTAATCAAAAGCATGCAAATATGCAATAAAGCTTCTGACTGCATATATACGAGTGACCACAACACACACAAGTACAGACATTAATAACATATAGAGTAAAGTGCACTTTGTGTACCTGCAGTTTGTGTGTCAGATCATTTGGGATACTCTACTTCAAAAATTACCACTTACTATACTGAAATTCTAGTTTCGTAACATTATGTGTATTTCAGTTAAAATAACATTAAAATGCAAGGGTAAAATAGTCTTTCTTTCATCATCTTCTTCATCAAACCCATTTTTACCATTGATGAACCTTTTGAGAAATTAGAACTTGAATATTTCATTCATTTCTTAATGAAATCGAGTTATTTAAGTTGCAACAGAATGATCTTTTTCTCCTCTACAAATTGATATCGATTTTGGCTATGAAAGATTAACTTGAAGAAATTTTCATATTTAGATTCTAAATATAATAAAAATATATGAATTTCTTGAAATTATTCTTTCATAGTCAAAATCAATATTAATTTGTAGAGAAGAAAGAGATCATTCTGTTGCAACTTAAATGACTCGATTTCGATATGAAATGATTGAGATATCCAAGTTTTAATTTCTTAAAAGCTTTATCAATGGTAAAAATGGGTTTGATGAAGAAGATCATGACAGAAAGACTATTTTACCCCTGCATTTTAATGTTATTTTAACTGAAATACACATAATATTACAAAATTGAAATTTCGGTATAGCAAGTGGTAGTTTTTGAAGTAGAGTATCCCAAGTGGTCTGACACACAAAATGCAAGTACACAAAGTTCACTTTACTCTAACATATAATCTAAGATTTGGTGATAGCTAAGTTTTTTAATGAACTAGACAAGGAGCGTTTCACTGACATAAACATGCACAAAAATTTGAAATAACACACTCATAAAGAAGAAACAACATTATAGCAACAAGATCTAGTAGCAGCAGCCCTTTGAACAAGGTTAGCTACTTATTCATGCATACTTTAATTAGCTCAATACAAACTATATATAGAATGTGAACGTTGTTTTACAACTGACCCCCAGGGGCTCCTCCTAAATCAGCACCACCACTGAAGCCTCCACCCTCGCCACCACCACCAGCTCCAAATCCACCTGCTCCTCCAAATCCTCCACCACCACCTCCGCCTCCGCCTCCACCTCCACCACCACCACCACCTCCACCTCCGCCTCCGCCTCCAAACCCTCCACCTTCTCCTCCACCCCCAAAGCCACCACCCAATCCTCCACCTGCCCCACCAAGTCCACCGCCACCAGCCGCACCTCCACCGCCACCCCCTGCACCTCCACCGAGACCACCTGCACCTGCACCTCCACCACCCCCTGCACCTCCACCGAGTCCACCACCAACTAATCCACCTCCTGCTCCACTAGCTCCACCCCCTGTGCCTCCACCAAGTCCACCGCCAATTAATCCCCTCCGAGAACCTACACCTCCTACATCGCCATGAGTACGTCCCAAAACATATTTCTCCTCATGATCTTCAATTCCTCTATTATAATTCTTATCTCCAAGAACCACTAGTCCATTAAAAACCACCAAAGCCAGCAAAACAAATGCACCAAATCCACGCTCCTTAATCTTAACACCCATATTATTTAAATTTAATAAACACACTATTTAGCTGCAATTCTTAATATATTAAATGATCACTGAGTCTTGATCATACTTATAGGTAGCCAACAATATATACTACTGGCTACTTGTACAATTTATAGCTTAATTGCTATTATTATGAAGATGAAACAAAATTAGTTGTTGGTATCTTCTTTATAAAATACCCTAACTGCATGGTATATGGTAATCAGATATATGCATGCTCCAATTAGCTGTTGCTGGTCCAGTTTGAATTAACTATAACACTACAAGAAAATAGGGCAAAACCGACCAACCAAATGGGTCAGTTATGTCAAGAATCGGTCGGTTTGTCCGTTAAAACCGACCGACGTTAGTGGTTGGTTAAACCCTGGTCGGTTATGCTGAATTGGTCAGGTTTACCGTCATAACCGACCACATGCCTCGGTCGGTTATCTGACTTTGCATTGTATTAACAGTGGGTCCACTTGGCCATACGTGGCGCTAAAATCGACCGACGTTGGTCGGTTATGAGCCCCAAGAGAAAGTTTGACCAAAAATAAAACCGACCGAGGTCAAGTGTGCACAATGGGTCGGTTTTTTAACAGAAAGTTTGTCAAACGTCATAACCGACCATGTCATAACTGTCCGCGTCCATAACCGACTATCCCATAACTGACCATTTTCTGATGAACACGGTCGGTTTTTTGCATTCAAAATGGTAAACATTGGTCGGTTATGTCTATAAATGGTCGGTTTTCTGCGTTTGGAATGGTAAATGTTGGTCGGTTATGTATGAATACGGTCGGTTTTCTGTATTTGGAATGGTAAAAACCGGTCGATTATGTTGGTTTACTGCAGAAATGGACTACCAGTTCAGCTGTGCACACTATATTTATCAATATACCAATGAAACTAATAAAACAACATCCATTCAATATCCAACAAACATCCGACAAACATCCAACCTACATATATTAACGATCAATAATATTTTTAAAACCAAGTCTAACATCCAACCAAAAAACAATACGCCAACTAATATAATCATAGAATGTTAACATCCAACCATGCAAATGTTAAGTCAGATATAATCTGACACACAACCAAACCAAATTAAAGCATAGAATGTTTAAACCGCAAACACTAAGTTCATAATTAATTACTACGATAAAGACACATCGGAGTCTTCATTGCCATCATCCTCATCCGGTCCATTGCCCCCGTCATCTTCATTGCCCCCGCCATCTTCATTGCCCCCGCCCTCCACGTCGGAAACCTCGTCTATATCCGTATAATCCTTTTCTTCAACCAAGGCAAGCCGCTCCGCCTATACACATATAAATAAATTAAAATACAAGAATATTTTTCAATGGACACAAATAAAAAATGGGAGGTAGTTATTACCGCTTCAACACGCGCTTCAGTTTTTTGGAGGATATCTTCAATCAAAGTCCCGACAATCTTTACAATCTCGCCTCCAATGAGATTATTCCATTGAAGCCTTTGATTTGGATCGGCGGATGGATCGGAGGCTTCAAGGGCGGTGCGTGCAAATGTGGTTATCTCTTCATCGGATAGCGGACGAGCGAATCGATGAGGATTGGCGCGGATCTCCGTGAGCACATTTCTAACAATAGACACATACACATTGTCGGGGAGGATTTCACGTTGTCTTGGAGTGGATGAAGATGAGCCGGCTTCACCTCGGGTGGAATCCCTATAGCGTGTGGCAAGTGTGGGAATAATATCACTAGCTAGCTCGAAGAGTGGGGAACCCGACAACATAATTCTTTTTAGGGTTTTCACCTTCAGGAACTCCCATTGCTTCCATCCACCAATCCCAAGGCTCATCTCATTCACCCGTTTGAGTTACCTCCATCGGCATACGGTCAAGAATAGCGGCATATCGTTCCTACACATTTTTCAAGTTTTATTAGAACAAATAAACTTTTTTTACGCTTATAATGAAGGTGAAAAAAACAAAAAATTGAGATTACCGCAATGCGCATGGCGCCTGGAGTAGTGTATTGAGGGTTTTTTGGATCAGAGCCAACTTTCTTGTGACATTTATCCCACACGTCAAGTCTAGTTGGAGGCTTACGATTCTTCCTTGTCATTTCCTTCCAAATATAAAACAACTTATATTAGTATATTACTTACGTTATAAATGAAATAACCCCGTGTGTGTAAATATATTTAAATATTATTACCCTTCTCACGGTGTTGAATGACCGAGCACCGGCACTATGCAACCTTTCAACATTTTCGCGGTTTGAAGCTCCAACATTTTCGCGGTTATGATTCCCCTCGATCTAGATTTTTATATATTTTTCTATATGTGCGATACATGGTTTTTACGGAATAAATGTTATATCATGCTTCCGCTCATCCGTAAATTCCTTCAATGGTATCAGAGCTAGGTTCTGCATATAGAGATTCATATAAAAAAATTCAGATTTTTTTATGCATGTATGGATTTATTATGATTTTTGCAAGTATATTTAGATTTAATTATGAATTAATTCGAAATATTGTTTGCATGAGATTTTGATCATTGATCTGGGTTCTACAAGTGTTGTGGATCATCTAGGTATTTGTTTCATAATTTTGTGATGTGTAAATTATTTGTTATGAATTTTTTAAAATTGTTTTAATTAAAATTCATAAAATAATTATGCATGTTGAAATATATGAATTAAAATTTGCATAAGGACCCCTTAGACACTTGGTTATTTTTGCTTTTGTTTGATTTCAGAAATCATATTATTTTGATTTTTTATTAATTTATTAATTAATTGTTAATTAATTTATTAATATTAAAATAAAATAATAATAACAATAAATGCATTAATGACTGGGCAGTTTTTTTTGTGTTTTAAATGCTTTATAGCATAGAATTGTTGTAACTTACTTAGCATTAAAAAAAAAAAAAAAACTGCTGCTGTCCGCGCGCGCGTGGCGCGCACTCGCTGGGAAGGGTGTAACGCATTCCGGGAATGCGTTAGAGCCCTTATGTCCACATTAAATTTGATTTTTTGGGAGTTTGGTAACTCCGTTTTGGGCGTACAATATACCGTTGGATTCGTTTTTCCGAGACGGATCTAATGCAGTGGTGAAATATTTTTTATATAAAAGTTTGGAGCTGTTTATATTCCCGGAAGTGTTTTAAAGCATGTACTAATTGTTTTAATTGCTTTTAAATACTATAATAAATCCATACATCATTATATCATTGTATGACATGATATTACTTACATGCTTACTTGTTTATTTATTTTTATATATGAGATATATGCCTATATTTACCATGCGATGATAGATTTAGGTGAACTTAAATCAAAATAAGGTGTGCTCTAGAAAATCTAGAATAGGAATCGTTTCTTGCCTTAACAATAATATTATGAGTACAACCATGAGATTCTTATGTTTATGAAACATAGAGTGAAATACTCTTTTGATGTTGAAAATAAAAATTTCTGTCTAGACCGTTGAGTTTTAAGCGGGACCGATGTGACCCCTCCAACATACTGGGAATTTTTCATTTAAATATCATAATTGTATTTTGTTCAAGAAAAAGAGAATCTCCTAGTAATATGATTATGGTTGTAACATAATATAATCCCTCTAAAATTAAATAATATCAAGTAGTAATTGGCCAATGACACAACGGGCTTGTGTCGGTCATAGCCTTCCAACATGGTAGAAAGTAGTTCTTATTTTTGAATCATTGTCGTTTCGTGCTACAGCCGAGGGCTTTGATTTCGAAATAAGAAATACTTGTCTATTACATAGAGATGTGTACAATGAATTAGAATCTAATGGCCGTTACGTGCTACAGCCGTGGGCTGTTGGAGACTGATTCAATTGTATGAAATGTTGGGTTAGACTTGACTTAGAATATTGAGTTTGTCGTGCTATAGCCGTGACTCAATTATTCAAGAGGCTAAAGTTTTATTAGGGAATAACATGAGATGTAATTGACAAGAGTTGTCTGCCTACTGAACATCACATGGTGTTTCGTGCTACAGCCGAGGTTGTGTGATGGAATGTAGGATCCCTATTCCCACTAGCATTATGAATGCTTAATTTTTCCACTTAGGGGGTTGTATAAATTAGATAAACTAGTGGGAGCCACTTATGAATAAAGACCCGATTCATATAGTGTTTTAAAATGAAATTGAATATTTGCTAAGTGTTGTTATGTGTTTATCATTTACAGATTTACTATATACATTATGTCTTCTGCACTATCACTCCGGAGCATACTGGATGCTCACAAATTGACTAGTCCTAATTTTTCTGACTGGCTTCGAAACCTGAAAATTGTTCTCAGAGTTGAGAAGCTGGAATATGTGCTTAACTCACCTAAGCCTGCTGACGATGCACATGATGATGAACATGTTGTGTATCGTAAGTGGATAGATGATGCAAATGTTGCTCAATGTATCATGCTAGCTTCCATGAACATTGAGCTACATAAGCAGCATGAGCATATGGATGCTCACACTATCCTAACGCATCTACAAGAGTTGTATGATGTGGCAGGGAGGACAGCTCGATATGAGATATCGAAGGAGCTGTTCCGCTGTAGGATGTCTGAGGGTTCGTCTGTGAATGACCATGTACTTAAGATGATCAATTTGATTGAACGTCTTGGACAACTTGGTTTCAACATGGATGGGGAGCTGAGTCAAGACTTGGTCTTGCAATCACTTCCGGGTTCGTTTTCGCAGTTTGTTGTGAACTTTCACATGAATAAGTTGGACGTCAGCCTGGCTGAACTCCACAACATGTTGAAGACTGCGGAATCGAATTTTCCCTCTAAGAAGAGTTATGTTCTTCTAATTGGTGAAGGTTCCAATCCTAAGAAAAGGAAGAAGAACCCTCCCAAGAACAAGAAAGTAGGTGATAAAAGGCCGGTTCCACCAAAAGCTAAAGACCCCAAAAGCAAAGCTGTTTGCTTCCACTGTAACAAGGTGGGGCACTGGAAGAGGAACTGCAAGGTTTACCTTGCAGAATTGAAGAAGAAGAAGGGTAGTGAGACTGCCGCTTCTGATTCAGGTATGTTCATGATAGAAGTGAATATGTCATTAAATCAAATTGCTACTTGGGTATTAGATACCGCCTATGGTTCTCACATTTGCAATTCGTTGCAGGGACTAAGGAGAAGTAGGACTCTTGAGGAAGAGGAGGTGATTCTACAGATGGGAAATGGAGCAAGAGTTGCTGCTGAAGCTGTAGGATCATTTGATTTACATATGCCTACGGGCAAGACTATTGTTTTAAATAATTGTTATTTTGTTCCCTCGATTGTGAGGAATATTATTTCTATTCCCATGTTAGACTTGGCTGGATTTTCGTTTGTTATTCAGAATAATAAATGTTCAATTCTTAGAGATAATGTTCTTTATGGTAGTGGTATTTTAAATAATGGTCTGTATGTATGTGACGTAGAGCATAATTTACTACAAATTGAACGTACTAATAAAAGGAAAAGGGATGATGAAAATCTCACCTATTTGTGGCACTGCAGACTTGGTCATATTAGTGAAAATAGACTTCGTACATTGCATAAGGAAGGGTTACTTAAACCCTTTGATTTTGAATCATATCCTACATGCGAGTCTTGTCTATTGGGTAAAATGACCAAATCTCCATTTAGTGGACATGGAGAGAGGGCTGCAGATTTGCTAGGATTGGTACACACAGATGTATGTGGACCGATGTCTACGCAAGCCATGGGTGGATTTTCGTACTTCATTACCTTCGATCAGATCGAGGTGGTGAATACTTGAATGGAGAGTTTCTAGATTATCTCAAAGAAAATGGTATAGTCTCTCAGTGGACTCCTCCATATACTCCACAGTTGAATGGGGTATCTGAAAGGAGAAATCGAACTTTGTTAGACATGGTTCGATCCATGATGAGCTATGCAGATCTTCCAGTATTCCTTTGGGGTTATGCATTGGAAACCTCAGCATATTTACTGAATAAGGTGCCTTCCAAATCCGTTCCTGAAACTCCATATGAGATATGGAAAGAAAGGAAGCCGAGTCTTAAACACGTTAAGATTTGGGGATGTCCACCTTATGTCAAGAAAGTTGACCCTGATAAGCTGGAATCTCGATCCGTAAAATGTAAGTTTGTAGGATATCCTAAAAAGACTTTAGGGTATTACTTTTACACCGATCATAGGGTATTTGTCTCCAGACATGCTACCTTCTTGGAAAAACAGTTTATCCTTGAAGGGAACAGTGGGAGCAAAATAGAACTTAATGAAGTTCAAGAAGCACAAACTACTACGGTTCAAGAGGAAACACCTGTTCAGACTGAACAACCTTCTGTGGAACAGCCCATTCGTAGGTCAGAGAGAGTGTCTCGCCAACCTGAGAGGTATTATGGCCTTGTCATTGAGAATGACAATGAGTTGTCAATCATTGATGATGACGACCCTATGACCTATAATGAGGCTATGAGTAGTGTTGACTCAGAGAAATGGCAGAGTGCCATGAAATCCGAAATGGATTCTATGTATACCAACCAAGTATGGACTTTGGTTGAAGTACCCAAGGATGTGAAGCCTATTGGGTGCAAATGGGTATACAAGAGTGTTAGGCCGAATTACACAATATATAATCAAGATAAGTATAATAATAACAATTGAGAACACTGTTTATGAATCAACAAGTGAATTATATAAATAACTCTTCTCTTTGTGATGTTAAGGAATCACATAGAGCTGCTAGGTTACAAGAATAATGTTTTCAATAATCGCATCCCTTTTAGGGTTAACCTATCTGTGTTTATATAATACACAGTTACATAATCAATCTCTAATTGATATTCCTATAAATTAGCTATACAAATCATATCAAATTAGGATTGCTTCTGTCTTCTGTTCCGTTTCCTTATCTGTCTCAATATATCTTGATTCTTTCCATCTTCAAGATATATTGCTTCTAGAATCTTTATATTAGCACCGACAGCTAAGGTAAACTTTCTCCACGTCAGACTTTAATAAACTCTGACTGGCTTCCAGTTAACTCTGATGTGTACCTGGTACTTAAACACTGATGAACAAACGTCAGCAATTATATCTAACAATCTCCCCCAACTTGTGCATAATGAAGATGTACAAGTTAAATAGATAATTGATGATGTCAAAACATATAACAAATGCAGTTTTTAATTATAACAGAGTTTAACTTTAACTTAGAACAAAAAACTTTAAAAAACTTACAGTCAGCCTTTACTTAATCTCTTCAATATCAGGCACTGTCCTGAGATAATCGATAAGTAGCCTCCTTTCAGCCTTTTCTAGCTCATCTACCATGATCCCTTTCAATTCCTTGAGTTCTGGATCACTTTCTCCAGTCTGGTAGATAGCAGCTCTCAGAGAATAAATGTTGTTCTTCCTCATTTCATTCCCTAGCCGAATATAGTAAGATTTGTCAGACTCTAAGTTGAACTCCAAAACTTTTATACCCGGTGCATTATTGAACTTAGCACTGTTTCTCTTCATCTCAACAATCTTTCCATAAGCATCTCTGTACTTAGGAATATATGCACTAGAAACCTCTCCTCCAAGCATAGCTTTTGTTTTCAGCATCCTTTCTCTTAGAACTAGAGCAGCATTGTGAGTACTTCTATTTTTGACTTTGAGAATATATAGAACATACTCAAGCTCTTCCCATAGCTTCAATTGAACATCAGCTTCTCCTATTTTGTAAACTCTTCCATCAGACATAAAGTATAACAGAAACTCTTTCTTTAATCCTTTATGATAAACCATCTGAATAGATTCTAGTTTATCAAGGCTCTCTTGAGATACCCCAATACCAGCTTCTGCCAGTGATGTTTGATCTAAAGATCTGTTATTTATTCTCTTTTCCCTGTGTGAACCTAAACCAGACTTGTCATAAGATTCTTTTCCAAGTACTGTCCTGGTTTGAGAAAAGTTCACAGGTTCTAGCGTCAGAGTTTCAGAAAGTACAGGTCTTAAGAAACCTTTGAGTTGTGGAGCTAGCTGAGTTTGTACAACTTGAGCCTTGTCAGAGGTTGTCACAACTTTAGAAGAATCATCAACTTAAGCTTTGTCAGTGGTTGATTGATTTAGAACAGATTCAACTTGAGCTATGTCAGAGGTTGAATAATTTTTCTTTGTTAATGTATCTTCTATCAGCTTCCCTTTGCCCTTACCAGAAATAATATCTGTTGGCCTTCTTGAATATTGCATACTCTGTTGAGAGTTTTCCTTGATAGAGATACCCAGTTCTTTCTTTCTTGGAACTTTGACAGCTTTCTTCTTGTAATTTCCAGAAGCAACTTTCTTTTTATGTTCTTCAGACAACATCTTCATTTCTGCTTCCAAATCTTCAACTGTCACTTCACCATCATGCTCATCTAAAAACAGCTTGGCTGCAATCTCTTCATCAGTTATTGGATTATTTTAAATCACTAGACTTTTAAGTCTTGAAGAAGATTGAGCATGAGTACCAGAACCAGTAGCACCAGAGTTTATCATATCAGAGTTTGGTTGTCTAGTAGAGTTTGACCTAAGTCTCCCTTGCTCTTGAGAAGACTTTGACCTTTTCTCTGTTTCCCTGCTTCCACCATCATTTGAATCATCCCTCAGTCTCAAAGTTGGAGTCCTTCTGCATTTGTCTTTAGGTATCTTCTCCCCCTTTTTGACATCATCAGGAATAAAAACTGATGTCAGCAACTCAAGTGATGCAGCAATAGAAGTTAGTTGTGAAGACATAACAGTCTGATTGCTTTCAACATTAGTAAGCCTCTGCTTGATCTCCGCTTGATCTTTTTGCATAGATGAAAATTGAGCTCTATCTTTCTTTAGTGCTAATTCCTTAAGAGCAATATCATTACTCAATCCAAGAACAACCTTGTGAGTCTCATCAAAGCGGTTGTGCAATGATTTAACTTGAACAATGGCCGCCTTAAAATGTGATAATAACTCAGGATTAGTAATCTCTGTAGCAGTCTTATGTACAAAATCAGCAGCCCTTTGAGTAGAGAAAATACAGTCTGCTCCTGACCAATTAGCATAATGCATTTCCCTGAAATGATCTTCAGTGGCATTTTGATTTTCTTTGATAGACTCTGTTGTAGGATCTCTTAGAAAAGGTATAGACTCATCAGAGTCTGAAAGTTCAGGATTGATCCCAGAGTCTGCATGATCAGAGTTTACAGATGTATGATCAGCATTATCAAAATCAACTCTATCTTCATTAGCATTCTCCTCTAACTGCTCTGCAATTTCTTCAAGAACATTGTCAACAGTAACCTCAGCATTTAGCTGTGCAGCTTCAGGAATCTCAGAGTTTACAATAACCTCTGTTTCTATAGGAACAGTCTCTGCAACAATATCTTCTGCTTGTATGGTAGTTTCTTTAACATTCTCTGCCATAGCTTCATCAAAAATCTCTATAACAGCTTCAAGAATCTGATCAACCTCCTCACCCAATTCAGGAATTTGATTATTCACAGAGAGAATCTCTGTGTGAGTTGTAATGGACTCATCTAGAATTTGGGTGGGTTGATCAGCTGCCACATCCTCAGTATCACAAATACTGATACTAGGATGTGCTTCAATATTTGCATCAAAATCAACAAATAAAACATCTTGCTCAAAATCAGCCTCTATATCAGCATTTGCCAAGTCAGGCTCAGAGACTGCTTCAACATTTTCATTAGCCTCCTGAACAATAACTTCAGGAGCTTCAGTTTCTATAAAAATCTTGTCCTCATCAGCAGCATTTACAACAGGCTCCTCAACTAAATCTTCTGGAGCTTCGTGCTGGACAGCTTCAGAGTCTGGTGTAGACTCATCCAAATCATCAAAAAGATAATTGGCTACCAATCTTCTTTTTCTATGATGAAGAGTTTCATTGTCAACATCATCTTCATCATCAGCTTTTGCTCTATTGGCTCTCCTCTTCTTATAATGACCTTTGGACGCATCATTTGACTTGGACACCCCTACATCAGTAGATGATCTAACAGACCTTGCAGGTTTAGTACCAATATGCTTAGTCCTACCACCCCTTGCAGGTTTGACAGATGTTGATGAAGGTAGCTCTGTTTGTAAAGGCTCAGGTTGAGGCTCTGATTGAGAAGAAGCTTGTGTTGGTGGATTTACTTGATCATTTATAAACTGTTGCACAGAGGCAGGTAGCAACAAGTCTCCAACAACCCCTTTCTTAACATCCTTATTGATAAGATCAGAAAATATCCTCTTGTGTAATTTAAAACAAGAAACATCTTCATCAATTACTTCTACCCCTTCAACACAGTAAGAGAATAAAATCTGACAAAATCTAGAAAAGTAAACTACTCTTCTATTTTCTGTCATTTTCTCCCCTAAGTTATTCAAAACAAGTCGTGCAAAATCAAAATGATTATCATATAACAGAGAGTACCCGATTTGCAGACTGTCTGTGGGAATAGCATCCCAGTTGGTGCATTTCTTTCCGAACGTCCTTGTAATGCAATCAAAGAAGAAGCTCCACTCCTTCCTTAAGAACGGTCGTTTCAACTGTCCAATCTTAGTCAAGGGTCCAGAATACCCAATCTCTCGCATCATCCTTATCAAATCTTCATCACCCATTCCAATAGTATACGACGAAAACTCAGGAAACCCCATTGCAACCCGAATGGTTCCAGCAGTAATTACATACTCTGTTTCTTCAAATTCAAAGATTATAGATGGGTTACCAGTCTCACCACCATCATCATACATCCCCGACTCCCAAAACGCCTTGATTTGTAAACCAGAAAGTTTTGCTGGTTCAACTAAAGCACGCCCAATCGCTGACTGAGCAAGAAAATCTTGAATCATATGAAAAGCTTCTGGAGCGTTGGCAGTGTTTAATGGTGCTGCATAGTTATTTGGAACAAATTCTAACCCAGAAGAAACAAAAGCTGTAGTCGCCATTAGTAAGATTTGAAAGAAATCAAAGAAACTGATGCAAAAGCTTCGAAAGAGTTTGAAAGTAGGAAAGTGTTTGTGAATATGTGTGTGTGATAATAGATGTGAATTGAAGTAAGATGTGAAAGGTTTAGACGTATGTGTGTGTATTGTATAAATATGAAATTCAAAATTAAAAACTGAACAGTTTTTAATCATTAATACACAATTGTCTTACTCCGTTAATTTTATGAGTGGTACACGTGGCACACATGCAATGACTGTGACAGCAGTAATTGACAGTTTCCAATGCGCATGCGCAGTAAAAACAGCAATAATTACCGCCTTTTACAATTTTCTAGACACTCAACCTCTCTCCTCTGTTTAATACAAATTAGAACCGTTACCAATCATACTCTTTTATTTTCAAGAATGTTTTCTCAAAATTGTTAACTGTCTGAAACAAATAATTAATTTTAATCATCAGAGATTAAAATAAAATTACCTCAGCGTAGAGTACACAACTCATCAGTGTTTATCAATCCTCCTCTATAAATAAACTCTTTTCACAAACTGTACAGGTGTGAGTATTTGTGTGTGAATTAGCAGAGTTTACTGAATATGAATATTTAGATCATCTCAAAGTGCATAAAATCCACAAAATAAGTCAGTAAAAACTGGTTGCCCAAACTCTCATATAAAATAAAATCTGATTTTTATATCTAAACTCTGTATTCTGATATCCTTTCATTTGGATATATCTTTTATTTTCACCCCCTTTATATAAAATATTTTTTTTATTATATTTTTTTTTTTTCCAGTAATCAGTGGTTGGCACTAGTCACCAAAAATCAAAGATTTTAGCCCTTATTTCATACAATAAGTTCCTGGATCTTCCTAGGCACAACATGATCTCAAAGGAATTTGTGCACTTGTTGGCATCTTTTGATTTGAGGGTGAAATATTTGCAATTAATTATCAGAGTTTAGACTTTTCATCAGTTAATACAATTAATTTATGAGAGAGAGTGCAAACAACTAATACAGACTCGGTGTATAGGAACAATAAACTAAGAGATGTTATAAATATAGAGACAGTATCATGCTGTGTAAAATTTCTGCACATTTTGTAATCAGAATTTATAATACTTAGAAGGATTCATGATTACTTACTGAAAATCATGCTTCATACACTTTCTTCATCGGTCTATGTGTTTCAGACAATATCACAATCAGAGTTTAACATCAGAGTTTAACCGACAGAGTATGACTAACAGAGTATAACTAACAGAGTTTACTATCAGAGTTTAACATGCTGGTGCAAATAACAGTTAACACATGCAAAGAACCATGAGCATAAAATCAATCATGTATAGATTTTGAATCTAACCAGTATTTCTAGTCAAAACCAGAAATCATTCCAAGTTCATTTACCAGTCTTGTAAAGGTAGCTTCACTCAAAGGTTTGGTGAAGATATCTGCAAGCTGTTGGTCTGTAGACACAGAATGAAGCTCAATGTGTCCTTCTTCCACATGTTCCCTGATAAAATGATACCTTATGCTGATGTGCTTGGTCATGGAATGCTGTACTGGATTACCTGTCATAGCAATAACACTTTGATTATCACAGTAAATAGGTATTTTAGAGTACCTTAATCCATAGTCCAGCAATTGATTCTTCATCCATAAAATATGTGCGCACAACAGCTACCAGCGGCTATATACTCTGCTTCTGCTGTGGATGTGGAAATTGATTTCTGTTTCTTGCTGTACCAAGAAACTAATCTGTCACCTAAAAATTGACAGCTTCCACTTGTGCTTTTTCTGTCTATCTTACAGCCTGCAAAGTCTGCATCAGAGTAACCAATTAAGTTAAACTCTGATTCTCTAGGATACCACAAACCAAGAGTTATGGTTCCTTTGAGATATTTGAAAATCCTTTTTACAGCTGTTAGATGTGGCTCTCTGGGGTCTGCTTGAAATCTTGCACAAAGACATGTTGCATACATGATATCAGGTCTACTTGCAGTGAGATAAAGAAGAGACCCTATCATCCCTCTATAGTTTGTCATATCTACTGAGGCTCTTGTGTCTTTGTCCAACTTTGTTGCAGTAGCCATGGGAGTTGTAGCAGATGAACTATCAAGCATACCAAATTTCTTGAGAAGATTTCTGGTATATTTTGCTTGATTAATAAAAATCCCATCATCTGTTTGCTTGACCTGTAAGCCTAGAAAATAACTAAGCTCTCCCATCATGCTCATTTGATACCTTGACTGCATAAGCTTGGCAAATTTCTTACAGAGTTTGTCATTGGTAGACCCGAAAATTATGTCATCCACATAAATTTGAACTAACAGCAAATCATCAACAGAATTGAAATAGAACAAGGTTTTGTCAATTGTACCTCTAGTGAACCCACTTTCTAAAAGAAATTGAGCCAGAGTTTCATACCATGCTCTAGGTGCCTGCTTTAGTCCATATAATGCCTTATCAAGCCTGTAGACATAATCTGGATGTTTGGGATCTACAAACCCTGGTGGTTGTTCAACAAACACTTCTTCTTCAAGTTTCCCGTTGAGAAAAACACTTTTCACATCCATCTGAAAAACTTTAAACTTTTTGTGAGCAGCATAGGCCAGAAAAATCCTTATTGCCTCCAATCTTGCAACTGGAGCAAAGGTTTCATCATAGTCAATTCCTTCCTGCTGTGAATAGCCTTTAGCCACAAGTCTAGCTTTATTCCTTGTAATCACTCCATCACTGTCTGTTTTGTTTCTGAACACCCACTTTGTACCAACAATAGATCTGTTCTTTGGTCTTGGTACAAGTGTCCAGACTTCATTCCTCTCAAATTCATTTAACTCCTCTTGCATTGCTGTTATCCAGTTAGCATCTTGAAGAGCTTCTTCCACTTTCTTGGGCTCTGTTTGAGATAAGAATGCATGAAACAGACATTCATTATTTGTAGCACTTCTAGTTCTTACACTAGCTTCTGGATTTCCAATTATCAAGTCAGGTGTATGAGCTTGTGTCCACCTTCTTGCTGTTGGTAATTGGCTTCTATTATCAGTATTAGATCCTCCCCCTTGATCCATGCTCTCCTGATATTCATCTTGACCATTTGCATTCTCTGAGGCTCCCCCTGAATTGGACTGTTCAGTATTTGAACTATCAGAGTTTGACTCAGAGTTTCTGTTGGATTCTTCATTTGACTCTCTTTCAGAATTTGAGTCATCACTTTTAGAAGTTTCTGAAGTTTCTTCACACTCCCCCTCAACTGGTTCTCTATTTTGATCTAACCGAGAAAATTCCTCAGAGTTTACTAGTAGAGGATCAGAGTATGCTTCGACAGAGTTTGTTGGATTTGCTTCATCAGAGTTTACATCAACAGAGTTTAGATCTTCATTTTCAAAGCGAAGTTGATCATGATATTCTTCATCTTCTATTCCAGTTATTTTCTTGTCATCAAATGACACATGTATAGATTCCATGATCACTTTAGTTCTTAGATTGTAGACTCTGAATGCCTTAGTTGATAGTGGGTATCCAACAAAAATTCCTTCATCAGCTTTTAAGTCAAACTTGGTCAAGTGTTCAGAATGAGTTTTCAACACAAAGCACTTGCATCCAAAAATATGAAAATACTTCAAATTTGGCTTCTTATTTTTCACCATCTCATATGGTGTTTTCCCATGCTTGTTAATCAGTGTAGCATTTTGAGTAAAACAAGCAGTTTGAACAGCTTCTGCCCAGAAATAGGTTGGCAATTTTGCTTCAACAAGCATTGTTCTGGCAGCTTCGATTAAGGTTCTGTTCTTTCTTTCAACTACACCATTTTGCTGTGGAGTTCCAGGTGCAGAAAATTCTTGCTTCACTCCTCTTTCCTTGCGGAAAGCTTCCATTTCAGAATTTCTGAATTCAGTACCATTATCACTCCTTAGAATTTTTACTATGAACTGTGATCCTTTGTCCAGTAGTTTTACATGATCCATTAGTATTGAGGCAGTTTCATCCTTCTTTGATAAGAAGTACACCCAAGTGTACCTTGTATGCTCATCAACAATGACTAGAGCATATTTCTTTCTGCCCAATGACATTATATTTACTGGACCAAAGAGATCAACATGTAAAAGATGATAAGGTTCCACAACTGAAGATTCAGATTTACTTTTGAAAGATGACTTCCTTTTCTTGGCCTTTTGACAAGAATCACATAGACCATCTAAGCTAAGTATTGACTTTGGAAGTCCTCTTACAAGATCTTTTCGAATCAGCTCATTGATGTTGTTCAAGTTTAGATGAGAGAGCTTCTTATGCCATTTCCAACTCTCTTCATTTGACATTCTTGCAGACAGACACACAGTTTTTCCTTCAGAGTTTGTTACCAAACTTGCTTCATAAATGTTATTGTGCCTGTGTCCAACTAGAACAACTTTCCCTGTAGATTTGCTCTTTACTTCACAATGTTCATTATGAAAATCTACATGGTATCCTCTGTCACAGATTTGACTCATAGAAAGCAGATTATGCTTGAGTCCTGAGACTAAAGCTACATTTTTGATGATGACACTTCCAAGATTGATATTGTCATATCCCAGAGTACATCCTATGTTGCCATCTCCATAGGAAACTTTTGGGCCAGCTTTTTCCTCATAGTCTGATAACAGGGCTTTATTTCCAGTCATATGTCCTGAGCATCCACTGTCCAAGATAAGAGTGCTCTCTTTTATGCCCTGCAATCACAAACAATCACTAAGTGTTAGATTTAAGGATCCAGACTTGCTTGGATCCTTTGGCTTTCTTAACATTGTTAGCTTTTGCAGCGGAATCACTATCAACAGAGTTTAAACTAACATTGTCAGATTTTACACTTGCAGAGTTTGCTCTAACCCATTTCAAGTTGGGTTTTAGCTCATAATAGTTGTGATAATAGCATGATAACTCTTGCAAGTATAAATGGAATGCCAAGTGCTCCCACAGTGTATGCATAAAGTCTGTGGTCTAACCCTAACATAATCATTCTTTACTCCAGATGTGGAGGGTAAAGAGTTAATATCTTTGTTCTTCTTGCAAAACCTGGCAAGATGGTTAGAACTACCACAACAATGACATTTTTTCTAGGAGCAGCGGAATTAGGCATATAATCATTTCTTTTATTAATGCCTACTTTTCCATTCCTATTTCTCTTAGAGATTTTCTGTTTGTTGACAGACTTTACCTCTTTGAGCTTATGTTTGAATTGTTTCTCTGTCATTAAACCAACATTAACCTGTTTATTACAGATTTTTACTGGTTCTTTAACAGCTTCTAAGTCAATCTTATTCTCTGTTATTGAACCAATATTAACCTGTTTTTCACAAGTCTCAATTGGCTCCATAACAGCTTCTTTCACAACTACAGACTTTAGCTTACTGGATTCATGAACAAATTTCACAGGTTTAAGTTGTGGTTTCACTTTAACTTTATCTTTAAACCTAAGTTCATCTTCCTCACAGTAACCTAAACCTACAGTATCTGTCTGAAAAACCTGATGTGTGTCTTTTCCAGAATTGGTCCAAGTTTTAATTACTTTTCTCTCTTTTTCCAACTCAGATTCTATTTGCCTATATCTTTTAAGCAACTCCTGTTCAACATAAACAGCATCATCTCTCTCTTTTTGAACTTGTTGCATGTTAACAAGTCTTTCTTCAAGAAATTTATTCCTCTCTTTAAGACTTAGATTCTCAGATTTGATTCTTTCATTCTCTAAAGTCTGATCCCTATAACTAACATGTATGCTTTTAAGATAAATTCTTAATTCAGATATGTTATCAGTATCATAAGCATAAGTTGTTAGGGGTACCTTGTTTTCAGATGACTCAGCTTCATCTCTAACAGTTGCCATGAGAGCATAATTGACTCCCTCATCTGAGTCTGAAGTGTCTGCCCAGTCCTTGCCTTTAGTAATGAGTGCTTTCTCAGATTTTCCTTTCTTGCACTCTGGAGCATAATGACCCATTTCTTTACACTTGTAGCACTGGATCTTTGACTTGTCTTTTTTTCCAGACTTGGTATCTTTTTCATCAGACTTTCTGAATTTTCTTTTAGAAGAATTTGAATCTTCCTTTGAGAGTCTCTTTCCTTTCTTGAAGTTCTTGAATCCCATCTTCTTGAAAGTCTTCACCATTAAAGTAGCCATCTTCATCATCTCTTCTTCATCATCCTCAGAATCAGAAGCTTCATCATCAGTATTTGAGCCATCATCAGTGTTTGATGACTCACTGTCAGATTTAATGACTAAAGCCTTTCCTTTGGCTTTCTTTCTTGATGATTCCTTCTTGACAGGCTTTTCTTCAACTTTAAGAGCAACAGATTTTGTCTTCTTTCCAGATCTTTTGTTTCTTTGTTCTATTTCCAATTCATGAGTTTTGAGCAACCCATAGATTTCATCAAGATCTGTTTCTGCAAGATCATAATTGTCTCGAATTGTTGTTGCCTTCAAATCCCATCTTTCAGGTAGTGATAACAGGAACTTGAGATTTGACTCTTCAAGTTCATATTCTTTATCAACCAGGGACAAATCATTCAACAATTTGCAAAATCTGTCATATGTATCTGTCAAACTTTCATCAGATCTAGAGTCAAAGTGTTCATACTCCTGTGTTAGAATAGTCTTCCTGTTCTTCTTTATAGCACTTGTTCCTTGACACCTGACTTCTAAAGCATCCCAAATTTCTTTGGCAGTTTTGCAGCCAATAACTCTGTTAGACATGACATTATCTAAGGCACTGTGGAGTAGATGTCTAACCTTTGCATCCTTTGCAATTGATGAGATATCTTCAGGAGTTAAATCTTTCTTCTCTTTTGGAACAGTCTTTTGTTCTTGACCAGTTATAACAGGAGACAATTTAGTTGGCATATGAGGACCATCATTGATTCTATCAAGGTATTCTGGATCTGTGGCTTCCAGAAACATGGTCATCTTCACCTTCCATATTGGATATTCAACTGGTCTTAGAATTGGAACCCTTATAGTCTCATATCGATTAACAGAAGTTGGTTGACCCTTCTGAGCATTAGAACCTGCATTAGAACCTTCCTGAGAGTTGTCAGCCATGATTATACTTGTGTTTGGATCGATAAACTGTATATATTAAACAGCCTAGGCTCTGATACCAATTGTTAGGCCGAATTACACAATATATAATCAAGATAAGTATAATAATAACAATTGAGAACACTGTTTATGAATCAACAAGTGAATTATATAAATAACTCTTCTCTTTGTGATGTTAAGGAATCACAGAGAGCTGCTAGGTTACAAGAATAATGTTTTCAATAATCGCATCCCTTTTAGGGTTAACCTATCTGTGTTTATATAATACACAGTTACATAATCAATCTCTAATTGATATTCCTATAAATTAGCTATACAAATCATATCAAATTAGGATTGCTTCTGTCTTCTGTTCCGTTTCCTTATCTGTCTCAATATATCTTGATTCTTTTCATCTTCAAGATATATTGCTTCTAGAATCTTTATATTAGCACCGACAGCTAAGGTAAACTTTCTCCACGTCAGACTTTAATAAACTCTGACTGGCTTCCAGTAAACTCTGATGTGTACCTGGTACTTAAACACTGATGAACAAACGTCAGCAATTATATCTAACAAAGAGAAAGATTGGAGCAGATGGCCAGGTGGAGACCTATAAGGCCAGGCTCGTGGCAAAAGGATTCAGACAAAGGCAAGGGATTGACTTTGATGAAACTTTTTCGCCTGTAGCCCTGTTAAAATCAATTCGGATTTTGCTTGCGGTTGCTACTTACTACGACTATGAGATCTGGCAAATGGACGTGAAAACAGCCTTCCTCAATGGGAAACTTGAAGAGGAAGTGTATATGACACAGCCAGAGGGTTTTGTTTCCAAAGGGAATGAACACCTAGTGTGTAAGCTGCTACGAACCATATATGGATTAAGGCAAGCTTCTCGTAGATGGAACATCCGTTTTGATGAGACAATCAAAGAGTTTGATTTTATCAAAAACATAGATGAACCATGTGTCTATAAAAAGGTTAGAGGGAGTGTGGTAACATTTCTTGTGTTGTATGTGGATGACATACTTCTGATAGGAAATGATATACCGATGCTACAATCAGTCAAAGTGTGGCTATCAAAGAACTTCACTATGAAGGACATGGGAGAAGCATCCTACATTCTCGGTATGAAGATCTATAGAGATAGATCTAGAAGAATGATAGGTCTTACCCAGGGTACATACATCGATAAAGTGCTTAAAAGGTTCAGCATGGAAAACTCCAAGAGAGGTCTCATACCAATGAGCCATGGAGTATCCCTTTCCAAGAAGATGTCTCCTGAGACACCTGAAGAAAGGGAGCGTATGAGTAAGATTCCTTATGCTTCGGCAATAGGATCTATCATGTACGCGATGTTATGTACTAGGCCTGATGTTGCTCATTCAATTAGTGTGACGAGCAGATATCAGTCCAATCCAGGTGAAGACCACTGGAAAGTAGTGAAGAACATCCTTAAGTATTTGAGAAGGACTAAGGATATTTTTCTTGTTTTTGGTGGATCTGAGTTGAAAATAGAGGGTTATACTGACTCTAGTTTTCAATCAGAAAGCGATGATAGCACATCCATGTCAGGGTACGTGTTTACTCTGAATGGTGGTGCGATAAGTTGGAAGAGTTCCAAACAGTCTACAACGGCTGACTCCACAGCGGAAGCAGAGTATATAGCTGCAAGTGAGGCTGCAAAAGAAGCCGTTTGGATGACGAAATTTGTTTCTGAGTTGGGATTTGTTCCTAGCATTGAGGAGCCTATTGTGTTGTATTTGTGATAACAACGTAGCAATATCACAAGCCAAGGAACCTAGGTCTCATAAAAATACCAAACATGTTTTGCGGCGCTTTCATTTGATTAGGGAGATCATTGAAAGAGGAGATGTCAAAATTGAGAGAGTTGACACACATAACAACGTAGCAGACCCACTCACAAAGACATTGTCTCAGATTCACTTTGATCGTCATAAAGAGAAGATGGGTATTAGATACCAGTGTGATTGGCTTTAGTTCAAGTGGGAGATTGAAAGTGTTTGTCCTAAATCCAATCATGTATGATGAGTTAGGAAGAACTTTCTTGTATTCTTATTTGATTTCATTAACGTTAATAAAAGACTTGTTTTGTTTTTATTACGGGCTTTATCTATTTAAAGTGTTTTAAATAAGATGTTCCATAGTTTAGAGTAAAGCTTCTGGAATTATAATGAGATTATAATAGTGAGATCTAGAAGATGATAACTCTAGACTTAAACAGTTCCTGATCATAGGATAACTAATCGGAAGTTGGTGAATCCGCAAAGATTGGTACATACTATGCTTGCTCCCGTCAGGAGGATGTCTGTTCTCATAGGCATTTGTGTGGTGACACTATAGCTAGTATGTAGGTGCTTGTTAGGGAATAAGTTCACTGAACATGACTCGATAAGTTGAACAGCTAATGGAGTTTACTCACGTGTCAATAGTTATTCACTGAGTGATAGTTGTACAAGTGTCCTTAGACTTGAGATCGTTAGAGTTATCTTGTATATAATGAACTATGCTTTGGATTAGTCCTTAGTCTCAAGGACATCCATTAGGTCTATTCTGGGCATAGGGATTTGTGTATGGAGATAGTTAACGTCAATAGAGAATCTACCCCTTCCAGTATAGGAAGAGAATATCCTATGTTATTCTTAGTATGCGAGTTCTGGAATCTCTGGCCAGAGTGTATGAAATTAGAAAGGAGTTTCTAATTTGCATTAATATGAACTTAGCATTATGAATAAGAAATCATATGATTAAATTTGAAAAGGCCTGACACGAGATCCATGCCTTATATTTAATCGGGATATTGTAGGGTAGAAGGAATTGATTGTACTGAAACTTATCACTGACAGGTTCTTGATATTCTAAGCAGTGAATTCATATTATCCGGATAGTCGCGATATGTTGAGAAGCATCACTCACGATGTAGAATAAATATAATTAATCAGTTAATTATATTTAATGAATTATTAGAATTCATATAAATAATAAATAAAAGTTTATTATTATTTATTTCTACTACCGGCTTAATATTGAACCTACAGGGTCACACCATAAAAGAATATTTTCTTTGATGAAAAGATTTAAATTATGAGAGAGGAAGAATTATTTTCTAAATAGTTTAGAAAAAAAATAATGATTAAAATAGTTTTAATCATTATTAAAGCATTTTAGAAATGTGGGGTTAATATATATATATATATATATATATATATATTATTAAAAGAGCCCTATAAATAGAATGAGATAGTGCATTCTAAGGCTCATCTTATTTTTGTGAAAAAACCTAGAAAAGGAGCTAACCTCCATCTCTCTCTCTCTCTCTCTTTCTCTCTCTCTCTCTCTCTCTCTCTCTCTCTCTCTCTCTCTCTCTCTCTCTCTCTCTCTCTCTCTCTCTCTCTCTCTCTCTCTCTCTCTCTCTCTCTAAAAGGTGTTAGAGTTTTTTGAAGAAATCATCGAAGAAAAATTCTTGGTGGATACCGGTAGAGTGCTTCACACTCTGAGGAGCAACTGCTTGCAACCATCGTTTTAAAGCTTCGATTCTCAAGGTATGGTTACGATTCCCCTCGATCTAGATTTTTATATATTTTTCTATATGTGCGATACATGGTTTTTACGGAATAAATGTTATATCACGCTTCCGCTCATCCGTAAATTCCTTCAACTAATAGTCCACATAAGAGCCGCTCACATTGTAAAATTTTGCTTTAAAGATTGGTCATACGTTTCCACTCCGGTATTCCACAATATCTTCAATTCATCAATGAGAGGCCTTAGACAAACGTTAATATCTTTGCCAATGCTATTTGGACCCAGAATTATATCGGTCATAAACATATAAGGTCTTTTCATACACATTGAGGGCGGAAGATTATAGACAACAATCAACACGGGCCATACACTATATGTTTTATTTATGGTAGGGCCAAATGGGTTGAAACCATCGGTTGCAAGGCCAAGCCTTATATTACGAATCTCACTAGAAAATGATGGAAAATGACGGTCAAAATTTTTCCATTCATCTCCGTCCGCGGGATGACTAATCTCTCCCTCTTTCACATCTCGATTCTTGTAAAATCTCATATGATTGGATGTATGTGCCGACATGTACAAGCGTTGTAGTCGAGGAATCAAAGGAAAATGTCTTAAGATTTTTTTTGGTATTTTTTTTTACCATTTTTCCTCGAAACATCCCGATAACGATCTTTACCACATATATCACATACAACTTTATCCTTGTCATCTCCGTAAAATAACATGCAATCATTCTCGCACATATCAATTTTTTCATATTCAACCCTCAAACCCTTCATAATCTTTTTCATTTCATAATTAGTTTCGGGCAATGTGTGTTTCTTTGGTAACACATCCGCAAGAAGTTCAAGCAAACTATCAAAAGCTTTATTAATACAATTTGAATAGTTTTTGAATTCTAATAATTTTGCGGTCAAGCTCAATCTTGTATACTTTGTATTTCCCGGATAAATGGGAACTCCATTTTCAACAATCAACTCATAGAATTTTTTAGCACTATCATTTGGAGCTTCTTCTACATTACTAGTCCCCATATCCGTGATGTCATAAAATTCATAATTTGCACCGGCAAAATCATGCAACATAGCATTAAAATCTACCGGTTCTTCTACCCTCGGAGGTTCCCGATGACTACGACCATGTGATTTTCGATTCTCATTTCTTTCCTCAACTTTTTCACCGTGCGATGTCCACACGGTATAACCTTCAAGCATCCCTTTAGATAGCAAATGAAATCTAATTTCATCAATGTCTAACCAATTCAAATTCTTACAACGCTTACAAGGACACTTCATCAAACCACCTTCCTCCACTTTTTTCTCCTTTGAAAACTTTAAAAAAAACTCTACATCATTCCTATATTCGGGAGTTAAAGAAATTTTATCACTTTGTACTTGATTACCTATCCAACTTCTATCCATATTTGTCATCTACATGAATTAATATATGTAAATAAATGGTTTAACATTCACATTCAATTATAAAAACACATACATATATACATTGCATTATAAAAAAAAATTAATCATAATTAAATACAAAATACATAAAAGAAAACTTACATTATATGATTTGTATCACTTCCTCTCTTTGTTTTCTTCAATTATCTTCTTCTTTTTTATCCTATTTTTTTTTTCTATGTCTTGTTTCATTTGAAGAAATGAGTGTTTTAAGCCAAAAATGAAATAAAGCAGCAGGACATAACCGACCGTCATCGGTCGGTTATGACTGTAACATAAAACGACGTCATTTTGACATATCGCAATACACAATAATTCAAATTTTAATATTTTTAATTCATTTTTCGGTCCAACTGGCAATAACAGTCGGTTATGTGGTTGCCATGTCAGTAGTATAACCGACCGATTGTATTGGTCGGTTTTGTGTGCGCCACGTCAGCAAAAACGATATCGTTTTCTTTTAATCTGCAGTCATAACCGACCGATTGATAGTCGGTCAGTTTCAACCCCCCCCCCCCCCCAATTTGCGTCGGTCGGTTTTTGGAAAAAAGGTCATAGCTAATTTGTTTATATATATGGTTGGTTATTATTTAGAGCATCTCCAATGGTGTTGCGATTGGATAAAATGATATAAAATAATGATTATGTAAAATTTGCTAAATTTGTAAGGTGTTATTTTAAAAATGGTATGTTATTATTATTTCAAGTTGTTAAAACTAGAATATTGTTGTAAATGGATGTCCTAGAATGTTCTAACTAAAACCTTTGGCTTTTCAAGTCTTGTAACTCTAGACCTTTGACCTTTTACATTCATGTAACTACAAGTATCTTGACATTTTGTGTACTTGTAACTTTCTTCTAATGAGCCTATAAATAGGTCTCATACTTAAGTTGTAATATATATTTGAATATACAAATTCTCCCCCTTGATCTCATATCTTTTCTCTATAACATTGTTATGACAATTTGCGATATTTAAAAGACTTTATTTAAAAATTCACAAAACACGAAAGTTATAGAAAATTCAATAATCTTTCCAAAATGATAATATTCATAAAAAACGAAGATGTAACGAATTCTGAATAAAAATAAATGTGGACTACAACAACACATCATAAATCTGCTCCTGACCAGATTTTTATTTAAACATTTAAAAATAGTAAACATTTAAAATGGCAGTAAAACATGATCACAAATTAAACCACTTGAGATGATCTTTCCAAATTGATATTACACATAATTTTTCGATGTAATTTCAATTTAATATGATTTTTCAAAGTGTAGATATACTAATGTTGAAGTCACACAACAATTTTTTCTATAATGCAGAAATTGACATACTAAAGAGAGGAATTTGAAACATGTCAAAGATTCAAAAAATTTAGGTAACTAGAAGATCTTTCTAAGAAGTCTAAAATATTTCGATTTAAAACGAATTTAATATAACTTTTACGAGAATTGTGAACTAGCATAAATCAAACACATGAATTTTGAACAATATCTTGAAAATGAAGAGGAAGATAGAAATGCGTACCTTATAATATTAAAGTGTGATGATCGATTCTTCAAACTTTTAAATTACGCACCTTAAGGTTAAGTTTGACATGGGTATTAAAAATAATGTCCAATCTATAAGTAAAAAGGCAACTCGTGCTTGTAGTGGACAAAATCTTTAAACGCATAACCACTTGTACTTGGATTCAAATCAACTCCTCAAAATAAAAGTTTAGACCTTAAACCTCTTGAATGCAATCCATCATTATACTAACGACACGAAAGAGCAATTCGTGCTGATAACGTGTTATAAATGTATTATCATAATTCTAAAGATATAACAATGTTATAGAGAAAAGATATGAGATCAAGGGGGTTGTGAGTATATAAAAAAATTGAGTTTAATGCTCTTAATATTACAAAAATTATTTGTTTGATAATGATAGCAACTCGAAGTTGTACAAATTACAACCATAAGATGTATAGAAAACATTGAAAATTGTTTTTGGGAATATGAGCACAAATTTTCTGTATGACACGTTTTTTATGTGACTAGTCCTTTAGAATCCCTGAAGGACCTTTTAGATAATTTGTCATAATATATGACACTTAGGAATATAGACAGCGAAAAATATCATGTGTTTAAACACTTGTTATGAATTTTGATTTTACATTGAGTGGATAGTGAAATTCTATTTTTTTATATACAATAAAATTCTTCTAGACGATGAAATGTATCCTGAAGATACAATATCTAGGAAAAGATTATTAGTTAATGAAATTATAAGTTGATATCTTGGTCCTTGAGATTGATTACTATAAAAGTTTATGAACTTCCCTAAGTAGAATCCACTCAATTCCCTGAAGTGAATGTGATAGTATCAAACTATTAAAATTCTTACCCTTAGCAATAGTTATGATCTCCTAAATGAATACATTTGATTGTATTGTTATACTACATGCATAAGAAATATTTTTTTTTGTTTAATATGAAGTTGACTTGTGTCAATATATACATGAAATATGAGTCAACCTGTATATATTGGATGCCTCGTCATATTTTCTAAATTAAAAGCTCCAGAAGAGCATGTATGCTATTATCATGATATTCGTACAAAAAAAGGGGGGGGGGGAGAAGAAATATAATTTTATTGATGTAACTATACTCTCCCAAGTGGCAGAAAAACTTTGGCTGATGTAGAATCGATCATGTGGTTCCAATATTCTATATTACATAGAAAAATTGTTGCGATATATATTTAAGTAAACCAGAAGTTTACTGATAACTTTAGAGTTGGAATAATCGACTAGGGAATGTCGATTTATAAGGATTCGTATAGTAATTGAAATTTTATTTGAACGTTGATTGAAGAACCATCAGATTCTTCTATAATTATATATTTTCTATGTTTATAAGGGAAATGATTACCAACAAAAATATATAATAAATTTATCATCTTCGAAAATAAATTATAAATATCCAAATGTGGGCTATTAAGATATTTTATGATTGATACGTGAATTATATGGTTACATGCCTAGTTGTTATATACTCACAACCTGAAGTTTGTGAGTTTGATTATTTATTTAATCATATTATAAGAATATGCATTTATATTATGTTGGTGAGTCTACTACTCAAATGTTCAATGAGAATTATTGTACATTGAAAATTTTCGAATATCTTGTGACATTTATTGATACACATCTAGCCATCTAGTTATCATAATGTATCCCTATCATAAATTAAATTTGGTCAGCTGTAATTGTTCCACCACAACAAAAAGATATAGTTGGATATACATTACAAATGAGTGGTTATCAATCATTATATATTTTGGGAGCCATCTATATGTATTTGTCTATGACTCAATTGATTGAGTCTGTTTTCTCAAAATAAGGGGGAGAAAAATAGCTTGTGATATTTAGTAGGAATGAATTATCATTGCCTCGTGTTGATCCTCACTGTAAAGAATATGAACTAGAAGTTCATAAGATAATTCATTTATATGTCTAATTATTGTCAGACATATATGCTGACCTGAAAGAGTGGCTATATCACATGTACCAGCTACAAATGCTCCAAACGAATATGTCCCAGAAGGACAACCTCAAGATACAATGCGTCTAAAGAACGCCTGAAGCGTGATAGACCAATAGGTTCCATAACAAAAATATGTATCTTTAAAAGTAAAAAGGAGCAGTGATTGATGATGTCTAAATCGAGGAGTAAATAACTTTTGAATGATCTCTAGAAGAGATTGTAGATATGACAAAAGAAAGAAAAACGAAGGTACCTGAAAAAATGGTGAGATCTCAATATATTGTGTCATGTTCTTGAATAAAATGGAACCATTAATCAAATCGACGTCGACAATATGAAATATAACACTTGAGGTTATGAATGTGGATCAGAAAAATGCAATCTTGTGAAATGTCGACAAAATTAGCCAAAGATATAATAAAATGATTAAATCGAGGCAAAATCTCTTGAAAAAAGAAAATATTTGGACCAGAAGTCCGCACACCTGAAGTTGTGAAGAAGGTAGCGCGCTATAGGAAATATTATCTCTTATGAATAGAGAAATATTTGGAACTGAAGTTCACACACCTAAAGATGTAATGTCAGTGGGTATAAATGGATATTTGTGCGAAAGCAAAATAAATTTTTACGAAAGATAAAGCTCATGTAGTTATGCAATTACCTTGTATTGATTACAAAAAGGTATGTTACACTATGGTGGATATAATTATTTGATTTGTAAATAGTCTGAAACTGCTGGAAGCAGTGAATTAAGTTCTCGAGAACTAGTCCTATTAGATTATAAATGGATACGGACCAGAAGTCCAACATTAAATTATTCTGGAATGAAATACTTCTTGTATTCTCAAATTATAGGTGACAACTCATTAAAATCTCTGGCCAGAGTTGATGAAAATTAGAATGTGTTTCTAATTGACATCGAATGAGTTTCACCTTATAATTAAATTACCTTTTGGTTATTGAGCTTATTTTTATAAGCTGCAAAGTGTTCTTGTTGCTAAAGTACACATATAAATTTTTATTTAATATCTCTACTAACCTATTCGAAAAAGGTTTATACTGATTTTGCAGGTGCAAATTGTTTTTACTGATTCTTATAATTTGGATTTCAAAATTGAATATGTATTCACATATGTTAGAGATGTTATTATTTTGTCATGCTATGAATTAACAATTGCAGGCACTTCTTATAATTATATTTTGATGTTGACAACTCATGAGAATGGTTCAATATGTGTTTGGCTAAGATTGGAGAATCATTAGCAGCACACCGATATGTGGTTTATTAAGCATGATTGAAACTCTACAGACTTTTTAATGTGCTATCTACACAACTCAACGGAGAATACATCAAAGGTTATTTGGTCTAGACGTACCGAACAATGACATTTGAGAAGTTTTTCTACAATAAATCTCATCAACTCAAAGATGTTATGCACTATTATCATGAGGGGGAGAATACGCGCGCTGCACTCTTTTTTCCTTGACCATGGTTTTTCCCACAGGGTTTTCCCGGTAAGGTTTTTAACGAGGCAACATCACATGCGCATTATGAAATGATAGTTCTTGTTCATTCACTTGATCTTTCACCCACGTGATTTTTCCAGTAACGCTTTAACGAGGCATTATTTCATATGACAGACATCCAAGGGGGAGTGTTGTATATGGATGTCCTAGAATGTTCTAACTAAAACCTTTGGCTTTTCAAGTCTTGTAACTCTAGACCTTTGACCTTTCACATTCATGTAACTTCAAGTATCTTGACCTTTTGTGTACTTGTAACTTTCTTCTAATGAGCCTATAAATAGGTCTCATACTTAAGCTTGTAATATATATTTGAATATACAAATTCTCCCCTTGATCGCATATCTTTTCTCTATAACATTGTTATATCTTTAGAATTATGATAATACATTTATAACAAATATTGTAATATCCCTGATTTTTCTTATAATTTTAATAGGTTTTAATTTGCTAGAAATTAGAATTAGAAGTGGATTAAAATTTAAGAAAATTATATAATTTGACTTTAGAATAAAATTGGATTAACGGGTCGTACTAATTTAATTTAGTTGGGCTTTAGTTTAATTGAATAATTTTGGTTGACCCAAGTTAATTAAATGGATCAATACATAGCTAGATGTGTGAAAAAAAAAAAAGATAAAACCCTAGCCCTAACAAACAGTCATGTCAAAAAAAAGGAACGGCAAGAGAGAAGAGAGAGAGACGCCGAGAGAGAGAAAGAGAGAGAAGAAGAAAAGAAAGAAGAAGAACACGAGAGAAGGAGGGAGTCATAACAAGTTCAAGAACAAGGGGGCGCGACATCGGTATCGAGGTAAGTGACTCTTCGTTGCTCACTTGTATTATCAAATTTGTTTTTATCCGCTTTTGAAATATTTGACTCATTTAACTATCGATATCGAAAATAGATTTTAAAAAAGATTTTTTTATAGAATTCCTCAGTTTTAATTGCGTATCGAATCATAGAATTCGGTCACTGGATAGTGTGACATATCGAATCATAGAACTAGTTTACGCACGTTCCGGAACACATAGATACCTTGTTGAGTAAGACTTAACGAGGGACGTAAACTGGCCCCCATCGAATCATCGAACTATAGAAGCCGTGTCACTGGCATAGTGTGACCATAATTTAGAACTGTGGGGATTAAATGTGATTTTATTGTTAAGATTATATTATCGATTTAAAGTTCAGAAATTCTGTTTTAAATATTATTTTGAGCCGTTGGGCTATAGTTACTTGTCGGGCTTTGCAGCTCATTGTTTTAATATATTTCAGGTTCGGACTTTTGGAAGCTAAGTAAGAATAAGGATGTGGAGTTATGGATTTCGTGCTATGTGATTTTGCATATGACTATTCGAATAATTTGATTATCTATTAGACATTGAATATGGTTGGATTTACGGAGCCGTGTCTCCGCTTTTATGTTTTGAATTATTGTTAAGTTTGACCGCTGTTGTGACTTTTGTGCAATTTTGTATTTATTGAATAAAGAAATACTTTTATTTAAGTTTTGAATTTAGAATTAATAGTCCAAAAAGTCGGGCTGTTACAGTTGGTATCAAGAGCAGACTGTCCTTCAGAGTGTGTTAGGTATGGGACTAATACATTCTCTAGGGTGCGATCTTGTGGACGATAGTTTAAGTTTGACTTGTAGAAGATTAGTGGGTAGATGTGTCATATGATAGGATTGTTGTGAATTTGGGGACCAAATTCTTTTTAAGGAGTGTAGTATGTAATATCCCTGATTTTTCTTATAATTTTAATGGATTTTAATTTGCTGTGAATTTGGGGACCAAATTCTTTTTAAGGATGGTAGTATGTAATATCCCTGATTTTTCTTATAATTTTAATAGATTTTAATTTGCTAGAAATTAGAATTAGAAGTGGATTAAAATTTAAGATAATTATATAATTTGACTTTAGAATAAAATTGGATTAACGGGTCGTACTAATTTAATTTAGTTGGGTTTATTTTAATTGAATAATTTTGGTTGACCCAAGTTAATTAAATGGACCAATACATAGCTAGATGCAAGCGTGTGAAAAGAAGAAAGATAAAACCTTAGCCCTAGTAAACAGTCGTGTCAAAAAAAAGGAACGGTAAGAGAGAAGAGAGAGAGAGATGCCGAGAGAGAGAGAAAGAGAGAGAAGAAGAAAAGAAAAGAAAGAAGAAGAACACGAGAGAAGGAGGGAGTCGTAACAAGTTCAAAAACAAGGGGGTGCGACATCGGTATCGAGGTAAGTGACTCTTCGTTGCTCACTTGTATTATCAAATTTGTTTTTATCCGCTTTTGAAATATTTGACTCATTTAACTATCGATATCGAAAATAGATTTTAAAAAATATTTTTTTTATAGAATTCCTCAGTTTTATATCGAATCATAGAACTAGTTTACGCACGTTCCGGAACACATAGATACCTTGTTGAGTAAGACTTAACGAGGGACGTAAACTGGCCCCCATCGAATCATCGAACTATAGAAGCCGTGTCAATGACATAGTGTGACCATAATTTAGAACTGTGGGAATTAAATGTGATTTTATTGTTAAGAATATATTATCGATTTAAAGTTCAGAAATTCTGTTTTAAATATTATTTTGAGCCGTTAGACGATAGTTACTTGCTGGGCTTTGCAGCTCATTGTTTTAATATATTTCAGGTTTGGACTTTTGGAAGCTAAGTAAGAATAAGGATGTGGAGTTATGGATTTCGTGCTATGTGATTTTGCATATGACTATTCGAATAATTTGATTATCTATTAGACATTGAATATTGTTGGATTTATGGAGCTGTGTCTCCGCTTTTATGTTTTGAATTATTGTTAAGTTTGACCGCTGCTGTGACTTTTGTGCCATTTTGTATTTATTGAATAAAGAAATACTTTTATTTAAGTTTTGAATTTAGAATTAATAGTTCAAAAAGTCGGGCTGTTACAAATATACTATTTTAATATGTTAATATATGATATAGAGTTTTCTGTATGTCCCAAGATGATTTGTTTTTATAAATTCTCTAAATTATTTAATTATAATATGTTTAACACACTTTTACCTAAAGACTTTGGGTGATTGAAAATGCTGTTATTAGCATGATTTGTTTGAAATTCCATAGTCTCACTATACATATATTTCAGGTGAGGATGCGTTTTTTATCCCTAAGTTTATTACAATGTACTACACTACTTGTGCCTCTTACCACTATACTTTTTAGTGAATAGTTTCAATCAAAATTTGCTAATCCTTAGTCCGGAAATCATGACCTTTGAAACATTTTCTCAATTAATCTTGATTCACTGCTTTTATATCGGTAAATTAAGTTTTCTTCAGCTGACCTCCTTCAATATATGTATATAAAGGAGGATACGCGGGAGGTTAGGTGGCGTCTTTATAATCGTCTTAATCTATTTTTCTAATTTTCTAGAATTTTTGAATTTTAAATACTAATAAATAAATAAAATCATTTAACATATTATAAATAGAGTAGGTGTTTGAATTTGTAATGAAAGAGAGTTCGAATTTGTCATTTAATCTAAATGTAGAGTAGGAATCAAAGTATACACATTCGAATTTATATTGATTTCAAATTTATAGAGTCATCTTCTAAGTAGAAAAGACATTCAGTTGGAAATATTAGCCTGATTCCTTCATATATATTGATCGAACGAAATTAACCCTTTCCACAGTTTCATAGTTAGTCTTATTTTAACCCTCAGCCTGTTTTTTCATCTATTTCATTGGCACGTATAATTGATTGATATGCTATGTTTCGATGTTTGCTTAGTTCACTTCTCATTATAATGTTAGATTTGCAGGGCAAAGGACACAACCAATTCTGGACGTAACGAATTTATTTATTTTAATTGTAAGAAACAATTGATTCATGTCTTTTTAGTATTTATAGGGCGAGACTATAACATGCATTCATAACCTGCCCGTTCGGTTGACATCCTGTGCATGTTTTCATAGAGATTAACTAATAGTTGCGGTGTCAGTCGGATAAAAGTTAGGTAGCGTCTCTAATATTATCTTAATTTATTTTTTTAACTTTTTAGAATTTATATCGAAAACATATAATTAAAAATTTTATTTGAAGTAGAATAGGTGTTTGAATTTGTAAAGGAGAAGAGGAAGTATTTGCAAATTTCTATTTCAAGTAGAATAGAATAGGTGTTCCAATTTATAAGCGATAAGAGTTCGAAAAAGTATTTGAAGTAAAAGTAGAATATGTGAAGTTATATAGATGTTTTTTCAACGAAAGAGTTTCTTATTAAAAAGGAGTATGATAACATAAAAATCAATATATAATACAAGTATATATTCAATATATTAAATTTGAGATTTTGATATTAAAAAGGAAAGCGTGTTTCACGGGAGGACGGCTTATTAGCGAGGACCGAGTAATTTTCGTAATTTAATTGATAGAATTTTTTTTTAAAATTATTACGCCGCCGCGAAGCGCGGCTTTTTCAACTAGTTTCTATATATAACATGTGAAACATGGTACGAATTTAAAATTTTAATATTAAAAATATGAAATATATTAACTATTGAGAATAAATCTATCTATACTAATCTATATTTATACTAAAATATAATAAACAAATATGGGTATAATTATTGATATTTTAGTTAAACCATCCAAAGAATAATAGGAGTTAGATCTTTAATAAATAAATAAGAACCATTAGATCTTTTATTTAAAAGGCATTCTCTTTTTTAACTCCTCAACTAAAGAACTCAGGTCGAATCGTGTCAACAACATATCAAATTTTAGAATTTTTAATCTCCTCAACTAAATAAATCAAGTTCGAATCCCATCAACAACATATCAAATTTAAGAACTTATATTTTAGTTTTAAACTATACATGTTATTAAGCTAATATTTACTTTAAATTAAAACAAGTATTAAAACATGATATATAAAATAATTATATAAAAAAAAATTAAAAGACACTCGCATCGCATGAGTGGGTTATAAGCTAGTAAAATTAATAAGTATGATTTAAATTTGAACTTGAAGAAAATTAAAATTGAATTTAGGATTATATGTTATCTATACTATCAATAAAAAGTAGTTGGTTAGTGATACTCATAGGTCTTTTGTTAGGTCCAAAGTATCGTAGAAGGGGGGGTTGAATACGATACTCACAAATAATTTAATTTCGTTCGCGGATAATTCATTCAGTTCTATAACGAAATCAAACACACCAAACCAAACCAAGTTTCGGGGAATATATCTTTTTATAAATATAAACCTCGAAGGGTGCTACAATTTCTAATCTGTAGATTAGCTTCAATGAGTTCTAGGTTATTCACAATCAATACATTGATAGAATTATGAGCACTATAAATTTTCTGATCTTCTCCGGCTCAAACTTCTCTCTCTGTAATTGCTACTATGAAAAATAACCTGACTGAAGAAGACACACTTCCTCTGTTGTAATTGTAGTCTTTGTTTTTAGAAAAACCATCGAACCAATTTAATCAAATTTGTAACAGCCCGACTTTTTGGACTATTATTCTAAATACAAAACTTATATAAAACGTATTCTTTATTCAATAAATAACGAAAGTCTAATGCAGCGGTCAAACTTAACAATAATTCAAAACCATGAAACGGAGACGCAGCTCCACAAATCCAATATTCAATATCAAAATTTATTCAAATAATGCGATATGTCTTTTCAATAATTGCATCTAAATCAGGTAGCACGAAAATCCACACATCCTTAATCTCAATAAGCTTCCAAAGTCAAAACCTGAAATGTTTATAAAAACAATGAGCTGCAAAGCCCAGCAAGTAACTATCGCCCAACGGCTCAAAATAATATTTAAAACAGAATTCTGAACTTTAAATCGATAAAAGAATCTTTAACAAATAAATCACATTTTATTCCCACAGTTCTAAATTACGGTCACACTATACCAGTGACACGGTTTCTATAGTTCGATGATTCGATGGGGGCCAGTTTACGTCCCTCGATAAGACAAACTCAACGAGGTATCTATGTGTTCCGGAACGTGCGTAAACTAGTTCTATATGTCACACTATCCAGGGACCGGATTCTATGATTCGATGCGCAACTAAAACTGGGGAATTTTGTAAAAATCTTTTCTAAATTCTATTTTCGATATCACAATTCTCGATAGTTAAATCAATCAAATATTTCGAAAGCGAATAAAAACATATTTGATAATATTAGTGAGCAACGAAAAGTCACTTACCTCAATGTCGAAACTTAACACAGAAAATAAATGCACGAACACCTAAATATTTTAATTAATAAATCATTAATAAGAATTTATAACACAAAAATCATCTTGTAGTTATAGCTTTCACATAATCGAATAAAATTTAACTCATTAATCATGAAATCAAGCACATAATATGTTCTAACAAATCTAACATACATGCACGCCTGGATTTATTTACTAGAGTCCTCGTGTCCTCCTAACTAATTAAATTAGTAACTTACTGCATGCAACTTGCACAGAAGCAATTAACATGTTGACTAACAAAAGTACTTGACAAATCAAAATTAAACTAACTTTTATTAATGCCTAATGCTTTTCAAAAGAAACCCCTTTTTTTTTCTTCCAGTAGCCAATTTGAGATGCCGGCACGTTAATACATATGCTAACATGTGATTTATTTAGCGATATTAAAAATTCATGTACCATATTATGTCATTAATGCCCACTTACACCAATTACAAGTAATCTTATATAATTCATTAGACGAAATTTAACGAACCATTTAACTAACACTAATTATGATTAATAATAACTAACAATCAACACTAATTAACATTAGATAAACTCATTACAATTAAGCATTTAAGTAAACGGAAGTTAAGAACATAAATCACTTTTGTTTTATAAAAAGATTAACTGAACAAACAAATATATATCTAATCTTGACACACAAATTCAAGTTGTAATTCAAGGCATGCATTCACGTACACATGTATATTATAATACATTAACAGATGTACAGGAACCAGAGCTGATCAATTAAAACATACCTGTCTGCTGTCGAAAAGAAGAGCCTCTACCAACCTTTTCACGATTCTAAAGAGTTCTTATATAGGCTTTTAAAACCTAAATTTTATTAGGTAATTCTAAACTTGTCAATAAAATATTTACAAAGTAATTCTTAAAATGTAATATTTTATTCACATAATTTACTTAAATAAAAAAGATATTGATTCATAAAAATATTCTCACACTTCTTTCCCATAATAACAAATCTTATCCTTATCAAAACTAACTTGTTCAAAAAGTTTCCAGAATTTTCTAAATATAAATTATCTAAATAAAATTACTTAATATCCAATATCTAATATTTAAAATATAAATATAAAATTAAGGGATTTTACATTCTTCCCTCCTTAAAAGAATTTGGTCCCCAAATTCTCAAAATGTAAGAGAAAATATGTCACACGTGAAAAGAAATGGTACCTTAATTACGATTATTGGTGTGACTTCCCGTGATCATAAATACACGTCCACCGGTCTTGTTATCTGCTTCCTTCCTTGGTGGTGGATTGTTAGGACATTGAGCAATTCTGTGTCCAACTTCTCCACAGTGAAAACACGCGCCTCTATTCCAACGACACTCTGCATCTACATGGTTCCCGCCACACCTAGTGCAGTTATCTTGATTTCCTTGATCACGCATTTGATCGTACACGTGTTGTTTCTTGAGTGGTCCCCCTCGGAAAGATTGTCCACCAGCTGGAGCGAACCTCTTCTTGTTCCAATTGCCTGTTGCCTTTTCAGATTCTGCTAAGCCCTTCTCGATCACCAAAGCTTTATTGAGCACAACCTCATACGTCTGAAGTTCAAAAGCAGCTACTGCACTTCTAATCTCGTTTCGTAGTCCCTCTTCTAATCTTCTTGCTCGGCTAGTCTCGTCCGTTACTAGAGTAGGTGCGTATTTTGCAAGCTTCGCAAATTCTGCTTCATATTCGATGACAGTCTTCCCACCTTGCACGAGCCGAATGAAGTCCCTCTCTTTTTGAAGACGAATGGTTTTGGGAAAGTACTTGTCTTCTAGAGCCTTCTTGAACTTTGCCCACGTATACGATCCAGGATTTTCTTCAGTGGTTGCAGTCTCGTTCTTTCTCTTCTCCATGAGCCACCAGTCGTAAGCGCTTCCTTGTAATTGATACACCGCTAAGGTGACCTTCTGCTCTTCATTGCTTCCTAGCAGTCCGAAAGCTTTTTCCATTTCTTGTATCCACATCTCGACGATAGCCGGGTCAGTTGCCCCATCAAAAGTTGGTGGGTTCAAACGCTTGAACTGAGAGACTATGTTTTGTTGCCTTGGCTGGTACGGCTAGAGTTTCAGCTAGCTGGTCAAATACGTTTCCTCCTTCACCATTGTTGCCACCCGGATTGCCATTGTTATTCTCTCCGTCCATCTTTTCTAAAATAACAAACTTTTAAACTTATAATCAATGATCAAAATCACAAAAGTCAAACACATAAAATAATCACAAAACAAGTGCCCTGAATTCGGTCAAAATCTAGACGAAAACCTATATAAACGCATCCTAGAAAATGCACTAGTCCCATACCTAGTACAAACCTACAGGAACGCATCCTAGGGAATGCACTAGTCCCATACCTAGTACACTCTGAAGGAAAGCCTGCTCTTGATACCAACTGTAACAGCCCGACTTTTTGGACTATTATTCTAAATACAAAACTTATATAAAACGTATTCTTTATTCAATAAATAACGAAAGTCTAATGCAGCGGTCAAACTTAACAATAATTCAAAACCATGAAACGGAGACGCAGCTCCACAAATCCAATATTCAATATCAAAATTTATTCAAATAATGCGATATGTCTTTTCAATAATTGCATCTAAATCAGGTAGCACGAAAATCCACACATCCTTAATCTCAATAAGCTTCCAAAGTCAAAACCTGAAATGTTTATAAAAACAATGAGCTGCAAAGCCCAGCAAGTAACTATCGCCCAACGGCTCAAAATAATATTTAAAACAGAATTCTGAACTTTAAATCGATAAAAGAATCTTTAACAAATAAATCACATTTTATTCCCACAGTTCTAAATTACGGTCACACTATACCAGTGACACGGTTTCTATAGTTCGATGATTCGATGGGGGCCAGTTTACGTCCCTCGATAAGACAAACTCAACGAGGTATCTATGTGTTCCGGAACGTGCGTAAACTAGTTCTATATGTCACACTATCCAGTGACCGGATTCTATGATTCGATGCGCAACTAAAACTGGGGAATTTTGTAAAAATCTTTTCTAAATTCTATTTTCGATATCACAATTCTCGATAGTTAAATCAATCAAATATTTCGAAAGCGGATAAAAACATATTTGATAATATTAGTGAGCAACGAAAAGTCACTTACCTCAATGTCGAAACTTAACACAGAAAATAAATGCACGAACACCTAAATATTTTAATTAATAAATCATTAATAAGAATTTATAACACAAAAATCATCTTGTAGTTATAGCTTTCACATAATCGAATAAAATTTAACTCATTAATCATGAAATCAAGCACATAATATGTTCTAACAAATCTAACATACATGCACGCCTGGATTTATTTACTAGAGTCCTCGTGTTCTCCTAACTAATTAAATTAGTAACTTACTGCATGCAACTTGCACAGAAGCAATTAACATGTTGACTAACAAAAGTACTTGACAAATCAAAATTAAACTAACTTTTATTAATGCCTAATGCTTTTCAAAAGAAACCCCTTTTTTTTTCTTCCAGTAGCCAATTTGAGATGCCGGCACGTTAATACATATGCTAACATGTGATTTATTTAGCGATATTAAAAATTCATGTACCATATTATGTCATTAATGCCCACTTACACCAATTACAAGTAATCTTATATAATTCATTAGACGAAATTTAACGAACCATTTAACTAACACTAATTATGATTAATAATAACTAACAATCAACACTAATTAACATTAGATAAACTCATTACAATTAAGCATTTAAGTAAACGGAAGTTAAGAACATAAATCACTTTTGTTTTATAAAAAGATTAACTGAACAAACAAATATATATCTAATCTTGACACACAAATTCAAGTTGTAATTCAAGGCATGCATTCACGTACACATGTATATTATAATACATTAACAGATGTACAGGAACCAGAGCTGATCAATTAAAACATACCTGTCTGCTGTCGAAAAGAAGAGCCTCTACCAACCTTTTCACGATTCTAAAGAGTTCTTATATAGGCTTTTAAAACCTAAATTTTATTAGGTAATTCTAAACTTGTCAATAAAATATTTACAAAGTAATTCTTAAAATGTAATATTTTATTCACATAATTTACTTAAATAAAAAAGATATTGATTCATAAAAATATTCTCACACTTCTTTCCCATAATAACAAATCTTATCCTTATCAAAACTAACTTGTTCAAAAAGTTTCCAGAATTTTCTAAATATAAATTATCTAAATAAAATTACTTAATATCCAATATCTAATATTTAAAATATAAATATAAAATTAAGGGATTTTACAAAATTAAACTTGGCCGTTGGATCTTCATCAACCGGTTAAACAAATAAAACTTTTCACCCACTTTATGAATTGAAAACTATCAAATAATAAAGTAATAATTACATTCGATGGTTTTTTAAAATAAAAACTATCGAATGGAACTTTTACTTTATTAAAGTTTTCATTCACTTTAAGCTTTTCATTCGATGGTTTTCTAATTTAGAAAACTATCGAATCCTTTTCTATTATTAGCCTTTTAGAAAAGTTTCAGGGTGTTTAAGTTTTAGACTGTATCAATTTCTTCTGAGACGATAAAACAACTTGATCTTTTCAGTGCCGTCACCTAGTGCAACTGGTCTGGTTCACAGATGAATAACACTTGATCAATTCTTCTTCTATGTCTTCAATTCAATGCTGCTGATAAGTCCTTTGTCGTCCTGGTTGCTTCAATTAAATCACTGGAATCCCGTGGTACTTAACCCTAAATCATTCACATACTTCTGTCGTCTTTAAAGTCTTGTTTCTTTTGCTGTCACTGAGGCTTGAACATTTTCATGAACTTCTTTCCGTGACCTGTTTACGGACTTCAAGAATACATACCGTATTTTGATTTTTTGAGTTTACCTTTTCTTCTTTGATTCTGGATTCCTGTGCTTCTGTTAATATTATTGTCTGTCTTGTCCTTTGTTGAGTTATAGTTATCTCTTTTACACCTTATGTTACATTATGCTTTACATCTTTGCACTTTAGTATCTTGATCTTTGCATTTTTTTCAAAACCATAATTTTAACCAAAAACATACATCTAAGATATTATTAAATATAAATCTCTTCAAGCACAATTTAATCACAATCAAATACAAATATTTACATTAATTTAACACGGAGTTCAATAACAAAGTATAATTATTCAAATTTAAAATTATATTCATAAAATAAAAATAAAAATTTAAAGCCAAAATATTTTAAAGATTTGGTAGTCGAACAGTTGGTTGTTCGGTAATACACATATTTTGGTATTATAATCCCTTTATGTTTGCAACTTATGTTACTTTTTTTAGAAAACAACATTTCTAATAGAAACACACACTCACACACACACATATATACATATATATATATATAATTTAATCACAATCAAATACAAACGCCAAAATTCATTTTAAAATATTTAATATTTTATTATTATAAAAGTTCTTAGCTAGAATTAAATAAACGCATTAATGTGAGTCATTTATTTTGAAAATTGATTATGAAGGCCTAAAGAATAATTCAATGGGCTTAATTATGTTAAAAAGAATACATTCATCGGTACAATGTTCGAATTCTGTCGACAATATATTGTTTTTAAACACTTATATTATCTTTTAAAGCTTCCTCAAATTTATGGTTTGATTCCCTTCAAAAATATGTTAGAGTTGAAAATTGATGTTATCAATTAATATACTTATATAAAGGAGAAGACGGGAGATGTGACGTGGCGCCTCTCAAATCGCTTCAATCTATTTTTCTAATTTTCTCAAAATTTGAATTATTAATAATTAATATTCAAAAATATCTCAATTGCATTTAAAATCTTTACTAATGGAGGAAACTAAATATACAATTTTAATATTCTTGCATTTAAAATCTTTACTAACAGATTAAACCAAATATACAATTTTAATATTCTCCTACATTTTTTATTAGAAAATATCTCAGTTGACTTTTAAATATTTACTAATGGAGAAAACTAAATATATAATTTTAATATTTTTGTCTTTAAAAATCTTTACTAACGGAGGAAACTTATAACATCATAATTCAAATAGCTAGTGACTATACTATTTAATTATTCAAATAAAATTGCATTAAAGAGTACCCGCTCTTGTTAATATCTTAGAGCATCTCCAATGGGGTTAGTTAAAATGGTTGGCTAAAATAATATTAAATAATGATTAGCTAAAATTTACTGAACCTGTAAGTGGTTTTGTTCCAATGGGATTAGCTATAATGGTTGGCTATATTTTGAAAACTGTGTTTTATTATTTTGAATAATATTTTTTCAGTAAAAATTAAATTTTAATAAATTAATGTTTACACTAATTGATCTAGAAATTCGGTCATATATTAGATTTTTAAATTAAAAATTTGACAAATTATTATAGAAAAATATACTTATTTATGAAAAATGAATTACAACTAACATTATAGTATTTCTAAATCCGAAAAAGAAATATATTATAACTAACATTTTACAACTGATTTGATTAAGAAACAAATAAAAATAAGTAGAATACATAAATCCATGGCTTTGCAAGTGGTCCGAGCACAAAAAATGAGCAGAGAAAATGAGAGTAAAAAGATCAAATAGCTGACTTGGATTCCCTTGCAGATCTGTAAGGTTTGGCTATATATAGCCAACATATCATGGTTGGCTATCATTTTAAAGAATAGGAATTGTCCGTTGGAGAGACCAAATAGTAAGAGATTGGCTATCTTTATCACTATACATGTGTCGGCAGTGCAGTTTTAGCTAAGGGCTTGAAAGCCTTGGAGATGCCCTTAGGGACGAAAAGTGAACAATAAGCTGCACCTCGGTTTTCCTTCTGTCTCTGTGGAGCCTTGATTTAGGGTTTTATTTTAAACTCACGTGGTTAGACAATGAACGTGTATGCTAATATACACAAGTCTAATATTAGTTCTTTCTCTTTTCTAATTAATCAATATATTTATTAACCTATTTTTACTCTAATTATATTATTATTATTATTATTATTATTATTATTATTATTATTATTATTATTATTTGTTGAGTATGAGTTTCACTAGAAAATAATATAGATGGGGGATGAATATATTATCAGTGATTTCTTTAATTATCTTCGTTTTTGAATCAGTTTACTTGCAGCTTGATTTTGTTTGTTGTATACTGAAATATGCGGAAAAAGAACAACACACAAAATCACTTTTAATCTAATGTTGTATTAGATCGAAAGGTGCTACAAACTGTGAATTCGAACTTGAATTCTCAGCTTCATTTTTCTCAGAGAGATACAATTTGAATATCTATGAAAAACTTACAACTAAAGCTAAACAAGCTGTGTACTTATAAATTGTGCATAACTTGAATTTACAAAACAAGTAACAGACAAAAAGCTATCCAAACTATGTCTATATTATTTTGGTGAAAGTTGGCATCTTGTGATCTTCATTTTGTTTTGCATACTGCCAGATCCACAACTTTAGCCGTTTCCTTTGACTGACTCTCTGAGCTTCTTTATAGATTTTTCATGTGCATACTGCAACGATTGTGACCATTGCATACGCTTTGGTTTGATTTGATTCTTTGTCTCCAAAACTTTGTGTTAGGTCCAAAGTATCGTAGAAGGGGGGGTTGAATCCGATACTCACAAATTATTCGATTTCGTTTGATAGAATTAGCTTCAATTCTAAGGGTGCTACTAAATATAAATATATCGTTTTATAAATATAAACCACTAAGGGTGCTACAATTCTAATCCGTAGGATTAGCTTCAATGAGTTCAGGTTATAGTAATCAATACAATTGATAGAATTTAAAGCACTATTAATTTCTCCGTAAATTCTCAAGCTCTTAACTTCTTCTCGTAAATGATCTTCTGCAACTACACAACTAATGAAGACAGTGTCTTCAAACATTCAATTGTAGACTTTTAGGAAAACCATCGAAGGCCTAGAAAAGATCTTGGCCGTCCATTTCCTTCACCAACCTCTGACAAGTATAAATGCATTTCACCTGCTCCATTATAAAAAATCTATCGAAGACAAAGTTTTTTCTTTATTTCGATAGATTTAAATAAAATCTATCGAAAAGAATACTTTGTTTCTTTGAAACTAGTTCGATAGTTTTATAAATAAATGTGACGCCCCGACACTGGCACCTCTAAAACATACTACTAAACAAACAACCAAACCCTGCTTATAATATACATACAAAAGACAATATTAAACAACTACCCACATTGCCTAGATCGCATCCAAGTTCAAGTTTGAAATAACATACTACACCAAACCAAAAGAAACTGATTCTAATGTCATTACATACAACTGGTTAATCTTATGTCATAAACTAACTAAAGAGCTGAACACCTAGTGCCTGGTACTAGTAGGTACCAACCTGAACAAACTGTCTCTTAAATGCGGCTCCTGAACCACCTATCCTCTTACGTGTGGTCTGCATAGTTCTCACCATACTTGCTAACTGAAAGGGTTAGATAACAACAAAGAAGTGAGCTACAAAGCTCAGCAAGTGTATAATAAAAGCCAACAAGCTTCGAACAGGATAAAAGAAATGAATCAAGATATCTGATAGATAATAGGGTTTCATAACAGGAATCAATAAATAAACGGATTGGAATTGGAACCACACGCTACGAGCTAAGCTAGGTGATCAGCCAACACATTAGCTCCGGATCAAATATTTAATGTGATTCCAAACACACACTGGATCCATAGGCAACATATTGGCCTTAAATAATTCATAAACCAGACCGGCGTCACGGTCAAAAACAAATTTCCAATTCCAGGGTTGAATAAAATTACAGATTATTCGCAACGAATAAGGGTGTCAAGATTTCAATTATAAATCAAGTCTATAGGAACAACTTGTTTCAGTTTTACAGATTTCAATTCATGATAACGCTTCAAGGATTCAGATGATAAAGAAAAGTAGAAAGATCATGATATAGGGTCAAGCAAAGGTATTGGACAATAATCGAGCTATAAGTAAGCATGACAATAAATGGGTTTAAGACAAAGCAGAATAGGTATACAAAATATAGTTGCAAGATGGAACAAAATGTTCAAAGGTATTATATGAAAGGAAAGGTAAAAGAAAGAATTCTGGTTAGAGAAAACATTCGCATTATAATTTAAGAGAAACTACCACTTGAACAATAAGTGGAGGGAATAGACACTTGCCTTAACAAGGAGACGACTAGGGTTCTTCTTTTCCTATCTGAGCTAGCTCCTTTCCTGATCGCCTACTTGGACCTATAAAAGAATTTAGCTCCACTTAGTACCTTAACTTAGCTTTTCCCCTCAGTATTTACGTAACCAACAAATAGATTCTAAAATCTACCCTTACGATACATATACTTAACATAGTCATGCAACACATGTAATCACATATCACTCTTACGGAAAAACCTCAGGATAAAATATTTTATTAACACATACTAGTTCTTTTGACAATAAAAATCACTAAATCAAGTAAGCATATTTGACCAAACCAAACATATAAATTTAATAACCACTAAAAAAATTAAAAAGAATCACAATATAATATTGCGACGACAATACTACTAGTGATTGTAATTAATGGCCATATGGACACTTAAATAATTAAATAAAATAGAAAGAATTGCATTATTTAATATACTAATTAAATCCATACAAAGAAACCACAATTACGTACTAGTAAAATAAAGTGATTACTAAATAATTAACTATAGAATTTACTCCACCTTAGCAAATATAAATTTACAAACCAAACAAGTAATACAAAATAATTACACTCAAAATACTCAATTATTACTAATTAATATTATTCTCTCTCTCTCTCTCTCTCTCTCTCTCTCTCTCTCTCTCTCTCTCTCTCTCTCTCTCTCTCTCTCTCTCTCTCTCTCTCTCTCTCTCTCTCTCTCTCGCTCGCTCTTGGCCTGCACCAACACACACACACACACAATCGCACTTGCACACACACACACACACACACACACTTACATATCACTCTACTTACACACCCGTTCACATGAACATTAAAAAAAATCTAATTCTCACACTCTAATTGTTTTCTTTTCTCAACACTCATCACATAACACCTTACTACGCACACATTGCCTACACTCACCCACACACACTACACTCACCCACACACACGCACGCTGCACACACACACTCACCTCTACACACACACCCGGGAGCACACAACACAATTTCTACACCTTAATTCTCCCTAAATTTGACTATAACCTCTTTCCTTTAATCCCATCCACCTTAACTCCCACCATTAATCCAATGCCAACACTCTAACTATACTTATCAATATCACAAAATTAATCACATACAATTTAAAACTCAAAGAAATTACTACCTCTATTTTACAAATCTTTAACGTGCAATAGTAATACAAACTAATCTCTATCAAATTCAAAACTCTTGCCCTTCAAAGAGAAGAATGGCAAAATCACAATAACAACTTACATGCAATAACTTTTATAAACCAATTCTACTAGATCTATTCATAAAAATGACATGTAACCCAAAAACTCCAAATAAACAATCTTTAAACACCATAAAAACTAAAACCCACTAAGAATCATAAGTATTTATAACATGCATTGATTTATAACTACCAAATACTCAAGATCTAATGGAAATAAGATTTGCATGTAAGAATTCAAGACCCTCGGCTCCATATAAGTCATTTCCGAGGTCGAGTTCTTCTCCGGTGAGCCCAAATTTGCGGGTCTCATCAAGAAGACACTCTTTCTCACACTAACAAGCTTTGCATGCTACTAAAAACATGAATACTTAAAGTTTAGGTTATAAAAAACCCACAAGAATTCAATCTCAAGGAATATATATATATATATATATATATATATATATATATATTAGATTGCAAATCAAAAATCAAATCTGACAGAAAGATAGTAGTTTATGTTATTTTCCATTAATACCCTTTAAGTATAAATATGGTATTGTTATTTATCATTTACAATTAGTCTGCTAATTTCCTAAGCCGTTAGATTAAAGTAAAATCAATGGTTGATTACATGGTCTCTCGGTTCTCTTACTAGGCAAGGGTCTCTTTTGAACCTCCTCCTATATGGGTAAGGTTCCATGGAGACCCTCCTTATCAAGAGACCTAAGAGACCATCATCTAAACCGTCAATTTATTTAGTGGCATTCTTGTTATTATTTCATATGTCCAGGGTCACTACTACTACATTGTATACTAATTACTTGTAACATATTCTATTAAGTATGGTAAGTATGTTAATTAGCGTGTAATTAATATAATCAATAATCATTCTGTACATGGAAACAAATCAAGAATTACAAGTACATAATATAACAGGTTTATGATTAATCATTACCTATCATTCATACATATCGTCACACATCTTCAAAAAGAACAGATCATAATAGCTATGGAGAATAATGAAGCTATCAACTGGTAAGCGAAGGATTTCTTTCTCAAATTCTTATAATATACGATTTAGTTACATATTCTTATCAGTGTTCTTGTCATTTTTATTATACCCTTATCATGTGTTTTTTTAAAGAAAAGTGTTCTTTATTATTCCTTTATCATACCCTTATCAGTATGTGGAAAGAGATGGACAAAGTTCTCATTCAAGAGTATTGTAACGGATGAATCCTATATTTTTTTAGCAACGTGGTAACCTCGCTTTTAGAAAACCAACCGAAGTGGACGATTGTAAGATCTTCCGACATGTGTTCTATAAGCCATAAATTAACTGTTTTATAATAATTTTGAAACATGCATATATTCTTGTAATAAGTTCTCTAAACTAACTTAGTGTTTGATTTTGCAAGCAAAATTGGTGTGTCTAATGTCCATGGTCACATCCTTGTCATCGACATTCTCCAACTCAACTCCAACAGCTACTTCTCATATGTTCATTACTAATTGCCTACAAGAATATGTAGACAATTCCTTATGAGACAGAACAGTAGTTGTTATATGAAAACTGATAACGTAAAGGCGTATTTCGGTGATCCAATCAAGTTTGCAGCTGGTGTTTCCTTATCTTGTGTTGGTTCCTCTTGAATACTGACAACCTTTTTTCATTTGTTGTTTTGTTTGCTATTTGAGACTTTTTAATTTTAGGATTTCTACTTTTGTAATATAGTTGTTGAACGTGTCATAAGTGGACAATTTTTTCTTGAATATGTAATGTGTGGGCTTGTATTTGCAGAGATTATATGCGTGTTCCCAGGTGCCTGTTTCGGGGTTATATATTCAGAATTTTTTTTAGTGTGATTTTAAAGGTTTTCTTTGCCTTCTGCTAGAGATGTTAAACTGTCGGCCTCTTGTGGTAGGTTTTTCAAGCTAAGGTAGTGTGAAGTGTAGGGATTGGAGAAGTATTGGGATTGGAGTGCAGTACCCTGATCATGTATTGTGTTCCCGGGTTATGTGCATCATAGACTTTGGCTTTAGAGAGGGTTTTAGAGTTGCTTGCGAGAAGGCAAATCAAGTTATTTGTCTATTTTTGTAAATGTTGTATTCTTCTTCTTGTTTTAATTGTATATATGACCTTAAACCCCTGTGTAATTTTAGGTTGTCTTGATTGGTAGTTGTTTCCATATTCATAATGTATTCTTGAATTTATTATCGTACCAACCATGTATTTCTTTAACTATTTCAACCATTTATCATTATAAAATCACATAATTGAACAATAATTATTGAAATTATTGAAGTGTTCTACTAAGTGTTCCAATATAATATTATATTAAATCCGAGAAATTGAAAATATAGAAAATATAGGTATCTAGAAAAACAATTTAAGGAATCTCAATATTCACTAAAATAGATATTACACAGAAAACTAGCTATATATATTAAAAAGTTATTTTAAGGAGTTTGAATAGTTTATTAAAATTCCATTAACTAAATATTTTTTTACTCCAAAATACTTAAGTGAATCTTACAATACTTAAGAGAACGTTTTTAATATTATCTTGAAGTACCTTATATTTAAAATTAATTGAAAAATAAAAATATAAATTTATTAAAGAGTAATATTTAAAAGTCATGCGTTAACTCCAAGATATATTATACTAAAACACTTAAGAAAATCTTGTAAAATAAAAATATTGAATTTCATTTTTTTTTCATAATAAGGTACTTCTCAAATTTACTCTCAAACACTTAAGCAAATTTTTAAAATATTTTTAGTAAATTTTTTTAATATCTAATTTTTAAAATAAATATACTAATCTCATAATAAACATTAAATAAATGAAAAATCTAAGGCTATAAAAAAAATTCAAATCTATAGATATAAAATTAAAATTGAATATGCCAATTTAAACTTAAAAATATTAAATATTTTAAATATGCAAAATTCAAAAATTTACTCTTAAATAATTAATAAAGTCTTGTAAAAAAAGAACTTTTCTTATGTTACGCAAAAGGTGATAGTAAACTTAATTATATTAAAAATAGCAAAAAATTTCAAAATTGACTATAAAACACTTAAGCGAATCCAACCAACACTGGCAAAATCTTAATAAAATATTGGAGTGCTTATATTTAAAAATAATTGAAAAATAAAATATTAATTTATTAATTAATATTTAAAAGTCGTGCGTTAACTTGTTTCATCAATTGAAAGTTTAAAAATCACATAACATTAAAAATATTGTATTAGAACACTTAAGAAAATCTCATTAAAAAATATAATTTCTGTGTATTTTTGTAAAAAAAATAATATTGAATTTAAAAAGTTTTAAATAAGATATTTTCACAAAATTACTCTAAAACACTTAGGTGAATCTTTAAAATATTTTTAGTATATTTTTTTTTAAAAATATCTTACTTTTAAAATACATATACCAATCTTATAATAAATATTAAATAAAAATTTCTAAACATATTTAAAATGTCAAATATCTAAATTTAAAAAATGAATATACCAATTTCCAAAAAAATAATATTATAAATTATAAATTATTCAAAATATAAATATATAACATATAATGGAATCTTGTAAAAAAATTATTTTTCTATGTATTACAAAATTGAATTTGATTATATATATATATTAAAATAACATACATTCTACAAAATTTACTAAGTAAACACTTAGGTAATCTTACCACACTTAAGATATTTATTTTTTAAAAAAATAAACAAATAAAATTTCAATTATCATACGCTAACTTGTCTAATAAATTGAAAGATTAAAAATCTCAAAATATTAAAATAATTATACTAAATCAATTAAGAAAATCTTGTAAAATTTTATTTATTTATTTTTGTAAAGGATCGCCAATAAATTTCATTTTCATTTTAAAATCAAAAAATTTCTCAAAATTACTATGAATCACTTAAACAAAACCTTAAAATATGTCTCCTTTTCTTTTCTTGATTGAATGGAAGAATCCCATTTTCGTCATCCGAGTACCATGTATCTCATGACAAAGAAAATCGTTAAAATTATGTATTACTTTAAACACTTAATCGAATCTTAAAAATATTTTTAGGACATTTTTTATGGCATCTAACTTTTAAAATACATATACCAATCTTATAATAAATGTTAAATAAATAAAAATCTATGGTTATAAGAAAGTCAAATATTTGAATATATTATTAAAATTGAATAGGCCATTGTTTTAAAAAATTAAAAAAATTTAAACTATACATTATTCAAAATATTACTCTTAAACACTTCAAAAATTCAAGTTAGAATTGTTTTTTGAGTTTTGCAAAATACAATATTAAAATTCATTATATTAAAATAATTTACATTCTCAAATCTTAATAAATATAATTGAAACACTTAAGTGAATCTTACAAATCTTAATAAATCTTAAAGTGCCTTATATTTTATAACAATTGAAAAATAATATATCAATTTATTGAGCAATATAAAAAAGTTATATGTTAACTTATTTAATGAATTGAAAGATTAATAACCTCAAAAAATTAAAAATATTGTACTAAAACACTTAAGAGAATCTTGTAAAAATATAATTTGTTTGTACTTTAGTAAAAAGTAATATTGCGTTTCATTTTTTTTTCAATATAAGCTAGTTTCTTCAAATTATTCTAAAACACTTAAATGATTCTTTAAAATATTTTTCAGTACATTTTTTATGATATCTAAATTTTCAAATAAATATATCAATCTAATAATAAACATTTAATAAACAAAAAATATTTCCTATAAAAATGCCAACTTTCAAAATATAATATTAAAAATGAATATAGAAAAAGTCAAATGTTTTAAACCATATATTGTTCGAAATATTATTTTTAATCACTTGAGGAATCTCGTAAAAATTTAACTTTTTTTTATGTTTCGCAAAAGATAATAATGAATTTCATTAGATATTGAAATAACATTACTCTGAAATACTTAAGCGAATCTTGTAAATATTTAAGAGAATTTTAATAAAATCTTAAAAGTACCGTATCCTTAAAAACAATTTTAATCAAATATCATAATTGTTTGAAATTTTCTCCTCTTAAAGTGTTTTGTTTGACTATTATAGTACAAATTTTCTATATTGAAAGTCATTTATTATTTAATACCAAAAATAAGTATAATAAATGATTACATTTCAAAGAAAGAAGTATTTCATCTTATAGACTTGACATCTTGATTACCGACATATTTTTAAAAAAATATGATCAATTTATGATCAATTTTGGTACATGTAAGAACATGTAAACAATTTAACAGTTTTTGACTGAAAAGAAATCAAAATTTCTAGAATACTTACCATTTTGTAAGAACACCTATAAGAACACCTCTTTATAAGCTTATTATGGTTTGAAGTGTAGTACATTATACAAAAAATATATCAAGAGAAAATTATACTCACAATTACCACGAACATCATTATAGTTGTAAGCTAATGAAAAACTTTTCATTGTTTTTTTTTTTTTTTGAGCAATGGAAATTTAATTCAATAATAAAAAGCCATACGGCATCTACATAAACAGTCGCGTCCAACAAACAAAATACAGTATTTACAGTACCCGCTTCGCCACTTCTGCCACAAACAGTTTGAGCTATCGACCGTAAATGCAAAACCCTAAGCACTTTCATCACTAAATCAAACGCCAAACTCACAGTCAATTATGGTATATCAAATAAACTTTTACTCTTATAGTATTCTCTAATATGTTCAGTATGGTGATGATCAAGTTATCTTCTTTTTAAAAAAAAAATAGGAAAGTTAAGGATTCCATTATATAGAGTTTTGTTTATTTCCCAATGATTTCTATAATATAAATTTTTTGCAGATAAGTTTGTGCAATGTCCATGTGATAAGCTATGGTTTGTTATTAGTATTGTGAATAAGGATGATAGATCTGAAAAAATTTCATTCAAAATAGTGAACTGTGTATAATATGTTTAAATATATTACTTGATTCTATTACCATTTTTGAATTCCTTAATAAGACATATTTGATTTGATTTGAATTCCATTTTTGCGTAGGTTTGTTATTAGATTTTGAATGTTCATCTGCTTGTAAAATGTTTGTTGCAGATTTGATTGAATGAGAATAATATATGGATGATATGTAAAATCATAAAAATATTTTATACATTCTATTATCCGTGATTTGCCCTTTTGTCATCAATAAGGTATTGTTTTGAATTTCTTTTAAATTTATGAGTATATTTTCTAGACCATCAAATTGATATGTAATCAACGGTTAGGTCTCCCGCAAGGGTCTCTTTTGAACCTCCCCTATTTATTGAATTTTTAAGATTTTTTAACGTGTTAATTGAAGTGTTAACTGTAATTTTTAATTTTTAATGCATTAAAAAATATTTTAAGAAAATGTGATTGTGAAACACTTTAACAAATCTCATGATGCTAAATCAAATTTTAAATTGTGACTATTTGAACACCGTAAGGAATCTCATAACATAAAATTAGATTATGTAAAACTAAAATTTTAATGTTATAGCATTTTAGAGAATTTTATTATGTAAACTTAATATACATATTCAAAATTTTGTGCTTTGTTTAGGTATCTTATTCAATTTAATTTTTTATTTAGCTTTTATTAAAAGAAGTTATAAGTTGAAATTTGATAAGATTAGAATCTTTTAAGTGTTTTATATCTTTATACTTGTTGAAAATACAATGATGCATAAAAAATTAAAAGAAAAATTGAAATGAAGAATTTTCTAAATTAATTTAAAATTTATATAGTGGATCTTATTGGCATGAGATTTTGTTAAGTGCTAAAAATTAATTATTTTTTTTTATATTTTTTTTATTTATCCTTGCAATCAAATTTAAATTAACAACAGATTCTATTAAGTGCTTTATATCTAAGATCCAAATTTAAATTGGCATGAGATTTTGTTAAGTGTTTTATATATAAAGATTAATAATTTATTTATTTTTGTTATATTTTGTTATTTCTTTGGATGTTTAACCTTAACCAAATTCAAATTGACATGAGATTCTATTAAGTGTTTTATATCTAAAAGTTAATTATTTTATTTTTTGTTATTTTTTTTTGAAGAAATATATGTCCAATTTTTCTTAAGTGTTGTACTTTGATATATCAATTATTTTATTGTTAATTGATAAGATAGGTATAATATTTTATTGTTATTTGATAAGATAGAATTCGTGTTATTATAGTGTTTTCTGATAAGATAAGATTCTTTAATGTGTTGTATATTGTTATAAAAAATTGTGTTATCCTATTTTATTAATAAATATTTAAAAAGATATTTAAAATATGATCGTTTTCTAATATTATTTTTTATATTGTATATGAAAATAAATATAGTAGATATTCTTTTAAGTTACAAAGATTTTCTTAGAGATTATCTTACATGTTTAACGTAATATATTATATTTTTAAATTTAGCTAACTTTTAGTTATCCTCAAGATTCCATTAAGTATTATGTATCTAAATATTCATCATTTTATTTTTTATTTTACTTGTTCTCAAATGTTGTAAGTTGTAATATTCTTTTTTAAGTGTAGTAAGTTACATTTTTTAAACACTTGTGTGAATTTCCTTAATTTTTAACACTTCGATGATATATTTTATAAATGTTTAAATATCTTTTTTAAAAATTGTTTTCTAAATGTAGTAAATTAATTTTAATCAGCAATATAAATTAAAAATTGTAAAAAACTAAAAATGATTGAATTAATTTTAATTTTTTTTCTACAATTGTATGTATCATTGATACGTATTTTTATAGCAAGACAAACTATTGTATTACATATTTTTAGAAGAACACCAAGAACACTTAACCAAATTTTACTATTAAACAACAATATAATTGTCATCTAGATGACATTTTGCACAATCTTCGTTACTTTATAGAACACTTAACCAAATTTTATTATTAAACAATAATATAATTATCAACATTTAGCTCCATCTTCAAAATTACTAATCTATAACATAATCTATAACAGAACTACATGTACATGTACTTCCCTCCATGTGTCGATCCAGAGTGACATTCCGTCATCATGTTATGTGAAAGAGGTCCTAGAACACCATTCAGTTGAAAGATAAGAAACAAACAAAAGAAACATGAAAACACTCATGGTTGTATTCATAAAGCCTTATTGGTTTGCCTAACATATAAAAAACTACATTGGATTCTTTAAAAGTTCTTCATTTAAATTTTCGCTGTTTGTGAGTAAAACAAGCACAAAAGGTAAGGTGATTATGACGTAATGCTACATGTAAGCTCAGTAGTTATTTTGATTTATATTATTTCCAAAAATAATGGTTATTTGTAAATATATCCTCATTCTGTGATTTAAACGTGAATTGAGCAAATCAATTACGTTGATATGATACACTAGATACAATATATTAGATTGCAAATCAAAAATCAAATCTGACAGAAAGATAGTAGTTTATGTTATTTTCCATCCATACCCTTTAAGTATAAATATGGTATTGTTATTTATCATTTACAATTAGTCTGCTAATTTCCTAAGCCGTTAGATTAAAGTAAAATCAATGGTTGATTACATGGTCTCTCGGTTCTCTTACTAGGCAAGGGTCTCTTTTGAACCTCCTCCTATATATATATATATATATATATATATATATATATATATATATATATATATGCTTACAATATGGAAGTGGTGTTGAGAAACAAGCTTTGAGGGAGATGAAATTAAGAAGAAGAAGAAAAAGAGAGGGGAGGGGTCTCGGGAAAATGGAGAAGAAAAGGGGAGGGGGAGAGAGCCGAGAGAGAAATGAGAGAAAGAGATGGGTGGGCTTGGGAGTTAGTGAAAAATAAAATGAAGTGGAGGCAAGGCAAGGCTTTTATGAGGGTTTTAGGTAGTGGATTTTGAGAATTTACAAAACTATCCTTCTAGCATAAATGAAAAGGAGTTTGGCCAAGGCTAGTGATGTAATTTCATAATTAAAAGTAGAGTAACCTTTCTAAATAAGAAATCTTTTTTCTAGTTGGTGAATATATAAAATACACTTGAATATTTATATATAATAACCATTAATAAAATAATTGAATACAACCCAAGTATGGAAAAATTAAATATACTTGTATCACTAAATATTTTAAATTTAACAATAACTCGTGGCACATGAAAATTATTAAAATATAATAAAGAAATATTTTTATCTAAATAAATAAAATACAATTTGCACATAAGTCACTTTGTCGCCACTCAAATATTAATAACAATAAAATATTAGAAGTAAGAATCTGAAATGCTATAATCAGCAATGAAACAATATTTACAACTCTTATTAACATAAATAATTTAAGACGACCCATTCTAACATAAGGAGTTTATTAAACAATTATCACACACATAAAAATATAAGGTAGTTAATAAAATAAAATTTTAATCACATTCACATAATGAAATTATTTTATAACCCAAAAATTGTAAGGCATTATAATAAAACTATCAAACAAAAATATTTTGTCCACTTCGATGGTTTCTATTAAAGAAACTGTCGAATTGGTTTTTTTCATTCTTCGATAGTTTTTATCAAACCTTTCTTTCTCTTTCGATAGTTTTTCAAAAATGAAAACTATCGAATGTCTTTAATTGCAGTTTGATCCATGAAGATTCAATCTTTCTGCAACAAGCATATTGCACTTCAATTTAACCTAAACATACCTTATCAATTTCTTTTAGCTTCTAGGATATTTCAGGTCCGACTTAAATCAATTTCTTCTGAGACGATAAACATGTTGATCTTCTTAGTTTTGTTGACACCTTGTGCAACTGGTCTGGTTCACAGATGACTAACACTTGATCAAAGCCTCTATGTCTTCAATACAATTCAATTGATAAGTCCTTTGTCGTCTTGGTTACTTCATTATAAAATCACTGAAATCCTCTGGTACTAACTCTGTATCATATAAATACTTTTGTAGTCTTGAAAGTCTTGTTTCTTTATTTGTCACTGAGGCCTGAACATATTAATGAACTTCTTTCCGTGACCTGTTTACGGACTTCGAGAATACATACCATATTTTGATTTCTTGAGTTTACCATGTCTTCCTTTCTTTTGGGTTCCTGTGCTTCAGTTAATATTATTGTTTGTCTTGTTCATGTGTTGAGTTGTAGTTATCTCTGTTTCATATTATGTTACATTATGCTTTACAATTTTCCCCAATTTGATTGTTAGAGTTCGACAAGCAAATACCTAGAGGATAACTCAACTAACAAATGGAAACACGAAACTAATTAAAGTACGACAGATTAATAATATTAATTGCATTCTGGATTAAATATTTACATTTCCAGATTTCCAATTTACAAAGAACAATAAAAAGTTTAACAATGAAGTTGTTCCTCTATCCTGAGCTGATAGTTCTTTGCTTCATTTTCAGTCCACTAGGATCTCACCTTCTTCAGCCACATGATCAGAGATTGTTGCTTGATGATCAATCACAGTTGGATAGTGCAGTGGTTCTCCAGGTTTTAGGATTGCTCCTATGATGTGTCTTCCAATATACTCAGCATGTTGACCCACTCCAGCCCACACTCATGCAATGCTGACATCTTTCTGATTATGATTTGGCATGTTGGGTAGTCTGGGATGCACTTCCAATCCTCTTTCCACTCTCTTCCTGTAGTATGGCATATTCTCCATGAGATAGCTCTTCAGAGTGTCTGCAGCTCTCGTCTTCTCTTGTGTGCTGAATCCAGTGGATCTTAAGTACTTTTCCACTGAGATTAGATAGTTATTTGGGTAATACTTCAGTTTATCCTCATTTAGATAGCAGATTCTGAACAAGTCGTTTTTCATGAATCTTACCGTTGGAGGGTCTTCAGTTACCTCTGGACTGACTTTCATTAAGATCTCCTTAACATGCTCACGGAGTAGTTCATTTAGTTTTGTGCTTCTCTAGATTTTAATGAGTATCACCTGCAATTATGTGTATGTTCTCTGTTCGAAAAACTTCGTGGAGATCACAAATGTACCTCTATCAATGAAACTGGTTATTATGTTCCGGGCACCATTTGCTTTTACTCCAGCCTTCAGGTAGATAAGAGATTGTCTCAATGCAGTGCAATAAGTCTGAGTGTCTTGATTTGCACTTCTGATGTCCTGAATGATTACTTCCACATCAACATTGTCGTTGACTTCTAATCCGTCTTCAACTCCGCAAAATGTTTTGTAAGCCATCTCCCAATCCTTTCCTTGCTTTTGTGTCAAATTTAACAACTTCTTCTTCCTAATCTCATTATACATTTTGAACCTTTTCAGTTTTTCACTCCTCAGAACTGCTTGGTGTGTTTCTTTCTGAGCTTGCCTTGCTTCTCTTTCTGCTCTTTCAGCTTTTAATCTTTCCAAGGCATCTTCTTGCTCAATTGTCAGAGGGTTTGCTTCTTCCATACTATCATCAAAGATTGGATGTTCAATCGGCTCCAGATAATATGGTTTATGTTCTTCTATTGATGGCTCATGCATGAATTCAAACACCTCTCCAATTTCTTCTTCTTCTACAAGTTCCTCAATCCAATATTGTCTTATTGGAATAGTTGTTTCCATTACTGCTCCTTTACCCCCCTTAGTTGAGTAATCCTCCGTGAAGTTATCCTCAGCATAGTGGTTTGAGGAGCCAGCTTGTTGATTTTTGATCATATTCCAGATGGACTCCAGACCGTTACCTTGATTCTTCATAAATAAAGAAATGTATCTGGTCATATCTTCCATAGAAGCAAGCTTTTTGACCATGTTGTTTAGTCTTGAGTTGGTAGTCTCTGCTCGATTCTGTCCACTCTCTTATTGAGGCGAGACTCCACTCTTGACAAAGTATTCATTGCATCCTTGACCTTAGCTTGAGAATCCCGGACCACCAAAATGTCCTCAGAAATGGATTCTTGACCATGTTGTAAAACATGCACTTCATTTACAAATCCATCTCTTAGGTCTTTTACGTCTGATCTTAACTCTCTGAGCTCTTCCATTGTTTCTTTCTTCATTGAGTCCACGGCCTCCTTTATACCTGTTATTGTGCCAGATGCACTACTCAAGGCTCTATATGTTCTTCTGGAATCAGCTGCAGCCAAGTCAATCTTCGTTTGAATTGAAGTTAAAGAACAATTGACTTGACCGGAGGAGATCCCTTGGGCAAAAGAAGGTTTGAGAGGGACTTTGAATAAAGGAATTTCCTCTCTATCATGGACAGTCATCTCCTTCAGAGTGGATTGAACTTGTATTTCTCTTTCTGTTGGCGGTAGCAGATCATCAATGTTAACCAGGGTTTGGGTGTCACTCCTCACATTTGGCACTGGGTGTTCACTCAACGTTTCTGTTGGTGTTTCACTCATATTTCCTTTCCCACTCAGGCCAGGTGTAAGTGTTTTTGTTTCACTCAATCCTTTTGCTCTTTGTGTACCTGCAACAGAAATCACTGTAGCCGTCCTTGCGGAGATCACCGGTGGTGCAATGGGGCTTCGCAAGTCCCCGTCCTTGGTTAAACCAAGTTGCTGATCATCTTGCAATGATTTATCCTTAACAGGATCCAGAGTTTGAATATCTGGGGGTTAGAATCAGGCTCTTTTGTCAGCAGAGATCCTGAAACTCCCTTTAGAGTCTGTGAAGACTTTTCCTCAGGTAACTCCTCAAATGAAATTGATTCATTGTTACCGAGTTGCCGATCTACACCTACATCAGACCCTGTACCCGCAGGATCCATATATGTTCGTTTTGGGGACTTAGGTAATGACCCTTTAGATTGTGCATTTAGGTCAGAACCTTCTCTCAACGTCTGTTGTAACAACCCAAATCCGGGGTCAAAGGATTTGGTCGTCACTCTGCATTCTCAAATAAAACAACCTATTCAATATTAAACCAATACAATATACATCTACGACCCCAACTCTACCAAGAATCTTCAAAGGTTATAGTGCTAGAAACAAGAATCCAAAATTCCATTACACAAAATTTTCTTCTTTACAACCATTCCCTTTACATAAATCCTACAACACTAGTATAACTTCGATAAGAAGTATACCAGGCAAATCTAATCTGATACAACATAGTATTTAATAAAAATTCACTTTATACAATAACCTTACACTAGTTCCAAATACTCGGTATCATAACGTCTTTACACTAACATCTTCTTCCTTCTCTGCCTAGCTACGCGGATAACTCCCGCCAATATGCCTTCTTACTGAAAGGCTAAAAAAATATAAAGAAAACAAGCAAGTATGAGCGAAAGAATTGCTCAGCAGGTGCATTATCAAGTATAATAGGAAAAGTTTCCAAAATAAACTTTTGGTTTAAACATTTGTAATCTTTAAAACTTTTAAATCAAGTTTGGTAATTCGCCATAATTTCTCATTCAGCTTCTAGCAACTGAATAGTTTAAAACACGAAGGAATTTATATTGGTCGCCATGGTTACCCGAACCGAAATATCTACAATAGTATGTAGAAAATATGTAATAAATATAAACTCATATGTCTTCAAGACCATAGTTTATACAAAAATACTATTTTTAAAGATAACAGTTCCATTCACAACATCTTTTGAAACCAACAACTTTAAGCAAACGAATCAACCTGAATATCAGGTTATAACTCACCAGTACGGAACATATGAATGAAATCAATCTCAGATATAAGAAGTGATATTAGAATTGGATTTTTATACTTTTATAAATCACAAAGGTTGAGCTGCTGATCAGTCACGCATCAACCCCGAACCCGCTTATAGCAAAGTCCTCCCCTAGGATCCTTGGCCATCTTGGCCTTAATTAATTCCGACCACGAATCTGGTCCGACCATTTTTGGTCCATTTTAAAACATTCCAATTCTATTTTCTATACGTCAGGTGTCAGTACAATTGATAACCTTACTACGACATCCAGGTGTCAGAAGAATCGACAACCTTAATACAACAATCGCTGGAAAACTCACGTTCCAGGAAACAACTCGACTATGAAGAATCCATCAAGGAATAACAATACAATCTAGTATCGACGAGATCGACACAATAATGGGAGGTGCACATGAAAAGTGACAATATAATAAACATCGACGAGATCGATGCAACAACTGGGATGATAATGAAGAGTAAGCAATAACATGCTTAATAAAATTAAGTCTGATGTGAAACAGGCATTATGAGTTCGAATCAAGGACTGGATTAGATAATCGCATCAACAAGAAATGATAATAATACTTGCATAGGTGCAAGATGGAAAAATAGATTACTTGTAGAACAAGTACCACAACTTCAGAATTTAAAATAACATTTTTACCCTCATCGGGTTCACAAGTTCCCACTCATCTAGGGTTGGCAACATTCCAACCTAATATTTTTAAATCAAGATTTTTGAAAGAAAGCCTTAGTATAAGGCCCATAACTATCTTTTAAATCGTTTCAATACAATAATTATATTTTTCCAATCAACATGGAAATATGAATCTAAACTCAAAAGGTATGAAAGAATACTCGTCAATTTACGAGATTAAATAAAATACCTGCAATTCAATGCAAAAGAGTCATCATTTAAAATTTAGTGAAGAGTATGCCAATTGCATAATAATAATTCAAGAGAATATCACTCAAATAATAAGCAAGGGTATAAACACTTGCCTCTGGTCCTTAGCTATTTCGTAAGGCTGAGATAATACGATTCCCTCCTTATTCTGCCTTATAGCACGATTCTCTATTTCCGACCTTCTTTGATTTAACGCTCTTGTGAATACCACTAATCTGATCCTACCATTTTGAGTCCACATGTCGATATCTCCGACTTCCTTCATTTAACATATCTTGGTAATCTGGCTCGTCTTGTCCAATAGCCTTTGTTGCCTAGATAACCATATTCAATAAATAGAATAATCACGATTAACTAAATAAATAACCCACGTATCACGTTCGTCAAAAATCTCTATACTATAAAAGTCAACATCCAAGTCAACCTCTAAGTCAACGGTCTCGTAAATCTCATTTTCTAACAATACTGACAAATTTCTATTCCAACTACCCCTCGTGATAATATTAGACACGACCAAAATATTTAAACAAGTCTCCAATCACTTATTCGTATTTATGACTCAATAAACAAATACTTCACATATTTCACGTAACACACATTGTCATTTAATTGTGATAAATAAATCACATAAGTCTCGTAATGTCCAAGAAAAAATTTTAGAAAAATATTCGACTCTCATTTCAAAGGAATTAAACCTCAAAATATTTTTAGATCTAAAATCGGATCATTTATCCCAATATAAAGATTTAAAAACAATTTTAATCAATTAATATAAAATTAATTGACTAATTCCAACACTTAAACAAATTTGTATGAATAAAACCAAGCCAAGAAAATAATTAAATCTAATTTAAATTAATTAGATTTAATTAATAATTATTTAATAGAATTAACTGATTATTAAAATCAATCAATTAATTAAATTAATTAAATATTAATAAAAAATAATTAAAATAATTAAATTTAATCAATTTTCGAATTTAAATAAATATTTATAAATTTATAAAATTTTCTGAATAATAAAATGTATTTTAAATCAAAAATTTGTTTTTTTTAGAATTTTTAAACTATTTTGGAATTATTTTTAAAAATAAACTCCAGAAACAGTTTTTTGAAAATGAATTAGGGTTTTAAAGATTGAAACCGGGTCAGAAAACGGGTCAACGGTTCGGGTTGAGGGGCGCCAAGAACAAACCGGGTCGCCAAGAACACGCCAGAAAATTTCCAAAATCCGGCGACCCGTGCAGATTCCGGCGAGCCAAAAACACAACCAAATTGAGTGATTTTTGTACCAAAACATTGCTCATAACATTCTCGATCTACTCCGACCAAAACCATACCAAATATTCCTCCCGGAACTCCAAACCCGATCAAACTCCGGTGAGTTCACCCCCAATTTCCGATTACACTCATTTTTACATGAAACTTCACGTTCTTGATGTTAAAACGAAGCTAAGAACATAACCAAGCAAAGCCCTCTATCAAAAATCATGTCAGATCATTCATATGAACGGACCATTAAAATTAAAATTCGGGTAAAAACCCAAAAATCGAATTTGATAAAAACGAACATAAACATGAAAATAAAACATGAATTCCTACTAATTACAACCCTAGAAACATGCTAGAAGCAATCAATTAAACGGAGAATCAACCAATTGAAAATCCCCAAATTCGAACATAAACCCTAATTTTTGAATTGGTTAATCCAGGAAACATTGAAATTGAACACATAATTGGACTCCTTACAACCATACAAAGCTATACATATCATCAAATCACAAGGGCAAGCTCAGAATCGAAAAGCCCTAATTTTTAACATGAACCCTAATTTTCCAGAATTAAAGAAAATTTCGTATAAGGTTTAAAAATTACCCCACATGAATTCTGATGGTAGATTATGAAGCTAGATTCCAAGACCTTCGATTCGACTATAAGAGTGTTGAAATCGGACTCCGGTAACACCTTCAAATTTGTGTTTGATTCTCAAGAAAGATTTTTAGATATTTAACGATAAATAAGCTTGATTATACGCAAAATAATGCACGATACGCCTTTTTATATTAAACGGTAAATAATACCCCAAACTACATTTTTGGATCGATATTGATCCATTGGATCGCTTTAAATCTTTAATAAAGTAAAATACATGTTTTACGAGGTGATAATCATCCACAATGACTGATAATTATCCAAATCAATACATATCATTTATATAACGAATGCTCAGGAATACTAGGGCTATAACAGATGTATTATTGATACGAACGATATATCAATTTCCCGAATAATTAGGGAACGAACTAAATTTTCTTTTCGATAAATAAAATAAAACGAAATAAAAATAACATTCTCTTAAAAAGAATTTTCCAATCACCACAAATATTCACATAGCATCTCAAGGTCACATATTCAACTATTTAACGAATAACTTAACACATTTAAAGAGATAAAACATTTAATAAATTTTGATATTAAAATAAAATTTCATTTCACATCAAATATTAACACGTAATTTTCTCGAATCTTATATCCTTCCCCCCTTAAAAGGATTCTGTCCTCAGAATCAGCTTATGTAAGCAGATGTGGATACTTTTCCAACATCTCACTCTCACATTCCTAGGTTGACTCTTCAACCTTAGGATCCCTCCACCAAACTCTTACTAATTCGACTGTTTTATTACTTAACACTTTCTCATACCGACTTAATATCTTAATCGGTTACTAATAACCCAAATAGCATCATGATTAGCTCTAGGCCTTGGTAACTCTACTACAAATTCTATCTTAATACGTTTCCACTTCTATTCAGGAATCTCTTCATTGTAATAGTCTATCATATCTCTATTGTTATGTCTTCATTCTCTGACATATCAAGTACTTAGATACTCACCAACATTAATATTCTTTTAAATCTCTTATATATCCTTGCATTTCCTTCTTATCCCTTGTACTTTCTCGTTCCCTCCTGTAATTAGATCCATTTCTTTTTCCATAATTCTTTCCTTAATGTAGCCCTTTCTCTTTGATCAATTCTGGTTGAATCCTAATTTAAGTCATCTCTTCTAGTTAGTCTCTTGTTGTTATAACCTTAAAGCTCCATCATTTCCAATTCTTGTACCGAAGATATTTACATCTTTAATCTCGCTTTACTACTTATAATGTCAGCCATCCATATTCCTTGGTCAATCCTATCTACCTCCAATATATCTAACAACTACTTTCAACAATCACATACTTTTTGTGCCAATGTAAAATAAATATTCAGTTTAAAACAACCACTCATTTTCTTGTCCATTGTCCTTAAATCCTTGTTAAAGCCTCTTCATCCTCTTTTCCTTATTATAAATAAAGTGAGAAATACACATTAACAACTCGGTGACTTAGCTTCATATCTTTAAAACTGTTCTACTTAGTTCCAAGAACTTAATTGATCTCCATCTGATTTCCCAAATAATTCAGAAGATACATTCACAGTAACACTCAGGACACCTTTCCCAGGGTACCATCTCATTCCCCAAATAACTTGAACAAATCGACATCATCTTGATTCTCATTCTATACATCCACGTTGACTGGTAAGATCTACCTTAACTATAGTGAGCAAAAGACTTGCAACCATATCATGTAATCCTGAAGCATTCAAAGATCATATCATTCTCCATTATTAGCCTAACATCGTATTTAGAAATTCTTCTCATTGAGACAAAAATCTATTATGTCCATTTTCCACAACCTGGGATAACATCAGCATAATTGCACATTTTTCCCAATTTCCAATCAACTCTTGAATTACCTAACTAACATAACTGGTTACTGAGGCTTCATAGCGCGTCGTTGTTTCTTCAAATATTATTTCATCTTCAAATACTGTCGTTTCTGTCAAATAAAATTTTGATCCACTTTCCCATATCGTAACGTTAATCGATAGAGAGAGAACAACTAGCTCCGTTATATGTTACTAGTATTCTAATCGCATCGTAATCCGCTTTCGCTCGTGGTAATTCAATCGCAATTTCTTCGTTCATTATGGTAAGGTAAATTCCTTCCAACCTGGTGGTATACCTTCAAGATTATTAAGATAACAAGATTCATGATATTTTGAAGTGAAAAGGTTCCGCATCATAGAAAATGTCCCACAATTGTGGTTACCAAATTTACATATTCTAAAGCGAACAGTATTGGAAATAAAAGAATCACTGAGAGATCAATTCGATCACATGAACTCATTATTGCGTGTCTTAATTAAGACATTACTAAAGGTAATTAGCCTTCTTGTATTGCACAACACACAAGTGACGGTGTCCCATCAGACTTCTATCACATAGACAGATAGTCCTTGTGTCCCCTATAAATAGGGTTGTTTGTCTCAGTTGGAGTAGAGAAATATGAAAGAAATTTAAAATCAAAGTAGCAACCAAGGCCTTTCGATAAGAAATCTCAGATACACACCTTGGATTGGAACTGAGTAAATTCCCAAAGGTGTTACTTCAGAAAAGAGGAATAACCAGAAAAGAAAGTATCGAACAAAAAGTGTTCCATTACAATTAGAGGGATTCACCCCTGAAGAATGAAAGAGTTGAAATTTAAATAACACATTTTCAACAGGCCTCAAAATATGAAGTAGATATCACAACAACCTCTGACACAATTGAAAACATGATTGATCAAAAGTATCAAATACAAAGTACGGAACATATGAATGAAATCAATCTCAGATATAAGAAGTGATATTAGAATTGGATTTTTATACTTTTATAAATCACAAAGGTTGAGCTGCTGATCAGTCACGCATCAACCCCGGACCCGCTTATAGCAAAGTCCTCCCCTAGGATCCTTGGCCATCTTAGCCTTAATTAATTCCGACCACGAATCTGGTCCGACCATTTTTGGTCCATTTAAAAACATTCCAATTCTATTTTCTATACGTCAGGTGTCAGTACAATTGATAACCTTACTACGACATCCAGGTGTCAGAAGAATCGACAACCTTAATACAACAATCGCTGGAAAACTCACGTTCCAGGAAACAACTCGACTATGAAGAATCCATCAAGGAATAACAATACAATCTAGTATCAACAAGATCGACACAATAATGGGAGGTGCACATGAAAAGTGACAATATAATAAACATCGACGAGATCGATGCAACAACTGGGATGATAATGAAGAGTAAGCAATAACATGCTTAATAAAATTAAGTCTGATGTGAAACAGGCATTATGAGTTCGAATCAAGGACTGGATCAGATAATCGCATCAACAAGAAATGATAATAATACTTGCATAGGTGCAAGATGGAAAAATAGATTACTTGTAGAACAAGTACCACAACTTCAGAATTTAAAATAACATTTTTACCCTCATCGGGTTCACAAGTTCCCACTCATCTAGGGTTGGCAACATTCCAACCTAATATTTTTAAATCAAGATTTTTGAAAGAAAGCCTTAGTATAAGGCCCATAACTATCTTTTAAATTGTTTCAATACAATAATTATATTTTTCCAATCAACATGGAAATATGAATCTAAACTCAAAAGGTATGAAAGAATACTCGTCAATTTACGAGATTAAATAAAATACTTGCAATTCAATGCAAAAGAGTCATCATTTAAAATTTAGTGAAGAGTATGCCAATTGCATAATAATAATTCAAGAGAATATCACTCAAATAATAAGCAAGGGTATAAACACTTGCCTCTGGTCCTTAGCTATTTCGTAAGGCTGAGATAATACGATTCCCTCCTTATTCTGCCTTATAACACGATTCTCTATTTCCGACCTTCTTTGATTTAACGCTCTTGTGAATACCACTAATCTGATCCTACCGTTTTGAATCCACGCGTCGATATCTCCGACTTCCTTCATTTAACATATCTTGGTAATCTGGCTCGTCTTGTCCAATAGCCCTTGTTGCCTAGATAACCATATTCAATAGATAGAATAATCACGATTAACTAAATAAATAACCCACGTATCACGTTCGTCGAAAATCTCTATACTATAAAAGTCAACCTCTAAGTCAACGGTCTCGTAAATCTCATTTTCTAACAATACTGACAAATTTCTATTCCAAGTACCCCTCGTGATAATATTAGACACGACCAAAATATTTAAACAAGTCTCCAATCACTTATTCGTATTTATGACTCAATAAACAAATACTTCACATATTTCACGTAACACACATTGTCATTTAATTGTGATAAATAAATCACATAAGTCTCGTAACATCCAAGAAAAATTTTTAGAAAAATATTTGACTCTCATTTCAAAGGAATTAAACCTCAAAATATTTTTAGATCTAAAACCGGATCATTTATCCCAATATAAAGATTTAAAAACAATTTTAATCAATTAATATAAAATTAATTGACTAATTCCAACACTTAAACAAATTTGTATGAATAAAACCAAGCCAAGAAAATAATTAAATCTAATTTAAATTAATTAGATTTAATTAACAATTATTTAATAGAATTAACTGATTATTAAAATTAATCAATTAATTAAATAAATTAATTATTAATAAAAAATAATTAAAATAATTAAATTTAATCAATTTTCGAATTTAAATAAATATTTATAAAATTATAAAATTTTCTGAATAATAAAATGTATTTTAAATCAAAAAATTGTTTTTTTTAGAATTTTTAAACTATTTTGGAATTATTTTTAAAAATAAACTCCAGAAAAAGTTTTTTGAAAATGAATTAGGGTTTTAAAATTGAAACCGGGTCAGAAAACGGGTCAACGGTTCGGGTTGCGGGTCGCCAAGAACAAACCAGGTCGCCAAGAACACGTCGGAAAATTTCCAGAATCCGGCGACCCGTGCAGATTCCGGCGAGCCAAAAACACAACCAAATCGAGTGATTTTTGTACCAAAACATTGCTCATAACATTCTCAATCTACTCCGACCAAAACCATACCAAAAATCCTCCCGGAACTCCAAACCCGATCAAACTCCGGTGAGTTCACCCCCAATTTCCGATTACACTCATTTCTACATGAAACTTCACGTTCTTGATGTTAAAACGAAGCTAAGAACATAACCAAGCAAAGCCCTTGTAAAGCATAATGTAACATAAGATGTAAAAGAGATAACTGCAACTCAACAAAGGACAAGACAAACAATAATATTAACAGAAGCACAGGAATCCAGAATCAAAGAAGAAAAGGTAAACTCAAAAAATCAAAATACGGTATGTATTCTTGAAGTCCGTAAACAGGTCACAGAAAGAAGTTCATGAAAATGTTCAAGCTTCAGTGACAACAATAGAAACAAGACTTTCAACACTACAGAAGTATGTGAATGATTTAGGGTTAGTACCACAGGATTTCAGTGATTTATTTGAAGCAACCAGATCGTCAAAGGACTTATCAACAACATTGAATTGAAGACGTGGAAGAATTGATCAAGTGTTATTCATCTGTGAACCAGACCAGTTGCACTAGGTGACGACACTTAAAAAGATCAGGTTGTTCTATCGTCTCAGAAGGAATTGATACAATCTAAAACTAAACACCCTGGATTTCAGAAGTTTTATTAAAGATCAAAGTCAAAAGAAAAGAGCTCGATAGTTTTTATTTTCTAAAAACTATCGAATGGGATAAATGAAGTCCGTTAGAATTTTATTACAAAAGAATTTAACTTTCGATAGTTTTTATTTAAAAACTATCGAATGGTAAAATCCTTTTAAAGATTCGATGGTTTTTGAATTTGGGAGCAGGTGGAAAGTTACTTTGTTGATTGATTGATGAAGATCCAACGACCAAGAATAAACCAATTCTTTTGGTTCGATGGTTTTTCAAACAAAAGACTACAATTAATACAGAGTGAAGATAGTGTCTTCTTCAGTAAAGGAAGAACACATAATTCATTACGAAGAGAGAGTTTGAGCCAGAGAGAATTTTCATAGAAATTAATAGTGCTCAGAATTTTATCACTGTATTGAATTTGTGTAACCTTGAACTCATTGAAACTAATCTACGGATTAGAAATTGTAGCACCCCTCGAGGTTTATATTTATAAAAAGATATATTCCCCGACTCTTGGTTTAATTTGGCGTGTTTGATTTCGTTATAGAACTGAATGATTAATCCGCGAACGAAATTGAATTATTTGTAAGTATCGTATTCAACCTCCCCTTCTACGATACTTTGGACCTAACACCCCTCTATCAAAAATCATGTCAGATCATTCATATGAACGGGCCATTAAAATTAAAATTCGGGTAAAACCCCAAAAATCGAATTTGCTAAAAACGAACATAAACATGAATTCCTACTAATTACAACCCTAGGAACATGCTAGAAGCAATCAATTAAACGGAGAATCAACCAATTGAAAATCCCCAAATTCGAACATAAACCCTAATTTTCGAATTGGTTAATCCAGGAATCAAACATTGAAATTGAACACATAATTGGACTCCTTACAACCATACGAAGCTATACATATCATCAAATCACAAGGGCAAGCTCAGAATCGAAAAGCCCTAATTTTTAACATGAACCCTAATTTTCCTGAATTAAAGAAAATTTCGTATAAGGTTTAAAAATTACCCCACACGAATTCTGATGGTAGATTATGAAGCTAGATTCCAAGACCTTCGATTCGACTATAAGAGTGTTGAAATCGGACTCCGGTAACACCTTCAAATTTGTGTTTGATTCTCAAGAACACGGTTCAGAGATTTTTAGATATTTAACGATAAATAAGCTTGATTATACGCAAAATAATGCACGATACGCCTTTTTATATTAAACGGAAAATAATACCCCAAACAACATTTTTGCATCGATATTGATCCATTGGATCACTTTAAATCTTTAATAAAGTAAAATACACGTTTTACGAGGTGATAATCATCCACAATGACTGATAATTATCCAAATCAATACATATCATTTATATAACGAATACTCAAGAATACTAGGGCTATAACAGATGTATTATTGATACGAACGATATATCAATTTCCCGAATAATTAGGGAACGAACTAAATTTTCTTTTCGATAAATAAAATAAAACGAAATAAAAATAACATTCTCTTAAAAAGAATTTTCCAATCACCACAAATATTCACATAGCATCTCAAGGTCACATATTCAACTATTTAATGAATAACTTAACACATTTAAACAAATAAAACATTTAATAAATTTTGATATGAAAATAAAATTTCATTTCACATCAAATATTAACACGTAATTTTCCCGGATCTTACATTTGTGAAGACTCTTGGTTCATTAAAGAACCTTAAACCAGTGGTCTGACTGTAAAATGGTCGGAGAACTAGATGCTTCCGTCAATTTTCCCTTTTATGGTTGGGGTAGGGGTTCAGATATAGCTTTTGTTATTGCTGCCCAATCAGCTTCAGAAAAATCTGTTAGAGGCTCGGTGAAAGAAGGTAATGAAGATTCAACAGTTGCCTTGGTTTCAAGTTTTCTTCTTTTAGAAGAAGGCAGAGCTGTTGTTGAAGAGTGTATCTCCTTATTTGGTGCAGCTTTGGCACTTACTCCCTCTACACTCTTAGTTATTTGAGTGGGTGGTATAGTAGGGGTAGGAGTTTCTGTTGTTGTTTTATTTGTTTCTTTCAAAGGCTCTATGACCGTGGTTAGAGGCTGTTGATTTTCAACCTCTTGGTCAGGGATGGCCACTGAGAGCTCTATCACTGGATCTATGTCCATTGGTGCAGGTTGTTGAGGAAAAACAGGTTCAGGAATCATACCTTGGTTTACTTGTTCCCCTGGGGGTAGAAGTGGTAGGGGTACCGTTCAAAGATAATCTGTCAGAACAGTAGGCACCCCTGGAAGATGATTCTTCTTGATTAGAGCTGTTATAGCATTGCTCTTCATATTCATACACTCCATCTTCTCCTCATCTGCAAATATCTCCCTCTCTTCACCTGTTAACACATCATCCAAAATTAACTGTAGAAACCTTGGATAGAAGCAAAGCATATCAAAGTGCCCTGTTCTTTCCTCCAAAGGTCCCATGCACCGGATTATCTGATCAATCACAAGCCTACCAATGTTAATATGCCTATTGTTAGCAATAACAAATCCTAATTTTTGAAGAAATAGAGGAATGCCATACAGATTTATAATTTTAGCAGTAAAAACATGTATAAGTGTGTGAAAGAAAAAGTTCCGGTGCTTAGTCAAGTGATGCTTCAGAAACTATCCTACAAAGAAGTTGGGTTGCTGACTTCTTATAAGAGTGAAGAAAGCATGTATTTCCTCAGTTGTGGGATCAAGAACAATATTTTCTGACGGAAAATGAAGAATTCTATTCACATCTTGTTCCGTCACCCTTATTGTTCTGCCCCCTGGCACAACAAAACTAAAGGCCAACACATTATCTTCTGACGTGTCAGTGGAAGTGGTGTACAGTGCGGTTAATTAATCAACGCAAAAAGCCGCATGAGTACTTAGTGCATAAGCCACTAGTGAATGAGAGTTCAAAAACTGCGCCCATGCACGAAACTGTAAGTTCGTGATGGATTGCACGTTTTGAAACGAGGCGTGATTAGTTTTGGTAATAACAAATTCTCCAGCCATTGTATTTTTCACAAAGACCAGAAAATTAAAATTAAAACAAAAAATTATCTGAATAAAATATTACTAATTAATTCACTTAAAATATCCCCTTCTACTAATTAATAAATCGAACCAAAAACAATTCCCAAAGTTAAGAACCCTAATTTTGTAAATTGATAACCTTCAAATTAATACAAAACTCAAGAATTCAATTGATAAATCAATAAAATCCCAAGTAATGCTACTGTTATCAAAATTCTTAAGGTTCAAATGTCATTGTCGATAGTTTTCTTTCAAAACCGAACTTAAACCTCAAAAGATTCTCAAGACACGACACTTTCACGGTTAAAAGTGAAATTACTGTGGTAAAAACGAAGTCTTTCAAGTAATTATTGGTTAAAAAGCAAGAAACTGTCGAGTTTTCTTGTTCTTGGCCGTATGTATGTGTAAGTATATATATAAAACAAGCTTAGATCTGAGAATGATAAAAAAAAACGTCTAAGTGCCAGTTATATACTCACTGTACTGCAGGGGTATTTTAGACATTTCATGTTCGATAGTTTTCAAAATGTATTGTCGATAGTTTTTCTTTAGGGGCATAAAAGTCAAATCACACTTCGATATTAAACCGACTTCTACATAAAAACTATCGAAGTTTTATAATTCAAAAACTAAAAACCATCGAACATTTGTCCTGTCTGAAAAACTATCGAGAATTTCGAATATTAAAAGATTTGAATTATTCGATAGATTTCAGCTTTCTTTCAAAAACTTATCGAAAAAACTCCTTCGATAGTTTTCACTTTCCTTTTTCAAAATCCTGTCAAGATGATTTTTAATCACTTCGATAGTTTTGCCAAAGTACTTGAAAAACTATCGAAAATTCTATTTCGATAGATTTTGCTCCCTGATTAATTTTAAAGCTGTTACCAGTTTTAAAACAAACCTTTTGTTTTATGTTTTCTGTGAACTACTACAAATCATATATTCATATAAATTCACAGTTTAACAAAAAACTCACAATTTTCTTAGAATAAAATCGACTAAATATAAAAAATTGATATAAATTAATTAAAATCTAATCAAGTATGCTGCATTATTTTACAATGTTCAAAACAAAATAAAATAATTCGAATTAAATAAATGCATAATATTTAGAACAAATATTAACACTTAAATAATTTTAGAATTATTTGATAATTAAATGCCAGAAAATATATTATTCATAAATATGACATAAAATTAGTAAGATAATTTTAACTTACGAGAATTACTCCTGAAAATAAATTCACAAGTCCTAAGGATATAGTAATTCTTAAACTCATGGATTTATTAGGATTTCCTTGCAGTTACTGACTTCTAATTAAAATCAATTAGAAAGATTTAACATCCCAAGTTCACCAACCAGCTTAGAAAAAGTGGATTCATCAAGCAGTTTAGTAAAGATGTCTGCAATTTGTTCCTCTGTGGGTACAAAATGTAACTCCGTGGTTCCATTCATGACATGCTCTCGGATAAAATGATACCTGATATCAATGTGCTTGGTCCTCGAGTGCTGAACTGGGTTGTTGGAGATTGATATAGCGCTTGTGTTGTCGCAGATTTGAGCACAACAGCTACCCGCAACTATGTATTCAGCTTCAGTTGTCGATGTGGATACTGAGTGTTGCTTCTTTCTATACCAGGAAACTAACCTTCGTCCAAGAAACTGACAGCTTCCTGAAGTACTCTTCCGATCAATCTTACAACCTGCAAAATCTGAGTCTGTATATCCAATAAGATCAAATCCTGTATCTTTAGGGTACCAAATTCTAATATTTGGGGTTCTATTAAGATATCGAAAAATACGTTTCACAGCTATAAGATGAGATTCTATTGGATCAGACTGAAACCTAGCACACAAGCATGTTGCAAACATTATGTCTGGTCTACTTGCAGTGAGATAAAGTAATGAGCCTATCATACCTCTGTAGCTTGTGATGTCAACCTTCTTACCAGTTTCATCCTTATCAAGCTTAGTGGTAGTTGGCATAGGAGTCTTTGCTGTAGATGAGTCTTCCATTTGATACTTCTTCAGAAGATCTTTAATGTACTTGGACTGACAAATGAATATTCCATCTAGCCTTTGATACACTTGTAGTCCAAGAAAGAATGACAATTCACCCATCATGCTCATTTCATATCGACTCTGCATTAACTTAGCAAATCTCTTGCATAGATCATCATTAGTAGAACCAAATATAATGTCATCAACATATAATTGCACTAATATCAAATCATCTTTGTGCATCTTGTAAAAGAGTGTTTTATCTATGACACCTCTAGTAAAGTTATTTTCAAGTAAAAATTCTGATAGAGTGTCATACCATGTCCTTGGAGCTTGCTTGAGTCCATAGAGAGCTTTGAACAGAAAATATACAAAGTCCACCAGATTTGAATCCTCAAAGCCTGGAGGTTGTTCCACATACACTTCTTCCTCTAGCTCCCCATTCAGAAATGCACTCTTCACATCCATTTGATATACCTTGTAATTGGAATGTGCTGTGAATGCCAGAAACATCCTGATAGCCTCAAGTCTAGCTACTGGTGCATAGGTTTCATCATATTCTATACCCTCTTCTTGAGAGTAACCTTTAGCAACCAGTCTGGCCTTGTTTCTCGTTACAATGCCATCTTCATCCAGTTAATTTCTGAATACCCATTTTGTTCATATAACAGATTTTCCTTTAGGCCTGGGTACCAGCTTCCAAACTTTCTGCCTTTCAAACTGATTGAGTTCATCTTGCATTGCAATCATCCAATCTGGATCTTCCAGGGCATCTTCAACTTTCTTAGAGTCTGTTTCTGATAGAAACCCAGAATAGTGACATTCATTTTGTGATGTCCTTCTAGTTATCACTCCTGAGTCTGGATCACCAATGATCAAGTGAAAAGAATGTGCTCGACTCCATACCCTTTGTCTTGGCAGATACGATCATGATGATTCTCCTTGTTCATAATTGTGTTGAGTGTGACTAGTTGATCCTTCTCCTGCTCCCCCTGAGTTATTGCCGGTATGATCTGTTGACCTTGTTGTTTGACTAGTGGATCCAGTGGTAGTTTAAGGATCTCCGCCACTGTCACCACTTGGTCCAGAATCATTATCATTGTCATTATTATTATCACCAGGAACAACTACAGGTTCTTCTTCATTATCAGAGAGATCTCCTGATAGATTTTCAAATACCAAGGATTCAGAGTTCTCTCCTATTTGCAGGCTTGGTCTTTTGGTGTCATCAAACGTTACATTAAGGCTTTCTACAACCTTCTTGTCTTCAATCACATAAACCCTGTAAGCTTTAGATTCCAGAGAATAGCCCAGAAAAATGCCTTCATCTGCTTTGATATCAAACTTGCCTAGATGTTCTCAATCTTTCAATACAAAGCACTTTGCACCAAACACATGAAAGTACTTCAATGATGGTTTCTTGTTGGCCATTAACTCATACGGAGTCTTTTCATGATCTTTGTTAATCACGGTACGATTCTGAGTGTAGCAAGCTATATTTACTGCTTCAGCCCAAAAATAAGTGGGAAGTTTTGATTCATTTAGCATAGTCCTTGCTGCTTCAACCAAGGTTCGATTCTTTCTTTCCACTACTCCATTTTGTTGAGGAGTTCTTGGTGCTGAATACTGTCCGGGTATTCCTTTCTCTGTGCAAAAGTCATTTAGAACTGCATTTTTGAATTCAGTTCCATTGTCTGATCTGATTGTCCGCACAGGTAGGTTAGCTTCTACGTCTATCTTCTTTATGTGATCAATGATTAATGGTGTTGCTTAATCCTTTGATTGTAAGAATAACACCCCACGTGTACTTGGAGTAGTCGTCAACCATCACTAATGCATATCTTTTTCTTGAGATTGACATGTTATTTACTGGACCAAATAAATCCATATGGATCAGCTGAAGAGGTTCAGAAATGCTTGTCAGTTCTTTGCTTATGTGTGATGCTTTCTTAGAATTCCTTTTTTCACATGCTTCACATAGTCCCTCCCGATGAAATTCCATCAAGGGTAACCCTATCACTAACTCTCTCTTTACCAAAGAGTTCATAGTTTTAAAGTTCAAGTGTGAGAGCTTCTTATGCCATAACCAACTTGATCTGATGAAGCCTTGCTGTAGAAACATTTGACTTCTCCATCACTGACAGAACTTAAGTCAGCTATAAACAAATTTCCTTTTCTTACGTAGAACAAGATTCTCATCTTTCCTGTTTGAGATCAGGCATTTATCTTTTCTGAAATCCACATTGTATCCTTTGTCACAGAACTGACTGATACTTAGTAGATTGTGCTTCAATCCTTCAACAAGAGAGATATTTTCAATGATGACATTCCCAATTTCCAGATTACCATATCCCGTAGTGAATCCTTTGTTGTCATCTCCAAAGTTTACTGTCGGGCTGGTCTTCTCAACCACATCTGTAAGCATGGACTTTTCTCCTATCATGTGCCTAGAACAACCAATGTCCAGAACCCACACGACCTTTGCATTATTAACCTTACCCTGCAATCACAGATTGATTAAGCGGACTTTGGTACACAAACATGTTTGGGTCCAGAAGGTTTAGGAACTTTAACAGGAGTAACATGAGTTTCAATCTTAACCTGTTTAGTTTTCACGCTGACTGTGGCTTTCTTAGTTTCAGTACTAGTGCTACCAGATGCATTCATTAACTTAAAATAAGCATGCATGATATTGTATGTACAAAGTAAGCATTCTTTCTTACCATAGGGTTCAAGAAGACTAGGCATGTCAGACATGTTATGCATTTCAGAAGATGCAACATTTTCTACTTTAACCTTTTTACATGCATGTGTAAGGTGACCAGCAGAATTACAATTATTGCACAACTTCCTAGATGCAATGGGAGAGGATGTTGAGTCATTCTGATTAATAACACCTGTTTTTCCATTCCTGTTCTTTTTAGCCTTTCCTACTTTATTGCCTATATCAGTTTTAGGTAATTCAGTTTTTACTGACTTCCTAGGCAACTCAGTTTTTACCTCTACCTCCTTCTTTAAATCCTCCTCAAACAATTCTTGTCTAATGATCAAGTCTCCTTCATTGATAGGTTCTGAAACAAGCTTAACAAAAACTGGACAGCTAACATTCCTAAGAATGTGTGGAACATTCTCCTTGACAGGTGAAAGTGTCACAGGAAACTCCACTAGCTTCTTTCCAGCTTTCCTACTGTAGTCAAATCCTATATCAGTTTTGTTCTATAAGGTCTGATTATCAATAATTTCCTTAGCAATTAGGGAGGAGTTCTTATATGCATTCAGTTTCAATTCTAAGTCTGAAATCTGCTTCCTAAGGATAGTCTATATCTCTTCATTACATTTGACCTTGTTCTCTAAGTACTCATTCCTCTGTTTAAGATCTTCTATGGTGACAACTACAAGCTCTAGTTCTTCATTTTTAGATTCTAGATTTTTAATCTTAAGAACTAGTTTAGCATTTTCAATTTCAGATGCTAGCATTCTTGTATGTACATTAAACAATTCTACACTTAGATCTTGCACAGTTTTCTTGTACTCAGAATTTGACATGTCAATTGTAGTTAGGATAGGTACCTGAGATGATTGTGGTGATTCCTCTGAAGAGTTGGCCATTAGGGCAAGATTTATATACTCTTCCTCTTCATCCGAATCAGTAATATCCCAACTTTTACCCTCTGCAATATAAGCTCTACCTTTCTGCTTTCCAGATATTGCTTCCAGTTGCTGTTCAGCTTTGCATTTTCTCTTTTCAAATCTTCATAAGAATCCTTCTTCTCATAGACACCTTTCTTATCTCTTGCTTGACGAGGCTTCCTGCATTCAGTGGCAAAATGTCCTAGCTCATTGCAGTTGTAACACCTTGATTTGTTCCTATCAATCATGTCTGTCCTGTAGCCTCCCTTAGAGCTAGAGCCTGAAGAATACTTGTTCTTCTGAAATCTATTTGCTGAACCCTTGAACTTGTACTTAGGGTTTCTCTTTAAACGAATATGATTAAATTTTGTAGCTAAGTACACCATGGTTTTGTCTTCCATTTGCTCAAGTTCTTCCAAGGTGTAGTAATCACTTTCATCAGCACCTAGATTTGCAGAATCCAACTCAGCTTCTATTATCTCTTCTTTTCCAGCTTTAGGGGTATGAACCTGAATATCAGAAGTTGTTGGTTCATTCACTACAAGTGCAGCTGATCTTGCGAGTGCAGTATTTTTGTTGTCCACTGTCCCCGGTCCATAGATTATTACTCTTTGTTCTTGTTCCATCTCATAAGTCTTAAGCTTGCCATAGATCATCTCTAGTGACATCTTAGTAAAGTCTATTCTTTCTCTTATGGATGAAGACTTGTGTTCTACATGGTGGGGCAGTGTCATCATGAACTTCCTGTTTGTCTCTCTCAGAGGATATGTTTTCCCTTTCATTGATAATTCATTTAATAGTTTAGTATATTTCTCAAAGACCTGAGTTATACTTTCTCCGGGAAGTGACCTAAATGATTCATATTGAGATGTCAGGATATTCAGTCTGTTTTCCTGCACGTCTTCAGTACCTTCCATTATTAAATTTATGGTATCCCACATATGTTTCCCGCTTGTACATCTCATTATCTGATAGCTCATTTCTTTGTCTGCGGAGTCAGTCAATATCAACATTAGACCCGTATCCAATCGAACCAATTTCTTATCTATATCAGTGTACTCAATCAATTCCTTTGGGGTTGAACCTTGAGGAACTCTAGTACCATCGGGATTTGTAGATTCGCTCACTGGTTTCATTGGTACAAATGGTCCATTCTCTAAAATGCCAAGATACAAAGTATTTGATGCTTTGATAAACAATAGCATTTTCATCTTCCACAGACCGAAATCATCTCTCGTAAAGGAGGGGGGACTTTGATACCAGCAGTTGTCTTTGGAGCACTCATGGTTTCTGAAAATTACAAATTATTTAAGATTCAAAAAATTCCAATAAAATTAAAATTTTGAATTAAAAAATTCGATCCTAATTTTCAAGAACTTGTTTGTTTTTGGTATTTTTCACCGAATCTGATTTGTACGTCAATCAACAAGCTCTGATACCAATTGTTAGGTCCAAAGTATCGTAGAAGGGGGGGGGGGTTGAATACGATACTCACAAATTATTCGATTTCATTTGCGGATAATTATTTGTGTTCTTGTTCGAAATCAAATTAACCAAATCAAAAACACGAGTCGGGGAATATATCGTTTTATAAATATAAACCATTAAGGGTGCTACAATTCTAATCCGTAGGATTAGCTTCAATGAGTTCAGGTTACAGTAATCAATACAATTGATAGAATTTAAGGCACTATTAATTTCTCTGTAAATTCCCAAGCTCTTAACTTCTTCTCATAAATGATCTTCTGCAACTACACAACTAATGAAGACAGTGTCTTCAAACATTCAATTGCAGACTTTTAGGAAAATCATCGAAGGCCTAGAAAAGATCTTGGCCGTCCATTTCCTTCACCAATCTATGACAAGTAGAAATGCATTTCACCTGCTCCATAATAAAAAAAATCTACCGAAGGCAAAGTTTTTTCTTTCTTTCGATAGGTTTAAATAAAATCTATCGAAAAGAAAACTTTGTTTCTTTGAAATTAGTTCGATAGTTTTATAAATAAAACTATCAAACAAAAACATTTTGTCCACTTCGATGGTTTCTATTAAAGAAACTGTCGAATTGGTTTTTTTCCTTCTTCGATAGTTTTTATCAAACCTTTCTTTCTCTTTCGATGGTTTTTCAAAAATGAAAACTATCGAATGTCTTTAATTGCAGTTTGATCCTTGAACATTCAATCTTTCTGCAACAAGCATATTGCACTTCAATTTAACCTAAACATACCTTATCAATTTCTTTTAACTTCCAGGATGTTTCAGGTCTGACTTAAATCAATTTCTTCTGAGACGATAAACATGTTGATCTTCTTAGTTTTGCTGACACCTTGTGCAGCTGGTCTGGTTCACAGATGACTAACACTTGATCAAAACCTCTATGTCTTCAATACAATTCAATTGATAAGTCATTTGTCGTCTTGGTTGCTTCATTATAAAATCACTGAAATCCTCTGGTACTAAATCTGTATCATATAAATACTTTTGTAGTCTTGAAAGTCTTGTTTCTTTATTTGTCACTGAGGCCTGAACATATTAATGAACTTCTTTCCGTAACCTGTTTACGGACTTCAAGAATACATATAATATTTTGATTTCTTGAGTTTACCATGTCTTCTTTTCTTTTGGATTCCTGTGCTTCAGTTAATATTATTGTCTGTCTTGTTCCTATGTTGAGTTGTAGTTATCTCTGTTTAATATTATGTTACATTATGCTTTACACTTTGTATGTTGCTGATCAGAGAATTTTGCTAAGTCTCCCATTCGATATCTCTGAAATACTTTGTTCGATATCTTGACTTCTCAAAACAATGTAAATTGACTACTCGCATTGACTTTTCGAATCAGTATAATATCACTTCTTGAATCGGCTATCTTCACTTTTCGAACCAGTAACACTAGTGCTTCTCGAATCAGTATATTAACTTCTGGAATCCTTGACATCTCGAATCGGTGTATATTGACTTCACTAATCGAGACATCTCGAATCAGTTCATTTCTTCACTTCTCGAATCAATATACTTGACTTCTCTAATCTTCACTTTTAGCACTTCTCGAATGGACGACTTCTCGAATAAGTGTAAATTGACTTCTCGAATTAGCACTTAGACAAATTTCATCCTTTAATATTGTAACTCATTTATTCTTCAACTTTGTCTTCAAATGTCTTGAGGCAAGATCTTGTGATCTTCTTTCAAGTCATAATTAGAGCTTATTTCATAGTTACGCATATTGAGATTACAAAATGTAGAACCTTTAGAAACAAAGGGATCCCCTAGTTAAAGGGTCATGTAAGTGACACAAAGTGACACAATACTATAGGCTTGTTATTATATGTCAACAGGAATGCCTCTATGACTAACATTATTATCTAAAATTTTGGTATATTACACACCTTAAGCTTAAACCCGAATTTGTAAGCCCTAATTGAATCGGTACTGAAGCCTTAAATCGAAACCCTAATCTTGAATCTCCTAACTTGTAAATGGAACTTGAAACTCCAATCGAACCTCTCGGCTTGAAGCCCCTTACTCACAAAACCCTAATTGAGCTTGAGCGGCTGCAATGTCGACCTTAGAGTTTGAGAGAGTGAGTGTATTTGATTTTAGAGAGAGTGAGACCAAGGTTGCTATTTTGACTTTAGACAATAATTGCCTACTAAATTTTGGGCAAACGGGGAGGCGGTAGATTTGCCGTTCTCAAGCTCTTTCATCAAACCGCGTCCAACTATATTAATTTTTTAATAATTTCATTTCTGAAAACATTTTGTTTTGAATTTGTTCACTTTAAAATTATTTTAAAAAATCAACATTCACTCCCATTTAAATTAATATTTTTAAAATAATAAATAAATTCATTTTGACAAATTTTATTACTTTTATGTAAAGTTTTATTTACTATAAATTTTTATTAATATTATAAAGTTTTTTCTTGAAAAACATGTCTTTTAAATTTTTTAAATTTGTTAATTTTAAAATTATTGAAAAATGCATTAATTTACAAAAAAAAAAATCATCACACTCCGATTCAAATTCCAATAAAAAAATTAAATTATTTTTTAAGAATTTTACTAATTTTATGTAAAATGATTAATTTAAATAAATATTTTATTAATAATATAAAGTTTTTGCTTATACCTATCTATGCCAACACTTTATCATATGTACGTTAACACAATAAATGAATGTAGTAATAGACAAGATTCAACATAGTTATTGCAACATATGTATACGACAACACTATGCAAAATTGTTGTTAAAGGTCATTCATGACGCTTTGTATATATATTATTAATCGAGTCAAATTCAAATTTATTATATTCAAGCTTTTGTTAAGATTAATTTGAAATTTGGAGTTCAACTCGAACATGTTGAACTTTTATAAGGTCTAAGTTTGGAACTTAAATATTATTGCTTATTCGAGTAATATTTGGTTCGACTCATTTCAACGAGGCTCCGGTTCAACTCGATAAACAAATTAACTTTTTTCTCTTTCAGCATAACATAAACATCAATTTTTCTGGTTTGCCTGTTTTCACAAAAAAGAAATGCAAGTGAAAGGCCATTTCAAATTTAAAATTTTATTTATTTTTCAAAAATGCAGATTGCTCTTGCGATTTCAGATTATTTCATTTTTAACTTTTTATGATAAACATAGTATAAAATTGCATTTTAATAAACGCAACTGTAAATTACGTTGTCATATTTTGTACCGTTTTAATAAAATTGTGGTAAAAAATTCATCATCCAAATAAAAAATATCAGAGTAAATAAACGATAAATATAAAATATAAAAATAAGAAAAGAAGAAGGAAAGCGGGAGTAGAGTCCGATCCCATATGAGAGTTTGCCCAATCTCCAAGAAACATAACCTTCTTCACAAAACCCCCCTAATCTCTCCTCTCCTCTCCTATCTTTTTGTTTCTTATTCACTCTCAAACCCTAATTTTTACATCCTGAATTGGTTAAATTGATGGCGATGACGGTGACCTCCGCCGGTGGATTACTTGCGATGCTGAACGAGACTCATCCTTCTCTCAAACTTCACGCTCTCTCCAATCTTAATGCTTTTGTTGATTACTTCTGGCCCGAGATCTCCACTAGTGTTCCTACTATGTACTCTCTCTCTCTCTCTCTCTCACCCTCTCTTTCTCTCTGTGTGTAAATGTATGTTTATATATTGTATATCTGTTTGGGATTGTGTGTGTGCTGTTTGCATTGGTAATTGTGTGTGAAAGCAGTAAATGGTATGTTTATTTGATTAGTTGACTCTTGGATAGTAATTGATATGAATATAGTTCTGAATTATGGTTTAAAGTTGTCAACTTTTATGTCTGTTAGCGTTGTGTACATTGTTTTTATTGACCTGATATTTTCTTGTTATGTATTATCGAGCTGATTTTTTCTTGTTATGTAGTTTTCGATTTTTGGGGTAAGTTGTAATATGAAGGAAAGGCAAACCTTTTTGGCACCTAATGTTGAAATGAATATATTCTTTTTAAAGATTCCCTAACTGATGACGTTTTTAACCACATTAATTCATCTTAATTTTTGTATTACCCTGGTATACCTTGTTCACTTGGAAGGAATGGATTAGGGAGAGAATGAGAATAGTACTCTTCTTTGAGGGGAATTGGGAGCAATGCATATTTATTTAATTCCTTCCTTCTTTCCTTTCTTAATGATATAAAATAGATTTCTAACCCACCCATTTTGAAAGGAATGCTCCATTCTCCTTAATCCTCATTTTCCCTACAATCTTCATCATAGAATTTTTTTAATCCCTCGTGTTTACTCACTATCCTCTCCTACATTCTTTCTTTCTCTATAATTTTTGTTTAAAGTTCTTCATTCCATTCTCACCACATGAATACAACTTAAGGTCTACTCTAGGTGAATATTTTTGATATCGAACGAGAAAGTAGGTTGTGATAACAATATGCATAATTTAAGTAGTTGGGACTTGGGCGAATCTCTCTCATCTCAGTTGCGTATAAATTTTGCATTACCAGTTGTCCAAATCAACAACTAGCTTGAATTATAATTTGACATCTCAGTTTTGGAATAAAATCAAGTTGAAATCTCCATACTGAAAAGTACAAAAAACAATATTATATTTAAAGATACACTTTTACACAAAACACAATGGGAGAGATTGACTCAACCAATCACACTAATATAAGAACTTTTTATTATGATACAACCTACTTTTTGAATTTAATATCTAAACGTCCCATCCTAGCTGTTACTTTCAAACACTTCCATTTGGATTATTTTTTAGGCCCCAAGACATAGCTGTTGGCGGTTGGCCTCTACCACTTCCATATGGATGATTTTTAGGACACATGGCAAATTGAATTAATACAAGAATCAAAATGAATTGGGATTGGGAAGAACCTAGAACTAGATGTACACAGCTAATTAGTTGTCAAATTAGGGATCTGTCTTGTTGCAATTTAAAATGTTGACAGACTCTGAACACTGAACAGAAATTTATTGAAAAATCTTCATATTGTGTGGAAATTATTAGTTCCAAAAATTTATTGCTTGCTAGTTTCTGCAACTTATAAATACTTATTTATATTAATATATTAAAAAGATAAGTAGATGAAACTGGTCACTTAAAAGATGGTCCACCTTAGGACGAGTAACTAATATTGTATAGATATTACATGATTTCCGATTTCCAGGAGTTACCTAAATTTGGACTTCAATTTCATTTTTGTTAGTGACATCAAAAAGATTTACGACTGCACTGTTTGCGCACAGGTCCCTGGATCTGTACGTAAATGTATAGAAGAGGAAGTCTTTGACTTGGGTCACGTCATTTGTCTGTCATTATTTTACAGCCATATCTGTGTTTTATAATGAGAGTAGAGATTTCAATCTCAAGTTTCTTTTCATTATAATTAAAGTTAGTAGTTATGTTCTGATTTGCTGTAATATATCCAGAGAAAGTTTATACGAAGATGAAGAATTTGATCAAAGACAGCTAGCAGCATTACTCGTATCAAAGGTAATGATACAACTTGCTTTGTCCTAGCTTTACCTTTATGGATTCTGGTGTCTCTCTGCATTCTCGTCTTAGTTATTGTTTGATTGCAGAGAGTGTATTCTGTTTTATCAATTCTGGATAATATATGGAAAAATAGAAGAATGTGTATTTAAGCAATACAAACATAGTTGTGAAATGCAAGCTTAAGCTCTCTCGGTTATGCCCAGTCAAAGACACCCTTAAAGAGTGTCACTTGAGTGCTAATAAACTAGAGGCACTAGGCACTTTTTACCAATTTTCTGAGAAGATACAATAGTTTTTAAATTGTGGCCGTCAATTCAAATGAACCAAAAATAGAATGTAAACAACTGCAAGGAATTTTTTTAAGAATCTGGAAAAGGTAATTGAATATCGAACACAATCTAATGTAGTTATCATTCAAGTTTATTTCATTATTTTGAAAACAAGTTGTGTATTTCTGACTACATTCTACTAGAACTTGTTTGTCTTGGGCAATGATATTTTTGATGTGTTGTGATAATTTTAATTATGTAGTCATTAAATTTATAAAAATATATTTGTGTGTGTTGATTTCTTTTATCACTTGCTTCTCTTTGCTTTTTGGGCTCAACTTGAGGGCTGGGAGCCGGGAGGCAGGGAGGCCTCTTGAGCTTCTCGCTTTCAGAAACTATTAATTGACCATTTCTATGTTCCATATCTATGAGATGTAGAAACTGATCTTCTCTTTTTTTCTGCTACCTTCAAAAGCCTAGTTGAAACGGATACATTTGGTATATTTTGGGGTGCATTATGTTGTGGATGAAGTAAAATAGACAAGCATTGGGTAATAATAATATAGTCTTTAATCCCGTTAAAGATCAGGAACACGAGTATTTAATGAAATTGTACTTTTTTTACATCACGATGACTATTTTTTTATACATGTGCCTTGCCTGGACTTTCTTTCCATTTGCAGGTTTTTTATTACTTGGGTGAACTGAATGACTCTTTATCATATGCCCTTGGAGCTGGTCCTTTGTTTGATGTCTCAGAGGATACAGATTATGTTCACACACTTCTAGGTAAGTAGGTATCGCTCTTGCAAAAGATACTTTCAAGTTTTTTTTTGAGTGAATGTCTAATAGATTCACAAGCCTTATTCCTTTGTGCCATTATATATGCAGACTGTATCTAATATTGATAATGATGTCGCCAATGTTTGTTTCTTAGCTAAAGCTATAGATGAATATGCCAGTCTAAGAAACAAAGCTGCAGAGTCTAAGGACGCAGGAGACATTGATCTCAGGCTGGAGGCAATTGTCGAGCGGATGCTTGATAAGTATGAAAGCTCCTGACTTGTACCATTGTCCTTACAGAAAGGTCATCATATAGCTTTTTGGTTTCCTTCTACAGGTGTATTCTTGATGGTAGATATCAGCAGGCTATTGGCATGGCAATCGAATGTCGAAGATTGGACAAGCTTGAAGAAGCAATAACAAAGAGCGACAATGTTCATGCAACCCTATCATATTGCAGTAGTATATCTCATTCATTTGTCAATCGTCGAGAATATAGACATGAGGTAAAAAGAGAAACCTCTCAATAAAGAATTTAGTTACATGTATCTGCTGCATAGCTGTGAAATAATGAACTGTTTTTCTAGAATATAGATGTAAATGCATCTTATCGAAGATATGTTGTTCTACATAGTTCATTTGAAAATTATTCTGTAAAAAGTAATAAATAGAAATGTATATCATTTAAATTATCCATCCAGACTCATTATTAAGCTCGTGCTATTTAGTTTTAGAATCCAAAAGTGATAAGCGTGACCAAGAACTTGCTTTAGTTGCATAATGTAAGAGATTCAAGGAACTGCTACATGGCAATAGCATGTACAATACACTAAATTGTTTACTGTTTATCTGTACAATCCTGCTCTTCTGATATTTGATATCCAAGTTATGATGGGGAGGCAGGGGATAAATTAGGGTTTCACAAAGAACTCTCGCAAGAGAACTTTAAAACGTCAAAACAATCTCAATAGTAATATTCACTGCTGAATTACAATGATAAAAGTCCTATATAATAATCGACTTTCCTAATTAAGTTATAACTCTAATATTTAAAAGTCCTATATAATATTCATGCTGAATTACAATGATAGAAGTCCTATATAATAATCGACTTTCCTAATTAAGTTATAACTCTAATATTTAATAATATTAATAATAATATAACTAATCCTATTGTATAATATTCTAACAAACGGGCCTCCAAAGCCTATTATACTGCTCCCAAATACTTTCTTTGGGCATTTTGACCCGCTTTCCTGCATCATATGATGTTATCATGAGCCATACAGAAACGTAATACATACCCAAGGAAATTCTGTACTACTAGCTTTAACAATAAAAGTAGACACTGCAGTAAATTGATTGAGAGTTGATAGATCAGTTTAACATGTTAACTTCTAAATAATTTCAATTTATAGCGTCATATAAATTTCTGAATAAGAATGGGTTATTAGCCCAACATATAATAGCGGTTCTAGGTGATCTGTCTGTTGGATCACAACTCCTGACCTGATATGAAAGAGTAAATTGCAGTTACATGGCCTGCACTTAAATAATTTGCAGATTGATGTCTACAATAAGTATTTCAACCTTATGAATGCTATATTAAATTTTTTAAAGCATTTTAGGGAATTTCTTTAGTTGTCTCAACTCTGTTAGTTAAGTCAGGGGTAGTTGCGTCAAAATAAAATTGCAATGGTACATATATATATCTCCGTATGCCAAACATGATTGAAGCTCCAATCCCCTTTATTAAACCCTATTTTTGCAAAATTGAAAACTAATTTCACGGAATTAGAGCCCTAAGCCCGAAATTCATAAAAGTGAAAGTGTCTTAAAAAGGTACCTGGGCAAAACTAAATCCTCCTTAAACTTCCCCGCAACAACCATGAGATTTGAAGTAAGATTCTGTCTTTGCAAATCATCAGGAGGAATAACTCGGTGTGCTTTGCATAGTAAAGTAAACACACAGTAACTATATTCACACAGGTGCTATAAGAACACAGAATCAGACCAGCCCTTGATCACAACTGACTCTACAAGTTATTTCAATAGCCACCATACTGACCAGCAGTAGCACTTGTTTTTCAGTTTTAGGGTTTGCAGAGAATCATGACAGAGAGTGATGTCGGAGCATAAATAGTTAAACTAGCTGTTTGTTACTTTATATTATTATTATTTGGATTTATGGAGTTTTGTAATTATTAATTATATTATAAAATTAGGAATTTTTTTAGAAGATAAGTATATGATAATTAGATGTGTGGTAGTAGATAACTAAAAAGTGTTAGCTAATGTTAAAAGGATTTGTTTCCTTTTATCTATGATTTTACTTGGTTCCCAAGTTACTTGTTCACTATATTTTTAGGAATTCTCTTTAATGAATAGAATTGAATTATATGAACTAAATCCGAGGATTTTTGTGTATTTTTGCTGATTCTCTGCGGAGGTAGGTCTTTATCCCCTTGTTTAACCCTTTTCCCACCCTTGCTCAACATCAAGTGGTATCAAGAGTCACCTTTCCTCGACATAAACACCATAACCACCATCAGCCCCACCAGCAGCCATATTCAGCCGCCAATAACCCCCAATTAGTCCCCCAGCCAGCCCCAGCAGCCACTTGTTCACCTAAAAACCCTAATTCTGGTCATATATATCTATGTTAGCTATATACAAGTCTGAGAATTCATCAAATCGCCATATTTTCTGATTTTCTTGCGATAAACAATGATGAAAACCCCTGAAAAGAATCAGTTTTGAGACATCTTGTGCTGAGACGCATCGTCAAACCTCATCTATTTTACTTTCATTACTGGATCCATACAGCCCTTGTACAAGATTACGCGAGAAGTGGCACATCTGAAATATGAGAATGAAACATCATTACTAGAGCAGATGTTTGAGGTTATCAATGGACATGAGTGCTAGATTAGAAAAAATGCAACAAATTTGTGATTCTATTGTTTCCAAGGCATTACCAAAAAGCACATCTTTGGAGTTAAATTCAGAGCCTATGAAAATCGTAAAAAATGTTGAAGCTGAGCCACAAATGGAGCATGACGAGTATGTTGAAATTGAGCAACAAACCGAGCATGATGAGTTTGTGTGGAAAAGATTTTCAAGATAAAGTGGATTTGGTTGAGCATATTAATTTTGTTATTCCAAAATGGTTTTATAAGTTAAATGTGATGATATATCTCAATGGCTTCCACAAATTAATGTATGCAGTCCGGTTTGTGGATTGTGTATTCTTGTTCACTATAAATCTCGTGGTCGAGTTTTTTTAAAAGGAGAGGAGAATGATGTGAAGCATAAATTAGTTAAATTAGTTAAATTATTTACTTGTTCACCATTTAGGAGTTATATATAAACAATTGTAATCTTCTTTATTGAATAGAGTTGAGTTATATGAATTAGATCTGAGGTTTTTTGTGTGTTTTTTCTGATTCTCTGCAGAGATAGGCCTTTATCCCCTTGTTTATCCCTTTTCCCACCCTTGTCCTACATACATCAGAGAGAGAGAGAGTGCCTATGGAGAAAATTGTGTATTACGTGTAATACAGATATACAATATTTACCAGGGAAGTGACAAAAGACACTTTTACCCCACCTTCCTAAATATCTACCGACGTTGTCATGTCTGTTAAGTGCAAGTTGATGGAAGTCCTTGTAATGTTTGAAATTTTTTCATTTGGCCATCATAATGCTGAAATATATATTGCAGCCATCAATCTGCAAAACCATTGAAGTCGAGGCTATCAAACTGCAATTTACTCAAAAATAAAACTGTTTTACACTTGGATATTCTGCCTTGCACTGTATAGTTATGTTATAGGATGCAGTAGACAGGCTTATTCAATTTGACTGCGGTAGATGTACAGATGGTTTTATGATGCTATTCTGTCACATGCCATTAACAAATAAATTACAACCTAAATTGATGATATGTGCAAGTCATGAAATTTAAATTTGAACAACAGTCAAATGCATATAGCTAAGTTTTTGTCAAAATTTCATGTAAATGATTATTATTTTCAAGTATCTGTAAGCAATTCCTCCATTTTCGTTTAGGTACTCAATCTTCTTGTCAAAGTGTTCAAGAAGATGCCATCTCCAGATTATTTGAGCATCTGCCAGTGCCTGATGTTTCTGGATGAGCCAATGGGAGTTGCTAGCATATTGGAAAAACTTCTACGATCGGAAGACAAGAATGATGCTTTACTGGCATTTCAAGTAGCTTTTGATCTTATTGAGAATGAGCACCAAGCTTTTTTATTGAATGTGAGAGATCGGCTCTCGCAACCTAAATATATACCCTCAGAACCTGTTCAACCAGCATCTGCTGAAACAGAATCTGCTCCAGATGCAAATGCTGCTACATCTGAGGATACTCAGATGGAAGATGGTAATCAAACCGCTGCTGGGAGTTCACCTGTTGTAGATCCAAAAGAAGCTACCTATGCTGAGAGGCTGACAAAACTTAAAGGAATCTTGTCTGGAGAGACGTCAATACAGTTGACTCTGCAGTTCCTATACAGCCATAATAAGTGAGAATATTAAGTTAAATATTTCATTACTTGATTTATCATTCATATTAATATTCCGTTTTTTGTTGTTTTTTCTTCATGATGGTTGGTTCAGATAGACAACCTAACAAAAGCTTTTATGTTGTGTTCCTGGAATTGAATGCAGGTCGGATCTTCTTATTCTTAAAACAATCAAGCAGTCAGTTGAGATGAGAAACAGTGTCTGCCATAGCGCAACAATTTATGCTAATGCAATTATGCATGCTGGAACAACGGTCGATACATTTCTGAGGGAGAATCTGGTAACTAAAAGTGTAATCACATTCGACTTCCACTGTTCATTGATATGTGATTGGCTTCTCACCATAAATTTATTGTGAACAAATAATCAGGACTGGCTAAGCAGGGCAACAAATTGGGCTAAATTCAGTGCAACAGCAGGGCTTGGTGTCATTCACAGAGGTCACTTGCAACAAGGAAGATCGTTGATGGCTCCATACTTGCCGCAGGGTGGTTCAGGTGGTGGCAGCCCATATTCGGAAGGGGGAGCTCTTTATGCCCTCGGTCTAATTCATGCAAACCATGGGGAAGACATCAAACAATTTCTTCGGGATAGCCTAAGAAGTACCAATGTTGAGGTGGCTGCTTTCTACTGTTAAATAGACATTTTTTTGTACCTCGTATTTACGTAAATGGCAAAATAAACTTTTAATCTTGGTTGGTGTAGGTTATCCAGCATGGTGCATGCCTAGGCCTTGGACTGGCAGCTCTAGGAACAGCTGATGAAGATGTGTTTGATGACATTAAAAATGTGCTTTATACTGACAGTGCTGTTGCTGGTGAAGCTGCTGGTATAAGTATGGGTTTACTCATGGTTGGAACTGCTAGTGAGAAGGCAGCTGAAATTTTGGCATATGCACATGAGACCCAGCACGAAAAAATCATTAGGTAACTATTACTCTTGACTCGGGTTTCAGTTCTACTTGCACTAAGAGTTGCGTCCCTTTTGCTGATATTCTCAATTCGCGATGTAGGGGGTTGGCATTAGGAATAGCCCTCACTGTGTATGGTAGAGAAGAAGAAGCAGATACATTAATTGAGCAAATGACTCGGGATCAGGACCCTATAATACGTTATGGTGGCATGTACGCTTTAGCATTGGCATACAGTGGAACAGCAAACAACAAAGCCATTCGCCAGCTGCTACACTTTGCTGTATCAGATGTGAGTGATGATGTCAGGCGGACTGCTGTTCTTGCATTAGGATTCGTTCTATACTCAGAACCGGAACAGGTCAGTTCTGTTTCTTTCATGTGACTTTTAAGCTACCAAGTGGCGTCATGAATTGTATTCTTGCTCATTATGCATCTCCATTTGTATTTATAGTTTGTGGTCAATGGTCTCATTTCTTGAATTGCAGACCCCTCGAATCGTATCCTTGCTATCTGAGTCTTACAACCCACATGTTAGATATGGTGCTGCTTTGGCGGTTGGTATCTCTTGTGCGGGTACCGGTCTGAGTGAGGCAATATCTTTGTTAGAGCCACTAACCTCAGATGTGGTAGACTTTGTTCGTCAAGGTGCTTTGATTGCAATGGCTATGGTAATGGTTCAGATCACTGAAGCTAGTGACTCTCGTGTTGGAGCATTCAGGTCCCCACAGTTTTGATGTTTATGTTTCTTTATACAGAGTTGTTTTGTATAAATGTCACTTTAGCTTATTGTGCTTTATTTTCTTTAATTAGGCGTCAGTTAGAAAAAATAATTTTGGATAAGCATGAAGATACTATGAGCAAGATGGGAGCCATTTTAGCCTCCGGAATTCTTGATGCTGGAGGAAGGAATGTCACCATAAAGTTGCTTTCTAAAACAAGACATGATAAAATGACTGCAGTAGTTGGTCTTGCTGTTTTTACCCAGTTTTGGTATTGGTATCCACTAATTTATTTCATTAGCTTGGCTTTTTCGCCAACAGCTTTAATAGGACTAAACTATGACTTGAAAGTACCTCGATTCGAGTTCTTATCTCATGCAAAACCATCATTGTTTGAGTATCCTCGGCCAACAACTGTTGCCACCACTGCATCTGCTGTGAAGCTACCTACAGCAGTTTTATCAACATCTGCAAGAGCGAAAGCTAGGGCCAGTAAGAAAGAGGCAGACCAGAAGTCAATTGCTGAGAAGTCATCTGGAGCAGAGTCAACCTCTGGGAAAGGCAAACCATCTAGCGATAAGGATGGGGATTCTATGCAGGTAATATCTAGTTTAGTACTCCCTCTGTCCCTCTCATTTCTTTACAGTTTTTTTACATTGCTTGACACGCATTTTAAGGCTCCTATAAAGTATAATTCTACAACTTATTTTCAAATTTTCTTTTTCTAAATAAAAATTTAAACATTATACTTTTATTCAGAAGAAAAAAATATTTAAAATAATTTATGGAAATATATTTTATAGGAGCCTTAAAATGCGTGCCGAGCCCCCGTCTCCCAATGTAAAGAACTCAGGGGGACAGAGGGAGTAATATTTTCATTTTCTTTTCCTCAGATTTTTTTTTTTTGGGTTAAAATGTAATCTTTTCTAGTGTACTTTTTGCATGAACTTTCACTTGCAGAGTTGTGCTGTTATTGTTCATTTTAATGAAACAATCTATATATTGGGTTCAACATCCTATATACGTTATCTTTTGCAGGTTGATGTTCCTATCGAGAAGAAGGCAGAAGTGGAGCCGTCATTTGAAATTTTGACCAACCCTGCAAGGGTGGTCCCTGCTCAGGAGAAGTATATAAAGTTCCTTGAAGATGGTCGATATACACCAGTCAAATCAGCAGCATCAGGTTTTGTTCTTTTAAAAGACTTGCATCCAACTGAACCCGAAGTTCTATCTCTAACCGATGCTCCCTCATCAAATGCATCGACTGGTGGTAGTGTTGTAAATACACAAGGATCAGCTGCATCAATGGCCGTTGATGAGGAACCACAACCTCCACAGCCATTTGAATACACTTCATGATCGGCTAGTCCAGATATTTGGTTTGACTTCAGGCTTCAGCCTCTGTATACGTGTTGGGATGAAGATGGTGCTTAAGGTTGAAGAAGTTGAAACAATTCCGAAAATCATTCTCATATCATACTAGGATTTGAGTTGGCTATAGACACTTCGATTCATCTCTTTCCTATTTTCCCAATCAATGCAGAAGCTAGTCAAAAATGGAGGGATGCTGTAACCTGCTCGTCTGTAGCTAGGAAGGCTCTTTCGACTATCTGCAAATTTGTAATCCTTTGAAAAAAAAAATCTTAAGTGCATTTCTTCTGTTTTTAGAGGAAGTTACTAGGAAAAAGATTTTAGGGCTTTCAATTGCATCTTGTGAACATCTGCCTTTGTGATAATAGCTAATTAACCATGCCTTCTTTGTTCCGTGGTAACTACGATCACTTCAAGTTTCTTTTATTTGCAGTTTTCAGCTTGTAAGATCTTTATTTTTTAACCCCTTTGTGCGAATCTACTGAAACAAGTGGCATTCTGAAACATTTAAAATCGCTATTTGCTTTTCCTACCCCCCTATGTTACGTATCAAATACATCCTTCATTGTGTTCAAATATATCAAGTTTCATTCATTTTAAAAATGATTTAATTTATCACTAATTTAAAATTTTGTATCAACTTAGTCATTAAAAGGTTGAAAATTTGTATCAATTTAGTCATTTTCAGATGATATTCTTGATATGAAATTTTAAATTAGTAACTAAATTGAATTTTTTTTACAAATTGTGATTAATTTGATATATTTGAAAATATTTAACTCCTTTACATTATAGCCTTCATCCAGGGTTCTAAAAGTCGGCCAAGTAACTGATTAATCGGTAGTCGAACGGGTCCCGTCTCGATTAAGCGAAAATTGGGTCAAATAGCGGTTTTTAAAAAAATCGGTCAAAAGTCGGCCGAGACGGATTAATCGGCCGAATCGGTCAAAGTTCAAAAATATTATATTTAAAAAAAATTATTAAAAAAAAAAAGAGTTCATAAACATAAATGACTATTATATGGGTATGAGTTATTGATTTATTGACTAAATACTTTATTAAATCGCTAATACACCTATTATTCTCTAAAAGTGAATTACTCTCTTCGTTCATATACACTAACTATATACCATCATCCATAAAATTGCAATGAATATCTTTAGGACCCCGCAACAATCTTGGAGTAACACAACTGTGGAATATTATGAAGAAAATGTGAACTCTATTTTATTTCAAATAGTTGATGGAATGGAAGATTATGAAGAAAATGTGGGGTAAAAAATATGTACAAAAATCAAGGGAAATTTCTAGTTCCAGTTAAATTTTGGATCCACAAGATGCACATTCGAGTAACACAAATTTGCATAATTTTATTTGATGATTAACATGTTTGGTGGATTAAGATAGGATGCACAGTAGCTCTGGAGTGGCATGCATTCACATATTTAAAACATTCAAAGCTCAGAGTTTAAAATCAAATCTAGTAATTTATCAAGTTCATGAAAACCGATGATGGTAAAGTTTGGGCAGAGCGATGTTGCCCTGTGATACACATTAATGAAAGGAGGTGAAAATGTGATGAGTTCTATCAATTTTCGAAGTTAAAAACGTCATAACAACCATCCAATGGCTCCTCTTTCTTAGCACTGTTGTTAAATATAGTAAAGGGATTTTACAGTGACATGATTGATATATTTTGCTTTTGTTTTGTTTCAGGAGGTAGACCCAACTATCAGATATCTGTAAAGATCCTAGTCATTTGACATCTGCAATAGAAAGCCAGTTTTATTTCCTTTCCTAGTGCAAACTCCTCTCACATAACAGTAATTGAGAACGATGGGAGATTCACGGTACATACAACTGTAAAACCCTCCAAAATCATTTCATTCCATTCTCCTTCAGGTTGTTTTACTCTGAACTTGACCTAATGCAGGCCTTTTTTCCTGAGTGTAGTTTTCCAGGTGCAAACTATTCTGAAATTTACTAACCGTTCATGAAGTCAGGACAGATGAAATCCTAACTAGTGACTATAAGAATCAAGTGGTTCGTTACATGCTTGACAATATTCTAACCCCCACAAGCACAAATAGCATCGAGGTTTGCCACTACAACTTGACAAAATGTGATGCAATTCGTTAATTTTGGTATTTTAAATTAAACTAAAGCTTTAGCAGAAGAAGAAGAAATTGTTGGGTCCTGCAACACCCGTTACTTCCACATTAGTATGATATTGTCCGCTCTGGAGTTGTTTTTGGCGTCCCGCCGCTCAACCACCTCAGTGTAAGGAAGACTTTTGACACAAGTTGTCCAAGATCTCCGACCGTAGTTCTGGAGAGCCTCCCCACATCACGCAACTTGCAGCCCGCAACCCCAGGATCAATTCTTAACCATCAGTTCTGATACCACTTGTTGGGCCGCGCAACACCTGTTAACTCCACATTAGTATGATATTGTCCGCTCTGGGCCATGGCCAAGCCCACACGGATTTGTTTTTGGGCTCCTCCCAAAAGGCCTTATACTAATGGAGTTGTTTTTGGCTGCTTATATTCAAGATAATTCTTTTTTATCTTATCGATGTGGGACTTGGGTTGACACTCAATCTACAGAAATTGATCCGGTTCACTTCTTAGTGTTTTCGATGTTGAATGAAAAGTTGAAATAAGAGAATACATTAGCAGACTTCAATTCCTGGAGAAAATGGTGAAATTGAAGGAAGCAAATGAACAAGAATCTTCACATCTTGAGATCACTCATGCCTGGATCATATATGTTCAAAGGGTATGGATATAAATACAAGAATAACTTTCTATATTTACTAATATACACTGGTCACTAAAATAAAAATGAAGATTGAACACATTGTTTCTGTTAATAATCAATCAGTAGTTATTTCTCGATTAAATTAATAAGGTAAGGGTGATCAAGCATCAATATTTGGAGGAGTCATTGAGTTCGTGAGGTAAATGAAGCAACTCTGACAATGCCTAGAATCACAAAAGCGGCAGATGCTCTATAATGATGCACCACCAACACCACCACGTCCTATCTGAGATTCATTGGACCCAATTCAACCAACTCAAGTACCACCTCCGCGAATATTCTTTAATCCAACATTAATCCCAGCATCAGTATCGGATGATCCTATGAAGTTCATGGTCGAATCCGATAACGGGTTGATCAGAGAAGAGTCGGCAGAGAGCAAGTCGTCTCTGGCTGACGTGGAAGTGAGGGTGCTAGGATTTAAGGCCATGATCAAGATTTTATGTAAGAGAAGTCCCAGCCATCTTATCAAGACAATTAATGCTTTAGAGATTCTTGAACTCAATATTAGATTACAAACTGTTTTCTTCTCTTTCAGTGTTAAAGTAAACATGTTGCTCATTATTAGATTACATGGGATAAAAACATATATTTTTACAGGGATGTATCCATGTATTAAGCAGAGAAAAGGCATATCTCCACATAAACTCAGTTTTGATATTAGTACCCCTTGGGTAATGATAAGTGCCACACTTGCTTCGTCGTCAATAATATTGTTCCGGTGGTTGGTGGTTTAGGCTGCGGTAGGGAACTTGCAAAACAATGCTTGCCCGGTAGTGGTGGCCGTCAAGCACCTCCGGCGTGAAAATCAGTAAACGGAGTAAAGCAATATGCAAAAATGCAACAAGTATCGAGATATGTTTTCTGAGTGAGAGTGTGTGAAGTGTTTGTGTGGGTGAATGTATACATTTGTAAATGTATGCAATGGGAGTATTTATAGGCCAAAGATGTGCCCTTGTAGCGTGAGCGGCGCTCACTGTGGCTACAATGGAAGGAATGGTCTTACTTACAATTGTTTGGTCCTTTGTACTTTTTGTCTTTGCTATAGTTGAGTTGTTGTACCTTTTTGCTACAATTGAGATGTAAAGTTGAGTTGTACCTTTGAGTATGGGCTTGCCCAAATAATGTTTTTTCCTTTTACGTTATCGCCATTTGTATTTTGGTCAAATAATTTATCTTGCGTGTATTTATTATAATTATGTATGATAGCTCGAGGTGGGTGGCTGATGTTTGTGTTTTGGAGGGTTACGTTTCTCGTAATTTAGTTTAAGGGAGATTCGCCTTGGTGGTTGGCGACATCTGAGGTGGCGGTATCGTTCAGGAGATGATTGACGACAATTTTGGCCTTATATGAGCGACTACTAAATTTGTGGGTGGGCGACTACCGCTCGGGGTGAGTTGGCAGTTATCTGAAAAGGTGGGTACATATCATTGCCCCCCACTCCCTCTATCCGCTTTAGTGGGTAAGAGGAGTAGAGGAAGAGGAATTTTTGAAAAATTGAATTTGGTGCTTCCCAAGTGAAGCGAGCGAGTATCACTTAAAGTTAGAAAAGTTTTTGAAAAAATTGAATTTGGTGCCCCCAAGTGAAGCGAGCGAGCATCACTTGAAGTTAGGAAATTTTTTGAAAAAAATGAATTTGCTGCCCCCCAAGTGAAGCGAGCGAGCATTACTTGAAGTTAGGAAACTTTTGAAAGAATTGAATTTGGTGCCCCCCAAGTGAATCTAGTGAGCGTCACTTGAAGTTTAGAAAAGTTTTGAAAAAATTGAATTTGGTGCCCCCCAAGTGAAGCTAGCGAGCGTCACTTGAAGTTAGCGAGTGGTATTGTTTAAGGTAGAATTTTTTTTGAAAAGGTGAATTTTGATGTTCTTGGTCGAGGCGTTTCATGAGTAAATAGGGGGGAATGTGAAATAAGTGCAGGTGAAAGGTCTGGTTTGTTTTTGTATTATTGATTAATCATAAGAAATGTGAATGATGGGATATAAGTGTGCATTTAAGTGTAATCGGGGAAGGTGAGGGGATGTGTTTTTGAAAAATAAGTTTTTAAATTGTGATTTGATGTGTTGAAAAAGAGATCGTACTTGTGTTGTACGAGTGCTTGGGTATAAGTGAAAAAGAATTAAAAAAAGAAAGGACTAAAGTTTTATTTGTTTTAAAAAGGAGAAACGAATTAGAAAAGTATGTGAAAAGTAGTGGAAAGGTTTATGGACTGTTGGTTTTTCATAAGTAGGCGTGTGACTGACGTGCCATTGGGTGCGTGCCACCTGTCCATGCCGTTATTGCCTCTACAAATAATCGTGCGTTGGTGTATAAAAAGCAATGTAAATCATTTTGGTGGTTTTTAACATTCTACTCTCTATCTTCTCTTCATCTTCTTCATCCGTCTTTAGAGAATTCTGCCGTGGTTGGGTCGTCATGAAGCTTGATTTATTGCGTACTTTCTACTCCGATTCTCGTCGATCTTTAAGGTGAGTTTATTATTACATGTTTTTGTTACGGGTGGGTTGGAGATGTGTGTGTTTTTGGATTTGCATGTCTCGGTTTTTGTGTTTTATGTGAAGGTTCATAGTCATAGTTGTATTATGGCGAAGAATATGTGTTTGGTGTGTTTTTTGGTTGGAATTTGTTGTCGGTGGAGTGTTGGTTGTTCGGCGAACTTGAAATTCCAATCCGTTCATCGTTGTTTGTGATCGGGGTTTAGTTGTTGTTCATGGTGTGTGTATATGTGTATGTATTTATATTGAATTTAATCATATTTTGTTGTTTGATCCAAAAAATGTGAGTGTTAGTGGATTATGAGGAACAATCTTGGTTTTTTTCGTGTTTTTGATGATGGGGATGGATATATGGTGTGTTCTTGGTGTATATATTTGTAAGTATGTGGGAATTGGTTTTGTTTTGGTGTTTGATTTGGTAATTGATGTTATTAGCGGGGTTAGGGTTTTACTGAATATAAAACGTTTGGGGGTGGATTGATGCATCAATTTAATTATCATTATTTATTGAACATAAAAGCACATGATTTATAAGAATTAGCCGAAGTAATAAATAAATTAAATAGGGTAGATATAATACTTGTATGTGCATCGTCATGACTTTGAAAGTTGCTTTCTTTGTGTTGATCGTGGTCGCCTGGTGTGGATGACTTGGTTATTTGTCCTCGTTGTCCCGTGTCATGTATTCTTGGTTGCCCGTAGTGGTTGTTGTCGCTGTCTTTTATGATTCTTGTTGGTAGTTCCTTTCACTAGCCGTGTGTTTCCCGTAGTGTCATGATTCTTGTTGACTTAGCTTTAATTTGCATGTAACTTTGCTGGGAGGTGGGCGACACCTCCCTTTTGACTTAGCTGTAATTTGCATGTAACTTTGCTGGGAGGTGGGCGACACCTCCCTTTTCACTTAGCTTTAATTTGCATGTAACTTTGCTGGGAGGTGGGCGACACCTCCTTTTTGACTTAGCTTTAATTTGCCTCGGTTTGGATGGTTTAGTCATCCGTTGAGTTGGGCATTGTTTTGGAATTACCGTGTTTGGCTAACTAGGGGAAAATTGAAATCAAAAGTGTCGCATATTCATTGGATTGCGTCTTACAAACATAAAGGGTTGTCATATGGCTCATACATACTAATTGGAGTTGTGACAACTAATACATAACAAAAGTTGTTTTAACAGGCTTCTACTAGTAGTATTTCCTGAGCTTGTCTCCATGCCAGGTGTTGTTGACTTCTGATCCATCCATTCTTGCTAACTTGTATGACCCTGACATCAACACTTGGGTAACTTTGTAAGGTCCTTCCCACTTTGGCATAAGCTTCCCTGTGTGGCGTAGGTCAGATGCTTCGGTCGCTCGGTTGACAAAGTCACCTACCACGAACGTCTTGATTCGTGCTCGCTTGCCAAAGTATTCCCTTGTTTTTTCTTTGTACTTGTCCATTTTTCCGACGGCCTCATCGCGTGCTTCATCCAAAAGGTCGAGGTTTGTGTGTAACCCTTCTACATTTGCGGTTTCATCGAAGTTCACCATTCTGAATGAAGGTGAGCCAATCTCTACTGGTGCGAGTGCATCGGTGCCGAATGCTAGCTTGAAAGGTCTTTTTCATGTGCTTGTCTTGGCGGTTGTCCGGTATGACCAGAGAACGTGGGGAAGTTCTTCTAGCCACTTCTTTTTTGATGCTGTTAGGCGTTTCTCGATACCTCGTACTATGATCCTGTTTGTAACTTCAACTTGTCTGTTGCTTTGAGGATGGCAGCCAAACACTTTCTTGTGTTTAACTCCGTGATTAGAGAGGAATCTAGTGAATTGTGAGCCGACAAACTATGTGCCATTATCCGAGATTAAAATCCTTGGGATGCCGAACCTTGTTATCACATGTTCCTTGACAAACCTGACGACATCCTTTTGGGTGATGTTCTTGAGCGCTTTTGCTTCCGCCCACTTTGTCATGTAGTCGATGGCGACCATTACGTATTGTAGGTCGCCCTTGGCCTTAGGAAAAGGTCCCATGATGTCGATCCTCCATACGGAAAAGGGGATTGGGGAGAGTATAGAAGATGGTAGATCTGGTGCTTTGTGAGACATGTTGCTGTAGAGCTGGCATTGGTGGCACTTTCTGACAAACGTCTTGCAATCCTTGCTCATTTTCGGCCAGAAATATCCTTGTTTTAGAACCTTATGTGCTAGTGCCTTGGCGCCCATGTGATCTTCGCATATTCCTTCGTGAACCTCCTTCTTGCAATAAGTTACTTCGTCTTCGTCGATGCATTTCAGTGTAGGACATGTGATCCCCCTTTTGTATAAGATACAATCTTGAAGGAAATATTTAGTTGCATGGAATTTGATTTGTTTTGCCTTGACATGATTTTTTGGAAGGGTTCCATCTTTCAAGTAGAGCATGTAGGGTGTCATCCAACTTTCCTTGGTCTCTTCGATCTCAAGTGTTTCCATTCGTTCGATGGTGGGTTGTGGTAATTCTTTGAAGTAGACCGAATCTTCAAATGTTGTTCCTTCCCCTTGGGTTAGTTTTGATAGTGTGTCCACCATCGTATTATCATTTATGTCGATCTGCTTCAGCTCATGAGTGGGTAAGTGGGCGAGTAAAGACTTGACAATAGATTGGTATTTGTGTAGAGTTTCATCCTTGGTCGCGTAGTCCCCGATGGTTTGTCTGACTACCAGTAGTGAATCGCTATAGACGATGATGTTTGAGACCTGTAGACTTTTCGCCAAGGTTAGCCCTGCAATGAGAGCTTCGTATTCCGCTTGATTGTTTGTTACTTTGAAGGCAAACTTGATAGCTTGTTTGATCTGGAAATTTTTGGGACTTATGAGAATTAGCCCTGCTCCACTTCTTTGATTGATGGACGATCCGTCCACATAACGCTTCTAGGTACCTATGTCGCCCGCTTGTGTGAAGTCGCTTGCCGATTTGTTAGGAGGTGGGGTCGTGTCTTTGCTTTCTTGTTCAAAAAAAGAGCATTCAACTAAGAAGTCCATAAGCGCTTGAGCCTTGATGGCGGTTCTAGGCATGAATGTGAGGGTGAATTGGCTAAGCTCCATTGACCAGTTAACCATTCTTCCCGATAGGTCTGGTTTGTGAAGGAGCTTCTTCAGGGGTTGGTTGGTGACCACTTTGATTTCTCTTCCTTGAAAGTAATGCCTTAGTTTTCTGCTAGCTGTTACGAGTGCCAAAAAGAACTTTTATATATTGGGATATTTGGTTTCGACGTCTTTGAGGACTTGGCTTACGTTGTTAGTCATAAAGGCATTTCTGTAAACATATAAATAACAATCCTATAGTATTGTGTCACTTTGTGTCACTTACTTGACCCTTTAACTAGGGGATCCCTTTGTTCCTAAAGGTTCTATACTATGTATATCAATATGTGTAACTATGCAATAAGTTCTGATGATGACCTGGAAGAAGATCACAAGATCATGCCCCAAGACATTTGAAGACAGTGTGAAGAATAAAGAAGTTACAATATTGAAGTGTGAAATTTTTCTAAGTGAAGATTCGAGAAGTGCAAAATGAACTTATTCGAGAAGTCATTTGTTCGAGAAGTCCTAAGTGTGAAGATTCGAGAAGTCAAGTATATTGATTCGAGAAGTGGTTATTATACTGATTTGATAAGTCAATTAGATAAGTCATAATAACACTGGTTCGAGATGTCATGATTCCAGAAGTCAATATATTGATTCGAGAAGTACCTAAGCTACTGGTTCGAGAAGTGGAGATAGCCTATTCGAGAAGTGTCTTTATACTGACTCGAGAAGTCAATTCAAGAAGTTACTTTACACTGTTTTGAGAAGTCAAGTTGTCGAACCTAGTATGTCAGAGATGTCGAATGGAGGACTTAGCAGAATTCGTAATCAACAACGAGACAAATATTCCGGGAAAAAGGTTCGAACTAAAACCAAGGCGTATGCAGTTGTCTCAATCAGTTGCAGTATGCACATGGAAACTCTACAAAGAAGTTTGGAGAGTCAGTCAAAAAAATCAGCTAAAGATAAGGATCTGGCAGTATGTAAAACAAAGAAGAAATTCACATGATGCCAACTTTCACCAAAATAGTATAGACATGGTTTGGCAAGCTGTTTGTCTTTTACTAGTTTTGTAAAAGCGAGATGTGTGTAGTTTATAAACACACAGCTTCCTTATCTTTAGAAGTTAAGTTTTTCACATACATACAAGCTGTACCTCTCTAAGAAAAACGCAGCTGAGAATTCAAGTTCGAATTCACAGTTTGTAGCATCTTTCGATCTAATACAATATTAGATTAAAAGTGAAATTGTTTGTGTTGTTTTTATTCCGCATTACTTTCGTGTTCAACAAACAAGTTTCAAGCTACAATAAACCAGATTCAAAACAAAGATAATCAAAGAATTTACTGATAATATATTCACCCCCTCTATATTATCTTCTTGTGAAACTCATACCCAACATACGTAGTATACATGTCTTTAGGAGGTTCCTTCTTCTTTGATGAGGACAGCGCCTACAACTTTATCAAACGCCGCTAGGTATAAAGAGAGTGGTTTCATCGGCTTGGCGACCGCCAATAGTGGCGGCGAAGAGAGATATCGCTTGAGATCCTCGAAGGCTTTTTGGCATTCTTCCATCCATGAGATGGCTTTGGAGGATGTGGCTCCCCTAAGTGTGTCGAAGAAAGGAAGACATCTCTCTGTTAGCTTTGATATGAACCTTCGTAGTGCCACTAGCCTTCCAGTCAACTTCTGCATATCCTTGAGAGTTTAGGAGGTTGTCTGTCCATAATTGCTTTGATTTTTTTCGGGGTTGGCCTCGATGCCTCTTCGACTGACTAAGAAACCGAGGAATTTGTCTGCTTCTAGCGCAAACGTACACTTACCTGGATTGAGCTTCATGTTGTACTTTTGAGTGTAGCAAAGCATTCTTCTAAGTCTTTCAAGTGAGATTCCGTCAAAAGTGACTTGACGATCATGTCATCTACGTATACTTCCATTTTTCTTCCCAATTGAGATGCAAAGATTTTATTCATCATTCTTTGGTAGGTGGCTCCTGCGTTGATGAGTCCGAAAGGCATGACTTTGTAACAATATACTCCCCTATGAGTGATGAAAGTTGTTTTCTCTCTATCCTTTGGTGCCATCTTGATTTGGTTGTATCCCGAGAATGCATCCATGAAGCTAAGCATGAGGTGGCCGACGGTTGCATCGATAAGCTGGTCTATGCTGGGTAGTGGGTATGTATCCTTGGGGCAAGCGGCGTTCAGGTTCGTATAGTCAACACATATTCTCCACTTCCCGTTTGCCTTTTTGACTAGTACCACGTTGGCGACCCACTATGGTTACGAAACTTCACATATTAGGTCAGCTTCAAGTAACATGTCTATCTCTACGTCAATTGCTTGTTGTCTTTCGGATGCAAAGTTCCTCCTTTTTTGTATCTTGGGCGCTTTGTCGGGTTTCACGCCGAGCTTGTGCATAGCAACTGATTCGTCTAAGCCGGGCATGTCGCTTGGGCTCCATGCGAACACGTCCGCATACTTTCTGAGTATGTCTGTTAGTCCTTCCTTGAACACTGAATCCAAACCTACTCTTATGATTACTTTCTTTGTTGGGTCGCCTGGGATGACTTATATCTTTTCAGTTTCGACAACGGGTGATACGTTTGGTCGCTCGTCCTTCTCTAAGCATCTTTTCAAGTTTGTATCCATCCTTGGTGGGTCTTCCATCATTAGGTCGTGAGTATCAATAACTTGCACTTCTTTCTTTCTTTTGGTGCGAGAGATTTGATGTTCCATGTGTTTTCTTTTTTTCTCTTGGCATCTTCTTGCTGCTTTATGTCGTCTTATGTTGATTGGTTCAGTCGCGACCAAGGTGAGGGATATCCCATAGCATCTCTTTGAAGTCTCTGAATCGCCCTTCATTTCTCCAACTCCCCCAGGAGTGGGAAATTTCAATTTGAGGTGAGGTGTGGACATGGCGGCCTTGAGGAGATTGAGAGTGGGTCTACCAAGTATCATGTTATAGGAGGAGGTGGTGTTGATCACATAGAATTTGATGATATGGCAGGTTTGCTTTGGTGCTTTGCCGAAATATACTGGGAGCCTTGCTATTCCAGCTATGGGGACGACGTTGTGGCCGAAACCGTACATGGGTGTCTCGTCCAGGCAATCTTCTAATTTTTCATCCGCCAACTTCAATCTATCCCAGGTGTGTTTGAAACATATGTCGACAGACGACCCGTTGTCCACTAAGATCATTTTTACTTCGTTCTCTGCCACGTCTAATGTTAGTAATAGTGCTTCGGTGTGGTTTGGGTCGATGCCTTCGTAGTCTGCGCCTGTAAAGGAGATGATATTGCCCGTTCCTTTTCGAGATATGGCGTACATTTCTTGGTGGGCGGGCCTTGGGGGAGATGGCGACCCGCCGAATACCGAGTTCACCACTTTTTTATTGGGGGTCGATGCCGCTTGTCTTGGTAGGTATTGATTCAAATTCCTTTGCTTTATCTGCCTTTCTAGGAAGTATTTGAGGGTCAAACAACTTTCGGTCGTGTGCCCATGGGCCTGGTGATAGTCATAGTTCTTATCTTTGTTTCTATCATCTAGGGTGGTCCACATTGGTTGAGGAGGTTGAAAAAAGAGTTTTCCTCTGATCTCGTTGAGGATGGCGGACCTGGGCATGCTCAAGGTTGTCCAATTGGGTTCATGACGTTTCTCAGGGCGTGGGGGTACCGCAGGGCTCAACCTGTCCTTGACGGAGGTTGAGGTCTGTCTGACTGGTCCCGGGCCGTGAGTCATCTGTACCTGGTGAGGGATAGTGACCGGCTTTTGAGTATGACTGAAGGTGTGTTGCTCCCTTTGGAAGTAAGGTTGTCTCGGTGGTCGAGGTGGGGGTGCCCTTGATTGTTTGAGTACGCTGAGAGACTCCATTTCGTTGATTGCTTGGGAAGCTAGGTTTTATGCTCATGCCAATGTTGTTGGTTGTATCTTCATGAGTTTTCAGACATATTTTTCACATTCATAAGGGTTGAGACCTCTTCGTAAATGTACCAAAGCTTCGGTTTTGTTCACGCACACGACTTTGTTAACTGCCTCCTTGAACCTGTCAATGTAGGCTTGTAGACTTTCTCCGTTCCTTTGAGCGATAGTTTCCAAGAAGACGGTATGCACCTCACGAGCTTGGTTGGCTTTGAACTTGTTAAGGAAAACTCTTCTGAATTCAGACCATGAATCAAGTGATCTTGCAGGCAAGCGACAGAACCATCTTTGAGCTCCACCTCTAAGGGTGGAAGCAAAGAACCTGCATCTTGTTAAATCTTTTTATTCGTAGTGTAGGGCGAGTTGGTCGAAGTAGCTCACGTGTTCTTCCGAGTCGCCTAACCCGTCAAATGAGTTGAGATTGATGTGCTTAATGTGCCTTTGCATGGGTTCGTTCTCGAGTCGCTTAGTGAAAGCTGACTCGCCGACTTTAATGGAGTTTCCTCCATCTAACTTCCTTTTGAGCTTGAGGATAGTGTTTAACATGTCAGCGTTTGTAGGTTGTACGCTTCCAGTGTCATTTCTGGGTTCAGAAGACATGTCCTCCCCGTGACCTTCTTTTTCTAAGCGTCGCTTGGCACTCTCGTACTCAGCCTTCTTTTCTTCGATGTATTTTCTTAGGTCTCTCTTTCTCCTTTTTTCTTTCCATGTTTCTGGCTTGTGTCGAGGTCCTCCATGATCCTTATGATTGGTGTTTTGAGATGACCCTAGGCGGGAAAAAACGGAGTTGGCTGGCCTTGGCTGGCTGTGTGCCTCGCTCTGGTCGTTTTCGTCATGCTGGTTGAATTGGGAAGCTCGAGGGGGGATTTGTTGCTGTTGAGGTTGCGGTTGAGGGAAAACGGACACGACCCGAATGAGGGCGTCTACCTGGGCTTGGGTGTACCCCGTGAGATCGAGATTGAGCCCGATGTTAGCAGGCGGCCTTTGATCGTTTGGCGGCCTTTGATCATTTGGAGGTCGTTGATCAACTGGAGGTCTTTGTTGCTGTTGGTTTTGTGGGTTTTGAGCTCCGTTGGCGAGATTAGGGATCTCGTGGTGAGTGTTTCCCGAAGGGGTAAGTTCCTCCATTGTGACGATGTTTCGGTTATTAGCGGTAGATCTGGTATTTATCATGGGCGTTTCTCTCACGCGGAGTGTTTCCACCGAGATTTACCCTAAATGGACGGAATGTGATGTTATACTAGTGGAGGTTTCTTTAAAAAAAAGGCGACCCCTCCTTCTAGCACCAAATGATAGGTGGTGCACTTGCTCCGTCGCCAATAACACTGTTCTGGTGGTGGTTTAGGCTGCGGTAGTAGACCAGACAATTTTTGTCACGACACGAAACGAAGTACACGAAACGAAAGTACGCGAACACGAGAGTACACGATCGAGACTTAGTGTCGGTTTTGTGTTTACCTTTCAAGTACACGACACGACACAACACGAAGTAAACGAAATAAATAAATAAATAGTTATAAATTAATATTTATATTAGATATTTTAACATTTTTATTAGATAATTAACATTTATTTATGTGATTATACATAAATTTATAATATTATTTGTAAATATATATTTTTAATACATATTTGTAAAAATATTACCTAAATTTTAATATTTCAATACATTTACTTATTTATTTTTATTTCCTATTATTAATAAAATTACACGAAAACATGACACGAAAAGTACACAAAACGAAAGTACACGAACACGAAATTGAAATTACACGTACCCTAAACGGATGGTTTTGGGTTTAGCATTTAGGTACACGAAACACGAAAGTACACGACACTAACAAATTTTCAGGTCTATGCGGTAGGGAACCTGCAAAACAATGCTTGCCCGGTGGTGGTGGTCGTCAAACACCTCCGGCGTGAAAATCAGTAAACGGAGTAAAGCAATATGCGAAAATGCAACAAGTATCGAGATATGTTTTCTGAGTGAGAGTGTGTGAAGTGTTTGTGTGGGTGAATGTATATATTTTCAAATGTATGAGATGAGAGTATTTATAGGCCAAAGATCTACCCTTGTAGCGTGAGTGGCGCTCACTGTGGCTACAGTGAAAGGAATGGTCTTACTTACAATTGTTTGGTCCTTTGTGTTTTTTGTCTTTGCTACAGTTGAGTTGTTGTACCTTTTTGCTACAGTTGAGATGTGCAGTTAAGTTGTTGTACCTTTGAGTATGGGCTTGCCTAAATAATGTTTTTGCCTTTTACGTTATCGCCACCTGTCTTTTGGTCAAATAATCTATCGTGCGTGTATTTATTGTAATTATGTATGATAGCTCAAGGTGGGTGGCTGATGTTTGTGTTTTGGAGGGGTGCGTTTTTCGTAATTTAGTCTAAGTGAGATTCACCTTGGTGGTTGGCGACATCTGAGGTGGCGGTATCGTTCAGGAGATGATTGGCGACCATTTTGGCCTTATGTGAGCAACTACTAAATTTGTGGGTGGGCGACTGCCGCTCGGAGTGAGTTGGCGGTTATGTGAAAATGTGGGTAAACAGAATAAACACAAACTAGTCTGCCTGCCTTTTTTAAAGAATATGGATGATGAATGAGAGATTGAGTAGTTACTAAAATGAATTTAATGAATTTATCTCAACTTGCTGAAGTATGATTGCGGGCAGCTAGTTAAATAAGTTTTACAGCAGATGACTTAGCAAATTCAGTATAGCAAATCTTCGGCTTTATGATCCATACAGACGGTGCTACTTGAACTTGTAATATCAACTTTTACACACATTTGTTTTACCGAGATGTTTTTTTTACTAGAGTTCTCATTGTAAAAACAAATGCAGAGTTGTGTAATTTTTTGAAATTTTTTATCATAATAAAATCCTATTTTTCTCTCTTTTCTCATATTTATCAAGCCATAGAGCTTCTTATGGTCAGAACGTTGTAGTGGTTAGGTCTGAAGAGATATATTTATTATGTGTGCTTTTTCGTCACAAAATGAAGTACCTCAGGTTTCTCCGTAGGAGGATGAATACTAAACCTTCACACGGGCCCATTCATTTTCGGATCCCTGCTCTGCCGCACTATTCGTGGGTCAGTTAGTTACCGCCGCACTATTCGTGGGTCAGTTAGTTACCTGACCTCCTCTGTTTGTTTACGGGTTTAGTTGTTTTGGTAATAGCATGGTCATCTTTTGGGAATTTTGTTGGTAAAAAATTAATTAACTTATTGTTGTCCTTACAAGAGCTTGAGAGCAAGCCGAAAGAAAGGGCTCAGCTAGTTCATGAGAAGAAGAAGCAATTGACAGAACTGAGGCTGAGAGCTGATAAAACTGTTGATGAGAAGTTTGGACTCCAACATGACATTATTGCTTCCGTCAAATACTAAAACATAATCATAATTCTGTTAAGCAAACATTTTTGGAGTATAGTCATAGCATGTTGTTGCACTTTTGCATTTGTTTGATCACGTTTCTTGTTTTGAGGCTTCCCGGGCAGTAAGGATGTTCTATACATTTAGGTTTATAATATTTGGGTTATTAACATTTCAACCCTCAAAATTTCTTTGAAAATACATACCAGCTCTCAAAGTAAAAAAAAAATACTTCCACGCCCTTTAAGTTTTGGCAGTTGTACATCCCGACCCCTAACGTTATCTTTCTGGTATTAACTACCCAATATTTATCCAAAAGATTAGCAAACTGACTGTTGGGAGGAATACAAAAATAACTTGGTAAAATGGTCAGAATGTACAAGTACGCCATATTTTTAGGGTTGATGAGTATTTTCATGCAAACTTTGAGGGTTAAAATTGAAAGTACGGGGGTAAAATTAGAAGAAAAATTGAAAAAAAAAACGAAAAATGGTTGGAATGTACAAGTGTCAAACTTAAGAAACATGGAAGTACATTTTGTTACTTTGAGGGCTGATGTGTATTTTCGGAAAATTTTGAGGGTTGAAATAGTAATAATTTTGCCAATTGATCTTGGTATATTTTGTGGTTAGTCTTGAGCCGGAAGAATGAACATGGGAGCATGTTTACAATAACCATATATATTTGCTATGATTGAAAGCTAAATGCATGGTTGTAGATTTCGGAAATCGGAACAAATCGGTTGAGGTTCCGTATAACGATTTATCGGCAAATCGGGGATTTATCGGAATGATAAATCGGAACAAAAATCGGATAAATTGTAATATTTTAAATATATTTAATATATTAGCCTTATATATAATATAATAAACCATTTAAAAATAATTCATAGCGATATATCGGATTTCAAAAATCGAATCGGTCAAATATTTTTAAACGATAAATCGGCGATTTATCGATGATTTTTGAAAAATCGGATGATTTTTAGAACACTGGCTAAAAGTGCTAAACGTGTTGCACTCGAAAATAATTGGAAAATCAGAATTAAGATTATGATGGGAATGCCAGGATAGTGTAAATTCACTTTAGCTCCCTGTATAGTAGTAGTAGTGTGGATTGAAAGGGAAAAAAATGGAATTTCGGCTAAGAAATAGAAATGGCAGGGAAAGATGATATTATAAAAGTGTGAGTAATATAACTAATAATGGAGAAAGACAGGAGGAGCGAGAGACAATGAACGTCAAAGACTTCGCTGTCTGGTTTTTCCCAATATCTTGTTACTTTTCAAAAGGTCTGCCTTATTTTTTGTTTTTTTTATTTAAAGTGCCCTCAAAAAGTACCTTCACTTCACACAATTAGTACATATTAATCCTTTATTATTTAGATTTCACATTTCATTTATACAAAATAAGGTTTTTTTAATCTTATTTATCAATATACAAGCACTTCAAATAAAAAGTAATATTTTCTTGTATCTAATACAAAAAACCTTTGACTTTTTCTCCCTTTATTTTATTAAATATAAATATTTTATTTTATTTTGGTTCGGACATAAAAGTTACTTGTAGTTTAGGGGTGTGTGTATTCACATGGACTTAAAAGTAGTGAAAGCACGTTTATACACTCTGGTTTATGTTATTTTTTACATTCAGACTATATTTTTATTGAATTTCTGTCTGTGTCTCTCTGAGAAAGAGAGAGAGAGAGATGTATTCTTCCATCCATTCGCTTCCGTTGGACGAGTTTCAAAGCTCGGTTGATGGGTCGGATCCATGTCTGGTTTTGACTTCGGATCCCAAGCCCAGACTCCGTTGGACTGGGGAGCTCCATGAAAGATTCATTGATGCTGTTACTCAGCTTGGTGGCCCAGATAGTCAGTCTCCTCTCTCCCTCTCTCTCTCTCTATCTCTCTCTCTGTTCTTTTTGTCAGTTGCTTCTGCTTTCTATAAATGTTCAACTATAGCTTCTTAAATGACGTCTTGATTTATTTATTTTTATCTTCAGCTCACTTTGTTTCTTCAAATGGAATCTAACTATTTATCCTTTTATTCAGATTTTAATTTTGGTGGTCTTAAATTGTTAGTTTCAATTTACAAGAAAAAGAAAATTTGTTAGTTTCCTTCTATTTATGTTTTCCTTTCTAGTGTACCATAATTCCTTCTATTTATGTTTTCCTTTCTAGTGTACCATAATTTTAAAAGAAAATGTCTAGGTCATGTTGAATTGTTTTAAGAGTAATGCTAGAGGCACAAAATTTGGTACAAAAATTTGTTATCAAATGACATGGCACAGGTGATGTGGCAATTTGTAATGTTTTGATTGGTTTTGTTGGTGTGAATGCAGGGGTTCACTTATTATTACAACGAATCAGGAATTGACACGTGTATTTGGGAAGAATTTTGGGAACAAATTTTGTGCCTCTAGCATTTTCCTTGTTTTAATATATATTTTTATACCATGTACTACTTGGTTTGAGAACCAGGGGCAACTTTAGCACTGGTTATTAGGGATAGAGAGGTTGCAATTTTTGGTTTTGGGTTGTGTTTCTAAGCGGTCAAGTTTATGTTTTAAAGGATTTCTTTTTCAATGAACAAGTCATTGCGGGTTGGTTGGGTTTGTAGTGTCATTTCCGGGTTTTGTCTATGTAAATAGTGTTGTGTCCTGTTTGAGCTGTGTCTTGTTTTGCGACCCCTGCTTGTTAAGACAGCAACTGTCTCAATAGGTTTAGGTCGGTTTTGATAATAGACTCCCAACTGGGAAGCTCAAATTTTGAGTCACTACTCACTAGTCAATCTTAATGTCCAAACTTGAATATTTGAGTTGACTGCTAGTAAAAAAACTCTGATGCAGTGATAATGCGCTCTTGGTGGAGAAGCAAGGAGGATGTTATATGTATATTATTCTTATGTGTTGATGAGGATGTGGTTAGAATTTGATATTGCATTATACTAATGTAAGAATTTAGGTCTTGTATTTTAATGGAAAAACTTAAAACAATCCTGCCTTTCCTGTCAATATTATTGATAACTACCGATGTCTGTAGATATGTTGACTGCTCAGTGTTCATAATAACATATGATTTATACCCTAGTATATTGTAAAGATGTAGGGCACTGAAGGAAATGAAGGGAAACTTAAAGTTATAATAAGGTTATAAGGAAAGAGTCAGTATTGGTGAAATTTTCGTTAAGTGTCTTTATCTTTCCTTCCTCATTAAGTGTCTTTATCTTTCCTTCCAATGTATCCCATACTGTGGGAGAAATCAAGTCTATTTTCTTTCTCTCCAGTACTTTCTTATTCCTTCTTAGAAAAATCTTGGGAACATGTGGAGTTCACTTACATTTCTTTCGTTTCCACCATATAGAAAACTCTTGACTTCTAACTTTGTAGTAGCTACTTGTGGGTTTATTTCTGTTTTTAACTATTTATAAGGAGCCCCTTATTACTTTATGACATCTTGTATGTTTTTAGTTATTGTTGTATGTTGTTTAGAAAATGGCCAAAAATTTAAGTTGCATCTCTTCATAGTTAGTATTTATAAGAATGTGATAATCATATCTAAAATTCAGTGTTGATTTGCAGAGGCAACACCGAAAACAATCATGAGAACAATGGGGGTTAAAGGGTTGACCCTTTATCATCTAAAGTCGCATCTTCAGGTTAGCTGTTTCCATATTTTGAGTTTTGACAATCTTTTAATTCTATGTATAATGAGTTGCAAGAAAGAAACAATACATAAATGAGAAAGACACATGGTAAACAGATTTTACTACTTTGTTAAGTGGTTAAGAGACTTGCATATACATCAATGTGATATAATTTTATTAAGAAAAGCATTTATATAAAAGGCAGGCCTTATTGAAAGTGAAATCAGAAGTATATATCCTTTGTTCTAGTCCTTGCTATAATCTTTGATGGCTTATTTTCAGTGATTTCGTTTTTGGTTCTTTGAGTTCTATGCAAATGTGGTGCGCCCTATTAGAATTACAGCTCATTTAATATTTTTCTTGCAGAAATACCGGTTGGGAAAGCAGTCTTGCAAGGAGTTTACTGAAAATTCTAAAGATGGTATTGGTTATCATCTTATCATCACCTTAATACCTCAATTTCCCTGTATATGCTGAAGTTACTCAATTTCCATGCATGCATTTTACAAGCACCGCAATATAAATGTCGAAACGCATGAAAGGTCTTAATATAAGTACTTTATATACGTCACATGCTATTACAGTGCCAACAGCCTTATCTACGATATTCTAAGAACACTGGCAACATAATCATTCAGAGGTGTGTGTATTGATTAATGAACTGATATTGGCCCCTATTTGTGCATGGTATACAGTATACACGAGTATTTATAGTACACAGTTATGTAAGACATTGAACGTAGTCGACAGTAAATGAATGAATCTTTACTTTTTTAAAGCAAGATGCTTCACATGCTGATTAGCACTTGGGAATTCTCCGTTCACTACTAATATATATTTATATTTGGGAATGCAGCATCTTGCATTGCAGAAAGCCAGGATACTGGTTCATCTACATCAGCATCATCAAGAATGATGGCACAAGATTTAAAAGAGTATGATAAAAACATACTATTATACTCTCTATCAGAAGCACCAATCTATTTGATCTATCAATATTAACTTTTTTATTTTTTAATTTTCTAAATCAAACAGTGGCTTCCAAGTCACCGAGGCTTTGCGAGTTCAGATGGAAGTTCAACGGAGGCTGCATGACCAGCTGGAGGTTAGTCTTCTGGCGTGTTGGTTCTAAAGATGTTTTAGCTGATTGTCTTGAGCTCTTTTAGAGTTCTTCTGCAAAAAAAATATAAACAATCTAACGTGATTGGTCTTGATGGGTAAAGTATCATGAAGTTTGGTTTTCTGAAAAAAATACCAAGCATCTTGACTTTTAGAAAATATCAATCATGCAAATTATTTTAAGTTGCAAAGGTTTAAAATAAAATATGTTTCACATGTTTACATTCCAGTTAAAGTTAACAGATGATAAGATGATAAGAAAATCCTACATAGAAAGTAAAATAGGATGCTGAAGAAAACCTTGTCGTTCTTAGTTGATGGTGGTACTTTATCTCCGAATGACTAATCATTTAATATTGGAGAATGGAGAAATCAGAGAAGTACGACAATAATTTTCGTATATTTTGAACTTTTTGGATTACAGCAAGATTTGTCTGTGATATGACAACTTCAAATTACAGTAAAAACTGATGACAAACTAGCAAAAAAGAAGTAGCCATCAAAATTGTTACTTGCATTTATTTTTCTTTTATTTTTTGATGGAAATTGTTACTTGTATTTATGTACTAAGAAAAGTGAAGTTGTATCATCTCCAGCGGTAACCCCCCCCCCCCCCCCCCCCCCACCAGGCAACTTCTGTTGACATATATAAGATCTATAATCTAATATGCTACTTGTTGTTCCACCTAAACCAGGTCCAGCGTCGTCTTCAGCTACGTATTGAAGCACAGGGGAGATACTTGCAATCGATTCTTGAGAAAGCATGTAAAGCTCTTGAAGGCCAGACTGTTGCTTCTGTTGGACTTGAAGCTGCTAGGGAAGAGCTCTCTGAACTAGCTATCAAGGTTGCAAATGACTGCCAGCAAGTAATGACAGTCCCTTCACTTTCCGAAATTGCTGCATCTTTGGAAAACAAAAATCCTATCGTTGTGCCTGGTAGACTCGGTGACTGTTCGGTTGACAGCAGCTTGACATCAAGTGGAAGCCCACTTTCTCCAATGGGCATGGGCTCACAAGCTGCCGCGCTGAAAAAGAGAACAAGACCTTTCAGTAACGGAGATCTACCGCCCTTGGATAGCAATTTAAGGCAAGTGGAGTGGATGATGAGTAATATTAGCTGAATTTGAAATTGGGTTTTAAATTCATCTGTCAAGTATGTATTTTGTCACTTGTTAAATTGGCTTAATATATGGTCACAGCTGTGTTGTTGCCAACAGTAAGATCAGTTGTTTTGTATATTTCTTAAATCGTAACATCTGAACACCAGTAAGCTTTTACCATTTAAACTGCTTCATGTTGTTATTATAAAGTTAAACAAATGCATCTAACAGCCAACTTCAATCACTTCTAAAACGTCTGGATTCAAACAAAAAGACATGGAATCATAATCAAGAAAAAGAAAGTTTATTGGAAGTAAACAATGATTGGTAGTAAACTAGCTAAACTCAATAGGAATAGATCCAGCAGCAGGATTAGCTATCTCTGCAAACGCATCCTTTGAGAGCGAGATAATATTAGGAGCAGGGGATGTACATTTTTCTACAATCTTGACATTAATGCTTCTGCTATCTTTACATGGATATCCCTGTGCCTGACATGAAACTGTCAGCATCTGCCCACATTTGTAGCCTTGGTCATATAGGGCTTGCGGGATTGCTGCCACCATGTTACCTTCATCTGCTCCGCCAAAACATGTCGATGCTACAAATAATAAAACAACAATTATTACAAATATTCGTCAATTACAGTCATTTAAATAAATGGCATTACAACAACTTACGAACTAATGTTGTAAACCAAGATGCTTTTCCGGCAGTTGCAAAACTGCCTGAGATGAAGCAACTCAAAACAGTGGCGAAGATGAGATAGGAGGCAATGTTCTTCACGTTCATATTTACTGCTGTTTTACTACTTCTGATATGTTGCCACAGTTTATATACAGAATGTATGAAAACATCACATAAATGTATAGATTTTCTTCTTTATCTATAAAGACTATAATCATCAATAGACACACTATCCATTAGATTGTCTTGCATGAATGACATTTATTTCAGATTGTATTATAGATTGGATTTTTGTCTTGACATGTTAAATACGATAATTAATTATTAAATTTAATTTTATCTTGCTCCTTTATGTTTTTTGCAAAATTTATCTGTGTTGTTGTTAGGCCAGCGTGTTCGTGGTGCGATTTTTCTTTAAAATCGCGAATCAACCTGCACATGCGATTTGGTTAAAATTTAAAACCGCGACCGCATCACGTAACTCAAAAACCGCATAAATCACACCGCATAAATGTGATGCAGTGTGGTGCAGTTTGTGCGGTCTATTAATATTAATATAGAAATTTAAACTTGAAATAAAAAAAGATTTGTCTTCAACAATGACACTAGAAATGAAATAACAATGACTAAAAATCAAAAAATATCATCCACACAAAAAAAAAAAAAAATTGTAAACAAGCCCATCCCAATACCAAGCTTCCTAATCAAAAACTTAAATCAATATAGTAGTGTGCTGACTACTGGCCAGAGCTAGACATATAGCAAAAAAAGGCTCGTGGATTCATAAGCCTAAAATAAAGAAATTGCTAGAATCTAGCTGCTGCAAAGTTACACATATGTTTTTAAATGGAACAAGGCAAATAGTCAAATATATGTATATATTTATAAAAATATATTAATATTATAGTAATATGCGGTGCGGTGCGGTGCGATTTGAACCGCAAGAATGAATTCCTAAACCACAAACCGCACCGCACCGCGCGGTTTGGCTAAAATGTAAACCACAACCGCACCACGAAGAATTTAAACCACGCGGGACGGGACGATGTGATGCGGAGCGGGCGGTTTATGCGGTTTGATGAACACCCCTAGCTGTTGTTGTATGTGTTCATTAGAACTTGACAGTTTTCATAAGATGCTACATAAATGGAGTTCATTAGTATGACATTTTGACATGTATTGTCTTGCTCTTAAACACCAGAAAGAAAAAGAACAGAAGTTTGCAAGAAAAAATTAATAAAACAACTCCAATATGCCATTGCTACTGAGATTTTAATGTATCCCTATAGCCTGAATTCTTTTTACTAGTGACAATGAAGATATGTTATTATGTGTCCATTCTTCTCTTCTCTCCTTCTTTAACCCTTGCTCTAGGAAGCATCTATCGTATCCGTTGAGTATGCTTACAATGCTCCTGATGTTTGGTCTTTCTTTTGGGTCAGAGCGTGTGCAAGCCATTCCTAATTTCACCAGCCTCACTAGTTCCTTGTGATTGTATTGTCCATCTAATCTCCGATCTGCCAATTCATCGTATCTTCTGTTTCGTGTTTCAAAGTCATTCACTCTCTTTATAAGTAGTGCCTCAGGGCGGCTGAAATCAACCGCCATCTGTCCACTAAGCACTTCAAGGACTACTATGCCAAAGCTATAAATATCAGACATTGTTGTTGCTCTACCCTGAATGATGTATTCTGGAGATGCATAACCAAACATTCCCTCAGCAGGGAAGATTTTTTCAGGAGCAACGTGTTTAACTTGTTCAGTTCTTGTTAAGAACTGAGCAAGATCAAAGCAACCGAGTCGTGGGTTCATGTCTGAATCAAGAAAGATAGAAGAAGAAGTAATGTTTTTATGAAGTACTTGTTCATCCCAATCCTCATGTAGATAACAAATTGCGGAGGCAAGTGATTTGATAATGTTATATCGTTGGTGCCATTGTAGGATTTGATGCCCTCCTTTATGATCAGGATGGAATAAAGCATGATTTAATAGATGAGTTATATTGTAATCATACAAAGCAAGCATTTCTCTATTCTCAATGCACCATCCACGAAGCTGCACAACATTCCTGTGTCTCAGTTTGCCTAGGTTCTGAAGTTCGTATAAGAAGTGTGAACGCACTGCAGCAGAAGGAGTCGTGCCTAATCTCTTCACTACAACATGCTGTTTTCTGTCAAGAAAGCCATGGTAAGCAGTCCCTAATCCTATTTCAGCCAACCTCTGGGATTCTGCAAAGTTGTTTGTCATAGAAATGATTTCTTTAAGGCTTACTTCACGTGGAATGTTAATTAGTGACATAGCATGACGCGACGGGCTGGCCTCAACGCTTGCATATAAGGTCTCACCCTTGGATATGAAATATGTGGAAGAATCTCCTATGAGTGATTCAGTGGTATTACTGGTGGTTGTGAAGGTTGAGCTAAATGGCCTTGTGTTGGTTATGTTGCTACTTGATATGGAGATATATTGAGGGTAAGCTTTAAATGATGGAAGTTGTGGCAGTGTTCCACAAAGATTGCCAGAAACTACTTCCATAATCCATCCCATGTTTGGTCTTGATTGTGGTTCCTGTAGAGTACATAGCAATCCCAAATGGATCATATATTCCATGTCAGAATTCTTGTAAGATCCATTTGGAATCCTACTATCCCCTGATTTCAGAACCAATCCTTCATCGGACAGATTTCGTATCCAGTCGAGCAAAACAATTTTTTCTTCCTGACAAGTGAGATCAACTGCCTTCCGCCCTGCCACAATCTCCAGCAGAACAACCCCAAAACTAAAAACATCTGATTTTGCAGTGGCAGCCCCATGTGTCTGGAAATTCTCTGGTGGCAAGTACCCAATTGTCCCACCAATTCTGGTTGTCTCCACTAATCGAAATTGTTTGTCATACTTAACTGATGGAGTCTTTGGTTTGTAGTCAATCTCATGCTCTAACCACCTTGCCAATCCAAAATCACCAAGCCTTGCATTAAGTTCCGAATCCAGCATCACATTACTTGTCTTCACATCCCTGTGTATGACCTGAGTCTCCAATTGTTCATGGAGATAAAACAATGCAGCTGCCAAACCGTTGACAATTTTAACTCTCTGATCCCAACCAAGAACTGTTGAGCCCTTCGCCTTGAAAAGAAGTCGGTCAAGGCTACTATTTGGCATGTAGTCATAAACCAGAAATAGCTGATCATCATACAGGCACCACCCGCGTAAGCTGACAAGATTTCGGTGCCTAAGATGAGCCATGGCCAACAACTCAGCAGCAAAAGTCTTTTCAAACCGATCACCCCTCTCAGCCAAACATTTAACAGCAACAACTGATCCATCACTAGGTAAAACAGCTTTGTAAACCCTTCCGAAACCTCCACTTCCAAGAATTTCATCTTTGCTAAACCCTTTGGATCCAATATAAAGCTCCGAGTAGCTAAAATTTCTCGGATTATTGCTTTCTCCAAACTTTTCAAGAATTTGAACTCCCTCAATGTCCAAGTACACACTGGACGGCAATCTTCGTGGTTGGCGAAATCTACGAATTTTTATCAATTTTGATTCAAAGAACCTGTACACCGGGTTGTGAAGAAAAACTTTAAGACTGCGAAAGGCAGCACCACGAGGTCCGCGACGACGCAATGGTGTATCTCTTGATGGTGTAGCAAATGGGGAATCATATGATAGCTCATCTTCATCAAATTCGTTTGGTAAAACAAAGTAAAGGTGGCGGTGGTGGTGGTGGTGGTGGTGGTTCATCAGCATATTGCTCTGAAACTTTGAATTAATGACATTAGTTAAAAACTCAAAATTAAGAATAAATCCATGTGACAAGTGATTAAATAATGTTGGTTGAGAGAATACTTTTTCTTTGTTTCGTGTGGATTTAGATTTAGTAAACGCTGTTAGCTTTGAAAGGTTCAATACTTTAGTACGTAGTATCAACCGGCAAAGGTGATCAAATGCATGGCGTCATCTTGTTTATTGCGAACTTACTAGTGAAGTTTGCTCTCTAATCTTGGTCTTATTAAATACTTAATTTTGCTTATAAATTCTTTCTGTGAAACAAATTTTCTGGAATCAGTTTGTTACATTTTGCGATTTACAAATCAAATCAATATGAAATATTATATATGCAACTTCTTGTCAAGTACATGTATTTGAAAAGTAGCCAATTATAAAATTTGACGCAAGCTTCCAAGTAGTTCTAGAATTGATATTGACAAATTCTACTTCATTTTTATAAATAAAATAAGCCACTAATAATAAGTTTATGATATTTAACAATTAAAATTTTATCATGTGTTTGAAAGATCTTAAAAATTGGGAATCTAAACTAAAATACGGAGATAACAATTTAGGATTAATTGATAAATCACGGATTAACTTGAAATTTTTTAATATCATGATAATATTTATATATTAACCTTATTTATAATAAAATAATTCATTCAAAAAAAAAGTATACTAATTAATTGAATAAATATCAAGTTTTTTTCTTTTTGAAAACTCTGATGATTTTTTTGTTGAAATGTACGATATATGGGACTGCGTTTTATGATATAAATTAAAGAGTTCGAAAAGAAGATTAACCTTAATCGCTACGGCGCAAACGATTAAATTCCACGTCTTCTACTGAATTCCTTGATTACCTTTGAGCGATCTGTGGTCTTCGATCTCCCAAAGTTTCAAGCCCAATGTCATTGAATATTAATTCAATCCACTAAAAAATTAATATTTGCACTACTGTTCCTAATACCGTAATTCTTTTAATATTTAATTCGTCTCCTATATTATTTGCTTATTAAATTCTCCACGTTTAAGATATCGCATGTCCATTAATTAAATTAATCACTGATAATTAATTTAATTAATATCTTCTTTATCCTTGATCATCCACTCAACCTTATAATTATGTCAGAAATTAATCTGTCTGCAGGGCTTCACATAATTATCTTTATGAGCTTTCAACAGGACATCATGAACCCGAATATTATCAGGACATGGATTCCTTTTGTAATTAATATCTCACTCTGCATGCAATGTCATTGCTCAACACATAATATTGTAATTAATAATTAATTACATTTTATATGAATCAAAGCATGTGCATTGCATACAAGTGTCAATCACTACATCCGGATTAAGAATCTAAGCAATAATAATATCATAGAATCTTAGTCTTCTTTATTGTCAGAATAGAAGAGCAATTCTAATATTTTGATCTTGTTCAATATACACAAAGTATACAAGTATTATTCAATAGTTAAGATAAACTATTCCCAAATAATACTTCAGTCATTCCAGTGGTTTGTCTAGTACCACTTAAACTATGAACCTTTATTATATTATATACAGACACTGATAATCTAATGTTCTGTTATCCCATTTGATACTAGATTATTCACAATATATAATAAACAGACAATTTAATAATATGCAATCAAGATTCTCAATAAAATTGTTAATGTTTATATACTTCAAACGAATAGTTCAGTATAAAACCCAACATTTTAAACATTTTCACCAAAATATATTGCTTTGTTATAATATGTGGCATGCAATTCCGTATCGGGAATTTTGTTAACTCCCACTAATACTTACATTTTTTTAATAAAAAAGTTTGATGAAATAGTCAACGGAGCATCTCCGAAACATGTTCTGGTTAGCCAAAATAAGATAAAATACTAATTATTTAAAATTAGTCAATAATCGGTGCTTTAAAATACTAATTATTTAAAACTAGCCAATAACCCGTGCAAAGCACGGGCGACTTTAACATTAATTTTAAAATTTATTTTTAAAAGTTTTGAGATTTTAGTAGTTCTGAAAATGCTACATTTAAAAAAAAAGAATTAAAAATACTATTTTAATACTTCAAATCTAAAAAAAACTTATAAATTTTATAAAAGTTTATTAGGTTAGTAAACATGTAACCGTCCAAATTATCAATATATTTTATTGTAATAATATAAATATAAATAAAAATGTTTTTTAAAAAAGTTGTTTTTTGAATTTTAATTAAAGTATAACTGAAAGAGTTTGTAGTTATGTATGTGATTTTTGATTGAATTATATGAATTTTTAATTATGTTTAATATTTTATTAATTGTATTTGTTAAAAAAATAAGTAGACATGTTAAAATATGTAAAATTTATACTATATTATTAAAGCCGAAAAATAGAAAAACTAACATGTTTTAGTTAAAAAAGGTAATTGTCCGTGATAGATTTGAAAAAGTAGGGGAATTTGTTAGAAAAAATAAAAAAATAAAAATGTATTTTAGGTGAAAAAGGTTATTGGTTATAAATAGGTAATATTATTATTTAATAATATATTTCTATAAATAAGTAAGGTTAATTAAGTAAAAACACGAATTTAAAAAAGGGCAATTAAGTAAAATCACAACGTACCACACCGACCGACCAAACATTTAATGTTTCGTCTATTATATAATAGTATTGATATCTTCTGTGATAATTTTAGCAAAGGAGAAATTTTAGTTACAAAATATAAAAATATATATATACGATTTGGCTAATAAAGGTAATCGGGTAATTATTAGTATTTATAATAATAATATTTTATGCTACTAAATGGAATATCCCGTGTATATTTTTTGAAATTTTAGTTATGAAACATATTAGTTAGAAAATATAAAAAGAATATACACTTTGGCAAAAAAAACTTATCGGTTAGTTATTAGTAATTATAATATTATTATTTTATTCTATTAAATAGAACTATCCGTGATATTTTTAGAAAATAAGAGGTTTAAGTTTGGAAAAATAAAAAAATAGAAATTTTAGTTATAAAAAAGAATATACGCTTTGACTAATAAAGGTAATTGGTTAATTATTAGTATTTTATGTTACTAAATGAAATTGCTCCCGATATTTTTTATGTTTTAGTTAGGAGAAATTTCAGTTTGAAAATATAAAAAAGAATATACTTTTTGGGAAAAAAATTTAATCGGTTAGTCATTAGTAATTATAATATTATTATTTTATTTTATTAAATAAAACTGTCCGTGATATTTTTGGAAAATGAGAGGTTTTAGTTAGGAAAAATAGAAAAGTAGAAATTGTAGTTAGAAAATATAAAAAAGAATATACACATTGGCTAAAAAGTTATTGGGTTAGTTATTAACAATTATAACTTTATTATTTTATTTTATTAAATGAAACTGTCTACGATATTTTTGGAAAATGAGATATTTTAGTTAGAAAAAATAAAAAAGATATTCTATATAATAATTTTAATATTTTATCTGACGGTTCTCATATGATTTACATAAAAAAGACTGTTGCAAGTTTAGATAATTTTACAGGAATGGGAGAATGTTGCAGTTTGAATGCTTTACCGGTAAATAATTTCTGTAGAATGTTCTATTCCTTGGTTGGCTCCCCTGCGTTAACGGAGGAATTTGGTATTAACAAAGTTCGAGGTTTGTTGCCAGAATCAAGATCTACAACGGTGGTCCTTAGGTGGTAAATTCGCCGGAGTATGGTGGTTGTGTTTAATTGGTGGTTGAGATTGCTTAGAGTTTATGTTGGCTGCCTCGGAGCTCTCAACTTTCGACCCCTTACAATGTGCCTATGTACCCCTTTATATAGGGGATCAAGCCAACGTAGTTCTTGGGGAGGAAGTTTCCTCCATGGGCTTGGTCTCTGATCTTCAAAGCCCAGTCGAAGTCTTGCACCGCCTTTCCATGCTTAGACGTTGGACTTTTCCACCGCCTTCTATGTATAGGATGTCTTCCATACTTAGACGCAGGACTTCCATCTCTTTCCATACTTAGAATTTAGATCACTTTAGGAATGTATAACGATAAGGCCTAGTCACAAAGGCCCAAGGCTTATCTATGACGTCAGGACTTCATGGATAAGGAAACTTCTCCCGTCGAGGACTAGTCCTATCCATTACCAACTATTTCCTTAATTCATAAATACAGGTATAGCCATGACTTACCTTAAATGCTAGACGCATCCTTGTCCCCCGAATGAGAAGCACCCACCAGATAGCAAGACAAGTAATCCCAAGTGTTTGGGTGCAAAGTGCAGGATTACTCCAAAGTTCCCCAATAAGGACGCACCAATTGAGTACAAGAACATAACTCCCAAAGCACACACCAAGGTTAACCCCACATCCCCAATGAGGGCGCGCCCATTGAATACAGGTGGAGGCATTCAATCATCAGGCAAACCCCTGGAGGCCTTCTACCACGGACATCCCCCTCCTAGGGCACATCCTAGGAGGGAATTCCTCAATATCTTGCCAATACCAAGTCAAAAGAACCATCCTTCATCACCAAGTCACCACTTCAAATCAAGAGGACGCGCCCTCAAGGGGTGGACGGCCTAAAGGGCGCACCCTCGTCCCCATGAGGACAAGCCCTAAATTCTCCTTGTGTTAGTCTCATGTCAATGAAGTTATTATTCTCCGTCAAGCCTTCCATCCGTTATGCTGTCATTACCATGAGGGCGCGCCCTCAAGGGGTGGACGACCTAAAGAGGGCGCATCATTACCCTTATGAGGGCAAGCCCCAACTCTCTCTAACCCTAATTACATTTTAGATATTCACAATTGGATCCTGTTTGACCTGATCCTAACCTAAAGACCTATTATCAAATTTTGGCTATAACAACTACCCCCAATTCAGTGTGAAGTTAAAAACAATACATTGAATTTTCCTAAAACCTTGCCCAAAATTTTTTTATCCTTTATTAAACAGGACGCGCCCTCTTGATGAGACACGTCCTTCCCTTATATGTGTATCGCGCGTTCTTGATAACTGTCGTCCAACCGACAAGTCTTGATCTATAAATACTAAAAATTTGCTTTCTCCTTTTTCCAAAATTTCACATTCGTTTGTTGAACAGGGCGCGTCCTTACAGAGAACGCGTCTTTAACCCATCATTTTATCATACGCGCTCGAAAGTTGTCCTCCACCAGGCGGGTCTTCGTCTATAAATACCTAGAAGTCATTTTCCCTTTTTCACTTTACTATTTTCTTCAGAAAAAACCCTAGTCGCCGCTGTTCATTATCTCCGGGCAAATTCCGATCAAATCTCTGGGTTTTCGTCGTTTTTTTTCTCAAATCTTACTCAGCAACTTCAAAGGTATGATCTGGTGCCTTCATTTCATGTTTTTACCATATATTTTGATCATATTGTTGATATGACCGTTAGACCCTTTTTTGTGTTCTTGATAAAATGTATGTGTGTATATTTGTATCTATCAATATTTGATCTTTGTTTGGGTTATATTCGATTTCAAATTTTGTTTCTGAGTCACTAATAACATACATGAGAATAAGGGTGTGTCGTCTGTTGAGTACGCGTCCTTTATAATATTTGTCTTGTAATTATTCTCGCACAACTATATATGTCAATTTAAGGCGCAGTTGATAATTAAGGCGCGCCCTCAGCTTAGTATAATCAGAAGTTCATCGTTATATAATACAGACGTTTTAGGCGATGATTAGGTCAAATTTCATTATGACTAGGATTCATCTTCTTTCAATATATTCTTCAACTTGATTTTCCTTTCAGGACGCGTCCTTACCATTTTTCTTTCTCTTTTCAGCTGGAGGGTAAGGGCGCGTCATCTCCTTTTCATCCTTTTAAGGACTTCAACAAACGTCTAGGGATTTACTCCCCACCTTCCCTTTCGTGTCCAGCACAAAGTTCATCATCCATCAAATCCTTCCATACCCAAGCGATAGCACAACTACGTGAAGCATCCCCATTCAAAGGTGATACAGAAGTCATGTCATCTCCCACGACCTCTAATTCATCTCTCCCACATGTTGACGACTTTAACCTTGAAGTGACAAGTCAACATAGTAGGGCGCGTCAACATCAATTTAGACCGATAATAGACGAGGGTAATGATACCATAGAAGACATAGAGGCCAATGTCTTTCGACAAAGAAGAGGAAAATAAATAGAATCGTCAAATTCTGAGGGTGCGTCCAATTCTGAGACAGAATCCAATTGTGAAGACGCGTCCTCAGATAGTCTGTATCCACATATAGACGAGGATGATCATACACTTCCTTCTGTGAGCTCTCCTATCTCGTTCATTCATCCCGAAGTTTCCGAGGAAGACATTGATCTTGATTGGGGCCAATATAAAGATACACTTACAGAGGCTGAAAAAAGGAGACTGAGGAAACAAAACAACAAAGTGTAGCCATGTCATCCATTGTATCTGTTGAGGAGATAACCTGGTGTATGACTTACTACCAAATGGAAGGCAAATGGGCGCGTCCTCCCTCCCTCATGAGACCACATACCTTCAAATGGCCCGAACCTTTCAAAACGCCTAGAATGGTGACTTCTCCAAAATTGATGGCATTAGGAGTGAGCGCGCCTTTTCATCCTTATTTCAAAAATATCCTCGAGTGGTATGATGTTGCCCCTATTCAACTCTCTCCAAACTCCTATAAGTTCACTACACCAAAAATGACCTATTGTAACCCCATAAAAGTGTATTGTTAGACCCTAAAAATGTTACAGTAGATGTTTATGTAACGTTTTGACCAAAATTCAGCGTTACATTTACTGGCGTTGCCTATGGCTTCTATTGTAACACTATATGTACTTATTGCAACCCTTTTTTAAATATTACAATAGCATTTTGTTGCAACACATTTGTCTGTTTTAGTAACATTTTTAAGGTGTTGCAATAGACTAATGCAACACCTTTTTGCAACATCTATCAAGTAAAAATGTTACAAAGTTAGTTCATTGCAACACTTTGATGCAACATTTGATGCCTTTTGCAATACATTTTGGTTTTTTAGCAACATTTATCTGCAACATTTTAATCTCTATTGTAATATTTATAGTTTTTAATTGCAACATTAATGTGCAATGCTTTTTAGTAGCCAGATTGCAATGTCTTGTCTGAAATTTTAATATACCATGCACAAAAGCATATAAACCAATCCACCATAAATGACATTTCATTCCAATGGCAAATCCAAAAAACACATGTACCAAACCAGAAATGACATTTCAAAGTTCCGAAATTGAAAATCCAACAAACACATGTCAATAAACCCAAACATAGTCCGACATCTAGTTCTTAAGTCTAAAGTCGAAACACATGTCGACTTACACCACAATTCTACATTAAACTTAGTCTTAATATCATATCATGTCAAAATACCAACCTACTACCAAAAGTACGCATATAGAAAATAAGAGTTAAGTACTACTGATTATCAATCATCATTTTCGTCATCCTCATGATCATCGTCATCCTCGTGATCATCGTCATCCTCGCGATCATCGTCATCCTCGCGATCATTGTCCTCCTGATCACTGTCCTCACTTTCGTCACCAGTAGTAGTACCAGCACACAACTCTTCAACATCAAGGTATAACGACACTTTCCCTCTCTGAATCCGGAGCATTGTTCAAGAACGATACTATAAAACTTGAAAAGTTATAATTGTAACGTTAGAGCTGTTATTGCAATTAACAATGTGAATAACATAGTAAAAATAATTAATCATGTATGGATAATGCTCTTGAATTGCATGTACCAGTATGATCTTGTGTTTGTCCTGATTTAGTATACAATGAAAACAAAATCTTATAAATACACTTTTCCCAAACCAGATTTGTTATTTATATGCAGTGAAGCTAATGCCACAAGATTAAGAGGTGCCAACAATTCATGCAACTTTATTATAAAAAGAGTATGCATATGTCTACCTTTGCAACTCCCAATGCAGATTGAACAACATAGTTCCCATACTGATTTTGAGAGTCGAACAACAGCAAGAACTACTGAACTAGTGCAAGGTTGATTGACATACTAATTTTATTACAATGCTGAACAATAAGGTTATTTGAGTAAGGTTATGCTGATATATTTAAGCAGAAACTACTAATAACCAACAAAAAGTATGAAGGTTCTGCTATATATTTAAGTAGAAATTACTAATAACCAACAAAAAGTATGTTACTCAGTTGGGAACTATATGAACCTACAAGGAAATTTATGACATTATTATAGTATCATTGACATAAACCAGAGAAACTAACCTAAAGTTGGATTTTGGCACTAAATTCTAACGGAAACCACAACACAGATAAGAGAGAGATTTAATATGCTAATGTGCTGAAATCTGTTGTACCTTGATGATTATCAGGTTTATTTATTTAAGTTTTTTATTCTAAAGTTCTTACTAAATCCAGCAGAGGTAGGTTTGGATCCTGGTTCATGAGATTGCACTGGAGATCCATCGGGAAGAATAGCAAATCCGGAGGGAAGAAGGGCCACATTGTCAGGATCTCCACCATTTATCACGACATTCATTGACATGATATCCACAGGTGCATATACTATAAAGGAAGCTGTTGGGTCACTATAACTTTCTTGTAGTATTAACATTGTACTCTGGCTTGAATTTGCATTCTGTAACAGTAGTTAGTTTTAAAATAAAACATTTTACCCAACCTAGTCTTGAATCAAACATATATAGATGACGTGTAAATCAAAAGCTTACATGTACTCGAAGTAGTGAAACGCAGTTGCCAGTTTCATACAACTGCTAGCTTCGGCTGCACACTTATTCCTTAATGTTGATTGCTGCCGTTGATTCATACAACTGCTAGCTTCGGCTGCACACTGCAACTGATAGCAGAGCACATTCGGAGGGCTTCTCCAGCAACAAACACTACGGGTAAGTTGTCGCAGTTACAAATTTCAATCATAAAGCCATCTGGATCGTGGAAAAAGATTTGATCTACCTCAATTCCACCTTCTTCTACTCTAGCCTTGACATACTCTATCTCCATCTCTTTCAGCTTGTTTTCTACAGCTGCCATGCTTTCGCACTAAACATTTTCATCAACGACGACTACTTATGTCAGTTCATTAACTTTTCGACGTTATTTAATCAGTCGCTCTAGTTGTCTAATTTATTTTCGTAAACAAAACACCAATTGCCAGAAGCTCAAAGTACAAATATTTGCATAAATTTAAACATTACTGCAGACATGTATGAAAATAAATTAATAGAAGAGAGTACGTAATTACTTGAAAAGAAATGTGATTATCTTTGGGATTAATCTGCCTAGTGTTGGGCAAGCTTTCAGGGTCCTCAGATTGCAAAAGATGAATACCAATATTGTAGTTGAATAACCTGCATAACCAATATTGTTCATGAAGAGGTTATAGAGAGAATATACTTTGTAGTACATTATATTTAGAGTTTGTAATCTAGAATAATTTGTGCTAGAAAATGGGCCTTATGTTAATGTCCATTTTCATACGTACCAAGCTCCCTGGAACTGGAATGATCCAGGCCTTCTGATGGGGATGAAGCCAAGAACGTTCTGGTAGAAATGCAGTGATTCTGTCAGTGATCTGCAAACCAAAGAGATATGGTTCAAAGACTTGAGTTGTAATTGATTTGCCATTAGTAGATCAATTATGCATGCACTAAAAATGAAGCAAATTTGCGGATTAAATCTAGCAAACTACACTAGCTCTTTCTTGGTTTAGTCTTTTAGGTAGCTAAGCTTTACGTGAATTTATAAATGTGATTAAAATGCAACTGTTATAGCTTGGCTACCTGTCTATCCATGTTACTGAAATGGTGAACGATGTCCGTCTTTTTGAATCGCAAAAAGGCTCATTGTTATGATACACTTAGCTAACTCCAAAAATATTCAGAAGTTGCCCCCAGATCTAGAACGTGTGTATATAAAAAAACAGGAGGTAAAATTAGCTGGATGTAGTGAGATTGTATAATGAGCAACGAACTGGCATTCCATGTCGTGTTGTTTAATATAGCAGAAAACGATTCATCGTGTTGTTTCTTTCTTGAATAATTTCCAAGTACAATATAAATAGATTGAGCAAACTCTTCATCATTGCATCACCATCACTAGAACCACACATAACAATCTGTCCAAATATCTTCATCATCAATTTAAATCTCTTGGCCTTAACTACAAGTTAGCACTATTAGAACTCTAAGTTTACGTATTTCTTAATGTCATACGCATTCAAACAACATCTAATAAAGGTGTCAAAGAAACATCCCAGGTTGGCAACAATACTGAGTATAATTTACTGATTATAAGAGATATTGCTGTCGTAGCCAAATATAGGGCCTGCTATCAAAGAACAGTCGGTTTCCACTAAATTTATTAGGTTTTACTCTAATGTGACAACTAACAAGAAGTCTATTAGTTGGAACTCGAAAGATAGATGGACTAGTCATAAGTCGTAACAGATGAAATTACCTAGGTATCTGAAACATCACTTCAAACATTTTCACTTCTATCTTCATTGAAAAGGCATTGGAACGCACAACAACCTCCACGTTTAGTTAATGGAAATACAACAAGACACAATGTCTTCAACTTTCAGACCACGATTACTGTCATGCCCTCTGTTCTTATTTTATGATGAAGCAAAAAAAAATATAAATTAGCAAAAAAAAGGGAAATCAATGTCTAGTCCTGCTATATAGTTCCACAGCAGGATTGTGTCTGAACCTGTTCATAGAGTCCGTTTGAACAAAAAAATTCCATCTATAAAAATTCTCTATTAAAGAGCAAAGTTTATCAATAAATTACCTGCATCCTCATAAGCAGATCACTGCAGGCATGAATTCCAAAATAGCGAACATCAAAACTAGTCCACATATAAAGTTCTCCCAAATTAAACACAGAAATCTTCCTAATTAACACAAAATTTCTACTAATTTAATACTAATACCAGAAACAAAAACTTCACATATAAAAAAATCATGAACATAAATAATCGAAGATTTTCACATTCATACGTATATATACACATGTATAATCCAATATAAATGAAAAAGATAGATACCTTACATCTAATTGAAGCTCTAATTGAATCTTTACCCTAATTGAAGCTCCAATCAGTTTTCGGGTTTTTGGTTCTCTAATCAGTTTTAGGGATTTGAGAAAGGTGTGGGAGATGAGAGAGAGATCAGAGGTCGATAGAGAGAGAGAGATATCACAAGCGAGAGAGGCGTGGTGAGGGAGATAGGTGAGGGAGAGAGAGAGAGGCGTGGGAGGGATTGTGTTTTTGTGTAATTAAATTTTATTTTATGAGGGATTGTGTTTTTGGGCTTTGGTACTAAATATTTTGGTGCCCGTCCAGCCAAAGGTTTAAATTCCCGCCTTTAAATTCTGGTCAATTTGATTAAAAACGTAATAGGTATTGTAACGCTTTTTCAAAAGTATTGCAATTGTCAAAATGATACTTCCACTTGTAACACTTTTCAATTTTATATAACGTTGTTAAAAAATGTTACAATAGATTAGCAAGTCTTTTGTTTATAGCAACACTTTATGCAACACAAACCTAGTTTGGGGTTACAATAGGTCAAATATGGTGTAGTGGTTAGCTCTTGCTTTGTTCATTTTATATCATGATGAAGGAATCTCCACTCCACCAACAATGGAGGAATTTAGCTACTTCTTTGCCATCGGGAAGAGTTCAAAAGGATACTTCTTTCTAACCACTCAACATAAGCACAACAAAATGGGTTTTTCTAACGGGAAGATAAGCCACGAAAAGAACTGGAAAGAACCATTCTTCTACCTTTGGAACGTAGAAAGAATCAGAGTAATCTTCAATTGCAACTACAGTAAGGGCGCGCCTTCTCCTTTTAAATTTATTTATCTATTTAGGACGCGTCTTTTATTATCGTCTTTACTTTTTTCACTTCGTGTAGATAACAGAAACACCAAAGAGCTCTTTGGTGAGGCAAAGAAAAGAGCTGACAAAATCACTGCCTTGCCCCCATCTAGATTTCACTTAAAAACACAAATCAGTGAGGAAAATTTTAAAAGAGTTGGGATCCTTAGGAAGAAGGTTGGAACTATTGTCCATTTCCAACGTTTTAGGAAGGGAGTGCCAATAAAAGGTGGCAAGGATTTTGATTCTGATGAGGATGACGAGGAGTATGAAGATGATGAATCTGAAAAAAGTACGTGTGCCGCTGAGGGCGCGCCCTCTGAACATGGTAGATAATATTAACATTGTTAAACTTGTTTGACCTATTTTTATTTTCCAAACTTCTTGACTGTGTTCCTTAATTTGTAGACAATTATATTCTTTTTGGACGAGTCCTGACATTTCTTTGTTTACTTTTTCAGATATGGATGGTCTTCCAGCTGGCTGGGGCCTTGAGATGGGAACTGTTCCTGCTGTGGGTGCCTCCACGGTGAAGAGGGTGCGTCCTCATAAAAAAGATGCAAAAAGATCAAAAACAGGTGCTACGAAAACTCAAGTGGTAATTGATCTTGAGAAAAACAAGAAGCGAAAAGAGATCCCTGATACCATTGCTCCTGAAGAGGACACACTCTCAAAGAAAACCAAACCTACACCTTCCTTCTCCTTGGTCTCAGCTGCTCTAAGCCCACTTGTGATTCCATATGTAACTGATGATGAAATTACGAAATGGAGGAATAGAGACCCACTTGGATAAACCGAAGCTATCATCAAAGATTCATCTGAAATTCTCATCTCAGCTCTTCATAGACAATCGACTCTCCAAAAGGAAGGGACGCGCCTTGAATCCTTAGAGAAAGAGAAAAATAAGATGTCTAAAAAGGTTGAGGATCGTGACAGGGTGATCATCAAATTGCAAAATGACCTCTCTCAGCAAAAAAGTTTTTATGAGAGTAATCTTCAAACTCAAGAAGAGGTATCTAATGGTCTAAGCATTACCATTGACACCTTGAAGGATGAAAAAAGTAAGTTGTTAGAGCAGATTGCTGAGTTGACTGAAGACCAGCAAAATGGCTGGGCTAAGGAGAAGCAAAAAATTGAGGGCGCGTCCTTCATGAAAGGATTCAGAAACTATGCTTTAGGGTTCCTGGCTCAGGATCCTGACTATGAATTTTCCAAGTTTGGTGAGGAAACGGTGTTATGGATTAACAAATTCAAAATTGACGAAGCTACTGAAATCAAAGCAAAACGGGTCTTTCTTGGACTAGAGGAGGCGTCGCCTGTGCCTGATGATGAAGAAAAGGACGCATCCTCGGAGGACACATCTCCTAGAAAAGATATGGTTGCTCTAGGTACTGACAATGCTTCTAAAAGCACTCCTCCTGATCAAGCTCAGGGTGCACCCTAGTTGTCTTGTAACTCTTAACATTATGAGGTGCATGCCCTCCTTTGATGTCTTGCAAGTTGTAACTTAATTGTGCTCTCTTTTGATAACTTTACAAGGGTTTATTCCCTTGGAAGCTTGATCTAACTTTCATAATATTTATGTTTGTCTTGTTTAATTGCCTTAACTATTTGCATTCCATTTTTTCCTGGCAGTGTTGGATGTTTTATTTGTAAATCATGGTAAGGGCGCGTCCTCCCTAAGAAAACTGTTTAGGGCGCGTCCTACTAGCATATATTTACCTTCCATTAATTCAAACAGGGCGCGCCTTGTCATGGTTTTTATTCAGGGCGCGTCCTCATCAAGCATAATTTATAAAAAAACTTGGTAATCTATAAACAATCGAAATTCTTGATAAAACTTTGGCATAATATTCATAAATAATGCACTCCGGTGTGAAACCCACACTTGTCCCAAGGCTAATGCTCTTTGGGGAAACAAAAAGATAAAAACAACACTTCAACTCATCTATTCGAGGAAGGGTATACATGCACTACCCCCCTAGACTAGGAGGAATTTTATTTCTTCTAGTTTATTTAGATAGAGAATATAGGGGGTACAAAACCACTCCCTATTGATAGTATTTCTTCAAATGCTCCACATTCCATGCTCTCGGTGTAAGATTGCCACCCAAATCTTCCAAGTGAAAAATTCCTTCCCAAAGCACAGACTTGATCCTGTAAGGTCCTTCCCAGTTGGCTCCAAATACCCCATGACTGGTAATTCTGGTATGAGGCATCACCCTTCGTAACACGAGATCACCAACCTTAAGGCGACGTACCCTTACTCTTCGATCATAAAACCTGGCCACTCTTTTCTGGTATGCCGTTAGTCGTAAAGATGATATTGCACGTGTCTCTTCCAGGAAATCAAGATGAAGTCGTTGGTTGACCTCATTAGACTCCTTGTCATAATAATCCCTCCTGAATGACCCATATCCAACTTCCACAGGAACCATTGCTTCAAAGCCATAAGATAACATAAATGGAGACTTCCCAGTAGTAGACCTTGGTGTGGTGTTGTAGGACCACAACACCATAGGAAGCTCCTCGGGCCAATTACCTTTACTTTCTTCCAACTTGGTCTTCAGGGTGTGCTTGATTATCTTGTTGATAGCTTCAATCTGGCCATTGCTCTGAGGATGATAGACAACTACAAAATCTTTCTTAATCTTCAAGTCTTCACACAACTTTTTCAGCTCCTTGCTACCAAACTGCTTCCCATTGTCCGATATAAGCTTGTAAGGAATTCCAAACCTACACACAATGGAGTTAAAAACAAAATCCTTGATTTTCTTTGTTGTTATCTTTGCCAAGGGCATAACCTCCGCCCACTTGGTGAAATAATCCACAGCCACAACAGCATACTTGACACCTCCCTTGGTTGTAGGAAGCTCTCCAATAAGATCAATTCCCCACATAGCAAAAGGCCAAGGACTCATCATTGAGGTCAATGTCGTAGCAGGGATAGATGAGTAGTTTGCAAAGCGTTGGCACTGATCACACGCTCTTGTAAACTTCATAGCATCGTCCTTCAAAGTTGGCCAGTAATATCCCTATTGTAACACCTTCATGGCAAGAGAACTACCCCCCGAGTGATTGCCACATATTTCTTCATGTACCTCTCTCAAGACGTAGTTGCACTCATCTCCATCCACGCACCTTAGCAAAGGTTGATTAAAACCTCTCCGGTATAACACCGCATCATACTCCACATACCTTGCCGCTTGGTACTTTAAACGTCTGGCTTCTCCTATATCATCGGGTAGAATTCCTTTTCATATATACTCTTGGATGGGAGTCATCCAGGTTATCATTGGTACTTGATCCACAACCATTAGCTCTACGTCTGGGATACTTGGAATCTCCTGAATCTCCAATGGAATGTCTCCCATCAACACTGTGTCTCTTTGAGAACCCAACCTGGCCAAAGCATCCGCTTGAGAATTATCTTCACGAGGAACTCCTTCAAGTTTGACTATGTTGAACTGCTGAATCAAACGACGAACACTCATCATGTATGCCTCTGTCTTTGGTCCTCTAGTCTGAAACCCTCCTTCAACCTGCTGAACGACCAACTTCGAATCACTGAACACCACCAAATTTCTCACATTCATTTCCAAAGCTAACTTCAAACCATTAATCAGAGCCTCATACTCAGCTTCATTATTAGTTACTGCAAATTTGAAGTTAATAGCACTCATAAGAAGGTGACCTTCGGGAGAGGTCAAAACAATTTCAGCGCCTGCCCCGTCATTGTTGACTGCTCCATCCACATACATGGTCCACCAAGGAAAAAGATATTCTTCCTTTGAAGGGCTTGCCTCTATCTCATGAGGGTTAGGGTTCACCAAAATGATTTCTCGTCCCATACTCTCGTCTTCAAACTCCAAGATAAAGTCAGCCAAGGCTTGTCCCTTGATTGCCGTTCGGGAAGTATATTTCAAGTCATATTGCCCCAACTCAATTGCCCACTTCAACATCCTTCCTGAAGCTTCTGGCTTATGTAAAATATGTCTCATGGGATAAGAAGTCCGGACTTCAATTTTATGAGCCTGAAAGTAAGGACGTAGCTTTCGTGCCGCCAACACCAAGGCATATACCAGCTTCTCCATGCTAGTATATCGAGTTTCTGCATCTAACAACCTTTTACTCACATAGTAGATCGGGGATTGCAAACCGCCCTCTTCTCGTACTAATACAGCGCTAATGGAGTAAATAGAGATGGCCAGATATAGAATCAACACTTCACCATCCACAGGCTTGGCCAAGAGTGGGGGCTTACCTAATTGTTCCTTGATTTTTTGAAAAGCATCTTCACAGGCAGGAGTCCACATAAAATCCTTATCAACCCCCCTAATGGCTTTGAAAAATTCTTTGCAACGATCAGAAGACTTTGAGACAAAATGATTTAGAGCTGCAATCCGTCCATAAAGGCTTTGAACCTGCTTCACACTGGTAGGAGACTTCATTTCAAGGAGTGCCTTAATCTTTTCCGGATTAGCCTTAATCCCTCTATGATTCACAATAAATCCTAAAAACTTCCCTGACTCAATACCAAAGACACATTTTTGTGGATTTAACTTCATCCTATACTTCCTCAGAATACCAAACGTTTCCTCCAAGTGCTTCACATGGTCTATTGCTTCTTTAGACCTGACAAGCATATCATCCACATACACCTCCATGGTCTTGCCAATCTGCTCTTTAAACATCATATTCACCAACCTTTGATAAGTTGCCCCTGTATTGATGAGACGAAAGGGCATGCCAATATAACAATACAATCCTCTGTCAGTAATAAATGAGGTATGCTCCTAGTCTGGTCCATACATGGGAATTTGGTTATACCCTGAGTAGGCATCCATAAAGCTTAAGAGAGCATGTCCAGTCGTAGCATCCACCAACTGATCAATTCGAGGAAGTGGGAAACTATCCTTTGGGCAAGCTTTGTTCAGATCCGTGAAGTCCACACAAGTTCTCCATTTCCCATTGGGTTTTTTCACCAGTACCGGATTTGCCAACCACTCATGATAGAAAGACTCTTTGATCAAACCTACGTCCAAGAGCCTGTCAACCTCTTCCTTCAAAGCTACTGCCCTTTCACCACTGATAGCACGCCGCTTCTGACGCATTCCCTTCTTATTAGGATATATGTTTAGGTGATGACACATGACGTTGGGATCAATCCCTATCATATCAGCATGACTCCAAGCGAACACATCCAAATTGCCCATAAGGAAATTAGTTAGGCTTTCTCTCAACTCATTGCTTAACTGTGACCCAATCTTAAGAATCTTACTAGGATCTGTCGTTTCTACCAGGATCGAGACCGTGTCTTCAACATGACATGTCTTCTCATTTGGGATAGGAATTCTTGGATCAAGATCAAGGTCAAAAAGGCGAGGATCTTCAACATCCACCTCACCCCCCGAGGGTGCGTCCTCCACAAGTCCTTCCTCCCTTGAGGGCGCGCGTCCTCATTATGCTCTTCCTCCCTTGAGAGGATGTCTTCAACAAACTTTTCCTCCCTTGAAGGCGCGCCCTTTAGTGCGTGGTTGCCTTCAAAAATCTCCTGACACTTTCCTTGGATATTTATAGAAATTGACTCTTCCCAACCTTCTGTGGACACATCATCCACAATCCCTTCCTGGAGTTCATCAATTAGAGGGGACGCCTCCAGAAATAACATCAGAGGGTGCGCCCTCCATAGGGGGACGTCATCTTCTGGTTCTTGGACTATGTAATGAGCATAAATCTCCCCTTAGCATTTTTGAGCATCCCCTGGACATCCTTCTGAGGAAGGGCGTTCCCTCCTAATCCATTTCGACGGAAACCCTTGACAGTTCTGTGGTAGAACTCTCTTGAGTCATACTGTGACCCACGAACTACACCAATCCTATTGGGAGTAGGGAACTTCATTGTCAAATGATAAATTGAAGTGACCACTTTCATCTCCTTCAGCAAGGGTCTTCCTACTAGGGGCATTGTGGGCAGATTTTTGATCCAAAACCGTAAATTCTACCATTTGAGTCACAGATAAGGGTCCTTCACCAAGTGTGACTTGAAGCTTAATCGTACCCCTAACTCTGACAGCCTCTCCTGTGAAACCATAGATCCAAGCATCCTCACTGACAATATCCTTATCAAGCAAGCCCAATTTCTCGTAGGTGTTGTAATAAAGGATATTCACTGAACTTCCATTGTCCACAAAGACTCGATGCACGTTCATAGGACCTATTTGAATGGCAACCACCAGTGCGTCATTGTGGGGGTGATGTACCCATCTTGCATCCTCCTCTGTGAAGGTGATATCTACTGATTTCCCCTTGAACAACTTGGAGGGCTTGAGTTCCAAGTTGTTCACACTAGTTAAGGGCTTATGGCGTGCCTCCCTAGCATACCTTTCCAGTGCATTGTTACTGTCATTACTAAGATGGTGCCCTCCAAAGATGGTGTGAATGCTTTCGGCCCTGGTAAAATGAACATCCTTAGAACTATCATCATCGTCTCTGTCTGGAGCACGCTCTCTTTCCATCCTCCTATCAGGTTCATCTTTATGTTTCCTTACCACTTTAATAATCCAATCAGTCAGGTATCCTGCCTTGATCAATTCTTCGATTTCTTCCTTTAACTGATGACACTCATGAGTGCTATGTCCGGAAGACTCATGATATGTACAATACTTTTTCTTATCTCTGCTCTGCCACGAAGATAAAGGTGCGGGCTTCTTGAATAATCCTTTATCCTTGTGGACTTCGAAGATATGCTCGACAGAGGCCGCCAGCGTATAACTCCCTGTTTGATACCTGTTCAACCTGTCGTAATTTGGTGGAGACCAACCTCTTCGAGCACTACAAACATTCACCCTGTTTGGGCTATATCCTTTCCTCCTCTAATCGGGACTTGGAAACCTATCTTTTCTTTTAGAACCCTTCCCCTTCCCTTGGGTGTCAGACTTTTTTTATCAGCTAGAGACTGTTCCCTGATCTTGAAGTATTCAGCCTGAGAAAAGAGGTCTACCAGAGTTGATGGGTCCTTCCCTTGGAGGTGTTTCCAGAAATCAGTTCCGACTTGAAGTCCTGCAATCAAGAAACTTTTGAGTGACCTATCTGTTGCTCCTCTAACCATGGTAGACTCGGCATTGAACCTCTTGAAGTATGATTGCAAGCTTTCTCCTTCCTTCTGCTTGATATTGGCCAAGGTAGTCACTGGTGGGGCATACTTCACAGTAGCTTGGAATTTTGTCAGAAAAAGAGTTTTCATGACCTCCCATAAAGTGATCACACCTGGTCCAAGCTTTTGAAACCACTGTTGAGCACTCTCCCTTAAGGTCCCTGTCAGAAGACGACACCTAGCCAAGTCAGGTACTTGATACACATCCATCTCTATATTAAACCTTCCCAGGAACTCAACAGGGTCAGCATTCCCATGAAAGCGCAAATCATTGGTTGTATTCATATACCCTGCTGGAAGCTGTGCCTCCCTCACTGCTGTCAAGAAAGGGGAGGGGGCTTGAGCTGTGGAAGTAACTCTTCCTCCCTCAAGGTGTGTGAGAAATTTTTCCAGGTCATCCACATTGAAGCTTCCCACACCTGGGATAGTTTGGACATTAGTTTGAGTACTTCTAGTAGGCGGAGGTTGGGTATGCACAATCGGAGGAGGTTGAGGTGGATCTTGCCCTTGGGTTTTCCCTTGGGCTGCAGGATTCTCTTGCAACCTTGGATTAGGACTTGGAGGGTGCGTCCTCTCCTCATGACTATGAGGGCGCGTCCTCGGCTCCTCACATCTTCCTCCTGATCTACTTTGGGACGAGACAGGTGTTATGTACGGATCTCTTCCTCTAGAAGGTCCTCCGCGGTAAGGGGCATCATACCTATTCCGTCGATCGCTACCCCTGCTCCTATAATCCAATTCTGTATCTCGTCTCCTTCCGGACCCTTCAAATTGGGGAGATCGCTCATGATCACAGGGCCTCAACCTGAGATCAGGGGGCGCTCTCTGTGAATCACGAAGCCTCGTACCTTGATTACTTCGTAAGTTATCTCGTAGAGGTGCTTCCTCATGTCCATGGGGCCTCGACCTGTCTACAGGGGGCTCTCGTTGTGGATCACGAGGTTGCACTTCTAGGTTACGTCTTGAATCATCACGAGGATGAGGATGCTCTTGTCCATGGGGCCTCAACCTGTCAACAGGGGGCTCGCGCTGTGGATCAAGAGGTTGTTCTCCTCGAACTTCTCTGTCTCTTTGCCATTCAACCAATAACAACCGTAGATCATCGTTG